>CM067842.1:675366981-676616981 GCA_034509565.1 Triticum monococcum | reverse complement strand
TCGGCACCGGCTTCGAGGTAGCCGCTCCACGGGGGTGCGGGATAGAGCACCGTCGGCGCCGGGAGGTCGAGTTAAGGAGAAGGTGCGATGCGATGAGTGTACAACCTCTTTGGTGGCGCCGAGTAGGCCTCGGCTTCGTCCGAGGAGTCGGTGAGGATGATGTGGTTCCGGTGGAGCAGGTTAAGGCGGCGCTGTGGGGATGGAGCAGCCGCGAAAGATGAGGCGATCGTCGGAGCACCTCCTTGGAGGTGGAAGATGGGGCGGCTGAACCGGCGGGATGGCGAGATGGACGACGGATTCTCATCCGGGGAGGTGGACGAGGGACGTCGAGCTGTTGCGCTGGACGACGTCGCCGGGGAAGAGGCTTCGATTGGGCAGTGGTGACGTGGCGGGCAGAGGAGGGTGGGGTTTTGTGGCTGGAGCAGAGAGGTTATGGCGGCCTGGGATTTCGAATGGCGAAAAGGGGGCGATGGGAGGGGGTGAAGCATGACTTAGGAACACGCTTGTCCAAAATGTAGGGTGTCCTACAAAAGTACCTAGCACAAACACAAGCTTCCCCTCTTCTTTTGTCACCGTCCATGCCTCACTCCCGCCACTCTTTTCATTGTTCTCGTACTCGCACACTCCTCCCCGTCGATATAGTATGCCTCTTGTACCACCTCCTACATGCATCCCTCTCTCTCTATCCTTCTCATCGTGCCTCATTTGCTTCTAACACACACGTGCATGTATACCGATCGATCTCCCAACATATACCTAGATCGACTTTAACTACCCCCCCCCCCATCGATCGACGTACCTCACAAGTTATGTCTCTCCTTCCTCTTACAAAGGGCGATTGATCTTCCTATGTAGTTACGTCTGCTTACCACAGCCACATCGTCCCCCGTCATCATTCGTGCATGCCTCCTGACCCGTCTCTCACACGCACGTGCACAGACAACAAGCAGCCATCTCCTCTCTTATTGATATTGCGGGCGTGCCCTCCGTTTGTCTAGCAAGCCTATCCCACCATTTGTTAGAAGCAACTCCACTACCACCCCCTCCAACACTCTAGCTCTGTCCCTCTCCCAACCTTATTCATCTCCTACACATATGCATGGATGCCGATCGATCTCCCTTAGTACATGAGGCAGATCAATCTCCTTAATACATGAGGTAGGCCTCTCTCCTCCTCCACACATATACCAGCCATTGTACCTCTATAGTTAATTGGGCCTCCCTCTTCCCCCACCACACACCGATAGTCGAGCGCTGCAGGTAGGTATCCATGCCACAGAGACAAACTGCACATGTCCCATCTCACATTCCAGTAGGCCAACTACTCTATATCTTTGACGTGGGCACACACAAATTCGATGGCACTCTTTATCGATCGCGCGCACAAACACACACACATCATCCTCTCTTCGATTCTATGGACACCTCAAGCCAATGATACCTCCACTCTCTTCTCGTGGATCGCCCCCTCTATATATATGTTATATCCAGGACTCTATTTCACACACATTGCATGTGTTAAATTTTTTGATTGACCCCCCCCCCCCCACAAAAAAACTCTTAAGAACCCACACACTATATCTCTCTAGGTTTGTATCTCTCTCACACAACCCCACGTAGGTGGTGTGCGTATACAAGAAGAGAATAGGTGCACCGTGCATGTACTCACGCTTCGTGCCCAGCCACACCCGCGCGGGTACACGGTGGAGCTCATTTCTTTACGAAATGGCAGCCCACGTGCTAATTTGAAAGCCTGTAGCGGTTGTTTACCTAGGGAGGTCGTGTACCACGCGTGCACGAAACAAAGTTTGACTTGACGCGTTGTCGCGTTATTTTTAAATAAACTTATAGCGCTCAATGGCACATACATAGAATATAAAACGATTTTTATGGAGGAAAAGGTAGTCCGCTCTTCAGAGTATCTCACACAAGGCTCCGGTGGCCTCTCTCTCTCTCTCTCTCACTGTTGGTCACTGATCCAGCCGCATCCCGTCCGCCAGGGGAAAGGGAGTGCTGTGGCCTCTTGTCGGATTTCGGGTTCCGGTAGACCCTTAAGGTTCGAACACTAGGGTGCGCACGGAAATCTCACCTTCAACCTCTCCGTCTCAATGGGATCTAAACTACTAAAAGAACTGCACAAAAGACACAAGATTTATACTGGTTCGGGCCACCGATGTGGTGTAATACCCTACTCCAGTGTGTGGTGGATGGATTGCCTCCTGGGGGTGGTGAGGATGAACAATACAAGGAAGAACAGCCTCGCGAGGGTCTGTTCTAGGCTGTGGTGATGAACTGCTATGAAGGGTTCAGTCACCCTCTTTCTCTCTTTCTCTCTACTTGTGAACCAAATGAACCCACTGCCCCCCCCAAACGAACCAAATGACCCCCCCCCCCTTGCTATGTGGGTGGCCAGTCCTATTTATAGGGGCCCTGGTCCTCTCCCCAAATATTGAGCAGGAAGGGATCCAACAATGGCGGGCTAATTTGAAGGGGGACAACAAGTACATCTATCCTGACAAAAGCAGTCTTCGCCTGCCAAAGGCTCTCGTGATGACGTCGCGCTGGGCTCCATGGTGACCTCCGTCTCGTAGTCCTCCTGGCCTTGGTCTCGTTGCACCGAAGTGGCAACCTTTACCTGATGCCTCGGTACTCCGCTGATACGCTTGCCCCCTTTGCACCAAAGAGGAAAGAGGGGCGCTGCGCGCGCTGGCACCCGCCTGGTGCCCCGTGTCGTCACGGCTAGCATCATGGGCACCTCGCGAGGTACCCCGCCTTGAACTCTCCGCCTCCCCGCGAGCCAGCCTGACGAGGCTGTGCCTGAGGATGCGCCGTGTCGTCCGCCTCGCGAGGCTTGGCCCCTCGCGAGGGTCTTGAGCCTCGTGTTGATGAAGATGGGCCGTGCTGGGCCCCCACTTGAGCCATGCCGCAGGCCGCGGGCAGGCAAGTCTGGGGACCCCCATTCCCAGAACGCCGACAGTAGCCCCCGGGCCCAAGCCGCGCATGGACTTGGTCGTGCCGAGAGGCGAAAGGACAAGGGCTAAGCGCCGCGGGCCCTAACAGCCTGCGGCCTTGGACGCCGCGGGCGGTTGATTGGACGTGGGCGGCACCGTTCCCCCACGCTTCCTTATTGTGCGCCCTGCTAGGCGGCTTGGTAGTTGTACACAGCCGTCCCCTTTCCTATTGCTCGGGTGTCCTCTGTTCTCCCTTCTTTCGAGCGCCTCCCCCTGCCTTCAATCCAATCTCGAATCCCCCCTCCTTCCCATCACCATGGCTCCGATGGGGAAGGAGAGAGCAGAGAAATCCATGCCTTCGTCTTGTGCGCCACCGACGGTGGCCCCTCTCGTCGGCCGATCGACTGTGCTCAACCAAGAGTGCCTGGGCAGGGACAGCTTGGCCCTGGCCACCGTCTTCAACGAGTGCGGAAGGACGACCGCCTGGCCCGCGTCCCACTTCTCCATTGACAGGGCAGCCACTAAGGTCCCATGTTTCACCGATGCCTTGTGGGCGGGTCTGGTTCCCCCTTTCCCCGATTTCTTCAATGTCGTGCTTTCGCATTATCAGATCCACTTAATGCATCTCAGTCCTGAGTCCATCACCCTCCTTTCGGTCTTCGCCTTCGTTTGCGAAGCCATGGTGGGCATCCCTCCTTCGGTCGCCCTGCTGCGCCACTTCTTCTCGCTGCGTCTTGTCGATCCTTCCCAGCTCTGGGCATGCGCGAGCTTTGCTGCTGAGCCTGTGTCCGAGGCGTCTGGAATTGACCTCCGACTCCCCCAGCCTGCGGCCGGGTTCGGTGAGCGATGGCTATATGTGGACGCGGGGGTGCCCAGCCCCCTGCTATCGGAGCCGACCTCGCCTGCCGTCCCTAATTCGGGTTGGGGCCAGGAGACGCTGAAGAGCCCTCGGCTTGTCTTTGTCTGGTCCCGCTTCGCACTCCTGAGGAAACTCGGCGTGACAGCGCCCAAGGTGGTGAAGGAGTTCCTGTTGTGCCGTGTCGCTCCCCTGCAGCGGCACTCTCACCGAATGTGGGCCTTCCGGGGGCGCGAGGACGACATGAGGCTCCAGGAAGAAGACCTGGCCCCCGCGGCGCTGAAGTCGACGCTCCTGACTTTGGCCGGGGACCCCAATCCTGGCAACATCCGGCAAGGCGGGGCCTTGCTATATCTCTGTCAAAGCAAGGGTGACTTTGTGAAGCAGATGCCTGACTTCGACGAGTGGGGGCTGTGCCCCGCCGGTCTCCAAGGGCCTCGCGAGAACCCTGTAGTGGTGACTCCCCTCCCAATCGGCCAAGGCGACTCCTCCTCAAGCGGCGGAGAAGGGAGGAAGGAGGCGCCTGAGGCCGTGGAGGCTCCGGAGGAGGGGGCAGCATTGTGCGCCGCTCGTGAGGGGACGGCTCCGAAGGAGGGTGCGGCGCCTGAGGCCGCTCGTGAGGAGGCTGCTGCGGCTGAAGGTGGTAGGCAGCCGCTCCCAGCACCCAGGGCCGGGGCCTTGGAGGCCCTGGTCCCGGCTCCCGACGAGGTGATTGGTGGCATGTGCCAGGCGGGCGCTCCCGACGCGGGCCGTCCTGGTGCCTCATCCTCGTAGAAGGTTGATCCTTGTGCTCTTCTCCTGGGCCGCTTCCGCATGGACTGCAGGCCCTCCGGAGGAAGAGGAAGGCTCTGGGTGTTGACTCCCCTTGTCGCGTGCTGAAGCGCAGGAAGTACTTCACCACTGACGAGTAAGTCTTTTTCCTCTCTGACTCCCGATCCTCTTGTTGCTTTCGCTGATTCTTGCTCCGCAGGCCCCTTCCAACTGAGATCGCGGGAGTCGCCGAGGCACCACCTTCCTTGGCCTCGCCTCCTCCGCCGTCCTCAAGTGCTCCGAGCAGCTCTGCCCTTGTGGTGAGGGCGTCTGATGGGGCGGATCGTCCCGAGGTGCGCCGCGGCCCTTCATTCCCCATGCTTTTCCTTCGCGGGCCTTCTCAGGGGATAGCCAGCCTGTCGGGTACCTCCCGTCTGGTCTTGGGCTGCGACTGGTTGAGGCGCCACCTACGCCCCTCATCTGGAGGCGGGCTGGCCCTTGGTCGGGCTTCTGATATGGTGCGTGCGGCCGTTGGGAGGTCGCCAGCCCCCAGCCCCCTGCCCGGAGTGGGAACGATGCCCCGCAGCCCCCGGCGCCTGCTTGGGGCGGATGATGACGTGGAAGAGGTGCTCGAGCGTGCTCGGGAGCGCCGCTCGCGCCGCCAAGGGTTCCTTCGACGAGCGGCCGACGCGGTGGACCTGCTTGGGGAAGAGCTTGCCGCTGAAGATGCTCGCCTGGAGGCCGAGGGCCTGCACCTAGCTGCAGGGAGGCGCGAGCTGGAAGCCGCCGTCGCCCATGCACGCCGCCAGCGCGACCTTGATGATGAAGAAGCGAAGGCGTCGCTGGAGGCCTCCCGAGTGGCCCGCTCCCAGGCCATCGAGGAGGCCCGGAGGGCTGACGGGTGGCGAGAGGCGGCGGAGGAACGAGCTCGCGAGCTCCTGGCCCGGTGCCACTCATTGGAGGAGCAAGCGAAGCTGCGCGAGGCAGCCCTCGCGTCGATGGAGGTGGCTTCCGACGACCCAGCTGAGCTCCAGAAGCGCGAGGAAGCGTTGGCGCTGGAGGCCGCCGAATGCTCCCGTGAGTATGAGAGGCTGGAGACGAGGGAGCGCCTAGTTACGCAGGCGGAGGACGACGTCGCTGCGCGAGAAGCGCGTGTCCTGGAGGAGGTTTGTCGTCGGGTGGCGATGGCGTGTCAAGGCCTTGAGCGTGAGTTCGAGGGGAACCTGAGGATGATCCGGGTCGAGGCTGAAGGCAGAACCGCGGCCCTGAGGACCCAACGGGACAAGGCGATGTGGCTAGCCGATGTCTCCCGGGCCGCCGTTGAGGCAGCGCAGAAAGAGCTGGCCGCCTCTCAAGCCGACGTGCTCTGCCTTTGCCAACGGGTGGAAGAGGCCGAGGCCATCGAGCGCCAGAACGCCGACAAAATACGCCAGCGGCGGCTCCTGGAGCACGCACATGGCCCGATGTTCACCATGCTCAGGGAGAGGGCCAACTCGGCCTTGGGCAACATCTGCGAGGCGTCCGTCAGTGAGCCACACACGATCAACTACGCCGGTAACCTGCAGTTCTTCACCGCCGTGGTGGCGGAGCTGGAGGCACGGTCGGTTAGGGCCGACAGGTTGGTGGAGGAGAGGAGCCGCGCCTTACTCAAGCGTGCCTTCTCCCGTGTCTTCAGCCATCTTCAGAACATGAATCCCCGCTTCGACTTCGACGCCGTCATCGCCCCAGTCCCCCAGGCCGTCCGGGACGACCTGTCGCGCTGGGTGGAGGATAACGTGGACGCCCTCGTCAGGGCCTTCGCTTCGGACGACAGCGACGTGGTCGTGGGTGCTGACGAGGACGGCGTGGCGAGCGCCCTGACACCACCGGCAGCGATGCAGGCGTCGATGGCGAGCTCGGCGACTCCGGCGAGGGCTCAGGAGGTGCTTCCAGGGACGCATTGGGGGATTGGTCCGACTGAGAGCGTATCACTCATGTCTTTTTCACTCTGCATGAATAGAACTCAGGCTTTCGACCTGGTGGTGTGTGAGAGCATTTTGGGAGGGGAAGCCCCTCGTGTAAAAACTTATGTCTATCATATCAGTAGTTACCAAATTGCGCTTGCGCCCGATGGTGGGCTGGTTTACCTTTGTCCCACGCTGGTTCAGCGGCGGCCTGCAGGAGGGCGCGACGCCTTGGGCGCTTTCTAGCTGGGTCCTCAGGATGTGAGGTTGTCGCTGATGAGAAACTCCTCATGCGTTGGCCTTCTCCACGGGCCTTGGGCCTTCTTTCGGACGCGATGAATCCACAAGCGCTCGCCTCGCTTCGCAGGCTCTGGGCCTTTCCCTTGAGCGCGAGAGCTTCACAGGCACTCGCCTTACTTCACAGGCTCCGGGCCTTTTCCTCGAGCGCGAGAGCTTCACAGGCACTCGCCTTGCTTCACAGGCTCTGGGCCTTTTCCTCGAGCGCGAGAGCTTCACAGGCACTCGCCTTGCTTCACAGGCTCTGGGCCTTTTCCTCGAGGGCGAGAGCTTCACAGGCACTCGCCTTGCTTCACAGGCTCTGGGCCTTTTCCTCGAGGGCGAGAGCTTCACAGGCACTCACCTTGCTTCACAGGCTCCGGGCCTTTTCCTCGAGCGAGAGAGCTTCACAGGCTCCGGGCCTTTTCCTCGAGCGCGAGAGCTTCACAGGCACTCGCCTTGCTTCACAGGCTCTGGGCCTTTTCCTCGAGGGCGAGAGCTTCATAGGCACTCGCCTTGCTTCATAGGCTCTGGGCCTTTTCCTCGAGGGCGAGAGCTTCACAGGCACTTGCCTTGCTTCACAGGCTCTGGGCCCTTTCCTCGAGGGCGAGAGCTTCACAGGCACTCGCCTTGCTTCACAGGCTCTGGGCCTTTTCCTCGAGGGCGAGAGCTTCACAGGCACTCGCCTTGCTTCACAAGCTCCGGGCCTTTTCCTCAAGCACGAGAGCTTCACAGGCACTCGCCTTGCTTCACAGGCTCTAGGCCTTTTTAAACAGGACAACCTCCGCATGCCCCCGAAAAGCCTCCCGAGGGGGAGTAACAGCGGCAGTCCGGGTTGCGCACGAGCCAGGCCTGACCCGACTCGCGAGGGGCTCGCGAGGGGAGGCAGCTGTGATGGGGCGATAATCAGAACGCGAGAAACGGCTCGAGCGAGAATAAGCACCCCTTCCCCAAACACACGCAAATCACAAATTCGAATCCAACTTAAATCCAGCGGGGGAAAGCAACAGCCAAAGGGCAAGGCAACAAAAGGCAGAAAAAAAGCCACGTCCGGCACCTAATCTAGTCTTCGACGTCTTTTCACCAGCGCGGAGCTACGTGCTGTCCACTAGGCGTGGGAGGGAGCCCCAGGGCCTGAGGCCGGCACCCTGAGACTCCGGGGGGTGTACAGCCCCACTCATTATTACGTGAGAGTGTCACGGGGCGGCGAGCTTCATAGGCACTGGGCCTTCTTCACAGGTACTGGCCTTGCTTCATATCGCCAGACGAGGGCCCCGCCTTGCGCCACACTCTAGTGCCATCAGCAACGACTGGAACCCAGGACGCCGCCCGATGGGGTAGAGCGGTCGCCAGCGGTTCCCCCGACAACCACGGGTCCTCTGCCAGGGGCAGGCCCTGAGGCACCTCCCCAGCAGAGGGCCTACTTCCTGAGAACGCCTTGCTCCGAACGCCGCGGTGGTGATCTCGGATCCCGGTCCCTCCCCTGCAGCCCCTGCACCCTTCTCCCAAGGGTGAGGGGCTGTAGGAGCGGGGCGGCCGCTCGCTGCGGCGACCTGCACCTCCTACGATCCACGGTTAGCATATACCTACCCCTGAAGAGTTAGCGGCGCCCGGTGATCGCTGCCTCCTGCGTGGCTAGCGGGCTCGTCCTGGGGCGCCGGGAAGGGCTCAGCCTCCATCACCTCGTCCCCCCAGCTGGGGCCGAGGAGTGAGCCCTGCCCGTCCTCGTGAGGGTGTCCTTGGTCCATCATGCAGGGCACGTACTCTTCCGTTGCCGTCATCCCGTACGCCATGCCGTGGCATCCCGCATGCCATGCGGCCCCACCTGTCATGCCTGCCACCGGGTGGCAATGCGGCCGCCCTCCGGGGCCGCGGGTCGCGTCAAGTCCTTCTCCTTCACGGGCCAGGGGCGGGGGCAGCGCCGCCACCGGTCCGGTGCTGACAGCTTCGCTGGCGTCGGAGTAACCTTGAAGCCCGCGGGCGCACGCGGAGCCCCCGCGCGGGTCGCTCTAGGCTTGAGATGGGAGCTTGGTGGAAAAGGGGTGAGCCCCCGAGGTGGCGAAGCCCAGGAGCTCCGCCACTCGCTCTAGCAGCATGTCGTGGCCGCCCTCCAGCAGCCTGCATCACAGCAGCTCTCGGGCCACCGTGAGTGCGGCCCTCGAATTCGCCTGCTCCCAGCGGGTGTATGGTGTCGTTGTCGCAGCGTGATTGGAGGCCCTTGCCGCCGACCGAGCCTGCCGCGGTGTAAGAGTTGCCGAAGTTTGTCCGCGTCGCCCGCGGCCCGCAGCGCCCTGCGAACCGCGAGCTGCCTGGGGCGCGGGGTCGCCCGAGGCGAGCGGTTCCACGCATTTGGGCCATGCAGCCCACTGGTCGGGGTTGACCTCCTGGTTGCCTGGCATGGCGATGAAGATGCGATGGGGCACGGAGTGGTGGGAGACGAATTCCGGCGCACCCCTACCTGGCGCGCCAAATGTCGGATTTCGGGTTCCGGCAGACCCTTAAGGTTCAAACACTGGGGTGCGCGCGGAAATCTCACCTTCAACCTCTCCGTCTCAATGGGATCTAAACTACTAAAAGAACTGCATGAAAGACACAAGATTTTTACTGGTTCGGGCCACCGATGTGGTGTAATACCCTACTCCAGTGTGTGGTGGATGAATTGCCTCCTGGGGGTGGTGAGGATGAACAATACAAGGAAGAACAGCCTCGCGAGGGTCTGTTCTAGGCTGCGGTGATGAACTGCTATGAAGGGTTCAGTCACCCTCTTTCTCTCTCTCTCTCTACTTATGAACCAAACGAACCAACTGACCCCCCCAAACGAACCAAATGACCCCCCCTTGCTATGTGGGTGGCCAGTCCTATTTATAGGGGCCCTGGTCCTCTCCCCAAATATTGAGCGGGAAGGGATCCAACAGTGGTGGGCTAATTTGAAGGGGGACAACGAGTACATCTATCCTGACAAAAGCAGTCTTCGCCTGCCCAAGGCTCTGGTGATGACGCCACGATGGGCTCCATGGTGACCTCCGTCTCATAGTCCTCCTGGCCTTGGTCTCGTTGCACTGAAGTGGCAACCTTTGCCTGATGCCTCGGTACTCCGCTGATACGCTTGCCCCTTTGCACCAAACAGGAAAGAGGGGTGCTGCGCGTGCTGGCACCCGCCTGGCGCCCCGTGTCATCACGGCTTGCGTCATGGGCACCTCGCCAGGTACCCCGCCTTGAACTCTCCACCTCCTCGCGAGCCAGCCTGACGAGGCTGTGCCTGAGGATCCGTCGTGTCGTCCGCCTCGCGAGGCTTGGCCCCTCGCGAGGGTCTTGAGCCTCATGTTGATGAAGATGGGCTGTGCTGGGCCCCCACTTGAGCCACGCCGCAGGCAGGCAAGTCTGGGGACCCCCGTTCCCAGAACGCCGACACCTCTCTCTCTCTCTCTCACTGTTGGTCACTGATCTGCCGCATCCCGTCCGCCGGGGGAAAGGGAGTGTGGTGGCCTCTCTCTCTCTCACCGTTGGTCACTGATCCAGCCGCATCCCGTCCGCCGGGGGAAAGGGAGGAAGTGCATCGTTTCTCCGTTCTACGGTGCCGAGGCAGCATGTCCCGATCTGCGGTACACGACGTTCTCTCTGACCAAGCTCCGGCGCGGCAGGGCCTACGCCACTTGCTCGCAGATTTCGCCCGCCGCCGCTCACCTAGTTACATCCCGACGACCTCCAGGTATCCCCTCCGGCCTTGCTCCACTTCCCGTTTTCCCACTTTGCTGCATGTGGATCTTCCATAGTTATTTGCCCAAAACGTAGCTCGTCCTGCATACTTTCCATATTGCATTCTCGTCCTCACACCGTTTTAGACAAACACAACTGTGTTGTTATCTTCCCTTAGGACAAGGAATATGCTTCTTTTTTGTCGTCGCATGTGTCATCAACTATTATTGGCCAGTAATTGTTTCCTTTCTACCTCTTTTTTTGCAAACAGGGCTATCCATTTCACGTCGTTGCTATTGCGACCTTTTGGTGAACTGCACAAATCACTTTTTTCTTAAGAGTGTTTTGTGCAGTTGTACTAAAATGTCACACGGGCAACATCTCTACATTTCAGTGCGATTGCACAAAGGGAGATTGGTTTTGCTCTATCCTCCTCATCCAACTCCGAGCCTAATCTTCTCCAACTAGTTGGTCTTAAGAGAGACTGCAAAGGTGACCGGCTTCTATTTGTGTGTTTATTGTTTCATCAGTAGTCCTCTATTATCGTAATCACACTTGATATCTTTGGAACAGGGACGCTCAGCTCTATTTTAGTGGAACTTCACAAAATGATCGGAATGTTGCATGCTCCAGACAGCTACTTTTTTCCCAACATGCCATGTTGATTTAGACAGAGCTGGGGGGGACATTGCTGCCAATGAAAGCATGGATCAATTTTAATTTAACACCTTATCACAACTTTGTCTTCAGTTGTGATGTAATTATTAGCTCTGATCTGCTAATAATTGACATGCATTAGCAAGGAAGTTAGTTTTTTATTGTTTCCAAAAGAGCATCGATGGCAAGACATGCGAAACAAAACCTGAAAGCTCACACCATTGTACAATTTCATATCGCTGGAAAATTATTTGTATAGTACGTCAATTATGTAAACAAATGATGGAAGCTTGATAGCATTGCCAGAAGCCTCTTCATCATCCGGGTCCATGTGCCATCCACAAAATTATACTCCTTCATTCCTAAATATTTGTCTTTTTACAAATTTCAAACGGGCATATTTTAGAGTGTAGATTCACTCATTTTGCTTCGTATGTGTACTCGCTCCGTTCCTAAATATTCTATTTGTCTTAATAGAGATTTCAACAAGTGACTACGTACGGAGCAAAATGAGTGAATCTACACTCTAAAATATGTCTATATACATCCGTATGTGCCAGTCCATTTGAAATCTCTAAAAAGACAGATAATTGAGTAGTCACTCGTTGAAATCTCTAGAAAGACAAATACTTCGAAGTATATTTAAGAACCGAGGGGGTCGTGCACAACCGCATGGGAGACTCAGCCTAGTCATTGCACCGCATTAATAGTGAGTAATGAGCAGTCAAATCATAAGCCCCACCTTTCCCACTGTAAGTTGCTCTGAAGAAGCAACCATCAATACGCTCTTCTTTGAATCCGCTCATACTACTCCATCCGTCACTGTTTATACATCGCACTTCAGAAAAAAGAGAAAAATATATGTGGGACCAAGGCGACTAGCGATCGGCCTGAAAAATAGCATTGGTAGTTATAGCACGGCGGCTATTACTAGAGGAAATAATGCGTACACACATGCATGCAGTGCTTCCACCCCGGGGTACACACATGCATGCACTTCGTAGTAGTACAGTACATGGAGAGAAAATTGTGGACTTGATTGCGGTTACCACACCCTAATTAATTGAGCATTAAACCAAATGCGTCTAAAGTCTCTCTGGTGGTGGAAATGCATTGAGAGAAATGCATCATAATGAAGCGCGCCCTGTAAACTGTGACGGAGGGTGGAGTAGTATGAAGGTGCAAAACCAAGTACGCGTACTACTGCGCTTGGCTCTTCGCCCCTTCGTGAAGTCGAACAATGATGGTACTCCACATGTTGGGTACTATAGTGTATGCCTCTGACAATCTGACACCGAATGGACTGATGCATGTCCACCGAGGGTAGGTTGCATTAGTCAAAAGGCGTAAGCGAGCTTCACCTTGTCCTGCAAGCTTCTCCTCATTCTGCGAGTTGACGGGACACACCAAAAAGTAGTGCTAGTCCATACTCCCTCCTTTCCGGTTAATATGGCTTAATCTTTTTGCGGGTAAATGAGAGAGCTTTATTCATATATAAGCATTCTTAGGACGATCAAGCCAGCTCTCGGCCAGATTCAAAGTGCAGCAAGCACGGTTCGCACGAAGATGCGCCGCAAGGTTTGCTGACCTGTTTACATGCTGAATAACAAAAAAAGAGGAAATATTACTCAGTGCTACTATTTGTAACAAGATATGAGCCAGAATTAAGCGAGAATTGTGGCGAGTGTTCCATGCAATCAATTTCCATTATCACATGCGAGAACCCTCGAAGAGAACCAAATGTGTTGAAGATTGCTTTATCACATTTTAAAGTTATAATAAGAGTGCAGATGCTCCTCCATCCAGTTCCTAGTACTAGTATAGTACGTACCTTTATGGACTATAGTAGTAGTACTAGTAAACTTTGCGCTTGGCTGTTTGGGAAGTCGAAAAATAATAGCACTAGTAGTATAGTGTATGCTTCTGACTATCTGACACCGAATTAACTGTTGCACGTCCACCGCCTGAGCGAGGGAGAGCTTGCATTAGTCAAAAGTTTCTCCTTGTCCTGTGAGCCACCACGCGCAAGCTTCTCCCGTCCTGCAACCTTCTCCTCGTTCGGCAAGTTGAGGGACACAGCAAAGTAATGCTAGTCCATGCTGCCTCCTCTTTGGTTAATATGGCTTAATTTCAAACGAGATAAATACACTGTCTGTCACTGTATATTTGTAAAAATACGGTCAGTGGACTTCATAATATGCTCATTGCGCTCAATATATATATATATATATATATATATATATATATATATATATATATATATATATTCCGGTGTTCATACGGTCACTGGCTCACCCTGACTGAGTATGTGTGTGCATGCACGTGTAGGTTGAGCACTTGAGCGCGACCGTGTGTGTTCCGTCGTGTGCTCGGACATGCATGCATTAGGGCGTCGCGCGCGTTTTTGCGTCCATGTGTACGTTTGACTGTTGCATACACGTAGGGGGAGTACGTGTAGGGGCCACTAAGGAGCAGTCAAATCACATAGTAAGTTATTCGGAAGAAGCAACCATCATTTCACTCTTGAATGACACATACGCAATATAAAATGGTTGATATGGATAGAAAAAGAAAACCACTGTATATACACTAGCAAGAGCCTAAGCTACAAGCCTGCTTGCTTAGGTTGCTCTCTTCACAAGCATAGAACGATGGGCCTGATCCTGCAGCTGGGGGAAGGGAACAATGTTCTGCGTAGACGCGGTCGACATCGGCGAGGGAGAAAACCCACAGTCGGTGCGTCCCAATCGGGGGTCACCGCGGTATGGGCCGATGACGCGTCCCAACCGCCCTTCTAGCTACAGCCCGACGTCCCAGGTAGTCCATCTTCCTTTTGGAGCCGGCTTGCTCCACTGACGTAGCTCCATCTCCATGTCGATCTTTCTCTACTTCTACCGGCTTCTATTTGTGATGAGTTTATGTCTCATGAACTAGTGCCAGTACTATTATTCTAATCACACTTCTTCAATATCTTTGCCATCAGGGATGCTCAGGTCGATTTTAGTGGAACTGCACAAAAGCATCTATGATCCGAGGGTGCCAGCCGTCTTTCCTTCCCGACATGGAAAGTGCTATGGAACAAGAGGTACCAGAAGGTGGAGAACCAAAGAGTGCTGTTTCTATTGTTGCTGACATTCTCACTAAAGAATCTCCCTCTAGCACATTCCTTCGACAGGTTCTACCTGGCCAGGAAATTAAATCATGTTTAGGGTTTAGGGTTTAAGTCGTAGTGACCCCATCAGTAGTTTTTCTATCGTACACGCTCTCACAACTTTTTTCTTTAGTTGTGAAGTAAATATTGGCTATGATCTATGAATCATTGAGATGCATCAGCATGCGTGTTAGTTTTCCTTTGTATTTGATGGAATGTTGTAATGGGGCAACCTTGGAATAGGAATGAAAATGGAGTGGAAAAGTTTCCGTTTTTCCGGAGAAAAATTGGAAATGGAGAGAAACCAACGTTTCATTTCGTTGGATCACGCCATCGAGCCAAACCAACGTTTAAATCACATCTGTCGTGTTCGTGTCTCACCCTCCTCCACAGCTCGACCCCACATGGTCGCTCGGCATGCCACTCACCGCAAACCAAGTAGTATACCATAACTTTCCCGCCTGCTTGTCGATGGATCGCGCCATGGAGTACTAGCACTATTGGAAGAGATTGACGAGTTGGGGGAGGACAGCTAGCTGTAGCACGGACTCCCAAGAACTTATTACTGGAAGAGATCGCGCATGTTGTAGCTGGCTATTACGACCTTTGAACGTGGAGCGGACGCGTGCACCCGAAAGCGGCGCGGGCGACGCTCTCTCGGCCGACGCACCGCAATCAATGTCGGCACCAGTGAGAGGTCGCGTCTGCTCTGGGCGGGCATGAATGCAGCACTAACCGTTTCGGGCGGGAAGCACGCGCGGGTGATGAAGAGGGTTCGGGTTGGTCAGGACCGGCTGTGGCAGCGGTCCGGACGTGCGCAAACAAGAGATAATGTACGTTAATATTGCTACATATATAATTAACAACGTAAATAATGTGCCAGTTGGACAAATATGATTGGAGATGGAGATGGAAATGGAAATTCACGTAAACACGGATATGCATGTCTATGTGTGTCTGCGCGACGACTCTCGCGACCTGGAAGCGGGAGAGTGTTTTTGATCGAGTTTTCTTTCTTGGTACGTTAGAAAATCAGTTTGTCTAATTCACATCTAGATGTTATTTAAGGATATCACATCTAAGCTCCCACAAGTATATAATGTAGCAACAAGAAACAAAAAACTAGGAAAAGCCCATAAACAGAGTCAACATCAACTTATATGTGAGATAACTATGTCACATCTAGATGTGTCCTAGACAGACCCTTAAAAAATTGTCCGCCAGTTTTCGTTTCTTTTTTCCGGGAACGCGCATATTCTATTTAAAACCACTGCTCTGGAGAGATTTTTTTACTCCATTATAGCCTCTTGTTTGATAGAGTTTCTCGCGTCTCGGTCTCTCACCCTCTCTATATCAAAACAAGATGACAGTGTCCACTCTATCTCTCTCCTCACCGGTGGTCACAGATCCGGCCGAATCTCGTCCGCTGCGGGAGGTGAGGAGGTGCAGCGTTGATGTTGTTGCCGTCGGCGACGGAGGAAGCCGATGCGCACCATCCTCTCGGGGCCGGCGCTGGCGCGGACGAAGATCATCCGCGCCCTTATTCGCTGCCGTCGTGTGGGCAGATCATGCCCGCCCACCTAAACGACATCTCGCCCACCTGAGGTATAACTTCTTGTACTGGTCTAGCTCCCCAGGTCGCTGCGTGCGGGTTTTCTTCTATGCGACTACTCCCCAACTCCCCATGCATAGTAGCTAGGGTTCGTCGGCTTGTCCAACATCACCTACTAGTACTATTATAGAGGAAATGCCTCTCAAAAAGTTGTCCTGATTTATGCCTCGGTGGAGGTATACATGTTGTTTCGACAAAAGTACATGGTGGTTGTGCGGTCATTGTCCATATGGTGGTAGTACTATCACTGGTTAAATGAAGAAAAGCTTTTTTCTCGGGTATCCTGGTTTAGTTCCCATCAAGATAATTATGATGCTTCTGTTTGTTGGTGTACTTTTCATTAATTCTTATTGACAATTGAGATGTCATTGCTAACCCTTTTTTATATTTTTGGAAACAGCGATGTGTGTCTCCATACCCGGGCATGTCTTCCTCAATTTTAGTGGAACTGCACAAAATTGGATGGCCATTGTTGTTCCGCCTCACTGTTCTCTGCCACGTGGTTCTTCCTTCCTCGAGCTTGATTACTGAGAAGAAACATACCACAGTGAGGATTTGTCGAACTTCTTAGGTGCCTCACCCAAACTTGATGCCAAATGGATGATGCATCACCACGATGACCTATCGATGCTCATGGTTGCGTCTGCTGGTGAAGTTGATCGATTTTCGACGAAAAACAAACTGTCTTCCATCAGTGCTCTTTGCTTGTTACGCACAAAGATGATATCCTTCGTCAGTTCACCTTGGTTGCGTTGGAGACGCAGTCGTCTTTCACGTTGGTGCAATTTTCGTTAGGGTTTTACGACAGGTGGGCCCAAAATGTGGCTGGCTCACCTGTCATACAGCCAAAAGCAGGTGTAGTGAAGGCACCGGAGCTCAATCCGTACTACAGTAGTATATATATAAGAGGGAGCCTCAGTGCTTGTTCACTAGGGTTTGCACTCTCCACACGCTCGCTACACTACATATATGTTACACGCTGGAGGCTCAGCGTTCATTTGCTAGGGTTTGCTATATTCATAGTCTCTCACCCTCTCTTCACCAGATCTAAACAAGACTGCGTTGGCCTCTTGTCTCTCTTTCCCCCTCACAGCTGGTGAAGGAGGCGTCCGTATCCCGTCGCATCGGGAAGGGAAGGAGGTGCAGCGTTCACTCTATCACCTTCGGCGAGGGAGGCAATGCACTACCAGCTGCGCTGTTCTCTTTCACCCAGCGCCTGTGTGGGAGGGCCACCGACCCCTTCTTCCTCGCTGACATACATAGTGTGGGCAGATCCGGCCTCCCGCCGCATGCCTTGCCACATCCCGATGACCCTAAGGTATAAGTTTCTTTGAAACCGTCGTTGCTCTAGCTGCATGTGGATCTTTTTCAATCTGTAGTCGAATCTAGGTCTTGGTTCAAAGAGGAAAGAAGGGTGTGGTGGGCTGGAGCAAGAATCTAGGACATGGTTCAATGAGGAAAGGAGGGGTGGAAAGTAGTATAGACTGGCTATCCAGCCGCTTTGTAGGTCGAAAAGGGAAAAAGGGGGTAACCCAATACACACATCTATAAGGAACCGATCTCTTTGTTGAAAAGGGAAAGAAACTGGGGGTCGGGTAGTTTGTGCATGACTAGATTTGCTGCCCTCACATAGGAAGAAGGTTCAAAGAGAACAAATATGGGACCAGCGCATATATGCTGCTTGGCTACATACTCTGCATCACCCATTTATACGTGTGGACGCACATGGTGCTGGCATGTCCCATGCAGCTATTTAATGTTGTTAATCTCAGAATTAACTACTGATCTATTTTAAAAGAATTTCTCTGTTAATATGAATCAATGCAACCGTTTTAGAAATGCTACTGTCCTATACTTTGTTTTCCATCAAGATAAGGTAGATGCTTCTTTTTGTGGCCGCATGTTTCATCCTCCTTTATTGGCCACTAATTGTTTTCTTTTTTGCCTCTTAAAACAGGGATATCTATTCAACTTGTTGCTATAGAAAACTTAAATGTCACACCGGAAACTTTGCTTGATTTCAATGCAACTGCACAAAACTTGATTGGATTTCCTATTTGTGTTGGTAGATTCATATTTTATGTTGGTCGTCTCATGAAAGGTCAGTATAGGCCTTCATCCACATGATTGTACAGTGTGCTTTGAGATGTTGTGCTACTTCTATTGGCACTATTTTAAATAAATAATGAATTGAAGCTATTGTATTGCTGTCTTTTCCCATTAAGTAGTGAACAAAAATGGGACCAACCCAGACATGATGCTTGTTGCTTTGTTACAACAAATTCAGCATCACCCCCTTTATAAGCCAGTAATTGATGCCACTCTCAGAATTAACTACTGAATCTTATTTCAAAACTGCAACACTTGTTAGGGATTGGCGGGATTACCATTTTTGTGGCCACATGTTTTATCCTCCTTTATTAGCCAGTAATTGATTCCTTTTTTGCCTCTGTTTATACAGGGATATCTATTCAACTTGTTGCTATTATGACATTTTGCTTCGCTACGCGAAACACTTTGCTTGATTTCAGTGCAACTGCACAAAACGAGATTGGATTTCCTATTCGTGTTGGTAGATTCGTACGTGATCTTGTGTGCGTCATGACAGGTTGGTACTTGCCTTCATCCACATGATCGTGCAGTGTGTTTTGAGATGTTGTGCTACTTGTATTAGTATTGTTTTAAATAAATGATGAATTGAAGTTATTGTATTGCTGTCTTCTCCCATTAAGTAGTGAACAAAAATGGGACCAACCCAGACATGATACTTGTTGCTTTGTTACAACAAATTCAGCATCACCCCCTTTATAAGCTTTGTCGTTCTTTATACATGTTGAAACAAGGCATTGTTAAGATAATGTCTCAGTCAATATGAATGAATCACACTGATGGAGAATTGCTACTCTCCTGCTTTGTTTCCCATTAAGATAAAGTAGATCAGTAGATGCTTTTCTTCTGGGAGTACAAGTCATCAACCGTTATTTCTTAGTAGTTGTTTCCCTTATACCTATTGTTGCTTACTGGGATATCAAAATTAAAGCTCGGTTTTATTCCGACTTCGATTTTAGCTAAACTGCACAAAAGGAGCCAATGTGTAAGGCAAACTGCTGCATTACTGGGTCTAGTTGGTCGTTCCACTTTGCAGAAAGAAGCAGTCACTGTTTGCGCTACATTACAGAAGGAATGACCGAGAAGCTTTACAGAGTATTATTAGACACCAGTGACATGACTAGTCTATAGAGACCATTGGCAATTTAACAACACGTGGAGTGCCCTGGGCAAAAAGTGCCCAAACAAGTACAAAAGCTACGACAGGACTCCATGATCATAGGGATTACATATTTTGAATGGGAAAAGCTTGTCAAAGTTTAATCATTGATGTTAGCAAGAAGACGTTAGTTTAATATATTGGAATTGGAAAACCTTGTCAAAATTTGCTCATTGATGTTAGCCAGAAAACATGCATTTGATATTTATGAGTGGGACGGCCTTGCTTTGAGCAGCGTCGAGTGTTTTTTCCTATTCCTGTGTTCAGTTTAGAAGTAAATAGTTACTCTGCTGAGATATTCCTGTGTTAAGAGTTTGTTCTGAATATTGTCTATGTAATGCCAGGCCTTGTGTTTGATTGCAAAGTTGAGCTTGGAATGTTGTGGCATGCGGCATCACGAGCTGTTCACCGTGCCTCCTGAGAATAATGCTTCGTATTGTTTTGCATGTCGATCTAATGCCAGTGATTTGCTTGTTAAGAAGATCATCCTCTTCTGTTGTTTCCGTGCTTAAGAAGTTCATCGTCTGATGTTTCATTCATAGCCTATACGACAAGTCGGGTAGGTTAGACGTGAAACCATATGATCTTCCGACCAACTCATGATATTAGGCCGTGATTGGATCGTCGTTTTCCAACCAAAACCATTGTAAAACTGACGCTTGTAAATTAAAGCAGATGGTCTCAGGCAAAGGCGCTTGGTTGGTCGATTTCGACTAGTAAAATATCAGAAGTACTTGACACACGGTAAAAACGTTGAATGACACTCGGACGATTGCTAATCTAGCCGTTAGCTATTGTTCAGCCTTGCCCATGGATGGCATGATATGCACGTCATGCATGTATCGTCTGGTAATGTCGTTCATATAGCAGTGCTCGTAAAATATACACTGGTCTCTCAAATTACACGCATAACCCGCCGGTTTTACTTACAGACCTCGGGCCCTCGGTTTCATTACGCCTGTATTTTACGCGTTGTTTTTGATGATGAGTAAATTACACATGTATGTTAATACAGGTTTGAAATAAACCAGAGCTCCCAAGCACGGCCTTACCATTTCATGCCGTCTCAGTTTCTCGAAGGTGCTCATAGGTGTCCAATGATCCTGGCTTCCTGAATGAGTAGCGGGCACTGTATCAGACCATCCGTAGGGCCCACGAGGCCCTCTCCATTGTCCTTCAAGTTATTGCCCTCGCCGTGGCGCCGAGCATTGTTAACATCGTCAACGAACATGAGGATTCAGGAGATGACTTTATTTTGACTGGATGACACTAGGGACCCACTAGGGCCATAGCCGTACGTACGCAAGTGCCTCCTTATTATGTACCACTATCTTTTTTTGCTTTCTCCTGGTTTCCTGACATCACGGTCCCACACCATTGTCAACCTATGTAGTCAATATAAACGAGAGAATTGCACAAGCTGCGGCCGACAGCTGGGACCAAGCAGCTCGAGCAGTATTTGTGTTTTTGAGGCGTGAGCACTGTAGAGTTTTTCTTGGCGATGATTTCATTGTTGTTCAAAGGAGAGTAGGGTATTAACTGGGCGGGCTGTGGCCCGTCTAGCCCAGGCCAGAAATCCAGCCCAGATACTAATTTTTTCAAGATGAAAATGGCTAGCCCAGTTATACGTCTTTTTGAGGAATACCCAGGCAAGGTCAACTTGTTATTCTCCGCCCCGCTGGGCTGCAAATCTTTCCTAGGAGGGATGCATTAGGCTTAACAGGAAAATGGGCTTTAAAAACTAATAAATGGGATGTAATAATAAACACTAGGCAGTAACTAAACTGCTGCATCTTCCCCGGCTCTCCACTGTTGCGTCTTCCCCGGCTCCGCGTCGTCCCCTTCCTAGGCCTTGCCGTCGTCCAGACCACCGCCCTGGTGCTCTCGGCGCGGCGTGCTCACCGACTTCCATCGGAAGAGTACTGTGCGTGGAAAGGCTGACAGCTGGGTCCAGGCGGCCGCAAGGAAGTGCCTCCTTATTACGCGCAAAATAAGTATTCCTCCACCTTACAGCAGGGACCCACTGAACGGGCCACCTTATTTCGCGAAAAAAACATTTCCCCCCTGACTGCTCGGACCCACCGGACGGGCCAGCATATTTCACGAAAAATGCATTTCGCCCGCTATCAGCTCAGACCCACCGGAAGTGCCTCCTTATTACGCACAAAATAATGAATGCTCCCCCTGCTAGCTGGGACCCACCATGGTGGGAGGCTGACTTGTGGGCCAACTAAGTTGACTGGGACGGGGGCCTTTGTCAACTTTAGTCAATATGAACGATTCTAGCTCCAGTGACCGTACGATGTCCATCCAACGGCCGTAGTGCTTCTTCAACCTCTGGTCTTCTTGCTCCAGCCGCCCAAAGCAGCGCCGGTCGTGCAGCATGATCCTGCCTCCCGTGGCCGGCTGTGCTGTCGCGGAGGCCTCACCGCCCCTACTATTCCCACCGCTGGCCAGGCCCTGCGGCGACGGCAGCCTCAAACCGCAGCCAAACCAGTGAACCCTCGTACTCCTCTCCGCGCGGGCTTCCACTGCCGCGTCTTCCCCGGCTCCCCGTCGTCCCCTTCCTAGGCCTCGCCGTCATCCACCGCCCTGGTGCTCTCGGCACGGCATGGTCAACATGGTCAAGGAACGACTTCCATCGGACGTGGACTATACGTGGACATGGCTGATAGCTGGGTCCACGGCCGCAGCAAGGAAGTGCCTCCTTATTATGTGCAAAATAATTATTCCTCCACCTTACAGCGGGGACCCACAAGACGGGCCACCGTATTTCGCGAAAAAAATGTTCCCCCTGACTGCTGGGACCCACCAGCTACACCTTCGCACGCAAGGAAGTGTGTCCGGGCAAAAAAATGATTCGCCCCCCTAACTGCTGGGACCCACCAGCTGCATCTTCGCACGCAAGGAAGTGCCTGACAGTCGGGACCCACCTGGTCGAAGCGTACGTAGCGTTGTCATTCTGATTGCGAATGTGTACGTACATATATACTGGTCGATGTAGAGGCGCGCACGTGTCGTAGTAGAGGTGCGCACGTAGCATGTACGCGTACGTACAGCGGTCAGGGTGCAAGAAAGAAAATACGTCCACGTATGTGTACATACGGGCAGGGTCTCGAACGCCTACTCGCGCATACGTACGGCGAGGGCTTGTGTACATGGCTGGGTCAGAACGGAGAAACAGCGTCGTCGTCGTGTTCATGGGGAGGCAATGGAATGCGTCGTGTTCATGGGGAGGCAACAGAATTAGTCGTGTTCATCGGGAGGTCTTGGATAGAACAGGCGATGGAAACGAGGCCTGGCGTACCGCGGAACGGAGGAAACGGCCTTGTGTTCAACCGGCCACGTTCGAAACAGGATCCTGTTCATCGGGAGGGGTGTGGCATACCACAAAACGGAGGAAACGGACCACCTACGATCGAAACGGGGGTCCTGTTGATCGGGAGGGGTGTGGCGTACCGCAAAACGGAGGAAACGGACCTCCTACAGTCGAAACGGGGGTCCTGTTGATCGGGAGGGGTGTGGCGTACCGCAAAACGGACGAAACGGACTTGTGTTGGAGCGCTATGGTCGAAACGGGGGTCCTGTTCATCGGGAGGGGTGTGGCGTACCGCAAAACGGGACTCCACGGGATACTGTTCATCTCCACCGTCGACCTCCTCCAGCCTCCACGGGCTCCTATTCATCTAGCCTCCACCACGCACTACTCCACCGGCTACTTTTCAACCACCCCTCCACCATCTACTGTTCATCCAGCCCTCCACACCACGGGGTCCTGTTCAACCACCCTGTAGGATCGAAAGTATGTCTATAGGGGGGGTGATTAGACTACTTGACCAATTAAAAATCTATCCTTTTCCCAATTTTAGTCATTGGCAGATTTTAGCTATCTTAGCACAAGTCAAGCAATCTTAACACAATTCAAGCAAGCATGCAAAGAGTCTATGAGCAGCGGAAAGTAAAGCATGCAACTTGCAAGAATATAAAGGGAAGGGTTTGGAGAATTCAAACGCAATTGGAGACACGGATGTTTTTGTCATGGTTCCGATAGGTGGTGCTATCGTACATCCACATTGATGGAGACTTCAACCCACGAAGGGTAACGGTTGCGCGAGTCCACAGAGGGCTCCACCCACGAAGGGTCCACGAAGAAGCAACCTTGTCTATCCCATCATGGCCATCGCCCATGAAGGACTTGCCTCACTAGCGGTAGATCTTCACGAAGTAGGCGATCTCCTTGCCCTTACAAAGTCCTTGGTTCAACTCCACAATCTTGTCGGAGGCTCCCAAGTGACACCTAGCCAATCTAGGACACACCACTCTCCAAGAAGTAACAAATGGTGTGTTGATGATGAACTCCTTGCTCTTGTGCTTCAAATGATAGTCTCCCCAACACTCAACTCTCTCTCACGGGATATGGATTTGGTGGAAAGAAGATTTGAGTGGAAAGCAACTTGGGGAAGGCTAGAGACCAAGATTCATATGGTGGGAATGGAATATCATGGCCTCAACACATGAGTAGGTGGTTCTCTCTCAGAAAATGTGTATTGGAAGTGTAGGTATGTTCTGATGGCTCTCTCCATGAATGAAGAGTGGGTGGAGGGGTATATATAGCCTCCACACAAAAACTAACTGTTACACACAACTTACCAATCTCGATGAGACCGAATTGAGAAACTCGGTTGGACTGATTTAGCAAACCTAGTGACCGTTAGGATTTTCGATGGGACTGAGATGCAACTCGGTAGGACCGATATGGTTAGGGTTAGGGCATAACGTAATCTTGGTGTGACCGATTACATAAACTCGGTGGGACCGATTTTGGTAATAAGCTAACCAGAGAGTTGGTCAGGTAAACTCGGTGGGACCGATTTGCTCATTTCGGTGGGACTGAAATGTTACAAAAGGGAAACAGAGAGTTTACATTGCAATCTCGGTGGGACAGATCGCTCATCTCGGTACGACCGAAACGTTACGAAGGGAAACAGAGAGATTACAACCCCATCTCGGTGTGACCGAGATCCCTATCAGTGAGACCAATTTGCCTAGGGTTTGTGGCAGTGGCTATGACATCTGAACTCGGTGGCGCCGGATAGAAAGAATCGGTGGGGCCAAGTTTGACTTTTGGTTTAGGTCATATGTGGATGTGGGAAGGTAGTTGAGGGTTTTGGAGCATATCACTAAGCACTATGAAACAAGAACCTCATCAAGCAACACCACATCCCTCCTTGATAGTATTGGATTTTCCTATAGACTCGATGTGATCTTGGATCACCCAAATATAAAATGTAGAGTCTTGAGCTTTGAGCTTGAGCCAATCTTTTTGTCCTTAGTATTTTGAGGGGTCCACTTTCCTCATCCATGCCATGCCATTCATTGAGCTTTTCCTGAAATATTAATCTTGGAATAATGTTAGCTCAATGAGCTATATGTTGTTAGGAATTACCAAAACCACCCAGGGATTGTTGCACTTTCAATCTCCCCCTTTTTGGTAATTGATGACAACATATAGATCAAAGCTTCGACGAATGATAATAAGAGTGAAAAACATTGTCGCTTTGAGAAGTATGTGAAAAGCAAGAGCTCCCCCTAAATTTGTGCATATATTATGATTTGCTTTGGACTGCAAATGCACAGAGAGTTAGCCTCATGGGTTACTCTTCCATGTCACATACATCTTGGTGGAGCGCTCAAAATGATAATAATTAAATACATGCACTCATCACCAAGCAAAGTGAATGATCATATAGGGATAAAATGATAATGTCATCCAACAAGCATTAATGTAGCATATGATCAAACACACATGATCATCCAAATATCACACAGACAGAAAGTATCTCAATCAAGCAAATAAAGTTCAACCACCAAAGCAAGAGAGAATAAAAAAGCAACGCTCTCTCTCGAAGCCTATGATCTATACATTTTTCTCCCCCTTTGGCAACAAGTTACCAAAAAGTTCATAGAAAATGCATAGCACTAAATCGTCTCTCAGGCTTGGTCTTCAGGTGGTGGTGTCCGGAGAACTCCAAGAACGAAGGCTTCAGTCGATGTAGATGGAGCTGCTGGAGTAGGTGCTGGAGCTTGTGGCACTGAAGCTGTAGCTGGTGCGGATGAAGTGGCTCTGGTGTCTGTTACTGGCACTGAAGTTGACCTCTGAGCTCTAGGCACTCTGGCAAATGCCTCAGTGGTTGTCTTGTCCTTCCTCTCCTGCATATCATCCTGAAGTTTCTCCACAACAGACTGGATCTTAGTTACCTTCACATCCATTTCATAGAACTTCTGCTCCATGATCCTTTCCAAGCTCTCCTGGTTTTGAGTCAGGGTGGCCAGCCCTTTCTCAATCCTTAGAGTGGATGTAATCAAGTAGCCAAGCAGATCTTGCTTGGTCTTTAGACGATACTGAGATGCCTCTTCCATAGTTGGCATCTTTGCATCTTTGCAGCTTTCTCAGCCTTTGCCTTCTCCCTCTTTGCTTAAGCGTGCATAGAAGATGGTTCATCCTCATTCATAACCACTTGGTTGTCCTCAAAGTCTGGATAGATAGGCATGTGCTCCTTTTCCAACAAGTATGTGTCAGTGCCCATCTTGGAGTCAATCAACTCCTGGATCTGTGCTGCATACCCACAGCTTCTCTTTTGGTCAGCAGTTGTCCTCTTGATAGTTTCAACTATAAGACTCATGACCTTGAACTTTTGTGGCACATCAAATATATGTAACAGATTGATGGAGTGGCCTCTAATCATTCTGTGATCACCAGACTTGGGCAGAAGAGTGTGCCTGAGGATCCAATTGGTAGTAGGTAGTCCTGATAGCAGGTGTTTCACTGATCCAAATTGGTGAGTTTCAAGATCTGCATCAGGAATCTCCTTGTACATGCTAGCCATGGAGTTGTGATCCTTCTTCTTCTTGGCATAGACATCCAAGTCATCTTCATTCTCCTCAGGAGCATTGATCAATTGAGCCCATTCTGCTACTGTTGACTGGTATCTAGTGCCTTCAGACATCCAGACTATCTTGCCATCTGGGTAAAAGTGAGTTGTGGAGTAGAACTGCATGATAAGCTCATCATTCCACTTTGCGAGCTTTTGAGCCACAAACTCATCAACTCCACAAGTCTTGAAACTGCCATATACTCCTGGATAGTGTTCTTCATTCTCCTTGATGTACTCCCAGTTGACCCATCGCATGTCACATACTATTGGTTTCTTGTCAAGCAACACTGTCTCATAAAAATCATGCTATTCTTTGGTGTGGAACCTGTAGTCCATAGCATTTCTCCCTTGGTGGCATATGGATCTGACTCTCTCCATAGCCTCAATCCTGAGTCCTTCCTGATCTTCATGTTTTCTGCTACAGGATGAGCATCATTATGATCTAGAATTTTTGGCTTTAACTTCCTCAAAACATGTGTCTCATCATCTTCTCCTTCAGCAACAGTTTCAGGCACTAGGGCCTTGTTTTTCTCAGCAGTTGGAATGTTCCAGGTACTCCTCTTTGGTGCAGTTTTGGGTTTTGGAGCAGCTAGCTTGGTAGCTTCTTTGGGCCTAGATGAAGCAGCCCCAAATCTTATGGCATCTCCCATAAATTTCTGTGCCTTAGGTGCTGGTGCAGCATCTTCTTCCTCTTCCTCTTCAGAGTCTCTCATCATAGATGGCTTTCCAATTACTTTGGCCATGGTCTTCTTGACCCTCTCTTTCCTTTTCTTCTCTGCCACAACATGTTCTTTGGGTGCAGATCCCAAAGTTTCTTGAGTGGATGTTCTGGCCTTTGACATAGGAACTCTCTTGGCAGGAACCTTTGTCTTTATTCCTGGCTTAGTGGCAGCAGTTGTGCCATATTCCTTTTTTGAGAACTTTCCTCTTTGAGGTGGCCTCTTCCTCAATAGCCACATAGTCTTCATCCTCATATTTAGAAGTTTTCTTCTTTCTGGCCCTGGTGGCAGCTTTTGGTAAGTTGTTGGGTGTGCTCCTGCTTCCATCATCTGAGCTGCTAGAGGGACAAGTGCCCTCACTCATGTGAACCCGCTCCTCTGACTTATTCTGACTGTCACTTTGATCAAACATAATGCAATCTCTAACAGCTGACCCTATGAATAGATTGTAGATGAGGTAGAGTGGATGAGCATCACAAAATACAGAGGTTTTTGCAAAAGAATGAATCAAAAACTTAGTTTTAGTTTTCCTCAGAAAGCATTTCGGATCAACCGATTTGTAAACTCGGGGATACCGAAGCAGCTGTTGGAACCTGAACTAGTGAACTCGGTCAGACCGAGTCACAATTCGGTGGCACCGAGACTGCTAGGGTTTCACAAAGTCCTGAACTCGGTCACACCGATTTTCAATTGTCGGTCAGACCGAGAATCACATGTGCAATGGCCTGAGCCGAATCGGTGGTACCGAGTTCCACAACTCGGTTGGTCCGAGATGGTTTCGGCGGAAACCTAACCCTAAATTTTCAAATCATCTCTAATCTACGGAGTGTTTTTGACTGGATAAGATAGTTTCAATCGTGGCAAGATTCATGGCGAACACAATGTGCTAGGAATCAGATAAGGATAGCACAGTGATCAAGTTCATACCCTAGTTCGGCGATGAACTCGCTATGGCGGCAATGGCAGGGATGATTCCCATTGACGGTGGAGGAGACGAGTGGCAGGAGGCAACTGGCGACGAGGAGGACGATCTGGAGACCCTGGAGGCAGAGCGGGCTAAGCGCGGGCGAAAGAGTTCGGAGAAAATTTCCAAAATTTTGCCCATGGGTATATATAGCCCGACCCTATCGATGTGACCGAGTGGAGCAACTCGGTGGCACCGAGATGCATAACTGCAAGCAGTTGCTGCAACTCGGTGTGACCAAAAAGTTCAAATCGGTTGCACTGAGATTGAAAACCTAGACCGACTTAGTGATCTCGGTATGACCGAAATGGGTGAATCGGTCAGACCGAAACGCA
Source organism: Triticum monococcum (assembly GCA_034509565.1). Classification (NCBI taxonomy): domain Eukaryota; kingdom Viridiplantae; phylum Streptophyta; class Magnoliopsida; order Poales; family Poaceae; genus Triticum; species Triticum monococcum. The sequence continues at coordinate 676,588,868 of CM067842.1, read as the reverse complement.
CAAAGAAGTTTTGGAAGTTTAAGTCTATGACGAATCGGGGACTCTGAGTGCTCCTCACACAGAGTGGTTTGAATCTGACTTGATCAAATTTTGTGATGTAGCATGAATAGAGTTTGAGACGAGAAAAGCATAGATAGCTAGAGAAGGTTCTTAGGCATTCTTGTCCATCCACTTGCCAAGAGAGAAAAAAACAAATCAATCAAAACAACAAGTGGATGTCCTTGAATGAGTAAATTGTGCAACCAACATGCTCACACAATAAAATGGCAATTGAAATATGTGGCAAAGCATGCACAACCAATTATAGCATCTATCGAGCAATTGGCGATGACTAGGTCATCTATATATGACTATATTGACTTAGGAGTCAAATGAGAACATTTGATCATAGGTCATACTCATCGTTTAAGCACAAGTGGGGTTACCGCTTTTACATAAAGCGTTGTTGTTTTCACACCATTAGAGTTGCTTTAGCTCAATTCTTAGAGTAAAGCTCCCCCTAGATGTGAGATCCCCCCTAAGAGGGATGAACTAACCTTGGGTTTTGTCGATGATGACTTCATGTAGATGTTGAACATGTGGATGCTCAATGTTGATGTAGATCATTTGGAGCTGTCCTTTGGAGAGAGTTGCACTTTCAATACCTACACGGGTTAGTCCCACAAGGAACAAACAAGGATATCCATAGGCATAGAGTGATGCACACACAAGATGATGTCTATGAAAGCTTTAGGTTACCTTGTCCCTTGTCTTACCAACAAGAGGGTTTGTGACTCCTTGAACTAGTGCAAGATGTGGAAGTTGATTGCACTCGTTCTTGCCAAAATGATAAGAGTGAAGTATGTTGGTGGAGTCACCCTCAAGATGAGGGAGTCAAATATGTCGTAGGAGTTGGTTGACACAAGTGCTAGACCGGCAACACCTTCATCTTGAGTATATTCGGAGTCGGAGTGATAGCTTCTCTCGGAGTAATTGTCAGAGTCGGAGCCGGATACCCATTCACCAACATGACCTTGATGTCTTCGTTTTGTGTAGCTCCTTGATGACTTGTCCTTTTTTCCAAATCCTTGCTTCTCCGTGAGGGTCTTCATTCATAACGATCATCTCTACTCCTTCTTTCTCTAGGTGGTGATTCTTCTCTTCTACTTCTTCTTTTTGGAGAATCTTCTCTTCTTTTGTGGGGTGTCGTACACACATTGGAATAGTGTCCGGGCCTTCCACAATTGTAGCAGTTTCACTCTCGACTAGAAGATCTTTTGTCATTGTAGGACCTTGACTTGCAGCTTCTCTCTTTGCTTCTACTCTTGTAGAATTTGTTGAAGTTCTTCACCATTAAGCTCAATTCTTCATTGAAGGTTTGTTTCTCACTTGATGATGTGGGGGATTCGCATGAGGCTTTGTAAGCACCACTTGATTTGTTGTGAAGTTCCTCCTTATCCTTGAGTGACATCTCATGAGCAACAATTCTTCCAATGACTTCCATTGGCTTGAGATCTTTGTAATTGGGCATCATTTGAATCAATGTTCACACGGTATCATATTTTCCATCCATGGCTCTTAGAATCTTCTTGATGATGAATCTGTCGGTCATCTCTTCACTTCCTAAGCCGGTAATCTCATTTGTGATAAGAGCAAGCCTAGAGTACATTTCAGCGACACCTTCACCATCCTTCATTTTGAACTTGTCAAGTTGACTTTGAAGCAACTTGGATTCCTTGAAGGAGTCGGTATCTTCATGCATGTCAATCAAAGTATCCCAAATTTCCTTTGCATTCTCAAGATGGCTGATTTTGTTCTATTCTTCGGGGCACAATCCGTTGAAGAGGATATCACAAGCTTGAGCGTTGTATTGCAGCATTTCAACTCTTCCGCGGTGGCTTCACGGTTCGGTTCTCTCCCATCAAAGAATTCACCTTGCAAGCCAATACACACAATAGCCCAAACGGTGGGGTTATGTCCAAGAATATGCATTTTCATCTTATGCTTCCAACTAGCAAAATTAGTACCATCAAAGTAAGGAACTCTACGGTGATAATTTCCCTCGCTAGATGCCACATTCTCCTAGGTTGTGAAACCAAGGCTATGACTACCAAAAGCTATGGAAATCAAAGCAAATGGAGACCAAAGCTCTTTTACCACTTGTAGGATCGAAAGTATGTCTAGAGGGGGGTGATTAGACTACTTGACCAATTAAAAATCTATCATTTTCCAAATTTTAGTCTTTGGCAGATTTTAGCTATCTTAGCACAAGTCAAGCAATCTTAACACAATTCAAGCAAGCATGCAAAGAGTTTATGAGTAGCGGAAAGTAAAGCATGAAACTTGCAAGAATGTAAAGGGAAGGGTTTGGATAATTCAAACGCAATTGGAGACACGGATGTTTTTGTCGTGGTTCCCATAGGTGGTGCTATCGTACATCCATGTTGATGGAGACTTCAACCCATGAAGGGTAACAGTTGCACGAGTCCATGGAGGGCTCCACCCACGAATGGTCCACGAAGAAGCAACCTTGTCTATCCCATCATGGCCATCGCCCACAAAGGACTTGCCTCACTAGTGGTAGATCTTCACGAAGTAGGCGATCTCCTTGCCCTTACAAACTCCTTGGTTCAACTCCACAATCTTGTCGGAGGCTCCCAAGTGACACCTAGCCAATCTAGGAGACACCACTCTCCAAGAAGTAACAAATGGTGTGTTGATGATGAACTCCTTGCTCTTGTGCTTCAAATGATAGTCTCCCCAACACTCAAATCTCTCACACAGGATATGGATTTGGTGGAAATAAGATTTGAGTGGAAAGCAACTTGGGGAAGGCTAGAGATCAAGATTCATATGGTGGGAATGGAATATCTTGGCCTCAACACATGAGTAGGTGGTTCTCTCTCAGAAAATGTGTATTGGAAGTGTAGGTATGTTCTGATGGCTCTCTCCACGAATGAAGAGTGGGTGGAGGGGTATATATAGCCTCCACACAAAAACAAACCGTTACACACAATTTACCAATCTCGGTGAGACCGAATTGAGAAACTCGGTCGGACTGATTTAGCAAACCTAGTGACCGTTAGGATTTTCGGTGGGACTGAGATGCAACTCGGTAGGACCGATATGGTTAGGGTTAGGGCATAACATAATCTCGGTGTGACCGATTACACAAACTTGGTGGGACCGATTTTGGTAATAAGCTAACCAGGGTTGGTCAGGTAAACTCGGCGGGACCGTTTTGCTCATTTCGGTGGGACCGAAATGTTACAAAAGGGAAACAGAGATTTTACATTGCAATCTCGGTGGGATCGATCGCTCATCTTGGTAGGACCAAAACGTTACGAAGGGAAATAGAGAGATTACAACCCCATCTCGGTGTGACTGAGATCCCTATCGGTGAGACCGATTTGCCTAGGGTTTGTGGCGGTGGCTATGACATCTGAACTCGGTGGTGCCAGATAGAAAGAATCGGTGGGGCCGAGTTGGAATTTTGGTTTAGGTCATATGTGGATGTGGGAAGGTAGTTGAGGGTTTTGGAGCATATCACTAAGCACTATGAAGCAAGAACCTCATCAAGCAACACCTCATCCCTCCTTGATAGTATTGGCTTTTCCTATAGACTCAATGTGATCTTGGATCACTAAAATATAAAATGTAGAGTCTTGAGCTTTGAGCTTGAGCCAATCTTTTTGTCCTTAGTATTTTGAGGGGTCCACTTTCCTCATCCATGCCATGCCATTCATTGAGCTTTTCCTGAAATACTAATCTTGGAATGATGTTAGCTCAATGAGCTATATGTTGTTAGGAATTACCAAAACCACCCAAGGATAGTTGAACTTTCACACCCCTCCACGGGCACCCCTCCACCGTCTATTGTTCATCCAGCCCTCCACACCACAGGGTCCTCTTCAACCACCCCTCCACCGTCTTCTGTTCATCCAGCCCTCCACACCACGGTGTCCTGTTCATCCACCCCTCCACGGGCACCCCTCCACCGTTAACTTTTCATCCAGCCCTCCACCACACCACGGGGTCCTGTTCATCCAGAGGCAACGCCACCGCTCACTGTTCATCCAACCCCCCCCCCCCCACGCAACGCTCACTGTTCATCCCATCGATCGGCATTAGTTAGTAGCAGTAGCGAAGGAATCGCTCGATCAGGTTCAGTTAACAGCCATCGATCGATCCCTCGGGTTCAGTAACGCGTAGCCTGCAGTGCAATCGCTCGGGTTCAGTTAGAGCCCAATGCCTCGCTCGGGTTCATGTAGAGCCAACGCCTCGCACACACGCGCGTATGTGTATGACAGAAACGCGCATCGCTTGGCCCCCGACCTCCCACCTTAACCGGGAACTCCCCGAAATTTTCCTCCCCCTCGCTTCTACCACGGTTTTTTTCGTCATGGACGGCCCAAAGAATGTCATGCAGCTGTGTCTCCGGCCCGCCCAGGATGCAAAGCCCATTTTATGTCATGATTTTTGTCATATAAGTAGGAGCCCACCACATCTATGATGATACCGGGTTTTGTCACAATTATCGTCATAGAAGTGTCATATGTATGACAGGAAAAAAATTCGTTCGGCCCAAAATATCACGGATGTGTCTTTTTTTTGTATTGATGGGACCGTTTCCTTCCTCTAATGGTTATACACATATTTTAGTTGTTGTTGATTACATTACTAAGTGGGTAGAAGCTATTCCAACTAGTAGTGCTGATCATAACACCTCTATTAAGATGCTTAAAGAAGTTATTTTTCCGAGGTTTGGAGTCCCTAGATACTTAATGACTGATGGTGGTACACATTTGATTCATGGTGCCTTTCGTAAAATGCTTGCTAAATATGATGTTAATCATAGAATTGCATCTCCTTATCAGCCACAGTCTATTGGTCAAGTAGAATTGAGCAATCGAGAGCTCAACTTAATTTTGCAAAAGACTGTTAATAGATCTAGAAAGAATTTGTCCAAGAAACTTGATGATGCATTATGGGCTTATAGAACTGCATATAAAAATCCTATGGGTATGTCTCCGTGTAAAATGGTTTATGGTAAAGCTTGTCACTTACCTCTCGAACTAGAACATAAGGCACATTGGGCCATTGAAGAGCTCAATTATGATTTCAAACTTGCCGGTGAGAAAAGGCTTTTTGACATTAGCACACTTGATGAATGGAGAACCCAGGCCTACAAGAATGCCAAACTGTTTAAGGAAAAAGTTAAAAGATGGCATGACAAAAGGATACAAAAACATGAGTTTAATGTAGGTGATTATGTATTGTTATACAACTCTCGTTTAAGATTTTTTGCAGGAAAACTTCTCTCTAAATGGGAAGGTCCTTACGTCATCGAGGAGGTCTATCGTTCCGGTGCCATAAAAATCAACAACTTCGAAGGCACTAATCCGAGGGTGGTGAACGGTCAAAGAATCAAACATTATATCTCAGGTAATCCTATAAATGTTGAAACTAATGTTATTGAAACCGTAACTCCGGAGGAATACATAAGGGACACTTTCCAGAATGTTTCAGACTCCGAAAAGGAATAGGTATGTGGTACGGTAAGTAAACCGACTCCAAAACAGTTCTAAAAGCATTTTTCTCCATTTTGGAATATTTAAGAAAATTGGAAAATAAGAAGTAGTCCGGGAAGGACACGAGGCGTCCACGAGGGTGGAGAGCGCGCCCTACCCCCCTGGGCGCGCCCCCTGCCTCGTGGGCATCTCGTGTGCTCTCCGGACTCCGTTTTCTTGCACGATACTTCTTTTGGTCGGTAAAAATTCATTATGTAATCTCACGAAGGTTTTGACCACCGTACCACGCAAATATCCTCTGTTTTGTTTCGAGTTGTTTCTGCTGCAGTCATAGAGCAAGATGTCTTCTCAAGAGTCAATCGTGGAGAGTCAGGTTCTCATCCGACACCGGGGCCAAGAGCAAACAGCAATGCTGACCAGTTTGGGCCATCAACTGAGGAAGAGATGGAGGTTGACTTGAAAAGGATAGATGCCATGGAGGAGGATGAAGAAGTTACTTCTCGTTTCCGAGCTGGATTAACGATGGGGGAACTACAGAGCTCAGCTATTCCAAACTCGGTCATCCCTTCCAATGTTAGATTTCTTTCTTATGAAAATATGAAAAAGAGTGTTACTTGTTCTCCCGCAGCTATGCAACATCCTTGGGTGAAAGGAGCTTTAGCCGTCACGGGCATGATCCGTAAGGAAATAATGGACCTCAAGTAGCAAGTCAATAAGCTCGAGGAAGAGAATCGTATCCTGAGGGGCATCATCGCCAAGAATATCACATCACCACCCACGAAGAAAGAGACATAAGCACATGGGTATGGGCACTCCCCTTGGCAACTGCCAAGCTTGGGGGAGTGCCCCGGTATCATATTGTTGGGTAACGTAGTAATTTCAAAAAAATTCCTACGCACACGCAAGATCATGGTGATGCATAGCAACGAGGGGGGAGAGTGTTGTCTACGTACCAACGCAGACCGACTGCGGAAGTGATCACACAATGTAGAGGAAGTAGTCGTACGTCTTCCCGATCCGACCGATCCAAGCACCGTTACTCCGGCACCTACAAGTTCTTAGCACACGTTCAGCTCGATGACGATCCTCGGGCTCCGATCCAGCAAAGCGTCGAGGAAGAGTTCCGTCAGCACGACGGCGTGGTGACGATCTTGATGTACTACCGACACAGGGCTTCGCCTAAGCACTACACCGGTATGATCGAGGTGGAATTTGGTGGCAGGGGGCACCGCACACGGCTAAGGAACGATCTCAAGGATCAACTTGTGTGTCTAGAGGTGCCCCCTGCCCCCGTATATAAAGGATGAGAGGGGGAGGGCTGGCCGGCCAAGAAAGGGAGGCGCAGGAGGAGTCCTACTCCTACCGGGAGTAGGACTCCCCCCTCCAATCCTAGTCCAACTAGGTTTTCTCAAGTGGGAAAGAGAGAGGGGGTGGCCGGCGACCTTCCCTAGTCCTAATAGGACTAGGGGAAGGGGGGAGGCACGCAGCCCATGGGGCAGCCCTTCCACCTTTCTACCAAGGCCCATGTTGGCCCATTTGGCTCCCGGGGGGTTCCGGTAACCCTCCCGGTAATCCGGTAAAATCCTGATTTCACCCGGAACACTTCCGGTGTCCAAACATAGGCTTCCAATATATCAATCTTTATGTCTCGGCCATTTCGAGACTCCTCGTCATGTCCGTGATCACATCCAGGACTCCGAACAACCTTCGGTACATCAAAATGCATAAACTCATAATAACTATCATCGTAACGTTAAGCGTGCGGACCCTACGGTTCGAGAACAATGTAGACATGACCGAGACACGTCTCCGGTCAATAACCAATAGCGGGACCTGGATGCCCATATTGGCTCCTACATATTCTACGAAGATCTTTATCGGTCAGACCGCATAACAACATATGTTGTTCCCTTTGTCATTGGTATGTTACTTGCCCAAGATTCGATCGTCGGTATCCAATACCTAGTTCAATCTCGTTACTGGCAAGTCTCTTTACTCGTTCCGTAATACATCATCTCACAACTAACATCTTAGTTATAATGCTTGCAAGGCTTATGTGATGTGTATTACCGAGAGGGCCCAGAGATACCTCTCCGACAATCGGAGTGACAAACCCTAATCTCGAAATACGCCAACCCAACATCTACCATTGGAGACACATGTAGTACTCCTTTATAATCACCCAGTGACGTTGTGACGTTTGGTAGTACCCAAAGTGTTCCTCCGGCAAACGGGAGTTGCATAATCTCATAGTCATAGGAACATGTATAAGTCATGAAGAAAGCAATAGCAACATACTAAACGATCGGGTGCTAAGCTAATGAAATGGGTCATGTCAATCAGATCATTCAACTAATGATGTGACCTTGTTAATCAAATAACAACTCTTTGTTCATGGTTAGGAAACATAACCATCTTAGATTAACGAGCTAGTCAAGTAGAGGCATACTAGTGACACTCTGTTTGTCTATGTATTCACACATGTATTATGTTTCCGGTTAATACAATTCTAGCATGAATAATAAACATTTATCATGATATAAGGAAATAAATAATAACTTTATTATTGCCTCTAGGGCATATTTCCTTCAGTCTCCCACTTGCACTAGAGTCAGTAATCTAGGTTACACAGTAATGATTCTAACACCCATGGAGCCTTGGTGTTGATCATGTTTTGCTCGTGGAAGAGGCTTAGTCAACGGGTCTGCAACATTCAGATCCGTATGTATCTTGCAAATCTCTATGTCTCCCACCTGGACTAGATCCCGGATGGAGTTGAAGCGTCTCTTGATGTGTTTGGTCCTTTTGTGAAATCTGGATTCCTTTGCCAAAGCAATTGCACCCGTATTGTCACAAAAGATTTTCATTGGACCCGATGCACTAGGTATGACACCTAGATGGGATATGAACTCCTTCATCCAGACTCCTTCGTTCGCGGCTTCCGAAGCAGCTATGTACTCCGCTTCACATGTAGATCCCGCTACGACGCTTTGTTTAGAACAGCACCAACTGACAGCTCCACCGTTTAAAGTAAACATGTATCCGGTTTGCGATTTAGAATCGTCCGGATCAGTGTCAAAGCTTGCATCAACGTAACCTCTTACGGTGAGCTCTTTGTCACCTCCATATACGAGAAACATATCCTTAGTCCTTTTCAGGTATTTCAGGATGTTCTTGACCGCTGTCCAGTGATCCACTCCTGGATTACTTTGGTACCTCCCTGCTAAACTTATAGCAAGGCACACATCAGGTCTGGTACACAGCATGGCATACATGATAGAGCCTATGGCTGAAGCATAGGGAACATCTTTCATTTTCTCTCTATCTTCTACAGTGGTCGGGCATTGAGTCTGATTCAACTTCACACCTTGTAACACAGGCAAGAACCCTTTCTTTGCTTGATCCATTTTGAACTTCTTCAAAATCTTGTCAAGGTATGTGCTTTGTGAAAGTCCAATTAAGCGTCTTGATCTATCTCTATAGATCTTTATGCCTAATATGTAAGCAGCTTCCCCGAGGTCTTTCATCGAAAAACTTTTATTCAAGTATCCCTTTATGCTATCCAGAAATTCTATATCATTTCCAATCAGCAATATGTCATCCACATATAATATCAGAAATGCTATAGAGCTCCCACTCACTTTCTTGTAAATACAGGCTTCTCCAAAAGTCTGTATAAAGCCAAATGCTTTGATCACACTATCAAAGCGTTTATTCCAACTCTGAGATGCTTGCACCAGTCCATAAATGGATCGCTGGAGTTTGCACACTTTGTTAGCTCCCTTTGGATCGACAAAACCTTCTGGTTGCATCATATACAACTCTTCTTCCAGAAATCCATTCAGAAATGCAGTTTTGACATCCATCTGCCATATTTCATAATCATAAAATGCGGCAATTGCTAACATGATTCTGACGGACTTAAGCATTGCTACGGGCGAGAAGGTCTCATCGTAGTCAACCCCTTGAACTTGTCGAAAACCTTTTGCGACAAGTCGAGCTTTATAGACAGTAATATTACCGTCAGCGTCAGTCTTTTTCTTGAAGATCCATTTATTCTCAATTGCTTGCCGATCATCGGGCAAGTCAACCAAAGTCCATACTTTGTTCTCATACATGGATCCCATCTCAGATTTCATGGCCTCAAGCCACTTTGCGGAATCTGGGCTCACCATCGCTTCTTCATAGTTCGTAGGTTCATCATGATCTAGTAGCATGACTTCCAGAATTGGATTACCGTACCACTCTGGTGCGGATCTCACTCTGGTTGATCTACGTGGTTCAGTAGTATCTTGTCCTGAAGTTTCATGATCATCATCATTAGTGTAACGCCCGGGTAATCTTGCTACAGTAATCCCACGCTAATCATGGCACGTCATCCCGATTACTGTTGCTAACCTCGCAACAATCCGAAACCGTTCAAATTCAAATTCAAATTATGATTAACAATAAAAGTTTTCAAAAATTAAAACAAAAATGTTCGGGGGTTGCAGAATATTGCACTGGTAATTATAGTGTAATCAACACATTTTAAAAACTGCCTAAGTATTTTAGAATGAATTAAAAACAAAAGAGAAAATAAATAAAAGAAAAAGACAAGACCTAACTAAAAAAAAAGGGGCAACCCACTGGGCTCCGGCCCAGCAGGCCACCAGGCCAGCCGACCGGCCCACCCCACTCCCTTAACCCCCCTCACGCCGACACCCTAGCCCACCCCGTCGCCCCACTCCCCCCTCCCATTCCCCATGTCTCTCCTCTCCCCCTCCCGATCCGATCTGGATCGGGGGCGAAACCACCCCCTCTCTCGCGACGCCACCCGACCCCGTCGTCGGACCTCCCCCGCCGGATTTCACCTCCTCGTCTCTTCCTCAAGCCGCTCGCCCGGATCGCCGCCTCGCCATCCTCTTCGTCGTCGACCGCATCCCCGTCCTCCCCACCGTCCTGCACCCGCTCCGCCGTAACGTCCCCGACGGCCTCCTCGCCCCCCCCCCCTTTGCCGCGTGCCCTACTCCCCCTTGTGAGCGCCTCCCTCCTCTCCCTTTCTCCTCGCCGCGGTCACCGGCGCCCCGTCGCGGTTATCACCGCGTGCGCCCACGCCCCCCCTCTCCTTCCCCTGTCTCGTGTCCGCCCCCGCCCTCACCGTGGCCCTCGCGTCCTCTGGCCGTGCTCCGACCGGATCCGGCCTCTTCCCTCTCCCTTCTCCCCGTACCGCGCCGGCCCTTGCCGTCCTCCCCGCGGCTCCGCTGGTGCCGCCGTGGCCTCGCCGCGCCCGGCGTGCCCCCCCCCCCCCCCCCGCGCACGCGTGCTCTAGCCCCGCCTCGCTCTGCCGCGGCGCTGCTTGCTCGCGTTGCATCGCCCGCGCGGCGCCCTGCCCCGTTTCCCCCTCGCGCCATGCGCGCCCGCTGAGGCCGCCGGCGCCACCGGCCCCCTGCGCCGGCCCCTGCCGGGTCCGCTTACACTGGGCGTGCGCCCGCTCGGGCGCGTCCAACGCCCGCGGCCTGCACCCAGCGCCCGCAAGGCCCCCAGGGCCCAATGACATGTGGGGCCGACGCCCACAGAATGTTTTATAAAAAAAAGAAAAGGGAAAAAGAATTAATTAAAATTAATAAGTAATAAGAGTAATTAAATAAATAGATAAATAATTATTTAATTAATTAATTAATTAAGGAATTAATTAACCTAATTAATCATAATTGGATTAACTTAATTAATTATTAGTTTAATTAATTAGTAATTAGTTTAGTTAATCCTGATTAGTCTAAACCGTGAATGACAGGTGGGTCCCACTGGACCCACACGTCAGTTTGACCCAGTCAACCCTCTGTTGACTGCTGACGTCATGCTGACGTCATGCTGACGTCAGCAAGCACTGTTTCGGATAATGTTGATTTAAATAATTAAATAAATTCCAGAAAATGATTAAATCTTTAGAAAATCATATCTTTTAATCCGTAACTCGGATTAAAATGTTTTCAACATGAAAGTTGCTCAGAACGACGAGACGAACCCGGATACGCAGCCCATTCATCCACCGCACAACCCTAACATATCGAACTCGCAACTTTCCCCCTCCGGCTCCTCTGCCCGAAAACGCGGAACTCCGGGGATATTTTCCCGGATGTATTCCCCCTTAACCGGTACCACCTCATACCACGTTAGGGCACGCCTAGCATCGTTACTTGTCATGTCATGCTTCACTAAGCATATGCTTGCATTATATTTATTGTTTCTTCCCCCTCTTCTCTCTCTAGACCCCGAGACCGACGCCGCTGCTACCCCGTACGACTACGGTGTTGACGACCCCTCTCTCTTGCCAGAGCAACCAGGCAAGCCCCCCCTTTGATCACCAGATATCGCCTACTCTTCTCTATACTGCTTGCATTAGAGTGGTGTAGCATGTTACTGCTTCTCGTTAATCCTATACTGATGCATAGCCTGTCCTTGCTACTACTGTTGTTACCTTTACCTGCAAACCTAATGCTTAGTATAGGATGCTAGTTTATCATCAGTGGCCCTACATTCTTGTCCGTCTGCCATGCTATACTATTGGGCCGTGATCACTCGGGAGGTGATCACGGGTATATACCATATACTTTAAACATGATACATGTGGTGACCAAAGTCGGGTTGGCTCGAGGAGTACCCGCGAGTGATTCACGGATTGGGGGCTGAAAGGACCTTTGCCCCGACGGCCCTCTGTGTGGATCTTTGTGGCGGAGCGACAGGGCAGGTTCCGACCACCTAGGAGAGAGGTGGGCCTGGCCCTGTTCGGCGTTCGCGGACACTTAACACGCTTAACGAGATCTGGGTATTTGATCTGAGTCTAGCCATTTGGTCTATACGCACTAACCATCTACGCGGGAGTAGTTATGGGTATCCCGGCGTCGTGGTATCAGCCGAAGCCTTCGTGACGTCAGCGACAGAGTGGCGCGCGCCGGATTGGACTGGAAAGCCACTAGGCTAGGTCTGCTTCCGGCCGCGTACGCAACGTGCAGGTGTGCAAAGGGCGATGGGCCCAGACCCCTGCGCCATAGGATTTAGACCGGCGTGCTGACCTCTCTGTTGTGCCTAGGTAGGGCTGCGACGTGTTGATCTTCCGAGGCCGGTCATGACCCAGAAAAGTGTGTCTGGCCAAATGGGATCGAGCGTGTTGGGGTATGTGGTGCACCCCTGCAGGGAAGTTTATCTATTCGAATAGCCGTGTCCCTCGGTAAAAGGATGACCCGGAGTTGTACTTTGACCTTATGACAACTAGAACCGGATACTTAATAAAACACACCCTTCCAAGTGCCAGATACAACCGGTGATCGCTCTCTCACAGGGCGACGAGGGGAGGATCATCGGTTAGGATTATGCTATGCGATGCTACTTGGAGGACTTCAGTCTACTCTCTTCTATATGCTGCAAGACGGAGGCTGCCAGAAGCGTAGTCTTCGACAGGACTAGCTATCCCCCCTCTTATTCCGGCAATCTGCAGTTCAGTCCACTTATGATAGCCTTATTCCAGTTGATACCAATGCATACATACGTAGTGTATCTCCTTGCTTGCGAGTACTTTGGATGAGTACTCACGGTTGCTTCCTCCTTCTTTTCCCTCTATTCCTTCTACCTGGTTGTCGCAACCAGATGTTGGAGCCCAGGAGCCAGACGCCACCGTCGATGACGACTCCTACACCGGAGGTGCCTACTACTACGTGCTGCCCGCTGACGACGACCAGGAGTAGTTTAGGAGGATCCCAGGCAGGAGGCCTGCGCCTCTTTCGATCTGTATCCCAGTTTGTGCTAGCCATCTTATGGCAACTTGTTTAACTTATGTCTGTACTCAGATATTGTTGCTTCCGCTGACTCGTCTATGATCGAGCCCTTATATTCGAGCCCTCGAGGCCCCTGGCTTGTATTATGATGCTTGTATGACTTATTTTATTTGTAGAGTTCTGTTGTGATATCTTCCCGTGAGTCCCTGATCATGATCGTACACGTTTGCGTGTATGATTAGTGTACGATTAAATCGGGGGCGTCACAAGTTGGTATCAGAGCCGACTGCCTGTAGGAATCCCCCTTCCACACTTCTTGGCCGAAGTCGAGTCTAGATATTGCAAAACTTTTTACTAACCTGGCTGTGAGCCTTACGGGCCCACGTCGCCATTGGGTGATATTAGGATCTTTTACTCCTCGATCCTTACTCTGGGACTCTGATCTCTCTTCTACTCGGGTTAAACAAATTTACTAACTCTGACACTAGGATCCCGTTACGACGTTCACCCCAAAGTTGGATAAAGCCATAGTTAATCCTTAGAATAGTATTTTGAACAATTTCCACACTGGCAATTGACTCCTTTGAAACATCTTTGTTTTCAGATGGAACCCACGAGGCAGGTCGTACGCCACACGACGGCCATTGGTGCCCCGGGATCACCTGCCGTGCTAGCTGAGATGATGACCTATCTGGGTTATCGCTGGCACCCCGAGTACACCGTCACCGAGGAGTACCAGGACTTTAACCAGGAGCAGTACCGTGCCACCGTCCACCTCTACTCCCGGGAGTATGACTCCACGACTGTGCTGCACACCGCTTATGGTGTTGGAGTGACCATCGATATGGCAGTTCACGATGCTGCCTATGCTGCTCTGACACGCCTTCGTAGGGAGTACCGGGAGTTGGACACCTCCCCCTTCAGGCACATTGCTATCGCATCTGATATTGGTGCGGAGGGTTACTACACTGCTGCCTACTCCACTGTCACCCGCGAGCCCTTCCACCATCAGAACTTTGTTCTGCATGCTGATGGTCTGGATCGAGCTAACCGAGCTCTTCGCCACGAGTTGTACACCACTCGTCAGCACCTCTACCGTGCTTTGACGATGTTACACCCCTTTGTTGGATCTGGGGAGCTGCCGCGTTCTGCTATCTACCCCGCCAGGACCGTGATGCCTCAGGGTGTCGGTTGGCCAGAGGTGGGAGGCTACTCTCCCGCACTTGGCCCTCTTCTGCCACCTGAGCGTCGGGTTCAGCACCAGAGCCCCCGCGGACCCCAGGTTGCCGACGTGGTGTACCCGCTACCACACTACCAGCTTTCAGGCTACACCTACCTCCACAGTACCGCGTGGGACTGATGTAGACTTGCTTGTTACTGTTAGTTGCATTTGCCGCGAGCCTGCGTGCCGCCTATGATGTCTTAGACTTTGTGCCGAGCTCTGTGTAACGACCTCTATGCATGGTCTCTTTTGTAAGATATGCCGACTACTATGTAGTATCTATCGAGCTGCTTTCGTTGCGCATGTTTCTTCACGAATGATTCTTGTCTTTGCAAATTTCTAAATGTTGAACTACCCCTGTTATATATTAGCAGGATGGTTAGACCAGGTGGTCGTGGTCGTGGTGGCAACCCCCCACCACCGCCTGAGTACATGGCTGGGATGATGCAACAGTTTGAGCTGAATCGTCAGTTCATGGAGAATATTATGGCTCAGTTCCCTCGCCCCAATATGAACTAGCAGCCAACCCAAGTGACTCTGCAGGGTTTCATGCGCCTGAACCCTACCGTGTACCGCAGCTCAACTCAGCCTCTGGATGCTGATGACTGGCTCCGTGACATCACCTATGAGATGGAGTCTGCTGATGTAGCCCCTGCCAGCTATGTCACCTTTGCTACATTCTTCCTGAAAGGACCCGCAGCTCAATGGTGGGACAGCCACAGGCGTACCCTGCCAGCTGGGACAATCATCACCTGGCCAGACTTCCAAGCTGCCTTCCGTGCTCGCTTCATTCCTCAAGGAGTCATGGACCGGAAGAAGCGTGAGTTCCGCAACCTCACCCAAGGCAACAAAACTGTGGAAGCTTATCAGCGGGAGTTTCTGGACTTGTCCCGCTATGCTGAAGAGGACATTGCAACTGATGCACGCAGACAGGAGAAGTTCCGGGATGGCCTTCAAGCTGACATCAAACTCGCACTTCTAGTGCATGACTTTGCTGATTTCGCCACTCTGGTGAACAAAGCCATCAATGTCGAAACTGGTCTGCAGGAATACCAGAGCTCTCACAGGCGCAGCCGTGACACGGGCTCATCTTCGGGCCCGTCCTCGCAGAAGCGCAAGATATGGATTCCCAACAGCGTGTACCAGCCTAATACACCTGCCCCAAGGCAGTCCTATGCTGCACCTCGTCTGCCTACTGCTCCAACTAGGCAGCCAAGGCTTCCAGCTCCACCACCCCAAGCTCCTGTTCCTACTCCCGAGAATGGTTTGTGCTTCAGGTGTGGACAACCAGGGCACCGTGCTAGGGAATGCAACCAGAAACAGAATCAACTGGCCCTTCCAGCAACTGGCCGTGGAAACAACCAGCCCCGCAACAACAATGCCAAGTCTTATGGTCGCGTTCATGCCAACCATGTTGATCTGAACGAAGCCCAAGACCAGCCTGCTACCGTGATGGGTAAACTCCTCGTAAACTCAGTACCTGCATCTGTTTTATTCGATTCAGGAGCATCGCATTCATTCATGTCAGAAGATTTTGCATACAAGCATGACATTAAATGTGAGGAGATGAACACTTCGGTATTGGTAAAAACCGCCGTGGGACAATGTCAAACCTCACTGGTTGGCATCGATGTCCCCGTGGAAATCGAAGGGCTGGAATTCTATGCCTCTCCCATTATCTTGAAGTCGTCTAACATAGACCTCATTCTGGGAATGGATTGGTTGAAAGCGCATACTGCTTCTATAGTTTGCGCCACTAAGGTCGTCCATCTGCTACACCCTTCTGACGAAATAATAGCTTACCAAGCTCATCTAGTTCAGAACGCCGAGGCACGACTTTATGCCTTGAATGCGTTGAACACTGCACCACTCGAGGGCATTGAAAACATTCCCGTCGTTCGTGAATTCCAAGATGTCTTCCCAGAAGAACTTCCAGGGATTCCTCCTGCTAGAGCTGTCGAATTCATCATCGACTTGAAACCCGGCACTACCCCTATAGCTAAACGACCCTACAAGATGCCGCCGCATGAACTCATTGAGCTTAAGGAGGAAATCGACAAATCTCTTGTCAAAGGTTTCATTCGCCCAAGTTGCTCTCCTTGGGGAGCACCTTCTCTCTTTGTTAGGAAGAAGGATGGGACAAACCGATTGGTCCAAGACTACCGTCCTATAAACCAAGCTACCATTCAGAATAAATACCCTCTTCCTCGGATCAATGATCTTTATGATCAACTGGCTGGTTCATCAGTGTTCTCCAAACTCGACTTGAGGTTGGGTTACCACCAGATCCGTGTTCGTGAAGAAGACATTCCAAAAACTGCCTTCGTTACTCGGTATGGATCATACGAGTACACCGTCATGTCATTCGGCTTAACGAATGCTCCAGCCACCTTCTCTCGTCTGATGAATTATATATTCATGGATTACCTCGACAAGTTCGTCGTGGTTTATTTGGACGATATCCTTGTATTTTCCAAGAACAAGGAGGAGCATGCTGAACATCTTCGTCTTGTGCTGGAAAAACTTCGAGAGCATCAACTGTATGCTAAGTATTCCAAGTGTGAATTCTGGCTCCCCGAAGTAACCTATCTTGGGCATGTCATCTCCAAGGATGGTATTGCCGTCAACCCTGAACGAGTTCAGGCTATTCTCGATTGGACTCCCCCGAAGAACGTCAAGCAAGTCCGAAGTTTTCTCGGTCTCGCCAGCTATTGCCGTCGATTCGTCGAGAACTTCTCCAAGATTGCCAGGCCTCTGACTAATCTGTTACATAAGGGTGTCAAGTTTGACTGGACAGACAAGTGTCGGGAAAGTTTCCAGGCGCTCAAAGACAAATTGACTTCTGCCCCCGTGCTTGCACCACCTGACACTAAGAAGGACTTCGTCATTTACTGCGACGCTTCCCGTCAAGGATTAGGCTGTGTCCTAATGCAAGAGCGCAGAGTGATTGCTTATGCCTCTCGTCAATTGCGCCCTCACGAAGAAAACTACCCAGTTCACGACCTCGAGCTTGCTGCTGTCATTCATGCACTGAAGCAGTGGCGACATTACCTTCTCGGTAATCGTTGCGAGATCTTCACCGACCATCAAAGTCTGAAGTATCTCTTTACTCAGCCAGATTTGAACCTACGCCAGCAAAGATGGATGGAGACTGTTGCAGACTTTGACGTGGATATATCTTATACCCCCGGCAAGGCTAATGTGATGGCTGATGCCTTGAGCCGCAAGTCTTACTGCAACCACCTCCAGGTTCATAAAGTTCAGCCCTCGCTTACCGAAGAATTTAGAAGGCTGAACCTCCATATTGTTCCTCCGGGATCACTCGCTCCCCCTCCCGAAGGTTTCCCCAAACAGAACCTCCATGTTGTTTCCAAGGGTTCTCTAAATACCCTAGTTGCGAAACCAGATCTTGTGGACACCATCAAATGGATACAGAAGTGTGACGATGAAGTCCTCAAGATTAAGCGCGACCTCAAAAAAGGAAAGCCCTCATTCTTCACGATCGCCGACGATGGCGCCTTGTATTTCAAAGGCCGCTTAGTGGTACCTTGTTCGAAGAAAAACCTGGATAAGACTAAAAGGGTTATGCAAGAAGCCCATGATACGCCTCTGTCCATCCATCCTGGTAGTACAAAGATGTACCAGGATATTCGTCAAAGATTCTGGTGGTCTAATATGAAGCAGGACATTGCTCGTTATGTTGCTGAATGTGACGTTTGTCGCCGAATCAAAGCAGAGCATCAAAGGCCTGCTGGAACTCTGCAACCTATCTCTATTCCTGAATGGAAATGGGACCATGTTGAGATGGACTTCGTCACTGGTTTTCCCAAATCGCAGAAAGGTAATGATGCTATTCTTGTCGTCATTGACCGGCTTTCCAAAGTTGCCCATTTTCTGGCGGTCAAAGAGACAATCACGGCTAGTCAGCTTGCTACTCTCTACATGGCCAGAATTGTTTCGCTTCACGGTATCCCACTGGTTATCAGTTCAGACTGTGGCAGCTTATTCACTTCAAGGTTTTGGGCAAGTTTCCAAGAAGCTATGGGGACTCATCTGTCGTTCAGTACTGCGTTCCATCCTCAGTCACAAGGGCAGGTTGAACGTGTCAACCAAGTTCTCGAAGACAAGCTTCGAGCTTGTGTAATCTCATTCGGCAAGAAATGGGAGGAATCTCTTCCATATGCCGAGTTCTCTTATAATAATAGCTATCAAGCTAGTCTGAAGATGTCCCCCTTCGAAGTGTTATATGGACGAAAGTGTCGAACCCCTCTGAACTGGTCAGAAACTGGGGAACGTCCACTCTTTGGTCCGGATATTATCCAACAGGCTGAAGAACAAGTTCGCATTATTCGCGAGAATCTCAAGACTGCTCAGTCACGTCAGAAAAGTCAGTATGACCGTCATCACCAAGACATGATCTATCAACCTGGCGAAAAGGCTTATCTTCGAGTTACACCAATGAAGGGTGCACACCGCTTCGGGATCAAGGGCAAGCTAGCTCCCCGCTATATTGGTCCTTTCACTATTCTCGAGAGGCGTGGAAACGTGGCATATCAATTGGAGCTTCCGCCGAACCTTTCGCAGGTTCACGATGTGTTCCACGTGTCACAACTCCGACGCTGTTTCAAGGACCCAATCCGAGCAGTGGATCATGAAGTGCTCGAATTGCAACAGGACCTCTCCTATAAAGAGCATCCGGTCCGCATTCTCGACCAAGCTGAACGCCGCACACGCCAGAAGGCGATCAAGTTCCTCAAGGTCCAGTGGTCGAATCACTCTGAGGACGAAGCTACCTGGGAACGCGAGGATCGCCTGCGTGATGAATACCCCGCACTGTTTCCTTCTACCTCCTAAATCTCGGGACGAGATTTCTTGTAGTGGAGGAGATTTGTAACGCCCGGGTAATCTTGCTACAGTAATCCCACGCTAATCATGGCACGTCATCCCGATTACTGTTGCTAACCTCGCAACAATCCGAAACCGTTCAAATTCAAATTCAAATTACGATTAACAATAAAAGTTTTCAAAAATTAAAACAAAAATGTTCGGGGGTTGCAGAATATTGCACTGGTAATTATAGTGTAATCAACACATTTTAAAAACTGCCTAAGTATTTTAGAATGAATTAAAAACAAAAGAGAAAATAAATAAAAGAAAAAGACAAGACCTAACTAAAAAAAAAAGAGGGGCAACCCACTGGGCTCCGGCCCAGCAGGCCACCAGGCCAGCCGACCGGCCCACCCCACTCCCTTAACCCCCCTCACGCCGAAACCCTAGCCCACCCCGTCGCCCCACTCCCCCCTCCCATTCCCCACGTCTCTCCTCTCCCCCTCCCGATCCGATCTGGATCGGGGGCGAAACCACCCCCTCTCTCGCGACGCCACCCGACCCCGTCGTCGGACCTCCCCCGCCGGATTTCACCTCCTCGTCTCTTCCTCAAGCCGCTCGCCCGGATCGCCGCCTCGCCATCCTCTTCGTCGTCGACCGCATCCCCGTCCTCCCCACCGGCCTGCACCCGCTCCGCCGTAACGTCCCCGACGGCCTCCTCGCCCCCCCCCCCCTTTGCCGCGTGCCCTACTCCCCCTTGTGAGCGCCTCCCTCCTCTCCCTTTCTCCTCGCCGCGGTCACCGGCGCCCCGTCGCGGTTATCACCGCGTGCGCCCACGCCCCCCCTCTCCTTCCCCTGTCTCGTGTCCGCCCCCGCCCTCACCGTGGCCCTCGCGTCCTCTGGCCGTGCTCCGACCAGATCCGGCCTCTTCCCTCTCCCTTCTCCCCGTACCGCGCCGGCCCTTGCCGTCCTCCCCGCGGCTCCGCTGGTGCCGCCGTGGCCTCGCCGCGCCCGGCGTGCCCCCCCCCCCCCCCCCGCGCACGCGTGCTCGAGCCCCGCCTCGCTCTGCCGCGGCGCTGCTTGCTCGCGCTGCATCGCCCGCGCGGTGCCCTGCCCGTTTCCCCCTCGCGCCATGCGCGCCCGCTGAGGCCGCCGGCGCCACCGGCCCCCTGCGCCGGCCCCTGCCGGGTCCGCTTACACTGGGTGTGCGCCCGCTCGGGCGCGTCCGACGCCCGCGGCCTGCACCCAGCGCCCGCAAGGCCCCCAGGGCCCAATGACATGTGGGGCCGACGCCCACAGAACGTTTTATAAAAAAAAGGGAAAAAGAATTAATTAAAATTAATAAGTAATAAGAGTAATTAAATAAATAGATAAATAATTATTTAATTAATTAATTAATTAAGGAATTAATTAACCTAATTAATCATAATTGGATTAACTTAATTAATTATTAGTTTAATTAATTAGTAATTAGTTTAGTTAATCCTGATTAGTCTAAACCGTGAATGACAGGTGGGTCCCACTGGACCCACACGTCAGTTTGACCCAGTCAACCCTCTGTTGACTGCTGACATCATGCTGACGTCATGCTGACGTCAGCAAGCACTGTTTCGGATAATGTTGATTTAAATAATTAAATAAATTCCAGAAAATGATTAAATCTTTAGAAAATCATATCTTTTAATCCGTAACTCGGATTAAAATGTTTTCAACATGAAAGTTGCTCAGAACGACGAGACGAACCCGGATACGCAGCCCATTCATCCACCGCACAACCCTAACATATCGAACTCGCAACTTTCCCCCTCCGGCTCCTCTGCCCGAAAACGCGGAACTCCGGGGATATTTTCCCGGATGTATTCCCCCTTAACCGGTACCACCTCATACCATGTTAGGGCACGCCTAGCATCGTTACTTGTCATGTCATGCTTCACTAAGCATATGCTTGCATTATATTTATTGTTTCTTCCCCCTCTTCTCTCTCTAGACCCCGAGACCGACGCCGCTGCTACCCCGTACGACTACGGTGTTGACGACCCCTCTCTCTTGCCAGAGCAACCAGGCAAGCCCCCCCTTTGATCACCAGATATCGCCTACTCTTCTCTATACTGCTTGCATTAGAGTGGTGTAGCATGTTACTGCTTCTCGTTAATCCTATACTGATGCATAGCCTGTCCTTGCTACTACTGTTGTTACCTTTACCTGCAAACCTAATGTTTAGTATAGGATGCTAGTTTATCATCAGTGGCCCTACATTCTTGTCCGTCTGCCATGCTATACTATTGGGCCGTGATCACTCGGGAGGTGATCACGGGTATATACCATATACTTTAAACATGATACATGTGGTGACCAAAGTCGGGTTGGCTCGAGGAGTACCCGCGAGTGATTCACGGATTGGGGGCTGAAAGGACCTTTGCCCCGACGGCCCTCTGTGTGGATCTTTGTGGCGGAGCGACAGGGCAGGTTCCGACCACCTAGGAAAGAGGTGGGCCTGGCCCTGTTCGGCGTTCGCGGACACTTAACACGCTTAACGAGATCTGGGTATTTGATCTGAGTCTGGCCATTTGGTCTATACGCACTAACCATCTACGCGGGAGTAGTTATGGGTATCACGGCGTTGTGGTATCAGTCGAAGCCTTCGTGACGTCAGCGACTGAGTGGCGCGCGCCGGATTGGACTGGAAAGCCACTAGGCTAGGTCTGCTTCCGGCCGCGTACGCAACGTGCAGGTGTGCAAAGGGCGATGGGCCCAGACCCCTGCGCCATAGGATTTAGACCGGCGTGCTGACCTCTCTGTTGTGCCTAGGTAGGGCTGCGACGTGTTGATCTTCCGAGGCCGGTCATGACCCAGAAAAGTGTGTCCGGCCAAATGGGATCGAGCGTGTTGGGGTATGTGGTGCACCCCTGCAGGGAAGTTTATCTATTCGAATAGCCGTGTCCCTTGGTAAAAGGACGACCCGGAGTTGTACTATGACCTTATGACAACTAGAACCGGATACTTAATAAAACACACCCTTCCAAGTGCCAGATACAACCGGTGATCGCTCTCTCACAGGGCGACGAGGGGAGGATCATCGGTTAGGATTATGCTATGCGATGCTACTTGGAGGACTTCAGTCTACTCTCTTCTATATGCTGCAAGACGGAGGCTGCCAGAAGCGTAGTCTTCGACAGGACTAGCTATCCCCCCTCTTATTCCGGCAATCTGCAGTTCAGTCCACTTATGATAGCCTTATTCCAGTTGATACCAATGCATACATACGTAGTGTATCTCCTTGCTTGCGAGTACTTTGGATGAGTACTCACGGTTGCTTCCTCCTTCTTTTCCCTCTATTCCTTCTACCTGGTTGTCGCAACCAGATGTTGGAGCCCAGGAGCCAGACGCCACCGTCGATGACGACTCCTACACCGGAGGTGCCTACTACTACGTGCTGCCCGCTGACGACGACCAGGAGTAGTTTAGGAGGATCCCAGGCAGGAGGCCTGCGCCTCTTTCGATCTGTATCCCAGTTTGTGCTAGCCATCTTATGGCAACTTGTTTAACTTATGTCTGTACTCAGATATTGTTGCTTCCGCTGACTCGTCTATGATCGAGCCCTTATATTCGAGCCCTCGAGGCCCCTGGCTTGTATTATGATGCTTGTATGACTTATTTTATTTGTAGAGTTGTGTTGTGATATCTTCCCGTGAGTCCCTGATCATGATCGTACACATTTGCGTGTATGATTAGTGTACGATTAAATCGGGGGCGTCACAATTAGCTTCCTCACTAATTGGTATAGGTGTCGCAGAAACAGTTTTCTGTGATGTACTATTTTCCAATAAGGGAGCAGGTACAGTTACCTCGTCAAGTTCTACTTTCCTCCCACTCACTTCTTTCGAGAGAAACTCCTTCTCTAGAAATGATCCATTCTTAGCAACGAATGTCTTGCCTTCGGATCTGTGATAGAAGGTGTACCCAACAGTCTCCTTTGGGTATCCTATGAAGACACATTTCTCCGCTTTGGGTTCGAGCTTATCAGGTTGAAGCTTTTTCACATAAGCATCGCAGCCCCAAACTTTAAGAAACAACAACTTTGGTTTCTTGCCAAACCATAGTTCATAAGGCATCGTCTCAACGGATTTTGATGGTGCCATATTTAACGTGAATGCGGCCGTCTCTAAAGCATAACCCCAAAACGATAGCGGTAAATCAGTAAGAGACATCATAGATCGCACCATATCTAGTAAAGTACGATTACGACGTTCGGACACACCATTACGTTGTGGTGTTCCGGGTGGCGTGAGTTGCAAAACTATTCCACAATTTTTCAAATGTACACCAAACTCGTAACTCAAATATTCTCCTCCACGATCAGATCGTAGAAACTTTATTTTCTTGTTACGATGATTTTCAACTTCACTCTGAAATTCTTTGAACTTTTCAAATGTTTCAGACTTATGTTTCATTAAGTAGATATACCCATATCTGCTTAAATCATCTGTGAAGGTGAGAAAATAACGATATCCGCCACGAGCCTCAATATTCATCGGACCACATACATCGGTATGTATGATTTCCAATAAATCTGTTGCTCTCTCCATAGTACCGGAGAACGGTGTTTTAGTCATCTTGCCTATGAGGCACGGTTCGCAAGTACCAAGTGATTCATAATCAAGTGGTTCCAAAAGCCCATCGGTATGGAGTTTCTTCATGCGCTTTACACCGATATGACCTAAACGGCAGTGCCACAAATAAGTTGCACTATCATTATCAACTCTGCATCTTTTGGCTTCTACATTATGAATATGTGTATCACTACTATCGAGATTTAACAAGAATAGACCACTCTTCAAAGGTGCATGACCATAAAAGATATTACTCATATAAATAGAACAACCATTATTCTCTGATTTAAATGAATAACCGTCTCGCATTAAACAAGATCCAGATATAATGTTCATGCTCAACACTGGCACCAAATAACAATTATTTAGGTCTAATATTAATCCCGAAGGTAGATGTAGAGGTAGCGTGCCGACCGCGATCACATCGACTTTGGAACCGTTTCCCACGCGCATCGTCACCTCGTCCTTTGCTAGTGTCCGCTTATTCCGTAGTCCCTGTTTCGAGTTGCAAATATTAGCAACAGAACCAGTATCAAATACCCAGGTGCTACTGCGAGCTCTAGTAAGGTACACATCAATAACATGTATATCACATATACCTTTGTTCACCTTGCCATCCTTCTTATCCGCCAAATACTTGGGGCAGTTCCGCTTCCAGTGACCAGTCTGCTTGCAGTAGAAGCACTCAGTTTCAGGCTTAGGTCCAGACTTGGGTTTCTTCTCCTGAGCAGCAACTTGCTTGCTGTTCTTCTTGAAGTTCCCCTTCTTTTTCCCTTTGCCCTTTTTCTTGAAACTAGTGGTCTTTTTGACCATCAACACTTGATGCTCCTTCTTGATTTCTACCTCCGCAGCTTTCAGCATTGCGAAGAGCTCGGGAATAGTCTTGTTCATCCCTTGCATAGTATAGTTCATCACGAAGCTCTTGTAGCTTGGTGGCAGTGATTGGAGAATTCTGTCAATGACGCAATCATCTGGAAGATTAACTCCCATCTGAATCAAGTGATTATTATACCCAGACATTTTGAGTATATGCTCACTGACAGAACTGTTCTCCTCCATCTTGCAGCTATAGAACTTATTGGAGACTTCATATCTCTCAATTCGGGCATTTGCTTGAAATATTAACTTCAACTCCTGGAACATCTCATATGCTCCATGACGTTCAAAACGTCGTTGAAGTCCCGATTCTAAGCCGTAAAGCATGGCACACTGAACTATCGAGTAGTCATCAGCTTTGCTCTGCCAGACGTTCATAACATCTGGTGTTGCTCCAGCAGCAGGCCTGGCACCCAGCGGTGCTTCCAGGACGTAATTCTTCTGTGCAGCAATGAGGATAATCCTCAGGTTACGGACCCAGTCCGTGTAATTGCTACCATCATCTTTCAACTTTTCTTTCTCAAGGAACGCATTAAAATTCAACGGAACAACAGCACGAGCCATCTATCTACAATCAACATAGACAAGCAAGATACTATCAGGTACTAAGTTCATGATAAGTTTAAGTTCAGTTAATCAAATTACTTAGGAACTCCCACTTAGATATACATCCTTCTAATCCTCTAAGTGATCACGTGATCCAAATCAACTAAACCATAACCGATCATCACGTGAGATGGAGTAGTTTTCAATGGTGAACATCGTCATGTTGATCATATCTACTATATGATTCACGCTCGACCTTTCGGTCTCTGTGTTCCAAGGCCATATCTGCATATGCTAGGCTCGTCAAGTTTAACCTGAGTATTCTGCGTGTGCAAAACTGGCTTGCACCCGTTGTAGATGGACGTAGAGCTTATCACACCCGATCATCACGTGGTGTCTGGGCACGACGAACTTTGGCAACGGTGCATACTCAGGGAGAACACTTCTTGATAATTTAGTGAGAGATCATCTTATAATGCTACCGTCAATCAAAGCAAGATAAGATGCATAAAAAGATAAACATCACATGCAATCAATATAAGTGATATGATATGGCCATCATCATCTTGTGCTTGTGATCTCCATCTCTGAAGCACCGTCATGATCACCATCGTCACCGGCGCGACACCTTGATCTCCATCATAGCATCGTTGTCATCTCGCCAATCTTATGCTTCCACGACTATCACTACCGCTTAGCAATAAAGTAAAGCATTACATCGCGATTGCATTGCATACAATAAAGCGACAACCATATGGCTCCTGCCAGTTGCCGATAACTTGGTTACAAAACATGATCATCTCATACAATAAAATCAGCATCATGCCTTGACCATATCACATCACAACATGCCCTGCAAAAACAAGTTAGACGTCCTCTACTTTGTTGTTGCAAGTTTTACGTGGCTGCTACGGGCTTAAGCAAGAACTCATCTCACCTACGCATCAAAACCACAACGATAGTTTGTCAAATAGACTCCGTTTTAACCTTCTCAAGGACCGGGCGTAGCCACACTCGGTTCAACTAAAGTTGGAGAGACAGTCGCCCGCAAGCCATCTATGTGCAAAGCACGTCGAGGGAACCGGTCTCGCGTAAGCGTACGCGTAAGGTTGGTCCGGGTCGTCTCGTCCAACAATACCGCCGAACCAAAGTATGACATGCTGGTAGGCAGTATGACTTGTATCGCCCACAACTCGCTTGTGTTCTACTCGTGCAAATAACATCATACCATAAAACCTAGGCTCGGATCCCACTGTTGGGTAACGTAGTAATTTCAAAAAATTTCCTACGCACACGCAAGATCATGGTGATGCATAGCAACGAGAGGGGAGAGTGTTGTCTACGTACCAACGCAGACCGACTGCGGAAGCGATCACACAATGTAGAGGAAGTAGTCGTACGTCTTCCCGATCCGACCGATCCAAGCACCGTTACTCCGGCACCTCCGAGTTCTTAGCACACGTTCAGCTCGATGACGATCCTCGGGCTCCGATCCAGCAAAGCGTCGAGGAAGAGTTCCGTCAGCACGACGGCGTGGTGACGATCTTGATGTACTACCGACGCAGGGCTTCGCCTAAGCACTACAACGATATGATCGAGGTGGAATTTGGTGGCAGGGGGCACCGCACACGGCTAAGGAACGATCTCAAGGATCAACTTGTGTGTCTAGAGGTGCCCCCTGCCCCCGTATATAAAGGATGAGAGGGTTAGGGCTGGCCAGCCAAGCAAGGGAGTCGCAGGAGGAGTCCTACTCCTACCGGGAGTAGGACTCCCCCTCCAATCCTAGTCCAACTAGGTTTTCTCAAGTGGGAAAGAGAGAGGGGGTGGCCGGCCACCTTCCCTGGTCCTAATAGGACTAGGGGAAGGGGGGAGGCGCGCAGCCCATGGGGCAGCCCTTCCACCTTTCTACCAAGGCCCATGTTGGCCCATTTGGCTCCCGGGGGGGTTCCGGTAACCCTCCCGGTAATCCGGTAAAATCCCGATTTCACCCGGAACACTTCCGGTGTCCAAACATAGGCTTCCAATATATCAATCTTTATGTCTCGACCATTTCGAGACTCCTCGTCATGTCCGTGATCACATCCGGGACTCCGAACAACCTTCGGTACATCAAAATGCATAAACTCATAATAACTGTCATCGTAACGTTAAGCGTGCGGACCCTACGGTTCGAGAACAATGTAGACATGACCGAGACATGTCTCCGGTCAATAACCAATAGCGGGACCTGGATGCCCATATTGGCTCCTACATATTCTACGAAGATCTTTATCGGTCAGACCGCATAACAACATACGTTGTTCCCTTTGTCATCAGTATGTTACTTGCCCGAGATTCGATCGTCGGTATCCAATACCTAGTTCAATCTCGTTACTGGCAAGTCTCTTTACTCGTTCCGTAATACATCATCTCACAACTAACATCTTAGTTATAATGCTTGCAAGGCTTATGTGATGTGTATTACCG
This sequence comes from Triticum monococcum, assembly GCA_034509565.1. Lineage (NCBI taxonomy): Eukaryota > Viridiplantae > Streptophyta > Magnoliopsida > Poales > Poaceae > Triticum > Triticum monococcum. The sequence continues at coordinate 676,561,057 of CM067842.1, read as the reverse complement.
AGAGGGCCCAGAGATACCTCTCCGACAATCGGAGTGACAAACCCTAATCTCGAAATACGCCAACCCAACATCTACCATTGGAGACACCTGTAGTACTCCTTTATAATCACCCAGTTACGTTGTGACGTTTGGTAGTACCCAAAGTGTTCCTCCGGCAAACGGGAGTTGCATAATCTCATAGTCATAGGAACATGTATAAGTCATGAAGAAAGCAATAGCAACATACTAAACGATCGGGTGCTAAGCTAATGAAATGGGTCATGTCAATCAGATCATTCAACTAATGATGTGACCTCGTTAATCAAATAACAACTCTTTGTTCATGGTTAGGAAACATAACCATCTTTGATTAACGAGCTAGTCAAGTAGAGGCATACTAGTGACACTCTGTTTGTCTATGTATTCACACATGTATTATGTTTCCGGTTAATACAATTCTAGCATGAATAATAAACATTTATCATGATATAAGGAAATAAATAATAACTTTATTATTGCCTCTAGGGCATATTTCCTTCACATATCACCATCACATTTTTATCTTTACCGTTTTCTTAGTTTGATCCTTTTGGTAATATATATCTTGATCTAGTAGAATAAAGTTTTAGTATGATCTAGTTTTGAGTTTTGCTTTATGATCCTTCTATGTAATCGAGTCTGTGAGTTATATATAATAAAGATTAGTGTTGAGTCAAGGGCTTCATTATCTTGCTATGATCTTGAGGGAATAAAATAAAAGAGAAAGAATAAAAATAAATAAAGAGATCATATGGATCTTATGGAGAGTAATGACTTCACATATAAAGAGTATGATGAATAAAAGTTTTTGAGAGTTGACAAACATAGTTTTGGTCATCGTTGCAATTAATAGGAAGTAATAAAGAAAGAGGTTTTCACATATAAATATACTATCTTGGACATCTTTTATGATTGTGAGCACTCATTAAAATATGACATGCTAAAGAGTTGGCGTTGGACAAGGAAGACAACGTAATGAGTTATGTTTTCTTACATCTGAAATAAATTATATTGTCATGGATCATCCAACATGTTGAGCTTGCCTTTCCCTCTCATGCTAGCCAAATTCTTTTCACCAAGTAGAGATACTACTTGTGCTTCCAAATATCCTTAAACCTAGTTTTTCCATGAGAGTCCACCATATCTACCTATGGATTGAGTAAGATCCTTCAAGTAAGTTGTCATTGTTGCAAGCAATAAAAATTGCTCTCTAAATATGTATGATTTATTAGTGTGGAGAAAATAAGTTTTATACGATCTTGTGATGTGGAAGAAATAGAAGCGACGGACTGCATAATAAAGGTCCATATCACAAGTGGCAATATAAAGTGACGTTCTTTCACATTAAGATTTTGTGCATCCAGCCATGAAAGCACATGACAACCTCTACTTCCCTCTACGAAGGGCCTATCTTTTATTCTTGTCCATTACTTCATGCAAGAGTCACGGTGATCTTCACCTTTCCTTTTTACATTTTATCCTTTGGCGAGCACAATGTGTTTGAAAGATCCTGATATATATAGCTAATTGGATGTGAGTTTTCATGAACTATTATTGTTGACATTACCCTTGAGGTAAAGGGTTGGGAGGCAAAACTATAAGCCCCTATCTTTCTCTGTGTCCGATTAAAACTTCATAACCATAAATATCGCGTGAGTGTTAGCAATTGTGAAAGACTAAATGATAGTTGAGTATGTGGACTTGCTAAAAAGCTCTTATATTGACTCTTTCCTATGTTATGATAAATTGCAATTGCTTCAATGACTGAGATTATAGTTTGTTGGTTCTCAATGAAGTTTCTGATTCATACTTGAAATTGTGATTGAATTGTTACTTTAGCATAAGAGATCATATGACAATATACGTATATGTTGTTGTTATAAGAATGATCATGATGCCCTCATGTTCGTATTTTATTTTATCGACACCTCTATCTCTAAACATGTGGACATATTTTTCGATATCGGCTTTCGCTTCAGGACAAGCGAGGTCTAAGCTTGGCGGAGTTGATACGTCCATTTTGCATCATGCTTTTATATCGATATGTATTGCACTATGGGCTGTTATTACACATTATGTCACAATACTTATGCCTATTCTCTCTTATTTTACAAGGTTTACATGAAGAGGGAGAATGCCGACAGCTGGAATTCTAGGCTGGAAAAGGAGCAATATTAGAGACCTATTCTGCACAATTCCAAAAGTCCTGAAACTTGATGGGAGCAAGTTTCAGAATATATAAAAAAAATATTGGGCAAAAGAAGTACCAGAGGGGGCCACCCACCATCCATGAGGGTGGGGGCCCGCCCTTCCCCCTAGGCGCGCCCCCTGCCTCATGGGCCCCCTGGCAGCCGTCTGATGCCCATCTTCTACTATATGAGGTCTTTCGTCCAGGAAAGAAATCATAAGCTAGCTCACGGGACGAAACTCCGCCGCCACGAGGCGGAACCAATCTAGGGCTCCGGCGGAGCTGTTCTGTCGGGGAAACTTCCCTACGGAAGGGGGAAATCATCACCATTGTCATCACCGGCGATCCTCTCATCGGGAGGGGGTCAATCTCCATCAACATCTTCACCAGCACCATCTCATCTCAAACCCTAGTTCATCTCTTGTATCCAATCTTTGTCCCAAAGCCTCAGATTGGTACCTATGGGTTGCTAGTAGTGTTGATTACTCCTTGTAGTTGATGCTAGTTGGTTTATTCGGTGGAAGATCTTATTTTTAGATCCCTTATGCATATTAATACCCCTCTGATTATGAACATGAATATGATTTGTGAGTAGTTACGTTCGTTCCTGCGGACATGGGAGAAGTCTTGCTATAAGTAGTCATGTGAATTTGGTATTCGCTCGATATTTTGATGAGATGTATGTTGTCTTTCCTCTAGTGGTGTCATGTGAACGTCGACTACATGACACTTTGCCATTGTTTGCGCCTAGGGGAAGGCATTGGGAAGTAATAAGTAGATGATGGGTTGCTAGAGTGACAGAAGCTTAAACCCTAGTTTATGTGTTGCTTCGTAAGGGGCTGATTTGGATCCATATGTTTCATGCTATGGTTAGGTTTACCTTAATACTTCTTTTGTAGTTGTGGATGCTTGCAATAGGGGTTAATCATAAGTGGGATGCTTGTCCAAGGAAGGGCAGTACCCAAGCACTGGTCCACCCACATATCAAATTATCAAACTACCGAACGCGAATCATATGAGCGTGATGAAAACTAGCTTGACGATAATTCCCATGTGTCCTCGGGAGCGCTTTCCTTTATATAAGAGTTTTTCCAGGCTTGTCCTTTGCTACAAAAATGATTGGGCCATCTTGCTACACCTTATTTACTTTTATTACTTGTTACTCGTTACAAATTACCTTATCACAAAACTATCTGTTACCGATAATTTCAGTGCTTGCAGAGAATACCTTACTGAAAACTGCTTATCATTTCCTTCTGCTCCTCGTTGGGTTCGACACTCTTACTTATCAAAAGGACTACGATAGATTCCCTATACTTGTGGGTCATCACACATCACTATAAGACTTGCAAGCAATGTGACTAATGAGTTAGTTACGGGATGTAGCATTACAGAACGAGTAAAGAGACTTGCCGGTAACGAGATTGAACTAGGTATTGAGATATCGACGATCGAATCTCGGGCAAGTAACATACCGATGACAAAGGGAACAACATATGTTGTTATGCGGTTTGACCGATAAAGATCTTCGTAGAATATGTAGGAACCAATATGAGCATCCAGGTTCCGCTATTGGTTATTGACCGGAGATGAGTCTTGGTCATGTCTACATAGTTCTCGAACCCGTAGGGTCCGCACGCTTAACGTTCGGTGACGATCGGTATTGTGTGTTTCTGTTTTTTGATGTACCGAAGGTAGTTCGGAGTCCCAGATATGATCACGGACATGACGAGGAGTCTCAAAATGGTCGATACATAAAGATCGATATATTGGAAGGCTATGTTTGGACATCGGAATGGTTCCGGGTGAGTTCGGGCATTTACCGGAGTACCGAGGGGTACCGGAACCCCCCGGGGAGTGTATGGGCCTTAATGGGCCTTAGTAGGAAGAAAGGAGGAGGCGGCCAAGGTGCCCCCCCCAAGCCCAATTTGAATTGGGGTGGGGGCCGGGCCCCCTTTCCTTCTCCCTCTCTCCCCCTTCCTTCTCTACTACTCCAACAAGGGAAAGGGGAATCCTACTCCCACCGAGAGTAGGACTCCCTCCCTTGGGCGAGGCATAGAGGGCCAGCCCTCCCCCTCCTCCACTCCTTTATATATGGGGAAGGGGGCACCCCATAGACACACAAGTTGATTGTTTTAGCCGTGTGCAGTGCCCCCCTCCATAGGATTCCACCTCAATCATATCGTTGTAGAGCTTAGGCGAAGCCCTGCGTCGGTAACTTCATCATCACCGCCATCACGCCGTCGTGCTGACAAAACTCTCCCTCGACCTCAGCTAGATCTAGAGTTCGTGGGACGTCACTGAGCTAAACGTGTGCAGATCACGGAGGTGATACGTCTCCAACGTATCTATAATTTTTTATTGTTCCATGCTATTATATTATCTGTTTTGGATGTTATTGGGCTTATTTATACACTTTTATATTATTTTTCGGACTAACCTACTAACCCAAGGCCCAGTGCAGATTGTTGTTTTTGCCTATATTAGTGTTTCACAGAAAAGGAATATCAAACGGAATCCAAACGGAATAAAACCTTCGGGAGAGTTATTTTTGGAACAAATGTGATCCAGGGGACTTGGAGTGGACGTCAAGCAACCAACGAGGAGGCCACGAGGCAGGGGGCGTGCCTACCCCCCTAGGCGCGCACTCCACCCTCGTGGGCCCCTCGTGGCTCCATCGACCTACTTCTTCCTCTTATATATATTCATATACCCCGAAAACATCCGGGGGCACCACGAAACCCTATTTCCACCGCCGCAACCTTCTTTACCCAAGAGATCCCATCTTGGGGCCTTTTCCAGAGCTCCACCGGAGGGGGAATCGATCACGGAGGGCCTCTACATCAACTCCATGGCCCCTCCGATGATGTGTGAGTAGTTTACCTCAGACCTTCGGGTCCATAGTTATTATCTAAATGGCTTATTCTCTCTCTTTTGATCTCAATACAATGTTCTCCTTGATCTTCTTGGAGATCTATTTGATGTAACTCTTTTTGCGGTGTGTTTGTCGAGATCCGATGAATTGCGGGTTTATGATCAAGTTTATCTATGAACAATATTTGATTCTTCTCTGAAATCTTTTATGTATGATTGGTTATCTTTGCAAGTCTCTTCGAATTATCAGTTTGGTTTGGCCTACTAGATTGATCTTTCCTGCAATGGGAGAAGTGCTTAGCTTTGGGTTCAATCTTGCGGTGTCCTTTCCCAGTGACAGCAGGGGCAGCAAGGCACGTATTGTATTGTTTCCATCGAGGATAAAAAGATGGGGTTTATATCATATTGCTTGAGTTTATCCCTCTACATCATGTCATCTTGCCTAATGCATTACTCTGTTCTTATGAACTTAATACTCTAGATGCATGCTGGATAGCGGTTGATGTGTGGAGTAATAGTAGTAGATGCTGAATCGTTTCGGTCTACTTGTTGCGGACGTAATGCCTATATACATGATCATGCCTAGATATTCTCATAATTATGCACTTTTCTATCAATTGCTTGACAGTAATTTGTTCACCTACCGTAATACTTATGCTATCTTGAGAGAAGCCACTAGTGAAACCTATGGCCCCCGGGTCTATCTTCCATCATATAAGTTTCCAATCTATTTTACTTTGCAACTTTACTTTCAATTTATGTCATAAAAATACCAAAAATATTTATCTTATTATTATTTTCTCTATCAGATCTTACTCTCATAAGTGACGTGAAGGGCTTGACAACCCCTTTATCGCATTGGTTGCGAGGTTCTTATTTGTTTGTGTAGGTACAAGGGACTTGCGTGTAGTCTCCTACTAGATTGATACCTTGGTTCTCAAAAACTGAGAGAAATAGTTATGATACTTTGCTACATCACCCTTTCCTCTTCAAGGGAAAACCAACGCAGTGCTCAAGAGGTAGCAAGAAGGATTTATGGCGCCGTTGCCGGGGTGATCTACGCACAAGTCAAGACATACCAAGTACCCATCACAAACTCTTATCCCTCGCATTACATTATTTAACATTTGCCTCTTGTTTTCCTCTCCCCCACTTCACCCTTGCCATTTTATTCGCCCTCTTTTTCCGTTCCCCTTCTCTTTTCTAGTTCGTCTCTTTTCGCTCGCTTCTTGTGTCGTTGTGTGTCATCATGGCTAGTCCCTTATCTTCCCCTTTGTCTCCCGAGTTTGAAGTCCTTCACTTCAAACAAAGACAAGGAGAAAATTTAAAAGATTCTTGGTTTAGGATGATGGAATCTTATCGTAATTGCACCCTAGAGGTGAATTTTAGAATTTTACTTCACAATTTTTATGTTGGGCTGAATATGTCGCATAGAGAACTCTTGGATTGTGTTGCCAAAGGGAATTTTATCGATATTGATCCTAGTATTGCTCATGAAATCATAGAGGTAATAGTGGGAGCACTACCTCAACAAAAGGGTTCACATCATACCCAGGAAGAGACACAAGTTTTTGAAAAGATTTGCGAAGTAATGAAAATTTTACAAAAGTCTCTTGAACCTCTTAAGAGTGTTAGCGGAAATCTCCACCGCATGAATATGTTGATTACCCTTTGCAGGGGTGTTAAACGATATGAAGGTAAACGTAAAGAACCTCCCGGATTCGAGCATGACTCCGCTAAAAAATTAGAACCAAAGATGATAATGCCTAGATCTATTCTTGCTTTTATTGCTAGCTAGGGGCGTTAAACGATAGCGCTTGTTGGGAGGCAACCCAATTTTATTTTTGTTCCTTGATTTTTGGTTCTGTTTGGTAATAAATAATTCATCCAGATTCTTTTTAGATGTGGGTTTATGCTTTTAATTAGTGTTTTTTCCAAGTAGAACCTTTGAGAAGACTTGGGGAAAGTCTTTGTGATCTTGCTGTAAAAAACAGAAACTTTAGCGCTCACGAGATTTGCTGCCATTTTTTATTGGAGAGTGTGATTAGGTTGATTCTTTTTGCATATGATTAATAGATAAATACCTCACGTCCAGAAATTTATTTTCGAATTTTTGGGGTTACAGAAGTATTCGAAACCTACAGATTACTACAGACTTTTCTGTTTTTGACAGATTCTGTTTTCGCGTGTTGTTTGCTTATTTTGATGAATCTATGGCTAGTATAGAAGGTTATGAACCATAGAGAAGTTGGAATACAGTAGGTTTAACACCAATATAAATAAAGAATTAGTTCATTACAGTACCTCAAGTGGTGATTTTTTTTCTTATACTAACGGAGCTCATGAGATTTTCTGTTTAAGTTTTGTGTTGTGAAGTTTTCAAGTTTTGGGTAAAGATTTGATGGATTATGGAACAAGGAGTGTCAAGAGCCTAAGCTTGGGGATTCCCAAGGCACCCCCAGGAAAATTCAAGGACAACCAAAAGCCTAAGCTTGGGGATGCCCCGGAAGGCATCCCCTCTTTCGTCTTCTTCTATCGGTAACTTTACTTGAGGCTATATTTTTATTCACCACATGATATGTGTTTTTCTTGGAGCGTCTTGTATAATTTGAGTCTTTTCTTTTTAGTTTACCACAATCATCCTTGCTTTACACACCTTTTGGAAGAGACACACATGAATTGAAATTTATTAGAATACTCTATGTGCTTCACTTATATCTTTTGAGCTAGATAATTTTGCTCTAGTGCTTCACTTATATCTTTTAGAACACGGTGGTGGTTTTATTTTATCGAAATTATTGATCTCTCATGCTTCAATTATATCATTTTGAGAGTCCTTTAGAACAGCATGGTAATTTAATTTGGTTATGAAACTAGTCCTAATGTGGTAGGCATCCAAGATGGGTATAATAAAAATATCATAGAAAGTGCATTGAATACTATGAGAAGTTTGATACTTGATAATTGTTTTGAGATATAAAGGTGGTGATATTAGAGTGTGCTAGTTGAGTATTTGTGAATTTGAGAAATACTTGTGTTGAAGATTGCAAGTTTCGTAGCATGCACGTATGGTAACCGTTGTGTAACAAATTTGAAACATGAGGTGTTCCTTGATTGTCTTCCTTATGAGTGGCGGTCGGGGAAGAGCGATGGTCTTTTCCTACCAATCTATCCCCCTAGGAGCATGCGCGTAGTTCTTGGTCTTTGATGACTTGTAGATTTTTGCAATAAGTATGTGAGTTCTTTATGACTAATGTTGAGTCCATGGATTATACGCACTCTCACCCTTCCATCATTGCTAGCCTCTTCGGTACCATGCTTGCCCTTTCTCACCTTGAGAGTTGGTGCAAACTTCGCCGATGCATCCAAAACCCCGTCATATGATACGCTCTATCACACATAAACCTCCTATTATGGCATTTCCATAGCCATTCCGAGATATATTGCCATGCAACTTTCCATCGTTTCATTTATGACACGCTTCATCATTGTCACATTGCCTTGCATGATCATGTAGTTGACATCGTATTTGTGGCAAAGCCACCATGCATAATTTATCATACATGTCACTCTTGATTCATTGCCCTTCCCAGTACACCGCCGGAGGCATTCATATAGAGTCATACTTTGTTCTAGTATCAAGTTGTAATCATTGAGTTGTAAATACCCTGCCAGCTGGTGGGACAGCCACAGGCGTACCCTGCCAGCTGGGACAATCATCACCTGGCCAGACTTCCAAGCTGCCTTCCGTGCTCGCTTCATTCCTCAAGGAGTCATGGACCGGAAGAAGCGTGAGTTCCGCAACCTCACCCAAGGCAACAAAACTGTGGAAGCTTATCAGCGGGAGTTTCTGGACTTGTCCCGCTATGCTGAAGAGGACATTGCAACTGATGCACGCAGACAGGAGAAGTTCCGGGATGGCCTTCAAGCTGACATCAAACTCGCACTTCTAGTGCATGACTTTGCTGATTTCGCCACTCTGGTGAACAAAGCCATCAATGTCGAAACTGGTCTGCAGGAATACCAGAGCTCTCACAGGCGCAGCCGTGACACGGGCTCATCTTCGGGCCCGTCCTCGCAGAAGCGCAAGATATGGATTCCCAACAGCGTGTACCAGCCTAATACACCTGCCCCAAGGCAGTCCTATGCTGCACCTCGTCTGCCTACTGCTCCAACTAGGCAGCCAAGGCTTCCAGCTCCACCACCCCAAGCTCCTGTTCCTACTCCCGAGAATGGTTTGTGCTTCAGGTGTGGACAACCAGGGCACCGTGCTAGGGAATGCAACCAGAAACAGAATCAACTGGCCCTTCCAGCAACTGGCCGTGGAAACAACCAGCCCCGCAACAACAATGCCAAGTCTTATGGTCGCGTTCATGCCAACCATGTTGATCTGAACGAAGCCCAAGACCAGCCTGCTACCGTGATGGGTAAACTCCTCGTAAACTCAGTACCTGCATCTGTTTTATTCGATTCAGGAGCATCGCATTCATTCATGTCAGAAGATTTTGCATACAAGCATGACATTAAATGTGAGGAGATGAACACTTCGGTATTGGTAAAAACCGCCGTGGGACAATGTCAAACCTCACTGGTTGGCATCGATGTCCCCGTGGAAATCGAAGGGCTGGAATTCTATGCCTCTCCCATTATCTTGAAGTCGTCTAACATAGACCTCATTCTGGGAATGGATTGGTTGAAAGCGCATACTGCTTCTATAGTTTGCGCCACTAAGGTCGTCCATCTGCTACACCCTTCTGACGAAATAATAGCTTACCAAGCTCATCTAGTTCAGAACGCCGAGGCACGACTTTATGCCTTGAATGCGTTGAACACTGCACCACTCGAGGGCATTGAAAACATTCCCGTCGTTCGTGAATTCCAAGATGTCTTCCCAGAAGAACTTCCAGGGATTCCTCCTGCTAGAGCTGTCGAATTCATCATCGACTTGAAACCCGGCACTACCCCTATAGCTAAACGACCCTACAAGATGCCGCCGCATGAACTCATTGAGCTTAAGGAGGAAATCGACAAATCTCTTGTCAAAGGTTTCATTCGCCCAAGTTGCTCTCCTTGGGGAGCACCTTCTCTCTTTGTTAGGAAGAAGGATGGGACAAACCGATTGGTCCAAGACTACCGTCCTATAAACCAAGCTACCATTCAGAATAAATACCCTCTTCCTCGGATCAATGATCTTTATGATCAACTGGCTGGTTCATCAGTGTTCTCCAAACTCGACTTGAGGTTGGGTTACCACCAGATCCGTGTTCGTGAAGAAGACATTCCAAAAACTGCCTTCGTTACTCGGTATGGATCATACGAGTACACCGTCATGTCATTCGGCTTAACGAATGCTCCAGCCACCTTCTCTCGTCTGATGAATTATATATTCATGGATTACCTCGACAAGTTCGTCGTGGTTTATTTGGACGATATCCTTGTATTTTCCAAGAACAAGGAGGAGCATGCTGAACATCTTCGTCTTGTGCTGGAAAAACTTCGAGAGCATCAACTGTATGCTAAGTATTCCAAGTGTGAATTCTGGCTCCCCGAAGTAACCTATCTTGGGCATGTCATCTCCAAGGATGGTATTGCCGTCAACCCTGAACGAGTTCAGGCTATTCTCGATTGGACTCCCCCGAAGAACGTCAAGCAAGTCCGAAGTTTTCTCGGTCTCGCCAGCTATTGCCGTCGATTCGTCGAGAACTTCTCCAAGATTGCCAGGCCTCTGACTAATCTGTTACATAAGGGTGTCAAGTTTGACTGGACAGACAAGTGTCGGGAAAGTTTCCAGGCGCTCAAAGACAAATTGACTTCTGCCCCCGTGCTTGCACCACCTGACACTAAGAAGGACTTCGTCATTTACTGCGACGCTTCCCGTCAAGGATTAGGCTGTGTCCTAATGCAAGAGCGCAGAGTGATTGCTTATGCCTCTCGTCAATTGCGCCCTCACGAAGAAAACTACCCAGTTCACGACCTCGAGCTTGCTGCTGTCATTCATGCACTGAAGCAGTGGCGACATTACCTTCTCGGTAATCGTTGCGAGATCTTCACCGACCATCAAAGTCTGAAGTATCTCTTTACTCAGCCAGATTTGAACCTACGCCAGCAAAGATGGATGGAGACTGTTGCAGACTTTGACGTGGATATATCTTATACCCCCGGCAAGGCTAATGTGATGGCTGATGCCTTGAGCCGCAAGTCTTACTGCAACCACCTCCAGGTTCATAAAGTTCAGCCCTCGCTTACCGAAGAATTTAGAAGGCTGAACCTCCATATTGTTCCTCCGGGATCACTCGCTCCCCCTCCCGAAGGTTTCCCCAAACAGAACCTCCATGTTGTTTCCAAGGGTTCTCTAAATACCCTAGTTGCGAAACCAGATCTTGTGGACACCATCAAATGGATACAGAAGTGTGACGATGAAGTCCTCAAGATTAAGCGCGACCTCAAAAAAGGAAAGCCCTCATTCTTCACGATCGCCGACGATGGCGCCTTGTATTTCAAAGGCCGCTTAGTGGTACCTTGTTCGAAGAAAAACCTGGATAAGACTAAAAGGGTTATGCAAGAAGCCCATGATACGCCTCTGTCCATCCATCCTGGTAGTACAAAGATGTACCAGGATATTCGTCAAAGATTCTGGTGGTCTAATATGAAGCAGGACATTGCTCGTTATGTTGCTGAATGTGACGTTTGTCGCCGAATCAAAGCAGAGCATCAAAGGCCTGCTGGAACTCTGCAACCTATCTCTATTCCTGAATGGAAATGGGACCATGTTGAGATGGACTTCGTCACTGGTTTTCCCAAATCGCAGAAAGGTAATGATGCTATTCTTGTCGTCATTGACCGGCTTTCCAAAGTTGCCCATTTTCTGGCGGTCAAAGAGACAATCACGGCTAGTCAGCTTGCTACTCTCTACATGGCCAGAATTGTTTCGCTTCACGGTATCCCACTGGTTATCAGTTCAGACTGTGGCAGCTTATTCACTTCAAGGTTTTGGGCAAGTTTCCAAGAAGCTATGGGGACTCATCTGTCGTTCAGTACTGCGTTCCATCCTCAGTCACAAGGGCAGGTTGAACGTGTCAACCAAGTTCTCGAAGACAAGCTTCGAGCTTGTGTAATCTCATTCGGCAAGAAATGGGAGGAATCTCTTCCATATGCCGAGTTCTCTTATAATAATAGCTATCAAGCTAGTCTGAAGATGTCCCCCTTCGAAGTGTTATATGGACGAAAGTGTCGAACCCCTCTGAACTGGTCAGAAACTGGGGAACGTCCACTCTTTGGTCCGGATATTATCCAACAGGCTGAAGAACAAGTTCGCATTATTCGCGAGAATCTCAAGACTGCTCAGTCACGTCAGAAAAGTCAGTATGACCGTCATCACCAAGACATGATCTATCAACCTGGCGAAAAGGCTTATCTTCGAGTTACACCAATGAAGGGTGCACACCGCTTCGGGATCAAGGGCAAGCTAGCTCCCCGCTATATTGGTCCTTTCACTATTCTCGAGAGGCGTGGAAACGTGGCATATCAATTGGAGCTTCCGCCGAACCTTTCGCAGGTTCACGATGTGTTCCACGTGTCACAACTCCGACGCTGTTTCAAGGACCCAATCCGAGCAGTGGATCATGAAGTGCTCGAATTGCAACAGGACCTCTCCTATAAAGAGCATCCGGTCCGCATTCTCGACCAAGCTGAACGCCGCACACGCCAGAAGGCGATCAAGTTCCTCAAGGTCCAGTGGTCGAATCACTCTGAGGACGAAGCTACCTGGGAACGCGAGGATCGCCTGCGTGATGAATACCCCGCACTGTTTCCTTCTACCTCCTAAATCTCGGGACGAGATTTCTTGTAGTGGAGGAGATTTGTAACGCCCGGGTAATCTTGCTACAGTAATCCCACGCTAATCATGGCACGTCATCCCGATTACTGTTGCTAACCTCGCAACAATCCGAAACCGTTCAAATTCAAATTCAAATTACGATTAACAATAAAAGTTTTCAAAAATTAAAACAAAAATGTTCGGGGGTTGCAGAATATTGCACTGGTAATTATAGTGTAATCAACACATTTTAAAAACTGCCTAAGTATTTTAGAATGAATTAAAAACAAAAGAGAAAATAAATAAAAGAAAAAGACAAGACCTAACTAAAAAAAAAAGAGGGGCAACCCACTGGGCTCCGGCCCAGCAGGCCACCAGGCCAGCCGACCGGCCCACCCCACTCCCTTAACCCCCCTCACGCCGAAACCCTAGCCCACCCCGTCGCCCCACTCCCCCCTCCCATTCCCCACGTCTCTCCTCTCCCCCTCCCGATCCGATCTGGATCGGGGGCGAAACCACCCCCTCTCTCGCGACGCCACCCGACCCCGTCGTCGGACCTCCCCCGCCGGATTTCACCTCCTCGTCTCTTCCTCAAGCCGCTCGCCCGGATCGCCGCCTCGCCATCCTCTTCGTCGTCGACCGCATCCCCGTCCTCCCCACCGGCCTGCACCCGCTCCGCCGTAACGTCCCCGACGGCCTCCTCGCCCCCCCCCCCTTTGCCGCGTGCCCTACTCCCCCTTGTGAGCGCCTCCCTCCTCTCCCTTTCTCCTCGCCGCGGTCACCGGCGCCCCGTCGCGGTTATCACCGCGTGCGCCCACGCCCCCCCTCTCCTTCCCCTGTCTCGTGTCCGCCCCCGCCCTCACCGTGGCCCTCGCGTCCTCTGGCCGTGCTCCGACCAGATCCGGCCTCTTCCCTCTCCCTTCTCCCCGTACCGCGCCGGCCCTTGCCGTCCTCCCCGCGGCTCCGCTGGTGCCGCCGTGGCCTCGCCGCGCCCGGCGTGCCCCCCCCCCCCCCCCGCGCACGCGTGCTCGAGCCCCGCCTCGCTCTGCCGCGGCGCTGCTTGCTCGCGCTGCATCGCCCGCGCGGTGCCCTGCCCGTTTCCCCCTCGCGCCATGCGCGCCCGCTGAGGCCGCCGGCGCCACCGGCCCCCTGCGCCGGCCCCTGCCGGGTCCGCTTACACTGGGTGTGCGCCCGCTCGGGCGCGTCCGACGCCCGCGGCCTGCACCCAGCGCCCGCAAGGCCCCCAGGGCCCAATGACATGTGGGGCCGACGCCCACAGAACGTTTTATAAAAAAAAGGGAAAAAGAATTAATTAAAATTAATAAGTAATAAGAGTAATTAAATAAATAGATAAATAATTATTTAATTAATTAATTAATTAAGGAATTAATTAACCTAATTAATCATAATTGGATTAACTTAATTAATTATTAGTTTAATTAATTAGTAATTAGTTTAGTTAATCCTGATTAGTCTAAACCGTGAATGACAGGTGGGTCCCACTGGACCCACACGTCAGTTTGACCCAGTCAACCCTCTGTTGACTGCTGACATCATGCTGACGTCATGCTGACGTCAGCAAGCACTGTTTCGGATAATGTTGATTTAAATAATTAAATAAATTCCAGAAAATGATTAAATCTTTAGAAAATCATATCTTTTAATCCGTAACTCGGATTAAAATGTTTTCAACATGAAAGTTGCTCAGAACGACGAGACGAACCCGGATACGCAGCCCATTCATCCACCGCACAACCCTAACATATCGAACTCGCAACTTTCCCCCTCCGGCTCCTCTGCCCGAAAACGCGGAACTCCGGGGATATTTTCCCGGATGTATTCCCCCTTAACCGGTACCACCTCATACCATGTTAGGGCACGCCTAGCATCGTTACTTGTCATGTCATGCTTCACTAAGCATATGCTTGCATTATATTTATTGTTTCTTCCCCCTCTTCTCTCTCTAGACCCCGAGACCGACGCCGCTGCTACCCCGTACGACTACGGTGTTGACGACCCCTCTCTCTTGCCAGAGCAACCAGGCAAGCCCCCCCTTTGATCACCAGATATCGCCTACTCTTCTCTATACTGCTTGCATTAGAGTGGTGTAGCATGTTACTGCTTCTCGTTAATCCTATACTGATGCATAGCCTGTCCTTGCTACTACTGTTGTTACCTTTACCTGCAAACCTAATGTTTAGTATAGGATGCTAGTTTATCATCAGTGGCCCTACATTCTTGTCCGTCTGCCATGCTATACTATTGGGCCGTGATCACTCGGGAGGTGATCACGGGTATATACCATATACTTTAAACATGATACATGTGGTGACCAAAGTCGGGTTGGCTCGAGGAGTACCCGCGAGTGATTCACGGATTGGGGGCTGAAAGGACCTTTGCCCCGACGGCCCTCTGTGTGGATCTTTGTGGCGGAGCGACAGGGCAGGTTCCGACCACCTAGGAAAGAGGTGGGCCTGGCCCTGTTCGGCGTTCGCGGACACTTAACACGCTTAACGAGATCTGGGTATTTGATCTGAGTCTGGCCATTTGGTCTATACGCACTAACCATCTACGCGGGAGTAGTTATGGGTATCACGGCGTTGTGGTATCAGTCGAAGCCTTCGTGACGTCAGCGACTGAGTGGCGCGCGCCGGATTGGACTGGAAAGCCACTAGGCTAGGTCTGCTTCCGGCCGCGTACGCAACGTGCAGGTGTGCAAAGGGCGATGGGCCCAGACCCCTGCGCCATAGGATTTAGACCGGCGTGCTGACCTCTCTGTTGTGCCTAGGTAGGGCTGCGACGTGTTGATCTTCCGAGGCCGGTCATGACCCAGAAAAGTGTGTCCGGCCAAATGGGATCGAGCGTGTTGGGGTATGTGGTGCACCCCTGCAGGGAAGTTTATCTATTCGAATAGCCGTGTCCCTTGGTAAAAGGACGACCCGGAGTTGTACTATGACCTTATGACAACTAGAACCGGATACTTAATAAAACACACCCTTCCAAGTGCCAGATACAACCGGTGATCGCTCTCTCACAGGGCGACGAGGGGAGGATCATCGGTTAGGATTATGCTATGCGATGCTACTTGGAGGACTTCAGTCTACTCTCTTCTATATGCTGCAAGACGGAGGCTGCCAGAAGCGTAGTCTTCGACAGGACTAGCTATCCCCCCTCTTATTCCGGCAATCTGCAGTTCAGTCCACTTATGATAGCCTTATTCCAGTTGATACCAATGCATACATACGTAGTGTATCTCCTTGCTTGCGAGTACTTTGGATGAGTACTCACGGTTGCTTCCTCCTTCTTTTCCCTCTATTCCTTCTACCTGGTTGTCGCAACCAGATGTTGGAGCCCAGGAGCCAGACGCCACCGTCGATGACGACTCCTACACCGGAGGTGCCTACTACTACGTGCTGCCCGCTGACGACGACCAGGAGTAGTTTAGGAGGATCCCAGGCAGGAGGCCTGCGCCTCTTTCGATCTGTATCCCAGTTTGTGCTAGCCATCTTATGGCAACTTGTTTAACTTATGTCTGTACTCAGATATTGTTGCTTCCGCTGACTCGTCTATGATCGAGCCCTTATATTCGAGCCCTCGAGGCCCCTGGC
Organism: Triticum monococcum; assembly: GCA_034509565.1. Lineage (NCBI taxonomy): Eukaryota > Viridiplantae > Streptophyta > Magnoliopsida > Poales > Poaceae > Triticum > Triticum monococcum. The sequence continues at coordinate 676,544,553 of CM067842.1, read as the reverse complement.
TTGTATTATGATGCTTGTATGACTTATTTTATTTGTAGAGTTGTGTTGTGATATCTTCCCGTGAGTCCCTGATCATGATCGTACACGTTTGCGTGTATGATTAGTGTACGATTAAATCGGGGGCGTCACAATTAGCTTCCTCACTAATTGGTATAGGTGTCGCAGAAACAGTTTTCTGTGATGTACTATTTTCCAATAAGGGAGCAGGTACAGTTACCTCGTCAAGTTCTACTTTCCTCCCACTCACTTCTTTCGAGAGAAACTCCTTCTCTAGAAATGATCCATTCTTAGCAACGAATGTCTTGCCTTCGGATCTGTGATAGAAGGTGTACCCAACAGTCTCCTTTGGGTATCCTATGAAGACACATTTCTCCGCTTTGGGTTCGAGCTTATCAGGTTGAAGCTTTTTCACATAAGCATCGCAGCCCCAAACTTTAAGAAACAACAACTTTGGTTTCTTGCCAAACCATAGTTCATAAGGCATCGTCTCAACGGATTTTGATGGTGCCATATTTAACGTGAATGCGGCCGTCTCTAAAGCATAACCCCAAAACGATAGCGGTAAATCAGTAAGAGACATCATAGATCGCACCATATCTAGTAAAGTACGATTACGACGTTCGGACACACCATTACGTTGTGGTGTTCCGGGTGGCGTGAGTTGCAAAACTATTCCACAATTTTTCAAATGTACACCAAACTCGTAACTCAAATATTCTCCTCCACGATCAGATCGTAGAAACTTTATTTTCTTGTTACGATGATTTTCAACTTCACTCTGAAATTCTTTGAACTTTTCAAATGTTTCAGACTTATGTTTCATTAAGTAGATATACCCATATCTGCTTAAATCATCTGTGAAGGTGAGAAAATAACGATATCCGCCACGAGCCTCAATATTCATCGGACCACATACATCGGTATGTATGATTTCCAATAAATCTGTTGCTCTCTCCATAGTACCGGAGAACGGTGTTTTAGTCATCTTGCCTATGAGGCACGGTTCGCAAGTACCAAGTGATTCATAATCAAGTGGTTCCAAAAGCCCATCGGTATGGAGTTTCTTCATGCGCTTTACACCGATATGACCTAAACGGCAGTGCCACAAATAAGTTGCACTATCATTATCAACTCTGCATCTTTTGGCTTCTACATTATGAATATGTGTATCACTACTATCGAGATTTAACAAGAATAGACCACTCTTCAAAGGTGCATGACCATAAAAGATATTACTCATATAAATAGAACAACCATTATTCTCTGATTTAAATGAATAACCGTCTCGCATTAAACAAGATCCAGATATAATGTTCATGCTCAACACTGGCACCAAATAACAATTATTTAGGTCTAATATTAATCCCGAAGGTAGATGTAGAGGTAGCGTGCCGACCGCGATCACATCGACTTTGGAACCGTTTCCCACGCGCATCGTCACCTCGTCCTTTGCTAGTGTCCGCTTATTCCGTAGTCCCTGTTTCGAGTTGCAAATATTAGCAACAGAACCAGTATCAAATACCCAGGTGCTACTGCGAGCTCTAGTAAGGTACACATCAATAACATGTATATCACATATACCTTTGTTCACCTTGCCATCCTTCTTATCCGCCAAATACTTGGGGCAGTTCCGCTTCCAGTGACCAGTCTGCTTGCAGTAGAAGCACTCAGTTTCAGGCTTAGGTCCAGACTTGGGTTTCTTCTCCTGAGCAGCAACTTGCTTGCTGTTCTTCTTGAAGTTCCCCTTCTTTTTCCCTTTGCCCTTTTTCTTGAAACTAGTGGTCTTTTTGACCATCAACACTTGATGCTCCTTCTTGATTTCTACCTCCGCAGCTTTCAGCATTGCGAAGAGCTCGGGAATAGTCTTGTTCATCCCTTGCATAGTATAGTTCATCACGAAGCTCTTGTAGCTTGGTGGCAGTGATTGGAGAATTCTGTCAATGACGCAATCATCTGGAAGATTAACTCCCATCTGAATCAAGTGATTATTATACCCAGACATTTTGAGTATATGCTCACTGACAGAACTGTTCTCCTCCATCTTGCAGCTATAGAACTTATTGGAGACTTCATATCTCTCAATTCGGGCATTTGCTTGAAATATTAACTTCAACTCCTGGAACATCTCATATGCTCCATGACGTTCAAAACGTCGTTGAAGTCCCGATTCTAAGCCGTAAAGCATGGCACACTGAACTATCGAGTAGTCATCAGCTTTGCTCTGCCAGACGTTCATAACATCTGGTGTTGCTCCAGCAGCAGGCCTGGCACCCAGCGGTGCTTCCAGGACGTAATTCTTCTGTGCAGCAATGAGGATAATCCTCAGGTTACGGACCCAGTCCGTGTAATTGCTACCATCATCTTTCAACTTTTCTTTCTCAAGGAACGCATTAAAATTCAACGGAACAACAGCACGAGCCATCTATCTACAATCAACATAGACAAGCAAGATACTATCAGGTACTAAGTTCATGATAAGTTTAAGTTCAGTTAATCAAATTACTTAGGAACTCCCACTTAGATATACATCCTTCTAATCCTCTAAGTGATCACGTGATCCAAATCAACTAAACCATAACCGATCATCACGTGAGATGGAGTAGTTTTCAATGGTGAACATCGTCATGTTGATCATATCTACTATATGATTCACGCTCGACCTTTCGGTCTCTGTGTTCCAAGGCCATATCTGCATATGCTAGGCTCGTCAAGTTTAACCTGAGTATTCTGCGTGTGCAAAACTGGCTTGCACCCGTTGTAGATGGACGTAGAGCTTATCACACCCGATCATCACGTGGTGTCTGGGCACGACGAACTTTGGCAACGGTGCATACTCAGGGAGAACACTTCTTGATAATTTAGTGAGAGATCATCTTATAATGCTACCGTCAATCAAAGCAAGATAAGATGCATAAAAAGATAAACATCACATGCAATCAATATAAGTGATATGATATGGCCATCATCATCTTGTGCTTGTGATCTCCATCTCTGAAGCACCGTCATGATCACCATCGTCACCGGCGCGACACCTTGATCTCCATCATAGCATCGTTGTCATCTCGCCAATCTTATGCTTCCACGACTATCACTACCGCTTAGCAATAAAGTAAAGCATTACATCGCGATTGCATTGCATACAATAAAGCGACAACCATATGGCTCCTGCCAGTTGCCGATAACTTGGTTACAAAACATGATCATCTCATACAATAAAATCAGCATCATGCCTTGACCATATCACATCACAACATGCCCTGCAAAAACAAGTTAGACGTCCTCTACTTTGTTGTTGCAAGTTTTACGTGGCTGCTACGGGCTTAAGCAAGAACTCATCTCACCTACGCATCAAAACCACAACGATAGTTTGTCAAATAGACTCCGTTTTAACCTTCTCAAGGACCGGGCGTAGCCACACTCGGTTCAACTAAAGTTGGAGAGACAGTCGCCCGCAAGCCATCTATGTGCAAAGCACGTCGAGGGAACCGGTCTCGCGTAAGCGTACGCGTAAGGTTGGTCCGGGTCGTCTCGTCCAACAATACCGCCGAACCAAAGTATGACATGCTGGTAGGCAGTATGACTTGTATCGCCCACAACTCGCTTGTGTTCTACTCGTGCAAATAACATCATACCATAAAACCTAGGCTCGGATCCCACTGTTGGGTAACGTAGTAATTTCAAAAAATTTCCTACGCACACGCAAGATCATGGTGATGCATAGCAACGAGAGGGGAGAGTGTTGTCTACGTACCAACGCAGACCGACTGCGGAAGCGATCACACAATGTAGAGGAAGTAGTCGTACGTCTTCCCGATCCGACCGATCCAAGCACCGTTACTCCGGCACCTCCGAGTTCTTAGCACACGTTCAGCTCGATGACGATCCTCGGGCTCCGATCCAGCAAAGCGTCGAGGAAGAGTTCCGTCAGCACGACGGCGTGGTGACGATCTTGATGTACTACCGACGCAGGGCTTCGCCTAAGCACTACAACGATATGATCGAGGTGGAATTTGGTGGCAGGGGGCACCGCACACGGCTAAGGAACGATCTCAAGGATCAACTTGTGTGTCTAGAGGTGCCCCCTGCCCCCGTATATAAAGGATGAGAGGGTTAGGGCTGGCCAGCCAAGCAAGGGAGTCGCAGGAGGAGTCCTACTCCTACCGGGAGTAGGACTCCCCCTCCAATCCTAGTCCAACTAGGTTTTCTCAAGTGGGAAAGAGAGAGGGGGTGGCCGGCCACCTTCCCTGGTCCTAATAGGACTAGGGGAAGGGGGGAGGCGCGCAGCCCATGGGGCAGCCCTTCCACCTTTCTACCAAGGCCCATGTTGGCCCATTTGGCTCCCGGGGGGGTTCCGGTAACCCTCCCGGTAATCCGGTAAAATCCCGATTTCACCCGGAACACTTCCGGTGTCCAAACATAGGCTTCCAATATATCAATCTTTATGTCTCGACCATTTCGAGACTCCTCGTCATGTCCGTGATCACATCCGGGACTCCGAACAACCTTCGGTACATCAAAATGCATAAACTCATAATAACTGTCATCGTAACGTTAAGCGTGCGGACCCTACGGTTCGAGAACAATGTAGACATGACCGAGACATGTCTCCGGTCAATAACCAATAGCGGGACCTGGATGCCCATATTGGCTCCTACATATTCTACGAAGATCTTTATCGGTCAGACCGCATAACAACATACGTTGTTCCCTTTGTCATCAGTATGTTACTTGCCCGAGATTCGATCGTCGGTATCCAATACCTAGTTCAATCTCGTTACTGGCAAGTCTCTTTACTCGTTCCGTAATACATCATCTCACAACTAACATCTTAGTTATAATGCTTGCAAGGCTTATGTGATGTGTATTACCGAGAGGGCCCAGAGATACCTCTCCGACAATCGGAGTGACAAACCCTAATCTCGAAATACGCCAACCCAACATCTACCATTGGAGACACCTGTAGTACTCCTTTATAATCACCCAGTTACGTTGTGACGTTTGGTAGTACCCAAAGTGTTCCTCCGGCAAACGGGAGTTGCATAATCTCATAGTCATAGGAACATGTATAAGTCATGAAGAAAGCAATAGCAACATACTAAACGATCGGGTGCTAAGCTAATGAAATGGGTCATGTCAATCAGATCATTCAACTAATGATGTGACCTCGTTAATCAAATAACAACTCTTTGTTCATGGTTAGGAAACATAACCATCTTTGATTAACGAGCTAGTCAAGTAGAGGCATACTAGTGACACTCTGTTTGTCTATGTATTCACACATGTATTATGTTTCCGGTTAATACAATTCTAGCATGAATAATAAACATTTATCATGATATAAGGAAATAAATAATAACTTTATTATTGCCTCTAGGGCATATTTCCTTCACATATCACCATCACATTTTTATCTTTACCGTTTTCTTAGTTTGATCCTTTTGGTAATATATATCTTGATCTAGTAGAATAAAGTTTTAGTATGATCTAGTTTTGAGTTTTGCTTTATGATCCTTCTATGTAATCGAGTCTGTGAGTTATATATAATAAAGATTAGTGTTGAGTCAAGGGCTTCATTATCTTGCTATGATCTTGAGGGAATAAAATAAAAGAGAAAGAATAAAAATAAATAAAGAGATCATATGGATCTTATGGAGAGTAATGACTTCACATATAAAGAGTATGATGAATAAAAGTTTTTGAGAGTTGACAAACATAGTTTTGGTCATCGTTGCAATTAATAGGAAGTAATAAAGAAAGAGGTTTTCACATATAAATATACTATCTTGGACATCTTTTATGATTGTGAGCACTCATTAAAATATGACATGCTAAAGAGTTGGCGTTGGACAAGGAAGACAACGTAATGAGTTATGTTTTCTTACATCTGAAATAAATTATATTGTCATGGATCATCCAACATGTTGAGCTTGCCTTTCCCTCTCATGCTAGCCAAATTCTTTTCACCAAGTAGAGATACTACTTGTGCTTCCAAATATCCTTAAACCTAGTTTTTCCATGAGAGTCCACCATATCTACCTATGGATTGAGTAAGATCCTTCAAGTAAGTTGTCATTGTTGCAAGCAATAAAAATTGCTCTCTAAATATGTATGATTTATTAGTGTGGAGAAAATAAGTTTTATACGATCTTGTGATGTGGAAGAAATAGAAGCGACGGACTGCATAATAAAGGTCCATATCACAAGTGGCAATATAAAGTGACGTTCTTTCACATTAAGATTTTGTGCATCCAGCCATGAAAGCACATGACAACCTCTACTTCCCTCTACGAAGGGCCTATCTTTTATTCTTGTCCATTACTTCATGCAAGAGTCACGGTGATCTTCACCTTTCCTTTTTACATTTTATCCTTTGGCGAGCACAATGTGTTTGAAAGATCCTGATATATATAGCTAATTGGATGTGAGTTTTCATGAACTATTATTGTTGACATTACCCTTGAGGTAAAGGGTTGGGAGGCAAAACTATAAGCCCCTATCTTTCTCTGTGTCCGATTAAAACTTCATAACCATAAATATCGCGTGAGTGTTAGCAATTGTGAAAGACTAAATGATAGTTGAGTATGTGGACTTGCTAAAAAGCTCTTATATTGACTCTTTCCTATGTTATGATAAATTGCAATTGCTTCAATGACTGAGATTATAGTTTGTTGGTTCTCAATGAAGTTTCTGATTCATACTTGAAATTGTGATTGAATTGTTACTTTAGCATAAGAGATCATATGACAATATACGTATATGTTGTTGTTATAAGAATGATCATGATGCCCTCATGTTCGTATTTTATTTTATCGACACCTCTATCTCTAAACATGTGGACATATTTTTCGATATCGGCTTTCGCTTCAGGACAAGCGAGGTCTAAGCTTGGCGGAGTTGATACGTCCATTTTGCATCATGCTTTTATATCGATATGTATTGCACTATGGGCTGTTATTACACATTATGTCACAATACTTATGCCTATTCTCTCTTATTTTACAAGGTTTACATGAAGAGGGAGAATGCCGACAGCTGGAATTCTAGGCTGGAAAAGGAGCAATATTAGAGACCTATTCTGCACAATTCCAAAAGTCCTGAAACTTGATGGGAGCAAGTTTCAGAATATATAAAAAAAATATTGGGCAAAAGAAGTACCAGAGGGGGCCACCCACCATCCATGAGGGTGGGGGCCCGCCCTTCCCCCTAGGCGCGCCCCCTGCCTCATGGGCCCCCTGGCAGCCGTCTGATGCCCATCTTCTACTATATGAGGTCTTTCGTCCAGGAAAGAAATCATAAGCTAGCTCACGGGACGAAACTCCGCCGCCACGAGGCGGAACCAATCTAGGGCTCCGGCGGAGCTGTTCTGTCGGGGAAACTTCCCTACGGAAGGGGGAAATCATCACCATTGTCATCACCGGCGATCCTCTCATCGGGAGGGGGTCAATCTCCATCAACATCTTCACCAGCACCATCTCATCTCAAACCCTAGTTCATCTCTTGTATCCAATCTTTGTCCCAAAGCCTCAGATTGGTACCTATGGGTTGCTAGTAGTGTTGATTACTCCTTGTAGTTGATGCTAGTTGGTTTATTCGGTGGAAGATCTTATTTTTAGATCCCTTATGCATATTAATACCCCTCTGATTATGAACATGAATATGATTTGTGAGTAGTTACGTTCGTTCCTGCGGACATGGGAGAAGTCTTGCTATAAGTAGTCATGTGAATTTGGTATTCGCTCGATATTTTGATGAGATGTATGTTGTCTTTCCTCTAGTGGTGTCATGTGAACATCGACTACATGACACTTTGCCATTGTTTGCGCCTAGGGGAAGGCATTGGGAAGTAATAAGTAGATGATGGGTTGCTAGAGTGACAGAAGCTTAAACCCTAGTTTATGTGTTGCTTCGTAAGGGGCTGATTTGGATCCATATGTTTCATGCTATGGTTAGGTTTACCTTAATACTTCTTTTGTAGTTGTGGATGCTTGCAATAGGGGTTAATCATAAGTGGGATGCTTGTCCAAGGAAGGGCAGTACCCAAGCACTGGTCCACCCACATATCAAATTATCAAACTACCGAACGCGAATCATATGAGCGTGATGAAAACTAGCTTGACGATAATTCCCATGTGTCCTCGGGAGCGCTTTCCTTTATATAAGAGTTTTTCCAGGCTTGTCCTTTGCTACAAAAATGATTGGGCCATCTTGCTACACCTTATTTACTTTTATTACTTGTTACTCGTTACAAATTACCTTATCACAAAACTATCTGTTACCGATAATTTCAGTGCTTGCAGAGAATACCTTACTGAAAACTGCTTATCATTTCCTTCTGCTCCTCGTTGGGTTCGACACTCTTACTTATCAAAAGGACTACGATAGATTCCCTATACTTGTGGGTCATCACACATCACTATAAGACTTGCAAGCAATGTGACTAATGAGTTAGTTACGGGATGTAGCATTACAGAACGAGTAAAGAGACTTGCCGGTAACGAGATTGAACTAGGTATTGAGATATCGACGATCGAATCTCGGGCAAGTAACATACCGATGACAAAGGGAACAACATATGTTGTTATGCGGTTTGACCGATAAAGATCTTCGTAGAATATGTAGGAACCAATATGAGCATCCAGGTTCCGCTATTGGTTATTGACCGGAGATGAGTCTTGGTCATGTCTACATAGTTCTCGAACCCGTAGGGTCCGCACGCTTAACGTTCGGTGACGATCGGTATTGTGTGTTTCTGTTTTTTGATGTACCGAAGGTAGTTCGGAGTCCCAGATATGATCACGGACATGACGAGGAGTCTCAAAATGGTCGATACATAAAGATCGATATATTGGAAGGCTATGTTTGGACATCGGAATGGTTCCGGGTGAGTTCGGGCATTTACCGGAGTACCGAGGGGTACCGGAACCCCCCGGGGAGTGTATGGGCCTTAATGGGCCTTAGTAGGAAGAAAGGAGGAGGCGGCCAAGGTGCCCCCCCCAAGCCCAATTTGAATTGGGGTGGGGGCCGGGCCCCCTTTCCTTCTCCCTCTCTCCCCCTTCCTTCTCTACTACTCCAACAAGGGAAAGGGGAATCCTACTCCCACCGAGAGTAGGACTCCCTCCCTTGGGCGAGGCATAGAGGGCCAGCCCTCCCCCTCCTCCACTCCTTTATATATGGGGAAGGGGGCACCCCATAGACACACAAGTTGATTGTTTTAGCCGTGTGCAGTGCCCCCCTCCATAGGATTCCACCTCAATCATATCGTTGTAGAGCTTAGGCGAAGCCCTGCGTCGGTAACTTCATCATCACCGCCATCACGCCGTCGTGCTGACAAAACTCTCCCTCGACCTCAGCTAGATCTAGAGTTCGTGGGACGTCACTGAGCTAAACGTGTGCAGATCACGGAGGTGATACGTCTCCAACGTATCTATAATTTTTTATTGTTCCATGCTATTATATTATCTGTTTTGGATGTTATTGGGCTTATTTATACACTTTTATATTATTTTTCGGACTAACCTACTAACCCAAGGCCCAGTGCAGATTGTTGTTTTTGCCTATATTAGTGTTTCACAGAAAAGGAATATCAAACGGAATCCAAACGGAATAAAACCTTCGGGAGAGTTATTTTTGGAACAAATGTGATCCAGGGGACTTGGAGTGGACGTCAAGCAACCAACGAGGAGGCCACGAGGCAGGGGGCGTGCCTACCCCCCTAGGCGCGCACTCCACCCTCGTGGGCCCCTCGTGGCTCCATCGACCTACTTCTTCCTCTTATATATATTCATATACCCCGAAAACATCCGGGGGCACCACGAAACCCTATTTCCACCGCCGCAACCTTCTTTACCCAAGAGATCCCATCTTGGGGCCTTTTCCAGAGCTCCACCGGAGGGGGAATCGATCACGGAGGGCCTCTACATCAACTCCATGGCCCCTCCGATGATGTGTGAGTAGTTTACCTCAGACCTTCGGGTCCATAGTTATTATCTAAATGGCTTATTCTCTCTCTTTTGATCTCAATACAATGTTCTCCTTGATCTTCTTGGAGATCTATTTGATGTAACTCTTTTTGCGGTGTGTTTGTCGAGATCCGATGAATTGCGGGTTTATGATCAAGTTTATCTATGAACAATATTTGATTCTTCTCTGAAATCTTTTATGTATGATTGGTTATCTTTGCAAGTCTCTTCGAATTATCAGTTTGGTTTGGCCTACTAGATTGATCTTTCCTGCAATGGGAGAAGTGCTTAGCTTTGGGTTCAATCTTGCGGTGTCCTTTCCCAGTGACAGCAGGGGCAGCAAGGCACGTATTGTATTGTTTCCATCGAGGATAAAAAGATGGGGTTTATATCATATTGCTTGAGTTTATCCCTCTACATCATGTCATCTTGCCTAATGCATTACTCTGTTCTTATGAACTTAATACTCTAGATGCATGCTGGATAGCGGTTGATGTGTGGAGTAATAGTAGTAGATGCTGAATCGTTTCGGTCTACTTGTTGCGGACGTAATGCCTATATACATGATCATGCCTAGATATTCTCATAATTATGCACTTTTCTATCAATTGCTTGACAGTAATTTGTTCACCTACCGTAATACTTATGCTATCTTGAGAGAAGCCACTAGTGAAACCTATGGCCCCCGGGTCTATCTTCCATCATATAAGTTTCCAATCTATTTTACTTTGCAACTTTACTTTCAATTTATGTCATAAAAATACCAAAAATATTTATCTTATTATTATTTTCTCTATCAGATCTTACTCTCATAAGTGACGTGAAGGGCTTGACAACCCCTTTATCGCATTGGTTGCGAGGTTCTTATTTGTTTGTGTAGGTACAAGGGACTTGCGTGTAGTCTCCTACTAGATTGATACCTTGGTTCTCAAAAACTGAGAGAAATAGTTATGATACTTTGCTACATCACCCTTTCCTCTTCAAGGGAAAACCAACGCAGTGCTCAAGAGGTAGCAAGAAGGATTTATGGCGCCGTTGCCGGGGTGATCTACGCACAAGTCAAGACATACCAAGTACCCATCACAAACTCTTATCCCTCGCATTACATTATTTAACATTTGCCTCTTGTTTTCCTCTCCCCCACTTCACCCTTGCCATTTTATTCGCCCTCTTTTTCCGTTCCCCTTCTCTTTTCTAGTTCGTCTCTTTTCGCTCGCTTCTTGTGTCGTTGTGTGTCATCATGGCTAGTCCCTTATCTTCCCCTTTGTCTCCCGAGTTTGAAGTCCTTCACTTCAAACAAAGACAAGGAGAAAATTTAAAAGATTCTTGGTTTAGGATGATGGAATCTTATCGTAATTGCACCCTAGAGGTGAATTTTAGAATTTTACTTCACAATTTTTATGTTGGGCTGAATATGTCGCATAGAGAACTCTTGGATTGTGTTGCCAAAGGGAATTTTATCGATATTGATCCTAGTATTGCTCATGAAATCATAGAGGTAATAGTGGGAGCACTACCTCAACAAAAGGGTTCACATCATACCCAGGAAGAGACACAAGTTTTTGAAAAGATTTGCGAAGTAATGAAAATTTTACAAAAGTCTCTTGAACCTCTTAAGAGTGTTAGCGGAAATCTCCACCGCATGAATATGTTGATTACCCTTTGCAGGGGTGTTAAACGATATGAAGGTAAACGTAAAGAACCTCCCGGATTCGAGCATGACTCCGCTAAAAAATTAGAACCAAAGATGATAATGCCTAGATCTATTCTTGCTTTTATTGCTAGCTAGGGGCGTTAAACGATAGCGCTTGTTGGGAGGCAACCCAATTTTATTTTTGTTCCTTGATTTTTGGTTCTGTTTGGTAATAAATAATTCATCCAGATTCTTTTTAGATGTGGGTTTATGCTTTTAATTAGTGTTTTTTCCAAGTAGAACCTTTGAGAAGACTTGGGGAAAGTCTTTGTGATCTTGCTGTAAAAAACAGAAACTTTAGCGCTCACGAGATTTGCTGCCATTTTTTATTGGAGAGTGTGATTAGGTTGATTCTTTTTGCATATGATTAATAGATAAATACCTCACGTCCAGAAATTTATTTTCGAATTTTTGGGGTTACAGAAGTATTCGAAACCTACAGATTACTACAGACTTTTCTGTTTTTGACAGATTCTGTTTTCGCGTGTTGTTTGCTTATTTTGATGAATCTATGGCTAGTATAGAAGGTTATGAACCATAGAGAAGTTGGAATACAGTAGGTTTAACACCAATATAAATAAAGAATTAGTTCATTACAGTACCTCAAGTGGTGATTTTTTTTCTTATACTAACGGAGCTCATGAGATTTTCTGTTTAAGTTTTGTGTTGTGAAGTTTTCAAGTTTTGGGTAAAGATTTGATGGATTATGGAACAAGGAGTGTCAAGAGCCTAAGCTTGGGGATTCCCAAGGCACCCCCAGGAAAATTCAAGGACAACCAAAAGCCTAAGCTTGGGGATGCCCCGGAAGGCATCCCCTCTTTCGTCTTCTTCTATCGGTAACTTTACTTGAGGCTATATTTTTATTCACCACATGATATGTGTTTTTCTTGGAGCGTCTTGTATAATTTGAGTCTTTTCTTTTTAGTTTACCACAATCATCCTTGCTTTACACACCTTTTGGAAGAGACACACATGAATTGAAATTTATTAGAATACTCTATGTGCTTCACTTATATCTTTTGAGCTAGATAATTTTGCTCTAGTGCTTCACTTATATCTTTTAGAACACGGTGGTGGTTTTATTTTATCGAAATTATTGATCTCTCATGCTTCAATTATATCATTTTGAGAGTCCTTTAGAACAGCATGGTAATTTAATTTGGTTATGAAACTAGTCCTAATGTGGTAGGCATCCAAGATGGGTATAATAAAAATATCATAGAAAGTGCATTGAATACTATGAGAAGTTTGATACTTGATAATTGTTTTGAGATATAAAGGTGGTGATATTAGAGTGTGCTAGTTGAGTATTTGTGAATTTGAGAAATACTTGTGTTGAAGATTGCAAGTTTCGTAGCATGCACGTATGGTAACCGTTGTGTAACAAATTTGAAACATGAGGTGTTCCTTGATTGTCTTCCTTATGAGTGGCGGTCGGGGAAGAGCGATGGTCTTTTCCTACCAATCTATCCCCCTAGGAGCATGCGCGTAGTTCTTGGTCTTTGATGACTTGTAGATTTTTGCAATAAGTATGTGAGTTCTTTATGACTAATGTTGAGTCCATGGATTATACGCACTCTCACCCTTCCATCATTGCTAGCCTCTTCGGTACCATGCTTGCCCTTTCTCACCTTGAGAGTTGGTGCAAACTTCGCCGATGCATCCAAAACCCCGTCATATGATACGCTCTATCACACATAAACCTCCTATTATGGCATTTCCATAGCCATTCCGAGATATATTGCCATGCAACTTTCCATCGTTTCATTTATGACACGCTTCATCATTGTCACATTGCCTTGCATGATCATGTAGTTGACATCGTATTTGTGGCAAAGCCACCATGCATAATTTATCATACATGTCACTCTTGATTCATTGCCCTTCCCAGTACACCGCCGGAGGCATTCATATAGAGTCATACTTTGTTCTAGTATCAAGTTGTAATCATTGAGTTGTAAATAAATAGAAGTGTGATGATCATCATTAATAGAGCATTGTCCCAAATATAAAAAAAAGAGAAAGGCCGAATAAAAAAAGGCCCCAAAAAAGAAAAAAGAAAAGAAAAAGGAAAAGGAAAAAAAGAAATAAAAAGGGGCAATGCTACTATCCTTTTTTCCACACGTGTGCTTCAAAGTAGCACCATTATCTTTATGATAGAGAGTCTCTTGTTTTGTCATTTTCATATACTAGTGGGAATTTTTCATTATAGAAGTTGGCTTGTATATTCAAACAATGGGCTTCCTCAAATGCCCTAGGTCTTCGTGAGCAAGCAAGTTGGATGCACACCCACTTAGTTTTGTTTTGTTGAGCTTTCATACATTTATAGCTCTAGTGGATCCATTGCATGGCAATCCCTACTCCTTGCATTGACATCAATTGATGGGCATCTCCCTAGCCCGTTGATTAGCCTCGTCGATGTGAGACTTTCTCCTTTTTTGTCTACTCCACATAACCCCCTATCATTATTCTATTCCACCCATAGTGCTATATCCATGGCTCACGCTCATGTATTGCGTGAAAGTTCAAAAAAGTTTGAGATTGCTAAAGTATGAAACAATTGCTTGGCTTGTCATTGGGGTTGTGCAAGATGAGAGCATTCTTGTGTGACGAAAATGGAGCATGACCAAACTATATGATTTTGTAGGGATGAACTTTCTTTTGCCATGTTATTTTGAGAAGACAGAATTGCTTAGTTAGTATGCTTGAAGTATTATTATTTTTATGTTAATATTAGACTCTTGTCTTGAATCTCTCGGATCTGAATATTCATGCCACAATAAATAAAATTACATTGAGAATTATGCTAGGTAGCATTCCACATCAAAAATTCTGTTTTTATCATTTACCTACTCGAGGACGAGCAGGAATTAAGCTTGGGGATGATTGATACTTCTCCAACGTATCTATAATTTTTTATTGTTCCATGCTATTATATTATTTGTTTTGGATGTTAGTGGGCTTATTTATACACTTTTATATTATTTTTTGGACTAACCTACTAACCCAAGGCCCAATGCAACTTGTTGTTTTTTTCCTATTTTAGTGTTTCGCAGAAAGGGAATATCAAACGGAATCCAAACGGAATAAAACCTTCGGGAGAGTTATTTTTGGAACAAATGTGATCCAGGGGACTTGGAGTGGACGTCAAGCAACCAATGAGGAGGCCACGAGGCAGGGGGCGCGCCTACCCCCCTAGGCGCGCCCTCCACCCTCGTGGGCCCCTCGTGGCTCCACCGACCTACTTCTTCCTCCTATATATATTCATATACCCCGAAAACATCCAGGAGCACCACGAAACCCTATTTCCACCGCCGCAACCTTCTATACCCAAGAGATCCCATCTTGGGGCCTTTTTCGGAGCTCCACCAGAAGGGGAATCGATCACGGAGGGCCTCTACATCAACTCCATGTCCCTCCGATGATGTGTGAGTAGTTTACCTTAGACCTTCGGGTCCATAGTTATTAGCTAGATGGCTTCTTCTCTCTCTTTGGATCTCAATACAATGTTCTCCTTGGTCTTCTTGGAGATCTATTTGATGTAACTCTTTTGCAGTGTGTTTGTCGAGATCCGATGAATTGTGGGTTTATGATCAAGTTTATCTATGAACAATATTTGATTCTTCTCTGAAATCTTTTATGTATGATTGGTTATCTTTGCAAGTCTTTTCGAATTATCAGTTTGGTTTGGCCTACTAGATTGATCTTTCTTGCAATGGGAGAAGTGCTTAGCTTTGGGTTCAATCTTGCGGTGTCCTTTCCCAGTGACAGCAGGGGCAGCAAGCCACGTATTGTATTGTTGCCATCGAGGATAAAGAGATGGGGTTTATATCATATTGCTTGAGTTTGTCCCTCTACATCATGTCATCTTGCCTAATGCATTACTCTGTTCTTATGAACTTAATACTCTAAATGCATGCTGGATAGCGGGCGATGTGTGGAGTAATAGTAGTAGATGCTGAATCGTTTCGGTTTACTTGTCGCGGACGTGATGCCTATATACATGATCATGCCTAGATATTCTCATAATTATGTACTTTTTATCAATTGCTCGACAGTAATTTATTCACCCACCATAATAATTATGCTATCTTGAGAGAAGCCACTAGTGAAACCTATGGCCCCGGGGTCTATCTTCCATCATATAAGTTTCCAATCTATTTTACTTTACAATCTTTACTTTCAATTTATATCATAAAAATACCAAAAATATTTAACTTATTATTATCTCTATCAGATCTCACTCTCGTAAGTGACCGTGAAGGGCTTGACAACCCCTTTATCGCGTTGGTTGCAAGGTTCTTATTTGTTTGTGTAGGTACGAGGGACTTGCGTGTAGTCTCCTACTGGATTGATATCTTGGTTCTCAAAAACTGATGGATATACTTACGCTAATTTGCTGCATCACCCTTTCCTCTTCAAGAGAAAACCAACGCAGTGCTTAAGAGGTAGCAGGAGGTGTCATATCTTCGGTGCTAGGATCGGTCGGATCGTTAAGACGTACGACTATATCAACCGTGTTGTCATAACGCTTCCGCTTTCGTTCTACGAGGGTACGTGGACAACACTCTTCCCCCTCCTTGCTATGCATCACCTAGATGGATCTTGCGTGTGTGTAGGACTTTTTTTGAAATTACTGCGTTCCCCTACATTGATAACCTCCCAACGCCCTTGAAGCGACCGAAATATGCGTGGAGTCCTATTGGGTACTTTGCCATCATGCGAAAGTATTGATCCTCGATCCTTTGCCAATACCTCTTGGCGGTTTGAGAAGTACCCGTGCATGCATCAAGAGACACCGCACTCCACACATTGATCAGAACTTGATCTTCCAAGATCGTGTAGTTCTTCGATCTCTGGCTTCTTCCGGTTTTTGTTTGCGATTTCTCATACGCTTCCGCTTCGATCTCCTCTAATTCCTCCTCACAACCATGATCGTCCACGCCGCCCTCTGTTTCATTGTAGTCGAATGCGGCGAACGGGGCTTCATCAATGTCAACGACGTTGGTGTCCAACAAGTTCACGAACTCGGCAGTTGCATTGTTCGAACCACCGCTATAGTGAACGACAACAAGTCACGAGCTATCGCAAAATGGCGTAAAGCAAAGAAAATTGCCATGACCAAAGACGCATATATACCTTCCAGCCATTTCGTCAAACACCTCGCTTGCGAGGGGAGCAGCACCATTGAGCGGCATCGCCAGGGCACCTCTTTTCGGGGCGGAGTGAGCAGATGAAGGAAGCGGCTTCTTTGTAGCCGGAACCCTCATCCTCTTGCCGCCGGCGGCCTTGGCGACCTTCTCCGCCGCTGGTCGAGATCGCGCAGCAGCGTTGGCGCCCGGAGCGCGGGCCTTCGTGGCGGGGGCTGCCGGATTCCTGCCCTGCACGAGCACATTGCCCTGCCGCTTGCGGGCAGGCGCGGCGTTACCTTGGGCGACGACGGGGCCAACATGGCCGGCGACGAGATCCGCCCAAGGGGAAGGAGTGTGCGCGACCTCGATGATGACGGGGGACAGCAGGGAGTCATCCATGGCGGCGAAGGACGGCCGGGGAAGATGCACCGGAGCATGCGATGGCGGGGCAATGGTGGCGGGGGGTGGGGGAGCGGGAAAGGCCGCGCGAAAATGTCCCTCCCCCAAATCTCGTTGCGGATAGGGGCTGAGCTCGGGTCGTCCTCCTAGCCCGTGAATCTAGAGGTTGGGGAAGATGTTTTGCCGCGCCCCGTAAAACTATTTGCGGGCCGGGGTGGGATGCGTGGTCTGATAGGACAGGTTTTCCCGTCCCGACCCACACTTTGGCAGTTATTTTACGGGGCGGGGCGGGATGCGATGTGTGCTAGAGATGTTCTTAGACCACTATTGCCCCGACAGTCCATAGAGGTCAAAGCACGTGAAACCAAACTCTTGATACGCAATGTGCCCGGTAGATCTGGACTTTCAGATCCACGTGATTCCGCCTTCACAAGCATGTCGCTAGCTTCAGAAAAAACATCACTGTAATAGGCTGAAGGGATTTGTTCCATCACCATGAACATCTGCCACCTCAACATCGCTGCCATGCAAATGTATGTATGTATGTTGAAGAATCGAATTCCTCGGACCTGCTTGCTCCTAGAGGGGAGTCTGCCTTGCTAGAGGAATAGAGAAAAAAAACCTAACCACCTTTTCAGTTTAGAGAAATATGTAAACAGTCTTATAATATTTTTATGCAACTTGTTTTTTGAAGTCTATTTTATGCAACTTGTTAATTTGAGGGGCAACAAGCAATTTTTACATGTAACGATCGGACCTAGTGTTATCAGTAAAATAACCACTTGGCCATCAACAAAAAGGATGGCCTAGACCTAGCTGACAACCGGCCTATTTTGCGGTCTTTCTTCAAGATGGTCCTTAAAACAAAAGAAATAAAGGGTGGAGCAAAAAGCTGATGATTTGGTACTGGTACAAGATTGTTTACATGATGCCAGTCGTTAGAGTGGGGAAAACAAGGCTCGCGAAAGTGGAACATCTATGATCTAGCACTTATAGGGCCAGAACCCGAGTCTATAGGCCCTGTTATTAAGCGTAAAGTCACAGTACGTACATATGCATGCATGACAGATTCTTCTCTGTTTGCTCGTCGCCCTGCACATATAGTACTATCTAGACTCGTTTTAGACCGTACTCATGTGCAAATAAAAAAGGGCTGGTTGTGTAAGAAAGTGGCAGCGTGCCATGTAGATGGATTAAGAGTAAGATCATGTCAGGAGACGGAGACTTTCATATAGTAATATCTCCCCCAGCAGAGTAGATTTTGTGCTTCCGGGGTGCGCCTGTGCTCTTTAGTTTAGAAATTTTGAAAAGGTTACAAAAAAATGCTGAAAAAGTATATGTCATGTACATATGGTAGTGTACTACACACCTATAAATTTGCATGAGAAAATATGCAGTTAGCTTGTGTGAAAAGCGGCTAGAATAGGAGTGTGAAGTTATAGTGCCCGAGCTCAAGGGAGCCCTTTATAATTTAAGAACTCTAAAAACATATTTCCAAGTTTCCGAAAAAATAAAAAATAAATCATGAAAACTTATACATGTCCATAATGGATAGGTAAAAAAATTATTCGAAAATAGTGTGATTTGCAAGCTACAAAAAATCTAAGCCCAAAAACAACAAAAACATGGCCCATTTTAATGTATTTATTTGTCTTTTTATATACACCACGTATGAAAACATATAGTTGCGAGAATTTTCACGAATGTGTTGTACATGTATTTTTTATGCATAATTCCCAAGTTTCCACCATGCATTTTTGCTAGAATAGCAACATTTTGTGTATTGAATATTATTTATTTTCGCAAGGCACAATAATACATGATTTTGCTCCAAATTGAAAAAGCCTTGCGTAAAATCTTCAACATTTGTTGGCTTATTTGGCAAATAAAAATAGAGTAAGCTATAACAAATTAAACTGTCAGTTGAATATTCGGAAGCAGTAATTTAATCATTCATTTTTTTTCTTTTTTTCTTTTTAGTTGTCTTGTAGCAATCTTAGATTTCGCATTTTGATGAACATGGCTTGGAGGAATTCATGGAATAATGAATTAAGGAAGAAAGTATATGAGTCCAGATTGGCCTGTTCCGCCCAACTCGGTCATGTGTTTGTCATTTTTTGGAAACTGTTTGAATATTTTTCTGGTATAAGGAGCATTTGCTCTAGAAAAAAATTATATGAGACCAGGTCTCACGGTTAGCAGGCGAGACCCGTCCTGATGGATGACACGTGGCATTCACAAATCACAAAGCATCTAATCTCCTCCCCCCCCCCCCCCCCCCCCGGATTTTAAATGGGGATGGGGGGTGCTTTGTGATCTGTGAATGTCACGTGTCATCCATCAGGATGGGTCTCGCGTGAGACCTGGTCTCATAGAATTCTTTTCCATTTGCTCCCGAGCGAGTTGCCCATTCATTTAGGGGCGGATATAAGCGGCATGTTTTAACAGGCTGGAACCTGCCCTCCGAGATGAATGTTATTATGTCATGTGCATGCTATACACATCTCTTTACCTTAAGCCATATTGCTATTTGCATGCCAATGGATTTCGGTGCACTTTGATTTGAGCCTATCCTGCATTTTTATCCTAGCTAGTTTCATCGCTGCATCCACCAGCATGGTAAGCGAAAGGAGTACCAAACTGCTGTAGGTCTCCTTCTGCAACCTAAATATAAGAGTACAATGCAAAGAGCCAATTTTAAGCACAGTATGGAGTAATATTTCATTTTAGTTTAACTTAAGCACGAGGCTACAACTTCCGTGAATCCGAGGATACGTGTAACGTAGCAAGTGTCCTCTTCTCAAGCTTCTAAATTTTGTTATAGAACCCTATACATTTGCCCCCAGACGGTAAAAAAGATGTTGCCTGATTAACGATCAATTGTATACAGAGATCGAGAGGCAGCGTGCATGCATGCTGCGCGCAGTCAGTCGAATCCAATGCCTGCGTTTGCATGCATCAGTACAGCCACTGACAGGCGTTCTTCCCGGGGTCGAGCGCCTAGATCATGGAGCCCCGAAATGCATGCATGCACGCACGCATACGGACGAGAAGATCGAAGCAATGAAGTCGCCATGCGGCCGGACGGTGACAGCGCGGTGTCGCCTGAACTTTTCGGGAGGCCGCAGCAGTGCGTAGTGCTAGTTCTATCAGAGAAAGCCAGCGATCGATCGGTCGGTTCACGCGCGCGTGCCATGCATGGCGCATGCATGCACGCCCACGGCACTCTCGTCAGATTGGATTGACGGATCGACTGATGGATGGAAGCATCTCATGTGTGTACCGTACGTACGTGCCACCCCATCAGTGGCTCCGACGAACATCCTCCGACCTCTTTGCCTCCGTGGACAGGTAGCCTAATAATCTAGCTTACACGCCTTTTCCAGCAGGGAACATATGACTTTAAACAACAAATTTTCGCGCTTGAACTTTGATACTCCTCCGAACACCTTTTGCCCCCTCGATCACCGCAGGGAAGAGAGAGGAGAGAGAGGGGATGGTCCCTGGGCAACGGGTCTCAGGGAGTTGGGTGGTAACGGGTCTCAAGTTGGGCACGATTTGCGGACACCGCAATCGATGCATTTGACGCCCGTGCTTTCCGGCCCGAACCAACCAACGTCCACCACCATGCCGTGTGTATGCATATACATATAATCGCTTGAGAATCTAGCTAGGTTGCTGTACGTCTTGGTCTGAAGAAAATCTTCTGAGAAGACTCCCAACCTAGCTAGGTTACGCCAAAGACTCGCTTGAGAATCATATTCATATATAGCACGTCTATCTATACTAACGGCATCTCCCAGCAAATGATTGATCACGTATCACACATGCAAATATCTCATCTAAATATTGGAGTATCATTATCTTATGCGAACAAGAAATGACACCCATCTGATCTGATGAGATCTGACCTAGGGAGAAATATCTGTACACTGTGTACACTAGGGTAGATCTAAAGAGACGCCAAAATACAACTGTTTTTCACCACAGTACACCGTACCAGGGGCCACGCGCAATGGGCCGCGCAACATGCTAGATACTCTACGTATAATAGTATGGTTTTGTACTAGTGTGTGAGTACGTACATGCATGGAGCTCATATCCGTTTGCATCAGTAACAGCAGCAGGAAATGCATACGGAAGAACTGCGCAGGCTTCTAATACCACACCTGACACATCACATGCATCGCGATGTTTTAATCCATTTTCTTCTTCGCCTTGTGCATGCATACTGTTTTAAGGTAGCACAAAGACAGAGCTGTACATGCATCAATGCATGCACACACAGGAAGCAGCGGGAAGGAGTAAGTGCAGACGGTAGCATGGCCAAAGGACAGCTAAAACTGATGAATGCCAAAGAAGAAGGCTGGCTGAGGCAGTCTTTTCGCTATCATGGAACTTGCAAAACAAACGGGGCCCTTCTCTCTCATGGCATCAGAAGTCGGGGCTTTCCATTTCCATGTAGACTAAAAGACTCCTGCAAGCCCTTGTTTCGTGGACCAACCTTTTCTACCCTTGCCTTCACCGGCTCCCCTCTCTCTCTGCTCCCCTCCTATACAGCTACTCAGCAAGCAATGCACATCAGCCTGCTCAGAAGCCTCAGATCATGACATCCCTGCTTGATAATGCCACAATAGCTAGATGTAAGTCACCTGAATTTATAATTTGGGTTAGTCGACTTTCTAGTGAAGGAACTAATAGCCAGAGAGAAGGAAGGAGCTCGCCGGAGAAACCTCTGGGTCTATCTTAGGGTGAAAGACGACCACATAATCTATTTTAGGGGTGTGGGGATGGTGCAGGTTCACTGGAAAAAATTGGCCACCGCCGAGGCTAGAGGGATGGCCGGGGGCGGCAGAAGCATGGCGGTGGGCGGCGGTTGACGGGAGGGCGAGGCGGCGAGGCTGGCGTGGGAGTGCTGCCGGATGCAAGCGTTGGTGGCTGGCGGTCCGGCCGATGGTCCATGGGGGCGATTGGGGACGAAGCCGTCGGAAATGTAGAAAGAATATGGGGTGCAACTCAATTGTATTCCTCGGAGTTGGTCACAATATGTACACGAGATGTCTTGCGTGACAAGGAAATTAATCCTACCATATATCTAGGAATCAACTATACAAGGCTAGAGAAGATAGAAATAGTAATACAAGTATGTCACGTTGAACACCCCCCCCCCCTCCCCCCGCAGTCGAAGCGTCGGCGATGCAGAGACTGGAACGGAACTCCTGGAATGCAGCGGTTGAGAGCCCTTTGGTCATAATGTCGGCAAACTGTTTGGTGGTCAGTACATGGAGGACACGAAGCTAACCCAACCGAACCTTCTCGCGGATGAAGTGAACATCAAGTTCAATGTGCTTGGTGCGCTTATGCTGCACCGGATTGGCCGCGAGGTAGGTGGTCGAAACATTATCACAGAAAACCACCGTAGATTTCGGGATTGAGACCTGAAGTTCACCAAGTAGCTGATGTGGCCAACATGTCTCGGCAACAACGTTGGTGACGGCACGGTACTCGGCCTCGGCACTCGAGCGGGAGACGTGGGCTACCGCTTAGAGGACCATGAAATGAGAGAGTCGCCGAAGAAGACACAATAGCCCGACGTAGATCGTCGAGTGTCAGGACAGCCGGCCCAATCCGCATCAGTGTAAGCAAACAGCTCGGTGGAAGCAGAGGCATGAAGACGAAGACCCAAGGTCGGTGTGCCGCGAATGTACCGGAGAATGTGCTTGACCAGAGACCAGTGAACATCACGAGGCAAGTGCATATGCAAGCAAACTTGCTGCATGGCAAACTGAATGTCTGGTCTGGTGAGCGTGAGGTACTGAAGAGCACCAATAATACTGCGGTAGAGAGCGGCGTCAGTTGCAGGCTGTCCAGCAGTGGCAGAGAGCTTCGGCTTGGCCTCGGTAGGAGTAGCAGCAGGTTTGCAATCGGTCATGCCAGCACGATCCAAGAGATCAAGAGCATACTGTCCTTGATGAAGAAAAAATCGAAGGCATCACGTCGCACATTAATGCCGAGGAAGAAGTGCAATGCGCCCAAGTCCTTCAGCCGAAACTCAAAACCAAGGCGGCCAATGATGTCGCGAAGTAAATCTGAGCGAAAGGCGGTGATGACGATATCATCAACATACAGAAGAAGCATGGCGACATGATCAGCTCGATGAAGCACAAATAGCGACGCGTCATATGTAGTGCTACGAAACCCAAGAGCAGTGAGGAATGCTACAATGCGTTGATACCACGCACAAGGCGCCTGTTTCAGACCGTAGAGAGACCGTAGCAGGTAGACATCATCAAGTCGGGTGGGATCAACAAAATCAGTAGGCTCCGGACAGACAACACACTCCTGAAGATGACCATAGAGGAAAGCGTTGTTGATGTTGAGCTGATGAACTGGCCAGTGACCGGATGCAGCGAGCTGAAGAACCACACGAATCGTGGCGGGTTTAACAACCGGGGAGAAGGTCTCCGAGAAGTCAAAACCGACACGTTGTGCAAAGCCACGAACAACCCAACGAGACTTGTACCTGTGCAGAGAACCATCCGCAAGAAGCTTATGCCAAAATACCCACTTGCCGGTGATGATGTTGGCACCAGGGGCGAGGGACCAACGTCCAGGTCCGGTTGGTGACGAGAGCATCATACTCTGCACGCATAGCCCCGAGCCAGTGCGGATCACTCAATGCAGAGCGCACCGAGCGCGGTACTGGAGAGATGGCGGTGACGCTGAGATTGTGATAGCGAGGGTTCGGTTGATGTATCCCGTCTTTAGCACGCGTCACCATAGAGTGATGAGGCGGCCGAGGCGGGGGCCGAGCCCGACGTCAAGGCGGAGGCACAACCGCAATCTCTGTGGCGGAAGAGGACGAGGACAAGGCCGCGGGAAAAGTCATGGGCGACAAGGCGGCGATCGAGGCCGCGGGCGATGGCGATGAGGCTGCGGGTGGCGGAGACGAGGCCGCGGGCAAGGCCGCGGGTGGCGGAGACGAGGCCGCTGGCGAGGCCGCGGAGGACCACGACGAGCCGGTGGGCGAGGCCACAACCAACGTGGGGGAGGGCAAGGTCGCGTCCAACGTGGATGCGGGCGGGAGCGTCGGAGAAGCTGTAGAGAGGGCGTCATCGTGGCGGAAGGAGCGGCTAAGACACCCCCTGAGGGCGCCGCCAGGCCAGCAGAAGCTGGCACCAAAACCTGGAGAGGCGAGGCCGGCTCCGCCTGAGCCGAAAAAGGAGGGCCCGTTGAGGGAGCCGAAGGGCCCGCCGAAGATGCATGTGGTCGCGGCGGAGGGAGCGCAAGGGCTCCCCGAGGCTGTCGAGTGGGAGCATCCAAAGACGAAGCCGCTGTCCATGTAACTTGCTAAAAAGGGAAGACAACCTCATCAAAGTAAACGTGCCGCGAGACGAATACACGACAAGAGATCGGGTCGTAGCAGCGAAATCCTTTGGTGTTGGGTTGGTAGCCAAGAAAACACAAGCGAGAGACCAAGGCGCAAGTTTATGCGGAGCGGTAGCGATGATGTTGGGGTAACACAAGCAACCGAAGACGTGAAGATCGTCATAGGATGGGGGAGAATCGAACAGAAGATGATGAGGTGTATAGCTCCATCGTGGTTTGCAAGGCCGGATGTTGAGAAGAAGAGTGGCGGTGGCGAGAGCATCTGGCCAAAAGCGTGCAGGCATGTGTGTATGGAAGAGCAATGCACGAACACTCTCATTGAGGGTGCGAAGGACATGTTCAGCATGACTGTTTTGTTGGGATGTATATGGACAAGTAAGGTGAAAGATGGTGCCATGAGTGGAAAGAATATGTCTAATGGCGAGTTTATCAAATTCTTTTCCCTTATCTGTTTGAAGGTGAGCAATGGTGCGATGAAAGTGGGTGTGGACGTAAGCATAAAATGAGTGCAGGGTGGAGGCGACATCGGATTTACAGCGTAGCGGAAAAGTCCAAGTGAAGTGATAAAAATCATCTAAAATCACAAGATAATATGATAAGCCCGAATTGCTAGGCACTGCAGATGTCCAAACATCACAACGAATAACATCAAAAGGAAAAGTGGCTATTGATGTAGATGAAGGAAACGGCAAGCGAATGTGTTTTCCGAGACGGCAAGCATGACAAGTATGCGCCGCTGATTTATTACATGAAAAGGAAAAAGTGCACAAAATTTTGTGAAGAGCGTCGGCGCTGGGATGACCAAGTCCAGCGTGCCAAAGCGAGACATCGGCGTGAAGAGTAACCGGACCACCACTCGTCGTAGGACCACAAGGGTAGAGATTGTCAAGGAATCACATCGGTGCAGAACCCCTCCGGGAGCGAGCATCCTTGACAGAGAAACCAAGAGCGTCAAACTCAACAGCGACAGGATTTTCACAAGTGAGAGTACGAACAGGGCATAGATTTTTTATTAAGGATGGTGAAACAAGCACATTATTAAGAGTTAAAGATGAAGAGGGAAACGAAAGGGAGGACAAACCGTGATGAGTGATGGGAAGAGAGGAGCCATCACCAACCATGATGCCAGAGTTAAAGGGATAGGGGAAGGCACGAGAGAGGATACCGGGGTTAGAAGCCATGTGAGCGGCGGTGCCGGTGTCCATGTACCAATCGCCACCTCCGCCGTAGTTGCTCAGCGAGAGCGCTGCATGAAGAACGGAGAGAAGTGCGGGATCCCAGACACCGCCGTGTGTCCCTCCGTATGCACCGTAGGCCGGAGGGCCACCATAGGGTGCGACGCCAGCATATGCCACGGGACCACCATATGTCGCGGGCCCGGGGGTGGGAGTGGCCAGTAGCGCCTGATGAGAAGCCGGCCGCGGACCTAGAATGCCCGAAGCAGGAGCGCGAGGGACGGGCATGGAGTATGCATGCACAACGCTCGTCCAGGGATTGTACCCCGACAGCCAAGGCGGGGTACGGGCGGCCGCGGTGTGCGCGGGAGGGCGCTACGCCGTGTTGGAGTTGCGGACCCGACCCCCGCAACCCTTGTGCTTGCAGCCACCAGAGGGGGCGGGCACGGGAGGTGGGGTAAGAGCAGGAGCATGCGGCACAGACGGGGCGGGAGGCACGCCGGTGCCGGTGGTGAGGCCGACATGGAGGGCGGCGTGGGTCGCCTGCCGAGCGGAGTGGCGAAGGCGCTTCTCCTCCTGGCGGAGATATGTGACCGCCTTGGCGTACGTCCGCGTGACGAGGGAGAGGTTGGCAGCGGACTGGCCGAGGTCGGAGTGGAGGCCCCAAAGGAGGATGGTGAGGAGGACGGAGTCGTCGATGGTCATGCCAATGTCACGTAGCTCATCGGCGAGAACCTTCAGCCGCATGTAGTACTCATCGATCGAAAGATCGTTTTGCTGTAGAGTGAAGAACTCCCCTTGGAGGAAGACACGACATTAGAGTTGATTGTCGAGGAAGAGGTCACACAGCCGTGTCCACATAGCATACGCCGACGGGTCACAAGAGTTCACTATGTTGAAGAGACCTGCAAAGATGGTGAGAAAAAGCCAGGCGTCCACGGCGAGCCACTCGTCATCATCCTTCATGTCATGGAAGTCGACGCTCTCTTTAACATGCTCGATGAGACGGTAGGAGCAGAACAATAGCGTGAAGTAGGTGCGCCACACGTTGTAGTTTGGCGAGTCGAGGACGACGGGTACATGCTCTTTGATGTGGAGCTCGTTGAGGTGGTCGGAGGTGGAGATGGTGCCGGTGAAGGAACCGGCGTCAGAGGGTTCGGCTTTGGAGTGGGACATGGTGGCGAGGAGAGGGAGAGGGGTTCCGGCGGGTGGTTAGGATTGAGGTGGTGGCTGAGAGAGGGGAGGGGCGGGGGCGGCTGTAGGAGAACAGCGGCGGCGGCACTAGGGTTTGGGAAAGAGGCGGCAGCGGTTGTGGAAAGGAGGGAGCGGCGGTGGTGGCTTAGGGTTTTGGGGAGGAGGAGACGGCGGCGGCTACAAGGGAGGTAGCGGCAGCGGCGCTAGGGTTAGAGAGGGCGGCGGTAGCGACTGCGGGGAGCGGAAGCGAGGAAGATCGCGGTAAAACTGATACCATGTAGAAAGAATATGGGATGCAACTCAATTGTATTTCTCGGAGTTGGTCACAATATATACACGAGATGTTGTTGGGGAACGCGGTAATTTCAATAGAAAATCCTACGCACACGCAAGATCCATCTAGGTGATGCATAGCAACGAGAGGGAGAGTGTTGTCCACGTACCCTCATAGACCGTAAGATGAAGCGTTATGACAGCGCGGTTGATGTAGTCGTACGTCTTCACGATCCTAGCACCGAAGGTACGACACCTCCGTGATCTGCACACGTTTAGCTCGGTGACGTCCCATGAACTCTAGATCCAGCTGAGGTCGAGGGAGAGTTTCGTCAGCACGACGGCGTGATGACGGAGATGATGAAGTTACCGATGCAGGGCTTCGCCTAAGCACTACAATGATATGACCAAGGTGGAATTCTGTGGAGGGGGCACCGTACACGGCTAAACAATCAACTTGTGTGTCTATGGGGTGCCCCCTGATAACCCACAAGTATAGGGGATCGCAACAGCTTTCGAGGGTAGAGTATTCAACCCAAATTTATTGATTCGACACAAGGGGAGCCAAAGAATATTCTCAAGTATTAGCAGCTAACTTGTCAATTCAACCACACCTGGAAACTTAGTATCTGCAGCAAAGTATTTAGTAGCAAAGTAATATGATAGTGGTGGTAGCGGCAACAAAAGTAAAGACAGCAAAAGTAATGTTTTTGGTATTTTGTAGTGATTGTAACAGTACATCGGGAAAGTAAATAAGCGAGAACCAGTATATGGAAAACTCGTAGGCACCGGATCAGTGATGGATAATTATGCCGGATGTGGTTCATCATGTAATAGTCATAACCTAGGGTGACAGAGAACTAGCTCCAATTCATTAATGTAATGTAGGCATGTATTCTGTATATATAGTCATACGTGCTTATGGAAAAGAACTTGCATGACATCTTTTGTCCTACCCTCCCGTGGCAGCGGGGTCCTATTGGAAACTAAGGGATATTAAGGCATCCTTTTAATAGAGAACCGGAACAAAGCATTAGCACATAGTGAATACATGAACTCCTCAAACTATGGTCATCACCGGGAGTGGTCCCGATTATTGTCACTTCGGGGTTGCCGGATCATCACACATAGTAGGTGACTATAGACTTGCAAGATAGGATCAAGAACTCACATATATTCATGAAAAAATAATAGGTTCAGATCTGAAATCATGGCACTCGGGCCCTAGTGACAAGCATTAAGCATAGCAAAGTCATAGCAACATCAATCTCATAACATAATGGATACTAGGGATCAAACACTAACAAAACTAACTCGATTACATGATAAATCTCATCCAACCCATCACCGTCCAGCAAGCCTACGATGGAATTACTGACGCACGGCGGTGAGCATCATGAAATTGGTGATGGAGGATGGTTGATGATGACGACGGCGACGAATCCCCCTCTCTGGAGCCCCGAACGGACTCCAGATAAGCCCTCCCGAGAGGTTTTAGGGCTTGGCGGCAGCTCTGTATCGTAAAACGCGATGATTTGTTCTCTCCTATTTTTTTCTCCGAAAGCAAATATATAGAGTTGGAGTTGGCGTCGGAGGGTTTCCAGGGGGGCCACGGGGTAGGGGACGCGCCCCCCACACTCGTGAGAAGGGTGTGGGCTCCCTTGTCTTCATCTTTGGCGAGGATTTTTTATTATTTTTTCTAGGATGTTCCGTGGAGTTTCAGGTCATTCCGAGAATATTTGTTTTCTGCACATAAAACAACACCATGGCAATTCTGCTAAAAACAGCGTCAGTCCGGGTTAGTTCCATTCAAATCATACAAATTAGAGTCCAAAAGAAGGGAAAAAGTGTTTGTAAAAGTAGATACGGCGGCGACATATCAACTCCCCCAAGCTTAAACCCTTGCTTGTCCTCAAGCAATTCAGTTGACAAGCGGAAAGAAAGAAAGAAAAAATTTTACAAACTCTGTTTGCTCTTGTTGTTGTAACTATGTCAAGCCAGCATTCAAGTTTTCAGCATAGATCATAACTAACCATATTTGCAATAATTCTCAGGTCTCAAAATTACTCATATCAATAGCATAATCAACTAGCAAGTCATAATAATAAATCTCGGATGACAACACTTTCTCAAAACAATCATAATATGATATAACAAGATGGTATCTCGCTGGCCCTTTTTGAGACCGCGAAACATAAATGCAGAGCACCTTTAAAGATCAAGGACTGACTAGATATTGTAATTCATGGTAAAAGAGATCCAATCATAGTCACACCCAATATAAATTAATAGTGATGAATGCAAATGACAGTTGTGCTCTCCAGCTAGTGATTTTTAATAAGAGGGTGATGACTCAACATAAAAGTAAATGGATAGGCCCTTCGCAGAGGGAAGCAGGGATTTGTAGAGGTGCCAGAGCTCGGTTTTGCAATAGAGATAAATTGTATTTTGAGCGGTATACTTTCATTGTCAACATAGCAACTAAGAGATGGCGATATCTTCCATGCTAAACACATTATAGGCGGTTCCCAAACAGAATGGTAAAGTTTATACTCCCCCTCCACCAACAAACATCAATACATGGCTTGCTCGAAACAATGAGTGCCTCCAACATACATCAGGTCCCAGGGGGGGTTTTGTTTGCAATTAATTTTGATTAAGTTTGCATAAAGCATGGGATTGGGCATCCCGGTGACCAGCCATTTTCTCGTGAGTGAGGAGTGGAGTCCACTCCTCTTGAGAATAACCCGCCTAACACGGAAGATAAGGACAGCCTTGGTTGATACATGAGCTATTCGAGCATACAAAACAGAATGTTTATTTGAAGGTTTAGAGTTTGGCACATACAAATTTACTTGGAACGGCAGGTAGATACTGCATAAAGGAAGGTATAGTGGACTCATCTAGAATAACGTTGGGGTTTAAGGGATTGGATGCACAAGCAGTATCCCCGCTTACTACAAGTGAAGGCTAGCAAAAGACTGGGAAGCGACCAACTAGAGAGCGACAACAACCATGTACATGCATTAAAATTAATAAACATTGGATGCAAGCATGAGTAGGATATAATCCACCATGAACATAAATATCGTGAAGGCTATGTTGATTTGTTTCAACTACATGCGTGAACATGTGCCAAGTCAAGTCACTTAAATCATTCAAAGGAGGATACCACATCATCATACCACATCATAATCATCTCAATAGCATGTTGGCACACAAGGTAAATCATTATAACTCATAGCTAATCAGGCATGGTACAAGCAACTACGATCTCTAATTGTCATTGCAAACATGTTTATTCATAATAAGCTGAATCAAGAACAAGGGACTCATCATATTTACAAAAACAAAAGAGGTTGAGTTCATATCAGCTTTTCTCATCTTAGTCAGCCCATCATATATCATCATAATTGCCTTTCACTTACACGACCGAACGGTGTGAATAATAATAAGAGTGTACGTGCATTTGGCTAAGCTGGAATCTGCGAGCATTAAATAAATAGGAGAAGACAAGGCAATATGGGCTCTTGGTTAAATCAACAATAATGCATATAAGAACCACTTCAACAATTTAATTATGGTCTTCTCCTACTGACCCCCAAAGAAAAGAAAAGAAATAAAACTATTTACACGGGAAAGCTCCCAACAAGCAAAAGAAGAACAGGAAATATTTTTGGGTTTTCTTTTTAATTACTACTACAAGCATGGAAATTAAATTGATTAAAAGCTACAACTAATTTTTTTTCTTAAGGTTTAACAAACACACAAGAGGAAAGCATAAAAAGGAAAATAAACTAGCATGGATGATACAATGAAAAAGTATGAGCACCGACATCTAGCAATGAGTGTGTTTGAACATAAATGTAATGTCGGTGGAAAATACGTACTCCCCCAAGCTTAGGCTTTTGGCCTAAGTTGGTCTATGGCCACGGCTGGCCTGGCTGATATCCATAATAATAGTTGTTGGGGTCATACTGTGATGAAGAAGAGTTGGGATCATACCGATGTGCAACGGTTATCGCCTGCTGAGCTGCAGCGTGGAGTCGAGCTGCCTCCGCTCTCCTCTCGTATTCTTGTGCCTCCTCTCTGGTAATAACATATCTTCTTTTTGTCTGTGAATCAAAGAAGGCAGGAGCAGGGAGAGTAATACGGAAAACACGTCGTTTATCAAAAATTAAATGATATAAGAGAGGTGATTTAGGCCTCTCGACAAACTGGTGCGAAGCCATAGAGTTATAATCTAAATATGCAGGAGGCAACTCCGTATCACCCTCATGAATGTCTATCTCAAGAAAATGAGCTAAGCGGGTTGCATAAATTCCTCCAAAGAAATCTCCATTATGTCTATTATGATGCAACCTATGAGCTACAATGGCTCCCATATGATAAGATTGGTCTCCTAACACAGCACTCCTAAGGATGCTAATATCAGGGACACACATGTGACATGCTTCATCCTTAGCATTTATGCATCTACCGATGAAAAGAGCAAAATAATGTATAGCAGGAAAGTGAATGCTCCCTATGGTAGCCTGCGTTATATCTCTAGATTCCCCCACAGTTACACTAGTAAGAAAGTTTCTAAATTCAGGTTTAGGGGGATCCCTAACACTACCCCATGATGTAAGTTTGCAAGCAGAAGTGAAATCCTCTAAGTCCATGGTATAAGATTTGTCATAGAGATCAAACATGACTGAGGGAGAATTACGCGAAGATGAATACTCAAACCTCCTCACAAATGAACTTGTGAGATCGTGATACTGGGGGCATTTGTTAGCCTCAAAATCCTCAAGACCGGCATTGCACAAATATGCTTTGAATTCTTCTTTAATTCCCGCATGGTCCATAAAATTTTCCGACGGCCATTCGCAAGGTCGTACTGGAGCGTCTCTTGGTGGATCCTCGTCAGCATCGCGCATAGCAATCCTGGGTCCTTACTTCTTAGAGGAACCACCTTGGAACATCTTCCTAAGCATATTGTTTTTCTCTGAAAATTTCTGAAATTTTTAGTAACTTCAAACAAAAGTGAACCAACTTCAATAAAACTGATAGCAACTACTCCTACAAGTGCCTAGAGCCTATATCAAGCATTAGAACTACTTAGAACCATATAAATTTGACATGCAAGCTCAAGAACATGGTCACCTATGCAGCATAAATTTGCAAAGAATAAAGCACTAGAACAAAAACTAATTGGACCAATGGAGGAGTCACATACCAAGGAACAATCTCCCCAAGCAGTTTTGTGAGAGGTGCTTTGAGCAAGGAGATCGAAAATCACAACAAAAGTGGCTGGAACTCATGCTTGAGTTGGTTTTTCGGGTTTGTGTGAGATAGAGGAAGAAGATGCATGCTGGGATAAGTGGAGGAGGGCCACCGTGGGCCCACGAGGCAGGGGGGCGCGCCCTAGGGGGGCGCACACCACCCTCGTGGCCAGGTGGCAGCTCCTCCCGCGGTAACTTTTGCACAGTAAATCCTCAAATATTCCCGAAAAAATCATATTAAATTGGCATGTCATTCTGAGGACTTTTATTTTCGGGATATTTTTATATTGCATGGATAAGCCAGGAAATAGACAGAAAAATACTATTTTTACTTTATTTCTACTAATTAACAGAAAGTATAGAGAGGGTACAGAAGTTTGTGCTTCTAGTTTCATCCATCTCATGCTCATCAAAAAGAATCCACTAACAAGGTTGATCAAGTCTTGTTAACAAACTCATTCTGATAATCATGAAACCGGAGAAATTTCGAATAACACTAAGTTACCTCAACGGGAATATGAACATCCCCTATAATAAGTATATTGTATTTCTTTTTGACAGTAGGAAGAGGAAATTCAAAACCTCCAAATATAATCGATGGAACTTTTCCGATAGAATTGATACTATGAACTTGAGGTTGTTTCCTCGGAAAGTGTACCGTATGCTCATTACCATTAACATGAAAAGTGGCATTGCCTTTGTTGCAATCAATAACAGCCCCTGCAGTATTAAGAAAAGGTCTTCCAAGAATAATAGACATACTATCATCCTCGGGAATATCAAGAATAACAAAGTCCGTTAAAATAGTAACGTTTGCAACCACAACAGGCACATCTTCACAAATACCGACAGGTATAGCAGTTGATTTATCAGCCATTTGCAAAGATATTTCAGTAGGTATCAACTTATTCAAGTCAAGTCTACGATATAAAGAGAGAGGCATAACACTAACACCGGCTCCAAGATCACATAAAGTAGTTTTAATATAATTTCTTTTAATGGAGCAAGGTATAGTAGGTACTCCGGGATCTCCAAGTTTCTTTGGTATTCCACCCTTAAAAGTATAATTAGCAAGCATGGTGGAAATCTCAGCTTCCGGTATCTTTCTTTTATTAGTAATGATATCCTTCATATATTTAGCATAAGGATTTGTTTTGAGCACACTAGTTAGTCCTCATCATCCTTTTCTTGGATGGTTTTGGAGGAAAAGGCATGGGTTTCTAAACCCAAGGTTCCCTTTCTTTACCATGTTTCCTAGCAACAAAGTCTCTTTTATCATAACGTTGATTCTTTGATTGTGGGTTATCAAGATCAACAGCAGGTTCAATTTCTACATCATTGTCATTACTAGGTTGAGCATCATCATTAACATTTTCACTGGGTTCATGTTCATTAACAGATTGTGTTTCAGCATCAGACATAGAGATATCATTTGGATCAGGTGGTTCAGCAATAGGTTCACTAGAAGTTTGCACGGTTCTATCATTTTTCTTTTTCTTCTTTTTAGAAGAACTAGGACCATCAATATTATTTCTCTGAGAATCATGCTCGATTCTCTTAGGGTGGCCTTCAGGATACAAAGGTTCCTGAGTCATTCTACCAGTTCTAGTAGCCACTCTAACAGCATAATCATTTTTCTTACTATTCATTTCATCAAGCACTTCTTTTTGAGCCTTAAGTACTTGTTCTACTTGTGTGGTAACCATAGAAGCATGTTTGCTAACAAGTTTAAGTTCACCCTTAATATTAGCCATATAATCACCCAAGCGCCTAATCATATAAGCATTTTCTTTTAATTGTCTACCAAAATAAGCATTGAAGTCGTCTTGCTTAAACATAAAGTTATCAAACTCATCCAAGCACTGACTAGCAATTTTAGTAGGAGGGACTTCAGCTTTATCATATCTATAGAGAGAATTTACCTTTACTACCTGTGTCGGAATATCGGGATCAGGAGGTTCTTCAATAAATAAAGAATTGAGATCATATGTTTCTTCAATAGGCGGTATATTAAGACCATGTATTTCTTCAATAGGAGGTAAATTCTTAACATCTTCAGCTTTAATACCTTTTTCTTTCATAGATTTCTTTGCCTCTTGCATATCTTTGGGACTGAGGAATAAAACACCTCTCTTCTTCGGAGTTGGTTTAGGAATAGGCTCAATAATTGGAGCAGGAGCTGGCTCATGAGCTGGCTCAGGAGGTGCCCAATTATTTTCATTTGTCAACATATTATTCAATAGAATTTCAGCTTCATCCGGTGTTCTTTCGCTGAAAAGAGAACCAGCACAACTATCCAGGTAATCTCTGGAAGCATCGGTTAGTCCATTATAAAAGATATCAAGTATTTCGGGTTTCTTAAGAGGATGATCAGGCAAAGCATTAAGTAACTTGAGAAGCCTCCCCCAAGCTTGTGGGAGACTCTCTTCTTTAATTTGCACGAAGTTGTATATTTCCCTCAAAGCAACTTGTTTCTTATGAGCAGGGGAATATTTAGCAGAGAAGTAATAAATCATATCCTGGGGACTACGCACACAACCAGGATCAAGAGAATTAAACCATATCTTAGCATCACCCTTTAATGAGAACGCAAATATTTTGAGTATATAGAAGTAATGCGATCTCTCATCATTAGTGAACAGGGCAGCTATATCATTTAACTTAGTAAGATGTGCCACAACAGTTTCAGATTCATAGCCATAAAACGGATCAGATTCAACCAAAGTAATTATATCAGGATCAACAGAGAATTCATAATCCTTATCAGGAACACAAATAGGTGACGTAGCAAAAGCAGGGTCTGGTTTCATTTTATATCTAAGTAATTGTCTGTTCCTTTTAATTAATAGCCTCTTAAGCTCATATCTATCTTTGCAAGCTAAAATAGCGGCAGAAGATTCCATATCAAAAAGATAGCCCTCAGGAATAACAGGCATATTTTCATCATCACTTTCATCATCGTATTCAGATTCAATAATTTCTTTTTCTCTAGCCCTAGCAATTTGTTCATCAAGAAATTCACCAAGGGGCACAGTAGTATCAGGCATAGAAGCAGTTTCAACATAAGTATCCATAGCAGAAGTAGCATCATCAATAACATGCGACATATCAGAATGAATAGCAGAAGCAGGTGTAGGTGTCGCAAGCTTACTCATAACAGAAGGTGAATCAAGTGCAGAGCCAGATGGCAGGTCCTTACCTCCCCTCATAATTGA
Organism: Triticum monococcum; assembly: GCA_034509565.1. NCBI lineage: Eukaryota > Viridiplantae > Streptophyta > Magnoliopsida > Poales > Poaceae > Triticum > Triticum monococcum. The sequence goes on along the minus strand of CM067842.1, from coordinate 676,508,857 downwards.
GGGATAGATCTTGGTTTTTGGATCTCTCAAGTTCTTCATAATGATAAGCAGATATAAATCTCAAGTGACTCAAAGAATAGAGCTATGCTCCCCGGCAACGGCGCCAGAAATTAGTCTTGATAACCCACAAGTATAGGGGATCGCAACAGCTTTCGAGGGTAGAGTATTCAACCCAAATTTATTGATTCGACACAAGGGGAGCCAAAGAATATTCTCAAGTATTAGCAGCTGAGTTGTCAATTCAACCACGCCTAGAAACATAGTATCTGTAGCAAAGTATTTAGTAGCAAAGTAATATGATAGTGGTGGTAGCGGCAACAAAAGTAAAGACAGCAAAAGTAATGTTTTTGGTATTTTGTAGTGATTGTAACAGTACAGCGGGAAAGTAAATAAGCGAGAACCAGTATATGGAAAACTCGTAGGCACCGGATCAGTGATGGATAATTATGCCGGATGCGGTTCATCATGTAATAGTCATAACCTAGGGTGACACAGAACTAGCTCCAATTCATCAATGTAATGTAGGCATGTATTCCGTATATAGTCATACGTGCTTATGGAAAAGAACTTGCATGACATCTTTTGTCCTACCCTCCCGTGGCAGCGGGGTCCTATTGGAAACTAAGGGATATTAAGGCCTCCTTTTAATAGAGAACCGGAACAAAGCATTAGCACATAGTGAATACATGAACTCCTCAAACTATGGTCATCACCAGGAGTGGCCCCGATTATTGTCACTTCGGGGTTGCCGGATCATAACACATAGTAGGTGACTATAGACTTGCAAGATAGGATCAAGAACTCACATATATTCATCAAAACATAATAGGTTCAGATCTGAAATCATGGCACTCGGGCCCTAGTGACAAGCATTAAGCATCGCAAAGTCATAGCAACATCAATCTTAGAACATAATGGATACTAGGGATCAAACCCTAACAAAACTAACTCGATTACATGATAAATCTCATCCAACCCATCACCGTCCAGCAAGCCTACGATGGAATTACTCACGCACGGCGGTGAGCGATGTCTACTACACAACCTTCTTCTTGTAGACGTTGTTGGGCCTCCAAGTGCAGAGGTTTGTAGGACAGTAGCAAATTTCCCTCAAGTGGATGACCTAAGGTTTATCAATCCGTAGGAGGCGTAGGATGAAGATGGTCTCTCTCAAGCAACCCTGCAACCAAATAACAAAGAGTCTCTTGTGTCCCCAACACACCCAATACAATGGTAAATTGTATAGGTGCACTAGTTCGGCGAAGAGATGGTGAAACAAGTGGTATATGGATAACAGATAAAGGTATTTGTAATCTGCAATAATAAAAAATAGCAAGGTAGCAAGTGATAAAAGTGAGCGTAAACGGAATTGCAATGCTAGGAAAGAAGGCCTAGGGTTCATACTTTCGCTAGTGTAAGTTCCCTCAACAATACTAACATAATTGGATCACATAACTATCCCTCAACATGCAACAAAGATTCACTCCAAAGTCGTTAATAGCGGAGAACGAACGAAGAGATTATGGTAGGGTATGAAACCACCTCAAAGTTATTCTTTCCAATCAATCTGTTGGGCTATTCCTATAAGTGTCACAAACAGCCCTAGAGTTCGTACTAGAATAACACCTTAAGATACAAATCAACCAAAACCCTAATGTCACCTAGATACTCCATTGTCACCTCAAGTATCCGTGGGTATGATTATACGATATGCATCACACAATCTCATATTCATCTATTCAACCAACACAAAGGACCTCAAAGAGTGCCCCAAAGTTCTACCAGAGAATCACGATGAAAACGTGTGCCAACCCCTATGCATAGGTTCCCAATGTCACGAAACCCGCAAGTTGTTCACCAAGACATACATCAAGTGTTCTCAAATCTTTAAAGACTCAATCCGATAAGATTACTTCAAAGGGGAAACTCAATTCAATACAAGAGAGAAGAGGGGGAGGAGAAACATAGGATCCAACTATAATAGCAAAGCTCGCGATACATCAAGATCGTATCATCTCAAGAACACGAGAGAGAGAGAGAGAGAGATCAAACACATAGCTACTGGTACATACCCTGAGCCCCGAGGGATAACTACTCCCTCCTCGTCATGGAGAGCGCCGGGATGATGAAGATCGCCACCGAGGGTTCCCTCCCTCCGGCAGGGTGCCGAAACAGGGTCCTGATTGACTTTTGGTAGCTACGGAGGCTTCTGGTGGCGGAACTCCCGATCTAATCTCTGTTTTGGAAGTTTTAGGATACGTGGGTATATATGGGTGAAAGGAGTACGTCGGTGGAGCTACGGGGCCCCCACGAGGCAGGGGGCGCGCCCTAGGGGGGTGGGCGCGCCCCCCACCCTCATGAGCACCTCCCGTATCTTCTGACGTGGGGTCCAAGTCCATCAGGTGAGTTTCCTTCTAAAAATAACTTCTCCAGTTGATTTCATTCCGTTTCGACTCTATCTGATATTCATTTTCTTCAAAACACTGAAATAGGCATAAAACAACAAATCTAGGCTAGGCCTCCGGTTAATAGGTTAGTCCCCAAAATAATACAAAAGTGGATAATAAAACCAATATTGCCCAAAACAGTAGATAATATAGCATGGAGCAATCAAAAATTATAGATACGTTGGAGACGTATCAAGCATCCCCAAGCTTAATTCCTGCTCGTCCTCGAGTAGGTAAATGATAAAAAGATAATTTTTGATGTGGAATGCTAGTTGGCATAATTTCAATGTAATTCTTCTTAATTGTGGCATGAATATTCAGATCCATAAGATTCAAGACAAAAGTTTAATATTGACATAAAAACAATAATACTTCAAGCATACTAACAAAGCAATCATGTCTTCTCAAAATAACATGGCCAAAGAAAGTTATCCCTACAAAATCATATAGTCTGGCTATGCTCCATCTTCACCACACAATATATTTAAACCATGCACAACCCGGATGACAAGCCAGGCAATTGTTTCATACTTTTGATGTTCTCCAACTTTTTCAATCTTCACGCAATACATGAGCGTGAGCCATGGACATAGCACTATAGGTGGAATATAATGGTGGTTGTGGAGAAGACAAAAAGGAGAAGATAGTCTCACATCAACTAGGCGTATCAACGGGCTATGGAGATGCCCATCAATAGATATCAATGTGAGTGAGTAGAGATTGCCATGCAACGGATGCACTAGAGCTATAAGTGTATGAAAGCTCAACAAAAGAAACTAGTGGGTGTGCATCCAACTCGCTTGCTCACGAAGACCTAGGGAATTTTGAGGAAGCCCATCATTGGAATATACAAGCCAAGTTCTATAATGAAAGATTCCCACTAGTATATGAAAGTGATAACATGAGAGACTCTCTACTATGAAGATCATGGTGCTACTTGGAAGCACAAGTGTGGTAAAAGGATAGTAACATTGTCCCTTTTATTTTTTATTTTTTTTTATTTGGCCTTTCTTTTTTTGGCCTTTATTTTTTTATTTTGCCTTTCTTTTTTGTGGCCTTTCTCTTTTTTTGGGACAATGCTCTATTGAATGATGATCATCACACTTCTATTCATTTACAACTCGATACTTCGAACAATATGACTATATGAATGCCTCCGGCGGTGTACCGGGATATGCAATATGACAATGATAGAGTGTGTCATAATAAACGGAACAGTGGAAAGTTGCATGGCAATATATCTCGGAATGGCTATGTAAATGCCATAATAGGTAGGTATGGTGGCTGTTTTGAGGAAGGTATATGGTGGGTGTATGATACCGGCGAAAGGTGCGTGGTATTAGAGAGGCTAGCATAGGTGGAAGGGTGAGAGTGCGTATAATCCATGGACTCAACATTAGTCATAAAGAACTCATATACTTATTGCAAAAATCTAGAAGTTATCAAAGCAAAGTATTACGCGCATGCTCCTAGGGGGATAGATTGGTAGGAAAAGACCATCGCTCATCCCGGACCGCCACTCATAAGGAAGACAATCAATAAATAAATCATTCTCCGACTTCATCACATAACGGTTCACCATACGTGCATGCTACGGGAATCACAAACTTCAACACAAGTATTTCTCAAATTCACAATTACTCTACTAGCATGACTTTGATATTACTACCTCCATATCTCAAAACAATCATCAAGTATCAAACTTGTCATAGTATTCAACACACTCATAAGAGAATTTTATTATTCTTGAATACCTAGCATATTAGGATTTTAAGCAAATTACCATGCTATTTAAGACTCTCAAAATAATATAAGTGAATCATGAGAGTTCATCTATTTCTTCAAAATAAAACTACCACCATGCTCTAAAAGGTATAAGTGAAGCACTAGAGCAAATGGCAAACTACTCCGAAAGATATAAGTGAAGACCAATGATTGGTCGAATAATTATGCAACTATGTGAAGACTCTCTAAAATTTAATAATTTCTGATCTTTTTATTTTATTCAAACAGCAAGCAAAGCAAAATAAAATGACATCTAAGAATAGCAAACATCATGTGAAGAAGCAAAAACTTAGGATCAACCGATACTAACCGATAGTTGTTGAAGAAGAAAGGTGGGATGCCAACCGGGGCATCCCCAAGCTTAGATGCTTGACACTTCTTGAAATATTATCTTGGGGTGCCTTGGGCATCCCCAAGCTTGAGCTTTTGTGTGTCCTTAATTCCTCTCATATCATGGTCTCCCTAAATCTCAAAAGCTTCATCCACACAAAACTCAACAAGGACTTGCGAGATAAGTTAGTATAATCCATTGCAAAAACCTTATCATACTCTACTGTAGCAAATCACTAAAATTATTATTCAACATTGCATACTAAATTCCTCTGCATATTTAATAGTCCTATCCTTAAATAGAATCATTAAAGAAGCAAACATATGCAAACAATGCAAACATAACAGCAATCTGCCTAAACAGGATAGTCTGTAAAGAATGCAGCAACATCCATACTTCCCTAGCTCCAAAAATTATGAAAGAAAATTCCCACTGTAGTAAATTTATCATAGCTTAATATGCAAAAGTTTTCAACATTTTATCACATTCTGAATTTTCTAGGGAATTATTGCAACAGCGGTAAACTTTCTGTTTTTAAACAGCAACATGTGGACTTCTAGAATAGGCATAGTAAAGGCTATCAATGCCACTTTTATTGAAATAAAAGATGCAAAAAATTGTTCTAAATAACACCAAGAAAATCCTAACAAAATAAATTGATGCTCCAAGCAAAACACATATCATGTGGTAAATAAAAATATAGCTCCAAGTAAAGTTACCGATGAACGAAGACGAAAGAGGGGATGCCTTCCGGGGCATCCCCAAGCTTAGACTCTTGGCTATCCTTGAATATTACCTTGGGGTGCCTTGGGCATCCCCAAGTTTAGGCTATTACCACTCCTTGTTCCATAGTCCATCGAATCCTTACCCAAAACTTGAAAACTTCACAACACAAAACTTAAAGTAGCAAACTCGTAAGCTCCGTTAGTATAAGAAAGTAAATCACCACTTCAAGGTACTGTAATGAACTAATTATTTATTTATATTGGTGTTAAACCTACTGTATTCCAACTTCTCTATGGTTTATAAACTATTTTACTAGCCATAGATTCATCAAAATAAGTAAACAACACACGAAAAACAGAATCTGTCAAAAACAGAACAGTCTGTAGTAATCTGAATCAGACGTATACTTATGGAACTCATAAAATTCTCAAATAAATTTATGGACCTGAGTAATTTATCTATAAAGCATCTTAAAAAAGAATTAACTAAATAGAACTCTTCAAATAAAAATGGCAGCAATTCTCGTGAGCGCTAAAGTTTCTGTTTTTGACAGCGTGATCAACAAGACTTTCCCCAAGTCTTCCCAAAGGTTCTACTTGGCACAAACACTAATTAAAAGCATAAAACCACATATAAACAGAGGCTAGATGAATTATTTATTACTAAACAGGAACAAAAATAAAGGAACTAAAATAAAATTGGGTTTCCTCCCAACAAGCGCTATCGTTTAACGCCCCTAGCTAGGCATGATGATTTCAATGATGCTCACATAAAAGATAAGAATTGTAACATAAAGAGAGCATCATGAAGAACATGACTAGCACATTTAAGTCTAACCCACTTCCTATGCATAGGAATTTTGTGAGCAAACAAGTTATGGGAACAAGAATCAACTTGCATAGGAAGGTAAAACAAGCATAACTTCAAAACTTTAAGCACATAGAGAGGAAACTTGATATTATTGCAATTCCTACAAGCATATGTTCCTCCCTCATAATAATTTTCAGTAGCATCATGAATTAATTCAACAATATAACCAGCACCTAAAGCATTCTTGTCATGATCTACAAGCATTGAAAATTTACTACTCTCCACATAAGCAAAATTCTTCTCTTGAACAGTAGTGGGAGCAAACTCAACAAAATAATTATCATGTGATTGAAAATTAAGATTAAGATGACAAGTTTCATTGTTATTATTTTTCTTTAAAGCATACGTGTCATCAAAATAATCATCATAGATAGGAGGCATGCTTTCATCATAATAAATTTCCTCATCAAAACTTGGGGGACAAAAAATATCATCTTCATCAAACATAGCTTCCCCAAGCTTGTGGCTTTGCATATCATTAGCATCATGGATATTCAAAGAATTCGTACTAACAACATTGCAATAATGCTCATCATACAAATATTTAGTGCCAAACATTTTATAGATTTCTTCTTCTAGCACTTGAGCACAATTATCCTTTCCATCATATTCATGAAAGATATTAAAAAGGTGAAGCGTATGAGACAAACTCAATTCCATTTTTATAGTTTTCTTTTATAAACTAAACTAGTGATAAAAACAAGAAACTAAAAGGCTCGATTGAAAGATCTAAAGATATACCTTCAATCACTTACCTCCCCGACAACGGCGCCAGAAAAGAGCTTGATGTCTACTACACAACCTTCTTCTTGTAGACGTTGTTGGGCCTCCAAGTGCAGAGGTTTGTAGGACAGTAGAAAATTTCCCTCAAGTGGATGACCTAAGGTTTATCCATCCGTAGGAGGCGTAGGATGAAGATGGTCTCTCTCAAGCAACCCTGCAACCAAATAACAAAGAGTCTCTTGTGTCACCAACACACCCAATACAATGGTAAATTGTATAGGTGCACTAGTTCGGCGAAGAGATGGTGAAACAAGTGGTATATGGATAATAGATAAAGGTATTTGTAATCTGAAATAATAAAAACAGCAAGGTAGCAAGTGATAAAAGTGAACGTAAACAGAATTGCAATGCTAGGAAACAAGGCCTAGGGTTCATACTTTCGCTAGTGTAAGTTCCCTCAACAATACTAACATAATTGGATCACATAACTATCCCTCAACATGCAACAAAGAGTCACTCCAAAGTCGCTAATAGCGGAGAACGAGCGAAGAGATTATGGTAGGGTACGAAACTGAAGGAAATATGCCCTAGAGGCAATAATAAAGTTATTATTTATTTCCTTATATCATGATAAATATTTATTATTCATGCTAGAATTGTATTAACCGGAAACATAATACATGTGTGAATACATAGACAAACAAAGTGTCACTAGTATGCCTCTACTTGACTAGCTCGTTAATCAAAGATGGTTATGTTTCCTAACCATGAACAAAGAGTTGTTATTTGATTAACGAGGTCACATCATTAGTTGAATGATCTGATTGACATGACCCATTCCATTAGCTTAGCACCCGATCGTTTAGTATGTTGCTATTGCTTTCTTCATGACTTATACATGTTCCTATAACTATGAGATTATGCAACTCCCGTTTACCGGAGGAACACTTTGGGTACTGCCAAACGTCACAACATAACTGGGTGATTATAAAGGAGTACTACAGGTGTCTCCAATGATAGATGTTGGGTTGGCGTATTTCGAGATTAGGGTTTGCCACTCCGATTGTCGAAGAGGTATCTCTGGGCCCTCTCGGCAATACACATCACATAAGCCTTGCAAGCATAATAACTAAAGATGTTAGTTATGAGATGATGTATTACGGAACGAGTAAAGAGACTTGCCAGTAACGAGATTGAACTAGGTATTGGATACCGACGATCGAATCTCGGGCAAGTAACATACCGATGACAAAGGGAACAACGTATGTTGTTATGCGGTCTGACCGATAAAGATCTTCGTAGAATATGTAGGAGCCAATATGGGCATCCAGGTCCCGCTATTGGTTATTGACCGGAGACATGTCTCGGTCATGTCTACATTGTTCTCGAACCGTAGGGTCCGCACGCTTAACGTTACGATGACAGTTATTATGAGTTTATGCATTTTGATGTACCGTAGGTTGTTCGGAGTCCCGGATATGATCACGGACATGACGAGGAGTCTCGAAATGGTCGAGATGTAAAGATTGATATATTGGAAGCCTATGTTTGGACACCGGAAGTGTTCCGGGTGAAATCGGGATTTTACCGGAATACCGGGAGGGTTACCGGAACCCCCCGGGAGGCAAATGGGCCTATTGGGCCTTAGTGGAAAAGAGAAAAAGGGCAGCCCATAGCTGGCCGCGCGCCCCCCCTTTCCCCAAGTCCTATTAGGACTAAGAGAAGGGGCCGGCCCCCCTTTCTCTCCTTTCCCCCTTGGGAGTCCTAGTTGGAATAGGATTGAGGGGGGGAGTCCTACTCCCGGTAGGAGTAGGACTCCTCCCGCGCCCTCTCCCTAGCCGGCCGAACCCCTCCCCCTGCTCCTTTATATACGGGGGCAGGGGGCACCCCATAGACACACAAGTTGATCATTGTTGATCGTTCCTTAGCCGTGTGCGGTGCCCCCTGCCACCAAATTCCACCTCGGTCATATCGTTGTAGAGCTTAGGCGAAGCCCTGCGTCGGTAGTACATCAAGATCGTCACCACGCCGTTGTGCTGACGGAACTCTTCCTCGACGCTTTGCTGGATCGGAGCCCGAGGATCGTCATCGAGCTGAACGTGTGCTAAGAACTCAGAGGTGCCGGAGTAACGGTGCTTGGATCGGTTGGATCGGGAAGAAGACGTACGACTACTTCCTCTACGTTGTGTGATCGCTTCCGCAGTCGGTCTGCGTTGGTACGTAGACAACACTCTCCCCCTCGTTGCTATGCATCACCATGATCTTGCGTGTGCGTAGGAAAATTTTCGAAATTACTACGTTCCCCAACAGAAACCACCTCAAAGTTATTCTTTCCAATCAATCCGTTGGGCTATTCCTATAAGTGTCACAAACAGCCCTAGAGTTCGTACTAGAATTGTTGGGGAACGTAGTAATTTCAAAAAATTTCCTACGCACACGCAAGATCATGGTGATGCATAGCAAAGAGGGGGAGAGTCTGATCTACGTACCCTTGTAGATCGCAACGGAAGCGTTGTCACAACGTAGAGGAAGTAGTCGTACGTCTTCTTCCCGATCCGACCGATCCAAGCACCGTTACTCCGGCACCTCCGAGTTCTTAGCACACGTTCAGCTCGATGACGATCCCCGGGCTCCGATCCAGCAAAGCTTCGGGGAGGAGTTCCGTCAGCACGACGGCGTGGTGACGATCTTGATGTACTACCGACGTAGGGCTTCGCCTAAGCACTACAACGATATGATCGAGGTGGAATTTGGTGGCAGGGGGCACCGCACACGGCTAAGGAACGATCTCAATGATCAACTTGTGTGTCTAGAGGTGCCCCCTGCCCCCGTATATAAAGGTTGCCAGGGGGAGGGCTGGCCGGCCAAGCTATGGAGGCGCAGGAGGAGTCCTACTCCTACCGGGAGTAGGACTCCCCCCCCCCCAATCCTATTCCTAATAGGACTCCCAAGAAGAGAGGGAGAGAGGTGGCCGGCCACCTCTCCTAGTCCTAATAGGACTAGGGGAGGGGGGAGGCGTACAGCCCACCTTGGGCTGCCCCTTTCACCTTTCCACTAAGGCCCAACAAGGCCCATTAGGTTCCCGGGGGGTTCCGGTAACCTCCCGGTACTCCGGTAAAATTCCCGATTTCACCCGGAACACTTCCGATGTCCAAACATAGGCTTCCAATATATCAATCTTTATGTCTCGACCATTTCGAGACTCCTCGTCATGTCCGTGATCACATCCGGGACTCTGAACAACCTTCGGTACATCAAAATGCATAAACTCATAATAACTGTCATCGTAACGTTAAGCGTGCGGACCCTACGGTTCGAGAACAATGTAGACATGACCGAGACACGTCTCCGGTCAATAACCAATAGCGGGACCTGGATGCCCATATTGGCTCCTACATATTCTATGAAGATCTTTATCGGTCAGACCGCATAACAACATACGTTGTTCCCTTTGTCATCGGTATGTTACTTGCCCGAGATTCGATCGTCGGTATCCAATACCTAGTTCAATCTCGTTACTGGCAAGTCTCTTTACTCGTTCCGTAATACATCATCTCACAACTAACATCTTAGTTATAATGCTTGCAAGGCTTATGTGATGTGTATTACCGAGAGGGCCCAGAGATACCTCTCCGACAATCGGAGTGACAAACCCTAATCTCGAAATACGCCAACCCAACATCTACCATTGGAGACACCTGTAGTACTCCTTTATAATCACCCAGTTACGTTGTGACGTTTGGTAGTACCCAAAGTGTTCCTCCGGCAAACGGGAGTTGCATAATCTCATAGTCATAGGAACATGTATAAGTCATGAAGAAAGCAATAGCAACATACTAAACGATCGGGTGCTAAGCTAATGAAATGGGTCCTGTCAATCAGATCATTCAACTAATGATGTGACCTCGTTAATCAAATAACAACTCTTTGTTCATGGTTAGGAAACATAACCATCTTTGATTAACGAGCTAGTCAAGTAGAGGCATACTAGTGACACTCTGTTTGTCTATGTATTCACACATGTATTATGTTTCCGGTTAATACAATTCTAGCATGAATAATAAACATTTATCATGATATAAGGAAATAAATAATAACTTTATTATTGCCTCTAGGGCATATTTCCTTCAGTCTCCCACTTGCACTAGAGTCAGTAATCTAGATTACACAGTAATGATTCTAACACCCATGGAGCCTTGGTGTTGATCATGTTTTGCTCGTGGAAGAGGCTTAGTCAACGGGTCTGCAACATTCAGATCCGTATGTATCTTGCAAATCTCTATGTCTCCCACCTGGACTAGATCCCGGATGGAGTTGAAGCGTCTCTTGATGTGTTTGGTCCTTTTGTGAAATCCGGATTCCTTTGCCAAAGCAATTGCACCTGTATTGTCACAAAAGATTTTCATTGGACCCGATGCACTAGGTATGACACCTAGATCGGATATGAACTCCTTCATCCAGACTCCTTCGTTCGCTGCTTCCGAAGCAGCTATGTACTCCGCTTCACATGTAGATCCCGCTACGACGCTTTGTTTAGAACAGCACCAACTGACAGCTCCACCGTTTAAAGTAAACACGTATCCGGTTTGCGATTTAGAATCGTCCGGATCAGTGTTAAAGCTTGCATCAACGTAACCTCTTATGGTGAGCTCTTTGTCACCTCCATATACGAGAAACATATCCTTAGTCCTTTTCAGGTATTTCAGGATGTTCTTGACCGCTGTCCAGTGATCCACTCCTGGATTACTTTGGTACCTCCCTGCTAAACTTATAGCAAGGCACACATCAGGTCTGGTACACAGCATGGCATACATGATAGAGCCTATGGCTGAAGCATAGGGAACATCTTTCATTTTCTCTCTATCTTCTGCAGTGGTCGGGCATTGAGTCTGATTCAACTTCACACCTTGTAACACAGGCAAGAACCCTTTCTTTGCTTGATCCATTTTGAACTTCTTCAAAATCTTGTCAAGGTATGTGCTTTGTGAAAGTCCAATTAAGCGTCTTGATCTATCTCTATAGATCTTTATGCCTAATATGTAAGCAGCTTCCCCGAGGTCTTTCATCGAAAAACTTTTATTCAAGTATCCCTTTATGCTATCCAGAAATTCTATATCATTTCCAATCAGCAATATGTCATCCACATATAATATCAGAAATGCTACAGAGCTCCCACTCACTTTCTTGTAAATACAGGCTTCTCCAAAAGTCTGTATAAAGCCAAATGCTTTGATCACACTATCAAAGCGTTTATTCCAACTCTGAGATGCTTGCACCAGTCCATAAATGGATCGCTAGAGTTTGCACACTTTGTTAGCTCCCTTTGGATCGACAAAACCTTCTGGTTGCATCATATACAACTCTTCTTCCAGAAATCCATTCAGGAATGCAGTTTTGACATCCATCTGCCATATTTCATAATCATAAAATGCGGCAATTGCTAACATGATTCTGACGGACTTAAGCATTGCTACGGGCGAGAAGGTCTCCTCGTAGTCAACCCCTTGAACTTGTCGAAAACCTTTTGCGACAAGTCGAGCTTTATAGACAGTAATATTACCGTCAGCGTCAGTCTTTTTCTTGAAGATCCATTTATTCTCAATTGCTTGCCGATCATCGGGCAAGTCAACCAAAGTCCATACTTTGTTCTCATACATGGATCCCATCTCAGATTTCATGGCCTCAAGCCACTTTGCGGAATCTGGGCTCACCATCGCTTCTTCATAGTTCATAGGTTCATCATGATCTAGTAGCATGACTTCCAGAATTGGATTACCGTACCACTCTGGTGCGGATCTCACTCTGGTTGATCTACGTGGTTCAGTAGTATCTTGTCCTGAAGTTTCATGATCATCATCATTAGCTTCCTCACTAATTGGTATAGGTGTTGCAGAAACAGTTTTCTGTGATGTACTATTTTCCAATAAGGGAGCAGGTACAGTTACCTCGTCAAGTTCTACTTTCCTCCCACTCACTTCTTTCGAGAGAAACTCCTTCTCTAGAAATGATCCATTCTTAGCAACGAATGTCTTGCCTTCGGATCTGTGATAAAAGGTGTACCCAACAGTCTCCTTTGGGTATCCTATGAAGACACATTTCTCCGCTTTGGGTTCGAGCTTATCAGGTTGAAGGTTTTTCACATAAGCATCGCAGCCCCAAACTTTAAGAAATGACAACTTTGGTTTCTTGCCAAACCATAGTTCATAAGGCGTCGTCTCAACGGATTTTGATGGTGCCCTATTAAACGTGAATGCGGCCATCTCTAAAGCATAACCCCAAAATGATAGCGGTAAATCAGTAAGAGACATCATAGATCGCACCATATCTAGTAAAGTACGATTACGACGTTCGGACACACCATTACGCTGTGGTGTTCCGGGTGACGTGAGTTGCGAAAGTATTCCACAATTTTTCAAATGTACACCAAACTCATAACTCAAATATTCTCCTCCGCGATCAGATCGCAGAAACTTTATTTCTTGTTACGATGATTTTCAACTTCACTCTGAAATTCTTTTAACTTTTCAAATGTTTCAGACTTGTGTTTCATTAAGTAGATATACCCATATCTGCTCAAATCATCTGTGAAGGTGAGAAAATAACGATATCCGCCACGAGCCTCAATATTCATCGGACCACATACATCGGTATGTATGATTTCCAACAGATCTGTTGCTCTCTCCATAGTACCGGAGAACGGTGTTTTAGTCATCTTGCCTGTGAGGCACGGTTCGCAAGTACCAAGTGATTCATAATCAAGTGGTTCCAAAAGCCCATTAGTATGGAGTTTCTTCATGCGCTTTATACCGATATGACCTAAACGGCAGTGCCACAAATAAGTTGCACTATCATTATCAACTCTGCATCTTTTGGTTTCAACATTATGAATATGTGTATCTCTACTATCGAGATTCATCAAAAATAGACCACTCTTCAAAGGTGCATGACCATAAAAGATATTACTCATATAAATAGAACAACCATTATTCTCTGATTTAAATGAATAACCGTCTCGCATTAAACAAGATCCAGATATAATGTTCATGCTCAACGCTGGCACCAAATAACAATTATTTAGGTCTAATATTAATCCCGAAGGTAGATGTAGAGGTAGCGTGCCGACCGCGATCACATCGACTTTGGAACCGTTTCCCACGCGCATCGTCACCTCGTCCTTTGCTAGTGTCCGCTTATTCCGTAGTCCCTGTTTTGAGTTGCAAATATTAGCAACAAAACCAGTATCAAATACCCAGGTGCTACTGCGAGCTCTAGTAAGGTACACATCAATAACATGTATATCACATATACCTTTGTTCACCTTGCCATCCTTCTTATCCGCCAAATACGTGGGGCAGTTCCGCTTCCAGTGACCAGTCTGCTTGCAGTAGAAGCACTCAGTTTCAGGCTTAGGTCCAGACTTGGGTTTCTTCTCCTGAGCAGCAACTTGCTTGCTGTTCTTCTTGAAGTTCCCCTTCTTCTTCCCTTTGCCCTTTTTCTTGAAACTAGTGGTCTTGTTGACCATCAACACTTGATGCTCCTTCTTGATTTCTACCTCCGCAGCTTTCAGCATTGCGAAGAGCTCGGGAATAGTCTTGTTCATCTCTTGCATATTATAGTTCATCACGAAGCTCTTGTAGCTTGGTGGCAGTGATTGGAGAATTATGTCAATGACGCAATCATCTGGAAGATTAACTCCCATCTGAATCAAGTGATTATTATACCCAGACATTTTGAGTATATGCTCACTGACAGAACTGTTCTCCTCCATCTTGCAGCTATAGAACTTACTGGAGACTTCATATCTCTCAATTCAGGCATTTGCTTGAAATATTAACTTCAACTCCTGGAACATCTCATATGCTCCATGACGTTCAAAACATCGTTGAAGTCCCGATTCTAAGCCGTAAAGCATGGCACACTGAACTATCGAGTAGTCATCAGCTTTGCTCTGCCAGACGTTCATAACATCTGGTGTTGCTCCAGCAGCAGGCCTGGCACCCAGCGGTGCTTCCAGGACGTAATTCTTCTGTGCAGCAATGAGGATAATCCTCAGGTTACGGACCCAGTCCGTGTAATTGCTACCATCATCTTTCAACTTTGCTTTCTCAAGGAACGCATTAAAATTCAACGGACCAACAGCACGAGCCATCTATCTACAATCAACATAAACAAGCAAGATACTATGAGGTACTAAGTTCATGATAAGTTTAAGTTCAGTTAATCAAATTACTTAAGAACTCCCACTTAGATAGACATCCCTCTAATCCTCTAAGTGATCACGTGATCCAAATCAACTAAACCATAACCGATCATCACGTGAGACGGAGTAGTTTTCAATGGTGAACATCGTTATGTTGATCATATCTACTATATGATTCACACTCGACCTTTCGGTCTCTGTGTTTCGAGGCCATATCTGCATATGCTAGGCTCGTCAAGTTTAACCTGAGTATTCTGCGTGTGCAAAACTGGCTTGCACCCGTTGTAGATGGACGTAGAGCTTATCACACCCGATCATCACGTGGTGTCTGGGCACGACGAACTTTGGCAACGGTGCATACTCAGGGAGAACACTTCTTGATAATTTAGTGAGAGATCATCTTATAATGCTACTGTCAATCAAAGCAAGATAAGATGCATAAAAGATAAACATCACATGCAATCAATATAAGTGATATGATATGGCCATCATCGTCTTGTGCTTGTGATCTCCATCTCCGAAGCACCGTCATGATCACCATCGTCACCGGCGCGACACCTTGATCTCCATCGTAGCATCGTTGTCGTCTCGCCAATCTTATGCTTCCACGACTATCACTACCGCTCAGCAATAAAGTAAAGCATTACATCGCGATTGCATTGCATACAATAAAGCGACAACCATATGGCTCCTGCCAGTTGCCGATAACTTGGTTACAAAACATGATCATCTCATACAATAAAATCAGCATCATGCCTTGACCATATCACATCACAACATGCCCTGCAAAAACAAGTTAGATGTCCTCTACTTTGTTGTTGCAAGTTTTACGTGGCTGCTACGGGCTTAAGCAAGAACTCATCTCACCTACGCATCAAAACCACAACGATAGTTTGTCAAATAGACTCCGTTTTAACCTTCTCAAGGACCGGGCATAGCCACACTCGGTTCAACTAAAGTTGGAGAGACAGTCGCCCGCAAGCCATCTATGTGCAAAGCACGTCGAGGGAACCGGTCTCGCGTAAGCGTACGCGTAAGGTTGGTCCGGGTCGTCTCGTCCAACAATACCGCTGAACCAAAGTATGATATGCTGGTAGGCAGTATGACTTGTATCGCCCACAACTCACTTGTGTTCTACTCGTGCAAATAACATCAAACCATAAAACCTAGGCTCGGATGCCACTGTTGGGGAACGTAGTAATTTCAAAAAATTTCCTACGCACACGCAAGATCATGGTGATGCATGGCAACGAGGGGGAGAGTCTGATCTACGTACCCTTGTAGATCGCAACGGAAGCGTTGACACAACATAGAGGAAGTAGTCGTACGTCTTCTTCCCTATCCGACCGATCCAAGCACCGTTACTCCGGCACCACCGAGTTCTTAGCACACGTTCAGCTTGATGACAATCCCCGGGCTCCCATCCAGCAAAGCTTCGGGGAGGAGTTCCGTCAGCACGATGGCGTGGTGACGATCTTGATGTACTACCGACGTAGGGCTTCGCCTAAGCACTACAACGATATGATCGAGGTGGAATTTGGTGGCAGGGGGCACCGCACACGGCTAAGGAATGATCTCAATGATCAACTTGTGTGTCTAGAGGTGCCCCCTGCCCCCGTATATAAAGGTTGCCAGGGGGAGGGATGGCCGGCCAAGCTATGGAGGCGCAGGAGGAGTCCTACTCCTACCGGGAGTAGGACTCCCCCCCCCCCAATCCTATTCCTAATAGGACTCCCAAGTGGAAAGAGAGGGAGAGAGGTGGCCGGCCACCTCTCCTAGTCCTAATAGGACTAGGGCAGGGGGGAGGCGCGCAGCCCACCTTGGGCTGCCCCTTTCACCTTTCCACTAAGGCCCATTTGGTTCCCGGGGGGTTCCACCTCCCGGTACTCCGGTAAAATTCCCGATTTCACCCGGAACACTTCCGATGTCCAAACATAGGCTTCCAATATATCAATCTTTATGTCTCGACCATTTCGAGACTCCTCGCCATGTCCGTGATCACATCCGGGACTCCGAACAACCTTCGGTACATCAAAATGCATAAACTCATAATAACTCTCATCGTAACGTTAAGCGTGCGGTCCCTACGGTTCGAGAACAATGTAGACATGACCGAGACACGTCTCCGGTCAATAACCAATAGCAGGACCTAGATGCCCATATTGGCTCCTACATATTCTACGAAGATCTTTATCGGTCAGACCGCATAACAACATACGTTGTTCCCTTTGTCATCGGTATGTTACTTGCCCGAGATTCGATCGTCGGTATCCAATACCTAGTTCAATCTCGTTACTGGCAAGTCTCTTTACTCGTTCCGTAATACATCATCTCACAACTAACATCTTAGTTATAATGCTTGCAAGGCTTATGTGATGTGTATTACCGAGAGGGCCCAGAGATACCTCTCCGACAATCAGAGTGACAAACCCTAATCTCGAAATACGCCAACCCAACATCTACCATTGGAGACACCTGTAGTACTCCTTTATAATCACCCAGTTACGTTGTGACGTTTCGTAGTACCCAAAGTGTTCCTCCGGCAAACGGGAGTTGCATAATCTCATAGTCATAGGAACATGTATAAGTCATGAAGAAAGCAATAGCAACATACTAAACGATCGGGTGCTAAGCTAATGAAATGGGTCATGTCAATCAGATCATTCAACTAATGATGTGACCTCGTTAATCAAATAACAACTCTTTGTTCATGGTTAGGAAACATAACCATCTTTGATTAATGAGCTAGTCAAGTAGAGGCATACTAGTGACACTCTGTTTGTCTATGTATTCACACATGTATTATGTTTCCGGTTAATACAATTCTAGCATGAATAATAAACATTTATCATGATATAAGGAAATAAATAATAACTTTATTATTGCCTCTAGGGCATATTTCCTTCAAGAATAACACCTTAAGATACAAATCAACCAAAACACTAATGTCACCTAGATACTCCATTGTCACCTCAAGTATCCGTGGGTATGATTATACGATATGCGTCACACAATCTCAGCTTCATCTAGTCAACCAACACAAAGGACGTCAAAGAGTGCCCCAAAGTTCTACCGGAGAATCATGACGAAAACATGTGCCAACCCCTATGCATAGGTTCCCAATGTCACAAAACCCGCAAGTTGATCACCAAGACATACATCAAGTGTTCTCAAATCTTTAAAGACTCAATCCGATAAGATTACTTCAAAGGGGAAACTCAATTCATTAAAAGAGAGAAGAGGGGGAGGAGAAACATAGGATCCAACTATAATAGCAAAGCTCGCGATACATCAAGATCATATCATCTCAAGAACACGAGAGAGAGAGAGAGAGAGAGAGAGAGAGATCAAACAAATAGCTACTGGTACATACCCTCAGCCCCGAGGGAGAACTACTCCCTCCTCGTCATGGAGAGCGCCGGGATGATGAAGATGGCCACCGGTGAGGGTTCCCCCCCCCCCCCTCCGGCAGGGTGCCGGAACAAGGTCCCGATTGACTTTTGGTGGCTACGGAGGCTTCTGGCGGCGGAACTCCCGATCTAATCTCTGTTTTGGAAGTTTTAGGATACGTGGGTATATGTGGGTGAAAGGAGTACGTTAGTGGAGCTACGGGGGCCCCACGAGGCAGGGGGGCGCGCCCTAGGGGGTTGGGCGCACCGCCCACCCTCGTGAGCACCTCCCGTATCTTCTGACGTGGGGTCCAAGTCCATCAGGTGAGTTTCCTTCCAAAAATAAATTCTCCAGTTGATTTCGTTCCGTTTCGACTCCGTCTGATATTCCTTTTCTTCAAAACACTGAAATAGGCATAAAACAGCAAATCTGGGTTGGGCCTCCGGTTAATAGGTCAGTCCCAAAAATAATATAAAAGTGGATAATAAATCCCAATATTGCCCAAAACAGTAGATAATATAGCATGGAGCAATCAAAAATTATAGATACGTTGGAGACGTATTAGTGAGCATCATGAAATTGGTGATGGAGGATGGTTGATGATGACGACGGCGACGAATCCCCCTCTCCGGAGCCCCGAACGGACCTCAGATCAGCCCTCCCGAGAGGTTTTAGGGCTTGGCGGCGGCTCCATATCGTAAAATGCGATGATTTCTTCTCTCCTCTTTTTTTCTCTCCGAAAGCAAATATATAGAGTTGGAGTTGGCGTCGGAGGGTTTCCAGGGGGCCCACGAGGTAGGGGCGCGCCCTAGGGGGGGCGCCCCCCACCCTCGTGAGAAGGGTGTGGGCCCCCTGGTCTTCATCTTTGGCGAGGATTTTTTATTATTTTTTCTAGGATGTTTCGTGGAGTTTCAGGTCATTCCAAAAATATTTGTTTTCTGCACATAAAACAACACCATGGCAATTCTGCTGAAAACAGCGTCAGTCTGGGTTAGTTCCATACAAATTAGAGTCCAAAACAAGGGCAAAAGTGTTTGGAAAAGTAGATACGACGGAGATGTATCACCCCTCCCCCGTATATAAGGAAGTGGAGGAGGGGGAGGGCCGGCCCTCTCATGGCGCGCCCAAGGGGGGAGTCCTACTCCCGGTGGGAGTAGGATTCCCCCTTCCCTAGTTGGAGTGGGAGAGGAAGGAAGGAGGAGAGAGAGGGAAGGATAGGGGCCGGCCCCCCACTAAATTCGGATTGGGCTTGGGGGGCACGCCCTCCACCTTGGCCGCCTCCTCCTCTCTCCCACTAAGGCCCAATAAGGCCCATACACTCCCCGGGGGGTTCCGGTAACCCCCTGGTACTCCAGTAAATGCCCGAACTCACCCGAAACCATTCTGATGTCCAAACATAGCCTTCCAATATATCGATCTTTATGTCTCAACCATTTCGAGACTCCTTGTCATGCCCATGATCATATCCGGGACTCCGAACTACCTTCGGTACATCAAAACACATAAACTCACAGTACCGATCGTCACCGAACGTTAAGCATGTGGACCCTACGGGTTCGAGAACTATGTAGACATGACCGAGACTCATCTCCGGTCAATAACCAACAGCGGAATCTGGATGCTCATATTGGTTCCTACATATTCAACGAAGATCTTTATCAGTCAAACTGCATAACAACATATGTTGTTCCCTTTGTCATCGGTGTGTTACTTGCCCGAGATTCGATCGGCGGTATCGCAATACCTAGTTCAATCTCATTACCGACAAGTCTCTTTATTAGTTGTGTAATGCTACATCCTATAACTAACTCATTAGTCACACTGCTCGCAAGTCTTATAGTGATGTGCATTACTAAGGGGGCCCAGAGATACCTCTCCGATACACGGAGTGACAAATCCTAATCTCGATCTATGCCAACTCAACAAACACCATCGGAGACACCTGTAGAGCATCTTTATAGTCACCCAGTTACGTTCTGACGTTTCATAGCACACTAAGTGCTCCTCCGATATTCGGGAGTTGCATGATCTCATAGTCATAGGAACATGTATAAGTTATGGAGAAAGCAATAGCAGTAAACTAAACGATCAAAGTGCTAAGCTAACGGATGGGTCAAGTAAATCACATTATTCTCTAATGATGTGATACCGTTCATCAAATGATAACTCTTGTCCATGGCTAGGAAACTTAACCATCTTTGATTAACGAGCTAGTCAAGTAGAGGCATACTAGTGACACTCATTTTTTCTATGTATTCACACATATACTAAGTTTTCAGTTAATACAATTCTAGCATGAATAATAAACATTTATCATGATATAAGGAAATATAAATAACAAATTTATTATTGCCTCTAGGGCATATTTCCTTCAGTCTCCCACTTGCACTAGAGTCAATAATCTAGATTACATAGTAATGATTCAAACACCCATGGAGTCTTGGTGCTGATCATGTTTTTCTCGTGAGAGAGGCTTAGTCAATGGCTCTGCAACATTCAGATCCGTATGTATCTTGCAAATCTCTATGTCTCCCTCCTTTACTTGATCACGGATGGAATTGAAGCGTCTTTTGATGTGCTTGGTGCTCTTGTGAAATCTGGATTCCTTTGCCAAGGCAATTGCACCAGTGTTGTCACAAAATATTTTCATTGGACCCGATGCACTAGGTATGACACCTAGACTGGATATGAACTCCTTCATCCAGACTCCTTCATTTGCTGCTTCTGAAGCAGCTATGTACTCCGATTCACACGTAGATCCCACCACAATGCTTTGCTTGGAACTGCACCAACTCACAGCACCACCATTCAATATAAATATGTATCCGGTTTGCGACTTAGAGTCATCTGGATCAGTGTCAGAGCTAGCATCAACGTAACCATTTACGACAAGCGCTTTGTCACCTCCATAAACGAGAAACATATCCTTAGCCCTTTTCAGGTATTTCAGGATGTTCCTGGCCGTTGTCCAGTGATCCACTCCAGGATTACTTTGGTACCTCCCTACTAAACTTATAGCAAGGCACATCAGGTCTGGTACACAGCATTGCATACATGATAGAACCTATGGCTGAGGCATAGGGAATGACTTTCATTTTCTCTCTATCTTCTGCAGTGGTCGGGCATTGAGTCTGACTCAACTTCACACCTTGTAACACAGGCAAGAACCCTTTCTTTGCTTGATCCATTTTGAATTTCTTCAAAACTTTATCAAGGTATGTGCTTTGTGAAAGTCCAATTAAGCATCTTGATCTATCTCTATAGATCTTGATGCCCAATATATAAGCAGCTTCACCGAGGTCTTTCATCAAAAAATTCTTATTCAAGTATCCTTTTATGCTATTCAAAAGTCAGTATCATTTCCGATCAACAATATGTCATCCACATATAATATCAGGAATGCTACAGAGCTCCCACTCACTTTCTTGTAAATACAGGTTTCTCCAAAAGTTTGTATAAAACCATATGCTTTGATCACACTATCAAAGCGTATATTCCAACTCCGAGAGACTTGCACCAGTCCATAAATGGATCGCTGGAGCTTGCACACTTTGTTAGCACCTTTTGGATCGACAAAACCTTCTGGTTGCATCATATACAACTCTTCTTTAAGATATCCATTAAGGAATGCAGTTTTGACATCCATTTGCCAAATTTCATAATCATAAAATGCGGCAATTGGTAACATGATTCGGACGGACTTAAGCATCGCTACGGGTGAGAAGGTCTCATCGTAGTAAACTCCTTGTACTTGTCGAAAACCTTTCGCAACAAGTCGAGCTTTGTAGACAGTAACATTACCGTCAACGTCAGTCTTCTTCTTGAATATCCATTTATTTTCTATGGCTTGCCGATCATCGGGTAAGTCAACCAAAGTCCACACTTTGTTCTCATACATGGATCCATTCTCAGATTTCATGGCATCAAGCCATTTTGCGGAATCTAGGCTCATCATCACTTCCTCATAGTTCATAGGTTCATCATGGTCAAGTAACATGACCTCCAGAACAGGATTACTGTACCACTCTGGTGCGGATCTTACTCTGGTTGACCTACTAGGTTCGGTAGTAACTTGATCAGAAGTTTCGTGATCATCATCATTAGCTTCCTCACTTACTGGTGTAGGAATCACTGGAACTGATTTCTGTGATGAACTACTTTCCAATAGGGGAGCAGGTACAGTTACCTCATCAAGTTCTACTTTCCTCCCACTCACTTCTTTCGAGAGAAACTCCTTCTCTAGAAATGATCCATTCTTAGCAACGAATATCTTGCCTTCGGATCTGTGATAGAAGGTGTACCCAATAGTATGTTGGGGAACATAGTAATTTCAAAAAAATTCCTACGCACACACAGGATCATGGTGATGCATAGCAATGAGAGGGTAGAGTGTGTCTATGTACCCTCGTATACCGAATGCGCAAGCGTTAGCACAACGCGGTTGATGTAGTCGTACGTCTTCACGATCCGACCGATCCAAGTACCGAACGCACTACACCTCCGAGTTCTCCACACGTTCAACTCGATGACGTCCCGCGAGCTCCGATCCAGCAAAGCTTCACAGGGGAGTTTTGTCAGCACGACGGCGTGGTGACGGTGATGATGATGCTACTGACGCAGCTCGCCTAAGCACCGCTACGATATAACCGAGGTGGAATATGGTGGAGGGGGCACCGCACACGGATGGAATAGATCAAATGATCAACTTGTGTGTCTAGAGGTGCCCCCAGCCCCCGTATATGAAGGAGTGGAGGAGGGGAGGGCCGGCCCTCTCTAGGGCGCGCCATGGCGAGTCCTACTCCCACCGGGAGTAGGATTCCCCCCTTTCCAACTTGGAGTAGGAGAGGGAAGGAAGAGGAAGGAGGGAAGAAGGAAAGGGGGGCCGGCCCCCCTCCCAATTCAGATTGGGCTTGGGGGCGCGCCACCTCCCTTGCTCCTTTCTCCTCATTTCCACTAAAGCCCAATAAGGCCCATATACCTCCCGGGGCGTTCCGATAACCTCCTGGTGCTCCGGTATATTTTCGATCTCACCCGGAACCATTCCGGAATCCAAATATAGTCGTCCAATATATCGATCTTTATGTCTCGACCATTTAGAGACTCCCCGTCATGTTCGTGATCATATCCGGGACTTCGAACTACCTTCAGTACATCAAAAACACAAAAACTCATAATACAATCGTCACGGAACTTTAAGCGTGCGGACCCTACGGGTTCGAGAACTATGTAGACATGACCGAGACACGTCTCTGGTCAATAACCAATAGCGAAACCTGGATGCTCATATTGGCTCCCACATATTCTACAAAGATCTTTATCGGTCAAACCGCATAACAACATACGTTGTTCCCTTTGTCATCGGTATGTTACTTTTCCAAGATTCGATCGTCGGTATCTCAATACCTAGTTCAATCTCGTTACCGGCAAGTCTCCTTAATCATTCTGTAATGCATCATCCCGCAACTAACTCGTTGGTTACAATGCTTGCAAGGCTTATAGTGATGTGCATTACCGAGAGGGCCCAGAGATACCTCTCCGACAATCGCTGTGACAAATCCTAACCTCGAAATACGTCAACTCAACAAGTACCTTCGGAGACACCTGTAGAGCACCTTTATAATCAGCCAGTTACGTTGTGACGTTTGGTAGCACATAAAGTGTTCCTCCGGTAAACGGGAGTTGCATAATCTCATAGTCATAGGAACATGTATAAGTCATGAAGAAAGCAATAGCAACATACTAAAACGATCAAGTGCTAAGCTAACGGAATGGGTCAAGTCAATCACATCATTCTCCTAATGATGTGATCCCGTTCATCAAATGACAACTCATGTCTATGGCTAGGAAACATAACCATCTCTGATCAACGAGCTAGTCAAGTAGAGGCATACTAGTGACACTCTGTTTGTCTATGTATTCACACATGTATTATGTTTCCAGTTAATACAATTCTAGCATGAACAATAAACATTTATCATGATATAAGGAAATAAATAATAACTTTATTATTGCCTCTAGGGCATATTTCCTTCATAGTATCCTTTGGGTATCCTATGAAGACACATTTCTCTGATTTGGGTTCGAGCTTATCAGGTTGAAGCTTTTTCACATAAGCATCCCAGCCCCAAACTTTAAGAAATGACAACTTGAATTTCTTACCAAGCCACAGTTCATAAGGTGTCACCTTAACGGATTTCGTTGGTACCCTATTTAATGTGAATGCAGCCGTCTCTAAAGCATAACCCCAAAACGATAGCGGTAAATCAGTAAGAGACATCATAGATCGCACCATATCTAATAAAGTGCGGTTACGACGTTCGGACACACCATTACGCTGTGGTGTTCCAGGTGGCGTGAGTTGCGAAACTATTTCGCATTGTTTCAAATGAAGACCAAACTCATAACTCAAATATTCACCTCCACGATCAGATTGTAGAAACTTAATTTTCTTGTTACAATGATTTTTCACTTCACTTTGAAATTCTTTGAACTTTTTAAATGTTTCAGACTTATGTTTTATCAAGTAGATATACCCATATCTTCTCAAATCATGTGTGAAGGTAAGAAAATAACGATACCCGCCGTGAGCATCAGCACTCATCGGACCGCATACATCAGTATGTATTATTTCCAACAAGTCTGTTGCTCGCTCCATTGTTTCAGAGAACGGAGTCTTAGTCATCTTGCCCATAAGGCATAGTTCGCAAGCATCAAGTGATTCCAAAAGCCCATCAGCATAGAGTTTCTTCATGCGCTTTACACCAATATGACCTAAATGGCAGTTCCACAAATAAGTTGCATTATCATTATTAAACTTATAGATTTTAGTTTCAATACTATGAATATGTGTATCACTACTATCAAGATTTTGTAAAAGTAGACCACTCATGAAGGGTGCATGACCATAAAAGATATCACTCATATAAATAGAACAACCATTATTCTCTGATTTAAATGAATAATCATCTCGCATCAAAAAAGATCCAGATATAATGTTCATGCTCAATGCTGCCACCAAATAACAATTATTTAGGTCTAAAACTAATCATGAAGGTAGATGTAGAGGTAGCGTGCCGACGGCGATCACGTCGACTTTGGAACCATTTCCCACGTGCATCGTCACCTCGTCATTAGCCAATCTTCTCTTAATCCGTAGCCCCTATTTTGACTTGCAAATATTAGCAACAAAACCAGTATCAAATACCCAGGCGCTACTGCGAGCATTAGTAAAGTACACCTCAATAACATGTATATCAAATATACCTTTCACTTTGCCATCCTTCTTCTCCGCCAAATACTTGGGGCAGTTCCGCTTCCAGTGACCAGTCCCTTTGTAGTAGAAGCACTCAGTCTCAGGCTTAGGTATAGACTTGGGATTCTTCACTTAAGCAGCAACTTGCTTGACATTCTTCTTGAAGTTTCCCTTCTTCCCTCTACCCTTTTTCTTGAAACTGGTGGTCTTATTGACCATCAACACTTGATGCCCCTTCTTGATTTCTACCTCCGCGGCCTTTAGCATTGTGTGAAGGAAATATGCCCTAGAGGCAATAATAAATTTATTGTTTATTTCCTTATATCATGATAAATGTTTGTTATTCATGCTAGAATTGTATTAACCGGAAACATAATACATGTGTGAATACATAGACAAACAGAGTGTCACTGGTATGCCTCTACTTGACTAGCTCGTTAATCAAAGATGGTTATGTTTCCTAACCATGAACAAAGAGTTGTTATTTGATTAACGGGATCACATCATTAGTTGAATGATCTGATTGACATGACCCATTCCATTAGCTTAGCACCCGATCGTTTAGAATGTTGCTATTGCTTTCTTCATGACTTATACATGTTCCTATAACTATGTGATTACGCAACTCCCATTTACCGGAGGAACACTTTGGGTACTACCAAACGTCACAACGTAACTGGGTGATTATAAAGGAGTACTACAGGTGTCTCCAATGGTGGATGTTGGGTTGGCGTATTTCGAGATTAGGGTTTGTCACTCCAATTGTCCGAGAGGTATCTCTGGGCCATCTCGGTAATACACATCACATAAGCCTTGCAAGCATAATAACTAAGATGTTAGTTATGAGATGATGTATTACGGAACGAGTAAAGAGACTTGCCAGTAACGAGATTGAACTAGGTATTGGATACCGACGATCGAATCTCGGGCAAGTAACATACCGATGACAAAGGGAACAACGTATGTTGTTATGCGGTCTGACCGATAAAGATCTTCGTAGAATATGTAGGAGCCAATATGGGCATCCAGGTCCCGCTATTGGTTATTGACCGGAGACGTGTCTCGGTCATGTCTACATTGTTCTCGAACCGTAGGGTCCGCACGCTTAACGTTACGATGACAGTTATTATGAGTTTATGCATTTTGATGTACCGAAGGTAGTTCGGAGTCCCGGATGTGATCACGGACATGACGAGGAGTCTCGAAATGGTCGAGACATAAAGATTGATATATTGGAAGCCTATGTTTGGACATCGGAAGTGTTCCGGGTGAAATCGGGATTTTACCGGATTACCGGGAGGGTTACCAGAACCCCCCGGAAGCCAAATGGGCCAACATGGGCCTTAGTGGAAAGGTGAAAGGGCTGCCCACATAGGGCTGCGCGCCTCCCCCCTCTCTCTAGTCCTATTAGGACTAGGAGAAGGTGGCCGGCCCCCCTCTCTCCCTTTCCCACTTGGGAATCCTAGTTGGACTAGGATTGGAGGGGGGAGTCCTACTCCCGGTAGGAGTAGGACTCCTCCTGCGCCTCCCTCCTTTGGCCGGCCAGCCTCCCCCCTCCATCCTTTATATACGGGGGCAGGGGACACCCCAAGACACACAAGTTGATCCTTGAGATCGTTCCTTAGCCGTGTGCGGTGCCCCATGCCACCAAATTCCACCTCGATCATACCGTTGTAGTGCTTAGGCGAAGCCCTGCGTCGGTAGTACATCAAGATCGTCACCACGCCGTCGTGCTGACGGAACTCCTCCCCGAAGCTTTGCTGGATCGGAGCCCGGGGATCGTCATCGAGCTGTACGTGTGCTAAGAACTCGGAGGTGCCGGAGTAACGGTGCTTGGATCGGTCGGATCGGGAAGAAGACGTACGACTACTTCTTCTACGTTGTGTGATCGCTTCCGCAGTCGGTCTGCGTTGGTACATAGACAACACTCTCCCCTCTCGTTGCTATGCATCACCATGATCTTGCGTGTGCATAGGAAATTTTTTGAAATTACTACGTTCCCCAACAGTGGCATCCAAGCCTAGGTTTTATGGTTTGATGTTATTTGCACGAGTAGAACACAAGTGAGTTGTGGGCGATACAAGTCATACTGCCTACCAGCATGTCATACTTTGGTTCGGCGGTATTGTTGGACGAGACGATCCAGACCAACCTTACGCGTACTCTTACGCGAGACCGGTTCCCTCGACGTGCTTTACACATAGATGGCTTGCGGAAGACTGTCTCTCCAACTTTAGTTGAACCAAGTGTGGCTACGCCCGGTCCTTGAGAAGGTTAAAACGGAGTCTATTTGACGAACTATCGTTGTGGTTCTGATGCGTAGGTGAGATGAGTTCTTACTTAAGCCCGTTGCAGCCACGTAAAACTTGCAACAACAAAGTAGAGGACGTCTAACTTGTTTTTGCAGGGCATGTTGTGATGTGATATGGTCAAGGCATGATGCTGATTTTATTGTATGAGATGATCATGTTTTGTAACCAAGTTATCGGCAACTGGCAGGAGCCATATGGTTGTCACTTTATTGTATGCAATGCAATCGCGATGTAATGCTTAACTTTATTACTAAGCGGTAGTGATAGTCGTGGAAGCATAAGATTGGCGAGACGACAACGATGCTACGATGGAGATCAAGGTGTCGCGCCGGTGACGATGGTGATCATGACGGTGCTTCGGAGATGGAGATCACAAGCACAAGATGATGATGGCCATATCATATCACTTATATTGATTACATGTGATGTTTATCCTTTTATGCATCTTATCTTGCTTTGATTGACGGTAGCATTATAAGATGATCTCTCACTAAATTATCAAGAAGTGTTCTCCCTGAGTATGCACCGTTGCCAAAGTTCGTCGTGCCCAGACACCACGTGATGATCGGGTGTGATAAGCTCTACGTTCAAATACAACGGGTGCAAAACAGTTGCACACGCAGAATACTCAGGTTATACTTGACGAGCCAAGCATATACAGATATGGCCTCGGAACAAAGGTCGAGCGTGAATCATATAGTAGATATGATCAACATAATGATGTTCACCATTGAAAACTACTCCATCTCACGTGATGATCGGTTATGGTTTAGTTGATTTGGATCACGTGATCACTTAGAGGATTAGAGGGATGTCTATCTAAGTGGGAGTTCTTAAGTAATATGATTAAATTGAACTTAAATTTATCATGAACTTAGTCCTGGTAGTATTTTGCAAATTATGTTGTAGATCAATAGCTCGCGTTGTTGCTTCCCTATGTTTATTTTGACATGTTCCTAGAGAAAATTATGTTGAAAGATGTTAGTAGCAATGATGCGGATTGGATCCGTGATCTGAGGTTTATCCTCATTGCTGCATAGAAGAATTATGTCCTTGATGCACTGCTAGGTGACAGACCTATTGCAGGAGCAGATGCAGACGTTATGAACGTTCAGCTAGCTCAATATGATGACTACTTGATAGTTTAGTGCACCATGCGTAATGGCTTAGAATCGGGACTTCAAAGACGTTTTGAACGTCATGGACCATATGAGATGTTCCAAGAGTTGAAGTTAATATTTCAAGCAAATACCCGAGTTGAGATATATGAAGTCTCCAACAAGTTCTATAGCTAAAAGATGGAGGAGAATCGCTCAACTAGTGAGCATGTGCTCAGATTGTCTGGGTACTACAATCGCTTGAATCAAGTGGGAGTTAATCTTCCAGATAAGATAGTGATTGACAGAATTCTCTAGTCACCATCACCAAGTTAGTAGAACTTCGTGATGAACTATGATATGCAAGGGATAACGGAAACGACTCCCAAGCTCTTCGTAATGCGGAAATTGACGAAGGTAGAAATCAAGAAAAACATCAAGTGTTGATGGTACACAAGACCACTAGTTTCAAGAAAAGGGCAGAGGGAAGAAGGGGAACTTCAAAAGAACGGCAAGCAAGTTGCTACTCATGTGAAGAAGCCCAAGTCTGGTCCTAAGCCTGAGACAAAGTGCTTCTACTGCAAAGGGACTGGTCACTGGAAGCGAAACTACCCCAAGTGATTGGCGGATAAGAAGGATGGCAAAGTGAACATAAGTATATTTGATATACATGTTATTGATGTGTACTTTACTAGTGTTTATAGCAACCCCTCAAGTATTTGATGCTAGTTCAGTTGCTAATATTAGTAACTCGAAACGGGAGTTGCAGAATAAACAGAGACTAGTTAAGGGTGAACTTACGATGTGTGTTGGAAGTGGTTCCAAGATTGATATGATCATCATCGCACACTCCCTATAATTTCGGGATTAGTGTTGAACCTAAATAAGTGTTATTTGGTGTTTGCGTGGAGCATGAATATGATTTGATCATGTTTATTGTAATACGGTTATTCATTTAAGTAAGAGAATAAATTGTTGTTCTGTTTACATGAATAAAACCTTATATGGTTACACACCCAATGAAAATAGTTCGTTGGATCTCGATCATAGTGATGCACATAATCATAATATTGAAACCAAAAGATGCAAAGTTAATAATGATAGTGCAACTTATTTGTGGCACTGCCGTTTAGGTCATATTGGTGTAAAGCGCATGAAGAAACTCCATGCTGATGGGCTTTTGGAATCACTTGATTATGAATTAGTTGATGCTTGCAAACCATGCCTTATGGGCAAGATGACTAAAACGCCGTTCTCTGGAACAATAAAGCAAGCAAAAGATTTGTTGGAAATCATACATACTGATGTATGTGGTCCGATGAATATTGAGACTCGCGACAGGTATCATTATTTTCTGATCTTCACAGATGATTTGAGCAGATATGAGTATATCTACTTGATGAAACATAAGTCTGAAACATTTGAAAAGTTCAAAGAATTTCAGAGTGAAGAAGAAAATCATCGTGACAAGAAAATAAAAGTCTCTACGATATGATCGCAGAGGTAAAATATTTGAGTTACGAGTTTGGTCTTCAGTTAAAAACAATGTGAAATAGTTTCACTACTCACGCCGCCTGCAACACCACAAGATAATGGTGTGTCCGAATGTCATAACTGTACTTTATTGGATATAGTGCAATCTATGATGTCTCTTACCGATTTACCACTATTGTTTTTGGGGTCATGCATTAGAGACAGCTGCATTCACGTTAAAAAGGGGCACCATCTATATCCGTCGAGACGACGCCTTATGAACTATGGTTTGGCGAGAAACCAAAGTTGTCGTTTCTTAAAGTTTGGGGTTGCGATGCTTATATGAAAAGGTTTCATCCTGATAAGCTCAAAACTCAAATCGGAGAAGTGCATCTTCATAGGATATCCAAAGGAAACTGTTGGATACACCTTCTATCACAGATCCGAAGGCAAGACTTTTGTTGCTAAATTCGGAAACTTTCTGGAGAAGGAGTTTCTCTTGGAAGAAGTGAGTGGGAGGAAAGTAGAAAACTTGATAAGGTAATTGTACCTTCTACCTTATTGGAAAGTAGTTCATCACAAAAATCTGTTCTTGTGACTACTACACCAATTAGTGAGGAAGCTAATGATGATGATCATGTAACTTCAGATCAAGTTACTACCGAATCTCGTAGGTAAACCAGAGTGAGATCCGCACCAGAGTGGTACGGTAATCCTGTTCTGGAGGTCATGTTACTTGACCATGACGAACCTACGAACTATGAGGAAGCGATGATGAGCCCGGATTCCGCGAAATGGTTTGAGGCCATGAAATCTGAGATGTGATCCATGTATGAGAACAAAGTTTGGACTTTGGTTGACTTGCCTGATGATCGACAAGCAATTGAGAATAAATGGATCTTCAAGAGGAAGACGGACGCTGGTAGTAGTGTTACTATCTACAAAGCTAGAATTGTCGCAAAAGGTTTTCGACAAGTTCAAGGTGTTGACTACGATGAGAGCTTCTCACTCGTATCTATGCTTGAGTCTGTCCGAATCATGTTAGTAATTACCGCATTTTATGAAATCTGGCAAACGGATAAACAAAACTGCATTCCTTAATGGATTTGCTAAAGAAGAGTTGTATACGATGCAACTAGAAGGTTTTGTCAATCCGAAAGGTGCTAACAAAATGTGCAAGCTCCAGCGATCCATCTGTGGACTGGTGCAAGCATCTCGGAGTTGGAATATACGCTTTGATAAGTTGATCAAAGCATATAGTTTTATACAGACTTGCGGTGAAGCCTGTATTTACGAGAAAGTGAGTGGGAGCACTACAGCATTTCTGATAAGTATATGTGAATGACATATTGTTGATCAGAAATAATGTAGAATTATTCTGTAAAGCATAAAGGAGTGTTTGAAAGGAGTTTTTCAAAGAAAGACTTCGGTGATGCTGCTTACATATTGAGCTTCAAGATCTATAGAGATAGATCAAGACGCTTGATAAGTTTTTTCAATGAGTACATACCTTGACAAGATTTTGAAGTAGTTCAAAATGGAGCAGTCAAAGAAAGAGTTCTTGCCTGTATTACAAGGTGTGAAGTTGAGTAAAGACTCAAAGCCCGACCACGGCACAAGATAGAAAGAGAATGAAAGTCATTCCCTATGCCTTGGCCATAGGTTCTATAAAGTATGTCATGCTGTATACCAGATCTATTGTATACCCTGCATTGATTTGGCAAGGGAGTACAATAGTGATCTAGGAGTAGATCACTGGACAGCGGTCAGAATTATCCTTAGTGAAATAAGGATATGTTTCTCGATTATGGACGTGACAAAAAGGTTCATCGTAAAGGGTTACGTCGATGCAAGTTTTTGACACTGATCCAGATGAATCTAAAGTCTCAATCTGGATACATATTGAAAGTGGGAGCAATTAGCTAGAGTAGCTCCGTGTAGAGCATTGCAGACATAGAACTTGCAAAATACTTACAGATCTGAATGTGACAGACCCGTTGACTAAAATTATCTCACAAGCAAAACATGATCACACCTTAGTACTCTTTGGGTGTTAATCACATAGATATGTGAACTAGATTACTGACTCTAGTAAACCCTTTGAGTGTTGGTCACATGACGATGTGAACTATGGGTGTTAATCACATGGTGATGTGAACTATTGCTGTTAAATCACATGGCGATGTGAACTAGATTATTGACTCTAGTGCATGTTGGAAATAAATAATATCTTTATTATTGCCTCTAGGGCATATTTCCTTCAGTCTCCCACTTGCACTAGAGTCAATAATCTAGATTATACAGTAATGATTCTAACACCCATGGAGCCTTGGTGTTGATCATGTTTTTCTCATGGAAGAGGCTTAGTCAACGGGTCTGCCACATTCAGATCCGTATGTATCTTGCAAATCTCTATGTCTCCCACCTGGACTAGATCCCGGATGGAATTGAAGCGTCTCTTGATGTGCTTGGTTCTTTTGTGAAATCTGGATTCCTTTGCCAAGGCAATTGCACCAGTATTGTCACAAAAGATTTTCATTGGACCCGATGCACTAGGTATGACACCTAGATCGGATATGAACTCCTTCATCCAGACTCCTTCTTTTGCTGCTTCTGAAGCAGCTATGTACTCCGCTTCACATGTAGATCCCGCCACGACGCTTTGTTTAGAACTGCACCAACTGACAGCTCCACCGTTTAATGTAAACACGTATCCAGTTTGCGATTTAGAATCGTCCGGATCAGTGTCAAAGCTTGCATCAACGTAACCGTTTACGATGAGCTCTTTGTCACCTCCATATACGAGAAACATATCCTTAGTCCTTTTCAGGTATTTCAGGATGTTCTTGACCGCTGTCCAGTGATCCACTCCTGGATTACTTTGGTACCTCCCTGCTAAACTTATAGCAAGGCACACATCAGGTCTGGTACACAGCATTGCATACATGATAGAGCCTATGGCTGAAGCATAGGGAACATCTTTCATTTTCTCTCTATCTTCTGCAGTGGTCGGGCATTGAGTCTGACTCAACTTCACACCTTGTAACACAGGCAAGAACCCTTTCTTTGCTTGATCCATTTTGAACTTCTTCAAAATCTTGTCAAGGTATGTGCTTTGTGAAAGTCCAATTAAGCGTCTTGATCTATCTCTATAGATCTTTATTCCTAATATGTAAGCAGCTTCACCGAGGTCTTTCATTGAAAAACTCTTATTCAAGTATCCCTTTATGCTATCCAGAAATTCTATATCATTTCCAATCAGTAATATGTCATCCACATATAATATCAGAAATGCTACAGAGCTCCCACTCACTTTCTTGTAAATACAGGCTTCTCCGAAAGTCTCTATAAAACCAAATGCTTTGATCACACTATCAAAGCGTTTATTCCAACTCCGAGAGGCTTGCACCAGTCCATAAATGGATCGCTTGAGCTTGCACACTTTGTTAGCTCCCTTTAGATCGACAAAACCTTCCGGTTGCATCATATACAACTCTTCTTCCAGAAATCCATTCAGGAATGCAGTTTTGACATCCATCTGCCAAATTTCATAATCATAAAATGCGGCAATTGCTAACATGATTCGGACAGACTTAAGCATCGCTACGGGTGAGAAGGTCTCATCGTAGTCAACCCCTTGAACTTGTCGAAAACCTTTTGCGACAAGTCGAGCTTCGTAGACAGTAATATTACCGTCAGCGTCAGTCTTCTTCTCGAAGATCCATTTATTCTCAATTGCTTGCCGATCATCGGGCAAGTCAACCAAAGTCCATACTTTGTTTTCATACATGGATCCCATCTCAGACTTCATGGCTTCAAGCCATTTCGCGGAATCTGGGCTCACCATCGCTTCTTCATAGTTCGTAGGTTCATCATGATCTAGTAGCATGATTTCCAGAACAGGATTACCGTACCACTCTGGTGCGGATCTTACTCTGGTTGACCTACGAGGCTCAGTAGTAACTTGATCTGAAATTTCATGATCATCATCATTAAATTCCTCACCAATTGGTGTAGGTGTCGCAGAAACCGATTTTTGTGATGAACTACTTTCCAATAAGGGAGCAGGTACAGTTACCTCATCGAGTTCTACTTTCCTCCCACTCACTTCTTTCGAGAGAAACTCCTTCTCTAGAAAGGATCCATTCTTAGCAACGAATGTCTTGCCTTCGGCTCTGTGATAGAAGGTGTACCCAACAGTCTCCTTTGGGTATCCTATGAAGACACATTTCTCCAATTTGGGTTCGAGCTTATCAGGTTGAAGCTTTTTCACATAAGCATCGCAGCCCCAAACTTTAAGAAACGACAACTTTGGTTTCTTGCCAAACCATAGTTCATAAGGCGTCGTCTCAACGGATTTTGATGGTGCCCTATTTAACGTGAATGCGGCCGTCTCTAAAGCATAACCCCAAAACGATAGCGGTAAATCAGTAAGAGACATCATAGATCGCACCATATCTAGTAAAGTACGATTACGATGTTCGGACACACCATTACACTGTGGTGTTCCGGGTGGCGTGAGTTGCGAAACTATTCCGCATTGTTTCAAATGTACACCAAACTCGTAACTCAAATATTCTCCCCCACGATCAGATCGTAGAAACTTTATTTTCTTGTTATGATGATTTTCAACTTCACTCTGAAATTCTTTGAACTTTTCAAATGTTTCAGACTTATGTTTCATTAAGTAGATATACCCATATCTGCTTAAGTCATCTGTGAAGGTGAGAAAATAACGATATCTGCCACGAGCCTCAATATTCGTTGGACCACATACATCTGTATGTATGATTTCCAACAGATCTGTTGCTCTCTCCATAGTACCGGAGAACGGTGTTTTAGTCATCTTGCCCATGAGGCACGGTTCGCAAGTACCAAGTGATTCATAATCAAGTGGTTCCAAAAGTCCATCAGTATGGAGTTTCTTCATGCGCTTTACACCGATATGACCTAAACGGCAGTGCCACAAATAAGTTGCACTATCATTATCAACTCTGCATCTTTTGGTTTCAACATTATGAACATGTGTATCACTACTATCGAGATTCATTAGAAATAGACCACTCTTCAAGGGTGCATGACCATAAAAGATATTACTCATATAAATAGAACAACCATTATTCTCTGATTTAAATGAATAGCCGTCTCGCATCAAACAAGATCCAGATATAATGTTCATGCTCAACGCTGGCACCAAATAACAATAATTTAGGTCTAATACTAATCCCGAAGGTAGATGTAGAGGTAGCGTGCCGACCGCGATCACATCGACTTTGGAACCATTTCCCACGCGCATCGTCACCTTGTCCTTTGCCAGTGTTCGCTTAATCCGTAGTCCCTATTTCGAGTTGCAAATATTAGCAACAGAACCAGTATCAAATACCCAGGTGCTACTGCGAGCTCTAGTAAGGTACACATCAATAACATGTATATCACATATACCTTTGTTCACCTTGCCATCCTTCTTATCCGCCAAATACTTGGGGCAGTTCCGCTTCCAGTGACCAGTCTGCTTGCAGTAGAAGCACTCAGTTTCAGGCTTAGGTCCAGACTTGGGTTTCTTCTCTTGAGCAGCAACTTGCTTGTTGTTCTTCTTGAAGTTCCCCTTCTTCTTCCCTTTGCCCCTTTTCTTGAAACCAGTGGTCTTGTTGACCATCAACACTTGATGCTCCTTTTTGATTTCTACGTCCGCAGCTTTCAGCATTGCGAAGAGCTCAGGAATAGTCTTATTCATCCCTTGCATATTATAGTTCATCACGAAGCTCTTGTAGCTTGGTGGCAGTGATTGGAGAATTCTGTCAATGACGCAATCATCTGGAAGATTGACTCCCATCTGAATCAAGTTATTATTATACCCAGACATTTTGAGTATATGCTCACTGACAGAACTGTTCTCCTCCATCTTGCAGCTATAGAACTTATTGGAGACTTCATATCTCTCAATCCGGGCATTTGCTTGAAATATTAACTTCAACTCCTGAAACATCTCATATGCTCTATGACGTTCAAAACATCGTTGAAGTCCCGATTCTAAGCCGTAAAGCATGGCACACTGTACTATCGAGTAGTCATCAACTTTGCTCTGCCAGACGTTCATAACATCTGGTGTTGCTCCAGTAGCAGGCCTGGCACCTAGCGGTGCTTTCAGGACGTAATTCTTCTGTGCAGCAATGAGGATATCCTCAAGTTACGGACCCAGTCCGTGTAATTGCTACCATCATCTTTCAACTTTGCTTTCTCAAGGAACGCATTAAAATTCAACGGAACAACACCACGGGCCATCTATCTACAATCAAACATACATAAGCAAGATACTATCAGGTACTAAGTTCATGATAAATTTAAGTTCAATTAATCATATTACTTAAAAACTCCCACTTAGATAGACATCCCTCTAATCCTCTAAGTGATCACGTGATCCAAATCAACTAAACCATAACCGATCATCACGTGAAATGGATTAGTTTTCAATGGTGAACATCATTATGTTGATCATATCTACTATATGATTCACGCTCGACCTTTCGGTCTCCGTGTTCCGAGGCCATATCTGCATATGCTAGGCTCGTCAAGTTTAACCTGAGTATTCTGCGTGTGCAAAACTGGCTTGCACCCGTTGTAGATGGACGTAGAGCTTATCACACCCGATCATCACGTGGTGTCTGGGCGCGACGAACTTTGGCAACGGTGCATACTGAGGGAGAACACTTCTTGATAATTCAGTGAGAGATCATCTTATAATGCTACCATCAATCAAAGCAAGATAAGATGCATAAAAGATAAACATCACATGCAATCAATATAAGTGATATGATATGGCCATCATCATCTTGTGCTTGTGATATCCATCTCCGAAGCACCTTCATGATCACCATCGTCACCGGCGCGACGCCTTGATCTCCATCGTAGCATCGTTAGTCGTCTCGCCAATCTTATGCTTCTACGACTATCGCTACCGCTTAGTGATAAAGTAAAGCATTACAGCGCGATTGCATTGCATACAATAAAGCGACAACCATATGGCTCCTGCCAGTTGCCGATAACTCAGTTACAAAACATGATCATCTCATACAATAATAATTTAGCATCATGTCTTGACCAAATCACATCACAACATGCCCTGCAAAAACAAGTTAGACATCCTCTACTTTGTTTGTTGCAAGTTTTACGTGGCTGCTACGGGCTTAAGAAAGAACCAATCTTACCTACGCATCAAAACCACAACGATAGTTTGTCAAGTTGATGCCGTTTTAACCTTCGCAAGGACCGGGCGTAGCCACACTCGGTTCAACTAAAGTTGGAGAAACTGACACCCGCCAGCCACCTGTGTGCAAAGCACGGCGGTAGAACCAGTCTCGCGTAAGCGTACGCGTAATGTCGGTCCGGGCCGCTTCATCCAACAATACCGCCGAACCAAAGTATGACATGCTGGTAGGCAGTATGACTTATATCGCCCACAACTCACTTGTGTTCTACTCGTGCATATAACATCAAACCATAAAACCTAGGCTCTGATACCACTGTTGGGGAACGTAGTAATTTCAAAAAAAACTTACGCACACGCAAGATCATGGTGATGCATAGCAACGAGAGGGGAGAGTGTTGTCTACGTACCCTCGTAGACCGAAGCGGAAGCGTTGACGCAACATAGAGGAAGTAGTCGTACGTCTTCCCGGTCCGACCGATCCAAGCACCGTTACTCCGGCACCTCTGAGTTCTTGGCACACGTACAGCTCGATGACGCTCCCCGGGCTCTGATCCAGCAAAGCTTCGGGGATGAGTTCCGTCAGCACGACGGCGTGGTGACGATCTTGATGTTCTACCGTCGCAGGGCTTCGCCTAAGCGCTGCTACAATATGACCGAGGTGGGATATGGTGCAGGGGGCACAACACACCGCTAAGGAACGATCACGATGATCAACTTGTGTGTTCTAGGGTGCCCCTGCCCCCGTATATAAAGGAGCAAGGGTGAGGCCGGCCGGCCCTTGGGGCGCGCCAAGGAGAGGGGGGAGTCCTCCTAGTGGGAGTAGGACTCCCCTTTCCTAGTCCAACTAGGAATAGAGAGGGGGAAGGAAAGAGAGGGATAGGGAGAGGGAAAGGGGGGCCGCGTCCCCCCTCCTAGTCCAATTCGGACTCCCCATGAGGGGGGGGCGCCACCTCCTGGGCTGCTGCCCTCTCTCTCCCCTCAGGCCCACTAAGGCCCATTACTTCCCCGGGGGGTTCCGGTAACCCCTCCGGCACTCCGGTTTTATCCGAAATCACCCGGAACAATTCCGGTGTCCGAATATAGTCGTCCAATATATCGATCTTTATGTCTCGACCATTTCGAGACTCCTCGTCATGTCCATGATCACATCCGGGACTCCGAACAACCTTCGGTACATCAAAATACATAAACTCATAATGAAACTATCATCGTAACTTTAAGCGTGCGGACCCTATGGTTCGAGAACAATGTAGACATGACCGAGACACGTCTCCGGTCAATAAACAATAGCGGGACCTGGATGCCCATATTGGCTCCTACATATTCTACGAAGATCTTTATCGGTCAGACCGCATAACAACATACGTCGTTCCCTTTGTCATCGGTATGTTACTTGCCCGAGATTCGATCGTCGGTATCCAATACCTAGTTCAATCTCGTTACCCGGCAAGTCTCTTTACTCGTTCCATAATACATCATCCCGCAACTAACTCATTAGTTGCAATGCTTGCAAGGCTTAAGTGATGTGCATTACCGAGAGGGCCCAGAGATACCTCTCCGACGATCGGAGTGACAAATTCTAATCTCAAAATACGTCAACCCAACATGTACCTTTGGAGACACCTGTAGAGCATCTTTATAATCACCCAGTTACGTTGTGACGTTTGGTAGCACACAAAGTGTTCCTCCGGCACACGGGAGTTACATAATCTCATAGTCATAGGAACATGTATAAGTCATGAAGAAAGCAATAGCAACATACTAAACGATCGGGTGCTAAGCTAGTGGAATGGGTCATGTCAATCAGATCGTTCAACTAATGATGTGATCCCGTTAATCAAATGACAACTCTTTGTCCATGGTTAGGAAACATAACCATCTTTGATTAACGAGCTAGTCAAGTAGAGGCATACTAGTGACACTTTGCTTGTCTATGTATTCACACATGTATTATGTTTCCGGTTAATACAATTCTAGCATGAATAATAAACATTTATCACGATATAAGGAAATAAATAATATCTTTATTATTGCCTCTAGGGCATATTTCCTTCATCGAGTAGTCATCAGCTTTGCTCTGCCAGACTTTCACAACATCTGGTGTTGCTCCTGCAGTGGGTTTGTCACCTAGCGGTGCTTCTAGGATGTAATTCTTCTGTGCAGCAATGAGGATAATCCTCAAGTTACAGACCCAGTCCGTGTAATTGCTACCATCATCTTTCAACTTAGGTTTCTCTAGGAATGCATTAAAATTCAACAGAACCATAGCACGGGCCATCTATCTACAACAACATAGACATGCAAAATACTATCAGGTACTAAGTTCATGATAAATTAAAGTTCAATTAATCATATTACTTAAGAACTCCCACTTAGATAGACATCTCTCTAATCATCTAAGTGATCACGTGATCCATATCAACTAAACCATGTCCGATCATCACGTGAGATGGAGTGGTTTTCAATGGTGAACATCACTATGTTGATCATATCTACTATATGATTCACGCTCGACCTTTCGGTCTCAATGTTCCGAGGCCATATCTGCATATGCTAGGCTTGTCAAGTTTAACCCGAGTATTCTGCGTGTGCAAAAATGGCTTCCACCCGTTGTATGTGAACATAGAGCTTATCACACCCGATCATCACGTGGTGTCTCGACACGACGAACTATAGCAACAGTGCATCCTCAGGGAGAACACTTGTACCTTGAAATTTAGTGAGAGATCATCTTATAATGCTACCGCCGAACTAAGCAAAATAAGATGCATAAAGGATAAACATCACATGCAATCAATATAAGTGATATGATATGGCCATCATCATCTTGTGCCTTTGATCTCCATCTCCAAAGCACCGTCATGATCACCATCGTCACCGTCTTGACACCTTGATCTCCATCGAAGCATCGTTGTCGTCTCACCAACTATTGCTTCTACGACTATCGCTACCGCTTAGTGATAAAGTAAAGCAATTACATGGCGATTGCATTTCATACAATAAAGCGACAACCATATGGCTCCTGCCAGTTGCCGATAACTCTGTTACAAAACATGATCATCTCATACAATAAAATTTAGCATCGGGTCTTGACCATAGCACATCACAACATGCCCTGCAAAAACAAGTTAGATGTCCCCTACTTTGTTGTTGCAAGTTTTACATGGCTGCTACGGGCTTAGCAAGAACCGTTCTTACCTACGCATCAAAAACCACAACGCGGTATAGTGATTGCTTTTTGATCTTCAAAAAGAACCATGTTCATTGAATCCGATTCAACTAAAGTTGGAGAAACAGACACCCACACTAGCCACCTG
Organism: Triticum monococcum; assembly: GCA_034509565.1. NCBI lineage: Eukaryota > Viridiplantae > Streptophyta > Magnoliopsida > Poales > Poaceae > Triticum > Triticum monococcum. Next base: position 676,467,727 of record CM067842.1, on the reverse strand, counting down.
TGTGCGAAGCACGTCGGTAGAACCAGTCTCGTGTAAGCGTACGCGTAATGTCGGTCTGAGCCGCTTCATCCAACAATACCGCTGAATTAAGAATCAACTAGTGACGGCAAGCAATATGTATATATCCACACCCATAACTCCTTTGTGTTCTACTCGTGCATATAACATCTACGCATAGACCTGGCTCGGATGCACTGTTGGGGAAGGCCGTAATTTCAAAAAAATCCTACGCACACGCAAGATCCATCTAGGTGATGCATAGAAACGAGAGGGGAGAGTGTTGTCCACGTACCCTCGTAGACCGTAAGCGGGAGCGTTATGACAACACGGTTGATGTAGTCGTACATCTTCACGATCCGACCGATCCTAGCACCGAAGGTATGGCACCTCCGTGATCTGCACACGTTCAGCTCGGTGACGTCCCACGAACTCTAGATCCAGCTGAGGTCGAGGGAGAGTTTCGTCGGCACGACGGCGTGATGACGGTGATGATGAAGTTACCGACGCAGGGCTTCGCCTAAGCACTACAATGATATGACCGAGGTGGAATTATGTGGAGGGGGCACCGCACATGGCTAAACAATCAACTTGTGAGTCTAAGGGGTGCCCCCCTCCCCCGTATATAAAGGAGTGGAGGAGGGGGAGGGTCGGCCCTCTCATGGTGCGCCCAAGGAGGGAGTCCTACCACTAGTAGAAAAAGGGTCATTAGTCTCGGTTTTTGAACCGGGACTAAAGGGGCTAGAGCTCCACCAGCTCCACCTTACATCAACCGGGACTAGGGCTGGAATTCGAGCCGAGCCGAGCCATCTCGGCTCGACTCACTAGAGCTCGTTTCGTTAACGAGCTAGCTCGACTCGACTTGTTATTATTAACGAGCTCAAATCCAAGATTGGCTCGACTTGTATAACTCACGAGCTGGCTCGTTTAGTTTGTTAAGCTCGTTAAAGATATGAACATAAAACCCTCAAATATTATATATATATTAAACATATATATCACTAAACAATAGTAATTTCCTTGTAACGCATGAGTCTCCTAGGTGGTTGGGCCTTCAATGTCTAGGCCTTGTGTTGTGCGCCTTAGACATAGGGTGCTGAGTGGCTGATTTTTTATATATTGGGAGTGGCTGATCTTTTGTACTGAGTCTAACGAGTTACACGAGTACTTGTGAGATTGGCTCATTTAACTTGGTCTATAAACGATCTTAAACTAAAGCTCGGCTCGACTCGTTAGTCTTCGAGTTCGAGTCAATTCGAGCCAAGTCACGAGCTACTCGTTTAGCTCACGAGCTTCGAGCTTTTTTTCCAGCCCTAACCGGGACTAAAGGTAAAAAAAATTGAATTTTTTTGAATTTTTTTCTTGATTTTCAAATTTCTGAATTATTTTATAATTTAATCTCTAATCACCCACCCCTCATCACTGCTCAATTTAACCTCTAATCTCTAATCTTCAAATTTCTGAATTATTTTATAATTTAATCTCTAATCACGCACCCTTCATCACTGCTCAATTTAACCTCTAATCTCTAATCACCCCTCATCATTCCAAATCATCTAACTTCCTGACCGGTCACCCATCCCTCTCACTACTCCAGCCCGAGCACGCTTAACTTTCATATTCTATTTTCCTTCGTTTTCAAGTTTGCACTTGTTGTTTTCCTGACAATAGTAAGATGTCAATCCTATTAACCCTCGGGAATTTAGCTTGAGCATGAAGTCACACATTTCACTGTTTGAGTTTGAAACTATTATTGTACAAAACAATAATTATTTAGTAACACTAATATTTCTTGAATAAATAGTTTGACCATAGTGTGACCACAGTTTGACCAGATTTGACCAAAATTCAAAAAAACCGAAATAATTATTTAGTAACACTAATATTTCTTGAATAAGTAGTTTGATCATAGTTTGACCATTGTTAGACCACAATTTGACCAGATTTGTCAAAAATTCAAAAAAAACTAAAATAATTATTTAGTAACACTAATATTCTTGAATAATTATTTAATAACACTAATACTTCTTGAAAAAGTAGTTTGACCATAGTTTGACCAGATTTAACGAAAATACAAAAAACTGAAATTTGAGCATAACTTTTTTTCCTTTTAGAATTTGAGGATTCTAAAAATTTGCAAACAGGCCGCAGGGAGTCAAAATCGGAAGCGGATTTTCGTTCTGAACATTTTGATATATTATACGTTTTTTTCGACATCGTATGCAAAAGTTATAGCCATTTTACATTTTCCCTACATTTTTTGCAAAACATGTCCAAATTTAAGTTTTTAAATCTTCCTAACTAGTAGATGTAGTAATATAACTACCTCTCAAAGGATTTTATTTTTTGAAGTTTTTATCATTTTCTTTTGATTTTTTCAAAACAAAAAAGGCGATCCTGTGGGGGGTAGAGTTTGAAAATGGGACCTTTAGTCCCGGTTTGAGACACAAACCGGGACTAAAGGGCATCGCACCCTTTAGTCCCGGTTCGTGTCTAAAACTGGGACTAAAGGTCTAATCTTTAGTCCCTGTTTGAGACACAAACCGGGACTAGAGGGCATCGCACCCTTTAGTCTCGGTTCGTGTCTCAAACTGGGACTAAAGGGCTCAGGTGAACCAGGACTAATGCCTTAGCCGCACGAACCGGGGCCAATGCTCACATTAGTCCCGGTTCGTGACTGAACCGGGACTAATGTGAATATTGCCCTGTGACCAAAGCCCTATTTTCTACTAGTGTACTCCCGGTGGGAGTAGGATTCCCCCTCCCCTAGTTGGAGTAGGAGAGGAAGGAAGGGGGAGAGAGAGGGAAGGAAAGGGGGGCCGGCCCCCACCCAATTCGGATTGGGCTTGGGGGCGCGCCCTCCACATTGGCCCCCTCCTCCTCTCTCCCACTAAGGCCCAATAAGGCCCATACACTCCCCGGGGGGTTCCAGTAACCCCTCGGTACTCCGATAAATGCCCGAACTCACCCGGAATCATTTTGATGTCCAAACATAGCCTTCCAATATATTGATCCTTATGTCTCGACCATTTCGAGACTCCTTGTCATGTTCGTGATCATATCTGGGACTCCGAACTACCTTCGGTACATGAAAACACGTAAGCTCATAATACCGATCGTCACCGAACGTTAAGTCTGCGGACCCTACGGGTTCGAGAACTATGTAGACATGACCGAGACTCATCTCCGGTCAATAACCAATAGCGGAACCTGGATGCTCATATTGGTTCCTACATATTCTACGAAGATCTTTATCGGTCAAACCGCATAACAATATATGTTGTTCCCTTTGTCATCAGTATGTTACTTGCCCGAGATTCGATCGTCGGTATCTCAATACCTAGTTCAATATCGTTACCGGCAAGTCTCTTTACTCGTTCTGTAATGCAACATCCGGTAACTAACTAATTAGTCACATTGCTTGCAAGGCTTATAGTGATGTGCATTACCGAGGGGGCCCAGAGATACCTCTCCGATACACGGAGTGACAAATCCTAATCTTGATCTATGCCAACTCAACAAACACCATCGGAGACACCTGTAGAGCATCTTTATAGTCACCCAGTTACGTTGTAACGTTTGATAGCACACCAAGTGTTCCTACAGTATTCGGGAGTTGCATAATATCTTAGTCATAGAAACATATATAAGTTATGGAGAAAGCAATAGCAGTAAACTAAACGATCAAATTGCTAAGCTAACAGATGGGTCAAGTCAATCACATCATTCTCTAATGATGTGATCCCGTTCATCAAATGACAACTCTTGTCCATGGCTAGGAAACTTAACCATCTTTGATTAACGAGCTAGTCAAGTAGAGGCATACTAGTGACACTTATTTTGTCTATGTATTCACACATGTACTGAGTTTCCGGTCAATACAATTCTAGCATGAATAATAAATATTTATCATGATATAAGAAAATATAAATGACAATTTTATTATTGCCTCTAGGGCATATTTTCTTTGGATGTCTTGCGTGACAAGGAAACTATTCGTACCATATCTTTAGAATTCAACTATATAAGGCTAGAGAAAATAGAAATAGTAATACAAATATGTGCATTTGACGACTAGGAAGAATCGACTAACCCAGTTTCAGCTTTCAGTCAACTTACACCTAGCCACTCCCTAATAATGCATGCCATTGAGCAAATCACACACAAGTTTACTAAATCACACCCCCCCCCCTCCCCCCCCCCCCCTCCCCCCCCCCCCCCCCCCCCCACACACACACACACACACACACAAACACATACACATACACGCGCGCGTGCACACACAACTAACACTTACAAGGTCACAACCACTAGCAGAGCTAGACAAGAACTTTTGGGGGGAATCATTCACGTTTCTTTACCAAGGGTGGGAGCATGGACGACCCTACTAGCTTGAACATTGCTCCACCGCTGATAACTCCACCACACAGACACTGACACAATGTCCACTAAAAATCAAAGTCGTCGAGTTTGAAGATTGACGAAATCACCATTGCCATCTGGCCATCGACGATGAATATGTCGCCTACCCTGAAAGAATAATATGTCATCATAAGACATACGGGACGTCTGATCTAGGGGCTAGTCCTCATCGGACTAAGAGTACAACCAAATAACTTTTTTGTGCCTTCTGGTACAGAATTACAAGTTAAATTGAACAGAAACACATATTTGGGTTAGTATAAATAAAAACACTAAATACCATTATAAAAATTAAAAATACAGCTATAGTAATATTTACAAAATGTATAGTTGTATTTGATCATTCCAAATTGTTATGGTCTATACCAACCAATATAGGCAATTCATTTATTTATTAAGTATTTCTAGGGTTTTTTCATATAAAATATGTGCCTTGAACTGAACCCACAAGGTATTGATATTTAGGAAGTGAAACTCCATTTTGATCCACTCAATGGTTTCGAAATAACAAAATTTAAGAATAATCCACACAAGATACAAGTAGATTTTAAAGTTTTTTTATTTGAAAAAGGTAGCTGTGTTCTTGAAGTGAAACCCTAGGAAAGTACAACAAACCTAACATTCATATAAATCACCAATCATCCTGTTTTTTCATGGATATATGTAAGCCTTTCTTTCCATTTCTAATTGTTTCGGTTCTTATCTTCATTTATCTTGATACTTCAATAATAAGTTGTCAACTTTATTGGAATTTCCCCTCATTTTTCTCTAGGTTCTCTTGATATTAAAAAAGTGTGTTGACAAACCAGGCAGACCATCAATCGAAACTCTTTGAGTTAGGTGAGATCCATATATATCCGGTTTTGAAAGTTCAAGATTGAGTTTATCTGTTGCCGCAATGAACCTAGCTAAAGACCAAAACTAGATTCATAAATAGTTGAGAGACTAGAAGTTCACATTTTCCTTATACTAACTATATGGACTATGACATTTTTGAGATGGGCTAACGATATTGTTTCACATAAATCTACCTATATATATAAAGAGAACGCACTGGGTGCGGAATAGTTATTCTTCACCCCCTCTCTATTTTTACATCAACGCACTGTATTTTTACGTTTCGTAAATTTGGTCTTATTTCATACATAAAGAGAACATAAGAAAATATGTACTCGCCGTAAAAAAATATTTTATGTTACGTAAAATTACTAAATGTAAAAACATAGTTTAAAACATACATAAAATGTGATTTTTCTGGTCTTATAACCTATATTTTTTTGTTTTTATACCAAATTTTATATATTAAATCAATATGCATGTAAATATTTATATTCTAAACGTAATTTATTTAAAAAACGATCGTAAGATTACCTCGAGTGAAGAATAACTTATTCTATATCCTGGGTGATGAATAGTAATACTATATATATATATATATATATATATATATATATATATATATATATATATATATATATATATATATATATAGCAATCTATGGACGAAAATGTGCACGCATATATGTAGTGGTAATTTTATGTCATACTTAGCATTCAAACAAGCATACCTTTGTTAATTAAAAACAAGCATATCATATGATTCGAAACTATTAGAAATTGTTCCTTCCGACTCCTAGAGTATTTGCAAACACATGGGATAGATCAAGATAGCTCTAGGTGATTTGTGACAGACTAATTTTCGCCATTCCGCATGAGGAAATCGACCTGTTTCTCAAATCTCAATTGATCTCAGCTTGCATACATCGAGCTACCTTGCTGGTGTAGAATAGAAGAACTTCCACAGAGGTGGTCAGGCAGTTGGTGGAGAACGTTCACCGAAGAATCTGGTTGTTCTTCTGATGTTTCTCCCCTGGCATGTTTGCCACCTGTTATTAATTTTATTTGAGAAGGAGGTTGAAACCCCCGTCCTCTGCATCATTGCAATGCACACATGCATTATTTATTAATCATTCAGCAGAGTATATAATAAAGACAACTACGGCCCGAAACATTACAAAGATACGAAGTAAACACATATGACTAAGTCTACTTCTTCGCAGCAGTGTCTTCAAGAAGAAATAGATGTCCTTGCGCCATTGTTGTCTTGTCCAACCGAAGACGACCTGAACAAGGATATTCATCCTGGTTGCCGACCAGCCAATGAAGACCGTGTGTGCCGCCTACTATGTTTTACATCTGCCGGTTCGATGTGTTGACCTTGCACATTGGGCTGCCATGGCAGCGTTTTCAACGACAAATTTGATAATTTGCCACCATTTATCTTCTCCTTTCATAATTTGCCCCCCCCCCCCCTCCCCCCCCTTAAGAATGACAGGTGGGCCCAGACCCGCCCGTCATTGAGACAATGGGTGGCAAATTATGAAAGAGGAAAGTAAGGGATGGCAAATTATCAAATTGCCCGTTTTCAACACAGAGGATAAGTCCCTTCACGGGCATCTGACTGATGGTAAAAACCTTGACATCATAGAGAAAAGATTAGCACATGACTCGCACAAAAAGGAGAGAGAAGAGTATCATACGTACAATAAAAGTAGCTCGACGCATGCATGGTACCCACGACCAGACGGCATACGTACACCGATACAGGCATGCCGGCCGGGCAGGCTCAGGCGGGTGTGGGCGCATCATACGGCGCGCTGGCGCGTGCCTGTGCTAGCTATGGATGCATGGCCGGAGGAGGACCACGCGCGCATGCACCTCCGGATTATCTTTCCTGTGAGCTAGCTAGCCAAGGCACCCCGCGCATGACACGCATATAATGTTAGCAGCTAGCTAGCTAGCCAGGCACCGGCTATGTGGCTATAGGTGAGGTAGCGAGCCGCTATCACACGCTCGTACATCGATCTCTTCTCCCGATCGTGCAGGAGCCGTACCGCTGTTGCTCGATCCGGCCGAGACGCGCAGAGACCAGGTCAGGGTCTGGTTAGTGTACTGGCCGGGCCATGCTTCTACAACGTGTCCTTGGGTGTGGGATCGGGACCTCCTCATCACAGCCCATGCATAATTGGTGGTCCACTCACCCCCAGCCTGCGCGCGCATGCCTCCTCCCTCAGCTCCGGCCGGCCATCCACACCCTCGCAGTGCCTGTCGCTCCCTCCCTCGATGCTCGATCACCACGGAGTTTATACAATGGACATCGATCTCTACATTATGATCTGCTCAGGTAAGGATTAACTGGCGCAAGCTGCAGCAGTACAATGTCAAAAAGGTTCGAACTTCGAGTATTTACTTGGCCTCAGCGAGACAGTGGTGAATTTATGACGAATATGCTGAAAAGGCCACACATGGGATTAATGTTGATGCCAGAAACTACAAATGTACACGACGCATGGTAGATTGGTAGCGGTACGGGCATATGCTCGATATGGGAAGAAAAACTCAAGAGGACCACTGGCTAAGAGAGAGAGAGAGAGAGAGAGAGAGAGAGAGAGAGAGAGAGAGAGAGAGATCCATCCATCGGCAGAAAAATCTCTTCCATCGTCCCTCTTGTCTTTCTATATTAATGCCATTGCATCCATAACTAACTATACTCCGTAACTCCGTATACAGATCGCCGTTGGAGGTCAAGGTACGCGCAAACGTATGCGTACGTAGTGCTCCTTAATTGGGCAGGCTAGACGCCTTTCTGATTACATTTAGGAGAGGACGTACGTACGCCTTTTTATTGGGCATAACTTCGTTGCACTAGTCGTTGTACGTACGCATGCATGTAGCTAGCGCAAGCATGCATGCGGCCGGTCCTGTGCAGCGCGCAGGCAGCAGGCATGCGTACGTACGTGCGTACTACGTACTGAACGGTGCACATATGTAAAGTCCCAACTGCACAGTATCAGATGGCGTAATAAACAGTGCCGTGGCACCAAAATTCTCATCTCTCCTGGTAGGACAGGATAAATGTGTTATTAGAGTGGGCGGAGACTTTCTGAAACAACCACCTTAATAAAAGCCTCTGCACTTGTGTCCCTCCGTCCTGTGCAGCGAGCAGCAGATCCACCGCTAGGCACTGGCTCGATCGATCGGTCGATGAGGTGGCAATGACGGGGAGATCTGCTGGACTTACGTTACGTGCGTATACTTCTTTCGTTCGGAATTATTTGTCTTAAAAATAGATGTATCATACATTTATTTTTAAGACAAGTAATTCCGAACAGAAGAAGTATTACTTATGTTGGCTCCCCTCTAGCTAGTCCCTGTAGCTCATTGACCCCCACTGACCGCTGCCGATCTCCTTCTCAGCCCTAGGCCACGTCTTTCTTAGGATTAATTGGTGCATGTGATCAGATCGATGGAAGCCAATCCAACCACATCCCAACAAGCTGCGTTATGACCCCTGCCCAGACCGTGCAATTTGCAACTCCATGAGACCATGAGAGAGAGTGTGTGTGTTGATGTGAGAGTGTGTGTGTGAGAGAGAGATGGATAGATAGAGTGGTGTGGCATCTGTGTAGCATGAGAGAGAGAGAGTGAGAGAGAGAGCTTGGTGTGCTGTGTGTCCAGGCCAAAGAAACAAAGCTGGGGGACTACACTGGTGGTGCATGCATGCAGATGCAGGAGAGGGTGGGAGGACCCAAACAATTCCTACTAATTCCGGACAGAGAGGGCCCGGGCCGAGGCCCATCGCCGCGACGGGCCCTCTCGGCTGCGCGCCCTGACGAAACCGTTGAGCTCTCCCCCGTTGCGTCGCTTTCGCTCGCCGACGGTCCCCCATACTTCCGGGCTCCGTCGCATGGTCGACCTGTGTCAGCCTCTGTGTGTTCCGTCTCGGCCTCGACTGAACTGTACTAATATTTCTCAAAAAAAAAGTGAACTGTACATATCCCCCATCCCCTCCCTGCCAAGGTGTGTTTGGGCACGGATACCACCAAATTATCCCGGTTCATGAGAATGACATGGGATTTCCCGATAACGTTTAGCAATAAGCACTACTTTTTGCTAAGGCTGGTCGTAATGGTAGTATCATAGCTAGTATCATGTATGCCAACTAGACAATTTTAATGAGGTGTCATAGTATTAAATGAAGAAAGAGAGGGTATAGTATCATATTATGATATCGTATCATATTAAATGATGTACTACTTTGTACAATAAATAAAATACAACATGATATTAATATATGATACTATGCATTAGGAAGGTAGTATCATATGCATGATACTAGTATATGATACTCCCCATTACAACCAGCCTAATAAAAAATGTAAGATGATGCGATTAACTCCGTCATAAAAGTGACGGGAGGGCACCCGGTAGATTACCTGTGAAATTATTTTGTTGTCAGGGACATAAACCGTGTGCATTTACACACAAAAAATGCCGACAGTTTCGTACGAACGTCTCCAATTATTGGTGTAATGAAGCTGCACCCTCAACTCCCAACACATCGACATACCGGAAGAAATCATGTTTTTAGTTTAATTAGTTAACTGATAGTATGTCATGTTGGAATTTGCTAGTGGGCTTTTGGCCCAAAGCTCAACTAAAATTCTGAAATTCTTTTGGCCCATTTTCATGCACATATGTGAATGGAGTGAGTGAGGCTAAAGTTTAGTCTCACCTTATAAGTTGAGAGACAATTGTACCTCTTTATAAGGTGAGCTCTTCTGCCACTTGTATGAGCATGAGAAGAGGACACCTACACGCAAACGACTACTTCTTCCCCGACCTCGGCAACCTCATCCTCGACGACATGGGCGACAACGTCAACGCCGGTGGTGCTGCTCCCGCTGTACCGTATGTGATTCTATCCTTCCTGTTCGAGATCGTGATAGAATTCATGTTTCTAGTATGTGCCCTAAATGTGATCTGCTCATCTACTATGCTACTCCCTCCGTTCTCAAATATAAGTCTTTCTAGAGATTCCAACAAATGACTACATACGGACCAAAATGAGTTAATTTACACTCTAAAATATGTCTACATACATCTGTATATTGTTATTCATTTGAAATGTCTAGAAAGATCTATATTTAAAAACGGAGGGAGTATTTTGCATGATTAGTTCAATCTCTGGTACTGTAGTCATGATTTATTTTTTGTTTATTCAAATTAAATCTCGTAGTAATTTGCTCATATTTTCAACATGTCCTACACACAGGCCGGTCTCCAATTAAAGTAACATCAATTCTCGCGGCTACTCACCCACGCGATGAGGCCTGCCTACATGGTGTTCTTAGCTGTTTGAATTGATGTGCATGTGCCTTTTTGGCCATCAAGCTATATGTGCATCCGCGGACAGGAAAACAATAATTTCAGTCTGGATCGGTATATCAATGTCAAGCATGTTACTACTACTCAACGCCTATTTTATGTGCGGTTGTGGGCGCGCGCATGACAGTACGTGTAACGTGTGTTGGGGTTTGCGAGACAATTGCTTTCTTAATCAAAAATCCTCGTGGTGGAACCGTTCAAATTGCACGAAGAATTTTTTTTTCTATTGAATCTTGGCGAGGAGGTTGTGAAGATATTCCGGTGGGAGCCACAGAGAACTAGTCCACTTGACATGAGAGGTTAGGTCGTTAGCACTTGTGATGTTTAAAGAAAATCGAAAGGTTAGGGCATGAGTAGGCCCCTATGCATGAGTGCAAAATCATCTCTTCCTTTTTCTTTTTCTTTAGGGAGTTCAAAGATCTTTTTTTAGGGTAGGGAGTTGCAATATCTGCATTTCTGTCCAAGTCACAAGGTGCTCTCTCAATTCTCCAAAAAAAATTCGAGAAACCTCAGTTCTCCTTTTTTTTTAGATAAGCTTTCTCATTTCTCATACAAGTAACGGGAAATAAAGGCCTTATGGGGGCCTTGCTCGAACCTCTTGGGCCGGACAGGAGAGTTGAAAGTGAAACACCGGGCCTACGGGGACATCGCCTGAGAAAACTTAAACTCTTAAATTGTTGGAAAAACGAAAGCATAATTTACTAATAATTATTTGAATATCTTCATAATTTTTTAATAATGGAGAAATTATTCATGTATGTAAGTATAAAAATGTTCATCTCTTTTTCTCTAAATATCTATACTCAAGAAAGGTTCGTGTATTTCAAAAAGAGTTCACACGTTTCAGAAAATTGTTCATGCCTATCAGAATATGTGTTCATGCAATTTCAAAAGTGTTTACATATTTTTTTCATCAAAATATAAAACAAAAGGAAAAAACTGAAAGAAACATAAAAAGAAAAGGGGGAAACTAAAAAAGGAGTAGAAAAACGGAAAATAAAATAATCAGAAGAGTCAGAGCCTTGGCCTATCCCGCTGTTGCGTAGCGGCAGGAATGGTAAGGAAAAAATAATAAAGGAAACAAAAGAAGAAAAGGGGGAAATGTCATAAGAAATAAAAAAGGTAAAAATAAAATAATAAAAAAGTAATAGGAAAATAGAAGAGTTGTCCAATCTGTTTGGTCTCGGCCCATCCCAGTGGCGTGCGGGTGCATGCACCGCGATTCATCTCTTTACCCGAAAAAAACCTCCTGTATCCATCCGCAGATGGGGACGGACCAGTGTGCGGACATGGATGCAGGAGCCAGGCATCCAACCATAGCAGCATACATTTTCACAATAATTTAAATTAATCGGACGAAATTCGTACAAATAAGTGTGGATTTCATATAAACACAGCCTGATTTCATACAAACATGTCAGATTGCATAAAACATGACGGATTTCATTACAAATACATGAAAACGGTCCTAGGCGGGCTAATCTAAATGATCCCCGGCGTCTGGTCCTCGTTTCCGGCTATGAACCAAGAGAACGGAAGCTTCGCCTTTCCAGCTCCGCCTCCGGAGCCTCTGGAAGTAAAATTGTCCGCCTCGACGTCGCTGCCAAGCAACTAACTGGGCATCGATGCTGAGCCCATCAAGCTTGGCATCGACGGGAGGGAAGGAGTTGTGGTCTTCTTGGGACCCGAGCGACGGCGACCTACTGTGCACTACTCTTCCACGCTGTCGGCGGCGCCCGCGAACGTTTCGACTTCTTTGTGGTCATGGCGTCGGGGCGCGGCCTCCTCAGCGTCAGTAACGCCGAACAACGCCTCGCCCGCATCGTCCTCCCACTCCTTGCCAGCGGCCGCCACCTCTGCCACCCGCTGCCGGTACCTCCAGCGGGTGAGGCGGAGCGGTAGGAATCGAGCAGCGCCTCCTGCTACGCCAGGTCCACGTCCGGCGCGACCGCCTTACCGACGGCGACCTACTCCTCCGCTTGTAGATGCTCCTGGAGGAGGTTGTGGTTGTAGTTGGCGTCGGTCTACGCCTCCCGGAACTTCTTCTCCCGCCCCTCCTGCACCATGTTCATATAACGGGCACGGGCCTCGCCGATGGTCAGGGTGCAATGCACTGGCGAGGGTGCCGCGGAGGAAAAAGAGGGTGGCGTTGGCTCGTCGTCAGATGTGTCCTCCATTTGCATGTCCTTTGGGTGCCTGTCAGCCTGCCAGTCGGCAGCAATGGCGGTCATGGCCTTCTTCTGCTTCGATGCCAGCCTGCTCAAAAGAAGTTTTGGTCGTGAAGGGATCCATGGCGGGGAGTGGCGTGGACAGGAATGATTGTGGCTATGGCTGGGGCATTGGGCAGCGGTTTATATAGCACTGGTGGGTGGCAGACGAACAGGTGGCGCCGAAGGAGATGGCTAGGCAACCGTGTGCCATTAATGTGGGCGGCAGACGGACGGAGAGGCGACCGAAGTGTTGTTTGAACGCACGGCAGTCGCCTGCACCAAGAAGCAGCGGGGGTGGTGCTCTCTCGGCTGGCGCGTCGCTTCAATGCCTGCGCCAGTGAGCGGTTGCGTCCGCTCTAGACGGGAATGAATGTGGGCGCTGATACTCTGGAGCGGCGCTAAGAGAAAACGCGCGGGAGGGGTGAGCAGTATTTGGTGAGTTAGGATGGTCGGAAACATGCTTGGGATTGGTCCGGACTCCCGCAAACCTTCGCACTTTTGTCTCTGATTTGCGAAAGAAATCGCGTTCGAACCGCTCCACGGACTGATACAAGGCCGCATTGAATGGCTTTCGCGCTTCGGACAGCCCGATCCAACCGGTTTGTGGGAGGCTTACGGGTCGGCGTTAGAGATGCCCTTAGGGCTTATAGCGCTAGTTCTAGCAAAACCACCTAATCGACGGCATTCCCTCAGTGGCACCCGTTGCGCCCGTTACATGCATGGGTGTAAACGGGCGCACACCCCCGCGGCGTCCTGGGCTGGCACATCTACGTGTTTTCTGTTGTGTCTTAATCCGCAAAAGGGCACTGGCTTTGAACCGGCTACCTCCCTCGTCAAGGCCCGCGAGTGTAACCACGCGACCGTCAGGCGCCCGTAGGCATGGGCGCAAACCGGCGCACACCCCCGCGGCGTCCTAGTGAAGGAAATATGCCCTAGAGGCAATAATAAAGTTGTTATTTATATTTCCATATATCATGATAAATGTTTATTATTCATGCTAGAATTGTATTAACCAGAAACTTAGTACATGTGTGAATACAAAGACAAACAGAGTGTCCCTAGTATGCCTCGACTTGACTAACTCGTTAATCAAAAATGGTTAAGTTTCCTGACCATAGACATGTGTTGTCATTTGATGAATGGGATCACATCATTAGAGAATGATGTGATGGACAAGACCCATCCGTTAGCTTGGCATAATGATCGTTTAGTTTTATTGCTATTGCAATTGCTTTCTTCATGACTTATACATGTTCCTCAGACTATGAGATTATGCGACTCCCGAATACGGGAGGAACACCTTGTGTGCTATCAAACGTCACGACGTAACTAGGTGATTATAAAGATGCACTACAGGTGTCTCCGATGGTGTTTGTTGAGTTGGCATAGATCGAGATTAGGATTTGCCACTCCATGTATCGAAGAGGTATCTCTGGGCCCTCTCGGTAATGCACATCACTATGAGCCTTGCAAGCAATGTGACTAATGAGTTAGGTGGTGTTAGGTTCTCTAGTCCTAGGACTTTTTCTAGTCCCAACTAAAAAGTCCCTAGTCCCTAAAAAGTCCATCCCTGTTTGTTTCCAGAGACTAAAAAGTCCCTAGTCCCTTCCTAGAGGTTATTAAATGACCATGTTGCCCCTAGTATATAGAAAAATAATAATCAAACAACACCATAGAGTGGCGGGCCAATGGGTGCATGGAGGGGCATTGTTGGAAAAGTCTCAAAAAGACTCTCCTTGAGAGTCTTCTTCATTTAATCCCAAATGCTTAGTTTAGTCCCTAAAAAGCCCCCCCCCCCCCCCCGTTTGGTAAAAAAGTCTCTAAGAGGGACTTTTTCTAGTCCCTACATAAAAAAGTCCCTGGAAACAAACACCCCCTTAGTCACGAGATGGTGCATTACGGAACGAGTAAAGAGACTTGCCAGTAACGAGATTGAACTAGGTATGATGATACCGATGATCGAATCTCGGGCAAGTAACATACCGATGACAAAGGGAACAATGTATGTTGTTATGCAGTTTGACCGATAAAGATCTTTGTAGAATATGTAGGAGCCCATATGAGCATCCAGGTTTCGCTATTGGTTATTGACCAGAGATGTGTCTCAGTCATGTCTACATTGTTCTCGAACCCGTAGGGTCAGCACGCTTAATGTTCGATGACGATTTGTATTACGAGTTATATGATTTGATGACCAAAGATTGTTCGGAGTCCCGGATGAGATCACGGACATGATGAGGAGTCTCGAAATGGTCGAGACATAAAGATTGATATATTGGACAATGTTATTCAGACATCGGATGAGTTCCGAGAGGTACCGGATAATTATCAGAGTGCCGGAGGGTTATCAATGTTGGGGAACGTAGTAATTTCAAAATTTTCCTACGCACACGCAAGATCATGGTGATGCACAACAACGAGAGGGGAGAGTGTTGTCCACATACCCTGGTAGACCGAAAGCGGAAGCGTTGGCACAACGCGGTTGATGTAGTCGTACGTCTTCACGATCCGACCGATCAAGTACCGAACGTACGGCACCTCCGAGTTCAGCACACGTTCAGCCCGATGACGTCCCTCGAAATCCGATCCAGCCGAGTGTTGAGGGAGAGTTTTGTCAGCACGACGGTGTAGTGACGATGTTGATGTTCTACCAACTCAGGGCTTCGCCTAAGCACCGCTATAGTATTATCGAGGTGGACTATGGTGGAGGGGGGCACCGCACACGGCTAAGAGACGATCAACTTGATCAACTTGTGTATCTAGAGGTGCCCCCCTGCCCCTGTATATAAAGGAGCAAGGGGGGAGGCGGCCGGCCTAGGAGGAGGGCGCGCCAAGGGGGGAGTCCTACTCCCACCGGGAGTAGGACTCCTACTTTCCTTGTTGGAGTAGGAGTGAAGGAAAGAGGAGGAGAGGGAGAAGGAAAGGGGGATGCACCCCTTGTCCAATTCGGACCAGAGGGGGGGGGGCGCAGGCCTCCTTCCTTTTGTAATATCTCCTCTATTCCTGTATGGCCCAATAAGGCCCATATACTCCCCGGCGAATTCCCGTAACTCTCCGGTACTCCGAAAAATACCCGAATCACTCGGAACCTTTCTGAAGTCCGAATATAGTCGTCCAATATATTGATCTTTACGGCTCGACCATTTTGACACTCCTCGTCATGTCCCCGATCTAATCCGGGACTCCGAACTCCTTCGGTACATAAAAACATATAAACTCATAATATAACTGTCATCGTAGCGTTAAGCATGCGGACCCTGTGGGTTCGAGAACTATGTAGACATGACCGAGACACGTCTCCGGTCAATAACCAATAGCGGAACCTGGATGCTCATATTGGCTCCTACATATTCTACGAAGATCTTTATCGGTCAGACCGCATAATAACATACGTTGTTCCCTTTGTCATCGGTATGTTACTTGCCCGAGATTCGATCGTCGGTATCTTAATACCTAGTTCAATCTCATTACCGGCGAGTCTCTTTACTCGTTCCATAATACATCATCCCGCAACTAACTCATTTTTTGCAATGCTTGCAAGGCTTTAAGTGATGTGCATTACCGAGAGGGCCCAGAGATACCTCTCCGACAATCGGAGTGACAAATCCTAATCTCGAAATACGCCAACCCAACAAGTACCTTCGGAGACACCTGTAGAGCACCTTTATAATCACCCAGTTACGTTGTGACGTTTGGTAGCACACAAAGTGTTCCTCCGGTAAACGGGAGTTGCATAATCTCATAGTCATAGGAACATGTATAAGTCATGAAGAAAGCAATAGCAACAGACTAAATGATCATGTGCTATGCTAACGGAATGGGTCAAGTCAATCACATCATTCTCTAATGATGTGACCCCGTTAATCAAATGACAACTCATGACTATGGCTATAAAACTTAACCATCTTTGATTCAACGAGCTAGTCAAGTAGAGGCATACTAGTGACACTCTGTTTGTCTATGTATTCACACATGTATTATGTTTCTGGTTAATACAATTCTAGCATGAATAATAAAAATTTATCATGAAATAAGGAAATAAATAATAACTTTATTATTGCCTCTAGGGCATATTTCCTTCAGTCTCCCACTTGCACTAGAGTCAATAATCTAGTTCACATCGCCATGTGATTTAACATCAATAGTTCACATCACCATGTGATTAACACCCATAGTTCACATCGTCATGTGACCAACACCCAAAGGGTTTACTAGATTCAATAATCTAGTTCACATCGCTATGTGATTAACGCCCAAAGAGTACTAAGGTGTGATCATGTTTTGCTTGTGAGAGAAGTTTAGTCAACGGGTCTGCCACATTCAGATCCGTAAGTATTTTGCAAATTTCTATGTCAACAATGCTCTGCACTAAGCTACTCTAGCTAATTGCTCCCACTTTCAATATGTATCCAGATTGAGACTTTGAGTCATCTGGATCAGTGTCAAAACTTGCATCGACGTAACCTTTTACGACGAACCTTTTGTCACCTCCATAATCGAGAAACATATACTTATCCCACTAAGGATAGTTTTGACCAATGTCCAGTGATCTACTCCTAGATCACTATTGTACTCCCTTGCCAAACTTAGGGCAGGGTATACAATAGGTCTGGTACACAGCATGGCATACTTTATAGAACCTATGGTTGAGGCATAGGGAATGACTTTCATTCTCTCTCTATCTTCTGCCGTGGTCCGGTTTTGAGTCTTACTCAACTTCACACCTTTGTAGCACAGGCAAGAACTCCTTCTTTGACTGTTCCATTTTGAACTATTTCAAAATCTTGTCAAGGTATATACTCATTGAAAAACTTATCAAGCGTCTTGATCTATCTCTATAGATCTTGATGCTCAATATGTAACCAGCTTCACCGAGGTCTTTTTTTTGAAAAAACTCCTTTCAAACATTCCTTTATGCTTTGCAGAATAAATCTACATTATCTCCGATCAACAATATGTCATACACATATACTTATCAGAAATGTTGTAGTGCTCCCACTCACTTTCTTATAAATATAGGCTTCACCGCAAGTCTGTATAAAACTATATGCTTTGATCAATTTATCAAAGCGTATATTCCAACTCCGAGATGCTTGCACCAGTCCATAGATGGATCGCTGGAGCTTGCATATTTTGTTAGCACCTTTAGGATTGACAAAACCTTCTGGTTGCATCATATACAACTCTTCTTTAATAAATCCATTAAGGAATGAAGTTTTGTTTATCCATTTGCCAGATTTCATAAAATGCAGCAATTGCTAACATGATTCGGATAGACTTAAGTATAGATACGAGTGAGAAGCTCTCATCGTAGTCAACACCTTGAACTTGTCGAAAACCTTTTTGCGACAATTCTAGCTTTGTAGATGGTAACACTACTATCAGCGTCCGTCTTCCTCTTGAAGATCCATTTAATCTCAATGGCTCGCCGATCAATGGGCAAGTCAATCAAAGTCCATACTTTGCTCTCATACATGGATCTCATCTCAGATTTCATGGTATCAAGCCATTTCGCGGAATCTGGGCTCATCATCGCTTCCTCATAGTTCGTAGGTTCATCATGGTCAAGTAACATGACCTCCAGAACAGGATTACCGTACCACTCTGGTGCGGATATCACTCCGGTTTACCTACGAGGTTCGGTAGTAACTTGATGTGAAGTTACATGATCATCATCATTAGCTTCCTCACTAATTGGTGTAGTAGTCACAGGAACAGATTTCTGTGATGAACTACTTTCCAATAAGGGAGCAGGTACAGTTACCTCATCAAGTTCTACTTTCCTTCCACTCACTTCTTTCGAGAGAAACTCCTTCTCTAGAAAGGATCCATTCTCAGCAATGAATATCTTGCCTTCGGATCTGTGATAGAAGGTGTACCCAACATTTTCTTTTGGGTATCCTATGAAGATTTACTTCTCCGATTTGGTTTCGAGCTTATCATGTTAAAACTTTTTCACATAAGCATCGCAGTCCCAAACTTTAAGAAACGACAGCTTAGGTTTCTCGCCAAACCACAGTTCATACGATGTCGTCTCAACGGATTTAGATGGTGCCCTATTTAACGTGAATGTAGCTGTCTCTAATGCATAACCCCAAAACGATAGTGGTAATTGGTAAGAGACATCATAGATCGCACCATATCTAATAAAGCATGGTTACGACGTTCGGACACACCATTACACTGTGGTGTTCCAGGTGGCGTGAGTAGTGAAACTATTGTTTTAACTGAAGGCCAAACTCGTAACTCAAATATTTTACTTCTGCGATCATATCGTAGAAACTTTTATTTTTGTTACGATGATTCTCCACTCCACTCTGAAATTCTTTGAACTTTTCAAATATTTCATACTTGTGTTTCATCAAGTAGATATACTCATATCTGCTCAAATCATCTGTGAAGATCAGAAAATAATGATACCTGCCGTGAGCCTCAATATTCATCGGACCACATACATCAGTATGTATGAATTCCAACAAATCTGTTGCTCGCTCCATTGTTCTGGAGAACGGAGTCTTAGTCGTCTTGCCCATGAGGCATGGTTCGCAAGCATCAACTGATTCATAATCAAGTGATTCCAAAAGCCCATCAGCATGGATTTTCTTCATGTGCTTTACACCAATATGACCTAAACGGCAGTGCCACAAATAAGTTGCACTATCATTTTTAACTTTGCATCTTTTGGCTTCAATATTATGAAAATGTGTATCACCACGATCGAGATCCAACAAACCATTTTCATTGGGTGTATGACCATAGAAGGTTTTATTCATGTAAACAGAACAACAATTATTCTCTAACTTACATGAATAACTGTATTGCAATAAACATGATCCAATCATATTTATGCTCAACGCAAACACCAAATAACATTTATTTAGGTTCAACACTAATCCCGAAAGTATAGGGAGTATGCGATGATGATCATATCAATCTTGAAACCACTTCCAACACACATCGTCACTCACCCTTAACTAGTCTCTGTTTATTTTGCAACTCCCATTTCGAGTTACTACTCCTAGCAACTGAACCAGTATCAAATACCAAGGGGTTGCTTTAAACACTAGTAAAGTACACATCAATAACATGTATATCAAATATAGCTTTGTTCACTTTGCCATCCTTCTTATCCACCAAATACTTGTGGTAGTTCTTCTTCTAGTGACCAGCCCCTTTGCAGTAGAAGCACTTAGTCTCAGGCTTAGGTCCAGACTTGGGTTTCTTCACTTGAGCAACAACTTGTTTGCCATTCTTCTTGAAGTTCCCCTTCTTCCCTTTGCCCTTTCTCTTGAAACTAGTGGTCTTGTCAACCATCAACACTTGATGTTTTTCTTGATTTCTACCTTCGCCGATTTTTGCATCACGAAGAGCTTGGGAATCGTTTCCGTTATCCCTTGCATATTATAGTTCATCACGAAGTTCTACTAACTTGGTGATGGTGACTAGAGAATTATGTCAATCACTATTTTATTTGGAAGATTAACTCCCACTTGATTCAAGCGATTGTAGTACCCAGACAATCTGAGCACATGCTCACTGCTTGAGCTATTCTCCTCCATCTTTTAGCTATAGAACTTGTTGAAGACTTCATATCTCTCAACTCGGGCATTTACTTGAAATATTAACTTCAACTCCTGGAACATCTCATATGGTCCATGACGTTCAAAACGTCTTTGAAGTCCCGATTCTAAGCTGTTAAGCATGGTGCACTAAACTATCAAGTAGTCATCATATTGAGCTAGCCAAACGTTCATAACGTATGTATCTGCTCCTACAATAGGTGTGTCACCTAGCGGTGCATCAAGGACATAATTCTTCTGTGCAGCAATGAGGATAAACCTCAGATCACGGATCCAATCCGCATCATTGCTACTAACATCTTTCAACTTGGTTTTCTCTAGGAACATATATAAATTAAACGGGGAGCAACATCGCGAGCTATTGATCTACAACATAGATATGCTAATACTACCAGGACTAAGTTCATGATAAATTAAGGTTCAATTAATCATATTACTTAAGAATTCCCACTTAGATAGACATCCCTCTAATCATCTAAGTGATCATGTGATCCAAATCAACTAAACCATAATCGATCATCACGTGAAATGGAGTAGCTTTCAATGGTGAACATCACTATGTTGATCATATCTACTATATGATTCATGCTCGACCTTTCGGTCTCAGTGTTCCGAGGCCATATCTGCATATGCTAGGCTCGTCAAGTTTAACCTGAGTATTCTGCATGTGCAAAACTGGCTTGCACCCGTTGTAGATGGACGTAGAGCTTATCACACCCGATCATCACGTGGTGTCTGGGCACGACGAACTTTGCAATAGTGCATACTCAGGGAGAACACTTTTATCTTGAAATTTAGTGAGAGAACATCTTATAATGCTACCGTCATAACTAAGCAAAGTAAGATGTATAAAAGGTAAACATCTCATGCAATCAAAATATGTGACATGATATGGCCATCATCATCTTGTGCCTTTGATCTCTATCTCCAAAGCATCGTCATGATCTCCATCATCACCCGCATGACACTATAATCTCCATCATCTTGATCTATATCAATGTGTCGTCACATGGTCGTCTCGCCAACTATTGCTCTTGCAACTATTGCTATCGCATAGCGATAAAGTAAAGCAATTATTTGGCGCTTGCATCTTATGCAATAGAGAGACAACCATAAGGATTTTGCCAGTTGCCGATAACTTCAACAAAACATGATCATCTTATACAATAAAATATAGCATCACGTCTTGACCATATCACATCACAACATGCCCTGCAAAAACAAGTTAGACATCCTCTACTTTGTTGTTGCAAGTTTCATGTGGCTGCTACGGGCTTAGCAAGAACCGTTCTTACCTACGCATCAAAACCACAATGATAGTTTGTCAAGTTGGGGCTGTTTTAACCTTCACAAGGATCGGGCGTAGCCACACTCGGTTCAACTAAAGTTGGAGAAACTGACACCCGCCAGCCACCTATGTGCAAAGCACGTCGGTAGAACCAGTCTCGCGTAAGTGTACGCATAATGTCGGTCCGGGCCGCTTCATCCAACAATATCGCCGAACCAAAGTATGACATGCTGGTAAGCAGTATGACTTATATCGCCCACAACTCACTTGTGTTCTACTCGTGCATATAACATCAACGCATAAAACCAGGCTCGGATGCCACTGTTGGGGAACGTAGTAATTTCAAAATTTTCCTACGCACACGCAAGATCATGGTGATACACAACAATGAGAGGGGAGAGTGTTGTCCACGTACCCTCGTAGACCGAAAGCGGAAGCGTTAGCACAACGCGGTTGATGTAGTCATACGTCTTCATGATCCGACCGATCAAGTACCGAACGTACGACACCTCCGAGCTCAGCACTCGTTCAGCCCGATGACGTCCCTCAAACTCCGATCCAGCCGAGTGTTGAGGGAGAGTTTCGTCAGCACGACGGCGTGGTGACGATGTTGATGTTCTACCGATGCAGGGCTTCGCCTAAGCACCGCTACAATATTATCGAGGTGGACTATGGTGGAGGGGGGCACCGCACACGGCTAAGAGACAATCAACTTGATCAACTTGTGTGTTTAGAGGTGCCCCCCTGCCCCTGTATATAAAGGAGCAAGGGGGGAGGCGGCCGGCCTAGGAGGAGGGCACGCCAAGGGGGGAGTCCTACTCCCACCGGGAGTAGGACTCCTCCTTTCCTTGTTGGAGTAGGAGTGAAGGAAAGAGGAGGAGAGGGAGAAGGAAAAGGGGGCTGCACCCCTTGTCCAATTCGGACCAGAGGGGGGCGCAGGCCTCCTTCCTTTTGGCCTATCTCCTCTATTCCCGTATGGCCCAACAAGGCCCATATACTCCCCGGCGAATTCCCGTAACTCTCCGGTACTCCGAAAAATACCCGAATCACTCAGAACCTTTCCGAAGTCCGAATATAGTCGTCCAATATATCGATCTTTATGTCTCGACCATTTCGAGACTCCTCATCATGTCCCCGATCTCATCCGGGACTCCGAACTCCTTCGGTACATCAAAACATATAAACTCATAATATAACTGTCATCGTAGCGTTAAGCGTGCGGACCCTACGGGTTCGAGAACTATGTAGACATGACCGAGACATGTCTCCAGTCAATAACCAATAGTGGAACCTGGATGCTCATATTGGCTCCTACATATTCTACGAAGATCTGTATCATCCTGACCGCATAACAACATACATTGTTCCCTTTGTCATCGGTATGTTACTTGCCCGAGATTCGATTGTCGGTATCTTAATACCTAGTTCAATCTCATTACCGGCGAGGCTTTAAGTGATGTGCATTACCGAGAGGGCCCAGAGATACCTCTCCGACAATCGGAGTGACAAATCCTAATCTCGAAATACGCCAACCCAACAAGTACCTTCGGAGACACCTGTAGAGCACCTTTATAATCACCCAGTTACGTTGTGACGTTTGGTAGTACACAAAGTGTTCCTACGGTAAACAGGAGTTGCATAATCTCATAGTCATAGGAACATGTATAAGTCATGAAGAAAGCAATAGCAACAAACTAAACAATCATGTGCTATGCTAACGGAATGGGTCAAGTCAATCACATCATTCTCTAATGATGTGACCCCGTTAATCAAATGACAACTCATGTCTATGGCTAGGAAACTTAACCATCTTTGATTCAATGAGCTAGTCAAGTAGAGGCATACTAGTGACACTCTGTTTGTCTATGTATTCACACATGTATTATGTTTCCGGTTAATACAATTCTAGCATGAATAATAAACATTTATCATGAAATAAGGAAATAATTAATAACTTTATTATTGCCTATAGGGCATATTTCCTTCTATCAAAACCTCCCGAGGGAACTAATGGGCCTTGATGGGCCTTAGTGGAAGAGAGGAAGGGCCAAGAGGGGCTGGCCGTGCCCCACCCACCCCCTTGGGTCCGAATTGTACTAGGGGAAGGGGGCAGTGCCCCCCTTTCCTTCCCTTCCCCCTCTTCCTTCCTTCATCCCCCTTTCCTCTAGGTGGAATCCTACTAGGACTTGGAGTCCTAGTAGGACTCCTCCTCCCGGCACGCCCTACAGGGCCGGCCGGCCTCCCCCTCCCCTCCTTTATATACGTGGACAGGGGGCACCCTAGAACACACAAGATCAATTGTCTTAACAGTGTGCGGTGCCCCCCTCCACAGTTACACACCTCGGTGGTTTCGTCGTAGTGCTTAAGCGAATCCCTACGTCGGTAACTTCATCATCACCGTCGCCACATCGTCGTGCTGATGGAACTCTCCCTCATCCTCAACTGGATCAAGAGACCGAGGGACGTCATCGAGCTGAACGTGTGCTGAACGCGGAGGTGCCGTATGTTTGGGACTTGGATCGGTTGGATCGCGAAGATGTTCGACTACATCAACCACGTTACCAAATGCTTCCACTTTCGATCTATGAGGGTACGCGGACACACTCTCCCCTCTCATTGCTATGCATCTCCCAGATAGATCTTGCGTGATCGTAGGGAATTTTTTGAAATACTACGTTCCCCAACAGTGGTATCAGAGCCAGGTTTATGCGTAGATGTTATATGCATGAGTAGAACACAAAGAGTTGTGGGTGATAATCGTCATACTGCTTACCAGCAACGTCTTACTTTGATTCGCCGATATTGTTGGATGAAGCGGCCCGGACCGACGTTACATGACTGCGTTCATGAGACTAGTTCTACTGGCGTGCTTCACACACAGGTGGCTGGCGGGTGTCTGTTTCTCCAACTTTAGTTGAATCGAGTTTGACTACGCCCGGTCCTTGTTGAAGTTTAAAACAACACACTTGACGAAAAATCGTTATGGTTTTGATGCGTAGGTAAGAACGGTTCTTGCTAGAAGCCCATAGCAGCCACGTAAAACTTGCAACAACAAAGTATAGGACGCCTAACTTGTTTTTGCAGGGCATGTTGTGACGTGATATGGTCAAGACGTGATGAGATATAAATTGTTGTATGAGATGATCATGTTTTGTAACAGTTATCGGCAACTGGCACGAGCCATATGGTTGTCGCTTTATTGCATGAAATGCAATCGCCATGTAATTGCTTTACTTTATCACTAAGCGGTAGCGATAGTCGTAGAAGCAATAGTTGGCGAGACGACAACGATTGGAGATCAAGGTGTCAACCCGGTGACGATGGTGATCATGACGGTGCTTTGGAGATGGAGATCAAAAGCACAAGATGATGATGGCCATATCATATCACTTATTTTGATTGCATGTGATGTTTATATTTTATGCATCTTATTTTGCTTAGTACGGCGGTAGCATTATAAGATGATCTCTCACTAAATTTCAAGGTATAAGTGTTCTCCCTGAGTATGCACCGTTGCTACAGTTCGTCGCGCCAAGACACCACGTGATGATAAGGTCTGATAAGCTCTACGTTCACATACAACGAGTGTAAGCCAGTTTTGCACACGCAGAATACTCAGGTTAAACTTGACGAGCCTAGCATATACAGATATGGCCTCAGAACACTGAGACCGAAAGGTCGAGCGTGAATCATATAGTAGATATGATCAACATAGTGATGTTCACCATTGAAAACTTCTCCATCTCACATGATGATCGGACATGGTTTAGTTGATATGGATCATGTGATCATTTAGATGACTAGAGACATGTCTATCTAAGTGGGAGTTCGTAAGTAATATGATTATTGAACTTTAATTTATCATGAACTTAGTACCATATAGTAATTTGCATGTCTATGTTGTTGTAGATCAATGGCCCGTGCTACCGTTCCTTTGAATTTTAATGCGTTTCTAGAGAAAGCTAAGTTGAAAGATGATGGTAGCAACTACACGGACTGGGTCCATAACTTGAGAATTATCCTCATTGCTGCACAGAAGAATTACGTCCTGGAAGCACCGCTGGGTGCAAAACCCACTGCAGGAGCAACTCCAAATGTTATGAACGTCTGGCGGAGCAAAGCTGATGACTACTCGATAGTTCAGTGTGCCATGCTTTGCGGCTTAGAACCGGGACTTCAACGATGTTTTGAACGTCATGGAGCATATGAGATGTTCCAGGAGTTGAAGTTAATATTTCAAGCAAATGCACAGATTGAGAGATATGAAGTCTCCAATAAGTTCTAGAGCTGCAAGATGGAGGAGAATAGTTATGTCAGTGAACATGTACTTAGAATATCTGGGTACCACAACCACTTGACTCAACTGGGAGTTAATATTACTGATGATAGTGTCATTGACAGAGTTCTTCAATCACTGCCACCAAGCGACAAAAGCTTCATGATGAACTATAATATACAAGGGATGGATAAGAGAATTCCCGAGCTCTTCGCGATGCTAAAGGCTGCGGAGGTAGAAATCAAGAAGGAGCATCGTGTGGATGGTTAAAAAGACCACTAGTTTCAAGAAGAAGGGTTAAGGGAAGAAGGGGAACTTCAAGAAGAACGGCAAGCAAGTTGCTGCTCAAGTAAAGAAACCCAAGTCTGGACCTAAGCCTGAAACTGAGTGCTTCTACTGCAAAGGGACTGGTCACTGGAAGCGGAACTGCCCCAAGTATTTGGTGGATAAGAAGGATGGCAAAGTGAAAGGTATATTTGATATACATGTTATTGATGTGTGCCTTACTAATGCTCGTAATAGCGCATGGGTATTTGATACTGGTTCTGTTGCTCATATTTGCAACTCGAAACAGGGGCTACGGATTAAACGAAGATTGTCTAAGGATGA
Source organism: Triticum monococcum (assembly GCA_034509565.1). Classification (NCBI taxonomy): domain Eukaryota; kingdom Viridiplantae; phylum Streptophyta; class Magnoliopsida; order Poales; family Poaceae; genus Triticum; species Triticum monococcum. Next base: position 676,441,117 of record CM067842.1, on the reverse strand, counting down.
GGTGACGATGCGCGTGGGAAATGGTTCCAAAGTCGATGTGATCGCCGTCGGCACGCTACCTATACATCTACCTTCGGGATTAGTATTAGGCCTGAATAATTGTTATTTGGTGCCAGCGTTAAGCATGAACATTATATCTAGATCTTGTTTGATGTGAGACGGTTATTTTTCATTTAAATCATAGAATAATGGTTGCTCTATTTATATGAGTAATATCTTTTATGGTCATGCACCCTTGATGAGTGGTCTATTTTTGTTCAATCTCCATAGTAGTGATACACATATTCATAGTATTGAAGCCAAAAGATACAAGTTTAATAATGATAGTGCAATTTATTTGTGGCACTGCCGTTTAGGTCATATTGGTGTAAAGCGCATGAAGAAACTCCATGTTGATGAACTTTTGGAATCACTTGATGCTTGTGAACCATGCCTCATGGGCAAGATGACTAAGACTCCGTTCTCCGGAACAATGGAGCGAGCAACCGACTTGTTGGAAATAATACATACTGATGTATGTGGTCCAATGAGTGTTGAGGCTCGCGGCGGGTATCGTTATTTTCTGACCTTCACGGATGATTTGAGCATATATGGGTATATCTACTTGATGAAACATAAGTCTGAAACATTTGAAAAGTTCAAAGAATTTCAGAGTGAAGTGGAAAATCATCGTAACAAGAAAATAAAGTTTCTACGATCTGATTGTGGAGGAGAATATTTGAGTTACGAGTTTGGTCTTCATTTGAAACAGTGTGGAATAGTTTTGCAACTCACGTCACCTGGAACACCACAGCGTAATGGTGTGTCCGAACGTCGTAATCATACTTTATTAGATATGGTGCGATCTATGATGTCTCTTACTAATTTACCGCTATCGTTTTGGGGTTATACTTTAGAGACAACTGCATTCATGTTAAATAGGGCACCATCTAAATCCGTTGAGACGACACCATATGAACTGTGGTTTGGCAAGAAACCCAAGTTGTCGTTTCTTAAATTTTGGGGCTGCGATGCTTCAACCTAATAAGCTCGAACCCAAATCAGAGAAATGTGTCTTCATAGGATACCCAAAGGAGACTGTTGGGTACACCTTCTATCACAGATTCGAAGGCAAGATATTCATTGCTAAGAATTGATACTTTCTAGAAAAGAAGTTTCTCTCGAAAGAAGTGAGTGGGAGGAAAGTAGAACTTGATGAGGTAATTGTACCTTCTCCCGAATTGGAAAGTAGTTCATCACAGAAATTAGTTCCAATGATTCCTACACCAATTCGTGAGGAAGCTAATGATGATGGTCATGAAACTTCTGATCAAGTTACTACCGAACATCGTAGGTCAACCAGAGTGGTACGGTAATCCTGTTTTGGAGGTCATGTTACTTGACCATGACGAACCTACGAACTATGAGGAAGCGATGATGAGCCCAGATTCCGCGAAATGGCTTGAGGCCATGAAATCTAAGATGGGATCCTTGTATGAGAACAAGGTATGGACTTTGGTTGACTTGCCCGATGATCGGCAAGCAATAGAAAATAAATGGATCTTCAAGAAGAAGACTGACGCTGACGGTAATGTTACTATCTACAAAGCTCGACTTGTTGCGAAAGGTTTTCGACAAGTTCAAGGAGTTGACTACGATGAGACCTTCTCACCCGTAGTGATGCTTAAGTTTGTCCGAATCATGTTAGCAATTGCCGCATTTTATGATTATGAAATTTGGCAAATGGATGTCAAACTTGCATTCCTTAATGGATATCTTAAAGAAGAGTTGTATATGATGCAACCAGAAGGTTTTTTCTATCCAAAAGGTGCTAACAAAGTGTGCAAACTCCAGCGATCCATTTATGGACTGGTGCAAGCCTCTCGGAGTTGGAATATACGCTTTGATAGTGTGATCAAAGCATATGGTTTTATACATACGTTTGGAGAAGTCTGTATTTACAAGAAAGTGAGTGGGAGCTCTGTAGCATTTCTGATATTATATGTGGATGACATATTGTTGATTGGAAATTATACTGAATTTCTGAATAGCATAAAAGGATACTTGGCAAAAGGTGCTTATATATTGGGCCTCAAGATCTATAGAGATAGATCAAGATGCTTAATTGGACTTTCACAAAGTACATACCTTGATAAAGTTTTGAAGAAGTTCAAAATGGATCAGTCAAAGAAAGGGTTCTTGCCTGTGTTACAAGGTGTGAAGTTGAGTCAGACTCAATGCCCGACCACTGCAGAAGATAGAGAGAAAATGAAAGGCATTCCCTATGCCTCAGCCATAGGTTCTATCATGTATGCAATGCTGCGTACCAGACCTGATGTGTGCCTTACTATTAGTTTAGCAGGGAGGTACCAAAGTAATCCAGGAGTGGATCATTGGACAGCGGTCAAGAACACCCTGAAATACCTGAAAAGGACTAAGGATATGTTTCTCGTTTATGGAGGTGACAAAGAGCTTGTCATAAACAGTTACGTCGATGCAAGCTTTGACACTGATCCGGATGACTCTAAGTCACAAACCAGATACGTATTTATATTGAATGGTGGAGCTGTCAGTTGGTGCAGTTTCAAGCAGAGCGTCGTGGCGGGATCTACGTGTGAAGCGGAGTACATAGCTGCTTCGGAAGCAGCAAATGAAGGAGTCTGGATGAAGGAGTTCATATCCGATCTAGGTTTCATACCTAGTGTATTGGGTCCAATGAAAATCTTTTGTGACAATATTGGAGCAATTGCCTTGGCGAAGGAATCCAGATTTCACAAGAGAACCAAATACATCGAGAGACGCTTCAATTCCATCCGTGATCAAGTCAAGGAGGGAGACATAGAGATTTACAAAATACATATGGATTTGAATGTTGCAGGCCCGTTGACTAAGCCTCTCTCATGAGCAAAACATGATCAACACCAAGACTCCATGGGTGTTAGGATCATTACTATGTAATCTAGATTATTGACTCTAGTGCAAGTGAGGGACTAGAGGAAATAGGCCCTAGAGGCAATAATAAATTTGTTATTTATATTTCCTTATATCATGATAAATGTTTATTATTCATGCTAGAATTATATTAACCGGAAACTTAGTACATGTGTGATTACATAGACAAACAGAGTGTCCCTAGTATGCCTCTACTTGACTAGCTCGTTAATCAAAGATGGTTAAGTTTCCTGACCATAGACATGTGTTGTCATTTGATGAACGGGATCACATCATTAGAGAATGATGTGATGGACAAGACCCATCCATTAGCTTAGCATAATTATCGTTTAGTTTTATTGCTATTATTGCTTTCTTCATGACTTATACATGTTCCTCAGAATATGAGATTATGCAACTCCCGAATACCGTAGGAACACCTTGTGTGCTATCAAACGTCACAATGTAACTGGGTGATTATAAAGATGCTCTACAGGTGTCTTCGATGGTGTTTGTTGAGTTGGCATAGATCGAGATTAGGATTTGTCACTCAGTGTATCGGAGAGGTATCTTTGGGCCCTCTCGGTAGTGCACATCACTATGAGCCTTGCAAGCAATGTGACTAATGAGTTAGTCACAGGATGATGCATTACGAAATGAGTAAAGAGACTTGCCGGTAACGAGATTGAACTAGGTATGATGATACCGACGATCGAATCTCGGGCAAGTAACATACCGATGACAAAGGGAACAACGTATGTTGTTATGCGGTTTGACCGATAAAGATCTTCGTAGAATATGTAGGAGCCAATATGAGCATCCAGGTTCCACTATTGGTTATTGACCGGAGATGTGACTCGGTCATGTCTACATAGTTCTCGAACCCGTAGAGTCCGCACGCTTAACGTTCGATGACGATTTGTATTATGAGTTATATGATTTGATGACCGAAGATTGTTAGGAGTCCTGGATGAGATCACGGACATGATGAGGAGTCTCGAAATGGTCGAGACATAAATATTGATATATTGGATGATGTTATTCGGACACCGGACGAGTTCCGAGAGGTACCGGATAATTATGGGAGTGTCGCAGGGTTATTGGAACTCCCGGGGGAACTAATGGGCCTTGATGGGCCTTGGTGGGAAGAGAGGAAGGGCGAAGAGGGTCTGGCCGCCTCCCCCCCCCTTGGGTTCGAATTGGACTAGGGGAAGGGGGCGGCGCCCCCCTTTCCTTCCCATCCCCCTCTTCCTTCCTTATTCCCCCTTTCCTCTAGGTGGAATCCTACTAGGACTTGGAGTCCTAGTAGGACTCCTCCTCCTGGCGCGCCCTACAGGGCCGGCCAGCCTCCCCTCCCCTCCTTTATATACGGGGGCAGGGGGCACCCTAGAACACACAAGATCAATTGTTTTAGCCGTGTGCGGTGCCCCCCTCCACAGTTACATACCTCGGTCATATCGTCATAGTGCTTAGGTGAAGCCCTGTGCCGGTAACTTCATCATCATCGTCGCCACGCCGTCGTGCTGACGGAACTCTCCCTCGTCCTCAACTGGATCAAGAGATCGAGGGACGTCATCGAACTGAACGTGTGCTAAACGCGGAGGTGCCGTACGTTAGGTACTTGGATCGGTTGGATCGCGAAGACGTTCGACTACATCAACTGCATTACTAAACGGTTCCGCTTTCGGTCTAGGAGGGTACATGGACACACTCTCCCCTCTCGTTGCTATACATCTCCTATATAGATCTTGCGTGATCGTAGTAATTTTTTTGAAATACTTCGTTCCCCAACACCTGGGTCGGCCCATCTACATATTTTCTGTTGTGTCTTAATCCGCAAAAAAGGGCGTTGCCAGGATTGGAACCGGCTACCTCCCTCGTCAAGGACCGCGAGTGTAATCACGCGACCACCGGGAGGGATCTAGCTGGTTTTTAACTTTTCTTCTATTATTCGTTCTTGGCCCTGCTTCCTTTTTAAATTTTTTGTTTTCTTTTTTTCTTCGTCTTGGTTCGATGAATTGGTTCACAAATAAATGAACATTTGCTTCAAATCGATGAACTTTTTTCAAAATCCATTAACTTGTTTTGAATTTTGATGAACTTTTATTCAAATTTGATGAACTACTTTTCCAATTTGATTAACGTATTTCGAATTTCATTGAACTTTTTTCAATGTCGATGAACTTTTTTCAGATTCAATGAAGTTTTTTTCAATTTTGATGAACTTCTTTTCAAATTCGATGATTTTTTTTTCACTTTTTGTAAAAAAATTCCAAAATCGATGAACTTTTTTCAAATTTGTGAACTATTTTTCAAAATTGATGAACTTTTTTCAAAATTGGTGAACTTTTTTCAAAATCGATGAACAATTTTTGATTTTTTATGAACCTTTTTCAAATCTATGAACTTTTTTCTCAAGATTTGTGAACTATTTTTTTCAAAATTGTGAACTGTTTTTCAAAATTGATTATTTTTTCAAAACAAATCAACTTTTCTATAATTCATGAGCTTTTTCCAAAAAAAATCAAAGAAAATAAAAATAGCGCTAGAGTAAACGTTTACATGTGGAATAAATTACGCGACTACAAATTTACTATCGTGGGAGCCTTCACTGCTAGCCGCCTCCTCGTCCTCCACAAAAAGAGCTAGGGTTTCTGCCTCCCGCCGGCGCCACTTCAGATCCGCTCCTCTCCGGTGGCCCTAGGGCTATGGGGGCGCGGTGGATCTCGGCAAGGGCCGGCAGGAGGTCTCTGTTTTTAGTCGTCTCTTTCAGTTTTGCTAGGGTTTGTGTCCTGCTCAGGAAGACGAGACGGCGGCGGCTCCCTGAAGATGGAATAAAGGTCTCCCCACCTAGACCCCGTTCCGACGGTGCGTCTAGCACCGTTGGTGGGCGTGTGGAGGTGTGTCTACGGCGAATCTATCTTTGATGGATTTGCTCGGATCTCGTCGTTGTTCATCTACGTTCGTGTGTCTTCGAGTTGGATCCCTCTGATCTATGTTATTCTTCATCTGCGGCGGTTCCTGTTCTGGTGCGCTGGTCCTACGGGGCCTTAGCACGACGACTTCTTGAGTGTCTACTACAACTAGTTGCGCCTGACAACGGCGATGGAGAGGCGATGATGGCGGCGTGCCTTCGGCTCGCTTCAGTGCTTGTAGTCCTCGCTAGATGGTCTACGGATCTGGATGTAATTTTTATTATTTTTGGTATTCGTTGGACTGCCATGATTGAAGATGAGTAGATCAGAAATTTTCTCACAAAAAATATACCCATAAAGTTCTTCTCGCAAACTAGGTCAGGTGGTTAGCCATACACGTTCGCCCATTCTTAAGGGGCGAGTTCGATTCTCGTTGAGAACACTTTTTGGGGGTGTTTTTTCCCTTTTTTCGTGCTACCCTGTAACGACAGAATTTCGTGAAAGCCACTGTGCTAGACCAGGTGTTGTGTTAGATTAGCAGCGCAAATCAAAAAAGAAACTGTCGACATCGGAAAACTGTAAAAGATTCGCAGAAGTTAAATTCAAAATGAGGGATCGGACCGAAGATCCCCTGATAGTGCTTTTTTCAACTTTTTGAAAACCCAAACATTTTCTAAATAACACGAACAAAATGGAGAATATTTTGAAAAGTGCAAACATTTTATAAATTGTGGACAAAATTTAAAAAATGGAACATTTCTAAATTTCTGGACCACTTTAAAAACTTCAACCCTGAACAAAATTTGAAAATGGGAACATTTTTTAATTTCTGAACAATTTTTGAAAATTCGAACATGATTATTTTTTTCAAAAACAAAACGCGAATCTTTTATCAAAAGCGAACATTATTAGTTTTTTCAAAAAAAATGAGAAAACCCAAACATTTTTCAACACACAAACGAATTTTGGAGATGCAAACATATTTTCCATAACGGAAACATTTTTTAAACTACCAAAAAACTGAACAGGAACAATTTTTCAAATTTCAAAACAAAATTTCGAAACAAGAACAACTTTTGTATGCGAGCATTTTTTGAAACTCCAGAACAAAATTTGAAAAAACAAACATTTTTTTAAATTTGCAAACAATTTTGGAAATGGAACATTACTCGAAACTCCGAACAAAACTTGTAAATATGAACACTTTTTGAAATTTGCGCACAAATTTTGGAACGGAAATATTTTTTCAAACTCCCAAACAAAATTTATGGAATTTACGATCATTTTTTCAATTTGTGAACAAAATTTGAAAACATGAACATTTATAAATTTGTGAACAAATTTGAAAAGCTGGAACACTTTTTGAAATTCCTAAACATTTTTCGAATGCAAACAAAATTGGAAAACATGGATAATTTTGAAATAGGAACATTTATTGAAACTCGTGAACAAAGAATGAAAAAACAAACATTTTTCTTAAATTTGCGAACAAATTTTGGGAAGTTGCGAAATTTTGAAAAAAAAACCAAAATAAAAGAACAAAATAAAAAAAATAATAGAAAACCGAAAAGAACCAGAAAAACGATACAGGGAAAAACCGGTTCAAGGAACCTTCTAGAAGGTTCCCACAACTGGTTGGACAAACTATGTATAAGTGGGCCGGCCCATGTCTGTCGCTCGCTGCGCTGCTATGTGAGATCGCTCGTCAGTTCGCCGCAGCGACGGGTGAATAGGATTTTCCGAGAGCAACTAGTTAACGAGCGCTTTTTCGGGAGCCTCACAACGATCATCGTCACTTGACGCGCTCTCAGCCATTCACCACATGTCGCACTCTGGGCGCTCCCTTTAGATTTTATTTGCACGTGTTTTTGGCTTTTAAACGGTTTTTTCGACGTTTTGGTTTTCCACGGTCCTCTTTAGCTTTTCGCGTGAAAAACTAAAGTTTTTTCTTTCGTGAGAGTCACGGTTTTGCTTACGCAAGAGGCACGGTTTTCCTTTCGCGAGAGTCACGGCCGTGCCTCTCAAAAACGAAAAAAATGTATTTTCTGTTTTTTTTTCCGCGAGAGGCACGGTTGTGCTTTCGCGAGAGTCACGATCGAGCCTCTAGGAAACCGAAAAAAGCGATTTCTGTTTTTTTCCTTTCGCGAGAGTCACGGTTTGTTTCCGTGAGAGGCGCGGTTGTGCTTTCGCGAGAGTCACGGCCGTGCCTCTCGGAAACGAAAAAAACGCGTTTTCTGTTTTTTTTTCCTTTCGCAAGAGTCACGGTTTTGTTTCCGTGAGAGACACGGTTGTGCTTTCACGAGAGTCGCGGCCGTTCCTCTCGGAAACGAAAAAAATGTTTTCTGTTTTTTTCTTTCGCAAGAGTCACGGTCTTGCTTCCACGAGAGGGACAGTTCTGCTTTCGCGAGAATCACGACCGTGCCTTTCGAAAATGAAAAAAATATGTTTTCTGTTTTTTTTCTGTCGCGAGAGTCACGGTTTTGCTTTCACGAGAGGCACGGTTGTGCTTTTGCGAGAGTCACGGCCGTGCCTCCTCGGAAACGAAAAAAACGTATTTTCTTTTTTCTTTTTCCTGCCGCGAGAGTCACGGTTTTTGCTTCCGCGAGAGGCATGGTTGTAATTTCGTGAGAGGCACGGACGTGTCTCTTTCGGAAAGGGAAAAAAGCCGTGCTTCCGGTTCAGTTTTTTCGTCCGTTTTTCATCTGGTTTTTTCATAAAAGAAAAGTTTGTCAAAACCTTTCAACATGGGATCTAGTTTTGAAGATCTCGATGCGAGGAATCCAACAGTGAAAGCGGTTCGAGATTTGGATGCACGATATAAGAGATAAAACGTTTGAATAAACGAATCTATGAAAAAAGAAAAAAAAACTCCCAAATTATGACAAGTAGCGTGCTGTATGTGCGCCACTTATTGCAACCAGGGAAGTTGGAGTGATCTTTACAACGAATACTCCTCAACTAATGTTTTCGGGATTTTCCATGTGCACCCGCTACCCAGCTCACATGGGCCAGGCCAGCAATGACCACATGCACTCCCTCCCTTTCACCTTTGACCGATTGGCTGTTAGTCCGTTGACCGTTGACTTATTAAAGGAGATCATGGATTCAAAAACATCCCAAAATTCATAAAAAGTTAATGGATTCAAAAAATAATGAACTAAAAAATCTCATGAATATGAAAAAACTACAGAAATTTTAAATAAATATAGCAAATTTGAAAAAAAACTTTTTTTTGAAAAAAAAATCCGAAAAAGTTGAAAACTTCATAACATTGAAAATGTTCACGAAAATGGAAAAAAACATTGCGAATTTATACAGAGTTCACCAATTTTAAAAAGTTCACAAATGTAAGAAATGATCACAAAAATAATAAGTCAGTTTGAGAATTTGAAAAATTGAAAAAAATTCTCAAATTTATATTAAGCTCAAAAAAATCAATTTTTAATATATTTATGAATTTGTGAAAATTTTCATGAATTTCAAAATAGATCATGATTCTTAATAGGTGAAACTGTTTATAAATTTGTGAAAAGTTTCACAAGTCATAGTATATTGAATAAAGCAGAAAAATGTTTATGAATTTATGAAAATGTTTATGAATTTGAAAAATTTATGAATTTGTGAAAAGTTTCAAAATCATAGTATTTTTTAGAAAAAAAGGAAAAAATAATAGAAAGTTAAGAATAAATAACAGAACAAAAGAATGGGTGAAATAAACCACAGAAAAACCCATCCCACTTAACTGGTGGGACATTCTAGAAGGTTCCCGAAACAGGTGCGAGAGAAGAATGGTTCTGTGGTCCATTATAGACTAGCGAACCAAGGGGGTGTGTGCCCAGTACGGTTAACTATCTATTTGGTGTTTAAGGCGCCAAATAAAATTCAGGTGGTGCTAGGCTTACCCATACACTGCGCATACCCCTCCCTTTGCTTGATTTCAAGGGACCGGTTTTTGGAAGATCCAAGAAGCTTCCTGCCCGGTTTTGGGAAGCTTCCAGTAGTTTTTTTTCTGGTCTGGTTCTTATTCAGTTTTTATTTTTAATTTTCACTTTGTTCTTTGTTAAATGCGTGGTATTTCATTCAAATTCATGAAAGTTTTCCAAACTCTTGAATTTTTAAAAATGTTATGATTTTTTTCAAAAATCCGTGAGCTTTTTCGAGTTCATAAAACTTTTGTGTCAAATACATGAACTTTTTCTAAAATTTGTGAACTTTTTTCCTCCAAATCATGAACTTCTTGCAAATCCGCGGAACACCCAAACTTTTTTCAAGTTATTGGAATTTTAAAAAATTCATGAACTTTTTGGAATATATGAACCTTTTCAAACTCATGAAATTTTTTAAAAGGTCAACCTTCAAGTGAATAGTCAACCAATTTTTTTTTGAAATAAATTCATTTTGTCAAAAGTTAACAGTCTATTGGTCAACCAGTCAACCAGTCAACTAGTTAACCGAGTGTGCCTATTGTTGCTAGGTCGGCCCATAGCGATGGGGCGTGAGCATTAGCTCGATAGCTAGCATTAGAAGCACTGACTAGGAGCAGGGGCGGACGCACGTATAAAGCTGTGGGGGCAGATGCCCCCGCTCGATTTTTGGGCTGCCTTATACAGGGTCTCTAGTATATAACTTTGCCCCTTCTCGGCCCGTTATCTTTGCCCCCATTTGTTTATTTTTCCTGGTTAAACTTTGCAAAGCCCATACATTATAGACAACCGAGCCCACCCAGGCACATGGACTTTCACATGCGAGAAGTCATTGGCCCGTGCCATACAATCCTATTTGCACAGAGCACGGACGGAGGGAGACCTGAGTCCTAGGCGCAACTGCCGCCTGGCGGCCAAGCAAAACGCGACGCGCCCTCGACAATTCATCTCCGGTCTTCCGCAAACACCTCCGATCTGCGTTGTGCACAATGGACGCCCGGCCGGTTTCCCGATCTATGGCCCTCTCAATTTTATCTGTGATGCTCTTCTGCGTGTAATTGATCAATCGAGATAAGCCCTAGGGTAAGTTCATCTTTTCTAGTTTCAGTTCTGATTTCCAAATTGTTGCTTCTTCTCTATTTCTGAGTTAGGAATTGGGCGAGTTTTATTTAAAATATCAACCTTGTGTACAATATACCAATTGATAACTAGGTAAACTGGTTGTAGCTTCACGGAATAATTTGTACAAAATAAGTTTGAGTATGTGAGAGAGGAATAAATCTGTAGGTACTATCTGCCTTCATTTATGATATTTTATTTAATGTCTCAACCTTTTGACATTGGCAGGGGAGCTAAAGGAGGGTTTTCCTATGTTTGTTGTAAAATCTACAACTCGCAACACGCCTCAGTTAATTGATCTGAACAAGCTTCCTTAGGATCCATCTAAAAGTAAGAGAATTACATGTTTTGATCTCAATCAACATCAGGACAATGTACTTTACATGGGAACCTTATGAGCCTCATGCATCTAAGTTTACACCTAGGAATATTGGGAAAACCTCATCCATCTGTTGAGAGATTTCTTCTAGCTATGAAGTTTCTGAAGAATGCTTTACGTAACATTTGCTTTGTGGAAGATCAATCTTGGATATCATCTACGATGAAGTGATAGTAAAACGCTTCCATGAAAAAAAAATATTCTACGATGAACAAGAGGAAGTGGGGTTTAAATTAATTTATCGTAATGTTTACATTCTCCCTTAACATGTACCTTTTTTTTCTTACAGGTTGCTGGTTAGAAATTTTATTCAAGAAGATTGCGAACAACAAATTGCTACTTGTCAAGTCATTGTGTCTTAAATGGTTAGTTTACTTTTACTCTTGCAATAAAGTTGTCATAATTATGTGTGTGATGAAATTATACTATAAGGAAATACATGATTTTGCTTATTGTTCCTAGTCCCTATATGTATGCTTGTGTAGTTGTGTGGCTAGTTTGTGTAAATGGTCTAACCATTAGTATCTACAGATCTTCCCATAAAAAAATATACTACACATCTTTGCCCCCTCTCAATTTTCATCCTGGGTCCGCCCCTGACTAGGAGCTTTCGCACTTACACTAACACTCTATAAGCAGGATATATGATTTCACAACTAAAATCGAAATCGTTTTGAGGCCCATATAGATTCTACGGAAACTCCCCTTGCGTGTTTATTGTGCCACATATAGGCTAAACCGTAAAAAGCGCACACTCCATCCTATGTTCGTTTTATAAGTTGGTCGGCCCATCAGTTGCAAAGTTTGTATGGAAATCTTAAATTCGTTTTGTGCTTCAGGAAGCCTTTCATCGGTTTTTTGGAATTCTTGAATTTTTCACATTCATAAACCTTTTCAAATCCATGAACAATTTTAAAATGTGTGACTTTTTTCAATTAAACAATTATTTTTTCAAATTAGCCAAGTCGTTTTAAATTTTGCGGCTCTCTTGTCCATGATTTTTTTAGTTTGCAAACTTTCTCAGATTCATGGAGTACTTAACAAATTCGCAATCATTTTTCAAACTTAAATTTTTTCTCAAAGTCACAAAAAACAGAGTTTGTGATTTATGGAAGTTCAAAGACTTTTTTAAAATCCATGAGTATTTTGTCAAAGTCACGCACATTTTTTAAGAATATGTGCAAATTTTATGATTTCAGCGGTTTTTAAAAATTAACAAAAAAAACTAATGTTTTTCAATGATCGGAAAACCAATTGTAAGAAAACATGTGCGAAAAAAAACAAAACGAGCATAAGCGAGTGGAAGCGGAGCGAGCATTACTGGGCTTAGGCCATTACAGGCAACACCCTGTGCACTGTTTGCGCAGCTGTCTTGTTTAGCTGAGAAGAATAGGGGGGCACCTAACTAGCGAGTTCCCAGCGGGCACCGTTAGGCGCGGGGGCGATCCGAGTGATGCCGCATGTTGCGCGATGGTGCACCCATGGGAAACACATTTTTCTCTATGCATGCGTTAACGTTTTTTTTTTTTTTTGCTCTCATCACGTGAAGTACACCGTCGTCTGGAAAAAGCATTATTGTGCTTCACGGTGACGCACAGTTGTGCTTTTTCACTTTGGTGAAGCACAACCATGCTTCTCCTAATTGTGCTTCCCTGAAAGGTGAAAAGCACATATGTGCTTTTGAGAAAAGCACAACTGTGCTTCTAGGATTTTTCTAGTTTTTGCTTTTTTCATCGTGTCTGTTTTTTCTTAGTTTCCTTCTTTTTGTTTCTGGTATTTTTATGGTTTTTGATTTTTGCCCGGTTTCCTTTTTTCGATTTCCGGTTCTTCCTGATGTTTTCGAAAAAAAAACAAAGTTTGTTTAAATCTATTAACATGCGATCTAGTTTTGAAAATCTCGATGCAAAAAAACCCAATGGTGAAAATTGTTTGTGATTTTGATGCACGATCAAGAGATAAATTTGTTTTTTTAATGAATTAAAAAAACCACAAAACTCCTAGGTTATGACAAGTGTCGCGCATGAAGCACGCCACTTGTCATCGCCAGAGAAGTTAGAAGTGATTTTGCAATGATACCCCTTAAGTGAATAGTCGTTCGTTCTACTGGGCATCGGACCATCCCACCGGCGCGTATAACATCCGTTATGAGCGGGGTATAGGATTTCAGGACAAGAAACTGAAAACATTTGATGCCCATATGGATTATGCTTGGCCGTGAAAAATACTAGGATGTCTATATTTATGGTGATGGTTGTCACCATCATCGGATACTAAAATGGCCACAGTTAGGGCGGCCATTACGCATGGGTACCGTTCTTAATTTCTTTAAATCGCTGGTCATTTCTATACAGCAAAAATGCATTTGTGCCAATGTCATAAGAAACCGGACACCTTGGATATAAAAAAAAGCACTTTATGCCGAAGGGTGCGTAGCTACCACCATGCGTGTGTAGCTATCACCATGCATAGGAAATCGCCTCTCTTTGATGTTATTTTCCCTTGCTTGCTTTTATTTTAAGAGAAGGTATCTTTTCGAAAATGCATGAATATATTTCAAAAAAATTGTAACATCTGAACTTACTTAACATTAGAAAAATGCATGGACACTATTTAAATTGTGTGAATAAATTCTAAAGTATATATGTGAATGTTTTTAAAATTATACAACCATTTTAAAAAAAATTGTTGAACGCTTCTTATTTAAATAAAAATTGCATGAACATTGAATAAAATACATGTTTATTTTTGCAAAAAAACATCAAAGTTTTTAAAATGCATCAAACATATTTTAATTACACAATTATTTTGTAAAATATTGGACTTTTTTAAATTTGAACATTTGTTAAATGCATAAATATTTGAAAAAATGCAATAACTCTTATAACCATGATTTATTCGAAAATACTAGTTTAAGAAAAACTACACGAGCATTTTCACACACGGGTAGGCAACCCTTTTGCAACATGCAAACAACATTACCTATATGCATATATATTAATATAAATTAATGAAAACATCGAAAGGAAGACGACTGCAAATAGTAGTTGTTGCGAAGAAACCTACCCATGGATCATAGTTCTTTTTGCATGATAAAAACCCTAAATTGCAAGCAGCAGGTGACAATGTCTAGAGAGGAAGGGCGTAATTCCTTCCCTGCATTGATTGTTGTCCTGGCACAATAGAGCATGGCAGGAGCTCATACAACCTCTGGGCCATGTTGTGCATGTTGTTTGGTTTCCCACAAAGCTCGGGCTGCACTAGGGCAGGAACTACCCTAAGAGTTTGGTTGCCCGCGTTTCGTGATTTTGGGATGTGTTGATGCACTACGTTAGTTTTGATTGCACACATTCGGTCCGATGTGGTTAGCTTATCCGCTACCGCCCTTGGTTAGCTGGAGTGTAATCAACACCAATAAACTTATCTAGGTCATCAAGTATGATGGTCTTTGACTCTTGGGTGTGTGGATACTCAGGGAAGGTTTCACTAAAGTCCATGATATGCTTGCCAATAGTCAGATCTCAGGAGAAGATGGTCTGCATATGAGAGTAGTTATGGATGTGCTTGTTGAGGTACTCAGCGTCCTTGGGGGGACCCCAAGAAATAAAGACTGTGTTGTTAGTTGTGATTGGCATGTTAGATCAGGTGAAACAAGTGATAGGTTAGCTAACCGTGATGTGGCCTTGGTAGTGATCAATGTGCAGCAGAATGGTGAAGGTGTCCTGATCCCATGCGCGTCAATAAGGTCTAAGCTTGGACACTTGGACCCATTTCTCTCCTCACCTCCTAAGATGGATGTACACTTGCGTTCACGTCACCTCCGTGCCACATAACTCAAACACCATGTATTCCCCTTCGTTGACCCACTGTCTTGCCAACCTTGATGGCCGAAATAGTAGACTGCAGATATCACCACCACTAAAGAGCGCTATCACAGGCCCATCAAACGCCTCTACACTCGGAGGCAACTATTGAGAGTCCTCAACATGTGAGGAAAAGGTATGCGAGTCTGACAAAATAAGGGCATGAGTCTTCGATGGTCATGTCCTATGCATGTTAGGATCAAGACTAGCTGAACAAGCACAATACATCTAATATAATATCATATTGCAGATGGATGGATCATGAAGCTCAACACAATAACTCATCTAGCAAACTAGTATGGACTGATCATGAAGTTCAAACGAGTACCACATCTACCATAGTACACATGGACTGATCATCAAACTCAAAATATTACTATTATGCAATCTGGTGAACTTGTTACCCTTTATCAGTTCCTGCCCTCGCCCACTTTTTTGGTACGGTCCAGGTTTTCGTCCCATAGCATTCGTTTTGACAACAGGCGAATGCGGTGAGTTTCCTGGCAGTGCGTTGAACTCGTTTCCATTTCTTTCATGTCCCCGGTTTATCTCTGGAACAATTGTATTTATGTTCTTATGCAATGGAAAGGGATTATCCCGGTTCAAAAAAAATATCAAAATCAACATACTACCATACTAGCAACGAAATCAACATGGAAAACATGTACATCTACCAAAACAGCATGAGCATCATCACCGCCGGCAAGCAAAACCCACCATACAACCAAAACGACACCACTAGCATTCGATCTATCACATCCTCACTACTTGCGTAACTTGCCATACCACTTGCAGATCTAATCTAATCTATGACATGCTCATAGTCTAAGCTACAACGGGTAGGGAGTGATGATATTTACAACCATCAGAGTAGAGAGAGGGGAGAGGCAAGGAACATCTGAGAGAAGAGGAAGAAGGATCGCCGTTGCCGACCACCGCAGACCGAAGAAGATGGCACCGCTTACGTGCTTATCAGTGAAGAAGCAACTCAGGATGAAGAACTCGAAGTAGGGGAAATGGTGGCGCGGATTCAGACAGCGAGTCGAAGGACACTAAATTGGGCGAAGCAATCGACGGGAGGTGGCTAAATTACTCACGCCAGTTTTCCAGGGAAGCGAGCGAGCTCTCACTATATCCCCGGGCGTATGAGCTCGGCGCCACGTTCCCCCTATCAACATGACACTGGTCTGGTTCAATGAAAAATGTCGATTCAGTCGTTTCCGTAGGGGCTGGCTAGCAGTGCTTTGAGGTTTGTGTGGACGAAAACCAAAGGGGGTAAAATTGCATCCATAAAGCCTAGCTGGGATGCTGGAACCAATCACATTTGAAGTGAGCAGCGATGCAACCACAACTCAGGATGTAAGTGGCGTTGTGTCCCACTAGCCCCACATATGTCATCCACCGAAAAACCCCTTAAATGGCGTTCGTGGACACCCAAAAAATTAAATGACGTTCGTGGATAGCCCAAAAAAGCACATCAAGCTAGCGACATACCACAATTCCAGTCCAACTCCTTTGCCAGCCAATCGCCACTTCCTTGCCCTAGGCTAGGGCACCGTCGCCACCATCTCCACCACAAGCCACTCCCAATCCTCCCTCCATTCCATGGCGTCACCATCACCATCGTGTTTCTTGAAGAGACCACCATCCAAGGACATCGCCGGGGACCGAGTCGAGCCTGGTGAGGATGCCTTCTCCGCTCCCGCTCCAATCCCTTGCTCCTTAGTTGCTCCTACCAAGGCTGGATTCGTGCTACAAGTTGGCCGCTGAAAAGCTAGAACATAAGTGGGTAGTCTATTGTATATCAGTGTATCAGTATTTGCTTTCTGAATATGTGAGAAAGTCATATAGGCCACATAAAAATAATTAGGGAGTACTATATATGAGCACCTGCATCTTTCTGTGTTCTTAAAAAAAGAGGCAAGAGCACTAAAGACCCACAAACTTGCAGTGTATGTGATGACTTAGTCCAGAAACTTGCAAAAGGTGATCAACCCATCCTTAATCTTGCACCGCGCGTGAAGTTTTAGTCCACAACCAATCAGGAGCAGACAAATGGCGCCACGCTGGCCCTGTCGTGGCACAGCCGCTCACCCCGACACTTTTGTGAAAAACCCTTGCAGCTTTATTGAAATGCGCATACATGCCTGGCCGCCCTAGTTATTCAGTGATACTTGCATGCTCCTTTGGATGGTCAGTGGGTGCATTGCTCGGGGTGAGAGAGTCCTGTATTAAGGGGTCCTCGGGCGTCTAGACTATGTAACTTGGGTCAGACTAATGGGCTATGCAGATACAAGACAGAAGACTTCCTCTCGTGTCCGGATGGGACTCTCCTTTGCGTGGATGGCAAGCTTGGTGTTCGGATATGTAGATTCCTTCCTTTGTAAACCGACTCTATACAACCCTAGGCCCCTCCCGTGTCTATATGAACTGGAGAGTTTAGTCCGTAGAGGCAATCACAATCATACAGGCTAGACATCTAGGGTTTAGCCATTACGATCTCGTGGTAGATCAACTCTTGTAATCCTCATATTCATCAAGATCAATCAAGCAGGATGTAGGGTATTACCTCCATAAAGAGGGCCCGAACCTGGGTAGACATCATGTCCCCTGTCTCCTGTTACCATCGACCCTAGACGCACAGTTCGGGACCCCCTACCCAAGATCCGTCGGTTTTGACACCGACATTGGTGCTTTCATTGAGAGTTCTGCTACGTCGTCACCAGAAGGTTCGATGGCTCCATCAATCATCTACAACAATGCTGCCCTGGGGGAGGTTTTCCCACCCGGCCAGATCTTTATGTTCGGCGGCTTCGCACTGCGGGCCAACTCGCTTGGCCATCTAGAACAGATCGACAGTGTAACGCCCCAAGACCGGAGCTTCAGATGCCTTCCAGGGTTTCCGGGTTTTTTTCGTCATGTGAGTTGTTGGTTTATTGCATTCAGCTTTGCATCATGTGCATTGCATCATGTCATCATGCCATCAAGTTATTTATTTTCGTAACTCAAATAAATGGCATGGATCTTTGATCCATTTAAACCGAGGGTATTCACATGGTGAATTCTCTTTATAACATATCCTCCCAATATTTTAGGGAGCTATATTAAATATCCCATTAATTTGGAATCATCATAACACACTTGCAAATTAATTCCCCATGCCTTTGTCCCATGCATCATCTCCTTCTCTTTTCCTTCTATTTCCTTTCTTTTGCAAGTGCCTTTTTCCCCTTCTCTATTAATGTTCATTCTTTTCCGATAAATTCTCAACCATGCCTACAACCTCTCAGTCAAATTTCAGATCCTTTGGAGTTGTTTTGGTTAGGTTCAAAATGCCTCAAGTTTGAATCATATTTAAACTTGTTGTATTTTTTACCTCTAAAAATGTCCATACCAATTTTATCAAATAGGGCATGAATTCAAGGTCTTGAGGATATTATCATATCTTTCATACACCTCTCCTTTCACCCTGTGCATTCATCTTTATTTTTCTGTCTGAAGAAAAAGAAAAGAGAAGAGAGTAGCACTGCAGGCCCCAGCTGGGCCTCCAAACCTCTCGCGCCGGCCCTTTTGGCCTAAGGCCTTCCGCAGGCCCATGGGCACCGCAGCCCACCAAAACCTAACCCTAGCCCGATTCCCCCATCTCCCTCACAGCCTCGCTCCCTCTTTGCCTCGTTCCCATCACGCCACCAGGGAGCCCGATCCCGCTCGAACCCCATCTCCCTTCCCTCGACCCCAACACCAGCGCCACCACCGCTCGACCTCTTCCTCTCCTCTTGCTCGAGCCGCCCTCTAGCCATAGGACCCCGCGCGTCCTCCCCTAGCTGGTCTCCTTTGCCCGCGAGGTTTTCTGCCGATGAGCCTGGCCGCCATGGCGCCCCCTCCTCGGTGACAAGCCGTCCAGGTCCCGAAGGACATCGCCGTCTTCCGCGCCAAGTCCCGACGCCAGCGCAGCCGCTAGCGGTGCCCTGCCTCACATCATCGTCGTCCAGAGCCACGGACACGACGACAGCTCAGGCGCCAACCCTGCCTCCCCTGCTTGCTGGTTCCCGGTCCTCCGCCGGCAGGAACCCCAGCCGACCACCACCGGGAGCTGGCCCCTTCTTCCTTGCCGCGAGCCTCGTCGCTGGAGTGCCTTGCCACATCGTCCTCACGGCGATCTTCCCACGTCACGGCTTCCCTGCATGCAAGCATCCCGCTCGCCCGCATCTGCCTCTGCTTCGCGCCGCTCATCCTTGGCGCCATGGTCTCTGTCTCCTTTGGATGACCTGCGGCTGTCGTGCCCTGTTGTGCGTTCTCTCCGCTGCCTGGTACTGTTGACGTCAAGACCGTGGGGGCCAAGTTCGTATTCCGTCATCTCCGGGATTCGTCAAGTACCACGTCCATCGCGTTCCGTTTCATCATCATCAAGACCGAGAAGACCACAAGTACCAGGACGACAAGTGTGACCCTACGGATGCGCCAAGTTCGTCTACACAAAACGCCTCGTGTCGGCAAGACCCGCAAATGGGACCCCGAACGATCGACGTCTCGTGAGCCGTGTACATCTACCGTCGCCCCCGAAGACATTGGAGTCACCAAGTACCCCTTCATTTTGTCTAAGACCGTCAAGCCCCTCGATGACAAGTGTACGACTACATGGTGACTCGTGTGTACCACTACCATCGACACGAACCACTACTTCCACTATGGCATGAGTACAACTACTACCACTACGAACGTGGCGAAAACATCTACTTCCTCTACTTTGCACCGAACCGATATGCTTCGAAACGCACGCTTCGAAGGTATAACCCCAAGACGACCGTACGAGAACGTTTGCATGTGTTGTATGAGTTGCACCCTATGTTTGCACCGTGGTTGAGTCGCTGCTTGCTCGGCCCTCCTCGTTTGCCGCTAACCCGTGGGAACCCGGTTACCGAGATTACCCCACCATCTTGTTTTACTCGCTCACACCCACTTCCTTTTGCACCGGTATCCCCGTGAGCTACCGGATCATCAAATTGTTGCCGTGGCATCTTTTCTGTTTCGTCGCCATGACACCCCTTTCTTTCTACCACGGTGACAAATGCTCTCATCACGCACATGTTAACTTTTAATAAAAATTGCTTAAACTTGCATATGTCATCCGCATCATGATAACAACAATTAAAATGTTTAGATTGTTGTTGCACCAAATTACTAATGCATATGGGGATTTACCGGTTTTCTTGTTTATTATATCCGGCCTCATTTAAATTGTTTAGATGGTATAGTTTGATATGCTTCACCTCTTGCCATGTTAACCAACATTTAAATTTTGTTAAGTACCTAACCGGGAGAGAACTAAATCATTAATGTGGTGTTTCGTCAATATGCAACCCGTTGCATATTGATCTCCACTTAATTTGTAATTTTGTTTGTGCACTTTGCCATGCCATGCATATTTAAACCGGACATGCATCATACTTGCTTGTGCATCATGCCATGTCTTATGTGTTGGTTGTTTACTATGTTGTGTGCTTCTTTTCCGGTGATTGCTTCTTCGGGTTGGTTCCGTTAACGTTAAGTTGTGAGGACCCGTTCGTCTACGTCCGTTTGTCTTCTTCATGGACTCGTTCTTCTTCCTTGCGGGATTTCAGGCAAGATGATCATACCCTCGAAATCACTACTATCTTTGCTATGCTAGTTTGCTCGCTCTTTGCTATGCCAATGCTACGACCTACCTTTTGCTTGTCAGCCTCCAAATTGCCTTGTCAAACCTCTAACCCACCATGTCCTAGCAAACCGTTGTTTGGCTATGTTACCGCTTTGCTCAGCCCCTCTTATAGCGTTGCTAGTTGCAGGTGAAGATTGGAGGCCATTCCTTGTTGGAACATTTATTTACTTGTTGGGATATCACTATATATCTTATTTAATTAATGCATATATATACTTGGTAAAGGGTGGAAGGCTCGGCCTTATGCCTAGTGTTTTGTTCCACTCTTACCGCCCCAGTTTCCGTCATATCGGTGTTATGTTCCCGGATTTTGCGTTCCTTACGCGGTTGGGTTATAATGGGAACCCCTTGACAGTTCGCTTTGAATAAAACTCCTCCAGCAAGGCCCAACCTTGGTTTTACCATTTGCCACCTAGCCTCTTTTTCCCTTGGGTGAGGCCAGCCCAAGGGTCATCTTATTTTAACCCCCCCGGGCCAGTGCTTCTCTAAGTGTTGGTCCAACCCAGAGCACCGTGCAGGGCCATCCCTTGGCAACTTGGGTTACGTTGGCTCCTGTACGCTTAGCTTATCCGGTGTGCCCTGAGAACGAGATATGTGCAGCTCCTATCGGGATGTCAGCGCATCGGGTGGTCTTGCTGGACTTGTTTTACCATTGTCGAGGATGTCTTGGAGTACCGGGATACCGAGTCTGATCGGAATGTCTCGGGAGGAGGTCTATTCCTTCGTTGACCGTGAGAGCTTGTGATGGGCTAAGTTGGGACACCCCTGCAGGGATTTGAACTTTCGAAAGCCGTGCCCGCGGTTATGGGCAGATGGGAATTTGTTAACGTTCGGTTGTAGAAAACCTGAAGTTGACCTTAATTAAAATGAATCAACCGCGTGTGTAACCATGATGGTCTCTTTCCGGCGGAGTCCGGGAAGTGAACACGGTTGTTGGAGTTATGCTTGATGTAGGTAGTCCAGGATCACTTCTTGATCATACTGTTATCGACCGTGCTTTGCCTTCTCTTCTCGCTCTCATTTGCGTATGTTAGCCACCATATATGCTAGTCGCTTGCTGCAGCTCCACCTCATACCTTTTACCTTACCCATAAGCTTAAATAGTCTTGATCGCGAGGGTGCGAGATTGCTGAGTCCCTGTGGCTCACAGATACTTCAAAAACCAGCTTGCAGGTGCCGATGAGTTTGTGCAGACGACGCAACCAAGCTCAGGAGGAGCTCGATGAAGATCTTGTCCTTTATGTTGTTTCGTTCTAGTTGATCAGTAGTGGAGCCCAGTTGGGGTCGACCGGGGACCTTTGTCGCATTTGGGGTTCTTCTTTTATTTTGGTTCCGTAGTCGGACCTTGATTGTATTTTGATGATGTAATGCTTTATTCATGTAATTGTGTGAAGTGGCGATTGTAAGCCAACTATGTATCTTTTCCCCTATTGTATTACATGGGTTGTGTGAAGATTACCTCACTTGCGACATTGCTTTCAATGCGGTTATGCCTCTAAGTCGTGCTTTGACACGTGGGAGATATAGCCGCATCGAGGGCGTGACAGACAGCTATGCCCAGGTCACCAGATTAGTTTTGGAAACTTGGATTATGTCGCTGACATCCGAGGAGACTTGATCTTCCAAGGATTCACAACCCCAACCTCCGCTCTGGCCTTAGAGCCGGAGCGCGTCGTCAGGTCCGAAGACGGGATTTCTAAACCCGTCGGACTATTTGTGCCCACTAAGCCCAGTACGGGAGAGACAGAGGAAGCAGTGTCGCTGGCAACCATCACAAAGCCAGGCTCTTCCCCGGACATTGGCTCCGAACTCTCGCAGTCAGCATCGTGTGAGCTCTGCCGATGAATCTGCAGCGACCCGACCTCAAACATCAAGTCTCTGTGTTTCAGTGTCATCCCTGGATTGGTAATGCTGACACACACAGTACTCGAAGGATTTATAATAGAGTAGCAATCACACACTTATTACATCGAATGTCTCCAAAAGAGAACTTATTACAATAATATGGCTTAAAGCCATCTAATACAATAACAACGGAAGGCTTGGAAGATAAAGTGAGTCCATCAACTCCAACGGCACAGCTGAGCTGCACGGCAACGACCTAGCGAACCTTACTCCTTGTCCGAAAAGTCTGCAACATGATACATTGCAGCCCGAAAACGGGTCAGCACATGGAATATGCTGGCAATGTAACACAGTAGAGCAATGAACATAATAATGCTAACGCTATATGCAATATGGCTGGTGGAGGCTGTATGGTTAATATGTTTTTGCGAAAAGCCAATTTTTCCCTACAACAAAGGAATAAGTTTTATTTTAACTATCATGGTAGTTGAAACATCATTGAGAAGGTTCCTCCAAATCAATCTCAATTAAAGTAATTCATTAACCCATCTAATTAAGTTAGGGTGATGAGATACAATAGGATAATCCAAATACTAGATACTCAAGATGTTCATAACCGGGGACACAGCTAACCATGATTAGATTGTACACTCTATAGAGGTTTGCACACTTTTCCCCACAAGACTCGATCTCCTCCGTTGGATTTCTCGCACTTCATGATGTTTGAGATACGGATGACCAAGACACAGTCTTTCAGAAGCATTAACTCTTTGCTCTGGGTGGACAGTTACACCTACTTTCCCTCTACATCTGCTAGCCCACCACTGAAAGAGGTCACACAACTTACTCAAACTATGTCAGAGCCCATAATGGCTTGTAGCTGCACACGGAAGTTTCTAGCATGAATAGTCTTATGATCCCTTTGAGCCTGGGTGGCGGACCGTAGGATGATCACACGGGTACTCCGGGATATCCTAGGACAACACTGGATTCTCGAGGTGCCCAAACAAGCAATCTACCCAGATGTGTATTAAAGTTGCCACCTTAAGTTGAACCATTAATTAACAATCTCACATCTGTCGTGGATACACTCGGACCCAATCCACGTCTATAAGCATAGCATAGCAATAAAGACATAACGTAGAAGTAACTCCCGAGGGTTTGATAATAAAACAGGTAATAGGTTCTACCTCACCATCTACTTCCCAATACCCACAAGTTAATCACTTCCTAATCATGCAATGTTTGAGGATTGGAACTAATGCATAAAAACTGAGTATGAAAAGAATATGATCAATGCGTTACTTGCCTTGCTGATGATCCGCAAAACCTAGGAACTCGTAGTAGCACGCTTCGCACTCAGTGTGTTCTATCGCAAACAAACAATAGCATACATAAGCAATCAAGCAAAGATGCACGTGTAAAACTCAAATAAGAAGATCTAACCAGAAAGTTCAACTTAAGAACTCCGGTTTGCAAAAAGAATCGAATCAAACGGAGCAACGAAACTCAAACTGTGAAGAAAACAAGATCCGTTTACTAATATGAACTAAAGTCAAATTTTACAGTACAAAATCTTGTTCAAGTTGGTTAAACAGAAAGAAGGGTTTCGAGATGAAGATCTAGGCGCTTGAATCGCCTGATTCCGATAAGCGAGCGAAAAGATAAACTAAAACGAAAATCGGATCAGAAATCACGATCGAAAATAATCGCGGAAAACCCAAAAAAAAACTGATGAACAGGCTAACGAACGAACGTTCGTTGCCTGCGGCTAACGGGCGAAAATCGTTCGTTAAAACAAACGTACGAACGAACGTCCGCTATGTAAACGAACGAAAAAACCGATCTAAAGAAATAAATCGATTTTTTTAAAAAAACCGGATCTAGATTTAGGGTTTACCGAAAAAACCGACGAGAAAAAAACGGCGGTGGCTCCGGCAAAGTCAGCGCGGTTGGCGCAGCGCGCGGCTAGGGTTTGGGAGGCGCGGGCGGGCTGGCGGCGGGGTGGGCTGCAGCTCGGGGCGGCTCGGGCAGCTTATAAGGCGGCCTGGCCTGGGGAGTCCGAGCCGGACACGGCCCGTAGGTCGGTTGACTTTTTTTTAAATAATTCCGTCGTGCAGAAAAAGAAAGA
Organism: Triticum monococcum; assembly: GCA_034509565.1. Classification (NCBI taxonomy): domain Eukaryota; kingdom Viridiplantae; phylum Streptophyta; class Magnoliopsida; order Poales; family Poaceae; genus Triticum; species Triticum monococcum. The sequence goes on along the minus strand of CM067842.1, from coordinate 676,416,337 downwards.
AAAGAAATACTAAACGTACTCCAAAAATCTACTGATATGTCTCATGTTATTGATGATGCCACTTCTGCTATGCATGATACTTATGATGAAACTACTTCTACACTTGATTCTACTGTGCCACTTGGTGAATTTCTTGATGAACAACTTGCTAGGGTTAGAGAGAATGAAATTATTGAAACTGATTATATTAAAGATAGTGATGATGAAGACTCTCCCCCTAATACTTATGAATTGCCTGTTGTTCCTGAGGGTTATGTTCTAGATGAAGAATCTGCTAGAGCTATTCTTTCTTGTAATGATAGAAGTGATCTTAAGAAATTATTAGCTAAATGGAAGAAGGAATTCCTTAATGCTAAAATGAAACATGACCCTGCTTTTGCTACTTCACCTATTTGTGTTACTGATAAGGATTATGAATTCTCTGTTGATCCTGATATAATTACTTTGGTTGAATCTGATCCTTTTCATGGCTATGAATCTGAAACTGTTGTGGCACATCTTACTAAATTAAATGATATAGCCATCCTATTCACTAATGATGAGAGAACTCGCTACTTTTATATCCTTAAAATATTTCTGTTCTCATTAAAGGGTGATGCTAAGATACGGTTTAATTCTCTTGATCCTGGTTGTGTGTGTAGTCCCCAGGACATGATTTACTACTTCTCTACTAAATATTTCCTTGCTCATAAGAAACAAGCTACTTTAAGGGATATATATAATTTTGTGCAAATTGAAGAAGAGAGTCTCCCACAAGCTTGGGGGAGGCTTCTCCAATTACTTAATGCTTTGCCTGATCATCCTCTTAAGAAAAATGAAATACTTGATATCTTTTATAATGGACTAACCGATGCTTCCAGAGATTACCTGGATAGTTGTGATGGTTCTGTTTTCAGGGAAAGAACACCGGATGAAGCTGAAATTCTATTGAATAACATGTTGGCAAAAGAAAATAATTGGACACTTCCCGAGCCTATTCCTAAATCAACTCTGAAGAAAAGAGGTGTTCTATTTCTCAGTCCTGAAGATATGCAAGAGGCAAAGAAATCTATGAAAGAAAAGGGTATTAAAGCTGAAGATCTTAAGAATTTACCTCCTATTGAAGAAATACATGGTCTTAATTTACCGCCTGTTGAAGAAACATATGATCTTAATCCTTCACCTATTGAAGAATCTCGTGGTCTTGATAACCTGACACAGGTACTAAAGGTAAATTCTCTCTATAGATAAATCTGAAATCCCATTTACTAAGTTTGCTAGCCCATGCTTAGATGAGTTTGATAAATTTATGATTAGGCAAGAAGATTTTAATGCTTATTTTGGTAGACAATTGAAATACAATTCAAATATGCTTGAACACTTGCGTGATTATATGGCTAATGTTAAAGGTGAACTTAAACTTATTAATAAACATGCTTCTATGGTTACCACTCAAGTAGAACAAGTACTTAAAGCTCAAAATGATTTGCTTAATGAATTGAATAGTAAGAATAATGATTATGCTGTTAGAGTGGCTACTAGAACTGGTAGAATGACTCAGGAACCTTTGTATTCTGAAGGCCACCCTAAGAGAATTGAGCAAGATTATCAGAGAAATAATATAGATGCACCTAGTCCTTCTAAAAGGAAGAAAAAGAAAAATGATAGGACTTTGCATGCTTCTAGTGAACCTATTACTGAAACACCTGAGAATCCAAATGATATTTCTATTTCTGATGCTGAAACACAATCTGGTAATGAACCTGAAACTAGTGATAATGTTAATAAAAATGTTCATGATGATGCTCAACCGAGTAATGATAATGATGTAAAAATTAAACCTACTGTTGATCTTGATAACCCACAATCAAAGAATCAATGTTATGATTGAAGGAAATATGCCCTAGAGGCAATAATAAAGTTATTATTTATTTCCTTATATCATGATAAATGTTTATTATTCATGCTAGAATTGTATTAACCGGAAACATAATACATGTGTGAATACATAGACAAACAGAGTGTCACTAGTATGCCTCTACTTGACTAGCTCATTAATCAAAGATGGTTATGTTTCCTAACCATGAACAAAGAGTTGTTATTTGATTAATGAGGTCACATCATTAGTTGAATGATCTAATTGACATGACCCATTCCATTAGCTTAGCACCCGATCGTTTAGTATGTTGCTATTGCTTTCTTCATAACTTATACATGTTCCTATAACTATGAGATTATGCAACTCCCGTTTACCGGAGGAACACTTTGGGTACTGCCAAATGTCACAACGTAACTGGGTGATTATAAAGGAGTACTACAGGTGTCTCCAATGATAGATGTTGGGTTGGCGTATTTCGAGATTAGGGTTTGTCACTCCGATTGTCGGAGAGGTATCTCTGGGCCCTCTCGGTAATACACATCACATAAGCCTTGCAAGCATAATAACTAAAGATGTTAGTTATGAGATGTATTACAGAACGAGTAAAGAGACTTGCCAGTAACGAGATTGAACTAGGTATTGGATACCGACGATCGAATCTCGGGCAAGTAACATACCGATGACAAAGGGAACAACGTATGTTGTTATGCGGTCTGACCGATAAAGATCTTCGTAGAATATGTAGGAGCCAATATGGGCATCCAGGTCCCGCTATTGGTTATTGACCGGAGACATGTCTCGGTCATGTCTACATTGTTCTCGAACCGTAGGGTCCGCACGCTTAACGTTACGATGACAGTTATTATGAATTTATGCATTTTGATGTACCGAAGGTTGTTCGGAGTCCCGGATGTGATCACGGACATGACGAGGAGTCTCGAAATGGTTGAGACGTAAAGATTGATATATTGGAAGCCTATGTTTGGACACCGGAAGTGTTCCGGGTGAAATCGGGATTTTACCGGAATACCGGGAGGGTTACCGGAACCCCCCGGGAGGCAAATGGGCCTATTGGGCCTTAGTGGAAAAGAGAAAAGGGGAAGCCCATAGCTGGCCGCGCCCCCCCCCCCCTTCCCCAAGTCCTAGTAGGACTAGGAGAAGGGGCCGGCCCCCCTTTCTCTCCTTTCCCTCTTGGGAGTCCTAGTTGGAATAGGATTGAGGGGGGGAGTCCTACTCCCGGTAGGAGTAGGACTCCTCCCGCGCCCTCTCCCTAGCCGGCCGAACCCCTCCCCCTGCTCCTTTATATACGGGGGCAGGGGGCACCCCATAGACACACAAGTTGATCATTGTTGATCGTTCCTTAGCCGTGTGCGGTGCCCCCTGCCACCAAATTCCACCTCGGTCATATCGTTGTAGAGCTTAGGCGAAGCCCTGCGTCGGTAGTACATCAAGATCGTCACCACGCCGTTGTGCTGACGGAACTCTTCCTTGACGCTTTGCTGGATCGAAGCCCGAGGATCGTCATCGAGCTGAACGTGTGCTAAGAACTCGGAGGTGCCGGAGTAACGGTGCTTGGATCGGTTGGATCGGGAAGAAGACGTACGACTACTTCCTCTACGTTGTGTGATCGCTTCCGCAGTCGGTCTACGTTGGTACGTAGACAACACTCTCCCCCTCGTTGCTATGCATCACCATGATCTTGCGTGTGCGTAGGAAAATTTTCGAAATTACTACGTTCCCCAACAGTGGCATCAGATCCTAGGTTTTTATGGTTTGATGTTATTTGCACGAGTAGAACACAAGTGAGTTGTGGGCGATACAAGTCATACTGCCTACCAGCATGTCATACTTTGGTTCGGTGGTATTGTTGGACGAGACGATCCGGACCAACCTTACGCGTACTCTTACACGAGACCGGTTCCCTCGACGTGCTATGCACACAGATGGCTTGCGGAAGACTGTCTCTCCAACTTTAGTTGAACCAAGTGTGGCTACGCCCGGTCCTTGAGAAGGTTAAAATGGAGTCTATTTGACAAACTATCGTTGTGGTTTTGATGCGTAGGTGAGATGTGTTCTTACTTAAAGCCCGTAGCAGCCACGTAAAACTTGCAACAACAAAGTAGAGGACGTCTAACTTGTTTTTGCAGGGCATGTTGTGATGTGATATGGTCAAGGCATGATGCTGATTTTATTGTATGAGATGATCATGTTTTGTAACCGAGTTATCGGCAACTGGAAGGAGCCATATGGTTGTCACTTTATTGTATGCAATGCAATCGCGATGTAATGCGTTCACCATTGAAAACTACTCCATCTCACGTGAATCATATAGTAGATATGATCAACATGACGATGTTCACCATTGAAAACTACTCCATCTCACGTGATGATCGGTTATGGTTTAGTTGATTTGGATCACGTGATCACTTAGAGGATTAGAGGGATGTCTATCTAAGTGGGAGTTCCTAAGTAATTTGATTAACTGAACTTAAACTTATCATGAACTTAGTACCTGATAGTATCTTGCTTGTTTATGTTGATTGTAGATAGATGGCTCGTGCTGTTGTTCTGTTGAATTTTAATGCGTTCCTTGAGAAAGCAAAGTTGAAAGATGATGGTAGCAATTACACGGACTGGGTCCGTAACCTGAGGATTATCCTCATTGCTGCACAGAAGAATTACGTCCTGGAAGCACCGCTGGGTGCCAGGCCTGCTGCTGGAGCAACACCAGATGTTATGAACGTCTGGCAGAGCAAAGCTGATGACTACTCGATAGTTCAGTGTGCCATGCTTTACGGCTTAGAATCGGGACTTCAACGACGTTTTGAACGTCATGGAGCATATGAGATGTTCCAGGAGTTGAAGTTAATATTTCAAGCAAATGCCCGAATTGAGAGATATGAAGTCTCCAATAAGTTCTATAGCTGCAAGATGGAGGAGAACAGTTCTGCCAGTGAGCATATACTCAAAATGTCTGGGTATAATAATCACTTGATTCAGATGGGAGTTAATCTTCCAGATGGTTGCGTCATTGACAGAATTCTCCAAGCACTGCCACCAAGCTACAAGAGCTTCGTGATGAACTATAATATGCAAGGGATGAACAAGACTATTCCCGAGCTCTTCGCAATGCTGAAAGCTGCGGAGGTAGAAATCAAGAAGGAGCATCAAGTGTTGATGGTTAGCAAAACCACTAGTTTCAAGAAAAAGGGCAAAGGGAAGAAGAAGGGAAACTTCAAGAAGAACAACAAGCAAGTTGCTGCTCAGGAGAAGAAACCCAAGTCTGGACCTAAGCCTGAAACTGAGTGCTTCTACTGCAAGCAGACTGGTCACTGGAAGCGGAACTGCCCCAAGTATTTGGCGGATAAGAAGGATGGCAAGGTGAACAAAGGTATATGTGATATACATGTTATTGATGTGTACCTTACTAGAGCTCGCAGTAGCACCTGGGTATTTGATATTGGTTCTGTTGCTAATATTTGCAACTCGAAACAGGGACTACGGAATAAGCGGACGCTAGCAAAGGACGAGGTGACGATGCGCGTGGGAAACGGTTCCAAAGTCGATGTGATCGCGGTCGGCACGCTACCTCTACATCTACCTTCGGGATTAATATGAGACCTAAATAATTGTTATTTGGTGCCAGCGTTGAGCATGAACATTATATCTGGATCTTGTTTAATGCGAGACGGTTATTCATTTAAATCAAAGAATAATGGTTGTTCTATTTATATGAGTAATATCTTTTATGGTCATGCACCTTTGAAGAGTGGTCTATTCTTGTTGAATCTCGATAGTAGTGATACACATATTCATAATGTAGAAGCCAAAAGATGCAGAGTTGATAATGATAGTGCAACTTATTTGTGGCACTGCCGTTTAGGTCATGTCAGTGTAAAGCGCATGAAGAAACTCCATACTGATGGGCTTTTGGAACCACTTGATTATGAATCACTTGGTACTTGCGAACCGTGCCTCATAGGCAAGATGACCAAAACACCGTTCTCCGGTACTATGGAGAGAGCAACAGATTTATTGGAAATCATACATACCGATGTATGAGGTCCAATGAATATTGAGGCTCGTGGCGGATATCGTTATTTTCTCACCTTCACAGATGATTTAAGCAGATATGGGTATATCTACTTAATGAAACATAAGTCTGAAACATTTGAAAAGTTCAAGGAATTTCAGAGTGAAGTTGAAAATCATCGTAACAAGAAAATAAAGTTTCTACGATCTGATCATGGAGGAGAATATTTGAGTTATGAGTTTGGTGTACATTTGAAAAATTGTGGAATAGTTTCGCAACTCACGCCACCCGGAACACCACAGCGTAACGGTGTGTCTGAACGTCGTAATCGTACTTTACTAGATATGGTACGATCTATGATGTCTCTTACTGATTTACCGCTATCGTTTTGGGGTTATGATTTAGAGACGGCCGCATTCACGTTAAATAGGGCACCATCAAAATCCGTTAAGACGACGCCTTATGAACTATGGTTTGGCAAGAAACCAAAGTTGTCGTTTCTTAAAGTTTGGGGCTGCGACGCTTATGTGAAAAAGCTTCAACCCGATAAGCTCGAACCCAAAGCAGAGAAATGTGTCTTCATAGGATACCCAAATGAAACTGTTGGGTATACCTTCTATCACAGATCCGAAGGCAAGACATTCGTTGCTAAGAATGGATCATTTCTAGAGAAGGAGTTTCTCTCGAAAGAAGTGAGTGGGAGGAAAGTAGAACTTGACGAGGTAACTGTACCTGTTCCCTTATTGGAAAATAGTACATCACAGAAAACTGTTTCTGCGACCCCTATACCAATTAGTGAGGAAGCTAATGATGATGATCATGAAACTTTAGGACAAGATACTACTGAACCACGTAGATCAACCAGAGTGAGATCCGCACCAGAGTGGTACGATAATCCAGTTCTGGAAGTCATGCTACTAGATCATGATGAACCTATGAACTATGAAGAAGCGATGGTGAGCCCAGATTCCGCAAAGTGGCTTGAGGCCATGAAATCTGAGATGGGATCCATGTATGGGAACAAAGTATGGACTTTGGTTGACTTGCCCGATGATCGGCAAGCAATTGAGAATAAATGGATCTTCAAGAAAAAGACTGACGCTGACGGTAATATTATTGTCTATAAAGCTCGACTTGTCGCAAAAGGTTTTCGACAAGTTCAAGGGGTTGACTATGATGAGACCTTCTCACCCGTAGCGATGCTTAAATCCGTCAGAATCATGTTAGCAATTGCCGCATTTTATGATTATGAAATATGGCAGATGGATGTCAAAACTGCATTCCTGAATGGATTTCTGGAAGAAGAGTTGTATATGATGCAACCAGAAGGTTTTGTCGATCCAAAGGGAGCTAACAAAGTATGCAAACTCCAGCGATCCATTTATGGACTGGTGCAAGCATCTCGGAGTTGGAATAAACGCTTTGATAGTGTGATCAAAGCATTTGGCTTTATACAGACTTTTGGAGAAGCCTGTATTTACAAGAAAGTGAGTGGGAGCTCTGTAGCATTTCTGATATTATATGTGGATGACATATTGCTGATTGGAAATGATATAGAATTTCTGGATAGCATAAAGGGATACTTGAATAAAAGTTTTTCGATGAAAGACCTCGGGGAAGCTGCTTACATATTAGGCATAAAGATCTATAGAGATAGATCAAGACGCTTAATTGGACTTTCACAAAGCACATACCTTGACAAGAGTTTGAAGAAGTTCAAAATGGATCAAGCAAAGAAAGGGTTCTTGCCTGTGTTACAAGGTGTCAAGTTGAGTCAGACTCAATGCCCGACCACTGCAGAAGATAGAGAGAAAATGAAAGATGTTCCCTATGCTTCAGCCATAGGCTCTATCATGAATGCAATGCTGTGTACCAGACCTGATGTGTGCCTTGCTATAAGTTTAGCAGGGAGGTACCAAAGTAATCCAGGAGTGGATCACTGGACAGCGGTCAAGAACATCCTGAAATACCTGAAAAGGACTAGGGATATGTTTCTCGTATATGGAGGTGACAAAGAGCTCACCGTAAGAGGTTACGTTGATGCAAGCTTTGACACTGATCCGGACGATTCTAAATCGCAAACCGGATACGTGTTTACTTTAAACGGTGGAGCTGTCAGTTGGTGCAGTTCTAAACAAAGCGTCGTAGCGGGATCTACATGTGAAGCGGAGTACATAGCTGCTTCGGAAGCAGCGAACGAAGGAGTCTAGATGAAGGAGTTCATATCCGATCTAGGTGTCATACCTAGTGCATCGGGTCCAATGAAAATCTTTTGTGACAATACTGGTGCAATTGCTTTGGCAAAGGAAACCAGATTTCACAAAAGGACCAAACACATCAAGAAACGCTTCAACTCCTTCCGGGATTTAGTCCAGGTGGGAGACATAGAGATTTGCAAGATACATACGGATCTGAATGTTGCAGACCCGTTGACTAAGCCTCTTCCACGAGCAAAACATGATCAACACCAAGGCTCCATGGGTGTTAGAATCATTACTGTGTAATCTAGATTATTGACTCTAGTGCAAGTGGGAGACTGAAGGAAATATGCCCTAGAGGCAATAATAAAGTTATTATTTATTTCCTTATATCATGATAAATGTTTATTATTCATGCTAGAATTGTATTAACCGGAAACATAATACATGTGTGAATACATAGACAAACAGAGTGTCACTAGTATGCCTCTACTTGACTAGCTCATTAATCAAAGATGGTTATGCTTCCTAACCATGAACAAAGAGTTGTTATTTGATTAACGAGGTCACATCATTAGTTGAATGATCTAATTGACATGACCCATTCCATTAGCTTAGCACCCGATCGTTTAGTATGTTGCTATTGCTTTCTTCATGACTTATACATGTTCCTATAACTATGAGATTATGCAACTCCCGTTTACCGGAGGAACACTTTGGGTACTGCCAAACGTCACAATGTAACTGGGTGATTATAAAGGAGTACTACAGGTGTCTCCAATGATAGATGTTGGGTTGGCGTATTTCGAGATTAGGGTTTGTCACTCCGATTGTCGGAGAGGTATCTCTGGGCCCTCTCGGTAATACACATCACATAAGCCTTGCAAGCATAATAACTAAAGATGTTAGTTATGAGATGATGTATTACGGAACGATTAAAGAGACTTGCCAGTAACGAGATTGAACTAGGTATTGGATACCGACGATCGAATCTCGGGCAAGTAACATACCGATGACAAAGGGAACAACGTATGTTGTTATGCGGTCTGACCGATAAAGATCTTCGTAGAATATGTACGAACCAATATGAGCATCCAGGTTCCGCTATTGGTTATTGACCGGAGACGTGTCTTGGTCATGTCTACATTGTTCTCGAACCGTAGGGTCCGCACGCTTAAAGTTACAATGACAGTTTCATTATGAGTTTATGCATTTTGATGTACCGAAGGTTGTTCGGAGTCCCGGATGTGATCACGGACATGACGAGGAGTCTTGAAATGGTCGAGATGTAAAGATTGATATATTGGAAGCCTATGTTTGGACACCGGAAGTGTTCCGGGTGAAATCGGGATTTTACCGGAATACCGGGAGGGTTACCGGAACCCCCCGGGAGGCAAATGGGCCTATTGGGCCTTAGTGGAAAAGAGAAAAGGGGCAGCCCATAGCTGGCCGCGCGCTCCCCTTCCCCAAGTCCTAGTAGGACTAGGAGAAGGGGCCGGCCCCCCTTTCTCTCCTTTCCCCCTTGGGAGTCCTAGTTGGAATAGGATTGAGGGGGGGAGTCCTACTCCTGGTAGGAGTAGGACTCCTCCCGCGCCCTCTCCCTAGCCGGCCGAACCCCTCCCCCTGCTCCTTTATATACGGGGGCAGGGGCACCCCATAGACACACAAGTTGATCATTGTTGATCGTTCCTTAGCCGTGTGCGGTGCCCCCTGCCACCAAATTCCACCTCGGTCATATCGTTGTAGAGCTTAGGCGAAGCCCTGCGTCGGTAGTACATCAAGATCGTCACCACGCTGTTGTGCTGACGGAACTCTTCCTCGACGCTTTGCTGGATCGAAGCCCGAGGATCGTCATCGAGCTGAACGTGTGCTAAGAACTCGGAGGTGCCGGAGTAACGGTGCTTGGATCGGTTGGATCGGGAAGAAGACGTACGACTACTTCCTCTACGTTGTGTGATCGCTTCCGCAGTCGGTCTGCATTGGTACGTAGACAACACTCTCCCCCTCGTTGCTCTGCATCACCATGATCTTGCGTGTGCGTAGGAAATTTTTCGAAATTACTACGTTCCCCAACAATGATAAGAGAGACTTTGTTACTAGGAAACACGGAAAGGAAAGAGAGCCTTGGGTTCAGAAACCCATGCCTTTTCCTCCCAAACCATCCAAGAAAAAGGATGATGAGGATTTCGAGCGTTTTGCTGAAATGATTAGACCTATCTTTTTGCGTATGCGGTTAACTGATATGCTCAAAATGAATCCTTATGCTAAGTACATGAAAGAAATTGTCACTAATAAAAGAAAGATACCGGAAGCTGAAATTTCCACCATGCTTGCTAATTATACTTTTAAGGGTGGAATACCAAAGAAACTTGGAGATCTAGGAGTACCCACTATACCATGCTCCTTTAAAAGAAACTATGTTAAAACTGCTTTATGTGATCTTGGAGCTGGTGTTAGTGTTATGCCTCTCTCCTTATATCGTAGACTTGATTTGAATAAGTTGACACCTACTGAAATATCTTTGCAAATGGTTGATAAATCAACTGCTATACCTGTCGGTATTTGTGAGGATGTGCCTGTTGTAGTTGCAAACGTTACTATTTTAACGGACTTTGTTATTCTTGATATTCCCGAGGACGATAGTATGTCTATTATTCTTGGAAGACCCTTTTTGAATACTGCAGGGGCTGTTATTGATTGCACTAAAGGCAATGCCACTTTTCATGTTAACGGTAATGAGCATACGGTACACTTTCCGAGGAAACAACCTCAAGTTCATAGTATCAACTCTATTGGAAAAATTCCATCGATTATATTTGGAGGTTTTGAATTTCCTCTTCCTATTGTCAAGAAGAAATATGATATTCTTATTATTGGGGATGTGCATATCCCCGTTGAGGTAACATAGTGTTATTCGAAATTTCTCTGATTCCATGTTATTCAGAATGAGTTCGTTAACAAGACTTGATCAACCTTGTTAGTGGATTCCTTTTGATGAGCATGAGATGGATGAAGCTAGAAGGCACAACCTTCTGTACCCCACTTTTACTTTCTGTTATTTATATTAAATAAAATAAAAATGGTATTTTCTGTCTGTTATCTGAATTATCCGTGCAATATAAAAATACCCCGAAAATAAAAGTTCTCCAAATGCCCTGAAATTTAAATATGATTTTTTCTAGAATATTTGAGAGTTTTTGGCACTGAGAACACAGCAGGAGGAGCTGGCACCTGGCCACGAGGGTCAGGGGCGCGCCCCCTGCCTCGTGGGCCCACGGTGGCCCTCCTCCACTTATCCTTGCACCCACACACTCCTTCTTCCTCGCACAAACACGAATATCCAGCTCAAACCCGAGTCCAAGCTCATTTTGCTGCCATTTTCGATCTCCTTGCTCAAAGCACCTCTCACAAAACTGCTTGGGGAGATTGTTCCTTAGTATGTGACTCCTCCATTGGTCCAATTAGTTTTTGTTCTAGTGCTTTATTCATTGCAAATTTGTGCCGCCTAGGTGACCATGTTCTTGAGCTTGCATGTCAAATTTATATGGTTCCAAGTAGTTTTGATGCATGATATAGGCTCTAGGCACTTGTATGAGTAGTTGCTATCAATATTACTGAGTTTGGCTTACTTTTATTTTGAAGTTACTAAAAAAATTCCAGAACTTTTTTAGAGAATAATGAAGAGATTTTTGAGGGGCTCATCGAGCCGAAGCTCGAAGGAAAAGCAAAATGAAGAAGCAATGAAGCCCAAATATAATTTGCCTCGCACCGCGGAGGTTAGGCCGTGTGAATGGACCTCCAATGAATTCTTGAGAGCAACCGGGATTTATGAGGATTTTTATGAATTGGCTAAGAATGCAGGCCTCACCGACTTCCTCCGCGACCAACGCGAACAGTATCTCTTACTCACCAATACTTTTGTGCAAAACTTCTACTATTATCCTAGGGAATCACCTCCTTCAGTAGAGTTTCATTTATATGATGTGGTTAAGAAGATGTCACTTTATGATTTTTGTCGGGGTTGTTTGATCCCTTTCGAGGGCAAAATAGAGGAACCACATCGTGATGATGTGGATGGGTTTATTGATACCATCACTGTAGGGGAAACGAGGAAGGTTTCCGATGCACGAATCACTAGCATACATTTTCCTTTTTTACGCTACTTTGAAATATTTGCTAGTCGTTGCTTAATTGGTCGCGGAAACTGTGGAAACCTTAGTGTTCCTGATATTATTATTTTGTTCCACGGTTTATTCTGTGATAACTCTGTGAGTATGGGCGGTATTATTGCTAAACGGTTGAGTCTGAACCGTACAAAGGGCCCCATCTTTGGTGGTATCTATGCTTCACATCTTGCTGCATATTATAACATACCTATTAGGCACTATGAAAAGGAAGAAAAATTGCTGCCTACTGTTTATTTAGATTATAAGAGTATGGTAGCATATGATTTCATTATAAAGAATAGGGAAGGGGAGCTTAAATACAAATTGTTCTTTGATAAACATCATCCGGAGACTATTACCTTGCCTGCTCCTTCCTTGTTTGATTTATCTACAGGCCAGTACCTTGGCTCGCCGAAGGATATTCATGCCTACCGGAACCCTGCATCGGCCGCTGAGCCAGAGTCGGAACCACAAGTTGATCCTCCAAGACAGTCTAATTACCAGTGGGATCCGGAGATGATTGCCAACCAGTGGCCATCAGAGTCTTCTTCTTCGCAGTACGACCCCAACTATTACTATGGATATCCGCCAGGCCAACCGTGGCCATAGACCAACTTAGGCCAAAAGCCTAAGCTTGGGGGAGTACGAAGTTCTCACCGACATTACATTCATGTTAACACACTCATTGCTAGATGTCGGTGCTCATACTTTTTCATTGTATCATCCATGCTAGTTTATTTTCCTTTTTATGCTTTCTTCCTGTGTGTTTAATAAACCTTAAGAAAAACCAAAAAAATTAGTTGTAGTTTTTAATTAGTTTACTTTCCATGCTTGTAGTAGTAATTAAAAAGAAAACCCAAAAAGATTTCCTTTTCTTCTTTTGCTTGTTGGGAGCTTTCGCGTGTAAATAGTTTTATTTCCTTTCTTTTCTTTGGGGGTTGATAGGAGAAGGCCATGATTACATTGTTGAAGTGGCTCTTATATGCATAATTGTTGATCTGACAAAAGAGCCCATATTGCCTTGTCTTCTCGTGTTTATTGAACGCTTGCAGATTCCAGCTTAGTCCAATGCACGCGCACTCTTAATATTATTCACATCATTCGGTCATGCAAGTGAAAGGAAATTATGACGATATATGATGGAATGATTAAGATGAGAAAAGCTGGTATGAACTCGACCTCTCTTGTTTTTGTAAATATGATTAGTTCATTGTTCATGATTCAGTCTATTATGAATAAACATGCTTGCAATGACAACTAGATATCATAGTTTCTTGTGCCATGCTTGATTAGCTAGGAGCTTATAATGGTTACCTTGTGTGCCAACATGCTATTAAAATGGTTGTGATGTATTATGATAGGGTGGTATCCTCCTCTGAATGATTTAAGTGACTTGACTTGGCGCATGTTCACGCATGTAGTTGAAACAAAATCAACATAGCCTTCACGTTATTTATGTTCATGGTGGATTATATCCTACTCATGCTTGCATTCGGTGTTGATTAATTTTAATGCATGTTCATGACTGTTGTCGCTCTCTAGCTGGTCGCTTCCCAGTCTTTTAATAGCCTTCACTTGTACTAAGCAGGAATACTGCTTGTGCATCCAACTCCATAAACCCCAAAGTTATTCCATATGAGTGCACCATACCTACCTATATACGGTATCTACCTGCCGTTCCAAGTAAATTTGTATGCGCCAAACTCTAAACCTTCAAATAAATATCCTATTTTGTATACTCGAATAGCTCATGTATCAACTAGGGTTGTCTGTATCTTCCATGTTAGGCGGGTTATTCTCAAGAGGAGTGGACTCCGCTCCTCACTCACGAGAAAAGGGCTAGTCACCGGGATGCCCAGTCCCATGCTTTATGCAAACTAAATCAAAATAATTGCAAACAAAACCCCCTGGGACTCTTGTTAGTTGGAGGCACTCGTTGTTTCGAGCAAGCCATGGATTGATGCTTGTTGGTGGAGGGGGAGTATAAACTTTACCATTCTGTTTGGGAACCGCCTATAATGTGTCTAGCATGGTAGATATCGCCATCTCTTGGTTGTTATGTTGACAATGAAAGTATACCACTCACAATATTATTCACCTCTATTTCAAAACCGAGCTCTAGCACCTCTACAAATCCTTGCTTCCCTCTGCGAAGGGCCTATCTATTTACTTTTATGTTGAGTCATCATCCTCTTATTAAAAAGCACCAGTTGGAGAGCACCGCTGTCATTTGCATTCATTACTGTCAGTTTACATTGAGTATGACTTGACTGGATCTCTTTTACCATGAATTACAATGTCTAGTCAGTCCTTGATCTTTAAAGGTGCTTTGCATTTATATTTTGCGGTCTCAGAAAGGGCTAGCGAGATACAATCTTGTTATATCATATTATGATTGTTTTGAGAAAGTGTTGTCATCCGAGATTTATTATTATTGCTCGCTAGTTGATTATGCCATTGATATGAGTAAACATGAGACCTAAGTGTTATTGTGAATATGGTTAGTTCATAATCTTTGCTGAAAACTTGAATGCTGGCTTTACATATTTACAACAAGCAAATAGAGTTTGTAAAAGTTTTTCTTTATCACTTCCAGTTTATCAACTGAATTGCTTGAGGACAAGCAAAGGTTTAAGCTTGGGGGAGTTGATACGTCTCCGTCGTATCTACTTTTCGAAACACTTTTGCCCTTGTTTGGACTCTAACTTGCATGATTTGAATGGAACTAACCCGGACTGACGCTGTTTTCAGCAGAATTACCATGGTGTTATTTATGTGCAGAAACAAAAGTTCTCAGAATGGCCTGAAACTTCACGAAACATCTTTTCGGAAATAATAAAAAATCCCTGCAAAAGATGAAGACCAGGGGCCCCACACCTTAGCCACGAGGGTGGGGGGCACGCCTGCCCCCCTAGGGCCTGCCCCCTACCTCATGGGTCCCCTGAAGCTCCTCCGACCTCAACTCCAACCCTATATATTTGGTTTCGGAGAGAAAAAAAATCAAGAAGAAGGATTTATCGCGTTTTACGATACGGAGCCGCCGCCAAGCCCTAAAACCTCTCGGGAGGGCTGATCCGAAGTCTGTTCAGGCTCCGAAGAGGGGAATTCATCGCCATCGTCATCATCAACCTTCCTCAATCACCAATTTCATGATGCTCACCGCCGTGCGTGAGTAATTCCATCGTAGGCTTGCTGGACGGTGATGGGTTGGATGGGATTTATCATGTAATTGAGTTAGTTTTGTTAGCGTTTGATCCCTAGTATCCACCATGTTCTGAGATTGATGTAGCTATGACTTTGCTATGCTTAATGCTTGTCACTAGGGCCCGAGTGCCATGATTTCAGATCTGAACCTATTATGTTTTCATCAATATATGAGAGTTCTTGATCCTATCTTGCAAGTCTATAGTCACCTATTATGTGTTATGATCCGTTAACCCCGAAGTGACAATAATCGGGATACTTACCGGTGATGACCGTAGTTTGAGGAGTTCATGTATTCACTATGTGTTAATGCTTTGGTCTGGTACTCTATTAAAAGGAGGCCTTAATATCCCTTAGTTTCTGCTAGGACCCTATTGCCACGGGAGGGTAGGACAAAAGATGTCATGCAAGTTCTTTTCCATAAGCACGTATGACTATATTCAGAATACATGCCTACATTACATTGATGAATTGGAGCTAGTTCTGTGTCACCCTAGGTTATGACTGTTACATGATGAACCGCATCCGGCATAATTCTCTATCACCGATCCATTGCCTACGAGCTTTCCATATATTGTTCTTCACTTATTCACTTTTCCGTTGCTATTGCTATCATCACTACAAAATACCAAAAACATTACTTTTACTATCATTACCTTTTGCTACTGTTACCACTACTATCATATTACTTTGCTACTAAATACTTTGCTGCAGATATTAAGTTTCCAGGTGTGGTTGAATTGACAACTCAGCTGCTAATACTTGAGAATATTCTTTGGCTCCCCTTGTGTCGAATCAATAAATTTGGGTTGAATACTCTACCCTCGAAAACTGTTGCGATCCCCTATACTTGTGGGTTATCAGGTCCTTCTTGGCGGGTGTGGCTGGGTTAGTGCGGTTCTGATTACTACCTGCTCCTTTTCCGTTTCCATTCTTGGGGCCACTGTGGTTGTGAAAACTCCCTCCATTGTGGGTGTGACCTCCATGGTTATGGACAAGTCCTCCCGAGTTCGGGGTTAAACGAGGCTTTTGCTGGGCTCCTGAGTTGTACCTCCCTTGTCCATACTTCCTTTTGCGGCTCTCAATCTGCTGCTGCTTCCCTTCAATCATAAGAGCCTTGTCTACCAACTCCTAGTAGTTGTTGAATGTTGCCACCATCAATTGCATGCTCATCTCATCATTCAGCCCCCATAAACTTCTCTTGTTTTGCGGCATCGGTGGCCACATCATCAGGGGCATAACAAGATAGCTTACTAAATTCATCCACGTACTGCCCCACAGTACAGTTCCCTTGGCGTAAGTTGTGAAACTCACGCTTCTTCATGCTCATAGCTCATGTTGATACATGTGCTGTGCGAAAAGCCTGCTGAAACTGGTCCCATGTAACAGTGGCTATAGGATAGGTGACAGTGTAATTCTCCCACCATGAGGCTGCTGGTCCATCCAACTGATATGCGGCAAAACGCACCTTCTCAGCATCTGTGCATCCTGCAGTGGTTAACTCCCTTACAATCCTGCGGAGCCAGTCATCTGCCACTATCGGTTTGGTGCTCCTGGAAAACACCGGCGGCTGCAGCCTCAGAAAATGGGCTAAGTTGTCAACTGCTGGTGGTGGCGGTGGGTTGTTGTTGTTGTTGTTGCCCTGATTCTAAACTAACAACTGCATCAAGGTATTCTGCTGCTGGATCAACTTAGTGAGCTCCGGTGGAAAGGTAAATCCGGGGTCACGTCTCAAAGGCATCTGAGGGTTTAGAGGGAAGAGAAATAGAATAGAATGAGGTCTACTGAGAAAACACTACCCATATGCACATGAGACAAACACAATCATATCACTCAATCAAGCAAGCAAGGGCATACAATCGGTCTAGAACTATCGTTACAAAAGTGCTCGGACTATACTATATACATGGTGGAATTCTACTACTGATATGGTGGCCGTCTAGAAAAGTTGATCGGTAGAAGACTCCATGATATCTGCGCCAGCTTCATCAACATAGTCATCATCACTATCGTCGGGGTCCGAGTCAGTGTCATCGATGAGGATGTAGTCTTCAGAACGAATCTCCTTGGGTTCGTCGTCTTCTCCTCCTGGCGCAGGGTCTCCCATGAATACTCCTAGCTTCTTTGTCAGGTCGTCATTCATCTCCACTAGTATCGTCATCTCCTCCTCGTATCCATCGCGTCTAGACTTGAGTTCTTCTTCCAGCTCGGTGATCCTTGTCATGGCCTTCTTTAGATCTATCATGCCTGCACACATCTGGTTCTCCTGACGATGTATGTGCTGGTTTAACTCCTGGATGAAAGCGGCAATTGATCTATCCTTCCCGGTGCTGATCATCTCCCATTGATCATCTCGGTGCCCACAAATCTGGTAGATAGTATCCTTAAGATCCTTCTTGTAGACTTCTCCAATGTGTCCCATGGTGATGTGGGCTGCCATACTCTTTCCTAAACTCCAGGTTGGTGCATCGAAGGAAAAACTCTATGGGCTCAGTGACTGGCATGAATGTCCTTCCTGGAACTTGAACTCGAATCATCCATCGCTCCTCTTCTGGTAAAGTGGCGTTGTAAGTCCCGGTGAAGCTTGGTATTCCAATGTTCAGATACTTAGTGACTTCCTTCAAGTGTCTTCCAAAAGGTGCTTCTTCATCCGGTTGTGCAAACTTGTTCCTTGCGCCCACCATCCTAAAGGGTAGAAAAGGGAGAGGAGTCAGAAATGAGAAGAGAGTAGTGATCTAGGGCTTAGCTTAGTGGTCGTGTCCTACACTCAGCGTGTGCTCTGATACCATCTTGTAGCGACCCGACCTCAAACGGTCAGGTCTCTGTGTTTCAGTGCCATCCCTAGATCGGTAATGCTGACACACATAGTACTCGAAGGATTTATAACAGAGTAGAAATCACACACTTATTACATCGAATGTCTCCAAAAGAGAACTTATTACAATAATATGGCTTAAAGCCATCTAATACAATAACAGCGGAAGGCTTGGAAGATAAAGTGAGTCCATCAACTCCAACGGCACAGCTGAGCTGCATGGCAACGACCTAGCGAACCTTACTCCTCGTCCGAAAAGTCTGCAACATGATACATTGCAGCCCGAAAACGGGTCAGCACATGGAATATGCTGGCAATGTAACACAGTAGAGCAATGAACATAATAATGCTAACGCTATATGCAATATGGCTGGTGGAGGCTGTATGGTTAATATGTTTTTGCGAAAAGCCAATTTTTCCCTACAACAAAGGAATAAGTTTTATTTTAACTATCATGGTAGTTGAAACATCATTGAGAAGGTTCCTCCAACTCAATCTCAATTAAAGTAATTCATTAACCCATCTAATTAAGTTAGGGTGATGAGATACAATAGGATAATCCAAATACTAGATACTCAAGATGTTCATAACCGGGGACACGGCTAACCATGATTAGATTGTACATTGTACAGAGGTTTGCACACTTTTCCCCACAAGACTCGATCTCCTCCGTTGGATTTCTCGCACTTCATGATGTTTGAGATACGGATGACCAAGACACAGTCTTTCAGAAGCATTAACTCTTTACTCTGGGTGGACAGTTACACCTACTTTCCCTCTACATCTGCTAGCCCACCACTGAAAGAGGTCACACAACTTACTCAAACTATGCCAGAGCCCATAATGGCTTGTGGCTGCACACGGAAGTTTCTAGCATGAATAGTCTTATGATCCCTTTGAGCCTGGGTGGCGGACCGTAGGATGATCACACGGGTACTCCGGGATATCCTAGGACAACACTAGATTCTCGAGGTGCCCAAACAAGCAATCCACCCAGATGTGTATTAAAGTTGCCACCTTAAGTTGAACCATTAATTAACAATCGCACATCTGTCATGGATACACTCGAACCCAATCCACGTCTATGAGCATATCATAGCAATAAAGACATAATGTAGAAGTAACTCCCGAGGGTTTGGTAATAAAACAGGTAATAGGTTCTACCTCATCATCTACTTCCAATACCCACAAGTTAATCACTTCCTAATCATGCAGTGTTTGAGGATTGGAACTAATGCACAAAAACTGGGTATGAAAAGAGTATGATCAATGTGTTACTTGCCTTGCTGATGATCCACAAAACCTAGGGACTCGTAGTAGCACGCTTCGCACTTCGGGTGTTCTATCGCAAACAAACAATAGCACACATAAGAAATCAAGCAAATATGCACGGGTAAAACTCAAATAAGAAGATCTAACCAGAAAGTTAAACTTAAGAACTCCGGTTTGCAAAAAGAATCGAATCAAACGGAGCAACGAAACTCAAACTGCGAAGAAAACAAGATCCATTTACTAATTTGAACTAAAGTCAAATTTTACAGTACCAAAATCTTGTTCAAGTTGGTTAAACGGAAAGAGGGTTTCGAGACGAAGATCTAGGCGGTTGAATCGCCTGATTCCGATAAACAAGCAGAAGGATAAACTAAAACGAAAATCGAATCAGAAATCGCGATCGAAAATAATCATGAAAAACCTGAGAAAAAGAAAAACTGACGAACAGACTAACGAACAAAAATCCGTTGCCAGCGGCTAACGGGCTAAAACCGTTCGTTAAACAAACGTACGGATGAACGTCCGCTATTTAACCGAACTGAAAAAAACCGATCTAAAGAAATAAACCGATAATTAAAAAAACGAATCTAGATCTAGGGTTTACCGAAAAAACCGACGAGACAAAAAAAGGTCGGCGGCACGGCGCGCGGCTAGGGTTTCGGAGGCGCGGGCGGGCTGGCGACGGGGTGGGCTGCGGCTTATAAGGCGACCTGGCCTGGGGAGTCCGGGCCGGACACGCCCGTATAGGTCGGTTGACTTTTTTTAAAATAATTCCATCGTGCAGAAAAAGAAAGAAAAGAAATACTAAACGGACTCTAAAAATCCCGAAATAAAATTTCCCTGTCCTCTAAAAATATGCCGGACAAGGTGAACATTTATTTGGGCCTAAAATGCAATTTTGAAAGTCGTGTATTTTTTCTATGCAAATAAAATAAAAATAAAGTCTGAATAAAATCAAATATTTGATTTTAATATTTTTCCTCCAATATTTCATTTATTTTGGAGAAGTCATATTATCTCCTCTCATATCTTTTAGTATGAAAATATTTTGGAGAGAAAAATAGTAAAACCAATTATCCTCGTTTTGATATTTGATAAAATTCAAATATGAAAACGGTGAAATCCCCAACTCTCTCCGAGGGTCCTTGAGTTGCTTAGAATTTTGAGGATCGCGAAACGAAATGCAACAAAATATGATATGCATGAATGACCTATGTATAACATTCCAAATTGAAAATTTGGGATGTTACAGAATCCCCTTCCCGCCGTACTCCACGGATTCTCTTCTCCCTAACCAAACCTCGCCTTTAAGCGAGGCTCTGGACTTGATGCGATCCCTCATTATTATGAAGGAGCAATGTCCGAACTATGCCCAGCCTGGACTAGGGGCTGAGAATGGGGAATTTTATGTCCCACCCACCACCCACTTCATCGCCACTGTCGAGGACTTAACGGACATGCTCGATCACAGCTCCGAAGACATCGACGGTATGGACGATGAAGCCGGAGAAGATCGGGCCCAAAACCCGCCGTTTACCAGACGCTGGACGGTCGCCTCTTCGTAGATGTGTACATGGTGGATACACCCAAGGAGGGTGACGGCGATAATGAGAAAAATCCAGTAGAGGATAAACCTCCCGAGGTACAACCAAAACGCCGACGGCGCCGCTCTAAATCACGCCACAGCAAAGACAAAAATACCGGCATGGGAGACAACAATACTCCGGACGATGCCGAAGACCAAGAAAACCCCATCGAGCAAAACTATGAATAAGACGATCGGGGGGGGCAAGTTAGCCTTGACGAACAGGCCGCAAACGAAGACTCGGAGGATAGTAATTACCTTCCACTCTTCGAGGATGAGGTGAGCCTCAGCGATGAAGGCTTTATCGTGACCGAGGAACCTCTCGAGTAGGAGCACTTTAAGCAACTGCTAATAGCCACTGCAAGGAGTCTGAAAAAGAAACAACAACAACTTCAAGCTGCTCAAGATCTACTCAACGACAGATGGACTAATGTCCTGGCAGCCGAGGAATACGGCCTCATGTGCCCAACCAAAAGTTACCCAAAGCGTAAACTGCTACCTCAATTCGATGATGAGGCACTTGAGCCCGTACCAGCAACATGTAATGCGGCTGACCGACCACCACGTGGCCGGGACAAAACGGCAACTCAAGCCGATCACCGGCCCATACTATCTCGCCATAAAGGTAGAGACACAACGGCTTGGGGATACACATATGACCTGCGGCAGGACCTGAAGAATAGAGCAGGTACGACTAGGTTGATCTACGGATCGCGAGGGCATGCCCCGACGCGCGACGACGACTATCAAGCCAAACATGACAAGCATAATCACGCCCGTGCTGAAAGCTGCAGACGGACTCCATCCGAACTACGTCGCGACCTGGCCCGATATAGAGGCGCCGCACACTCCCTCTGCTTCACTGATGAAGTAATGGAGCATGAATTCCTGGAAGGGTTTAAACCCATAAATATCGAATCATATGATGGAACAACATATCCCGCGGTATGGATTGAGGACTTTCTTCTCCATATTCATATGGCCCGCGGTGATGATCTTCATGCCATCAAATGCCTCCCGCTAAAACTCAAGGGACCAGCTCGGCACTGGTTGAACAGCCTGCCTGAAAACTCCATTGGCAGCTGGGAGGACTTGGAAGATGCCTTCCGCGACAACTTCCAAGGCACATACGTCCGACCCCCGGATGCCGACGACTTAAGTCACATAGTTCAACAGCTCGAAGAGTTAGCCAGGAAATTATGGAAAAGGTTCTTAACTAAAAAGAACCAGATCATCGACTTCCCGGATGCCGAAGCCCTAGCGGCCTTTAAGCACAGCATTCACGACGAATGGCTCGCCCGACAACTCGACCAAGAAAAGCCGAAGTCCATGGCGGCCCTCACGACACTTATGACCCGCTTTTGTGCGGGCGAAGATAGTTGGCTAGCCCATATTAATCATAATGCAAGCGAACCTTGCACCTCCGAAGCCAAGAATAGCAACGGCAAGCCCCGACGCAACATGCATAAGCATCGAAACAATGGTGACAATAGTGATGACATGGCAGTCAACACCGGATTCAGTGGCTCCAAGTCCAGTCAGCGGAAGAAGCCATATAAAAGGAACAATCCAGGCTCTTCCAGCTTGGACCGCATACTCCATCGTCCATGTGAGGTCCACGACACCCCTGATAAACCAGCCAATCATACCCATCGGATTTGTTGGGTCTTTAAACAGGCCGGCAAGTTAAATGCCGAAGACAAGGAGAAAGGGTTGCAAAGTGAGAATGACGATGAGGAGCCCCGTCCGCCAAACATAGGGGGACAGAAGAAGTCCCCCCCAGGTTAAAACGGTGAACATGATATACGTTACCCATATCCCCAAGAGGGAGCGCAAACGTGCGCTTAGGGACGTCTATGCGATAGAGCCAGTCACCACAAAATTCAACCCATGGTCGTCCTGCCCGATCACCTTCGATCACAGGGACCATCCGACCAGTATCCATCACGGCGGTTCAGCCGCACTGGTCCTTGACCCAATTATTGATGGATTCCACCTCACGCGAGTCCTCATGGACGGTGGCAGCAGCCTCAACCTGCTCTATCAGGATACAGTCTGCAAAATGGGCATCGATCCATCAAGGATCAAGCCCACAAAAACTACCTTTAAAGGAGTAATATCAGGTGTAGAGGCCCGCTGCATGGGTTCAATCACATTGGAAGTTGTCTTCGGATCCCCGAACAACTTACGAAGCGAAGAATTGATCTTCGACATCGTCCCCTTCCGCACTGGCTATCACGCACTGCTTGGACGAACTACATTTGCCCGATTAAATGCGGTGCCACATTATGCTTATCTCGAACTTAAGATGCCCGGACCACGCGATGTCATAACAGTCAATGGAAACACGGAGCACTCCCTCCGTACTGAGGAGCACACCGCGGCCCTGGCAGCAGAAGTACAGAGCGGCCTTACCAATCAGAACCTTAATTCGGTGGCCAAGATCCCGGACACTGTCAAACGAGTCCGGACTAATCTGCAGCAGGACAGTCCAGCTCGTCAGGAGCTCGACTAGCAATTTGGCCTCCGTCTTAGTCCCGACCAGATGGCGGCGTACGTACCGCGTGTACATAACTACGCACTCAAAATACCATGGGCATATACGGAGGTGTAACTTGATTGTGGTCCATCATACGGCTCCCACACATACTTTTCCTTTTCCTTTTTTACCATTTTTTGGTCTCTTCTCTACAGGCCCCTCTCGACGGCCTGATCACCGGTCCTTTCGAAGGACGGATATACCAAGGTGGCAAGCAGCATAGACGTGTGGGGGAATCTCTAGATGTTCTCCTTGACGATCATTCTACCTGTTTTCAGGACCCGCACGTAGCTCCCCCTTGGTCTTGGCATGTTAAATAGCCATGTTGCTTATCGCACTATTTGTACAAATATGCTTTGACGTATTAATCAAATTATAATGGAAACAGTTTGCGGCCCCACCTGCGTGGCACTAGCTTACTACTTCATTTTATTTCGCTATTCTTATCGATTGCACCCGTACACTTGGGTACGCTTTAATTTGCCAGGGGCTTCATTGTGCTCCATACTATGGCAACAAAGTCTAAACACTTTTTTACGGTATAGTTCGGCACCCCAAATTTTAGCATTATATGCATCGACTCCGAATCATGTCTTTGGTCAATAGTTGGGTTGCCCGGCTCCTGCGCTTGCTACCTTACGTTCCGTCCTATCGGCTAGGGTAGTAAAGGGAGAACTACTGCGATTGTGTTTCTGGTTTATCCGAGCAAACACCTCAGTAGAGAAAGCCGAAAACTGACTGTCATGATACAACGAGAGCTGGTCATCTATTCGGAGGTTAAAAATCTTTTGCGATTTTTCCCGCATTATGCGACGAATCGGCCTCTACCCGATCAGGTGTCTACAGCACCCTAGTCCGGATTATATACTCACTAGGGGTTGCACCTACTTTTCTATTGTCAAACTCCTATGGCTAAGTGAGGGTGATAAAGCCACATAGTCCGATTGCCTGGTTCGTTGCGCTAAACACCTCCTTCAAGGACCAAACTCTTGGATCAAGAGTGTTTAGATTCCATCCCGAACACCCCCGTACTACCTACGTGGGGGCTGAAGCCGACGACTGGCCAACTCTCAGATTTAACAAAACGGCCGCCTAGGAGGTAAAATTTTCAAACAACAAATATTATATTACATAACGGCTCTATTTCATAATACATGAAGGGATAACATGAATGACTTCATTCAAAGATAATGTCTTTTGAACATTGGCTCTCTACAATGCGGGGTCCCTTCAGGACATCATCAAAATACAGCTCGGGCGTGCGGTGCTCCTTGCCCGTGGGTGGTCCCTCGGTCGCGAGCTTGATGGCGTCCATCTTCGCCCACTGCACCTTGACACGGGTGAAGGCCATCCGCGCACCTTCAATGCAGACCGACCGCTTGATGGCATCAAGCCGAGGGCAGGCATTGACCAGCCGCTTCATGAGCCCGAAGTAGCTGCTGGGTATGGCTTCGGCGGGCCATAGACGGATTATCAAAATCCTTCATGGCCAGTTCGGCTACCCTATGCAGTTCGGTCAACTATTTCAGCTGATCGCTAAAGGGCAGCAGATGCTCTGGCGCAAGGTATTGCGACCAGAACAGCTTCTCCGTTGAGCTCCCCTCTTTGGCTCGGAAGAATTCCGCAGTGTCGGCAACACTGTGCGGCAGATCCGCAAACGCCCCTGGAGAACTCCAAATCCGGGTCAGTAAGAGGAACCTTTTCTTCACATACTTGCTCTGCATAATAAAGGCCTTACCCGCCGCGATTTTTCTGGCCTCCTGGATTTCCTGGAGGGCGCCCTAGGCTTCAACCCAGGCATCGTGTGCGCTTTGGCGGAACTTGGCAAGTTCGGACTCTTGATCCGCAATATTGCGCTCCAAGGACTCGCACTTCCTCACGGCGTCCTGGAGCTCCTGCTGGACCTCACCAAACCTGGCCTAGTGTTTATCGTGAGCGGCTTGTTCCTTTGCCGCTCTCTCCTGGGCTTCGGCCAGCACCTTCTTGAGGGTCTCCACCTCGGTCGCCGCTCCTACAAAATATCATGGAAGTATGGTCAACACAAATCATTCATCCTTTCTGAATCTACACGAGGTCATTGCATACCTTGATGGTCCTCCAGCTGTTTTTTTACATGGCCGAGCTCTTCCTCGGTCCGCTCCAGACTCTGCTTCAGTACGGAGACCTCAGCAGCATGAGAGGTCGCAGCCAGCAAAGACGCCTGCTTATTCACATAGACACATATGGTTAGTCTCCTGTGAAAATTAGTTGATCCTATGTCTGGCTTTTCTTTTCGAACACCGGACAGTGTCTCAGGGGCTACTGTCTATACTATGACATTCCTTTTGCATAAATTGTGTTTTCATATCTCAAAGCCTGTTAGAAGGCTTGTGCAGGCTTCGGTCAGTCTGCTCTTTGTCTACTGAATCCTCCCAACCACCGTACCCATGATGGTACGGTGTTCCTCAACAACGGAAGCACTTCGTAGCGCTTCCAGTAGAGTATCCGGTGCCTCTGGATGGATAGAGGTCACCGGTGGGATCGGTGCACCTCCTTCTTTCAAAGGAGGCTGCTTGCCGGATTTCGGAGCCGTATATGTCTCCGGAATTATATTCGGCTGGGGGCCGGATTGGATATGGCCCCCATCGCCAGTCTCCATGGGGATTTGCTCTCCCATGAATCTGGCGGCCGAGGGTTCATCCTCTGGCGCCACCCTGACGGCCTCATGCGTCTCTCCCTGGCCTGGGAAGGTCCTTCAGGACAACACCTTGATGTCATCCATGGCCTTGGGAGAAGAGGTCGCCGGAAGGGAGCCGCTGTCCATCACCTTCGGATCCAGCGAATTCCTCGAAGATGAGGATCGCTGGAGGTTAGAATGAGCCGGACTACAGCGCATAAATCAACATGTTAAAACCATAAAGTAAAGGAGCTGGGTATATGTGTGCGTCTTTGAGTACTTACGATTCGGCTAGGGGCTTATCCCTGGGGCGCCACTCGGAACTGCTATTGATGTCCCACGCGGAGTTGTTCGCGGGGGAGACCTTCCCCTTCTTGGATGCCTCTGCCTCCAGATGCGTGGAGGCCGCCCTTTTCTTCCTCCCCCCTCCCGGGGAGAGTTGCTTTCCTCCTCCTCCTCGTCCTCGGTGTGGGAGGAGTGGGTCTCGGCAAATTCAGACGTCACGTCCGAAGTGCCCTTACGGCGGAGACCACTCCTGGTCTCCTTGGCCTTCTTCTTGGCCTTCTTCTCCGTCGCTTGGTAGGGCATCGAAACCAGCATCTTCGTCAGAAGAGGGATTGCTGGGTTTTCAGGCAGCAGAGCCGGACACTGGATCCGCTCCGCCTTCCTTGTCCAGCCCTGAAAAAATAAATGGGGAAGCTTAGGCGTCTTCCTTGAGTATGCAAGTAAAGGATACACCTTAAATTACGAAAAACTTACCGGACTGGCGGGATGGGCCAGGTCGTGCCCGCAGTCCTCGATCGTCGCTGGCCACGTCTTGTTGGCCTTAAAGAGCACCTTCCAGATGTCTTGATGCGTAGTGCCGAAGAACTATTTCAAGGTCTGGTGCTCGGCCGGAACGAACTCCCACAAATGGCAAGCCCGACTTTGGCACGGAAGGATCCGGCAAACGAGCATCACCTGGATCACATTGACAAGCTTGATGTTCTTGTCTACCATGCTTCTGATGCGCATGTGAAGCGCTATCAGCTCGTCCGATGAAGACCAGTCCAGGCCCTTCTCTAGCTAGGAGGTGAGCCGCATCGGGGCTCCGGACTAGAATTCAGGAGCCGTGGCCCAGGTGGCATTGCGAGGCTCTATGACGTAGAACCACTACTGTTGCCACCCTTTGACGGTCTCCACGAAGGTACCTTTGGGCCATGAGACGTTGGGCATCTTGCTCACCATGGCGCCTCTGCACTCTGCATGTTGACCGCCCACCACCTTTGGCTTCACATTGAAGATCTTTAACCACAATCCGAAGTGGGGTGGGATGCCGAGGAAGGCCTCGCACACGACGATAAATGCCGAGATGTTGAGGAAGGAGTTGGGGGCCATATCATGGAAATCCAGCTCGTAGTAGAACATGAGTCCATGGACAAATGGGTGGAGAGGGTATCCCAATCCACGGACGAAGTGGGGGATGAATACCACCCTCTCATGGGGCTCCGGGGTGGGGATGATCTGCCCCGTTGCTGGAAGCCGGTGGGCGATTTCCTTGGCTAAGTACCCGGCCTCCCGGAGCTTGGTGATGTCCTTCTCCTTGACGGAGTAAACCATCCACTTGTCATGCGCTCCAGATCCGGACATGGCTGGAGTGCTTTTTTGAGGTGGAAAAGATGGAAGCTTGGGTGAGGGAGTCCTGGATTAGGGGGTGTCCGGATGGCCGGACTATACCTTCAGCCGGACTCCTGGACTATGAAGATACAAGATTGAAGACTTCGTCCCGTGTCCGGAAGGGACTTTACTTGGCGTGGAAGGCAATCTTGGTGATACGGATATGTAGATCTCCTACCATTGTAACCGACTTTGTGTAACCCTAACCCTCTCCGGTGTCTATATAAACCAGAGGGTTTTAGTCCGTAGGACAACATACACAACAACAATCATACCATAGGCTAGCTTCTAGGGTTTAGCCTCTCTGATCTCATGGTATATCTACTCTTGTACTACCCATATCATCATTATTAATCAAGCAGGACGTAGGGTTTTACCTCCATCGAGAGGGCCCGAACCTGGGTAAAACTTCGTGTTCCTTGCCTCCTGTTACCATCCGGCCTAGATGCACAGTTCGAGACCCCCTACCCGAGATCCGCCGGTTTTGACACCGACATTGGTGCTTTCATTGAGAGTTCCTCTGTGTCATCGCCGTCAGGCTTGATGGCTCCTACGATCATCAATGGTGATGCAGTCCAGGGTGAGACCTTCCTCCCCGGATAGATCTTCGTCTTCGGTGGCTTCGCACTGCGGGCCAATTCACTTGGCCATCTGGAGCAGATCGAAAGCTATGCCCCTGGCTGTCAGGTCACATTTGGAAGCTTAAACTACACGGCTGACATCCGCGGGGTCTTGATCTTCAACGGATTTGAGCCACTGCCGAGCGCGCCGCACTGTCACGACGAGCATGATCTAGCTCTGCCGCCGAACAGTGCCCTGGAGGCCGCACCCGCATCGGCTTTGACCCTTAATTCGGAGCCAACTGCGCCGATCGAGGAGGGGTGGTTGGACGCCGCCTCGGGGGCTGCGATCCCAATGGCGATCGAGCCGAACACCAGCCCCGCACTCTGCGAGACTCGTGACTCCAAGGAGCCGGACTCCTCTCCGGACTCCAAACCCTCCGCGCCCCTGCCGATCGAATTCAATTGGGCGCCGATCATGGAGTTTACTACCGCGGACATCTTTCAGCACTCACCTTTCGGCGATATTCTGAAGACATTGAAGTCTCTCTCTTTATCAGGAGAGCCCTGGCCGGACTACGGTCAGCAAGGTTGGGATTCGGACGATGAAGAAATTCAAAGCCCACCCACCACCCACTTTGTAGCCACTGTCGATGACTTAACCGACATGCTCAACTTCGACTCCGAAGACATCGACGGTATGGACGCCGATGAAGGAGACGATGAAGAACCAGCGCCTATCAGGCCCTGGAATGCCACCTCGTCATATGACGTATACATGGTGGACGCACCAAAAGATGACGGCGAGGAGCGGAAGGATGCACCGAAGGCTTGTTCCCTCGAAAAGCAGTCAAAGTGGCGACGCAAGCGCCACCCCAAATCTCACCTCGACAGAAATGGCGATCACACAGATCCAGCGATGGAGCAGGGCGAACCACTGCCGGACAACGGCAATCCGGATAATCAAACCGAACAAACAAATCCTATCAAGGATAATGGTCCGGACGACGTAACGTCGGACAGGCACCCGGAGCAGCAGACTGCCTGTAAAAGGCTTGTTGCCACCGCGAGGAGTCTGAAAAAGCAGAAGCAAAGGCTCAAGGCTGCGCAAGACACACTCCACATCAGATGGAGCAAAATACTCAACACAGCAGCGAGGTACGGCGACAATCGCCCCTCCAAGAGCTACCCAAAGCGGAAGCTGCTACCCGAATTCGATGAGGAGGCCTCAGTCCCCCCACAACCAAATATCAAAGCAGCCACCTGGTCGGATAGACGACCCCTCTACCAACACAGAGCGGCATACAACGCCGCTCACAATACAATACGCGACCCATGCGAGGGCTCGCACCCAAAGGACGGCGCAACAAGATCCATCTATGGACCACGCAAGCACGCCCCAGCATACAATGCAACACAACAAACATCCGAACAACGCAGTACACCCAGCTACAGGGGTGCCGCACACCCCCTATGTTTCACCGATGAGGTGCTGGACCATGAATTTCCAGAGGGATTCAAGCCCGTAAACATAGAGGCATACGACGGAACAACAGACCCTGGGGTCTGGATTGAGGACTACATCCTTCACATCCATATGGCTCGAGGAGATGATCTCCACGCCATCAAGTACTTACCCCTCAAGCTCGAAGGGCCAGCTCGTCACTGGCTCAAAGGCCTCCCCGAAAGCTCCATTGGAAGTTGGGAAGAGCTCGAAGACGCCTTTCAGGCAAATTTTCAAGGGACTTATGTCCGACCTCCGGATGCGGACGATTTGAGTCATATAACTCAATAGCCCGGAGAGTCAGCCCGAAAGCTTTGGAACAAGTTTCTTACTAAAAAGAACCAGATTGTTGACTGTCCGAACGCCGAAGCCTTGGTAGCTTTCAAGCATAGCGTCCGTGACGAATGGCTCGCCAAACACCTCGGCCAAAATAAGCCGAGAACGATGGCCGCATTGACAAACCTCATGACCCGCTTTTGCGTGGGTGAGGACAGCTGGCTAGCCAGATGCAGCACCAGCAACCCCAGTACATCTGAAGTTAGAGATGGAAACGGGAAATCACGGCGCAACAGCAATAACAAACGCCAGATTAAAGAAGACAGCACGAAGGGCACGGCAGTAAATGCCGGATTCAAAAGCTCTCGGCCAGGTCAAAAGCCGCCCCCTAAAGGCACCAGGGATGAACTGTCCAGCCTCAACAAAATTCTGGACCAAGTATGCCAGATCCATAGTACCCCTGGTAAACCCGCTAATCATACCCGCAGAGAATGTTGGGTCTTCAAGCAGTCCGGCAAGCTCAACGCCGTACACAAGGGGGAGGATACACCAAGTGAAGACGAGGACGAGCCCCCCAAGCAAGACACGGGGGGAACAAAAGAAATTTCCACCAGAAGTCAAAACAGTAAACGTGTTACACGTGATCAAGGGAAAAAACAACGCGGCACTCCCAGGAAAATATACCCAAGTGCCTGTCACCGCGAAGTCCTGCCACTGGTCGTCTCAACCGATCACTTTCGACCATCGCGATTACTCGGCAAGTATCCGACACGCGGGATGGGCTGCCCTGGTATTAGACCCAGTAATTGGCGGATATCACTTCACACGAGTCTTGATGGACGGCGGCAGTAGCCTAAACCTAATATATCAGGATACAATCCGCAGGATAAGGTTAGACCCAACACAAATTCGCCATAGCAATACTACCTTTAAAGGAGTAACGCCAGGCCCAGGGGGCTCGTTGTACGGGCTCCCTCTTACTACAAGTTATATTCGGCTCCCCTAATAACTTCCGTCACGAGCATTTAACTTTCCACATCGCTCCGTTTCAAAGTGGCTATCAAGCACTGCTCGGACGCGAAGCTTTTGCTTGCTTTAATGCAATACCACACTATGCCTCCCTCACACTCAAGATGCCCGGTCCACGTGGCATCATTACATTGCACGGAAATATCAAGCGCTCTCTGCGCGTCGAAGAGAGTGAGGCTGCCTTGGCAGCCGCGCACGGACCAGCGAAAGCATCCAATAGGTCGTCAAGACCTCAGACACAACTAATCAAGTCCGGCGCCGCTACTTATACCGAATAAATGGTCACACCCCTATTTGTCAATACAAGGGGCTCAACACACGCAGATAAGTGGCAATTTCTTCTCATCTTGAATTATACATGGTTTCTTTAACAAACTATCTTTTTGCACGACAACTTTTTCACCTAAATTCCTCTCGTTTACAGACGATCATCGTGCTACACCCGTCCAGGATACGGCACAACGGAGACACAGGCGCAGACGTGCAGTAGGGACCCGCTCCAAGGATTCTTTTTAGATTAAGACCCTGCGTAAACCTTTTTTACTGTCTCTTGTTGATACATATCCACCGTTGAGAAGGATGCTGACGTCTTGGCATGTGGCCACGCCAGAACAATGCACGTAACTGGACACAAGGGGCTTCTTACAAAGGCCATTATTTAGGCCCGGTTTATACCACAAAGACCGAATACCTTAGGGAGTGTTCGGCGTCGCGAGTTTGGCCCTATATGCATCAGCTCCAAATCATTGTCTTTGGTCAAATGTTAGGTTTGCCCGGCTCCTGTGTTTTGGTGCCTTACGTTTCGCTTTACCGGCTAAGGTAGCACCAGGAGAACTACTGCGATTGTGCCCTGGTTCATCCGGACGAGCACCTCAGTAGAGAAAGCTGAAAACTGACTGTCATGATATAGCGTGAGACTGGTCAACCACTCGATGACCTGTTGGAATGTTAGAATTCCTCCGCCTTAATGAAGGGCCATTTTCCGGCCAGGCATGTATGCACCCCGGGATCGGGAAAGTGCGGAGCCACCAGGGGCTATTTAGTAGCCCCACTGTCAAACTCCTATGGCTAAGTGAAAGTGCTAAAGCATCATAGTCCGGTTGCCTCGCTCGCTCCGCTATCACCTCCTTAATAGGACCAAGACATTGGGTTAAGTGTGAACGTGTGTTTTTGTGAGCACCTCCGCATTATATGCATGAGGGTTGAAGCCGACGGCTGCAATCTTTCAGGTTATACACATGTATACATAAACGGCCGCCCAGGAGGCATCATATTACTTTCAGGCAAAAGTATAAAAATAGCCCTATAAAAATTTATAAAAGCATTTCGCTTACAATGAGATTACATATCAATCAAACATAATATTCTTTGAGCACTGGGTCTCTATCAAACGAGCACCCTCAAGAACTTCTTCAAAGTAGTGCTCAGCAGCCTTTCGACCTATGGCCGAATCCCGCGCTGCAACAATGGTAGCATCCATCTCCACCCAGTATGCTTTAACA
Organism: Triticum monococcum; assembly: GCA_034509565.1. NCBI lineage: Eukaryota > Viridiplantae > Streptophyta > Magnoliopsida > Poales > Poaceae > Triticum > Triticum monococcum. The sequence goes on along the minus strand of CM067842.1, from coordinate 676,383,484 downwards.
TGGGCAAAGGCCATCCGTGCGCCCTCTATGCACGCCGACCTCTTCATCGCATTAATGCGTGGTACCACGTGAAGGAACTGCTGCACCAAGCTAAAATAGCTGTTCGGTTTTGACCTTTCCGGCCATAGCTGATCCACAACAGACCTCATGGAGAGTCCGGACAACCTATTTAGTTCGGCCCATTCGGCTAATTGGTCATTCAATGAAAGTGGATGCTCGGGAGAATGGAATTGTCTCCAAAACAGCTGGTCTACTTCACGGTCCGTCTGACCCTGGAAATACTTGGCCGCATCGGCAGCGCTCGCCGCCAAATCCATATGTACACCCTCCGAACTCCACAGCCGATCCAGAAGGGCATACCGTGGATCTCCGAACTTCCTCCGCAACATAAAGGATTTCCCAGCTACAATATCCCCGGCTTCCCGCAGCTCCTCCTTCTTTGCCCTTATAGCAGAGCGGAGGTCCTTTCTTGTCGCAGCAGCCTTCTCAAGGTCCGATGCCTTCGCTTGGTTTTCCTTTTCAAGAACCCGGCAACGGCCGGCGGCGGCTTTTAATTCTATGGCCATCTTGGCCATCTTGTCTCGGCTCTCGCCATGCGCGGCCTTCTCGGCTTGCAACTCTTCGGCCGCCTTCAAAGCAACCGCATTACCCAACCTCGCTTGTTCCTTGGCTCGGGCAAGTTCTGCCCGCAAGGCTTCAACAGTGGCAGCTCCATCTGCAGTCACAACATATTACAGATACTGGCATCATGCTGCTCTTCCTATGTGGCCTTTACCAGATAATGACACTTACCCTGTGCCTCGTCAAGCCTTTTGTTAACAAGCTCAATGTCGGCGTCTGCCGCATCCAACTGCCGTTCTAAATGGGCAAATTCGCTAGTCCGGCTAGCCACCGGAGCTTCCATCACCTGCACATAGAGGCAGTATGGTTATTACCTGGGAATATGATCCTCTGTTCGTCGTCGTTTCTGATGACAACCAGAGTCTTAGGGGCTACTATCTACACAGGGCACACCTAGCATGTGCAGGACTATCATACATTCGTTTACGTACCTCAAAGCCTGTCATTAGACTCATAAAAGCTTCATGCAATCCACTTTCGGCGGACGATATTCTCTCCATCACCATATTCATCAGCACACGGTGTTCATCTAAGATGGCCGCTCGCCCCACCAACTCCCTCAGAACATCCGATCGCACACTAGACGGTGCCGGACTCTTTTGTCTGCTCTCTTCGGGAGCCGGACACTGGGAGCTTCGGGGGTCAATGGGATTATCTTCTGGCCACACCGGACTCGGAGAGGCCCTCCACGACGACACTTCAGGGTCGCCCACTTCCGGAGCGGAGGAGTCCGGAGGAGGCGTTTCGCTCTCCATCATCTCTGGAAGAAGGTCCCCCGAAGATGACCTCATTTGAGAGGGGCTAAGGACAGAACTGCAAAAATATATGCGGTGGTTATCTTCTCAGAAGAAAAAGATGGCATATCTGTACTATTAAAGTATTTCGGGTCACTTACGACTCGCGGGAGAATTGATCCCCCCGCGGACTTTGTGCGGCAACGGCGCCCCCCAAGGTAGGACCCTCTGTGGGAGACTTCTTCTCCCGTTTGGAAGCTTCGGCTTCCGAATCCTCGGGCGCAGTCCTTTTCCTCTTCTGGTCGTCTTCCTTCATGGAGACGCTCGCTCCCTCGGCCAGAATGGGCAGCGTTGGGGGCCCGCATCCGCCCGCATTATCCTCCACAGTATCTTCCTTCAAGGGCTCCAGGCAAGGTGCGGTCTGGAGCATCTTTTCCAATACCAGATTTTCCAAACCCTCAGGGAGGGGGGCCGAACACCGAGTCAACTTCGCCTTTGTTAGCCAGTCCTGGTCAAAAAGTGAACTCTCAGAAATAACTTCATAACAAAGGAGGGATAGTATGTTCGGCTGGAAGATGCCTTACCTGTTCGGCGGCGCGGTTACTACTTAGGCCCACGTCCTCGGTGATTTCCGGACACTCCACCTGAGGTCCGAAGAATGACTTGTACATCTCCTCGTGCGTCAGGCCGAGAAAATTTTGAATGACACGCGGTCCCTCGGGATTGAACTCCCATAGGCGAAGAGGCCGGCGTTTGCAAGGCTGGACTTGATGAACCAGCATAACTTGTATTACCGCAACCAAACTGAAATCTCCATTGAAGAGATCTCGAATGCGGCTTTGTAGTATAGGCACGTCCTTGGCTAGACCCTAGCTCAGACCTCTGCTGATCCATGACATCAGTTGTGGTGGAGGGCCCGAGCGGAAAACAGGGGCGGCCGCCCACTTGGCACTTCTAGGAGCAGTGATGTAGAACCACTCCTGTTGCCACAATTCAGACACCTCTGGGATGGAACCTTTGGGCCACGAAGCTCCCGCCATCTTGCGTATTGAGGCACCTCCACATGCTGCATGTTGCCCTTCGATCATCTTCAGCTTCACTTCAAAGGTCTTGAGCCATAGGCCGAAGTGAGGGGTAACCCGGAGGAAGGCCTCGCACACGACAATAAATGTCGTGATATGAAGAAAGGAGTCCGGAGCTAGATCATGGAAATCTAGCCCGTAATAAAACATCAAACCCCTGACGAAAGGATCCAGAGCAAGGCCTAGACCTCGGAGGAAGTGGGAGACGAACATGACGTTCTCGTTGGGTTCGGGGGTGGGGACGGCCTGCCCTCGGGGAGGCAGCCGATGCAAAATCTTGGTGGTCAGATATCTGGCCTCCCTCAACTTTTTGATGTCTTCTTCCGTGACGAAGGAAGGCACCCATTAGCCTTGAAGGCTAGATCCAGACAAGACTGAAGGTTCGGAGCACCTGACCTGAACTTTGGGCGCTTGAGCTTGAGGTGGGGGAAGGATTCGATTGAGCACGGGAGGGAAAAATAAAAGCCTTGTCCCTTTATAAAGAGGGTGAATATCAAGCGTCCTCTCCGTGTCCGTTTGGACTTGCCTATAATCTAGGAGTCCTAGAAGCGGTTGGGTTACCCACGCCCGTATTGATGAGAATCCCGGAATAAGGGGACACGATCTCTGCTTTAACAAGACGTGCCAAGGAAACCGCCTCGCATGACGTGCTGAGGTGGGATAATGAAACGACTCGGATAAAGGCTTGGTCGTGGTGTGTCACACTACGGAATACGTCAGCAGATTAGATTTGTGTAAATATTATTCTCTCTATGGCAATATGTGGAAACTTATTTTGCAGAGCCGGACACTATCTTTGTGTTCAAAATCTTCTATGAAGTACTTGGAGGAGGAACCCGCCTTGCAATGCCGAAGACAATCTGGGCGCCGGACTCGTCATCATTGAAGCCTGGTTCAGGGGCTACTGAGGGAGTCCTGGATTAGGGGGTGTCCGGATGGCCGGACTATACCTTCAGCCGAACTCCTGGACTATGAAGATACAAGATTGAAGACTTCGTCCCTTGTCCGGAAGGGACTTTCCTTGGCGTGGAAGGCAAGCTTGGCGATACGGATATGTAGATCTCCTACCATTGTAACCGACTTTGTGTAACCCTAACCCTCTCCGGTGTCTATATAAACCGGAGGGTTTTAGTCCATAGGACAACATACACAACAACAATCATACCATAGGCTAGCTTCTAGGGTTTAGCCTCTCTGATCTCGTGGTAGATCTACTCTTGTACTACCCATATCATCAATATTAATCAAGCAGGATGTAGGGTTTTACCTCCATCGAGAGGGCCCGAACCTGGGTAAAACTTCGTGTTCCTTGCCTCCTGTTACCATCCGGCCTAGACGCACAGTTCGGGACCCCTTACCCGAGATCCGCTGGTTTTGACACCGACATTGGGCGTTGGAGCTCGAGAATGGATGGGCAGAGAGGAAGAGGGTGTGGGTGAAAAGGTGAAATCCTTATCCCTTTATAAAGGCTACGAATATCAAGCGCCTCCCCACTCGCCTTAAAACTCGCATATTCCCCAAGGGCCGTGCAGACGGCGCGGTTGGATTACCCATGCCCGTATTGATGAGAATCCCGCAATAAGGGGACATGATCTCTGCTTTGACAAGACGTGCCAATAAAACCGCATCTTTAAACATGGAGCGGGAGGCTAAAAAACGGTTCGAAATAATGGTCGGGCAGTGACATGATGTCACGCTACAAAAGTTGTCAGTGGATTGGACTCATAAAATATTATACTCTCTGCGTGTGTGTGGTACTCGTTTTGTAAAGCCGGACACGTTTTCTGTGTTCCAAGACTGTTTTGGAGTATTCCGAGGAGGAACCCGCCTTGCAATGCCGAAGACAATCTACGCGCCGGACACATCGTCATTGAAGCCTGATTTATGGGCTACTGGGGGAGTCCTGAATTAAGGGGTCCTCGGGCGTCGAGACTATGTAACATGGGCCGGACTAATGGGCTATGAAGATACAAGACAGAAGACTTCCTCCCATGTCCGGATGGGACTCTCCTTTGCATGGATGGCAAGCTTGGCGTTCGGATATGTAGATTCCTTCCTTTGTAAACCGACTCTGTACAACCCTAGGCCCCTCCGGTGTCTATATAAACCAGAGGGTTTAGTCTGTAGAGGCAATCACAATCATACAGGCTAGACATCTAGGGTTTAGCCATTACGATCTCGTGGTAGATCAACTCTTGTAATCCTCATATTCATCAAGATCAATCAAGCAGGACGTAGGGTATTACCTCCATAAAGAGGGCCCGAACCTGGGTAAACATCGTGTCCCCTGTCTCCTGTTACCACCAACCCTAGACGCACAGTTCGGGACCCCCTACCCGAGATCCGCCGGTTTTGACACCGACACAGGGTACGCGCAAGGGGCAAGTGACAAGCATGCCATAGCCTGCATTGGTGATGGGAGCTTTTAAGTGAAACATCCCTCGATCCGATCTCTGCTGACGTGTGCTGCAATTTGTTTGCACCGCGTGCTGTTTCTAATACGATGTTTGTTGGGAATAAGAGCCACCGCCCTCTGCGTGTGCACGCGCCAGGCGCGTCGGGCGCGGACCGGACCGCGCCGGCTCCGTGGCTCAGGGTGTGTGTGCGTGTGTGCGTGAGTTAGGCTAGAGTGTGCGTGTGTGTGTGCACCCAGCGGGCGTGCGTGGTGTAGACCAGGAGGTTACGGGGTCGCGAGGTGGGCGTGATCGTTGCAGGCTCACCGCGAGTTGCGCACGTGCGTGCACGAGGTGGCCGCGAGCGGAGCGGGCCGATCGGGGCGCCGACAGGGGTGGGAGCGTGTGAGTCGTGCCCAGCGCAAGCCCGGCTATATAAGCCTCGGGTCGATCGTTGTAACAGTGTAGTTTGGGGCATCGAGTTCGTGCTCGAGGAAAGAAAAGGCCATCCGTGCGGCGGGGTGTTCGTGCGCCGGCAACCCCTATGTCCACCTCATCTCCCTTCTTCCTCCTCGGTCTGTTGCAGAGAGGAGCGAGCTGTGTGAGAGAGAGGACGAGCTAGGGCAGGCTAGGGTTTAGGGTTTTGCAACAACAACGTTCGGGTAATTCCATCGTCTGCAGGTGACAACGCATGATGTGTCGACTATGTTGTGGTGTGGACAGAACAACATAATCTTCCTGGTCAACAATGGCGGGTACACCATCGAGGTGGAGATCCACGACGGACCTTACAATGTCATCAAGAACTGGAACTACACCGCCCTTGTGGAGGCGATCCACGACGGGGAGGGCAAATGTTGGACTGCAAGGTAAGCACATTCTGTCCATTGCACAAGCATCAAAGAAGAACGAGGTGAGCTTGCAGAACTGCTGCTTCCTTTTGCCGTTTTATTTGTTGATATCTTGGCACATAAGTTAATTATTTCTTTCAGTAAGTAGGTTTGAGATCGTGATCGCGACACGATACCGTCTCTAGTCCTATTATATAAAGTCAGTTTGAGATCGTGATCACGACACGATACTGTCCCTGGTCCTATTATATAAAGTCAGTTTGAGATCATGATCACGACATGATACTGTCTCTCGTCCTATTATATATGCCGTTATCTGCCACGTCCAAAGACATATCAAAAATTCCTAAGGTTTTGCCTTATCTCGCAACTTGTGACGCCACCGTTGTCTACTATATCCCGAACGTCGGCGTGTAGGAATGCATATCTCCGGAATCGCGCCATCCCTCGTCGACGCGCGCGTAGTCGCACCATGCCGGCGGAGAAAGAAGCCGGCTGCACGGACATTGACGAGGTGGGATTAACACGTCCGTACCCGCCGCCATCATCAAGGAGAAGTAGAATACGGGAGGCCGCCACTGCTTGGGTCCCATGAAGGCCACCGCCGAGGCGACGCCGACGTACATAGTTGGTGTCTTCTTGTCCGGTTCTTCAACGCAGCCTATCGTCGACCCCGGGCAAGCGGAGGCGGCCCCCCTTCTCCTTCGGCTGAAGCATCAGCCGACGGTTCCACTCCGATGAGCGGTGGGGAAGCGAGCCGCCCTATGCGCTGAAGCATATACCTCCGGGGCTCCCGACAGTCCTTTGAGCGGGCTGTCGGAGATGGGGAAGACAAAGGGATCTGCCGCGGCTGGCCGTAGACTAGTGTACCGTGTCGTGGGAGTGAAGCTCCGCGCGACCATACGTGCACATTGTTTTACCTTCTTTAGTTAAAATATATTCAAAATGTAAATGTTTTAGTCCGGTTTGTATGAAATCCATGATGTTTATATGAAATCCGATCGTGTTTGCATGAATTTCGTCCGGTTGGTTCAAAATATATGCGGCTATGATTGGATGACGGTCTTCCGCATCTGTAGCCACGGACGGATGTGGGAGCAAATTTGCGGATTGCCGTTAGAGATGCCTTAAACCAAGCAAAGCTTCCCTGCATCAGTAGTAGTAGCAGCAGCAGCAGCACGCGCGTTGTTCATCAAATAATGTGAACAATTTATCTTTACTCTTCTGTTATGTTCTTAGTTTTGTGCCAAATAGTGACTTGTGACCTGTGGCCACCCCCTGTGTTCTATCCTGCCAATGCTACGAAGATTATGAAAAAATTTTAGCTTGGCTCAGCTATTTGTGTACATTCTTCTATCAATATGGTCAGCCAATATACGTTGCACAATCAATTCACAAAGGGCGGCCTAGGCATGTACGCATGCATGATTTTTGGAAAGATGAGGGCCCTTTTGCAAATTGCCAGGGGTGAGCGGCTGTGCCACGACGCGGCCAGCGAGGAGGCACCATTTGTCCACTCCTGATTGGATGGGATTAAAACTTCGCTCACAATGTGAGTTTAAGGGTGGGTTGATCATCTTTTGCAAGTTTGTGGAGTAAACCATCACATACATTACAAGTTTGTGGAGTAAACCATCACATACATTACAAGTTTGTGGGTCTGCTCTTGCCTCTAACAAAAAAAGTGATGGCCGATGTGGCCGCAAGTCCCACGATGTGGAGCAAGCGTCCCATTTACCTCGTGAGCCACAGCCCGTGTCAGAATTCCAGCGGTGGTCGTCGTATAACCTACGAGCGAGCGATACCGGTTTAACTGTTTCGGAAACCGCTGCGCGAGACACGGCGGCTAGGCTATCGGGCAAGTTCACGGCAGCAGCACCCACTCCGCCGCAGCTGATGTGGGCCGTTTCCCCGCCGCAGCACACCATCGCCGCGGGAACGTAGCCGTTCCTTCCGCCGGATTCTAGCGCATACCACAGGCGGGCCGCCATCCCGTCACATCCGAAACCAGTGTCCACTGCCCACAGGACACGACGCGCCGGAACCCGATCCCTTTTAAAAGCCGCGGACGCCCGCTCCCCTCCCGGACGGTAACAAGTCAACACCACATCCACATCTAAATCCAAAGTACACACAAATCCCGAGCTAGCCAAAACCGATTCGTTTTCTTACCGCACCGCGAAGCCGAGGCGAAGGCGAAGGCGAAGGCGAACCCATCATCGGCGATGTTCCTGGTGGGGATAGTGGCGGAGCTGCTGGAGGACTACACGATGCTGCTGGCGGAGGTGCTGGAGCAGCTGCTCAACGGCGCGCCGTTCCCCCGCCGGATGCGCACGCTCATGCTGCGGAGCCTCCCCTTCGTGGCCCCGCCGCTCGCGCCGCCGCCGCCGCCGCACGCTCTCCGCGTCACCACCCGAGGCTGATCGATCCACCCGGCTGCCTCTCTGCTAAGCCTCATCCGATCCGATAGGTCCATCCGGATCGTTTGTTTTGCCTCTTTGGGTTCATTCTGTTGATTCGTTTGGTGTACAGACCGACTGTACGACTTGTACTATGATGTCTCTTACTGTATCATCCAGCGGTGGAAATGAGACCGATTTTTCCATGGCTCCTTTTAAGTAGTTCTGGTGAGAAGATCAAGCGGCCTTTCAGTTTGAGGTCTTTTTTCGTGTGCATAATGCATACTAGTAGAACTGTGGATGATGTCTTTTGCTGGATGGGAACATGAGTTTATGACTGATTGTCTGGACGAATGGATTTTGTCGATCCTTTTTAAACACGACACTAGGTGACCAGAGATGGCCACTGAAAAGAATCGCTGGACTGTTGTGGTTGGTTTGCGACACGTAACGATGGATGATTGGCTCTGTTTGGCTTCTTTGGTCGGCCACAATTTAGGGTTTATACGCGATACACGTCATATGAGTGTTTTCCATCAGTGACACATTTCGTGACACACTGGTTGTCTGGTTCGGTGATCAAATGAAGTACTCTCTCCGTTCCAAATACATCCGTATCTAGACATATCTAAGACAAGAATTTTGAGACAAAAGAAGTATATGTCTAGGTTGAGAGATTGTGTCGCTACCCTGTTATCCACATCTTCCTCTAAGTTGTGGATTGGTATTGGAAACCCATGTGACAAGAGATTTATATGAAACTTTTTTATGCTTGCACGGGCATCTCTATGGGTAATGGAGCCAAGACGCCTTTCTAAAACTCGTCATGCTTGGATGGCAAGCGGCCATTAGATATTGCCCCCATGTTTTTGCCGCCTCAAGCAGCAAAAAATGAACTGTTCGTTGAGCCTTGGCCGACAATGCCTGGATTCGACGGATTAAACTTAACACAAACTTCTCTGTGAGGCACATTCGTAAATACATCGACCTTTGCACTAAGCTCTCGTTTGTCCATCTTGAGGACGAGGTGGAGGACACCATGGAAGTTCACGGTCAATGACATCTCGACAAAGTTGGCTTACAAAGCACAGTTCTTTGGAGCCACGCTAACTATAATGAACAAGACCATTTGGAAGGCATGTGCCCCACCAAAGGTTAAATTTTTCTCATGACTTGGTATACAAAACTGAGTTTACGCGGATCCTCTCGCTAAAAGAGGTTGGGAAAACTGTGGGCTTTACTCCTTGTGCAAGAGGGCAATGAGACGACTGCTCGTCTCTTCTTTGGGTGTCGTTTCACTGCGAGGATTTGGAGGTTGGTCGAGGCATGGCTTGGTTTAGCTGCCTTGGACCTATCCCATTCGGCTGGCAAGAGAAGTGTTAGATCCTTGGACGAATATGTCGGGCCCAAGCATATCCAACCTGAAGGCAGTGTGGTCTCTCTGGCCATGCTTGTGACTTGGACAATATGGAACGAAAGAAATGCCCGTGTTTTCCGCAAAAATCTACGTTGGCGCATTACATCATGCAAAGCATTAAGGAGGAAGCCAAGATTCGGATCGCCGCTGGGGTGAAGCACCTGACTTCATGAGTTTATTGATGTCGTGAGAGTAGACCCCATGTGGTTTTCATGTGACGGTGTAAGGCTTGTATCACCGTGTACCATTAACTCTGTAAAACCCTTATTAATTAATATAGATGAGGAAAAGCTTTTGCCTCTATTTTTTTAAAAGTCATTGAGGAAAACACTTTGCACAACAGTGAATTACACATAACCACCACAACTGAGACAATATTTTTTTCTGCAATTTTTACTGCACGCTAACACACTTTTTCTTGCAAATCGCATTGATCGCTCGTTTGGCCTGGTTAACCTCTAAATTGATAGGTAAAGCCCGCTTTTAGGGGGTGATGAATGGCACCCGACGGCCTTTAACCGCGTGATTCACTGGTCCCCTCCTTCTCCCACCCGAGACCCACAAAAAGGTAACTGTCTCCCGCTCTCCTCATCATCCTCTATTCTCTCTGGCAATGGCGACAACGTGGCGGCGGAGACAGATGCAGCGTAACAAATGGTGAAGACGGAGGCCTTGCTATGGACGAACATTGCGGAAGTTTCGACCCGCCCAAGTACCGGAGGCATGACCCAGTGTTCGCGACGACACACTCTTATGCTCAGACGGTGAAGGCCAATATTGTTAATTTGGATGATGTATTGGTTGAGATTCAATATTGTTCGTTGTTTTAATTGAGATCATTTGTTGTTTAACTACATGGAGTTTATGCATTCTCCTTAACTCTCTGAGATCATGCGGTTAGTTAATCATTTATTTGTTTAATCTGTGTAGTTTTTTTTGGAATACGCAAGAGCTTGTGTATATTTTCATTGATAGAAGGAGTGAAAAATTACAAAGTGGGTGACATCACACAACACATGTGCAGGAAGGCGCGAGTATGATGCCCGGAGCAATAGAAATGGGGTGCTCAACCCAAGTACAGATGGCTATGTCTCAGGCAAGATTCTATCCAGCCCTATGGCAGCGGCCCTAGCCTAGGTGTGCGCATCGTCCTGGATGGCATGCACGAGGCAGGAGGTGGAGGGGCGCATACCATGAAAGTGCAGTCGTTGTGGTGCTTCCAAAGCCACCACGCCGTGATACTGATGACAGAGGAGATCCCACGTCGAAGCGAGGCAGGAGCCTGAGAGTAGGTGCAAGCACACTAATTCGGGAAGTTAGCCCTAGCGTCTGGGAGCATTGCAGTGGATCGGCACCAAGACAGGACTTCGTGCTCCACCTGTCAGAGAAGGGGTAGACCACAAAGTGATGGTGCATAGATTCTAGTACCTTATCACATAACACACAGTGTTCCTACGTAGACCACGACGAGTAAGTCGATCGACTGTCCAACATCAATCCTGGATGGCAAGCTAGGAGAAAGCTTTAATGCGCAAAGCAGCCCATGTCTTTCACGTTAGCCGCCCGAAAGGGTCCACGATTGATCCCTGAAAGAGTGCAAGGTAGCATGATCCTGCCAACTATTGACCGGAATCGATCCACCGCCACTGCAACTCATCATGCCCATCCGGAAGCCAAATATTATGTAGCCTCCTCCACAAATCGACGCACTAGACAAGATGTAACACCCCGATAATCATGGTACAGTAAACTCCTGTTAATGACTGTCAAGTCATCACAATTATTTTGCTAATCATCACTTTGTTCCAAATTAACTTCAAATTCATATTCAGTTTGCATGTCAAATTATTTTTCTTCAAAAATAAAACAAAAATGTTGGTTGGGTTACAAATATTCACCAAGGAGTTATCATGTAGAAACCAACATCATTTGACTCATAGATAAATTCCTAAGATTTAATAAATGGTCCAACAACATTAAAATAAGCCTTTTTTAATTTTAAACAATTGGTCTAAATTTTCCAAATTCTCTAAAACTTTTTGTGCAGCCTTAGGATAACACCGTGTATTTATGTGCCAAGCTTCAGCTACATCTAAGATCATTTTCTGCTAAAAGTAAATGCCAAATAATTAAATAACATACATAAAGAAAAGGAAAGAGCTAGGCAGACTGGGCTCTAGTCCACAGTGGACAGCCCAACCCACCTCACCTCTTCTCCCTTCTCGCTACAGGAGCGGAGGGGAGCCGTGGCGTCCATCCGCCGGCGGTGGCCGTGCGTGGCGGCCATCCACGCCCACCTAGCCGCCTACAAAACCTCCCTCGTGACCCCCTGGCCGAACCCTAGCGCCTCCCCACTTCCCCTCCCCTCGCGCCGCTTTCCTCTCCCCCACACCCACCCGACGCCATCGCCACTGTGCCGTCGTCGCCGTCGCGGCCACCGACCTCCCCGGCGCCCAGGAGTACATCCAGGAGTTGCGCCGTCCTCGTGTGCGTCGATTTCGGGCACCCGTTCGACAGGAGCCGCACCGCATCACCACCCGCTCGTCTTCTTCAACCTCGGAGCGCCTGACGCCTTCGTCAAATCCATCGCCGTCAAGCCCTTCCCGGCCTCTCCGAGCGCACCATCTACCCCGTGGTGAGCATCTCCCTCGATTCCCCCCCTTTTCCCCTTCGAATCGGCGTTGTAGACCCGCGCCCACCCGAGGCCGCCATGGCCGGACCTCGCCGTAGCCGCACCCACGCTCCTGCGTGCGCCTGCCCCAGCCACCCCGCACGCCCACGACCCCCTGCAGCCACCCACACGCCGCGCCTACTGGATGCGCGCGCCCGTAGCCGCCCCATGCCCTGTCGCCTGCAGCTGCTCTTGCCGCTGCGGTGCTACTACTGCTTCGCGCCGCTGCTGTCGACTGCCTGCTGTTGCGTTACGCAGCTGCCGCTTGCCCTACGCCCTACCGCGCCTGTGCCGGCCGCAGCCTCACCGCGCCCGCCTGCGCCGCTTCCCGTCGCCGTCCTGAACCCCCGGCCGCTCCCGTGCGAGCTACTGGCCATGGCTGGCCGTAGTCGCCATGCGTTTGTGCGTGTGTGCACCGCCACAGTGAGGCCGGCTGGGCTCTGTCCACTAATGCCGTCCCGTTCTAATTAGCTAGTACTAATTAGGTTAGTTAGGTGCTAATTAGCCTAATGGCCCAATGACAGTGGGCCCCATCTAAATAACCTTTTATTTTAACTACGGTCAATGACATATGGGACCCACGGCACTGTTCGCTTTTGACCGAGTCAACACTTTGACTGTTGACTGCTGAGTCAGCACCCCTCTGGCCCCACATGTAATAGACTTGGCCAGAGTAGTACTAGGTGACATACGTGTTCTGTTTTTTTCTCGAATTTAATTTAATTCCAGAAATTTCAGAATATCATTTAAAACTTTAAAAATTAATATAAAATAATCCGTAACTCGGATGAAAAAGTTTTATATATGAAAGTTGCTCAGAAAAATAAGACGAACCCGAATACGCTACCCACATACATGTTAGATGCCTCTAACTATCTGAACATGGAACTTTCCCCCTCCGGTCATCTGTCTGACACAGGTCCGGAACCGAGAAAACATTCCCAGTTGAATCCCCCCTTCACCTATATCGTGTAGCCATACATTAGTCACACCCGACACCGCTTTTTGACATGTTATGCTTTGTGGTGCCATGTTGCTTTATATTTACTGTTTCTTCCCCCTCTTCTCTTCGGTAGACCCCAAGACCGATGCCGCCATTGTGATCGACTACGTCGATGACGACCCCTCCTTGCCAGAACAACCAGGCAAGCCCCCCCTTTGATCATCCCGATATCGCCCATTCCATTCTCTCATGCTTGCATTAGATTTTGCTACTGTAATTGATTGGTCCTATTCTGATGCATAGCCTGTTTATTGTAACCTGCTGTTGTTACCTACCTGCTTATCCTAAACTGCTTAGTATAGGTTGGTTAGTGATCCATCAGTGACCCCCACCTTGTCCTTGTTGCCCCTGCTTCATCAACGAAGACCCGATCAACGGGATCGAAGACCAGGCCCCGACACCGCACACCACTTTCCCCTTAGTTGCTCGACACTACTATGTTACTATCGAGTGCCGGGGGTGAGACCTCATCAGCACTTCTGATGTTACCCTGTAGTGTAGCGATTCGGTCGTGGTCATCAAGGGTGATTCCGCCTTAACCACTTCCGATACGACTCTGTCGTGCAACCCCTCAAGTGTGAACTTCGAGGGTGATTCCTCTTACGTTCACCTTGATGAATACATCGAGTGGACTCCATCAAGGGTGATTCCTCAGGGTTTTCCTCTTGGTGTTAGACACACGGTTACTATGACTTTACACTGAACCATGTTACTAAAGACGGGTCGACCTTGAGGGGTACCCACGCGAGCTTAATTGCGAGTGATGTGGAGTCGGGTTGACCTGGAAGGTGCCTGCGAGACACTTACGAGGCGTGGCCGGGCATTCTTAGCTCTTGTCGCAAGTACTCGAGACGGGGCGACGGGGTCACATCGATCGTGAGTCTCTGCTCGTTATCGCGCGTTCCTAATCCACTACGATTTGGATATTTGATCCGAGGGGCCTCTGGCCTGATAGCACTAACCATCACGTGGGCATTGTATGGGCGTTCTACGTCGTATACATCAGCCGAAGCTTAATAGACGTCAGCGACTGAGTGGCGCGCGCCGGGTTGGACTGCGTAAGCTCCTGCCTTGTTGAAGGAGGTAGCTAGGTCTGCTCACCGGCCGCCCACGCAACGTGCAGGAGTTCCCGGGGAGATGGCCCATGACCCCTAGGGGCATAGGTTTAGTCCGGCGTGCTGACCTCTCTATTAAGCCTAGGTCGGGTTGCGGCGTATTGTTTGGCCGAGGCCGGGCATGACCCAGGAAAGTGTGTCCGGTCGGAGTTAATCGAGCGTGGTGGGTAAGTTGGTCCACCCCTGCAGGGAAGAAAACATCTATCGATAGCCTGTCCTACGGTAACGGACACTTGGAGTTGTATCCCGATCGATACAACTAGAATTGGATACTTGTGATGAGAAATGGATTGTGATGAGAAATGGATGGTGATGAGAAATGGATAGTATGGCTCTGGGATTGCTTTCTCGCAGGGAGTCGAGAAAGGATCTCTGGCCGAGGTTGATAACACTACTGCTACTTTACTTTATGCTACTCTACTCCCTCCTGTTGCTGCAAGATGGTGGTTTCCAGAAGATGCTAGTCTTCGATAGGCTAGGCTTTCCCCTTCCCTTCTAGCATTCTGCAGTTTAGTCCACAGATACAACCCTTTCCTTTGTTACAGATGCATACTAGTTTAGATCTGATGTAAGTCTTGCGATCACTTTGGATGAGTACTCACGGTTGCTTTGCTACTTCTTTTCCCCCATACCCGATTGTTGCGACCAGATGACGGAGCCTAGGAGCCAGACGACGCCACTGATGACTACTACTACCCGGAGGATGCCTATTACTACGTGAAGACCGCCAACGACTAGGAGTAGTTAGGAGGCTCCCAGACAGGAGGCCTTACCTTTTCGATCATTGTTGCTTTTGTGATAGCCTTCTTAAGGCAATCTTGTCTAACTCATGTCTGTACTCAGATATTGTTGCTTCCGCTGACTCTTGTGTATTCGAGTTTATGTATTCGAGCCCTCGAGGCCCCTGGCTTGTAATATAAAGCTTGTATTATTTTAATTTGTGTCTAGAGCTGTGTTGTGATATCTTCCCGTGAGTCCTTGATCTTAATCGTACACATTTGCGTGTATGATTGATGTACGGTTGAATCGAGGGCGTCACAAGTTGGTATCAGAGCCGACTGCCTGTAGGTAGCCCCCTTTCCAACTCCTTGGCCGAAGTTGAGTCTAGTCACTACAAAAACTTTTACTAACATGGCTGTGTGGCTTACGGGCTCACGTCACCAGATGGGTGGTATTAGGATCTTTTACTCCTCGTCTATACTCTGGGACTCTGATCTCTCTTCTATCCGGGTTAAATATTGTAATAACTCTAACCTTATGTTCTCGTTACTACTTCCTCCCGGAGAGCCCCTCATTCCAGATGGTCGCTTGGTGCACTAGAAGATTTCAAAGATACTCTTCGATGTTTTACCGAGACCCTTGTGCCCTTCACCGTTGCAATTCCCTACCATCGATGAATCCCTATGGATGGCCACACACACTTGCCATCCAAACCTTCTTTTCCAATTGCTCTTGTTATTACAAGATACCCTGAAATACTTTCTGATATTCTTAAAATCCGTTGCGCCTGCTGCTTTGCACCTCCTTTTCCACAATGAATACATGTTCGAATAATTCCTCACACTTATCGAGGATTTGTTCATTCCTAGTTATTCATGTGTTTCACAAAATATCTTGAAATGCTATTCGACCTTCCGAGAATCCTTTGCAACCTATTGCTTTGGAAAGTCTTGTGTGCCGGCATTATGGTTAATTCCATATTTCTAGTAATCTCCGTTGACATCCTATGTCTCTATCGTTTCGAGTCCCTTCATCCAATTTTTTGTGAATGCTCGAAATCCTCAATCAGATCATAGCATTCATCCTTCCGGCTCAGACGTCACTCCGAACACGGGCTTGTTCTTGGCAAATGAAACCTTGATTGATTGTCGATCTATATTGATTCAACTCAATTATCTTTTGATGAGAGCCCCTGCTTCTGATCTTCTGATATGAAAATCATAATTCCTTTGTAATTAAGCTTTGAAATTATCCAGATATTTCTATAATCCGATGCCTTTGCACTATTTCTTCTTCTGGTTGAGCATCGATACTCACATCAGATTGTTTGTGGTCCACTATATCCGTTGGTGGATTATTATCTAATTGTTCCTGCCTATTCTCAAACCCTTGAGTTCTTCCCCTGATACATAATGCCTTTGGTAAATTGTGTCATCTGCCTTTTTCTAGCCAGGCTCTACTTCTGAGCTTGAGTTATTTACCCCTGAAGTTTGCGTTATATGTTCCTAAGATGCCCCAATGGGTTGAACTTATGCCTTCCATAATCCCTGTGAACCCGAGAGTTCTCACGAGTCTTACTCTTCTAGTACTTCGCCAGATAAATCTTTCGCGTTACAATTTCTTCAAAAAACGAGGAGTGAATGAAAGGTTATGCATTGAAGAAGTGGGAGTCGACCTTGAAATTTGTTTTCATGCCCATGGACCCTATGTAGAACTTATCATGGAAGCTGCTCGTAAAAATAATTATTTCCATGGTACAAGTTCATCTTGTATTTGTGAATTGATCCATTACAATCGTGGTTCCGACCATAGTTCCTCCTTGATTCCATTTCCCGAATAAGTTAAAATACTTTCACTTTGCAGATCATTTCACCCGTCCAACCTCTACTCCAATTTACCTTCCGATATTACCCCTAGTACTTGTTACTAGGAAGTTTAATACCCTATCGCATCATTCCTAACCTGATCGGCTATATTTTTTTTATTGTGCCAACTTTTAACTGTGCTACCTGGTCATTATGCCCGGAGCAACTTCCGACGATGAGCTAAGCTTACGTAGATCTTCCTCATCTTATCATTTCACCTCGAACAACAAGCTTGACCTCGAGCTTGTGTCGAATCCGTGGTTCTCATAGCATTTCACTTCATCCTTCCTTTTCGGCTCGATGGTATCTTCATAGAGTCTCTGAAAGCACAAGTGCTCCCTAGGTGGTTTTGATAATTGATGACAACATATATGCTCCGAAATCCTCAGCTACTTTCCCACTTCCACATATGACCTAAACCTAAAGCCAAACTCGGACCTACCAATTATTCCTATCCGGCGGCACCGAGTTTCACTTGTCATAGCCACTGCCAGAAACCCTAATCAGTTCGGTCTCACCGATGGGATCTCGGTCTCACCGAGATGGGCTTGGAAACTCTCTGTTACCTATTGCATTATTCTTGGTCCCACCGAGATATGCAATCGGTCCCACCGAGTTTGCTTGGCCAACTCTCTGTTTTCGCTTATTACCCAAATCGGTCCCACCGAGTTTGAGTAATCGGTCAAACCGAGTTTTGGATTTACCCTAACCCTAGCACATCAGTCCCACCGAGTTGATCCAGTCGGTCCCACCGAAATCTCTAACGGTCAATAGGTTTACCTTTTCGGTCTGACCGAGTTTGTTGATTCGGTCCCACCGAGATTGGTAAATTGTGTGTAACGGTTGGATTTTGTGTGGAGGCTATATATACCCCTCCACCTCCTCTTCATTTGAGTGAGAGCCATCAGACTAAGCCTACACTTCCAGCATTCTATTTCTGAGAGAGAATCACCTACTCATGTGTTGAGACCAAGATATTCCATTCCTACCATATGAATCTTGATATCTAGCCTTTCCCAAGTTGCTTTCCACTCAAACCTTCTTTCCACCAGATCCAAATTCTATGAGAGAGAGTTGAGTGTTGGGGAGACTATCATTTGAAGCACAAGAGCAAGGAGTTCATCATCAACACACCATTTGTTACTCCTTGGAGAGTGGTGTCTCCTAGATTGGCTAGGTGTCACTTCGGAGCCTCTGACAAGATTGTGGAGTTGAACCAAGGAGTTTGTAAGGGCAAGGAGATCGCCTACTTCGTGAAGATCTACCGCTAGTGAGGCAAGTCCTTCGTGGACGATGGCCATGGTGGGATAGACAAGGTTGCTACTTCGTGGACCCTTCGTGGGTGGAGCCCTCCGTGGACTCGCGCAACCGTTACCCTTCGTGGGTTGAAATCTCCATCAACGTGGATGTAGGATAGCACCACCTATCCGAACCACGGGAAAAACATCCGTGTCTCCAATTGCGTTTGAATTCTCCAAACCCTTTCCTTTACATTCTTGCAAGTTGCATGCTTTACTTTCCGCTGCCTATATACTCCTTGCATACTTGCTTGATATGTATTGTGATTGTTGAAATTATGCTTAAACTCCACTTAAATCGAAAAAGCTTAAAAATTGCAACTTTAGCATGAAGTGTCTAATCACCCCCCTCTAGACACATCTACTTCAAGGTCCTACAAGTGGTATCAGAGCTTTGGTCTCCATTGCCTTGGTTTAATCACCATTGGAGGAAGATAGATGTGTCTACTTTAGGGAGTCTTAGACATAGAGTGCCTATTCTTGATGGAGAATATTGTTGGAAATATGCCCTAGAGGAAATAATAAAAGCATTATTATTATATTTCCTTGTTCATGATAATTGTCTTTATTCATGCTATAATCGTGTTATCCGGAAATCGTAATACATGTGTGAATAACAGACACCAACATGTCCCTAGTAAGCCTCAAAGTTGACTAGCTCGTTGATCAACAGATAGTCATGGTTTCCTGGCTATGGACATTGGATGTCATTGATAACGAGATCACATCATTAGGAGAATGATGTGATGGACAAGACCCAATCCTAAACATAGCATAAAGATTGTATAGTTCGTTTGCTAGAGTTTTTCCAATGTCAAGTATCCTTTCCTTAGACCATGAGATCGTGTAACTCCCGGATACCGTAAGAGTGCTTTGGGTGTACCAAACGTCACAACGTAACTGGGTGACTATAAAGGTATACTACGGGTATCTCCGAAAGTGTCTGTTGGGTTGACACGGATCAAGACTGGGATTTGTCACTCCGTATGACGGAGAGGTATCACTGGGCCCACTCGGTAATGCATCATCATAATGAGCTCAAAGTGACCAAGTGTCTGGTCACGGGATCATGCATTACGGTACGAGTAAAGTGACTTGCCAGTGACGAGATTGAACGAGGTATTGGGATACCGACGATCGAATCTCGGGCAAGTAACATATCGATTGACAAAGGGAATTGCATACGGGGTTGATTGAATCCTTGACATTGTGGTTCATCCGATGAGATCATCATGGAACATGTGGGAGCCAACATGGGTATCCAGATCCCGCTGTTGGTTATTGACCGGAGAGTCGTCTCGGTCATGTCTGCTTGTCTCCCGAACCCGTAGGGTCTACACACTTAAGGTTCGGTGACGCTAGGGTTGTGAAGATATGTATATGCAGTAACCCGAATGTTGTTCGGAGTCCCGGATGAGATCCCGGACGTCACGAGGAGTTCCGGAATGGTCCGGAGGTAAAAAATTATATATAGGAAGTGCTATTTCGGCCATCGGGACAAGTTTCGGGGTCACCGGTATTGTACCGGGACCACCGGAAGGGTCCCGGGGGTCCATCGGGTGGGGCCACCTATCCCGGGGGGGACCCATGGGCCAAAGTGGGAAGGAACCCAGCCCAAAGTGGGCTGGGGCGCCAACCCCCTAGGGCCCATGCGGCTAGGGTTGGGGGGGAAACCCTAAAGGGGGCGCCCCCTTGCTTGGGGGGCAAGCCCCCACCCCTTGGCCGCCGCCCCCTAGGAGATCCCATCTCCTAGGGCCGGCGCCCCCTAGCACCCCTATATATAGTGGGGGGAGAGGAGGGACTTGACACACCAGCCCTTGGTACCTCCCTCTCTCCCCGTTACATCTCTCTCTCGTAGTATAGGCGGAGCCCTGCTACTGTGACGCCCTGCATCCACCATCACGCCATCGTGCTGCTGGATCTTCATCAACCTCTCCTTCTCCCTTGATGGATCAAGAAGGAGGAGACGTCATCCGCTCCGTACGTGTGTTGAACGCGGAGGTGCCGTTCGTTCGACGCTTGGTCATCGGTGATTTGGATCACGTCGTGTTCGACTACTTCATCCCCGTTCTTTGAACGCTTCCGCTCGCGATCTACAAAGGTATGTAGATGCATCCGATGACTCGTTGCTAGATGAACTCATAGATGGATATTGGTGAAACCGTAGGAAATTTTTTGTTTTCTGCAACGTTCCCCAACAGTGACATCATGAGCTAGGTCTATGCGTAGTTCTTCTTGCGCGAGTAGAACACAATTTGTTGTGGGCGTAGATTTGTCAACTTTCTTGCGGCTACTAGTCTTTTCTTGCTTCAGCGGTATTGTGGGATGAAGCGGCCCGGACCAACCTTACACGTACGCTTACGTGAGACCGGTTCCACCGACTAACATGCACTAGTTGCATAAGGTGGCTGGCGGGTGTCTGTCTCTCCCACTTTAGTTGGAGCGGATTCGATGAACAGGGTCCTTATGAAGGGTAAATAGAAGTTGACAAATCACGTTGTGGCTTTCACGTAGGTAAGAAGACGTTCTTGCTAGAACCCTAATTCAGCCACGTAAAACTTGCAACAACAATTAGAGGACGTCTAACTTGTTTTTGCAGCAAGTGCTTTGTGATATGATATGGCCAAAGTTGTGATGAATGATGAATGATCTATATGTGATGTATGAGATGTTCATGCTATTGTAATAGGAATCACGACTTGCATGTCGATGAGTATGACAACCGGTAGGAGCCATAGGAGTTGTCTTTATTTTTTGTATGACCTGCGTGTCATTGAGAAACGCCATGCAAATTACTTTACTTTATTGCTAAACGCGTTAGCCATAGTAGTAGAAGTAATAGTTGGCGAGCAACTTCATGGAGACACGATGATGGAGATCATGATGATAGAGATCATGGTGTCAAGCCGGTGACAAGATAATCATGGAGCCCAAGATGGAGATCAAAGGAGCTATGTGATATTGGCCATATCATGTCACGTTTATTATTTGATTGCATGTGATGTTTATCATGTTTTGCATCTTGTTTACTTAGAACGACGGTAGTAAATAAGATGATCCCTCATAATAATTTCAAGAAGTGTTCCCCCTAACTGTGCACCGTTGCGACAGTTCGTTGATTCAAAGCACCACGTGATGATCGGGTGTTTGATTCAGACGTTCACATACAACGGGTGTAAGACAGATTTACACATGCAAACACTTAGGTTGACTTGACGAGCCTAGCATGTACAGACATGGCCTCGGAACAAAGAAGACCGAAAGGTCGAGCATGAGTCGTATAGAAGATACGATCAACATGAAGATGTTCACCGACGTTGACTAGTCCGTCTCACGTGATGATCGGACACGGCCTAGTTGACTCGGATCATGTTATACTTAGATGACTAGAAGAGGAATGTCTATCTAAGTGGGAGTTCATTGAATAATTTGATTAGATGAACTTAATTATCATGAACTTAGTCTAAATTCTTTACAATATGTCTTGTAGATCAAATGGCCAACGTAGTCCTCAACTTCAACGCGTTCCTAGAGAAAACCAAGCTTAAAGATGATGGCAGCAACTATACGAACTGGGTCCGGAACCTGAGGATCATTCTCATAGCTGCCAAGAAAGATTATGTCCTACAAGCACCGCTAGGTGAAGCTCCCGTCCCACAGAACCAAGACGTTATGAACGCTTGGCAGACACGTGTTGGCGACTACTCCCTCGTTCAGTGCGGCATGCTTTACAGCTTAGAGCCGGGGCTCCAAAAGCGTTTTGAGAGACATGGAGCATATGAGATGTTCGAAGAGCTGAAAATGGTTTTTCAAGCTCATGCCCGGGTCGAGAGATATGAAGTCTCCGACAAATTCTTCAGCTGTAAGATGGAGGAAAATAGTTCTGTCAGTGAGCCCATACTCACTATGTCTGGGTTGCATAACCGCTTGACTCAGCTGGGAGTTAATCTCCCGGATGATGCGGTCATTGACAGAATCCTCCAGTCGCTTCCACCAAGCTACAAGAGCTTTGTGATGAACTTCAATATGCAGGGGATGGAAAAGACCATTCCTGAGTTATTTTCAATGCTGAAATCAGCGGAGGTAGAAGTCAAGAAGGAACATCAAGTGTTGATGGTGAATAAAACCACTAAGTTGAAGAAGGGCAAGGGTAAAAAGAACTTCAAGAAGGACGGCAAGGGAGTTGCCGCGCCCGGCAAGCAAGCTGCCGGGAAGAAGCCAAAGAATGGACCCAAGCCTGAGACTGAGTGCTTTTATTGCAAGGGAAGCGGTCACTGGAAGCGGAACTGCCCCAAATACTTAGCAGACAAGAAGGCCGGCAAAACAAAAGGTATATGTGATATACATATAATTGATGCGTACCTTACTAGTGTCCGTATTAGCTCCTGGGTATTTGATACCGGTGCAGTTGCTCACATTTGTAACTCAAAGCAGGGGCTGCGGAATAAGCGGAAACTGGCAAAGGACGAGGTGACGATGCGCGTCGGGAATGGTTCCAAGGTCAATGTGATCGCCGTCGGCACGCTACCTCTATATTTACCTTCGGGATTAGTTTTAAACCTTAATAATTGTTATTTAGTGCCAGCTTTGAGCATGAACATTGTATCGGGATGTCGTTTAATTCGAGATGGCTACTCATTTAAATCCGAGAATAATGGTTGTTCTATTTATATGAGAGATATGTTTTATGGTCATGCTCCTATGGTGAATGGTTTATTCTTTATGAATCTCGAATGTAATGCTACACATGTTCATAATGTGAGTACCAAAAGATGTAAAGTTGATAATGATAGTCCCACATACTTGTGGCACTGCCGCCTTGGTCACATAGGTGTCAAACGCATGAAGAAGCTCCATGCAGATGGACTTTTAGAGTCTCTTGATTATGAATCATTTGACACGTGCGAGCCATGCCTCATGGGTAAAATGACCAAGACTCCGTTCTTAGGAACAATGGAGCGAGCAACCAACTTATTGGAAATCATACATACTGATGTGTGCGGTCCAATGAGTGTTGAGGCTCGCGGCGGCTATCGTTATGTTCTCACCCTCACTGATGACTTGAGTAGATATGGGTATATCTACTTAATGAAACACAAGTCTGAAACCTTTGAAAAGTTCAAGGAATTTCAGAGTGAGGTTGAGAATCAACGTGACAGGAAAATCAAGTCTCTACGATCAGATCGTGGAGGAGAATACTTGAGTCACGAATTTGGCACACACTTAAGAAAATGTGGAATAGTTTCACAACTCACACCGCCTGGAACACCTCAGTGTAACGGTGTGTCCGAACGTCGTAATCGCACTCTATTAGATATGGTGCGATCTATGATGTCTCTTACCGATTTACCGCTATCTTTTTGGGGCTATGCTTTAGAGACTGTCGCATTCACTTTAAATAGGGCTCCGTCGAAATCCGTTGAGACAACACCGTATGAATTATGGTTTGGGAAGAAACCTAAGCTGTCGTTTCTAAAAGTTTGGGGATGCGATGCTTATGTCAAGAAACTTCAACCTGAAAAGCTCGAATCCAAGTCGGAAAAATGCGTCTTCATAGGATACCCAAAAGAAACTATTGGGTATACCTTCTACCTCAGATCCGAAGGCAAGGTCTTTGTTGCCAAGAATGGATCCTTTCTAGAGAAGGAGTTTCTCTCGAAAGAAGTAAGTGGGAGGAAAGTATAACTTGATGAAGTATTACCTCTTGAATCGGAAAATGGCGCAACTCAAGAAAATGTTCCTGAGGTGCCAGCACCGACTAGAGAGGAAGTTAATGATAATGATCAAGATACTTCTGATCAAGCTCCTACTGAAATTCGAAGGTCCACAAGGACACGTTCCGCACCAGAATGGTACAACAACCCTGTCTTGGAAATCATGTTGTTAGACAACGGTGAACCTTCGAACTATGAAGAAGCGATGGCGGGCCCGGATTCCGACAAATGGCTAGAAGCCATGAAATCCGAGATAGGATCCATGTATGAAAACGAAGTATGGACTTTGACTGACTTGCCCGTTGAACATCGAGCCATAGAAAATAAATGGATCTTTAAGAAGAAGACAGACGCGGATGGTAATGTGACCATCTATAAAGCTCGGCTTGTCGCTAAGGGTTATCGACAAGTTCAAGGGGTTGACTACGATGAGACTTTCTCACCGGTAGCGAAGCTGAAGTCCGTCCGAATCATGTTAGCAATTGCCACATTCTACGATTATGAGATATGGCAAATGGACGTCAAAACGGCATTCCTTAATGGTTTCCTTAAGGAAGAATTGTATATGATGCAGCCGGAGGGTTTTGTCGATCCTAAGAATGCCGACAAGGTGTGCAAGCTCCAACGCTTGATTTATGGGCTGGTGCAAGCATCTCGGAGTTGGAACATTCGCTTTGATGAGATGATCAAAGCATTTGGGTTTACGTAGACTTATGGAGAAGCCTGTGTTTACAAGAAAGTGAGTGGGAGCTCTGTAGCATTTCTCATATTGTATGTAGATGACATACTTTTGATGGGAAATGATATAGAACTCTTGGACAGCATCAAGGCCTACTTGAATAAGAGTTTTTCAATGAAGGACCTTGGAGAAGCTACTTATATATTAGGCATCAAGATCTATAGAGATAGATCAAGACGCCTCATAGGTCTTTCACCAAGCACATACCTTGAGAAGATATTGAAGAAGTTCAATATGGATCAATCTAAGAAGGGGTTCTTGCCTGTGTTACAAGGTATGAAATTGAGCTCGGCTCAAAGTCCGACCACGGCAGAAGAAATAGAAGAGATGAGTGTCATCCCCTATGCCTCAGCCATAGGTTCTATTATGTATGCCATGCTGTGTACCAGACCTGATGTAAACCTTGCCGTAAGTTTGGTAGGAAGGTACCAAAGTAATTCCGGCAAGGAACACTGGACAGCGGTCAAGAATATCCTGAAGTACCTGAAAAGGACTAAGGAAATGTTTCTCGTTTATGGAGGTGACGAAGAGCTCATCGTAAAGGGTTACGTCGACGCTAGCTTCGACACAGATCTGGATGACTCTAAGTCACAAACCGGATACGTGTATATTTTGAATGGTGGGGCAGTAAGCTGGTGCAGTTGCAAGCAGAGCGTCATGGCGGGATCTACATGTGAAGCAGAGTACATGGCAGCCTCGGAGGCAGCACATGAAGCAATTTTGGTGAAGGAGTTCATCACCGACCTCGGAGTCATACCCAATGCGTCGGGGCCGATCAAGCTCTTCTGTGACAACACTGGAGCTATTGCACTTGCCAAGGAGCCCAGGTTTCACAAGAAGACAAGGCACATCAAGCGTCGCTTCAACTCCATTCGTGAAAATGTTCAAGATGGGGACATAGAGATTTGTAAAGTACATACGGACCTGAATGTAGCAGATCCGTTGACTAAACCTGTCCCGAGGGCAAAACATGATCAACACCAGAATTCCATGGGCGTTCCATTCATCACAATGTAACTAGATTATTGACTCTAGTGCAAGTGGGAGACTGTTGGAAATATGCCCTAGAGGCAATAATAAAAGCATTATTATTATATTTCCTTGTTCATGATAATTGTCTTTATTCATGCTATAATTGTGTTATCCGGAAATCGTAATACATGTGTGAATAACAGACACCAACATGTCCCTAGTAAGCCTCTAGTTGACTAGCTCGTTGATCAACAGATAGCCATGGTTTCCTGGCTATGGACATTGGATGTCATTGATAACGAGATCACATCATTAGGAGAATGATGTGATGGACAAGACCCAATCCTAAACATAGCATAAAGATCGTATAGTTCGTTTGCTAGAGTTTTTCCAATGTCAAGTATCCTTTCCTTAGACCATGAGATCGTGTAACTCCCGGATACCGTAAGAGTGCTTTGGGTGTACCAAACGTCACAACGTAACTGGGTGACTATAAAGGTATACTACGGGTATCTCCGAAAGTGTCTGTTGGGTTGACACGGATCAAGACTGGGATTTGTCACTCCGTATGACGGAGAGGTATCACTGGGCCCACTCGGTAATGCATCATCATAATGAGCTCAAAGTGACCAAGTGTCTGGTCACGGGATCATGCATTACGGTACGAGTAAAGTGACTTGCCAGTGACGAGATTGAACGAGGTATTGGATACCGACGATCGAATCTCGGGCAAGTAACATATCGATTGACAAAGGGAATTGCATACGGGGTTGATTGAATCCTCGACATCGTGGTTCATCCGATGAGATCATCGTGGAACATGTGGGAGCCAACATGGGTATCCAGATCCCGCTGTTGGTTATTGACCGGAGAGTCATCTCGGTCATGTCTGCTTGTCTCCCGAACTCGTAGGGTCTACACACTTAAGGTTCGGTGACGCTAGGGTTGTGAAGATATGTATATGCAGTAACCCGAATGTTGTTCGGAGTCCCGGATGAGATCCCGGACGTCACGAGGAGTTCCGGAATGGTCCGGAGGTAAAGAATTATATATAGGAAGTGCTATTTCGGCCATCGGGACAAGTTTCGGGGTCACCGGTATTGTACCGGGACCACCGGAAGGGTCCCGGGGGTCCACCGGGTGGGGCCACCTATCCCGGGGGGGACCCATGGGCCAAAGTGGGAAGGAACCCAGCCCAAAGTGGGCTGGGGCGCCAACCCCCTAGGGCCCATGCGGCTAGGGTTGGGGGGGGGGGGAACCCTAAAGGGGGCGCCCCCTTGCTTGGGGGGCAAGCCCCCACCCCTTGGCCGGCGCCCCCCCTAGGAGATGCCATCTCCTAGGGCCGGCGCCCCCCTAGCACCCCTATATATAGTGGGGGGATAGGAGGGACTTGACACACCAGCCCTTGGCACCTCCCTCTCTCCCCGTTACATCTCTCTCTTGTAGTATAGGCGGAGCCCTGCTACTGTGACGCCCTGCATCCACCACCACGCCGTCGTGCTGCTGGATCTTCATCAACCTCTCCTTCCCCCTTGCTGGATCAAGAAGGAGGAGACATCATCCACTCCGTACGTGTGTTGAACGCGGAGGTGCCATCCGTTCGGCGCTTGGTCATCGGTGATTTGGATCACGTCGTGTTCGACTACTTCATCCCCGTTCTTTGAACGCTTCTGCTCGCGATCTACAAAGGTATGTAGATGCATCCGATGACTCGTTGCTAGATGAACTCATAGATGGATCTTGGTGAAACCGTAGGAAAATTTTTGTTTTCTGCAACGTTCCCCAACAAATATTTTCATGAGTGGAAAAATGAGATGCTTGTAATCTTCAACCAATATCATTTGAACAAGTATATTGCTAGCCCTTGTGCACCTCACATTGATCCTTTGCATCCTACCCTAGATGAAGATATTGACATGATTAGCAATCTTAGAACTATTGAGCTCATCATTAGAGGATTGCCCAAAAATTTGATTGGTAGTTTGCCTACTCTTAATTGTGCCTATACTATATGGAAATTTCTTGAGGAATGATTTCCCGACCATTCCTTGAAAAGTTTGGATGAAATTCTCCATAAATCTATTGCCTTGAGTAAGATGAACTCTACTGATCCTAGTTTTAGTAATTGTCTATTTGAGCCTGCCAATCTCAAGCATGCTAACGGAGATGCTGGAATTATTAGTGGTATTATATCCGAAGCTATAAGAATTCATAAAAGTGACCACTTTGATGATCATTTATCTAATGAATTACCCTCTCTAGGAAATGATGAGTCACAAGATCATGGTGAACATGGATACTATGATGATGATGATGATAGTGACTTCAATCTTGATGATGCAATGAGACACTTTGGTCTTACGGAAAATCTTCGGGGATATGAATCAGGAGGAAAGGAATGGGTTCTTGATAGTGGATGTACTGATCATATGACCGGAGATGAAGAGATGTTCCGTGAGCTTGCTGAAAATGACGGCCCTCGAAAATATGTCACCTTTGGTGATAATTCAAAGGGTAAAGTGGTTGGCCTTGTTAAGGTGGCCATCTCACATGATAGTTCCATCCAAAATGTCATGCTCGTTGAATCACTCGGCTACAACTTACTTTCAGTATCTAGACTTGCTGATTTCGATTTGAATGTCCTATTTACTGAGGTAGATTGCCAAGTATTTTGTCGAGACAATCATAAAATGGTCTTTACCGGTATGCGTAGAGGTGGTCTTTACATTGTCGATTTCTCTAAAAAGGCACAACCTAAAACTTGCTTTATTGCTAAATCCTCAAAAGGTTGGTTGTGGCATAGACGACTAGGTCACGTTGGCATGAGAAACCTTGACAAGCTTATTAAAGGAAATCATATCCTTGGAGTTAACGATGTCATATTTGATAAGGATAGACTTTGCAGTGCTTGTCAAGCAGGTAAACAGGTTGGAGGAAGGCATCCCGTGAAGAACATCATGACTACAAGGGGGCCACTCGAGCTACTTCATATGGATCTCTTTGGTCCCAACGCCTACAAGAGTCTTGGTGGAAATTCTTTTGGTCTAGTTATAGTTGATGATTTTTCAAGATTTACGTGGGTGTTCTTTCTTAATGACAAGTCCCAGGTCCAAAAGATCTTCAAAAACTTCGCTAGGAAGGCCCAAAATCAGTTTGACATGAAGATCAAGAAGGTTTGGAGTGACAACGAAACGGAGTTCAAGAACGCAAATGTGTACACCTTTCTTGACGAAGAAGGGATTTCACACGAGTTCTCGGCTACGTACATACCTCAACAAAATGTAGTTGTTGAGAGGAAGAACCGGACGCTCATCGAAATGGCAAGAACGATGCTTGATGAATACAAGACGCCGAAGCACTTTTGGGCAGAAGCGGTTGAGACAACTTGTCACGCAACAAATCGCTTGTATCTTCACAAGCTACTCGGCAAGACGGCATACGAGCTCCTCACCGGTAACAAACCC
The DNA here is from genome assembly GCA_034509565.1 of Triticum monococcum. Lineage (NCBI taxonomy): Eukaryota > Viridiplantae > Streptophyta > Magnoliopsida > Poales > Poaceae > Triticum > Triticum monococcum. The sequence goes on along the minus strand of CM067842.1, from coordinate 676,354,426 downwards.
CAAGTTGGATACTTTCGAGTATTCGGCTCAAAGTGCTACATTCTTGATAAGCATCGTCGTTCAAAGTTTGCTCCTAAATCTCATGAAGGTTTCCTACTCGGCTATGGCTCAAACTCTCACACTTGCCGTGTCTACAACAATTTCACCCGAAAGGTTGAAGAGACGGTAGATGTGAAGTTTGATGAATCTAATGGCTCGCAAGTAGAGCAATTGCCAATTGATGTAGGAGGCAAAGACCCTTCAGAAGCAATCCAAGACTTGTCCATAGGCAAAGTTCGTCCAACGGAGGTAAAGGAGAGTACTTCATCCATCCAAGTGGAAGCTTCTACTTCACAACAAGGTGAACCAAGAATTGATACGGAAGCATCCACAAGTGGGACACACCAAGATGAAGAAGACAAGGAAGTGCATCAAGACGAACATCAACAACCTCCTTCTCCACCACGACAAGAGAATGACAACGTCAACAATGAAGAAGGCCAAGAAGAAGAACAAGATGAAGAAAATGTTCAACGAAGACCCAAGCAAAAGCTCTCACGAGTTCGAGCAAGAATTGCCAAAGATCATCCCGTCGAGCAAATCTTCAATGATATACAAACCGGGAGAATCACTCGCTCAAAAACTCGTTTAGCTAACTTTTGTGAAAACTATTCATTCATCTCTAGCATTGAACCTATGAAGGTTGAAGAAGCATTGGAAGATCTGGATTGGATAGATGCCATGCATGAAGAGCTACACAACTTTGAGAGAAACCAAGTTTGGACATTGGTTGAGAAGCCCGACAACAACCACAACATCATTGGTACCAAATGGGTGTTTCGCAACAAGCAAGATGAAGATGGACAAGTGGTTCACAACAAAGCACGTCTCGTCGCCCAAGGGTACACACAAGTCGAAGGTATGGACTATGGTGAGACATATGCTCCCGTTGCTAGACTTGAGTCCATTCACATCTTACTTGCCTATGCTAATCACCATAACATCACCTTGTACCAAATGGACATTAAAAGTGCTTTTCTAAATGGTGAAATAGAGGAGGAAGTTTATGTCAAACAACCTCCCGGCTTTGTCAATCCTAAGAAACCTAATCATGTTTACAAACTTCACAAAGCTCTTTATGGTCTTAAACAAGCTCCTAGAGCATGGTATAAATGCTTGACCAAGTTCCTTATTGCAAGTGGTTTTGAAATTGGTAAAATTGATTCTACTCTTTTTACTAAAAGGGTTAATGGAGAACTATTTGTATGCCAAATTTATGTTGACGATATCATATTTGGCTCAACTAACCCTCTCTTTAGTGAAAAGTTTGGAAAGCTAATGTCAGAAAAGTTTGAGATGTCTATGATGAGTGAACTCAAATTCTTTCTCGGCTTGCAAATCAAGAAAACTAAGGAAGGTACATTTGTCTCTCAAACAAAGTACACCCAGGACTTATTCAAGAAGTTCAATATGCAAGAATGCAAAGGTATGTCTACACCCATGCCTACTAGTGGACATAATGATCTGACCAAAGATGGTGAACCGGTTGATCAAAAGGTTTATCGCTCTATGATTGGTTCATTGTTATACCTATGTGCTTCACGTCCCGATATTATGCTAAGTGTGTGCATGTGTGCACGATATCAAGCTGCTCCTAAAGAATGTCATCTTAAGGCCGTGAAAAGGATAGTTAGATACTTAATTCATACACCAAATTTTGGCATTTGGTATCCTAAGAGGTCTTCTTTTGATCTTGTTGGCTATTCCGACTCGGATTATGCCGGAGACAAGGTTGATAGAAAGTCAACTTCGGGTACTTGTCAATTTCTTCGTAGATCTCTTGTGTCTTGGTCTTCCAAGAAACAAAACTCCGTATCCTTATCCACCATCGAAGCGGAATACATTGCCGCTGGTTCATGTTGTGCTCAATTACTTTGGATGATCCAAACTCTTAAAGATTATGGGATCTATGTGAAACATGTTCCATTGCTTTGTGACAATGAAAGTGCTAACAAAATTGGTCATAATCCTGTACAACATTCTCAAACTAAGCACATTGAAGTTCGTCATCATTTCATTCGAGATCATGTTGCTAAGGGTGACATTGATCTTAAGCATGTTCGCACCGATAAGCAATTAGCGGATATATTCACTAAACCACTTAATGAGAAAGTGTTTTGCAGGTTGAGAGGAGAATTGAACATCATTGATGCTTCGAACTTGGAGTAGAAACTCCATTGGATACATGCAAGACATGAGCTTATGACTAATCCATGATATATCTCTTATGATGACTATCTTATGTCTTGGATATATTTGTACCTTGCATGTTGTCTAACCCATGTAGGTGCTTGGTTGAATCTAATTCCATGAGATTGCGACTCACTCACATCTTGAGCAATCTCTACATCAGCAAGTCTCTACACGATGGTGGTTGAAGACAAGGAAGCACAAAATCATTCAAACATATCCTTTGACAAATTCTATGTTGAGCTTCATGATTGTCATTTTTGGATACACAAGTGCTCTTCCTTGCAAGAACTAATCCATGTAGGTAGGTGAACTCACACTCCAAGTGGTGCTCCCAACTCTTGATGAGCTACATCAACCTTGAGCACCCACACAAGTTCAACTACATGAGCAAGAACCACACCACCACCCAAGGTATGTTATTCCATCTTAGAGAAGCTTTACTCCAAGACATGAAGTCAAAGGAACTCAACAAGATGTGAATACATCAAGATGCTTAAATGAAAAATGGTAAACCCATTTTGAGCTTAAACGATGAGTATGACCTATGATCAAGTGTTCTCACTTGACTCCTAAGTCAATATACTCTAACATAGGTGACTATGTCACCGCCCAACTCTAGATGAAATTCTCTTGTGTTCCTTCTTTGTGTTATTGCATTTGTATCATGCATGTTTATTTTCTTTCTCTTTTTCATCTAGATCTTTCAGTTTACTCTCTTTTCTCTTTGTTTTTGTTCTGCATTCAATTCCTTGCAAATCCTTCAGGTAATTCATTGCAAATCTTTGTGAGATCCTACATGTCTAGTGAGCTGAGGTGACAAGTGTTTTTCTCTGTGTAAACTCGGTTTCACCGACTTGCAATTTTCGGTCCAACCGAATCTTTTCGGTACCACCGAAATATGCCACTCGGTGCCATCGACTTTGCAATCAGAAAAACAGTTTGCCACTTGTTCTACATTTCTTCTCATCCAGCTCCACTCAATGAATCTTGTCCTCTACAAGCATCACAATTTTATCCATTGCTTTGTGCTAAGTCTCAAGGACCAAACCTATATGACGGATTCCAGAAATCCCTTCTTGGAAATTGATGTCAAAGGGGGAGAGAGAGATCACATCAAAGCTTGTAGGAGAGAGAGATCACATCAAGGGAGAGAAAAAGTCTCAAGGACCAAACCCACAAGATAGAAAGTATTAAGGGGGAGAAAGAGACTTCCAGGGGGAGAGAAAATACTCAAGGATCCCAGATGCTTGATGTTCAAGAGGAGAGATGTCACATGTCTTTTTAGGGGGAAAGACATGTTCATATGTATCTTTCAGCTCTGACTTTCTGTTCCCTATCTTCTCCCAATATCCCATGTAAGATTCAGGGGGAGCAAGACACCTAAGGGAAAGAAATCAGTCAAATTTATTGCATATCTTTACTCTTGGGGACATGTTGAATTCAATGTAGTACCTAGTACTTACTCTCTACATGTCATCCCAGTCTTGGTACTCTTGTGGTTTCTTTTGTTTGCCCTGGCTAGTGGATGTACCTGTGTTATCTAACTTTGTTTGTGCAGGTTCATTCTATCCTAAGCCAACTCAAAAACTACAAGGTAAGTGTATGCATCAAAATCATGAGTATGAGGAGTTCTTGCTTATGTACATACTGTTTGCAAGAAGGACTCATGAGCATGAAGGTATTTTCCTTGATAATCTTTTACTCTGATGCATATGGCCAAGATACATGTACCACATTGCCTACTCTATCATGATTATGCTCTCACATGCTGCTATATTTTATATTCATATGATTGCATACATGTGGGGGAGCCTATGTTTGTTACATGTCCTTCCAAAGCTTTACTTGCTGTTCTTTATATCTTTATCTAAAGCTTTGATGTATGTTGCCATCAATTACCAAAAAGGGGGAGATTGAAAGCACAAGTGCTCCCTAGGTGGTTTTGATAATTAATGACAACATATCTCTTGTTGGACTAACGTTTTCATCTAGTATGTTTCAGATAAGTTCAACAATGGAGTGGCATGGACTAAAGGTTGTGGGAAGTTCTCCAAGATGCTAATGACAAAGGATTGGCTATAGCTTGAAGCTCAAGACTCTTTATTTTACATTTTAGTGATCCAAGATCACATTGAGTCCATAGGAAAAGCCAATACTATCAAGGAGGGATGAGGTGTTGCTTAATGAGCCTCTTGCTTCATGTGCTTAATGATATGCTCCGAAATCCTCAGCTACTTTCCCACTTCCACATATGACGTAAACCTAAAGCTAAACTCGGACCTACCGATTATTCCTATCCGGCGGCACTGAGTTTCACTTGTCATAGCCACTTCCAGAAACCCTAATCAGTTCGGTCTCACCGATGGGATCTCGGTCTCACCGAGATGGGCTTGCAAACTCTCTGTTACCTATTGCATTATTCTCGGTCCCACCGAGATATGCAATCGGTCCCACCGAGTTTGCTTGGCCAACTCTCTGTTTTCGCTTATTGCCCAAATTGGTCCCACCGAGTTTGAGTAATCGGTCAAACCGAGTTTTGGATTTACCCTAACCCTAGCACATCGGTCCCACCGAGTTGATCCAGTCGGTCCCACCGAAATCTCTAATGGTCACTAGGTTTACCTTTTCGGTCTGACCGAGTTTGTTGATTCGGTCCCACCGAGATTGGTAAATTGTGTGTAACGGTTGGATTTTGTGTGGAGGCTATATATACCCCTCCACCTCCTCTTCATTTGAGTGAGAGCCATCAGACTAAGCCTACACTTCCAGCATTCTATTTCTGAGAGAGAATCACCTACTCGTGTGTTGAGACCAAGATATTCCATTCCTACCATATGAATCTTGATATCTAGCCTTTCCCAAGTTGCTTTCCACTCAAACCTTCTTTCCACCAGATCCAAATTCTATGAGAGAGAGTTGAGTGTTGGGGAGACTATCATTTGAAGCACAAGAGCAAGGAGTTCATCATCAACACACCATTTGTTACTTCTTGGAGAGTGGTGTCTCCTAGATTGGCTAGGTGTCACTTGGGAGCCTCCGACAAGATTGTGGAGTTGAACCAAGGAGTTTGTAAGGGCAAGGAGATCGCCTACTTCGTGAAGATCTACCGCTAGTGAGGCAAGTCCTTCGTGGGCGATGGCCATGGTGGGATAGACAAGGTTGCTACTTCGTGGACCCTTCGTGGGTGGAGCCCTCCATGGATTCGCGCAACCGTTACCCTTCGTGGGTTGAAGTCTCCATCAATGTGGATGTAGGATAGCACCACCTATCCGAACCACGGGAAAAACATCCGTGTCTCCAATTGCGTTTGAATTCTCCAAACCCTTCCCTTTACATTCTTGCAAGTTGCATGCTTTACTTTCCGCTGCCTATATACTCCTTGCATACTTGCTTGATATGTATTGTGATTGTTGAAATTATGCTTAAACTCCACTTAAACCGAAAAAGCTTAAAAATTGCAACTTTAGCATGAAGTGTCTAATCACCCCCCTCTAGACACATCTACTTCAAGGTCCTACAGTCTCTCAACAAAATTTGATGTGATCAGCATGAACATTTTGACTTCTGTTGAGATGACAATTGAATTCACGGTGAGAAATACCATCCTTGACCTTCGATGATGTGAGTTATCATCGACAACCCCCCTTGTCTTCTTTCCAAGACATGTTTGATCATGTCTAGGTTATACCTTGGACTCCTTGCTATTCCTACAATTGTTCCTTGAGTATTTCTTGTGATCTTCAACTCCAACCCCTACTTGGAACACCATGTTAATGTTACCTCGAAGCATGACTAAGGTATTCCGAATAGCAACAAGAACATTGGAAGTGCATTGCCATATGTTTCTTGCTCTATTATCCAAACACTGTTGTATGGAAAACATCATGAATTCCCTTGCCCCTTTATCCAAATGGTGATGTACTTGTTGATCTAACATGTATATCATGCTCTACTTTTCCTTGGAAAAGATACACTCCTAAATCTTGTGTATAAACACATTTTTCTTTCCATTGGTTTGTTTAACCTTTCTTGTGACCTATATATGTTATAAGCAGAAATAATTCCCTACTTATGGAAAACACCCTAGTATACCACTCTGTCAGCAAGCCCCTGTTACTATTGTTGATGACATTTCGGTAACCACCGATGGACGAGAACTTTGCCTATAGGTCCGCCTCGTTCAACGAGCAGGAAAATGGTTCTCTTCGTCCCTCGCCCTTGGTACCGATGTTGTCACCGACATAACGGGCAGGCTATCCTCTGACATGCCTTGTTATCATGTCTGTGCAAAACATCATCGCCCTTTCTTTTTCAACACACAAGGTGGGCCCATGACCCACAGTTCCACATGATCGAAACCTGACTCTTCTGTACAACTTTGATTCCGAAATATTCTTTGCACTTGGCTTCGTAGGTAATTCATGACCTAACCTCCTTACCATGATTCATTCCGGTACCAGCGACAACATTATTCTTCATTACTCTGAACCCCCCCCCCTTCCCCACCTGATATATGCATCGGCTTGATGCCTACCTAGTTGAAACTTGTTGAACCTCCTTGTAGCACTCTCGATTTATTTCCTGGTGCTTCTAAACTCTCCTTCCTTGAGATAATTACCGGATGCCAAACCTTTTAGATATCCATCCTTATAATTTTCCCCTTATACCCTATTCGTAAGTAAGATGGAGTTTCTCAAGAAAGGATGAGGGCATCATAAAGATGCCCTGATGCAGCAAGCTAAAGACATCAACGTTATGGATCAACCTCTTCGATAAGGGCAGCACGAAAAGGAACATTTGTTAGAATTTCATAACCAACTCTTCCCCCTTACTCCACCTCTTAAATCTCGAGACGAGATTTCTTGTAGTGGAGGAGATTTGTAACACCCCAATAATCATGGTACGGTAAACTCCTGTTAATGACTGTCAAGTCATCACAATTATTTTGCTAATCATCACTTTGTTCCAAATCAACTTCAAATTCATATTCAATTTGCATGCCAAATTATTTTTCTTCAAAAACAAAAAAAATGTTGGTTGGGTTACAAATATTCACCAAGGAGTTATCATGTAGAAACCAACATCATTTGACTCATAGATAAATTCCTAGGATTTAATAAATGGTCCAACAACATTAAAATAAGCCTTTTTTGATTTTAAACAATTGGTCTAAATTTTCCAAATTCTCTAAAACTTTTTGTGCAGCCTTAGGATAACACCGTGTATTTATGTGCCAAGCTTCAGCTACCTCTAAGATCATTTGCTCCTAAAAGTAAATGCCAAGAGGGGAACCGTGGCGTCCATCCGCCGGCGATGGCCGTGCGTGGCGGCCATCCACGCCCACCTAGCCGCCTACAAAACTACCCTCGTTACCCCCTGGCCAAACCCTAGCGCCTCCCCACTTCCCCTCCCCTCGCGCCGCTTTGCTCTCCCCCACACCCACCCGACGCCATCGCCAATGTGCCATCGTCGCCGTCGTGGCCACCGACCTCCCCGGCGCCCAGGGGTACATCCAGGAGTGGCGCCGTCCTCGTGTGCGTCGATTTTGGGCACCCGTTCGACAGGAGCCGCACCACATCACCACATGCTCGTCTTCTTCAACCTCGAAACGCCTAATGCCTTTGTCAAATCCATCGCCGCCAAGCCCTTCCCGGCCTCTCCGAGCGCACCATCTACCCCGTGGTGAGCATCTCCCTTGATTCCCCCCTTTTCCCCTTCGAATCGGTGTTGTAGACCCGCGACCACCCGAGGCCGCAATGGCCGGACCTCGCCTTAGCCGCACCCACGCTCCTGCGTGCGCCTGCCCCAGCCTCCCCGCACGCCCACGGCCCCCTGCAGCCACCCACGCGCCACGCCTACTGGATGTGCGCGCCCGTAGCCGCCCCATGCCCTGTCGCCTGCAGCTGCTACTGCTGCTTCGCGCCGCTGCTGTCGACTGCCTGCTATTGTGTTACGCAGCTGCCGCTTGGCCTGCGCCCTACCGCGCCTGTGCCGGCCGCAGCCTCACCGTGCCCGCCTGCGCCGCTTCCCATCATCGTCCTGAACCCCCGGCCGCTCCCGTGCGAGCTACTGGCCATGGTTGGCCGTAGTCACCGTGCATTTGTGCGTGTGTGCACAACCACAGTGAGGCCGGCTGGGCTCTGTCCACTAAGGCCGTCCCGTTCTAATTAGCTAGTACTAATTAGGTTAGCTAGGTGCTAATTAGTGAAAGGATCGAGAAGAGGTGTCTAGAGGGGGGTGATTAGACACTAAGTGCCAAAAGTTGCAGTTTTTAATATTCTTAAATTTAAGTGGAGTTTAAGCACAAGTTTAACAAACACAATACATATCAAGCAAGCATGCAATGAGTATATGAGCAGCGGAAAGTAAAGCATGCAACTTGCAAGAATGTAAAAAGAAGGGTTTGGAGTATTCAAACGCAATTGGAGAAACAGATGTTTTTGTCGTGGTTCCGATAGGTGGTGCAATCGTACATCCACGTTGATGGAGACTTCAACCCACGGAGGGTAACGGTTGCGCGAGTCCACGGAGGGCTCCACCCACGAAGGGTCCACGAAGAAGCAACCTTGTCTATTCCATCACGGTCGTCGCCCACGAAGGACTTGCCTCACTAGCGGTAGATCTTCATGAACTAGGCGATCTCCTTGCCCTTACAAACTCCTTGGTCAACTCCACAATCTTGTTGGAGGCTCCCAAGTGACACCTAGTCAATCTAGGAGACACCACTCTCCAAGAGGTAACAAATGGTGTGTTGATGATGAACTCCTTGCTCTTGTGCTTCAAATGATAGTCTCCCCAACACTCTCTCTCACAGGATTTGGATTTGGTGGAAAGAAGATTTGAGTGGAAAGCAAGTTGGGGAAGGCTGGTTCTCTCTCGGAAAATGTGTATTGTAAGTGTAGGTATGTTCTGGTGGCTCTCTCCATGAATGAAGAGTGGGTGGAGGGGTATATATAGCCTCCACACAAAATCTAACCGTTACATACAATTTGCCAAACTCGGTCGGACCGATTCAGCAAACCTAGTGACCGTTAGGATTTTCGGTGGGACTGAGATGCAACTCGGTAGGACCGATATGGCTAGGGTTAGGGCATAACGTAATCTCGGTGTGATCGATTACACAAACGCGGTGGGACCGATTTTGGTAATAAGGTAACCAGAGAGTTGGTCAGGCAAACTCGGTGAGACCGATTACACAAACTCGGTGGGACCGATTTTGGTAATAAGCTAACCAGAGAGTTTGCATTGTAATCTCGGTAGTACCGATTGCTCAAACTCAGTGAGACCGATTTTGGTAATGGACATACACAGAGAGATTAAAATCCCATCTCGGTGAGACCGAGATCCCTATCGGTGAAACCGATTTGCTAGGGTTTGTGGCAGTGGCTATGACATCTGAAACTCGGTGGCGCCGGATAGATAGAATCGGTGGGGCCGAGTTTGACTTTTGGTTTAGGTCATATGTGGATGTGGGAAGGTAGTTGAGGGTTTTGGAGCATATCACTAAACACTTTGAGCAAGCAAGCCATTAAGCAACACCTCATCCCCTCTTGATAGTATTGGCTTTTCCTATAGACTCAATGTGATCTTGGATCACTAAATTAGAAAATGTAGAGTCTTGATCTTGAAGCTTGAGCCAATCCTTTGTCCTTAGCATCTTGAAGGGGTTCCACATCCTGTAGTCCATGCCACTCCATTGTTGAACTTATCTGAAACATACTAGGTAAGAGTGTTAGTCCAACAAGAGATATGTTGACATTAATTACCAAAACCTCCCAGGGAACACTTGTGCTTTCAATCTTCCCCTTTTTGGTAATTGATGACAACATACATCAAAGATTTAGATAAAGATATAAAGAATAGCAAGTAAAGCTTTGGAAAGACATGTAACATGCATAGGCTCCCCCTACATGTATGCAATCATGTGAATATTGAATATAGGAGCATGTGAATGCGTAAATATGACAGAGTAAGCAATGTGTTACATGTATCTTGGCTATATGCATCAGAGCAAATGATGTGAATGTGAGAAATGTACCTTCATGCTCATGAGTCCTTCTTGCAAACAGTATGTACATCACCAAGAACTTCTCATTCACATGACTATGATGCATATACTTACCTTGTGGTCTTGAGTTGGCTTAGGATGGGATGAACCTGCGCAAACAAGGTTAAATAACACAGATACACCTATTGACCAAAGCAAGCAAGAGAAACCACAAGAGAACCAAGACTGGGATGACATGTAGAGTGAGTACTAAGTACCACATTGGATATAGACATGTCCCCAAAGGTAAAGATATGCAATAAAATCAGAGATTTCCTTCCCTTAGATGTCTTGCTCCCCTTGAATCTGCATGGGATATTGGGAGAAGATAGGGAACAGAAAATCAGAGCAACAAAAAAGGAAACAACAGAGCTTGAGCTAAAGCAAGCAACCAAACATGTCTTTCCCCTCTTAAAGACATGTGACATCTCTCCTCTTGAACACCAAGCATCTGGGGTCTTTGATGATATTACTTTCTCCTAGTTGAGAAACTCTCTCCCCCTGAGTATTCTCTCTTTCTCCCCCTATAGGAAGGATTAAGCTTCGATGTGATCTCTCTCTCCCCCTTTGACATCAATTTCCAAGAAGGGCTCTTCTGGACATGTGATACAAATGGGTTGGTCCTCGAGTCACAGAGCAAAGCAGCATGTCTAATATGATGCTGGTAGAGGACAAGAATCATTGAGTGGAGCTGGAGAAAACAGAAATCAGGAATAAGTGACAAGTTGGTTTTCCTGTGGTGGAATTGGTGACTCCGAGTTGTGTGCTTCGGTTGCACCGAAAGATTTCGGTTGGGCCGAAGAGAATAAACCAGTGTGACCGAGTTCATTAGAGTGAAACCACTTGTCACCTCAGCTCACTAGACAAGTAAGATCTCACAAGGATATGCAAGGAATTTACTGAAAGATTTGCAATGAATTGGATGCAGAAAATGCAGAACAAAAAAGAAAGAAAAGAAACTAAAAGTTCTAGATGAAGTGAAAGGGGAAACAAATATGTAAATGCAAAAGCACGGAGAAACACTAGAGAACTTCATCTAGAAATGGTCGGTGACAAAGTCACCTATGTTGGAGTATATTGACTTAGGAGTCAAGTGAGAGCACTTGATCATAGGTCATACTCACCGTTTAAGCTCAAAATGGGGTTACCATTTTTCGTTTAAGCATCTTGATGTATTCACATCTTGTCGAGTTGCTTTGGCTCATGACTTGGAGTAAAGCTTCTCTAAGATGGAATAACATACCTTGGGTGGTGGTGTTGATCTTGATCATGCAGTTGAACTTGTGTGGGTTGCTCAAGGTTGATGTAGTTCATCAAGAGTTGGGAGCACCACTTGGAGTTTGAGTTCATCTACCTACATTGGTTAGCTTTGCAAGGAAGAGCACTTGTGTATCCAAAATGACAATCATGAGACTCAACATAGAATTTGCCAAAGGATATGTTTGAATGGTTTCGTGCTTCCTGGTCTTCAACCACCAATGTGTAGAGACTTGGTGATGTAGAAATTTCTCAAGATGTGAGTGTGTGGCAATCTCATATATTTAGATTCATCCAAGTACCTACACGGGTTAGATACCATGCAAGGTACAAATATATCCAAGACATATGAATAGCATCATAAGAGAAATATCGAGGATTAGTCATAGGCTCATGCCCCGCATGTATCAAATGGAGTTCCTACTCCAAGTTTGAAGCATCAATGATGTTCAATTCACCTCTCAACCTGCAAAACACTTTCTCATCAAGTGGTTTAGTGAATATATCCGCCAATTGCTTATCGGTGCGAACATGCTTAAGGTTAATGTCCCCTTTTGCAACATGATCTCGAATGAAATGATGACGAACTTCAATATGCTTAGTTCGAGAATGTTGCACGGGATTGTGAGCAATCTTAATAGCACTTTCATTGTCACATAGCAATGGAACATGTTTCACATATATCCCGTAATCTTTAAGAGTTTGGGTCATCCAAAGTAATTGAGCACAACATGAACCAGCGGCAATGTATTCCGCTTCGGCGGTGGATAAGGATACCGAGTTTTGTTTCTTGGAAGACCAAGACACAAGAGATCTACTAAGGAATTGACAAGTACCCGAAGTGGATTTTCTATCAACCTTGTCTCCGGCATAGTCCGAATCGGAGTAGCCAACAAGATCAAAAGAGGACCTCTTAGGATACCAAATGCCAAAATTTGGTGTATGGATTAGGTATCTCACTATCCTTTTCACAGCCTTAAGATGACACTCTTTAGGAGCAGCTTGATATCGTGCATACATGCACACACTTAGCATAATATCGGGACGAGAGGCACATAGATATAACAATGAACCAATCATAGAGCGATAAACCTTTTGATCAACCGGTTCACCATCTTTGGTCAAATCAAGATGTCCACTAGTAGGCATGGGTGTAGTCATACCTTTGCATTCTTGCATATTGAACTTCTTGAATAAGTCCTTGGTGTACTTCGTTTGAGAGACAAAGGTACCTTCCTTAGTTTGCTTGATTTGCAAACCGAGAAAGAATTTGAGTTCACTCATCATAGACATCTCAAACTTCTCCGACATTAGCTTTCCAAACTTCTCACTAAAATGAGGGTTAGTTGAACCAAATATGATATCATCAACATAAATTTGGCACACAAATAGCTTTTAGTAAAAAGAGTAGAATCAATTTTACCAATTTCAAAGCCTTTTTCAATAAGGAACTTGGTCAAGCATTTATACCATGCTCTAGGAGCTTGTTTAAGACCATAAAGGGCTTTGTGAAGTTTGTAAACATGATTAGGTTTCTTAGGATTGACGAAGCCGGGAGGTTGCTTAACATAAACTTCTTCCTCAATTTTTCCATTTAGAAAAGCACTTTTAATGTCCATTTGGTACAAGGTGATATCATGGTGATTAGCATAAGAAAGTAAGATGCGAATGGACTCAAGTCTAGCAACGGGAGCATATGTCTCACCACAGTCCATACCTTCAACTTGTGTGTAGCCTTGGGCGACGAGACGTGCTTTGTTGCGAACCACTTGTCCATCTTCATCTTGCTTGTTGCGAAACACCCATTTGGTACCAATGATGTTGTGGTTGTTGTCGGGCTTCTCGACCAATGTCCACACTTAATTTCTCTCAAAGTTGTGTAGCTCTTCATGCATAGCATTTATCCAGTCCGGATCCTCCAATGCTTCTTCAACCTTCATAGGTTCAATGCTAGAGATGAATGAGTAATGTTCACAAAAGTTAGCTAAACGAGTTTTAGAGCGAGTGATTCTCCCAGTTTGGATATCATTGTAGATTTGCTCGACGGGATGATCCTTAGCAATTCTTGCTCGAACTCATGAAAGCTTTTGCTTGGGTCAGGGTGGAACATCCTCTTCATCTTGTGCTTCTTCTTGGCCTTCTTCATTGTTGACGTTGTCGTTCTCTTGTCGTGGTGGAGAAGGAGGTTTTTGATGTTAATCTTGGTGCGCTTCCTCGTTTTCTTCATCTTGGCGTGTCCCACTTGTGGATGCTTCCATATCAACTCTTGGTTCACCTTGTCGTGAGGTAGAAGCTTCCACTTGGACGGACGAGGTACTCTCCTTCACTTCCGTTGGACGAATCTTTCCAATGGACAAGTCTTGAATTGCTTCCAAAGGGTCTTTGTCTCCTACATCAATTGGCAATTGCTCTACTTGCGAGCCGTTAGATTCATCAAACTTCACATCTACCGTCTCTTCAACCTTTCGGGTGAAATTGTTGTAGACACGGTAAGTGTGAGAGTTTGAGCCATAACCAAGTAGGAAATCTTCATGAGATTTAGGAGCAAATTTAGAACGACGATGCTTATCAAGAATGTAGCACTTTGAGCCAAATACTCGAAAGTATCCAACTTGGGGTTTGTTACCGGTGAGGAGCTCGTATGCCGTCTTGCCGAGTAGCTTGTGATGATACAAGCGATTAGTTGCATGACAAGCTGTCTCAACCGCTTCTGCCCAAAAGTGCTTTGGCATTTTGTACTCATCAAGCATCGTTCTTGCCATCTCGATAAGAGTCCGGCTCTTCCTTTCAACAACTCCATTTTGTTGAGGTGTGTACGTAGCCGAGAACTCATGTGAAATCCCTTCTTCATCAAGAAAGGTGTCCACATTTGTGTTCTTGAACTCCATTTCGTTGTCGCTCTGAACCTTCTTGATCTTCATGCCAAACTGATTTTGGGCCTTCCTAGCGAAGTTTTTGAAGATCTTTTGGACCTGCGATTTGTCATCAAGAAAGAACACCCACGTAAATCTTGAAAAATCATCAACTATGACTAGACCAAATGAGTTACCACCGAAACTCTTGTAGGCATTTGGACCAAAGAGATCCATGTGAAGTAGCTCGAGTGGTCTTCTTGTGGTCATGATGTTCTTCGTGCGGTGACTTCCTCCAACTTGTTTCCCTGCTTGACAAGCACTACAACATCTATCCTTGTCAAATATGACATCTTTTATTCCAAGGATATGATCACCTTTAATAAGCTTATCAAGATTTCGCATACCAACATGACCTAGTCTTCTATGCCACAACCAGCCTTTAGAAGATTTGGTAATTAAGCAAGTTCTAGGTTGAGCCTTTTTAGTGAAATCAACAATGTAAAGATCTCCTCTACGTATACCGGTAAAGACCATTTTATGATTGTCTCTACGAAACACCTGGCAATCTTCTTCAAAGAATAAGACATTGAAACCGAAATCCGCAAGTCTAGAGACTGAAAGTAAATTGTATCCAAGGGATTCAACGAGCATGACATTTTGTATGGAGCTATCATGTGAGATGGCCACCTTACCAAGGCCAACCACCTTACCCTTTGAATTATCACCAAAAGTGACATATTTTCGAGGGCCGTCGTTTTCAGCAAGCTCACGGAACATATCTTTATCTCCGGTCACATGATCAGTACATCCACTATCAAGGACCCATTCCTTTCCTCCAGCCATGTAGCCGCAAAGATTTGCCATAAGACCAAAATGCCTCATTGCATCATCAAGATCATAGTCACTATCATCATCTTCATCATAGTATCCATGTTCAACATCATCTTGTGATTGATCAATTCCTAGAGAGGGTAATTCATTAGATAAATGATCATCACAATGGTTACCTTTATGAATTCTAATAGCTTCGGATATGATATCGCTAATGATTCC
Organism: Triticum monococcum; assembly: GCA_034509565.1. Taxonomy (NCBI): domain Eukaryota; kingdom Viridiplantae; phylum Streptophyta; class Magnoliopsida; order Poales; family Poaceae; genus Triticum; species Triticum monococcum. The sequence continues at coordinate 676,338,982 of CM067842.1, read as the reverse complement.
AACATTTCCTTTAGCACGCATGAGATTGGTAAGCTCAAATAGACAATCACCAAAGCTAGGATCACTAGAGTTCATCTTACTCAAGGCAATAGACTTATGGAGAATTTCTTCTAAATTTTTCAAGGAACAATCTGGAAAACGTTCCTCAAGAAATCTCCATATGGTGTAGGCACACTTGAGAGTAGGCAAACATCTAATCAAGTTTCAAGGCAAGCCTCTAATGATGAGCTCAACAGTTCTAAGATTGTGAATCATGTCAATATATTCATCTAGGGTAGGGTGCAAAGGATCAACATGAGGTGCACAAGGGCTAGTAATGTACTTGTTCAAATGATATTCATTGAAAATCTCAAGCATTTCATTTTTCCACTCATGAAAATACTCTCCATCAAGAATAAGCACTCTATGTCTAAGATTCCCCAAAGTAGACACATCCATCTTCCTCCAATGGTGTTTAAACCAAGGCAATGGAGACCAAAGCTCTGATACCAATTGAAAGGATCGAGAAGAGGTGTCTAGAGGGGGGGGGGGTGATTAGACACTAAGTGCCAAAAGTTGCAGTTTTTAATATTCTTAAATTTAAGTGGAGTTTAAGCACAAGTTTAACAAACACAATACATATCAAGCAAGCATGCAATGAGTATATGAGCAGCGGAAAGTAAAGCATGCAACTTGCAAGAATGTAAAAAAGAAGGGTTTGGAGTATTCAAATGCAATTGGAGACACGGATGTTTTTGTCGTGGTTCCGATAGGTGGTGCAATCGTACATCCACGTTGATAGAGACTTCAACCCACGGAGGGTAACAGTTGCGCGAGTCCATGGAGGGCTCCACCCACGAAGGGTCCACGAAGAAGCAACCTTGTCTATTCCATCACGGCCGTCGCCCACGAAGGACTTGCCTCACTAGCGGTAGATCTTCACGAAGTAGGCGATCTCCTTGCCCTTACAAACTCCTTGGTTCAACTCCAAAATCTTGTTGGAGGCTCCCAAGTGACACCTAGCCAATCTAGGAGACACCACTCTCCAAGAGGTAACAAATGGTGTGTTGATGATGAACTCCTTGCTCTTGTGCTTCAAATGATAGTCTCCCCAACACTCAACTCTCTCTTACAGGATTTGGATTTGGTGGAAAGAAGATTTGAGTGGAAAGCAACTTGGGGAAGGCTAGAGATCAAGATTCATATGGTTGGAATGGAATATCTTGACCTCAACACAAGCGTAGGTGGTTCTCTCTCAGAAAATGTGTATTGGAAGTGTAGGTATGTTCTGATGGCTCTCTCCATGAATGAAGAGTGGGTGGAGGGTTATATATAGCCTCCACACAAAATCTAACCGTTACACATAATTTGCCAAACTCGGTGGGACTGAATGGTTAAACTCGGTCGGATCGATTCAGCAAACCTAGTGACCGTTAGGATTTTCGGTGGGACTGAGATGCAACTCGGTAGGACCAATATGGTTAGGGTTAGGGCATAACGTAATCTCGGTGTGACCGATTACACAAACTTGGTGGGACCGATTTTGGTAATAAGCTAACCAGAGAGTTGGTTAGGAAAACTCGGTGAGACCGATTACACAAACTCGGTGGGACCGATTTTGGTAATAAGCTAACCAAAGGGTTTGCATTGTAATCTCGGTAGTACCGATTGCTCAAACTCGGTGAGACCGATTTTGGTAATGGACATACACAGAGAGATTACAATCCCATCTCGGTGAGACCGAGATCCCTATCGGTGAAACCGATTTGCTGGGGTTTGTGGCAGTGGCTATGACATCCGAAACTCGGTGGTGCCAGATAGATAGAATCGGTGGGGCCGAGTTTGACTTTTGGTTTAGGTCATATGTGGATGTGGGAAGGTAGTTGAGGGTTTTGGAGCATATCACTAAGCACTTTGAGTAAGCAAGCCATTAAGCAACACCTCATCCCCTCTTGATAGTATTGGCTTTTCCTATAGACTCAATGTGATCTTGGATCACTAAAGTAGAAAATGTAGAGTCTTGATCTTGAAGCTTGAGCCAATCCTTTGTCCTTAGCATCTTGAAGGGGTTCCACATCCTCTAGTCCATGCCACTCCATTGTTGAACTTATCTGAAACATACTAGGTAAGAGTGTTAGTCCAACAAGAGATATGTTGACATTAATTACCAAAACCACCCAGGGGGCACTCGTGCTTTCAATTAGCCTAATGGCCCAATGACAGTGGGCCCCGATCTAAATAACCTTTTCTTTTAACTACGGTCAATGACATATGGGACCCACGGCACTGTTCGCTTTTGACCGAGTCAACACTTTGACTCTTGACTGCTGAGTCAGCACCCCTCTGGCCCCACATGTAATAGACTTGGCCAGAGTAGTACTAGGTGACATACGTGTTCTGTTTTTTTCTCGAATTTAATTTAATTCCAGAAATTTCAGAATATCAATTAAAACTTTAAAAACTAATATAAAATAATCCGTAACTCGGATGGAAATGTTTTATATATGAAAGTTTCTCAGAAAAATGAGACGAACCCAAATACGCTACCCACATACATGTCAGATGCCTCTAACTATCTGAACATGAAGGCATTATGATTATTCTTATAATAACAACATATATAGATTTTGTCATATGATTACTTATGTTCAAGTGATGATCTATTCACAATGCAAAATTATAAATCATAAACCTTATTGGGCTCCAACAAACTATAATCTCAGTCACTGAAGCAATTGCAATTTATCATAACATCGGAAAGAGTCTATGTCAGAGCTAAAAAGCAAGTCCACATACTCAACTATCATTTAGTCCTCCATAATTGCTAACACTCACGCGATACTTGTGGTTACAGAGTTTTAATTGGACACAGCGAAAGATAGGGGCTTATAGTTTTGCCCCACAACCTTTTACCTCAAGGGTAATGTCAACAATAATGATTCATGCTCCCCTACATCCAATTAGATATATATATATATATATATATATATATATATATATATATATATATATATCATGTTCTTTCCAACATGCTGAGCTTGCCAAAGGATAAAATGAAAAAGGAAAGGTGAAGATCACCGTGACTCTTGCATAAGGTAGAAGATAATAATAAAGGATAGGCCCTTCGCAAAGGGAATCAGAGGTTGCCATGCGCTTTTATGGTTGGATATATAAAATCTCAATGCGAAAGAACGTCACTTTATATTGCCACTTGTGATATGAACCTTTATTATGCAGTCCGTCGCTTTTATTACTTCCACATCACAAGATCGTATAAAGCTTATTTCTCCCACACCAATCAATCATACATATTTAGAGCAATTTTTATTGCTTTGCACCGATGACAACTTACTTGAAGGATCTTACTCAATCCATAGGTAGATATGGTGGACTCTCATGGCAAAACTGGTTTAGGGATATTTGGAAGCACAAGTAGTATTTCTACTTAGTGCTGAGAATTTGGCTAGCATGAGGGGGAAAGGCAAGCTCAACAAGTTAGAGGAACCATGACAACATACTTTATCTCAGATATAAGAAAGACATAACTCATTACGTTGTCTTGCTTGTCCAACATCAACTCTTTAGCATGTCATATTTTAATGAGTGCTCCCAATCATAAAAGATGTCAATGATAATATATCTATATGTGAAAACCTCTCTTTCCTTATTACTTCCTATTAATTGCAACAATGACCAAAGCTATGTCTGCCAACTCCCAACAACTTTTAATCATCATACTCTTTCTATGTGAAGTCATTACTCTCAATAAGATCAATATGAACCTTTTGTTTCTTTTTATTCTTTTTCTCTTTTCTTTTATTCACCCAAGATCATGGCAAAATAATCAAGCCCTTGACTCAACACTAATCTTTATTATATATAGCTCACGGACTCGATTACATAGAGAGATCGTAAAGCAAAACTCAAAACTAGATCATGCCATAAACTTTATTCTACTAGATCAAGATACTACTAATAGGATCGAACTAAGAAAAAGGGTAAAGATAAGAGTTGTGATTGTGATACGATACCGGGGAACCTCCCCCAAGCTTGGCAGTTGCCAAGGGGAGTGCCCATACCCAGATACTCAATTCTTCTTTGTTGTAGGAGACGGCGGAGGTGTTGTTGATGATGCGGGCTTGTCATCCATCTTCCAAGGCATAGGCTCACCATCATAGAAAGATGGTCGAGTCTCCGGCATCCTCAAATCTGTAGCCAAATTCATTCTTTTGAATCTATATTCATACTCACAGTTTTGGTTTTGAAGGTCATAGACTTGGGCTTGGAGGTGCTCGATCTTCTCATGTAGCTTGAAGATGGCCTCCTCGGTGTTCTTGGCATCCGGCTTGTAGTTGTTGGTGAACTCCGCGAGCATCATGTGGCTAGCGTTGATTCCATGCTCCACCATCCTTTGGCACTTGAAAACTTGTCGCTCCACTGCTTTGAGCCTCGTCTCCATGCTTCCGGTCCCCTTTGGTCCCTCTTCATCGCGGATGTGCAGCAACCCATCACGCATCTCAATGGTTTGAGGGTGTCGCAGCACCTCCGCGAGGTAAGGGTTGATGACCTTCTCAAAGAACTTGTCCTTGGAGGCGCTTGGGGCCGTCATGATAACCTAGATCTGTCAGAAAAACAGCTCGAAACAATAACAGGAGATTTTTGCGTGATACGGGAGTCAAAACCTTCGGGAGAATATATAATGATTTTTTACCGACCAAAATACGTAACATGCAAGAAAACGGAGTCCAGAGGGCACACGAGGCGCTCACGAGGTAGGGGGCGCGCCCAGGGGGTAGAGCGCGCCCACCACCCTCGTGGGGCCCTCGTGTCCTTCCCGGACTGCTACTTATTTTTCTATTTTTCTAAATATTCCAAAACAGAGAAATATTGCCTTAAAAGTTGTTTTGGAGTCGGTTTACTTACCGTACCACATACCTATTCCTTTCTGGAGTCTGAAACGTTCCGGAAAGTGTCCCTTATGTATTCCTCCGGGGTTATGGTTTCAATAATATTGGTTTCAACATTTATGGGGTTACCTGAGATATAATGTTTAATTCTTTGACCATTTACCATCTTCGGATTTGTGCCCTTGAAGTTGTTGATTTTTATGGCACCAGAACAGTAGACCTCCTCGATGACGTAGGGGCCTTCCCATTTAGAGAGAAGTTTTCCTGCAAAAAATCTTAAACGAGAGTTGTATAGCAATACATATCACCTACATTAAACTCACGCTTTTGTATTCTTTTGTCATGCCATCTTTTAACTTTTTCTTTAAACAACTTGGCATTTTCATAAGCTTGGGTTCTCCATTCATCAAGTGAGCTAATATCAAATAACCTCTTCTCACCGGCAAGTTTAAAATCATAGTTAAGCTCTTTAATAGCCCAATATGCCTTATGTTCTAGTTCGAGAGGTAAGTGACATGCTTTTCCATAGACCATTTTATATGGAGACATACCCATAGGATTTTTGTATGCAGTTCTATAAGCCCATAATGCATCATCAAGTTTCTTATACCAATTCTTTCTAGACCTATTAACAGTCTTTTGCAAAATTAATTTGAGCTCTCTATTGCTCAACTCTACTTGACCACTAGACTGTGGGTGATAAGGAGATGCAATTCTATGATTAACATCATACTTAGCAAGCATTTTACGGAAAGCACCATGAATAAAGTGTGAACCACCATGAGTCATTAAATATCTAGGGACTCCAAACCTCGGGAAAATAACTTCCTTAAGCATTTTAATAGAAGTGTTATGATCAGCACTACTAGTTGGAATAGCTTCTACCCACTTAGTAACGTAATCAACAGCAACTAAGATATGTGTGTATCCATTGGAGGCAGGAAAAGGTCCCATATAATCAAAGCCCCAAACATCAAATGGTTCAATAACAAGTGAATAATTCATAGGCATTTCTTGACGTCTACTAATATTACCAATTCTTTGACATTCATCACAAGACAAGACAAACTTACGGGCATCCTTGAAGAGAGTAGGCCAATAAAAACTAGATTGCAATACCTTATGTGCAGTTCTATCTCCAGTGTGGTGTCCTCCATAAGACTCGGAATGACACTTGCGTAGGATCTGTTCATGTTCATGCTCAGGTACACAAAAGTCTAATAACACCATCTACTCCTTCTTTATAAAGGTGTGGGTCATCCCAAAAGTAATTCCTCAAATCATAGAAAACCTTTTTCTTTTGCTGGTATGTGAAACTAGGTGGTATAAACTTAGCAACAATATAATTAGCATAATTAGCATACCATGGAGTACTACGGGAAGTACTTATAACATTTAATTGTTCATCAGGAAAGTCATCATTAATAGGTAGTGGGTCATCAAGAATATTTTCTAACCTAGACAGGTTGTCTGCAACGGGGTTCTCAGCTCCCTTTCTATCAACAATATGCAAATCAAATTCTTGTAGCAAGATAACCCATCTAATAAGTCTAGGTTTAGCATCTTTCTTTTCCATAAGATATTTAATAACAACATGATCAGTTTGAATAGTTACTTTAGAATCAACAATATAAAATCTGAACTTATCACAAGCAAATACAACTGCTAAGAGTTCTTATTCAGTAGTAGCATAATTTCTTTGAGCATTGTCTAGAGTCTTACTAGCATAGTGAATAACATTTAATTTCTTATCAACTCTTTGCCCTAGAACAGCACCTACAGCATAATCACTAGCATCACACATAATTTCAAAGGGTAAATTCCAATCAGGTGGCTGAACAACAGGTGCAGAGACTAATGCTTTCTTAAGTATTTCAAATGCTTCTACACAATCATCATCAAAGACAAATGGTATATCTGTTTGCAATAAATTAGTCAGAGGCCGAGAAATTTTTGAGAAGTCCTTAATGAACCTCCTGTAAAATCCGGCGTGACCAAGGAAACTTCTTATACCTTTGATGTCCTTGGGACATGGCATTTTTTCAATAGCATCAACCTTGGCTTTATCAACTTCAATACCTCTTTCAGAAACTTTATGCCCCAAGACAATACCTTCATTAACCATAAAGTGGCACTTTTCCCAATTCAAGACAAGATTAGTTTCTTCGCATCTCTGCAAAACTCGATTAAGATTGCTCAAGCAGTCATCAAAAGAGGAACCATAGATGGAAAAGTCGTCCATGAAAACCTCACAAATCTTTTCAAAAAAGTCAGAGAATATAGCCATCATGCATCTTCAAAAGGTAGCAGGTGCATTACATAAACCAAAAGGCATACGTCTATAAGCAAAAGTACCAAAAGGGCATGTAAAAGTAGTCTTTGATTGATCTTTAGCCGACATAGGTATTTGAGAGAAACCAGAATAACCATCTAGAAAGCAATAGTGTGTATGTTTGCATAATCTTTCTAGCATTTGATCAATAAAAGGTAAGGGGTAATGATCTTTCTTAGTAGCTTTATTTAATTTGCGGAAATCAATTACCATCCTATAACCTGTGATAATTCTTTGTGGAATCAATTCATCTTTATCATTAGGAACAACAGTAATACCTCCCTTTTTAGGGACACAATGGACATGACTTTCCCACTCACTATCAGCAATGGGATAGATTATACCTGCCTCCAGAAGCTTGAGTATTTCTTTTCTTATCACTTCTTTCATTTTAGGATTCAGACGTCGTTGAGCATCATGAACTGGTTTGGCATCTGCTTCCAAATTTATTTTACGTTGGCATAGAGTGGGACTAATGCCCTTAAGATCATCAAGAGTATATCCAATAGCAGCACGATGCTTCTTCAGAGTTTTCAATAATCTTTCTTCCTCATGCTCTGAAAGGTTAGCACTAATAATAACATGATATATCTTCTTTTCATCAAGATAAGCATATTTAAGATTATCAGGCAAAGGTTTAAGATCAAACATGGGATCACCCTTGGGTGGAGGCAGATCCCCTAAAATTTCAATAGGCAAATTGTGTTTCAGAACAGGTTCCTATTTAAAGAATACTTCATCTATTTCCCTTCTTTCATTCATGAACATATCATTTTCATGGTCTAGCAAATAGTGTTCTAAAGGATCACTAGGAGGTACGGCAATAGAAGCAAGACCAATAATTTCATACTTACTAGGTAATTCTTCCTCACGATGTTGTTTACTAAATTTAGAGAAATTAAACTCATGAACCATATCATCCAAGCCAACAGTAATGACATTCTTCATGCAATCTATGGTAGCATTGACAGTATTTAAGAAGGGTCTACCAAATATAATTGGACAAAAGCTATCTTGTGGGGAACCAAGAACAAGAAAATCAGCAGGATATTTAGTTTTCCCACACAGGACTTCAACATCTCTAACAATTCCAATTGGTGCAATAGTATCTCTATTGGCATTTTAATAGTAACATCAATATCTTCTAACTCAACAGGTGCAATTTCATTCTTAATTTCTTTGTATAAGTCATGAGGTATAACACTAGCACTAGCACCCATATCACATAAGCCATGATAACAATGATCTCCTATTTTAACAAAAATAACAGGCACGCCTACCACAGGTCTATGTTTATCCTTATCACAAGGTTTGGCAATTCTACCAGTTTCACCTTCGAACTGAATAACATGCCCATCAATATTATCAGACAATAGATCTTCAACAATAGCAATATTAGGTTCTACTTTAACTTGCTCAGGAGGTGTATAAGTTCTAATATTGCTTTTACGAACAACAGTTGAAGCTTTAGCATGATCCTTTATTCTAACAGGGAAAGGTGGTTTCTCAATATAAGAAGTAGGAACAATAGGATCATTATAAGTGACAGTCTTTTCTTCAACTTTAATAGGTGCAGCTACTTTTACTTCTATGGGAGGATGATATTTAAACCACTTCTCCTTAGGGAGATCAACATAAGTAGCAAAAGATTCACAGAAAGAAGCTACTATCTCAGAGTCAAGTCCATATTTAGTGCTAAACTTACGGAAAATATCAGTATCCATAAAAGATTTAACACAATCAAACTTAGGTGTCATACCTGACTCCTTACCTTCGTCGAGGTCCCAATCTTCAGAGTTGCATTTAATTCTATCCAATAAATTCCATCTGAATTCAATAGTCTTCATCATAAAAGAGCCAGCACAAGAAGTATCGAGCATGTTGCGATTGTTTTCAGAAAGCCAAGCATAAAAAACTTTGCATAATTATGTCTCCCTGGAGCTCATGATTGGGGCATGAATATAACATTGATTTAAGCCTCCACCAAGATTGAGCGATGCTTTCTCCTTCGCGAGGCCAGAAATTATATATATAATTGTGATCACGATGAACAAGATGCATAGGGTAATACTTTTGATGAAATTCCAGCTTCAATCTTTTATAGTCCCATGATCTCATATCATCACATTGCCTATACCATACCAATGTGTCTTCCTTCAAAGATAAATGGAAGACCTTCTTCTTAGCAACATCATTGGGTATACCTGCAAGCCTAAATAATCCACAAACTTCATCCACATATATTAAGTGCTCATCAGGATGCTTTGTTCCATCTCATGTAAAAGGATTAGCTAGCAGTTTTTCCATCATAGCCATAGGAAATTCAAAAGGAGTTTCATTTTCAATAGGTTTAGTAGGTTGAGGAGCAAATCTTTGCTCTACTGGACAGGGTGAAGATACCCCGAACAAGCCCCTCAGAGAATTACTTTCCATAGTAACAAGTGACAGTAAATTTCAGCACACTATATAAATTTTTCCTTACCAAATTCCACCTACCAAAGGCACTACACTCCTCGGCAATGGCGCCAGAAAAGAGTCTTGATGACCCACTAGTATAGGGGATCTATCGTAGTCCTTTCGATAAGTAAGAGTGTCGAACCCAACAAGGAGAAGAAGGAAATGATAAGCGGTTTTCAGCAAGGTATTCTCTACAAATACTGAAATAAGTGGTAACAGATAGTTGTGTGATAGGATAAATTGTAACGAGCAACAAGTAACAAAAGTAAACAAAGTGCAGCAAGGTGGCCCAATCCTTTTGTAGCAAAGGACAAGCCTGAACAAACTCTTATAATAGGAAAAGCGCTCCCGAGGACACATGGGAATATCGACAAGCTAGTTTTCATCATGTTCATATGATTCGCGTTCGATACTTTGATAATTTGATATGTGGGTAGACCAGTGCTCGGGTGTTGTTCTTACTTGAACAAGCATCCCACTTATGATTAACCTCTATTGCAAGCATCCGCAACTACAACAAAAGTATTAAGGTAAACCTAACCATAGCATGAAACGTATGGATCCAAGTCAGCCCCTTACGAAGCAACGCATAAACTAGGGTTTAAGCTTCTGTCACTCTAGCAACCCATCATCTACATATTACTTCCCAATGCCTTCCTCTAGGCCCAAATAATGGTGAAGTGTTATGTAGTCGACGTTCACATAACACCACTAGAGGCTAGACAACATACATCTTATCAAAATATCAAACGAATACCAAATTCACATGACTACTCATAGCAAGACTTCTCCCTTGTCCTCAAGAACGAACGTAATTACTCACAAAGCATATTCATGTTCATAATCAGAGGGGTAATAATATGCATATAGGATCTGAACATCTGATCTTCCACCAATTAAACCAACTAGCATCAACTACAAGGAGTAATCAACACTACTAGCAACCTACTAGCACCAATCCCGGACTTTGAGACAAGAATTGGATACAAGAGATGAATTAGGGTTTGGAGATGAGATGGTGCTGGTGAAGATGTTGACGGAGATTGCCCTCTCCTGATGAGAGGAGCATTGGTGATGACGATGGTGATGATTTCCCCCTCCGGGAGGGAAGTTTCGCCGGCAGAACAGCTCTGCCGGAGCTCTAGATTGGATCCGCCAAGGTTCCGCTTCATGGCGGCGGAGTCTCGTCCCGAAAAGTTCCTTCCTATTTTTTCTCATCAAAACACCTCATATAGGAGAAGATGGGCATTGGAGAGCCACCAGGGGGCCCACGAGGTAGGGGCGCGCCCTAGGGGGGCTCGCCCCCACCCTCGTGAGCAGGGTGTGGGCCCCCTGGCCTTCGTCTTTGGCATGGATTTTTCTTTATTTCTGTTAAGATGTTCCATGGAGTTTCAGGACTTTTGGAGTTGCGTAGAATAGGTCTCTAATATTTGCTCCTTTTACAGCCCAGAATTCCAGTTGCCGACATTCTCCCTCCTTATGTAAACCTTGTAAAATAAGAGAGAATAGCCATAAGTATTGTGATATAAAGTGAAATAACAGTCCATAATGAGATAAATATCAATATAAAAGCATGATGCAAAATGGACGTTTCACCCCCCTTCACCTATATCGTGTAGCCATACGTTAGGTCACACTCGGCACCGCTTTTTGACATGTTATGCTTTGTGGTGCTATGTTGCTTTATATTTACTGTTTCTTCCCCCCTCTTCTCTCCGGTAGACCCCGAGACCGATGCCGCCCGTGTGATCGACTACGTCGACGATGACCCCTCCTTGCCAGAGCAACCAGGCAAGCCCCCCCTTTGATCATCCCGATATCGCCCATTCCATTCTCTCATGCTTGTATTAGATTTTGCTACTGTAATTGATTGCTCCTATTCTAATGCATATCCTGTTTATTGTAACCTGCTGTTGTTACCTACCTGCTTATCCTAAACTGCTTAGTATAGGTTGGTTAGTGATCCATCAGTGACCCCCACCTTGTCCTTGTTGCCCCTGCTTCATCATCGAAGACCCGATCAACGGGATCGAAGACCAGGCCCCGAAACCGCACATCACTTTCCCCATAGTTGCTCGACACTACTATGTTACTATCGAGTGCCGGGGGTGAGACCTCATCAGCACTTCTGATGTTACCATGTAGTGTAGCTATTCGGTCGTGGTCATCGAGGGTGATTCCGCCTTAACCACTTCCGATACGACTCTGTCGTGCAACCCCTCAAGAGTGAACTTCGAGGGTGATTCCTCTTACGTTCACCTTGATGATTACATCGAGTGGACTCCATCAAGGGTGATTCCTCAGGGTTTTCCTCTTGGTGTTAGACACACGGTTACTATGGTTACTATGACTTTACACTGAACCATGTTACTGAAGACGGGTCGACCTTGAGGGGTACCCGCGCGAGCTTAATTGCAAGTGATGTGGAGTTGGGTTGACCTGGAAGGTGCCTGCGAGATACTTACAAGGTGTGGTTGGGCATTCTTAGCCCTTGTCGCAAGTACTCAAGACGGCGCGACGGGGTCACATCGATCGTGAGTCTCTGCTCGTTATCGCGCGTTCCTAATCCACTACGATTTGGATATTTGATCCGAGGGGCCTCTGGCCTGATAGCACTAACCATCACGTGGGCATTGTATGGGTGTTCTGCGTCGTATACATCAGCCGAAGCTTAATAGACGTCAGCGACTGAGCGGCACACGCTGGGTTGGACTGCGTAAGCTCCTGCCTTGTTGGAGGTAGCTAGGTCTGCTCACCGGCCGCCCACGCAACATGCAGGAATTCCTGGGGAGATGGCCCATGACCCCTGGGGGCATAGGTTTAGTCCGGCGTGCTGACCTCTCTATTAAGCCTAGGTCGGGTTGCGGGGTATTGTTTGGCCGAGGCCGGGCATGACCCAGGAAAGTGTGTCCGGCCGGAGTTAATCGAGTGTGGTGGGTAAGTTGGTGCACCCCTGCAAGGAAGAAAACATCTATCGATAGCCTGTCCTACGGTAACGGACACTTGGAGTTGTATCCCGATCGATACAACTAGAACTAGATACTTGTGATGAGAAATGGATTGTGATGAGAAATGGATGGTGATGAGAAATGGATAGTATGGCTCTGGGATTGCTTTCTCGCAGGGAGTCGAGAAAAGATCTCTGGCCGAGGTTGATAACACTACTGCTACTTTACTTTATGCTACTCTACTCCCTCCTGTTGCTGCAAGATGGTGGTTTCCAGAAGATGCTAGTCTTTGATAGGCTAGGCTTTCCCCTTCCCTTTTGGCATTCTGCAGTTTAGTCCATAGATACAACCCTTTCCTTTGATACAGATTCATAGTAGTTTAGATCTGATGTAAGTCTTGCGAGTACTTTGGATGAGTACTCACGGTTGCTTTGCTACTTCTTTTCCCCATACCCGATTGTTGCGACCAGATGACGGAGCCTAGGAGCCAGACGACGCCACTGATGACTACTACTACCCGAAGGATGCCTATTACTACGTGAAGACCACCGACGACTAGGAGTAGTTAGGAGGCTCCCAGGCAGGTGGCCTTGCCTTTTCGATCATTGTTGCTTTTGTGATAGCCTTCTTAAGGCAATCTTGTCTAACTCATGTCTGTACTCAGATATTGTTGCTTCCGCTGACTCTTGTGTATTCGAGTTTATGTATTCGAGCCCTCGAGGCCCCTGGCTTGTAATATAAAGCTTATATTATTTTAATTTGTGTCTAGAGTTGTGTTGTGATATCTTCACGTGAGTCCTTGATTTTAATCGTACACATTTGCGTGTATGATTGGTGTACGATTGATCGAGGGTGTCACAAGTTGGTATCAGAGCCGACTGCCTGTAGGTAGCCCCCTTTCCAACTCCTTGGCCGAAGTTGAGTCTAGTCACTACAAAAACTTTTACTAACATGGTTGTGTGGCTTACGGGCCCACGTCACCATATGGGTGGTATTTGGATCTTTTACTCCTCGTCTATCCTCTGGGACTCTGATCTCTCTTCTATTCGGGTTAAAGATTTTACTAACTCTAACTTTAGGTTCTCGTTACCACTTCCTCCCGGAGAGCCCCTCATTCCGGATGGTCGCTTGGTGCACTAGAAGATTTCAAAGATACTCTTCTATGTTTTACCGAGACCCTTGTGCCCTTCACCGTTGCAATTCCCTACCATCGATGAATCCCTATGGATGGCCACATACACTTGCCGTCCAAACCTTCTTTTCCAATTGCTCTTGTTATTACAAGATACTCTGAAATACTTTCCGATATTCTTAAAATCTGTTGTGCCTGCTGCTTTGCACCTTCTTTTCCGCAATGAATACATGTTCGAATAATTCCTCACACTTATCGAGGATTTGTTCATTCCTAGTTATTCATGTGTTTCACAAAATATCTTGAAATGCTATTCGACCTTCCGAGAATCCTTTGTAACCTATTGGTTTGGAAAGTCTTGCGTGCCGGCATTATGGTTAATTCCATATTTCTAGTAATCTCCGTTGACATCCTATGTCTCTATCGTTTCGAGTCCCTTCATCCAATTTGTTGCGAATGCTCGAAATCCTCAATCAGATCCTAGCATTCATCCTTCCGGCTCAGACGTCACTCCGAACATGGGCTTGTTCTTGGAAAATGAAACCTTGATTGATTGTCGATCTATATCGATTCAACTCAATTATCTTTTGATGAGAGCCTCTGCTTCTGATCTTCTGATATGAAAAATCATAATTCCTTTGTAATTAAGCTTTGAAATTATCTAGATATTTCTATAATCCTATGACTTTGCAATATTTCTTCTTCTGGTTGAGCATCGGTACTCACATCAGATTGTTTGTGGTCCACTATATCCGTTGGTGGATTATTATCTAATTGTTCCTGCCTATTCTCAAACCCTTGAGTTCTTCCCCTAATACATAATGCCTTTGGTAAATTGTGTCATCTGCCTTTTGCCAGCCAGGCTTTACTTCTGAGCTTGAGTTATTTACCCCTGAAGTTTGTGTTATATGTTCCTAAGATGCCCCAATGGGTTGAACTTATGCCTTCCATAATCCCTGTGAACCCGAGAGTTCTCATGAGTCTTACTCTTCTAGTACTTCGCCAGATAAATCTTTCGCGTTACAATTTCTTCAAAAAACGAGGAGTGAATGAAAGGTTATGCATTGAAGAAGTGGGAGTCGACCTTGAACTTTGTTTTCATGCCCATGGACCCTATGTAGAACTTATCATGGAAGCTGCTCGTAAAAATAATTATTTCCATGGTACAAGTTCATCTTGTATGTGTGAATTGATCCATTACAATCGTGGTTCCGACCATAGTTCCTCCTTGATTCCATTTCTCGAATAAGTTAAAATACTTTCACTTTGCAGATCATTTCACCCGTCCAACCTCTACTCCGATTTACCTTCCGATATTACCCCTAGTACTTGTTACTGGGAAGTTTAATACCCTATCGCATCATTCCTAACCTGATCGGCTATATTTTTTTATCGTGCCAACTTTTAACTGTGCTACCTGGTCATTATGCCCGGAGCAACTTCCGACGATGAGCTAAGCTTACGTAGATCTTCCTCATCTTATCATTTCACCTCGAACAACAAGCTTGACTTCCAGCTTGTGTCGAATCCGTGGTTCTCATAGCATTTCACTTCATCCTTCCTTTTATGCTCGATGGCATCTTCATAGAGTCTCTCGACAAAATTTGACGTGATCAGCATCAACATTTTGACTTCTGTTGAGATGACAATTGAATTCATGGTGAGAAATACCATCCATGACCTTCGAAGATGTGAGTTATCATCGACAACCCCCCTTGTCTTCTTTCCAAGACATGTTTGATCATGTCTAGGTTATACCTTGGACTCCTTGCTATTCCTACAATTGTTCCTTGAGTATTTCTTGTGATCTTCAACTCCAACCCCTACTTGGAACACCATGTTAATGTTACCTCGAAGCATGACTAAGGTATTCCGTACTTATAATTTTCCCCTTATACCCTATTCGTAAGTACGATGGAGTTTCTCAAGAAAGGATGAGGACATCATCAAGATGCCCTGATGCAGTGAAATGAAGACATCAATGTTATGGATCAACCTCTTCGATAAGGGCAACACGAAAAAGAACATTCGTTAGAATTTCATAAGCAACTCTTCCCCCTTACTCCACCTCTTATATCTCGAGACGAGATTTCTTGTAGTGGAGGAGATTTGTAACACCCCGATAATCATGGTACAGTAAACTCATGTTAATGACTGTCAAGTCATCACAATTATTTTGCTAATCATAACTTTGTTCCAAATCAACTTCAAATTCATATTCAATTTGCATGTCAAATTATTTTTCTTCAAAAATAAAACAAAAATGTTGGTTAGGTTACAAATATTCATCAAGGAGTTATCATGTAGAAACCAACATCATTCAACTCATAGATAAATTCCTACGATTTAATAAATGGTCCAACAACATTAAAATAAGCCTTTTTTAATCTTAAACAATTGGTCTAAATTTTCCAAATTCTCTAAAACTTTTTGTGCAGCCTTAGGATAACACCGTGTATTTATGTGCCAAGCTTCAGCTACCTCTAAGATCATTTGCTGCTAAAAGTAAATGCCAAATAATTAAATAACATACATAAAAAAGGAAAGAGCTAGGCAGACTGGGCTCTAGTCCAAAGTGGACAGCCCAACCCACCTCACCTCTTCTCCCTTCTCGCTACAGGAGCAGAGGGGAACCGTGGCGTCCATCCGCCGGCGATAGCCGTGCGTGGCGGCCATCCACGCCCACCTAGCTGCCTACAAAACCTCCCTCGTGACCCCCTGGCCGAACCCTAGAGCCTCCCCACTTCCCCTCCCCTCGCGACGCTTTGCTCTCCCCCACACCCACCCGACGCCATCGCCACTGTGTCGTCGTCGCCATCGCGGCCACCGACCTCCCCGGCGCCCAGGAGTATATCCAGGAGTTGCTTCGTCCTCGTGTGCGTCGATTTCGGGCACCCGTTCGACAGGAGCCGCAACGCATCACCACCCGCTCGTCTTCTTCAACCTCGGAACGCCTGACGCATTCGTCAAATCCATCGCCGTCAAGCCCTTCCCGGCCTCTCCGAGCGCACCATCTACCCCGTGCTGAGCATCTCCCTCGATTCCCCCCTTTTCCCCTTCGAATCGGCGTTGTAGACCCGCGCCCACCCGAGGCCGCCATGGCCGGACCTCGCCGTAGCTGCACCCACGCTCCTGCGTGCGCCTGCCCCAGCCACCCCGCACGCCCACGGCCCCCTGCAGCCACCCACACGCCGCGCCTACTGGATGCGCGCGCCCGTAGCCGCCCCATGCCCTGTCGCCTGCAGCTGCTCTTGCCGCTGTGCTGCTACTGCTGCTTCGCGCCGCTGCTGTCGACTGCCTGCTGTTGCGTTACGTAGCTGCCGCTTGCCCTGCGCCCTACCGTGCATGTGCCGGCCGCAGCCTCGCCACGCCCGCCTGCGCCGCTTCCCGTCGCCGTCCTGAACCCCCGGCCGCTCCCGTGCGAGCTACTGGCCATGGCTGGCCGTAGTCGCCGTGCGTTTGTGCGTGTGTGCACAGCCACAGTGAGGCCGGCTGGGCTCTGTCCACTAAGGCCGGCCCGTTCTAATTAGCTAGTACTAATTAGGTTAGTTAGGTGCTAATTAGCCTAATGGCCCAATGACAGTGGACCCCATCTAAATAACCTTTTCTTTTAACTACCGTCAATGACATATGGGACCCACGACACTGTTCGCTTTTGACTGAGTCAACACTTTGACTCTTGACTACTGAGTCAGCACCCCTCTGGCCCCACATGTAATAGACTTGGCCAGAGTAGTACTAGGTGACATACGTGTTCTGTTTTTTTCTTGAATTTAATTTAATTCTAAAAAATTTAGAATATCATTTAAAACTTTAAAAAATAATATAAAATAATCTGTAACTCGGATGAAAAAGTTTTATATATGAAAGTTGCTCAGAAAAATGAGACGAACCCGAATACGCTACCCACATACATGTCAGATGCCTATAACTATCTGAACATGGAACTTTCCCCCTCCGGTTATTTGTCTGACACAGGTCCGGAACTGAGAAAACATTCCCAGTTGAATCCCCCCTTCACCTATATCGTGTAGCCATACGTTAGGTCACACCCGGCACCGCTTTTTGACATGTTATGCTTTGTGGTGCTATGTTGCTTTATATTTACTATTTCTTCCCCCTCTTCTCTCCGGTAGACCCCGAGACCGATGCCGCCCCTGTGATTGACTACGTCGAGATGACCCCTCCTTGCCAGAGCAACCAGGCAAGCCCCCCCTTTGATCATCCCGATATCGCCCATTCTATTCTCTCATGCTTGCATTAGATTTTGCTACTGTAATTGATTGCTCATATTCTGATGCATAGCCTGTTTATTGTAACCTGATGTTGTTACCTACCTGCTTATCCTAAACTGCTTAGTATAGGTTGGTTAGTGATCCATCAATGACCCCCACCTTTTCCTTGTTGCCCCTGCTTCATCATCAAAGACCCGATCAACGGGATCGAAGACCAGGCCCCGACACCGCACATCACTTTCCCCTTAGTTGCTCGACACTACTGTGTTACTATCGAGTGCCGGGGGTGAGACCTCATCAGCACTTCTGATGTTACCATGTAGTGTAGCTATTCGGTCGTGGTCATCGAGGGTGATTCCGCCTTAACCACTTCCAATACGACTCTGTCGTGCAACCCCTCAAGTGTGAACTTCGAGGGTGATTCCTCTTACGTTCACCTTGATGATTACATCGAGTGGACTCCATCAAGGGTGATTC
Source organism: Triticum monococcum (assembly GCA_034509565.1). Lineage (NCBI taxonomy): Eukaryota > Viridiplantae > Streptophyta > Magnoliopsida > Poales > Poaceae > Triticum > Triticum monococcum. The sequence goes on along the minus strand of CM067842.1, from coordinate 676,320,515 downwards.
CTCAGGGTTTTCCTCTTGGTGTTAGACACACGGTTACTATGGTTACTATGACTTTACACTGAACCATGTTACTGAAGACGGGTCGACCTTGAGGGGTACCCGCGCGAGCTTAATTGCAAGTGATGTGGAGTTGGGTTGACCTGGAAGGTGCCTGCGAGATACTTACAAGGTGTGGCCAGGCATTCTTAGCCCTTGTCGCAAGTACTCGAGACGGGGCGACGGGGTCACATCGATCGTGAGTCTCTGCTCATTATCACACGTTCCTAATCCACTACGATTTGGATATTTGATCCGAGGGGCCTCTGGCCTGATAGCACTAACCATCAAGTGGGCATTGTATGGGCGTTCTGCATCGTATACATCAACCGAAGCTTAATAGACGTCAGCGACTGAGCGGCGCGCGCCGGGTTGGACTGCGTAAGCTCCTGCCTTGTTGAAGGAGGTAGCTACGTCTGCTCACCGGCCGCCCACGCAACGTGCAGGAGTTCCCGGGGAGATGGCCCATGACCATGGGGGCATAGGTTTAGTCCGGCGTGCTGACCTCTCTATTAAGCCTAGGTCGGGTTGTGGCGTATTGTTTGGCCGAGGCCGGGCATGACCCAGGAAAGTGTGTCCGGCCGAAGTTAATCGAGCGTGGTGGGTAAGTTGGTGCACCCCTGCAGGGAAGAAAACATCTATCGATAGCCTGTCCTACGGTAACGGACACTTGGAGTTGTATCCCGATCGATACAACTAGAACTGGATACTTGTGATGAGAAATGGATGGTGATGAGAAATGGATAGTATGGCTCTGGGATTGCTTTCTCGCTGGGAGTCGAGAAAGGATCTCTGGCCGAGGTTGATAACACTACTGCTACTTTACTTTATGCTACTCTACTCCCTCATGTTGCTACAAGATGGTGGTTTCCAGAAGATGCTAGTCTTCGATAGGCTAGGCTTTCCCCTTCCCTTCTGGCATTCTGTAGTTTAGTCCACAGATACAACCCTTTTCTTTGATACAGATGCATACTAGTTTAGATCTGATGTAAGTCTTGCGAGTACTTTGGATGAGTACTCACAGTTGCTTTGCTACTTCTTTTCCCCCATACCCGATTGTTGCGACCAGATGACGGAGCCCAGGAGCCAGACGACGCCACTGATGACTACTACTACCCGAAGGATGCCTATTACTACGTGAAGACCGCCGACGACTAGGAGTAATTAGGAGGCTCCCAGGCATGAGGCCTTGCCTTTTCGATCATTGTTGCTTTTGTGCTAGCCTTCTTAAGGCAATCTTGTTTAACTCATGTCTGTACTCAGATATTGTTGATTCCTCTAACTCTTGTGTATTCGACCTTATGTATTCGAGCCCTCGAGGCCCCTGGCTTGTAATATAAAGCTTGCATTATTTTAATTTGTGTCTAGAGTTGTGTTGTGATATCTTCCCGTGAGTCCTTGATCTTAATCGTACACATTTGTGTGTATGATTGGTGTACGATTGAATCGAGGGCGTCACACAAGAGTTGCGGAATCAAGCGCACCAGAAATGTCACGTACCCAGGCATGGTCCGCAAGACCCTAGTGCACAATGCGGTCCCTACGACGTCGTTTAGGGACATTGTCGAAGATAAGAGGTGCCAGCTCCACGATTGACGCACCATTGATCCAAGGGTCTATCCAAAAATGATAGTTCCCGTCTCGTAGTGTCAAGTAGGTCGATTCTCGGAAGATTTGGATAGTGACCGGATCGGAGGGAAGGTGTACGTGGCTCCAGGAGCGGGAAGGATCCATGTGCAGGAGCCAAATCCAATGGTGCACACTGCAACACTGGCGCACTGCAAGTCCTATATTTCGAGGAAAGTTGGGCGAAAAATTTGAGCATAGTTGACCTGGTAACTGCTGGCACGCGCATCTTTGCGTCTGACCCATAGGACGCTACATATAGTGTGGTTTGGTAAGTTAGGTTTTGTTTCCATGATAGAGACAATCTAGAGAGATCCATGTGCATGTCAGACATCACTCGTTACAATTTGATAGCACTAATACAAACAAAGGGGTATGGGGTGGCTAACTACATGTATTATTATGTTAAGTATGAGGGTTCGCGTGTGGCTAGTTTGGGCAATATAGAGGATGGTGATAAGATGGATGATATGCTAAACAAATTTGAAAAGTCAAAAGTAGTGAATCTTACTGTCATCAAGGGCAATGCACCCACCCGTCTTATCTAAACAAGGGCTCCAACTTGTATGAACAATAACCGATCTAGCAAATACCCATTCCTTTTCAACCATGAAGTGAAGGTCAAGGCGAACCTTCATCGGCGATTATCCTGGTGGGGACCATGGCGGGGCTATTGGAGGACTACGCGATGCTGGTTGTGGAGGTGCTGGAGCAGCTTCTCAAAGGCACGCCATTCTCCCATGAAACGCACATGCTCATGTCGCGGAGCCACCCCTTCGTGGCCTGATGTCTACTACGCAACTTTATTCTTGTAGACATGTGTTGGGCCTCCAAGCGCAGAGTTTTGTAGGACGGTAGCAATTTTCCCTCAAGTGGATGACCTAAGGTTTATCAATCCGTGGGAGGCGTAGGATGAAGACGATCTCTCTCAAACAACCATGCAATCAAATACAAGAAATCTCTTGTGTCCCCAGCACACCCAATACAATGGCAAATTGTATAGGTGCACTAGTTCGGCGAAGAGATGGTGATAAATGTGTAATATTGATGGTAGAAATATATTTTTATAATCTGAATAAATAAAAACAGCAAGGTAGCACATAGTAAATGGGCACAAAAACGGTATTGCAATGCTTGAAAATGAGGCCTAGGGTCCGTACTTTCGCTAGTGCAATCTCTCAACAATGCTAATATAATTGGATCATATAACCACCCCTCAAAGTGCGATGAAGAATCACTCCGAAGTTCCTATCTAGTGGAGAACATAAGAAAAATCGTTTGTAGGGTACGAAACCACCTTGAAGCTAATCTTTCTGATCGATCTATTCAAGAGTTCGTACTAAAATAACACCAAATAATTTTAGATTCATGATACTCAATACAACACTAAGAACCTCAAAGAGTGCCCCAAGATTTCTGCCGGAGAAACAAAGATAAGAACATGCATCAACCCCTATGAATAGATTACCCCAATGTCACCACGGGAAACCAAGAGTTGAGTGACCAAACATATATCAAGTGAATCAATACTGGGTCAATACGTTAGTCCCAAAAAATGATATAAAGTTGCTATAAAATGATTAAAACGTCCAAGAATGATAATATAACAACATGAATACTTCATAAATTATAGATACTTTGGAGACGTATCAGCATCCCCAAGCTTAATTCCTACTTGTCCTCGAGTAGGTAAATGATAAAAGAAAAATAATTTATGAAGTGTGAATGCTAGCAAAGTGCACAAGTTTGATCAATGACAATTTCAATCACTTCTCCTAGCATCATAACAACAATTCTTTCTTATAAAAAAAACTTCTCATGTTAAAGTAGCAACCAATTCACATACAAAGGTTCAAACAATGAATTCTCTTGAAACTCAACAACCTATGTTCTCAGTCACCAAGCAATTGTAATTCAACTTATTTAATAGAGTTTAAGTAAGAGCTCCACATACTCAACCATCATATAGTCTTCTATGATTGCTAACACTCACTGCATACACATGAGCAAAACGTTTCAACCGTACACATAGAAAGATAGGGGCTTATAATATCGTCACCCAACGTATTCACTTCAAGGGTGATGTCAACAATAATAACTCATGCTACCCATATCCAACTAGATATATGTGCCTAGATCTTTCCTCACCACATGATGCTTGCCAAAAGAGAAAAATAAAAGGGAATGGAGAGAAAAACTTTAACTCTTGCATGAAAGTAAATACATAAAAGTAAAAGATAGGCCCTTCGCAGAGGGAAGCAGAGGTTGTCATGCGCTTATTTGTTTGTATGCTCAACCCCTTAGGGCAAAAGAACATCATGTTATATTGCCTCTTATGATAGCAACCTTTATTATGCAGTCTGTCGCTTTTATTCTTTACCATCACAAGTTCGTACAACACTCAATTTTCTCTTACACTAAATGATCTAACACTTTTAGAAGCAATTTTTATTGCCTTATTGCACCGATGACAACTTACGTGAAGGATCTTGCTCAATCCTTAGGTAGGTATGACGGACTCTTGAAAATATGATTTGGGTTTAAGGATTTTTGGATGTACATGTAGTATCTTGTAACGCCCGAGATATAACTTTCCCAATTTGTACTCCAACTCTTGCCGTTTCCGGCGTTAAGTTATATTTATTTCTCGGGTTCGGGTCTTTGTCTTCGTGTGTTGTTTCCGTATCATGCATCTCATATCATGTCATCATGTGCATTGCATTTGCATACGTGTTCATCTCATGCATTCGAGCTTTTTCCCCGTTGTCCGTTTTGCACTCCGGCGCTTCGTTCTCCTCCGGTGGTCATTTCTACCTTTCTTTCATGTGTGGGGTTTAAACATTTCCGGATTGGACCGAGACCTGCCATGCGGCCTTGGTTTACTACCGGTAGACCGCCTGTCAAGTTTCGTATCATTTGGACTTCGTTTGATACTCCAACGGTTAACCGAGGGACCGAAAAGGCCTCGTGTGTGTTGCAGCCCAACACCCCTCAAATTTGGCCCAAAACCCACCAAACTCTGCTCCATCATCTAGAGCGTTCGATCACGATCGCGTGGCCGAAAACCGCACCTCATTTGGACTCTCCTAGCTCCACTTATGCCTATAAATAGCCCCCTCCATTTTCGGATCATCTCCTCCCACGAAACCCTAGATCCACCCCTCGCGCCCGCCGGACAAATTCCCCGTCGACGGACACGTCCGAATCGCCGCCCCGCTGCCATGTGTCACCATGCCATTGGCCCGCGCCGCCGCGCCCACATCGCTGCTCCCGCCGGCCGCAGGCTCGAGGCGGGCCCTCCCCCGCGCCTCGCCGGGCCCGAGGAGCCTCGCCCGCGCGCCGCCCGTCTTCCCCGGCCCCGGGCGCCGAAGCTCGCCGCCGCCCAAGCGCCGCCCTGCCGGCCGAAGCTCGCCGCCCGTCGCCCGGCTTCCTCGCCGCCCCGCGCCGCCAAGACCGCCGCCGGCCGCCGCCTCCTCCAACCACGTCGCCACCACCGGATCCGGCCGGCCCCGCCGTCCTCCTCCTCCTTCCCACGTCTGGCTCCTTCCTCTCCGGCCAAGATGAACTCCGGCGAGCAGCTCCGACGAACCTCGAACCGCGTGGAAATCTGGATCCAGATCTGAGATATTTTGAATCTCGGTTGACTTTCTCTCCTGAACCCTAGTTTTTCAAGCATACTTTGACCTTCCATATCTCCGCAACCGTAGCTCCGTTTTGGACATATAGTATATCAAAATGTTCGACTCGACAAGTACATCATTTCATTCCATTGCATCATTTGCATTTGAGTTCATCTTGATGCCCGAAATGCTGCTAGAAGGAGGCTTCGTGAGATAATTGTCAGATCTGCTAGTTCATCTTAGATTTTTGTCATTTTTGCCATGATTGTTGTGTGCTTGATATGCCTGTGAGTCCTTCATATGATTTTTTAAGCATTTTGTCTTCTTTCCAGAGGTGCAACCCATGCATTTTTAGGATGTGTGTGGTGACTTATGCAAGCTTGCAAAATGAGGCACCCGGTAAATCTGTTTCCAGGGACTTTGTTGTTTTCACTAAGTCTGGGATTATTTAGTGCATGATGGCATATGTTCAGCTTGTTTCCTAGTGATCCGTGCCTCTTTTGAGGATGATCAGTAAAGGAGTTTTGTTAATCATGTTTTTCTCTATCTATCCATGTCTTTACTTGCTATTTTGGAGCACCATAGCTTGAGTCAATCGAGCTCTACTTTTGCTTCACTGTGAATCTGGGCAGATCGTCAACTCGTTTGCGATTTTGCCGATGTTATTGTAGTTGATCCGTGTATGCTATGCCATTGTTCTTGCCATGTCTAGCTAGCATTTTGTGCCTTATTAATGGATGTATGCTTGCCTTTCCATGACTTGCACCGTAGTGAGTGCATCGAGCTCGTTTACATGCCTTCGTGAGTTAAATTTCAGCATGTCTCAGTTTTCACTAAGTCTGAAAACTGATTGTGTGTGAGCTATGTTCGTGTGCTTGTTAGTATATTTTGTGAACCCTTTTGGCCCCAGGTCACTTTGGGTCTTTTGTTAATCTTGTTGAGTAGCTCCATTCCATGTTCTTACTTGTCATAATCAGGTCATGTTTCATGTTGTTTTGCTGCTCCGAAGAGAGCTTCGTGATCTGAAATTTCAGACAAGTGTTAATTTCACTGTCCGAAATCTGTTTTGCATTTGCGTTTTTGCCATGCTTGTTTGAACCTCGTAATGGATGATTTGGCCGTGGCTCAGTGCTAGTCTTTTGTTAAGCATCTTGTGTGCATCCCTACCATGTATTTTGTTGTCATGTTTGGTGGCTGTAGCATGATCATTTCGTTGCATTTAGGTGCCTACTTGCTATAAATCGCAGACCGGTGTCATATCTTAAAACGCTTGGCATTTCCAAACCGTAACTCCGATTCCAATGATCTTTATATCGTTTTCAAGCGATTTCATCCCCTCTATCCAGTGGCACACTTGGTTTTCCAAGTTGAGGCCAGGTTCATGCATTTCCTGTCATGTCTTGCATTTTGCATCCCGCATCGCATCCCGCATAGCATACCATCTTTGCATCTTATTGTTTGAGCTTGCACGTGGTTGATTGTATCCTTGTTGCTTGTTTGTGTTTTTTGGGTAGAGCCGGGAGACGAGTTCGCTAACGAGGAGCCCGTTGAGTTTGCTTTTGAGGATCCAGTCAACTCTGACAGCTTTGCAGGCACGATGATCATACCCTCAAAATCACTACTATCTTTGCTATGCTAGTTTGCTTCGCTCTTTTGCTATGACAATGCTACGATGCCTACCGTTTGCTTGTCAGCCTCCCAATTGCCATGTTGAACCTCTAACCCACCATGTCCTAGCAAACCGTTGATTGGCTATGTTACCGCTTTGCTCAGCCCCCCTCTTATATCGTTGCTAGTTGCAGGTGAAGATTGGAGCCGTTCCTTGTTGGAACATTTATTTACTTGTTGGGATATAATTATATTGCTATGTTATCTTAATGCATCTATATACTTGGTAAAGGATGGATGGCTCGGCCTCTCGCCTAGTGTTTTGTTCCACTCTTGCCGCCCTAGTTTCCGTCATATCGGTGTTATGTTCCCGGATTTTTGCGTCCCTCACGCGGTTGGGCTATAATGGGAACCCCTTGATAGTTCGCCTTGATTAAAGCTTTTCTAGCAATGCCCAACATTGGTTTTACCATTTGCCACCTAGCCTCTTTTTCCCTTGGGTTTCCGGAGCCCGAGGGTCATCTTTATTTTAGCCCCCCACGGGCCAGTGCTCCTCAGAGTGTTGGTCCGAACCAGAGCCCCTTGCAGCTCCACCTCGGGGAAACTCGAGGGCTGGTTTTAGTTGTACGGACTGCTCATCTGAGTGTGCCCTGAGAACGAGATATGTGCAGCTCCTATCGGGATTTGTCGGCACATTCGGGCGGTGTTGCTGGTCTAGTTTTAACATGTCGAATCGTCTTGTTGTACCGGGATACCGAGTCTGGTCGGTGTGTCTTGGGTGGAGGTCTATTCCTTCGTTGACCGTGAGAGCTTGTCATGGGCTAAGTTGGGACTCCCCTGCAGGGATTGAACTTTCGAAAGCCGTGCCCGCGGTTATGGGCAGATGGCAATTTGTTAATGTCCGGTTGTAGATAATTTAAACATAAACTTAATTAAAATGAATCAATTGTGTGTGTTACCGTGATGGCCCCTTCTCGGCGGAGTCCGGGAAGTGGACACGGTGTTGGAGTTATGCTTGCGCAGGTTGTTCCTCTAGATTCTCGCTCGCGCTTTGCCTTCTCTTCTCGCTCTCTTTTGCGTATAAGTTAGCCACCATCTATGCTAGTCGCTTGCCGCAGCTCCACTCATATTTGCCTTACCCTTCCTATAAGCTTAAATAGTCTTGATCGCGAGGGTGCGAGATTGCTGAGTCCTTGTGGCTCACAGATACTATAACTCCAGATGCAGGTCCAGGTGACGAGTACGAGCTCAAGTGGGAGTTCGACGAGGACTCTCAGCGTTACTATGTGTCTTTTCCTGATGATCAGTAGTGGTGCCTAGTTGGGGTTCGATTCAGGGCCTTGTCGCATGTTGGGTTCTTTTCTATTTTGGCGCCGTAGTCGGGCCATGAGTGATTGAATGATGGATGTTATTTATGTACTTTGATGTGACGTGGCGAGTGTAAGCCAACTATGTATCTCCCCTCTATTACTTATATTACATGGGATGTTGTGATGATTTGCCTAACTTGCGACATTGCTTTCAATGCAGTTATGTCTCTAAGTCGTGCCTCGACACGTGGGAGCTATAGCCGCATCGAGGGCGTTACAAGTTGGTAATCAAAGCCTTCCCTGACCTTAGGAGCCCCATTGCTTGATCATTTTTAGAAGCCGAGTTGTGTCTAGAAAAATGTTTTGAGTCACTTAGGAATTATATATCGGAGAGCTTAGGAATTCTTTTTACTTTCCAGTCTCCTCATCGCTCTGGTAAGGCATCCTGACGTAGAGTTTTGACTCTTCTCTTCTCAAATTTCACTAAAAAAAATTTAGGATCACGCGAGTATCTTGGAATCGTTCCGATGGCTTATGATGAGAATACTGTCTTGGTGCCTCCTGTCAGGGGTTTAGTGGAAGTGTCCCGGGGAGTTGAGCTCTGAGGTGTTGTCATCATAATTTTATCGTTGCAATTCTGGAATACTTGAGATATGTTCGCCGACATCGAAAATCACTTTTATGCAGTTCGTTGGTGAGATAACCTCGACGCCACCCAGTACTGGGGCGGGAGTTCGGGAGTATCACCATAACTTGTATAACGGATGCTTTTCGAAGGTTGAGGTAGATGGTTTCCGAAGGTTTCTTGGTTATGTGTTGAAGGATGGATATAGCTGGATGTAGGTATTGCTAGTTTGGGTGAGATATTATGCTTCCCTTGTATCCCCAACACCTGATTGCATAACCGGAAAGTTTCGGGAGTTTCATAGGTGGGAATTCTCGTAGCTCTAGTTCTTCTTCCACGGATATTGGTTTGAGATTGGGATTTCTTACCGATTATTCGTTCTTGATCCGTACCTTGTTGATTTAATTCTCCTACATCATTCTACGTGGCTTTGCAATTTAGGGATATGTGACCACTTCAAGAGAAATGCATTCGTTCATTTTGTTCGGATGTGAAGACTTTATGTTGCAATTTTCATTCCGTTGGATTCAGCTTCAATATTGTGTCTATCTATGTGCTAATGGTGGTCAACCTCTTCAGGATGGCTCCTCCAACGCGCACGACTCCGAATCCTGATCCGCCACCACCTCCTCCTCCTCCGGAAGCATGGCAAGCTGTGATGGCCGCTACTAATGCAAACACACAGTTGATCATGCAAATCCTTGAAGAGCACAATCAAGGCAGGCAAGGGAATCAAGGCAACAATCAGAACCACTTTGCTACACTAAACCAGTTCCTTGCTAATGGTCCAAAGACGTTTAGCAGTTGTGTTGAGGCTTCCGATGCTGACGATTGGCTTGTGGATCTGGGCAAGCATTTTGAATGCAGCAACGTCAGGCCTGAAGATTTCGTCAAGTTCGCTTCCTTCCAACTCAAAGATCAGGCTGTAGAATGGTTCCAGCAGTACAAGGATTCCAGAGGTGGACGCTTGATCACTTGGGATGATTTCCGTCAAGATTTCCGAGCTCATCACATCCCTCAAAGTGTGGTTGAGAGTAAGCGTTAGGAATTCCGCAATCTGAAGCAAGGCTCTTTGTCTGTCTATGACTACAACAAGTTGTTCCAGAAGCTCGCCCGCTTTGCCAAGCAGGACGTCCCTGATGAGAAGAGCATGATATATCAGTTCAGGGGTGGTCTCCATGAAGAAATTCAGCTCGCTCTTGTCCTCTTCAAGCCGTTGAGATACGATGAGTTCTACAACATGGCACTGAAGCAAGAGGCTGCTCAGTTGAGGTGTGATGCTTCCAGGAAGCAAGTCAGAGATGCTACTCCATCTTCCTCTACTCAAGTGGCCAAGAAGCAGAAGTATTGGCTTCCTCCTCCTCCGTTCCGTCAGCCGTATCAGCAGAAGAGCAAATGTGGCAGTGGTTCTTCCCACCCACCCAACCCAGGCTTTCAGAACAAGTCTTCATCTCAACCTCCAAGACCGAGTGCTCCGTACCACCGTCTGCTTTCAGAGGTCACGTGCAACAAGTGCCAAGAAAAGGGTCACTATGCCAACAAGTGTTTCAACCAGAGGCGTCTTCCTCCTCCTCCTCCTCCTGTGAGATCGGCAAGTACAACTGTGGTCAAGCATAATCCCAAGTACGCCAAGGTCAATATGGTGAATGTAGCTCAGGCAGAGGATTCTTCAGATGTCATCATGGGTAACCTTCCTGTTAACGATATTCCTGCAAGAGTTCTTTTTGACACTGGTGCATCGCATTGTTTCATGTCGAGACCTTTTGCATCTAAGCATGATTTTCGTACTCAAGTGTCGTCGAAACCGTTGGCTATTGTTTCTCTGGCCCGTCAAATGACATCTCGAGTATGTGTTCCGGATGTTACTATCACTTTGGGTGACTATAAGTTCTTGTCCTCTCCAAATGTTCTGGGCGACTCGGATATTGATCTTATTCTCGGAATGGATTGGCTTTCTAAGCACAAGGCTCAGCTTGATTGTGCAACCAGGCAGATTCAATTGACTCATTCGTCTGAGGATGTAATTGTCTTTGCCGCTCATGATGATACCATCCATCTGTTTTCTCTCAATGAGAAGGGTGAACTGGACGCTATCTCGCAAATTCCAGTCATTTGTGAATATCAAGACGTCTTTCCAGAAGAGCTCCCAGGAATGCCTCCGCACCGGCCAGTTGAATTCGTTATTGATCTTGAGCCCGGTATGGAACCTGTGTGCAAGCGTCCTTACAAGCTCGGACCTGAAGAGTTGAAGGAGCTGAAGAAACAACTCGATGAGCAAGAAAGAATGGGTCTCATCCGGCCTAGTTCTTCTCCGTGGGGTTGTGGTGTTCTTTTTGTGAAGAAGAAGGATGGATCGGACCGACTTTGTGTTGATTACCGTCCATTGAACAAGAAGACCATCAAGAACAAATACCCACTTCCCAACATCAATGAGCTGTTCGAACAACTCAAAGGTGCTCAAGTATTCTCCAAGCTTGATCTCCGTATGGGTTATCATCAGATTCGTATCCATGAGCAAGATATTCCCAAGACGGCTTTCAAAACAAGCTTTGGTTCATATGAATACACTGTCATGTCTTTTGGCCTCGTCAACGCTCCTCCGACGTTCTCTCACATGATGAACTTCATCTTCAACGCCTACACCAATGACTTCGTTTTGGTCTATCTCGACGACATTCTGGTTTTCTCCAAGAACAAGGAAGATCATGCCAAGCACTTGCGTTTGGTTCTTGATAAGCTCAGGGAACATCAGTTCTACGCCAAGTTCTCCAAGTGTGAATTTTGGCTTGATGAGGTTCTTTATCTTGGTCATATCATCTCTGCCAAGGGCATTGCCGTGAATCCTGAGAAGGTGTCTGCAATTGTGAATTGGGAACCTCTTCAGAACGTGAAGCAACTCCGCAGTTTCTTCGGTCTCGCAAGCTATTGCCGAAGATTCGTTGAAAACTTTTCTAAGATCGCAAAGCCTCTCTCAAATCTTCTTCAGAAGCACGTCAAGTACGTTTGGTCTCCGGAGTGTGATATTGCTTTCAACACTTTGAAAGAGAAGTTGATCACTGCTCCAGTTTTGACTCCGCCTGATGAATCCAAACCGTACGAGGTCTTTTGTGATGCCTCTCTCCAAGGTCTTGGTGCAGTTTTGATGCAAGAGAAGAAAGTTGTTGCTTATACCTCTCGCCAGTTGAAGCCTAATGAGAAGAACTACCCCACTCATGATCTCGAGTTGGCGGCAGTTGTGCATGCTTTGTTGACTTGGAGACATCTTCTATTGGGAAGAAAAGTGGATATTTTCACTGATCACAAGAGTCTCAAGTACATTTTCACTCAGCCTAATCTCAACCTCAGGCAAACTCGATGGGTCAAAATGATTCAAGAGTATAATCCGAGTATCGAGTATACTCCAGGCAAGGCCAATGTGATCGCGGACGCTTTGAGCAGGAAAGCATATTGCAATAGTCTGATTCTTAAGCCTTATCAACCCGAGCTTTCTGAAGCTTTCCGCAAGCTGAATCTGCAAGTTGTTCCTCAAGGTTTCCTCACCAACCTTCAAGTCTCTCCTACCTTAGAAGACCAGATTCGCCAAGCCCAGCTTCTTGATGCTATGGTGAAAAAGGTGAAGATTGGGATTGCCAAGAGTCAGTCCAAGTACAAGTGCTACCGCCTTGATGACAAGGACACTCTCTTCTTCGAGGATCGAATTGTTGTACCCAAAGGTGAACTTCGTAAAGTGATCATGAACGAGGCTCACAATTCTCTCCTCTCCATCCACCCTGGGAGTACGAAGATGTATCAGGATCTCAAGCAAACTTATTGGTGGACTCGAATGAAGCGTGAGATCGCTCAATTCGTGAATGAATGTGATGTCTGCAGAAGGGTGAAGGCAGAACACCAAAGGCCAGCAAGTCTCCTCCAACCTATTGCCATTCCAGAATGGAAGTTTGACCACATTGAAATGGACTTCGTGACTGGGTTTCCAAAGTCCAAGCGTGGCAATGATGCTATATTCATTGTCATCGACAAGCTCACCAAAGTGGCTCACTTTCTGCCTATCAAAGAGTCAATCACTGCAGCTCAATTGGCGGAACTCTATACCTCTCGAATTGTCTCTCTGCACGGTATTCCTCAAGTGATATCTTCAGACCGTGGCAGCATCTTTACCTCCAAGTTTTGGGATTCTTTTCAGAAGGCCATGGGCACCAACATCCGCTTCAGCACTGCTTTCCATCCTCAAACAAGCGGTCAAGTCGAGCGTGTCAATCAGATTCTTGAAGATATGCTCAGGGCTTGTGTGATCTCCTTCGGCATGAAATGGGAGGATTGTCTTCCTTATGCTGAATTCTCATACAACAACAGTTTTCAAGCTAGTTCGGGCAAGGCCCCATTTGAAATTTTGTATGGCAGGAAGTGCCGTACCCCTCTCAACTGGTCTGAAACCGGTGAACGTCAGCTGCTGGGTAATGACTTAATCACAGAGGTAGAAGAAATGTGCAAGGTCATTCGTGATAACCTCAAGGCAGCCCAATCCCGCCAGAAGAAATACTATGATAGTAAGCACCGTGATTTGGCTTTAGATATCGGAGATCATGTTTACCTCCGCGTCTCTCCTATGAAGGGTACTCGTCGCTTCGGTATCAAAGGGAAGCTTGCCCCTAGATACGTGGGACCTTTCAAGATTGTCAGCAAGAGAGGCGACCTCGCATATCAACTCGAGCTTCCTTCAAACTTTGCAAATGTTCATGATGTGTTCCATGTCTCTCAGCTTCGAAAGTGCTTCAAGATGCCTGACCGCACAGTCAACTTTGAGGACATTGAGCTCCAAGAAGATCTCTCCTATCGTGAGCATCCAGTTGCCATTCTTGAAGAGACTGAACGCAAGACCCGCAACAAGTCAATCAAATTTCTCAAAGTCAAATGGTCTCACCATTCCGACGGTGAAGCTACCTGGGAACGCGAGGATCACCTCCGTTCTGAGTACCCGGCATTCTTTCAGTCCTAGATCTCTGGACGAGATCTTTTCGTAGTGGTGGAGTGCTGTAACGCCCCAGATATAACTTTCCCAATTTGTACTCCAACTCTTGCCGTTTCCGGTGTTCAGTTATATTTATTTCTCGGGTTCGGATCTTTGTCTCCGTGTGTTGTTTTCGTTTCATGCATCTCATATCATGTCATCATGTGCATTGCATTTGCATACGTGTTCACCTCATGCATTCGAGCTTTTTCCCCGTTGTCCGTTTTGCACTCCGGCGCTTCGTTCTCCTCCGGTGGTCATTTCTACCTTTCTTTCATGTGTGGGGTTTAAACATTTCCGGATTGGACCAAGACTTGCCATGTGGCCTTGGTTTACTACCGGTAGACCGCCTGTCAAGCTTCGTATCATTTGGACTTTGTTTGATGCTCCAACGGTTAACCGAGGGACCGAAAAGGCCTCGTGTGTGTTGCAGCCCAACACCCCTCAAATTTGGCCTAAAACCCACCAAACTCTGCTCCATCATCTAGAGCATTCGATCACGATCGCGTGGCCGAATACCGCACCTCATTTGGACTTTCCTAGCTCCACTTATGCCTATAAATAGCCCCCTCCATTTTCGGATCATCTCCTCCCACGAAACCCTAGATCCACCCCTCGCGCCCGCCGGACAAATTCCCCGCCGACGGACACGTCCGAATCACCACCCCGCCGCCACGTGTTGCCACGCCATTGGCCCGCGCCGCCACGCCCACATCGCCGCTCCCGCCGGCCCGCAGGCCCGAGGCGGGCCCTCCCCGGCGCCTCGTCGGGCCCGACGAGCCTCGCCCGCGCGCCGCCCGTCTTCCCCGGCCCCGGGCGCCGAAGCTCGCCGCCGCCCAAGCGCCGCCCTGCCGGCCGAAGCTCGCCGCCCGTCGCCCGGCTTCCTCACCGCCCCGCGCCGCCAAGACCGCCGCCGGCCGCCGCCGGCCGCCGCCTCCTCCAACCACGTCGCCACCACCGGATCCGACCGACCCCGCCGTCCTCCTCCTCCTCCCCATGTTCAGCTCCTTCCTCTCCGGCCAAGACAAACTCCGGCGAGCAGCTCCGACAAACCTCGAACCGCGTGCAAATCTGGATCCAGATCTGAGATATTTTGAATCTCGGTTGACTTTCTCTCCCGAACCCTAGTTTTTCGAGCATACTTTGACCTGCCATATCTCCGCAACCGTAGCTCCATTTTGGACATATAGTATATCAAAATGTTCGTCTCGATGACTACATCATTTCATTCCATTGCGTCATTTGCATTTGAGTTAATCTTGATGCCCGAAATGCTGCTAGAAGGAGGCTTCGTGAGATAATTGTCAGATCTGCTAGTTCATCTTAGATTTTTGTCATTTTTGCCATGATTGTTGTGTGCTTGATATGCCTGTGAGTCCTTCATATGATTTGTTAAGCATTTTGTCTTCTTTCCAGAGGTGCAACCCATGCATTTTTAGGATGTGTGTGGTGACTTGTGCAAGCTTGCAAAGTTAGGCACCCGGTAAATCTGTTTCCAGGGACTTTGTTGTTTTCACTAAGTCTGGGATTATTTAGTTCATGATGCCATATGTTCAGCTTGTTTCCTAGTGATCCGTGCCTCTTTTGAGGATGATCAGTAAAGGAGTTTTGTTAATCATGTTTTGCTCTATCCATCCATGTCTTTACTTGCTATTTTGGAGCACCATAGCTTGAGTCAATCGAAATCTACTTTTGCTTCGCTGTGAATCTGGGCAGATCGTCAACTCGTTTGCGATTTTGCTGATGTTATTGTAGTTGATCCGTGTATGCTATGCCATTGTTCTTGCCATGTCTAGCTAGCATTTTGTGCCTTCTTAGTGGATGTATGCTTGCCTTGCCATGACTTGCACCGTAGTGAGTGCATCGAGCTCGTTTACATGCCTTCGTGAGTTAAATTTCAGCATGTCTCAGTTTTCACTAAGTCTGAAAACTGATTGTGTGTGAGCTATGTTCGTGTGCTTGTTAGTATATTTTGTGAACCCTTTTGGCCCCAGGTCACTTTGGGTCTTTTGTTAATCTTGTTGAGTAGCTCCATTCCATGTTCTTACTTGACATAATCAGGTCATGTTTCATGTTGTTTTGCTGCTCCGAAGAGAGCTTCGTGATCTGAAATTTCAGACAAGCGTTAATTTCACTAAGTCTGAAATCTGTTTTGCATTTGCGTTTTTGCCATGCTTGTTTGAACCTCATAATGGATGATTTGGCCGTGGCTCAGTGCTAGTCTTTTGTTAAGCATCTTGTGTGCATCCCTGCCATGTATTTTGTTGTCATGTTTGGTGGCTATAGCATGTTCTTTTCGTTGCATTTAGGTGCCTACTTGCTGTAAATCGCAGACCGGTGTCATATCTTAAAACGCTTGCCATTTTCAAACCATAACTCCGATTCCAATGATCTTTATATCGTTTTCAAGCGATTTCATCCCCTCTATCCAATGGCACACTTGGTTTTCCAAGTTGAGGCAAGGTTCATGCATTTCCCGTCACGTCTTGCATTTTGCATCCCGCATCGCATCCCGCATAGCATACCATCTTTGCATCTTATTGTTTGAGCTTGCACGTGGTTGATTGTATCCTTGTTGCTTGTTTGTGTTGTTTGGGTAGAGCCGGGAGACGAGTTCGCTAATGAGGAGCCCGTTGAGTTTGCTTTTGAGGATCCAGTCAACTCTGACAGCTTTGCAGGCAAGATGATCATACCCTCAAAATCACTACTATCTTTGCTATGCTAGTTTGCTTCGCTCTTTTGCTATGCCAATGCTACGATGCCTAGCTTTTGCTTGTCAGCCTCCCAATTGCCATGTTGAACCTCTAACCCACCATGTCCTAGCAAACCGTTGATTGGCTATGTTACCGCTTTGCTCAGCCCCCCTCTTATAGCGTTGCTAGTTGCAGGTGAAGATTGGAGCCGTTCCTTGTTGGAACATTTATTTACTTGTTGGGATATCATTATATTGCTATGTTACCTTAATGCATCTATATACTTGGTAAAGGGTGGAAGGCTCGGCCTCTCGCCTAGTGTTTTGTTCCACTCTTGCCGCCCTAGTTTCCGTCATATTGGTGTCATGTTCCCGGATTTTTGCGTCCCTCACGCGGTTGGGCTATAATGGGAACCCCTTGATAGTTCGCCTTGATTAAAGATTTTCCAGCATTGCCCAACATTGGTTTTACCATTTGCCACCTAGCCTCTTTTTCCCTTGGGTTTCCGGAGCCCGAGGGTCATCTTTATTTTAGCCCCCCACGGGCCAGTGCTCCTCTGAGTGTTGGTCCGAACCAGAGCCTCTTGCAGCGCCACCTCGGGGAAACTCGAGGGCTGGGTTTAGTTGTACGGACTGCTTATCTGAGTGTGCCCTGAGAACGAGATATGTGCAGCTCCTATCGGGATTTGTCGGCACATTCGGGCGGTGTTGCTGGTCTAGTTTTAACCTGTCGAATCGTCTTGTTGTACCGGGATACCGAGTCTGATCGGTGTGTCTTGGGTGGAGGTCTATTCCTTCGTTGACTGTGAGAGCTTGTCATGGGCTAAGTTGGGACTCCCCTGCAGGGATTGAACTTTCGAAAGCCGTGCTTGCGGTTATGGGCAGATGGGAATTTGTTAATGTCCGGTTGTAGATAATTTAAACATAAACTTAATTAAAATGAATCAACCGTGTGTGTTACCGTGATGGCCCCTTCTCGGCGGAGTCCGGGAAGTGGACACGGTGTTGGAGTAATGCTTGCGCAGGTTGTTCCTCTAGATTCTCGCTTGCGCTTTGCCTTCTCTTCTCGCTCTCTTTTGCGTATAAGTTAGCCACCATCTATGCTAGTCGCTTGCCGCAGCTCCACTCATATTTGCCTTACCCTTCCTATAAGCTTAAATAGTCTTGATCGCGAGGGTGCGAGATTGCTGAGTCCATGTGGCTCACAGATACTATAACTCCAGATGCAGGTCCAGGTGATTCCGCTCCAGGTGACGAGTACGAGCTCAAGTGGGAGTTCGACGAGGACTCTTAGCGTTACTATGTGTCTTTTCCTGATGATCAGTAGTGGTGCCTAGTTGGGGTTCGATTCAGGGCCTTGTCGCATGTTGGGTTCTTTTCTATTTTGGCGCCGTAGTCGGGCCATGAGTGATTGAATGATGGATGTTATTTATGTACTTTGATGTGACGTGGTGAGTGTAAGCCAACTATGTATCTCCCCTTTATTACTTATATTACATGGGATGTTGTGATGATTTGCCTAACTTGCGACATTGCTTTCAATGCGGTTATGTCTCTAAGTCATGCCTCGACACGTGGGAGCTATAGCCGCATCGAGGGTGTTACATATCTCTACTTGGTGCGGAATTTTTGGCTAGTAAGGATGGGGGGCAAGCAATACACGTTGAAGGATCTATGAAGATATAACTTCTATGTGAATATGAACAAACATAAACCATTACGTTGTCTTCCTTGTCCAACGTCAACAATTTTGGCATATAATATTTTGATGGGGCTCACAATCACAAAAGATTTCCAAGATAGTGTATTTGCATGTGAAAGTTCTCTTTCTTATATTAATTACTCATGAATTGCTTGTATGACCAATATTGTGATTGTCAAGCTTCAAAAGATTTCACTTTTTAAACCCAATGTGAAGCTACTACTAGGCATGATATATTTTCAACTTCATGATATTCAATTCATTCAACAATTTACTCATGTAAACCATAAGAGTAAATGACATGCTACTCCAAAAAGATATAAGTGAAGATCAAGCGAGTAGTTATGTAAATGGGTAGCTATTTGAGGACTCTATCTTATTTAAAAACTTTCAGATCTAAGTATTTTATTAAAACATCAAGCAAAACAAAATGACATTCCAAGAATAGCATACATCATGTGAGGAAGCAAAAACTTAGGCTCAACCGATACTAACCGATAATTGTTGAAGAAGAAAGGTGGGATGCCTATCGGGGCATCCCCAAGCTTAGATGCTTGAGAATTCTTGAAATATTATCTTGGGGTGCCTTCGGCATCCCCAAGCTTGATCTTTTGTGTCTCCTTAATTCCTTTTATATCATGGTTTCCCTAAATCTTAAAAACTTCATCACACAAAACTCAACAAGAACTCGTGAGATAAGTTAGTATAAACCAATGCAAAAACCTTATCATTCTCTACTGTAGCAAATCACTAAAATTATTATTCAACATTGTATACCAAATGCCTCTGCATATTTAATACTCCTATCCTCAAATAGAATGATTAAACAAGCAAATATATGCAAACATAACAGCAATCTGCCAAAATAGTACAGTCTGTAAAGAATGCAAGAGTATCAATACTTATTTAACTTAAAAGATTATGAATATTTACCACACTATTTAAAATTTATCAGAGCTTATTTTGCAAAAAGTTTCAACATTTTATCACATTCTGACTTTTCTAGGGAATTTTTGCAACAGCGATAAACTTTCTGTTTTAAAACAGCAACATGTAGACTTGCAAAATAAGCATGGCAAAGGCTATACTTGACATTTTTATTGAAATAAAATATGCAAAACATTATTCTAAATAAAATAAAGAAAACCTTAACAAAATAAATTGACGCTCCAAGCAAAACTCATATCATGTGACGAATAAAAATATAGCTCCAAGTGAGGTTATCGATAATGTTGGAGACGAAAGAGGGGATGCCTTCCGGGGTATCCCCAAGCTTAGTTGCGTGGATCCTCCTTGAATATTAACTTGGGATGCCTTGGGCATCCCCAAGCTTAGGGTCTTGTCACTCCTTATTCTCCTCATATCGATGCCTCACCCAAAACTTGAAAACTTCAATCACAGAAAACTTAACGGAACTTCATGAGATAGGTTAATATGATAAAGAGCAAATCATTTCACTTTGGTACTGTCAAAGACAAGATTCATAATTGTTCTCACACAACACCTACTATAGCATATCATTTCCACAATTTATATTGAGCAATATAAGCCATAGAAACTAGAAAACAAGCAAACTATGCATTGAAAACAGAATGTGTCAAAAATAGAACAGTCTGTAGTAATATGTACTTCAACTATACTTCTGCTACTCCAAAAATTCTGAACAATTAGGAAAACCTGGGAAATTTTTCTATTAATCTTCTGTAAAAAGAATCAGTAATAGAGCTTCTGTTAAAAATGATAATTATTTTCCTGAGCGCAAAAGTTTTTGTTTTTCAACAAGATCAAATCAACTATCACCATAAACCATCCCAAAGGTCTTACTTGGCACTTTGTTGAAACGAAAGCAATAAAACATGATTACTACAGTAGCCTAATCATGTGAAAACATAAAAATAGTAGGTAAAAGTGTTGGGTTGTCTTCCAACAAGCGATTTTCTTTAATGCCTTTTAGCTAGGCATGATGATTTCAATGATACTCACATAAAAGATAAGAATTGAAACATAAAGAGAGCATCATGAATCACATGACAAGAACATTTAAGCCTAACCCACTTCCTATGCATAGGGATTTTATGAGCAAACAACTTATGGGAACAAGAATCAACTAGCATAGGAAGGCAAAACAAGCATAACTTCAAAGATTTCAAAACATAGAGAGGAAACTTGATATTATCGCAATATGTAGAAGCATATGTTCCTCTCTCATAATAATTTTCAATAGCATCATGAATGAATTCAACAATATAGCTGTCACATAAAGCATTCTTTTCATGATCCACATGCATAAAAAATTTATTACTCTCCACATAAGAAAATTTCTTCTCATCCATAATGGTGGTGGGAGCAAACTCAACAAAATAACTATCAGGAGATTGAAAACTAAAATCATGATGACAAGTTTCATGGTTATCATTATTCAATATAGCATATTTGTCATCACCATAATCATCATAGATAGCAACTTTGTTATCATAGTCAATTGACGCCTCATCCAAAATGGTGGATTCATCACTAAATAAATTCATGACCTCTCCAAATCCACTTTCATCATTATAATCATCATAAATAGGAGGCATGCAATCAATATAACAAATTTACACATCAAATCTTGGGGGACTAAAAATATCATATTCATCAAACATAGCATCCCCAAGCTTATGGCTTTGCATATCATTAGCATCATGGATATTCAAAGAATTCAAACTAGCAATATTGCAATCATGCCCATCATCCAACATTTTTACGCCATAAATTTTGTTGAATTCTTTTTCTAGCAATTGAGCACAATTATCAGAATCTTTTCCATCATTTCCACGAAATACATTATAAAGATGAATAATATGATGCAACCTAAATTCCATTTTTTTGGTAGTTTTCTTTTTATAAACCAAACTAGTGATAAAACAAGAAACTAAAAAGATTCGATCGCAAGATCTAAAGATATACCTTCATGCACTCACCTCCCCGGCAATGGCTCGAGAAAAGAGCTTGGTTGGCGGGATGTGAGTGCCACTTACCTACCCCCCCCCCCCCGGCAATGGCGCGAGAAAAGAGCTTGATGTCTACTACGCAACTTTATTCTTGTAGACACGCGTTGGGCCTCCAAGCACAGAGTTTTATAGGACAGTAGCAATTTTCCCTCAAGTGGATGACCTAAGGTTTATCAATCCGTGGGGGGCGTAGGATGAAGATGGTCTCTCTCAAACAACCTTGCAATCAAAAACAAGAAATCTCTTGTGTCCCCAACACACCCAATACAATGGCAAATTGTATAGGTGCACTAGTTCGGCAAAGAGATGGTGATAAAAGTGTAATATGGATGGTAGAAATATATTTTTATAATCTGAATAAATAAAAACAGCAAGGTAGAAAATATTAAAAGGGTACATGGTCGAACATAGGAGGTGCCAGCTCCACGATTGACACACCATTGATCCAAGGATCTATCCAAAAATGATAGTTCCCATCTTGCAGTGTCAAGTAGGTCGATTCTCAGAAGATTTGGATAGCGACTGGGTCGGAGGGAAGGTGTACGTGGCTCCAGGAGCGGGAAGGATCCATGTGTAGGAGCCAAATCCAATGGGTGCACACTGCAACACTGGCGCACTGCAAGTCCTGTATTTCGAGGAAAGTAGGGCGAAAAATTCGAGCATAGTTGACCCGGTAACTGTCAGCACGCGCATCTTTGTGTCTGACCCATAGGAAGCCACATATAGTGTGGTTTGGTAAGTTAGGTTTCGTTTCCATGATAGAGACAATCTTGAGAGATCCATGTGCATGTCAGACATCACTCGTTACAATTTGAGAGCACTAATACGAACAAAGGGGTATGGGGTGGCTAACTACATGTATTATTATGTTAAGTATGAGGGTTCGAGTGTGGCTGGTTTGGGCAATATAGAGGATGGTGATAAGATGGATGATATGCTAAACAAATTTGAAAAGTCAAAAGTAGTGAATCTTACTGTCATCAAGGGCAATGCACCCACCCGTCTTTCTAAACAAGGGCTCCAACTTGTATGAACAATAACCGATCTAGCAAAAACCCATTCCTTTTCAACCATGAAGTGAAGGTCAAGGCAAACCTTCATCGGCGATTATCCTGGTGGGGACCGTGGCGGAGCTATTGGAGGACTACGCGATGCTGGTTGTGGAGGTGCTGGAGCAGCTTCTCAAAGGCACGCCATTCTCCCATGGAATGCACATGCTCATGTCGCGGAGCCACCCCTTCGTGGCCTGATGTCTACTACGCAACTTTATTCTTGTATACATGTATTGGGCCTCGAAGTGCGGAGTTTTGTAGGACAGTAGCGATTTTCCCTCAAGTGGATGACCTAAGGTTTATCAATCCATGGGAGGCGTAGGATGAAGATGGTCTCTCTCAAACAACCCTGCAATCAAATATAAGAAATCTCTTGTGTCCCCAGCACACCCAATACAATGGCAAATTCTATAGGTGCACTATTTCGGTGAAGAGATGGTGATAAATGTGTAATATTGATGGTATATATATATTTTTATAATCTGGATAAATAAAAACAGCAAGGTAGCACATAGTAAATGGGCACAAAAACGGTATTGCAATGCTTGACAATGAGGCCTAGGGTCCGTACTTTCGCTAGTGCAATCTCTCAACAATGCTAATATAATTGGATCATATAACCACCCCTCAAAGTGCGATGAAGAATCACTCCGAAGTTCCTATCTGGCGGAGAACATAAGAAGAAAACGTTTGTAGGGTACGAAACCACCTCGAAGCTATTCTTTCCGATCGATCTATCCAAGAGTTTGTACTAAAATAACACCAAATAATTTCAGATTCATGATACTCAATCCAACACTAAGAACCTCAAAGAGTTCCCCAAGATTTTACCAGAGAAACAAATACAAGAACATGCATCGACCCCTATGCATAGATTACCCCAATGTCACCTCAGGAATCCGCAAGTTGAGTGCCAAAACATATATCAAGTGAATCAATACGATACCCCATTGTCACCACGAGTATTCATATGCAAGATATATATCAAGTGCTCTCAAATCCATAAAAGTATTCAATTCGATAACAACGAAATCTCAAAGGGAAAACTCAATTCATGACAACAAGATAGAGAGGGGAAAACACCATATGATCCGACTATATTAACAAAGCCCGCGATACATCAAGATCATAACATCTCAAGAACACGAGAGAGAGAGAGAGGGAGAGAGAGAGAGAGATTAAACACATAGCTACTAGTATAAACCCTCAACCCCGAGGGTGGACTACTCCCTCCTCATCGTGGTGGCTGCCGGGATGATGAAGATGACCACCCGTGATGATTCCCGCCTCCGGCAGGGTGACAGAATAGGATCTAGATTGGTTTTCGGTGGCTACAGAGCCTTGCGGCGGCGGAACTTCTAATCTAGGTTAACCCTTGAGGGTTTTGGAAAATTTGGCAATTTATAGGGCGAAGAGGGGGTGCGGGAGGCCACCGAGGTGGGCACAACCCACTTGGGCGCGCCTGGCCCCCCAGGCGCGCCCTGGTGGGTTGTGCCCCCTCGGGGCACCCCCAGGTGCTGCTCTGGCCCACTGTATGTCTTCTAGTCCATAAAAAATCCACAAAAAGTTTCGCGATGTTTGGACCCCGTTTGATATTGATTTCCTATGATGTAAAAAACAAGCAAAAAACAGCAACTGGCACTGGGCACTGGGTCAATAGGTTAGTCCCAAAAAATGACAAATAGTTGCTATAAAATGATTGTAAAACATCCAAGAATGTTAATAACATCATGAATACTTCATAAATTATAGATACATTGGAGACGTATCATGGCCCTACCACTGTTCTCGTCACCGCCACCGCATACCGTCCGCGTCACCAGCCTTTTTGAAATTCAAAATCCCTTCTAAAATTCTTGATGTCCTTTCTAACATTGCCGAAAGACTCTCCACTCCGACATCGAAGATCAGAAGCTAGTCTAGCCATCTGGGACCGAACATCATGCACCATCGATTCATGGTTGTTCAACTTCCATGCAACATCAATGCTTGGTTTTAATCCTTCACGGGTATCCCACATCACTTCATAGCGAACTGCCTGCTTTGGCCCGTCTCCATTTATATCGTTCTGCAACCACAACAAGATTCATATGAAGTATCCGTACTGAAAAAGGCGACGAGCTACGAAGGCTACTTGCAAAGAGGGCAAAGAGTGCATATGAGATGTTCCCGAAGCTAGTATGATCTCATGATACGAGAGCATCCGGGCCATCAAATCTGAGATCCAATGGTCTCCTACAGTGCTCCCGCAAAACCTCTTGGAGTCACCTAATACATGCATGTCCCAAATCTCTCCAAATGAGCATTGGATCTCAAATCTAATAGCCTAGGTGACCCCGTACCATGGGAGCATATGAGATCTAGAAAGTGGCTGGCCATCCGTGTTGTGCAAGGTGGTTAACTATCCGACATGACAAGCTAGGCGAAAAAAGTTTCAACTTCGAAGTTAACCAAGCCTTCAACACAATGGGTTGAAGGTTCCGAAAGTGCCCCCCTAGGAATTGGTATTTTTTAGGGTATTTGTCGCCGGCTGTGGGTTTCCAAATGAGAGGGTTCCTATTCCTCCCCTTCAGCGCCGGAAAGGAGAGCTAGCACTCACGCATTCCCAAGCGGGTCGCGGACCAGCAACGCGAATTCGCTCCTTGCCCTTTGCTCGCTGCAGGTGATGTGCCACTCGCTTCGCTCTCCTGGCCGCTCGCTAGTGTTTTTTTTAATTTTTCATGTTGTTAGTCTGCTAGAAAATACTTTGAAAAAATTTTTGAAATAAGAAAAGGCTTACAGGTTTTATAAAAAAGTTCACCCATTTGAGAAAAAGTTTGCAAGTTTTGAAAAAGCATTACAAATTTGAAAAAGTTCATAAAATGGAAAAAGGTCCAAAAAATAGAGTCCACAAAATTGAAATTTTTTCATTGATTTTGAGAAAGAGTTAATCATTTTGAAGAAAAATTAACAAACTTGAAAAAAGTTCATCGATTTTGAAAAGAAATTCATCACTTTGGGAAAAAATCACAAAAATGAAAACTTCATGGATTTGGAAAAAAAATTCATCAATTTTAAAAAAAAGCAAGAATTTGTAATTGTTCACGCATTTAAGAAAATAAAAATACAAAAAGAAAACGTAAGAGAAAAATAAGGAAACAACTGTGTTTTTCCACCGTTGCATTTTAAGAAATAAGAAAAGGAAACTCGCACATCAGGTCTGGTGACCCATCTGGTTATTGTGTTCGATACTAAACCGGGAGGAGCGCGGTTCAAATCACATTGTGCACACTGTTTTGGGGTTTAAAACAGGAAAAAAAAGTAAATGTGTCAGCCCGGAGCGGAGGGGGCGCGGCGTGCTCCAAGTCGCAAAATGCACTCTAACGGCACTTAAGGCAAATGATGGTCTCCCGTATGCTTCAGCCGACCACCTAAACCGGGATGGTCACAAACACACATGCCATGTGCTGGTCGGGCGGGTGCCACTGTTTTCTTCCTCTTTTTGGTTTTTTAACTTGAAAGATGTTCTTAATTTTTTTATAAATTCGAGAAGGTGTTCCAGATTTAAAGAAATATCATAAATTTGAGAAATATTTGGATTTCAAAGAATGCTTCGAAATCCAAAAAGTGTTCAAAATTTTCTAAAATGGTTCTAAGATTTCAAAATGCTCCTGAATTTTAAAATTGCTATCTTATTTCAAAAAATGTTCATGCATTTAAAACATGTACCGATTTAAAAAATGACCATGAATTTGAAAAAAATGGATTTAAAATGTTCATGAATTTGAAATTTGTACCTATATTAAAAAATGTACCGATTTAAAAAATGACCATGAATTTGAAAAAATGGATTTAAAATGTTCATGAATTTGAAATTTGTACCTATATTACAAAAATATTCAGGAATTCAAAAAATGATCCCAGATTTCAAAATATGTTCATGAATTTTCAAATAGTTTCTTTATTTTTATTTTTTTCAGATATTCAAGAAAACAGTTAATGAATTGGAAAAAAATGTTCCCAAATTTGAAAAAATGTTCGTGATTTTGAACTATGTTCTTGCACTTCAAAAAATGTTTCGAAATTTAGAAATGTTTCTTGGATTTCAAAAAGTTGAGAAATTTGAAAATTTCCTATATTTCAAAATCTATTCACGTATTGCCAAATATATTATAAATTTGGAAATTATTTGCGTATTTGAGAAATTGTTCAGTATTTTAAAAAAAATCTCACATAAAAATTCACAAATTTGAAAAATCAATTGCAGTTTTTAAACACAATTTCTGATTTGAAAAAGGGTCACATATGCAGAAGAAAACATGAATTTAAGAAAAGAAAAAAGAAAAGGAAAAAAAAGGAAAAAGGGTTCAAGGAAGGTTATATAACGTTTTCAAAACCGTGTGTGGAAAACCAAAATGGGCCGACCCATATAGTGCATGCGCTCGACCGCTTGCGTCAAGGTTACACAATTGTTTTCAATACCTCGCGGTGCATAGATAATAGGATCGGGCCATGAACGATTGATTTATGAACTTGATGTCTTGATCAAATGATCGGCGGTGAGATCTGAGGTACTTCCTTTGTTCCATAATATAAAAACGTTTTTCAAGCTCATTTTTATATTATGGGATGGAGGGAGCAGTGGCAGAGCTACAGCTGGGCCAAACCAGGCTATGGCCCGCCCAGCCCAACAAAAATTCAGTGGAGAGTAGAGCTAACTTTGAGCATGAGGACGAAATTTTAGAGGAATTTCTTGATCTGGCCCGTCCAGAGTTGTGCCTGTTGGAGGGAGTACCTTTTTTTAACAGAGTACAAACGCAGATGCTCACCTAAACACACATACACTTAACCCTATGAACCCATGCGCGCAAGCGCACCCTATCTTTATGAGCACTTTCAAGATATTGAGCCGGCACAACATCTTGAGATTGGCGAAGTGGTCATGAACGCCTTCGTAGTTGACAAAAACGTCTCCTCCCACTAAATGCACATCGCCAATAGGACTGAAATAAATTCAGAAAAATACGGCCATCAGTGTCTAGGACAAACCCTGTGGGTTGGTTCCACCACAATGAACTTAACCATCTGAGATACTCTCAGTTCGCAGATCTCTATGTATACTAATTTGATTAATCCATGCGTCGATGTGGAATACAGTTTTAAACTCTTAATATTTTAAAACCTTTGCTAAGTGGCCTAAGAGCATGTATGTAGTTTTATCATTTATGTGTTCTTTATACTGCCATGATATGATGAATAGATTGAAAGTTTTTCTTAAAAAAAAAGTTCCGCAAGGATTTGCCAACCTACAGATTACCGAGCAATCTGCCGATTCCAAAAGGCAAGGACAGAGCACATTTATTCGATATGTAACATCATGCGCTACTGTACCAAACTACCAGCAACTCCCGGCCATTACTGCAGTGCAACACGCACGCGGCCATGCATGCAGCAGCCAGCAGGCACTGAGACAAAACATCGCGCTCGCGGCCTACTGCTGTTACAGCCGGATCATGGGGAAGAGCTTCTTCCACGACTTCCTACTCCTGTACGCGGCGAACGCTCGAAGGTAGTGCTTGGAGGCGTCCCCCTGCCTAGCGTCCTCGCCCAGATCCGGCTGGTCCGCGCCCCAGAACCGCGCCGCTCGCCGCTTCCGCCGGACGGCCGCCAGCACGTCGTTCCGGTTGCAGATCCCCCACACCGTCACCTTCTGCTGGTGGTAATCCACCTGAACCGAGTGAATCCCTGCAAGTAGCAGCAAGCTTAGCATTCATGCATGGCCGCCCTAACGTACCCATTGCTCAGGCGGTTTCCCGTAGAAATGTCCTATGACATGATGCGTACCTTTCAGATTCGACAGCGCCTTCTTGATCTTCTTCTCGCAGCCGTAGGAGTAGAGCGGCACCTTCATCTCCACGTGCTGCGCCTCGATCGTCCCCCCTGCCAGCACGATCTGCAGATCACCCATCGTAATCTAGCTAGCTAATAGCAGTGTATCCTCAAGAACTCGATGTCAGCCGATCAGCATTCAGCGGTGTGCAGATAAACCTAAAGAACAGCATACAGGGCGCTTATATACACAAGCTAAAAGGCGACGGAGCTAATTGGATAATCTTGCAGATCCCGCCGCATGTGCGCAGGGGCCTCGTCATGGCACCGTCGACCTCGCTTTTGAGCGCGCTTTCATTTCTGACGCACCATGATCCAGACTCGGAGTCTGTTCGGGTGCAAAAGAGATCGGGACGTAGTGGAGGGGGGTACGTGGAGCGAGTGGCGGCCTGTCGGCGTAGCGTTGGGCTGACGAGGCCGGGCGTTTGCGCCCATGTGAAGTGTTGTGGAAAGCGCCGGGTTTGGAGGGTGGGGCGGAGGCGACGGCGTCGTGTTGGGAGGATTCGGCTTTTGAGATTGTCGTGGAAGGACGGCCTGATTGGCAGATTGGTGGGAAGGGAGTAAAAGTGTTGCACGTGTCACGCTTAGATTCGTTCTAGCAGCTTCGTGTTTGTTGTTTTTTCATGTGGATCGTGGATCGTCTTCTGTTTATTTCCATGATGACTCGTCAGTTGGGAACATTTTGGATCATGATCTAAACTTTACTTTCTTTTCACGGTTTCAAGAGCTTGGAAAGGTGTGCCCATGCCTTTTCTTTTCTCTTTGTAAATGAACCCAATGGATTATAAAGTTCACGAGAAATATAAAGTATCTCATATATAATAAAAATTACTTCTATATAGAAGTCTTTGAACCACCGAACGACCACCAACGTCAGAGCGAGTCGCCGAAGCCGCGTTGTCATCGCTCCTCACCGCTCCTTACAAGAGTTGGCCTGACCTTGTCGATGACGTTCAAAAATTCTTTGTGCAACGCCCAACGCCCTAGAGCAACAGTAGTCACCGTTAAACCCTTGAATTGATCTGAAATATCTAACACCAAAGCTCACCGTGTTGTGTGCATGTCGAGAAATCATAACCTCATCGCTTCAAGAAGACGGCGAGAATCTACACCGGAACTTCATCGACTCCATCCCAACGAACGAACTCAGGAAGGATCTAAGCTTGGAAAACCATCTTCAAGCTGAAGAGTTGCACCTGCGTGGACTAAAAAAGACCTAAGCTAAACTACTAAGCTGAACCGAGGCGCCGAGACTCCCTGCCTTGTCGTCGGCCGCCAGAGCGGCAGGCAGAGGGGAGACGAGTCCACGGGCTCGCCTGCAGAGCTTGGACGTAACGAAGCTTCGCCCTAGCCGCCGGGAGGGAAAGGAATAGATTTGTTTTTCTTAAAAGTATGCCCATGTTGCATAGGTTAACGGACTTACTTTGAAGTGAAAATAGATAAATTCAAATCCATCACCTCCAGTATCAAACAAAATGACGCCTAGTTTGTCAAAACCGTCTAAACTTAGTCCATTGCCTTCACTGAAATTGGTTCCTAGTACAGCGGCAACCCAGACAGCACAAAGAACCGTACGGGAACATAATTTTTGAACTTTGTAATTGGGGAAAATGGAAGATAAAACCATATTAAAACTTCATAAAAGTAGAAGAATATACTTATAACAGTTAAACCAAAATTGATACAAGTTCTAAACAACGAAAAAGTACAAGAAAAAGTTGGAAAAATAATGGAAAAAATAAAGTTAGAATAAACTCAATTCTCTGTAGTAGTTTCCGTAAATATGGGGAGGATTGTGGCACGCAGGCCTCACGGCACGCATATCCCTTGGGTGTGCTTTTATTTTGGCTTCCAATTTTAAATTTTTTATATCTTTTGAATGAAAAGTCCAAATTAAGTTTTATCTTCATATTCGTGTTTCTCGTAATGAGGGCTTTCAAATAAGATCCATTTTAAATACGCTTTGACAAATTTTAAAAATAAATGTTAAGTTTCAACTATTCTTAAAACTTAGTACGAGCAACCGATAAACTCACAATTTTTTGTGCCAACAACCGACAAGAAAAATCTCTTAAAATTTTATCCATGAAACTTAGTAAGAGCGAGCGAGAAAGACACAAATTTTAGATGAAAAATCATAAGTTTCAACAACTGAAACTTAAATCTTACTATGAACTCGTGCGAGATCCAACTATTTCGCGAATCAAGAGACACAAGCATGCGAGCAACACTTGGCAGGTGAGTGTCCCCGCACCTCCAGTGAATTTCCGTCCATAAACGAGCTACCATATATGATCTAAACTTGTGTAGATAGCAAAAGGCAAGATTTTACATAGATAGCAAAAACATAATTTGGTTTGAGCTCTATTGCTTTAGTAATAGTGCTTCCGATAATACTTACTATACAATATTAAAAAATAAGTTTGACATATTACAAAATAAGTGAGACATACATGTGTTTTCTTTCTTCCTGAGAAAGAAAGAAAGACCCTCAGGCATTTAGGGTTTGGTCGTCTCCCACAGGTGTTGTCATTGATCTGCCTCGTCTCCTGCGGCCGTAGGGCCATGGAAGTGCAGTGGATCCCGGCTCTTGCTGGTGGAAGGGCTCATACTTAGTCTTTAGGTGTTTTTTTTAGTTTGTTTAGGGTCTGTGTCCTGTTTAGGAAGGCGGAATAGTGACGACTCCCTGAAGATGGAATAAGGTTCTCCCCGCTTAGTCTCCGTCCCAGCGACGCATCACGTCATCGGAGGGCGTGTGGAGGTGCTTCTCTAACGGATCTCACGGGATTCGGTCCGTGTTTGTCTTTGGTGAATCTGCATGGATCCAGCCTTCGTTCGTTTGCATTCATATGTCGACGGGTTGGATTCTTCCGATTTATACTTCTCTTCATCGTGGTGGTTGTTGTTCTAGTGCGTTGTTCCTTTGGGGTCTGAGCGCTACAACTTCCCGACTATCTACTACAATAAGGTTTTCCCGGCTCCGGTGAGGGAGTGGCAATGACGACGACGGTGCGCCTTCGGCTCGCTCCAGTGCTTGTAGTCATTGCTAGGTGATCTATGGACATGGAGGTAATTTTATTATTTCTCGTATTCTTTGTAGTGCCATGATGTTTGATGAATAGATTGCAAGTTTTTTTTTTTGCAAAAATAACAAAACAAGTGATTCCCACAAACATATTCTTCTCAGTTTATAAACATGCCACCTCACCATGCAATCATGCATGAAAAAAGACCTGCCTCGTTATGCAATTATGCATGTGAAAAAGCCCACATGAGATCTCACCATATTGGGTCGACGGGATCTGAAATTCCTACTCAATACTCACCATAGTTCTAGTTAACTTTTTTTGAATATTAGTTCTAGTTAACTTTCTTAAGGGCATTTATATCTTTTCATAGATGTCTTTATTCTCAATTATATCTGATATTCCTTTTTATCATTTTCCCAGGCAGTTTCACTTGAGGAGAACACTTCTCTACGACCATAGGCTCTGGTTGGTCTACGATGGTTGTGCAAAAACCTACCAGAGAACTACCCAAGAGGCTTCTCATGTAGGATCCTTATCATAATAACTCAAACTAAAAAAGACAAACGGCAATACAAAACCACTTCATTTCCATAGTGTAGCTTGCATATGGTTTGGTTTTCACTTTCAGAAACCCTCAAAAGGAGTTTTTTCACGAATACACAAAGTCTGTGTACCTTTCATTGATAGAAGAGTAGAAAATAAGTTACATATGTGGGTTTGAGTCAGTTGATATATAAAATGAAGAAAAAAAGGGTTTACACAAAATATAAAATGATTACCTTAATGGAAACTTTACTAAGCTGGTTAAGGAGTGAGGGGGCCTTTATTTGTGGAGGGATACGCCTTCAATGCGTCAAGGGATCAAGACTTCGAAACTCTTACCTTGAGAGATAAACAGTAAAATTTCATTTAGATTTTTTATATCGAGTCCCCCCTCAACATCATGAATTAAGGACTCCTGCCTCCCCAGTGAAGGGATCCACATGACCTAGCAGGAGAGATTGCAGTAAGAATGCAATAATTGTGATGCTTCGTCTTTCTCAGAATATTTTTGTATAATTGACCCAGTGTTATTCTTGTTCTAAAGTGTAATTTATTTCATTTTTAACAAAAATATACTTTTGAAATAGAAGACGTGGATTTTTTTAATACCGTACAATCGAAGTCGCTCACATACATTCATCCATATGAGCACATGCATGCACACTCTACCCCTATGAGCACATCCGAGAGACTGGACCCACATAGCATTTTGAGATTTTATGAAGTTACCACAGACGCCTTGCAGTCGACGGAAACATTTCCTCCCACTGAAAAAACATCACCGAAAGCCTGAAATAAATACAGAAATAATGCGAGTACTAATGTCAAGTCTAGGACTTAAACCCTGGTGGACTGAGGATATCACTGTCCTCCTAACCATCTGTAACGCCCGAGATATAACTTTCCCAATTTGTACTCCAACTCTTGCCGTTTCCGGCGTTAAGTTATATTTATTTCTCGGGTTCGTGTCTTTGTCTCCGTGTGTTGTTTTCGTTTTTCATGCATATCATATCATGTCATCACGTGCATTGCATTTGCATACAAGTTCATCTCATGCATTCGAGCATTTTCCCCGTTGTCCGTTTTGCATTCCGGCGCGTCGTTCTCCTCCAGTGGCCATTTCTAGCTTTCTTTCGTGTGTGGGGATTAAACATTTCCGGATTGGACCGAGACTTGTTATTCGGCCTTGGTTTACTACCGGTAGACCGCCTGTCAAGTTTCGTACCATTTGGACTTCGTTTGATACTCCAACGGTTAACCGAGGGACCGAAAAGGCCTCGTGTGTGTTGTAGCCCAACACCCCTCCATTTTGGCCCAAAACCCACCAAACTCTGCTCCATCACCTAGAGCGTTCGATCACGACCGCGTGGCCGAAAACCGCACCTCATTTGGACTCTCCTAACTCCACTTATGCCTATTTAACCCCCCCCCCCCGTTTTTCGGATCTTCCCCTACCTCCGAACCCTAAAAATCTGCAGCTCCGCGCGCCGGACATTGTCCGTCCGGGCCGGACGCACCGCCGCCGCCACGTGGCGCGCAGCCGCCGCCTCCCGCCGAAACCCGCGCGGCCCGGGGCAGGCCCCCGCGGCCCGAAGGCCTCCGCCGCCGCCTGCCTCCCCGGCCCGCGTCCGCCGCCTCCCGCACCGCCCAGCGCCGCCCGCCGCATCCCGCTGCTCCGGCTGGCGACCGCCGCCTCGCCACTCGCCGCCCCGCCGCCAAGTTCATCGCCGGGCCGCCCCGCGGTCGCCGCCCCGCCTCCGTGACCTCCTCCTCCACGCCGCACCTCCAAGTCCGGCAAGTCCCTCGTCGGATCCGGCCAAGTCCGGCGAGCTGCTACAGTGCGAACTCCGGCGAGCCTCGATCCGCGTGCACGAACCCTAGATCTGGGGTTGACCTTTTCCCTTATTCCCTTTAATTTTTATGCTATCTTTGACTGATGATATCTCCGCATCCGTAGCTCCGATTTGGACATATAGTATATCAAAATGTACGTCTCGACATGTAAATCATATCATTCCATTGCATCATTTCCATTTGAGTTCATCTTGATGCCTGAAATGCTGCTAGAAGGAGGCTTCGTGAGATAATTGTCAGATCTGCTAGTTCATCTTAGACTTTTGTCATTTTTGCCATGATTATTGTGTGCATGATATGCCTGTGAGTCCTTGATATGATTTGTTAAGCATTTAGTCTTATTTCCAGAGGTGCAACCCATGCATTTTTAGGATGTGTGTGGTGACTTGTGCAAGCTTGCAAAGTGAGGCACTTGGTAGATCAGTTTTCAGGGACTTAGTGGATTTCATTAAGTCCGGGATTATTTAGTTCGTGATGCCATATGTTCAGCTTGTTTCCTAGTGATCCGTGCCTCTTTTGAGGATGATCAGTAAGGGAGTTTTGTTAATCATGTTATGCTCTATCCATCCATGTCTTTGTTTGCACATGTGGAGTACTCTAGCTTGAGTCAATTGAGCTCTACTTTTGCTTCGTGGTAAATCTGGGCAGATCGTCAACTTGTTTGCGATTTTGCCGATGCTATTGTTATTGATCCGTGCATGCTATGCCATTGTTCTTGCCATTTCGAGCTAGAATTTTGTGCCTTCTTTATGGATATATGCTTGCCTTGCCATGAATTGCACCGTAGTGAGTGCATCGAGCTTGTTTACGTGCCTTCGTGAGTTAAATTTCAGCATGTCTCAGTTTTCACTAAGTCTGAAAACTGATTGTGCGTGAGCTATGTTCGTGTGCTTGTTAGTATATTTTGTGATCCCTTTTGGCCCCAGGTCACTTTGGGACTTTTGATAAGCTTGTTGAGTAGCTCCATGCCATATTCTTACTTTTCATAATCAGGTCATGTATCATGTTGTTTTGCTGCTCTGAAAAGAGCTTCGTGATCTGAAATTTTAGACTTGTGTTAATTTCACTAAGTCCGAGATCTGTTTTGCGTTTGCGTTTTTGCCATGCTTGTTTGAACCTCATAATGGATGAATTTTGTTGGAAATATGCCCTAGAGGCAATAATAAAAGCATTATTATTATATTTCCTTGTCCATGATAATTGTCTTTATTCATGCTATAATTGTGTTATCCGGAAATCGTAATACATGTGTGAATAATAGACACCAACATGTCCCTAGTAAGCCTCTAGTTGACTAGCTTGTTAATCAACAGATAGTCATGGTTTCCTGGCTTTAGACATAGGATGTCATTGATAACGAGATCACATCATTAGGAGAATGATGTGATGGACAAGACCCAATCCTAAACATAGCATAAAGATCGTATAGTTCGTTTGCTAGAGTTTTTCCAATGTCAAGTATCTTTTCCTTAGACCATGAGATCGTGTAACTCCCGGATACCGTAGGAATGCTTTGGGTATACCAAACGTCACAATGTAACTGGGTGACTATAAAGGTAGACTACGGGTATCTCCGAAAGTGTCTGTTGGGTTGACATGGATCAAGACTGCGATTTGTCACTCCGTATGACGGAGAGGTATCACTGGGCCCACTCGGTAATGCATCATCATAATGAGCTCAAAGTGACCAAGTGCCTGGTCACGGGATCATGCATTACGGTACGAGTAAAGTGGCTTGCTAGTAACGAGATTGAACGAGGTATTGGGATACCGACGACCGAATCTCGGGCAAGTAACATATCGATTGACAAAGGGAATTGCATACGGGGTTGATTGAATCCTCGACATCGTGGTTCATCCGATGAGATCATCGTGGAGCATGTGGGAGCCAACATGGGTATCCAGATCCTGCTGTTGGTTATTTACTGGAGAGTCGTCTCGGTCATGTCTACATGTCTCCCGAACCCATAGGGTCTACACACTTAAGTTTCGGTGACGCTAGGGTTGTGAAGATATGTATATGCAGTAACCTGAATGTTGTTCGGAGTCCCGGATGAGATCCCGGACGTCACGAGGAGTTCCGGAATGGTCCGGAGGTAAAGAATTATATATAGGAAGTGCTATTTCGGCCATCGGGACAAGTTTCGGGGTCACCGGTATTGTACCGGGACCACCGGAAGGGTCCCGGGGGTCCACCGGGTAGGGCCACCTATCCCGGAGGGCCCCATGGGCTGAAGTGAGAAGGGACCCAGCCCAAAGTGGGCTGGGGCGCCACTCCCCTAGGGCCCATGCGGCTAGGGTTAAGGGGAAACCCTAGAGGGGGCGCCCCCTTGCTTGGGGGGCAAGCCCCCCACCCCTTGGCCGCCGCCCCCCCCCCCCTAGGAGATCCCATCTCCTAGGGCCGGAGCCCCCCCTAGGCACCCCTATATATAGTGGGGGAGAGGAGGGATTTCATAACACAGCCTTTGGCGCATCCCTCTCTCCCTGTTACGTCTCTCTCTCTCTCTCTCATAGTATAGGCGAAGCCCTGCTACTGTGATGCCCTGCATCCACCACCACGCCGTCGTGCTGCTGGATCATCATCAACCTCTCCTCTCCCCTTGCTGGACCAAGAAGGAGGAGACGTCTCCTGTCCCGTACGTGTGTTGAATGCGGAGGTGCCGTCCGTTCGGCACTTGGTCATCGGTGATTTGAATCACGTCGTGTTCGACTACATCATCCCCGTTCTTTAAACGCTTCCGCTCGCGATCTACAAAGGTATGTAGATGCATCCGATGACTCGTTGCTAGATGAACTCATAGATGGATCTTGGTGAAACGAGTAGGAATTTTTGTTGTTTTCTGCAACGTTCCCCAACAGTGGCATCATGAGCTAGGTCTATGCATAGTTCTTCTTGCGCGAGTAGAACACAATTTGTTGTGGGCGTAGATTTGTCAACTTTCTTGCCGCTACTAGTCTTATCTTGCTTCAGCGGTATTGTGGGATGAAGCGGCCCGGACCAACCTTACACGTACGCTTACGTGAGACCGGTTTCACCGACTAACATGCACTAGTTGCATAAGGTGGCTGGCGGGTGTCTGTCTCTCCCACTTTAGTTGGAGCGGATTCGATGAACAGGGTCCTTATGAAGGGTAAATAGAAGTTGACAAATCACGTTGTGGCTTTCACGTAGGTAAGAAGACGTTCTTGCTAGAACCCTAATTCAGCCACGTAAAACTTGCAACAACAATTAGAGGACGTCTAACTTGTTTTTGCAGCAAGTGCTTTGTGATATGATATGGCCAAAGTTGTGATGAATGATGAATGATCTATATGTGATGTATGAGATGTTCATGCTATTGTAATAGGAATCACGACTTGCATGTCGATGAGTATGACAACCGGCAGGAGCCATAGGAGTTGTCTTTATTTTTTGTATGACCTGCGTGTCATTGAGAAACGCCATGTAAATTACTTTACTTTATTGCTAAACGCGTTAGCCATAGTAGTAGAAGTAATAGTTGGCGAGCAACTTCATGGAGACACGATGATGGAGATCATGATGATGAAGATCATGGTGTCAAGCCGGTGAAAAGATAATCATGGAGCCCCAAGATGGAGATCAAAGGAGCTATGTGATATTGGCCATATCATGTCACGTTTATTATTTGATTGCATGTGATGTTTACCATGTTTTGCATCTTGTTTACTTAGAACGACGGTGGTAAATACGATGATCCCTCATAATAATTTCAAGAAGTGTTCCCCCTAACTGTGCACCGTTGCGACAGTTCGTTGATTCGAAGCACCACGTGATGATCGGGTGTTTGATTCAGACGTTCACATACAACGGGTGTAAGACAGATTTACACATGCAAACACTTAGGTTGACTTGACGAGCCTAGCATGTACAGACATGGCCTCGGAACACAGAAGACCGAAAGGTCGAGCATGAGTCGTATAGAAGATACGATCAACATGACGATGTTCACCGACGTTGACTAGTCCGTCTCACGTGATGATCGGACACGGCCTAGTTGACTCGGATCATGTTATACTTAGATGACTAGAAGAGGGATGTCTATCTAAGTGGGAGTTCATTGAATAATTTGATTAGATGAACTTAATTATCATGAACTTAGTCTAAATTCTTTACAATATGTCTTGTAGATCAAATGGCCAACGTAGTCCTCAACTTCAACGCGTTCCTAGAGAAAACCAAGCTGAAAGATGATCGCAGCAACTATACGGACTGGGTCCGGAACCTGAGGATCATCCTCATAGCTGCCAAGAAAGATTATGTCCTACAAGCACCGCTAGGTGAAGCTCCCGTCCCACAGAACCAAGACGTTATGAACGCTTGGCAGACACGTGTTGACGACTACTCCCTCGTTCAGTGCGACATGCTTTACAGCTTAGAGCCCGGGCTCCAAAAGCGTCTTGAGAGACATGGAGCATATGAGATGTTCGAAGAGCTGAAAATAGTTTTTCAAGCTCATGCCCGGGTCGAGAGATATGAAGTCTCTGACAAATTCTTCAGCTGTAAGATGGAGGAAAATAGTTCTGTCAGTGAGCACATACTCACTATGTCTGGGTTGCATAACCGCTTGACTCATCTGGGAGTTAATCTCCCGAATGATGCGGTCATTGACAGAATCCTCCAGTCGCTTCCACCAAGCTACAAGAGCTTTGTGATGAACTTCAATATGCAAGGGATGGAAAAGACCATTCCTGAGTTATTTTCAATGCTGAAATCAGCGGAGGTAGAAGTCAAGAAGGAACATCAAGTGTTGATGGTGAATAAAACCACTAAGTTCAAGAAGGGCAAGGGTAAAAAGAACTTCAAGAAGGACGGCAAGGGAGTTGCCGCGCCCGGCAAGCAAGCTGCCAGGAAGAAGCCAAAGAATGGACCCAAGCCCGAGACTGAGTGCTTTTATTGCAAGGGAAGCGGTCACTGGAAGCGGAACTGCCCCAAATACTTAGCAGACAAGAAGGCCGACAAAACAAAAGGTATATGTGATATACATATAATTGATGTGTACCTTACTAGTGTCCGTAGTAGCTCCTGGGTATTTGATACCGGTGCAGTTGCTCACATTTGTAACTCAAAGCAGGGGCTGCGGAATAAGCGGAAACTGGCAAAGGACAAGGTGACGATGCGCGTCGGGAATGGTTCCAAGGTCAATGTGATCGCCGTCGGCACGCTACCTCTATATTTACCTTCGGGATTAGTTTTAAACCTTAATAATTGTTATTTAGTGCCAGCTTTGAGCATGAACATTGTATCGGGATCTCGTTTAATTCGAGATGGCTACTCATTTAAATCCGAGAATAATGGTGGTTCGATTTATATGAGAGATATGTTTTATGGTCATGCTCCTATGGTGAATGGTTTATTCTTTATGAATCTCGAACGTAATGCTACACATGTTCATAATGTGAGTACCAAAAGATGTAAAGTTGATAATGATAGTCCCACATGTGGCACTGCCGCCTTGGTCACATAGGTGTCAAACGCATGAAGAAGCTCCATGCAGATGGACTTTTAGAGTCTCTTGATTATGAATCATTTGACACGTGCGAACCATGCCTCATGGGTAAAATGACCAAGACTCCGTTCTCAGGAACAATGGAGCGAGCAACCAACTTATTGGAAATCATACATACTGATGTGTGCGGTCCAATGAGTGTTGAGGCTCACGGCGGCTATCGTTATGTTCTCACCCTCACTGATGACTTGAGTAGATATGGGTATATCTACTTAATGAAACACAAGTCTGAAACCTTTGAAAAGTTCAAGGAATTTCAGAGTGAGGTTGAGAATCAACGTGATAGGAAAATCAAGTTTCTACGATCAGATCGTGGAGGAGAATACTTGAGTCACGAATTTGGCACACACTTAAGAAAATGTGGAATAGTTTCACAACTCACGCCGCCTGGAACACCTCAGTGTAACGGTGTGTCCGAACGTCGTAATCGCACTCTATTGAATATGGTGCGATCTATGATGTCTCTTACCGATTTACCGCTATCTTTTTGGGGCTATGCTTTAGAGACTGCCGCATTCACTTTAAATAGGGCTCCGTCGAAATCCGTTGAGACGACACCCTATGAATTATGGTTTGGGAAGAAACCTAAGCTGTCGTTTCTAAAAGTTTGGGGATGCGATGCTTATGTCAAGAAACTTCAACCCGAAAAGCTCGAACCCAAGTCGGAAAAATGCGTCTTCATAGGATACCCAAAAGAAACTATTGGGTATACCTTCTACCTCAGATCCAAAGGCAAGGTCTTTGTTGCCAACAATGGATCCTTTCTAGAGAAGGAGTTTCTCTCGAAAGAAGTAAGTGGGAGGAAAGTAGAACTTGATGAAGTATTACCTCTTGAACCGGAAAATGGCGCAACTCAAGAAAATGTTCCTAAGATGCCAGCACCGACTAGAGAGGAAGTTAATGATAATGATCAAGATACTTCTGATCAAGCTCCTACTGAAATTCGAAGGTCCACAAGGACACGTTCCACACCAGAATGGTACGGCAACCTGTCTTGGAAATCATGTTGTTAGACAACGGTGAACCTTCGAACTATGAAGAAGCGATGGCAGGCCCGGATTCCGACAAATGGCTGGAAGCCATGAAATCCGAGATAGGATCCATGTATGAAAACGAAGTATGGACTTTGACTGACTTGCCCGTTGAACGGCGAGCCATAGAAAATAAATGGATCTTTAAGAAGAAGACAGACGCGGATGGTAATCTGACCATCTATAAGGCTCGGCTTGTCGCTAAGGGTTATCGACAAGTTCAAGGGGTTGACTACGATGAGACTTTCTCACCGGTAGCGAAGCTGAAGTCCGTCCGAATCATGTTAGCAATTGCCGCATTCTACGATTATGAGATATGGCAAATGGACGTCAAAACGGCATTCCTTAATGGTTTCCTTAAGGAAGAATTGTATATGATGCAGCCGGAAGGTTTTGTCGATCCTAAGAGTGCTGACAAGGTGTGCAAGCTCCAACGCTCGATTTATGGGCTGGTGCAAGCATCTCGAAGTTGGAACATTCGCTTTGATGAGATGATCAAAGCGTTTGGGTTTACGCAGACTTATGGAGAAGCCTGCGTTTACAAGAAAGTGAGTGGGAGCTCTGTAGCATTTCTCATACTATATGTAGATGACATACTCTTGATGGGAAATGATATAGAACTCTTGGACAGCATCAAGGCCTACTTGAATAAGAGTTTTTCAATGAACGACCTTGGAGAAGCTGCTTATATATTAGGCATCAAGATCTATAGAGATAGATCAAGACGCCTCATAGGTCTTTCACAAAGCACATACCTTGAGAAGATATTGAAGAAGTTCAATATGGATCAATCTAAGAAGGGGTTCTTGCCTATGTTACAAGGTATGAAATTGAGCTCGGCTCAAAGTCCGACCACGGCAGAAGAAATAGAAGAGATGAGTGTCATCCCCTATGCCTCAGCCATAGGTTCTATTATGTATGCCATGATGTGTACCAGACCTGATGTAAACCTTGCCGTAAGTTTGGTAGGAAGGTACCAAAGTAATCCCGGCAAGGAACACTGGACAGCGGTCAAGAATATCCTGAAGTACCTGAAAAGGACTAAGGAAATGTTTCTTGTTTATGGAGGTGACGAAGAGCTCGTCGTAAAGGGTTACGTCGACGCTAGCTTCGACACAGATCTGGATGACTCTAAGTCACAAACCGGATACGTGTATATTTTGAATGGTGGGGCAGTAAGCTGGTGCAGTTGCAAGCAGAGTGTCGTGGCGGGATCTACATGTGAAGCGGAGTACATGGCAGCCTCGGAGGCAGCACATGAAGCAATTTGGGTGAAGGAGTTCATCACTGACCTCAGAGTCATACCCAATGCGTCGGGGCCGATCAAGCTCTTCTGTGACAACACTGGAGCTATTGCACTTGCCAAGGAGCCCAGGTTTCACAAGAAGACAAGGCACATCAAGCGTCGCTTCAACTCCATTCGTGAAAATGTTCAAGATGGAGACATAGAGATTTGTAAAGTACATACGGACCTGAATGTAGTAGATCCGTTGACTAAACCTCTCCCTAGGGCAAAACATGATCAACACCAGAATTCCATGGGTGTTCGATTCATCACAATGTAACTAGATTATTGACTCTAGTGCAAGTGGGAGACTGTTGGAAATATGCCCTAGAGGCAATAATAAAAGCATTATTATTATATTTCCTTGTTCATGATAATTGTCTTTATTCATGCTATAATTGTGTTATCCGGAAATCGTAATACATGTGTGAATAACAGACACCAACATGTCCCTAGTAAGCCTCTAGTTGACTAGCTCGTTAATCAACAGATAGTCATGGTTTCCTGGCTTTGGACATAGGATGTCATTGATAAGGAGATCACATCATTAGGAGAATGATGTGATGGACAAGACCCAATCCTAAACATAGCATAAAGATCGTATAGTTCGTTTGCTAGAGTTTTTCCAATGTCAAGTATCTTTTCCTTAGACCATGAGATCGTGTAACTCCCGGATACCGTAGGAATGCTTTGGGTATACCAAACGTCACAACGTAACTGGGTGACTATAAAGGTAGACTACGGGTATCTCCGAAAGTGTCTGTTGGGTTGACATGGATCAAGACTGGGATTTGTCACTCCGTATGACGGAGAGGTATCACTGGGCCCACTCGGTAATGCATCACCATAATGAGCTCAAAGTGACCAAGTGTCTGGTCACGGGATCATGCATTACGGTACGAGTAAAGTGACTTGCTAGTAACGAGATTGAACGAGGTATTGGGATACCGACGATCGAATCTCGGGCAAGTAACATATCGATTGACAAAGGGAATTGCATACGGGGTTGATTGAATCCTCGACATCGTGGTTCATCCGATGAGATCATCGTGGAGCATGTGGGAGCCAACATGGGTATCCAGATCCCGCTTTGGTTATTGACTGGAGAGTCGTGTCGGTCATGTCTACATGTCTCCCGAACCCGTAGGGTCTACACACTTCAGGTTCGGTGACGCTAGGGTTGTGAAGATATGTATATGCAGTAACCCGAATGTTGTTCGGAGTCCCGGATGAGATCCCGGACGTCACGAGGAGTTCCGGAATGGTCCGGAGGTAAAGAATTATATATAGGAAGTGCTATTTCGGCCATCGGGACATGTTTCGGGGTCACCGGTATTGTACCGGGACCACCGGAAGGGTCCCGGGGGTCCACCGGGTGGGGCCACCTATCCCGGAGGGCCCCATGGGCTGAAGTGGGAAGGGACCCAGCCCAAAGTGGGCTGAGGCGCCACTCCCCTAGGGCCAATGTGGCTAGGGTTGAGGGGAAACCCTAGAGGGGGCGCCCCCTTGCTTGGGGGGCAAGCCCCCCACCCCTTGGCCGCCCCCCTAGGAGATCCCATCTCCTAGGGCCGGTGCCCCCCCTAGGCACCCCTATATATAGTGGGGGAGAGGAGGGATTTCATAACACAGCCTTTGGCGCATCCCTCTCTCCCTGTTACGTCTCTCTCTCCCGTAGTATAGGCGAAGCCCTGCTACTGTGACGCCCTGCATCCACCACCACGCCGTCGTGCTGCTGGATCATCATCAACCTCTCATCCCCCCTTGTTGGATCAAGAAGGAGGAGACGTCTCCCGTCCCGTACGTGTGTTGAACGCGGAGGTGCCGTCCGTTCGGCACTTGGTTATCGGTGATTTGAATCACGTCGTGTTCGACTACATCATCCCCGTTCTTTGAACGCTTCCGCTCGCGATCTACAAAGGTATGTAGATGCATCCGATGACTCGTTGCTAGATGAACTCATAGATGGATCTTGGTGAAACGAGTAGGAATTTTTTTTGTTTTCTGCAACGTTCCCCAACAAATTTGGCCGTACCTCAGTGCTAGTGTTTTGTTAAGCATCTTGTGGGCATCCCTGCCATGTATTTTGTTGTCATGTTTGGTGGCTGTAGCATGTTCATTTCGTTGCATTTAGATGCCTACTTGCTGTAAATCGCAGACCGGTGTCATATCTTAAAACGCTTGCCATTTCCAAACCGTAACTCCGATTCCAATGATCTTTATATCGTTTTCAAGCGATTTCTTCCCCTCTATCCAGTGGCACACTTGGTTTTCCAATTTGAGGCCAGGTTCATGCATTTCCTATCACGTCTTGCATTTTGCATCCCGCATAGCATACCATCATTGCATCTTATTGTTGGAGTTTGCACGTGGTTGATTGTATCCTTGTTGCTTGTTTGTGTTGTTTGGGTAGAGCCGGGAGACGAGTTCGCTAACGAGGAGCCCGTTGATTTTGCTTTCGAGGATCCAGTCAACTCTGACAACTGTGCAGGCAAGATGATCATACCCTCGAAATCACTACTATCTTTGCTATGCTAGTTTGCTCGCTCTTTTGCTATGTCAATGCTATGATGCCTACCACTTGCTTGTCAGCCTCCCAATTGCCATGTTGAACCTCTAACCCACCATTGTCCTAGCAAACCATTGATTGGCTATGTTACCGCTTTGCTCAACCCCTCTTATAGCGTTGTTAGCTGGAGGTGAAGATTGGAGCCGTTCCTTGTTGGGACATTTATTACTTGTTGGGATATCATTATATTGCCATGTTATCTTAATGCATCTATATACTTGGTAAAGGGTGGAAGGCTCGGCCTCCCGCCTAGTGTTTTGTTCCACTCTTGCCGCCCTAGTTTCCGTCATATCGGTGTTATGTTCCCGAATTGTTGCGTTCCTTACGCGGTTGGGTTATAATGGGAACCCCTTGATAGTTCGCCTTGATTAAAGCTTTTCCAGCAATGCCCAACATTGGTTTTACCATTTGCCACCTAGCCTCTTTTTCCCTTGGGTTTCCGGAGCCCGAGGGTCATCTTATTTTAACCCCCCCCCCCGGGCCAGTGCTCCTCTGAGTGTTGGTC
Organism: Triticum monococcum; assembly: GCA_034509565.1. Taxonomy (NCBI): domain Eukaryota; kingdom Viridiplantae; phylum Streptophyta; class Magnoliopsida; order Poales; family Poaceae; genus Triticum; species Triticum monococcum. The sequence goes on along the minus strand of CM067842.1, from coordinate 676,276,034 downwards.
CATCCTAGAGCATCGTGCGGGGCCGTCCCTTGGCAACTTGGGTTACGTTGGCTTCCGTACGCTTAGCTTATCCGGTGTGCCCTGAGAACGAGATATGTGCAGCTCCTATCGGGATTTGTCGGCACAGCGGGTGGTGTTGCTGGACTTGTTTTAACCTGTCGAATCGTCTTGTTGTACCGAGATACCGAGTCTGATCGGTGTGTCTTGGGTGGAGGTCTATTCCTTCGTTGACCGTGAGAGCTTGTTATGGGCTAAGTTGGGACCCCCCCTACAGGGATTGATCTTTCGAAAGCCGTGCCCGCGGTTATGGGCAGATGGGAATTTGTTAATGTCCGGTTGTAGATAACTTGAACCTTAATTAATTAAAATGAATCAACTGAGTGTGTTGCCGTGATGGCCTCTTCTCGGTGGAGTCCGGGAAGCGGACACGGCGTTGGAGTTATTTTTGCGCAGGTTGCCCCCTAGTTTCTCGCTCGTGCTTTGCCTCCTCTTCTCGCTCTCTTTTGCGAATAAGTTAGCCACCATATATGCTAGTCGCTTGCTGCAGCTCCACTTTCATTTACCCCCTTCCTACCTATTAAGCTTAAATAGTCTTGATCGCGAGGGTGCGAGATTGCTGAGTCCCTGTGGCTCATAGATTACTATTACACCAGATGCAGGGACAGATGATACAGCTCCAGATCGCGCGCTTGAGCTCAAGTGGGAGTACGACGAGGATTCTCAAGGTTACTATGTGTCTTTTCCTGATGAGCAGTAGTGGTGCTCAGTTGGGGTGATCGGGACCTATGTCGCTTGTTGGGTTGTCTTTTATTTTGGCACCGTAGTCGGGCCATGAGTGTTTGGATGATGTATGTTATTTATGTACTTTGATGTGACGTGGTGAGTGTAAGCCAACTATTGTATCTCCCCTTTTATTATATATATATATATATATATATATTACATGGGATGTTGTGAAGATTGCCTAACTTGCGACATTGCTTTCAATGCGGTTATGTCTCTAAGTCGTGCCTCGACACGTGGGAGCTATAGCCGCATTGAGGGCGTTACAAGTTGGTAATCAAAGCCTTCCCCGACCTTAGGAGCCCCCACTGTTTGATCGTTTTTAGCAGCCGAGTTGTGTCTAGAAAAATGTTTTGAGTTATTTAGGAATTATATATCAGAGAGCTTAGGAATTCTTTTTACTTCCCAGTCTCCTCATCGCTATAGTAAGGCATCCTGACGTAGAGTTTTGACTCTTCTCTTCTCAAATTTCACTAATTTTTTTTTAGGATCACGCGAGTATCTTGGATTTGTTCTGATGGCTTATGATGAAAACACTGTCTTGGTGCCTTCTGTCAGGGGTTTAGTGGAAGTGTCCCAGGGAGTTGAGCTCTAAGGTGTTGTCATCATAATTTTATCGTTGCAATTCCGGAATACTTGAGATATGTTCGCCGACATCGAAAATCTCCTTTATGTAGTTCGTTGGTGAGATAACCTCGACGCCACCCAGTACTGGGGCGGGAGTTCGGGAGTATCGCCATAACTTGTATAACAGATGCTTTTCGAAGGTTGAGGTAGATGGTTTCGAAGGTTTCTTGGTTATGTGTTGAAGGATGGATACAGCTGGATGTAGGATTTGCTAGTTTGGGTGAGATATTATGCTTCCCCTGTATCCCCAACACCTGATTGCATAACCGGAAAGTTTCGGGAGTTTTATAGGTGGGAATTCAAGTAGCTCTTAGGATATCTTTTCCGACAGATGTATGATATGAAATTGGGGTTCGACGTCTAGTGGTTCGCCTATTCACGGTCGATTTTACAGTGGTCTCGTTGTGTCTTAAAGAGTCCTTGGCTATGCTGACTCGGGGACGCTTCGTATGTCATGTGCACTGCCTTGTACATGATGGTGCTGTATGATCGAGCCCGTGTAGGTCCCACCACGAAAACTTCGGACGAAATCTCTATCATATGTTTGTTCCGGCTTATTTCGCAAGCCAATCCTTGGTTTTATTTTGAGTTGTGGTATTCGAGTTGCTTCGAAGTCATATGTTGATTCCATCCCTTGTTGATTTACCTCTTCTACCTAATTCTACGTGGCTTCGCAATTTAGGGATATGTGACCACTTCAAGAGAAGTGCATTCGTTCATTTTGTTCGGATGTGAAGACTTTATGTTGCAATTTTCATTCCATTGGATTCAGCTTCAATATTTGTCTATCTATGTGCTAATGGTGGTCAACCTCTTCAGGATGGCTCCTCCAACACGCACGACTCCGAATCCTGATCCGTCACCACCTCCACCTCCTCCGGAGGCTTGGCAAGCTATGATGGCTGCAACCAATGCAAATACACAGTTGATCATGCAAATCCTCCAAGAGCGCAATCAAGGCAGTCAAGGGAATCAAGGCAACAATCAGAACCATTTTGCTACTCTGAACCAGTTCCTTGCTAATGGTCCGAAGACGTTCAGCAATTGTGTTGAGGCAACTGATGCTGACGATTGGCTAGTGGATCTAGGCAAGCATTTTGAATGCAGCAACGTCAAGCCTGAAGATTTCGTCAAGTTCGCTTCCTTCCAACTCAAAGATCAGGCTGCAGAGTGATTCCAGCAGTACAAGGATTCCAGAGGTGGATGTTTGATCCCTTGGGATGATTTCCGTCGAGATTTCCGAGCTCATCACATCCCTCAGAGTGTGACTGAAAGCAAATGTGAGGAATTCCGCAATCTGAAGCAAGGCTCTTAGTCTGTCTATGACTACAACAAGTTGTTCCAAAAGCTCGCCCGTTTTGCCAAGCAGGACGTACCTGATGAGAAGAGCATGATATATCAGTTCAGGGGTGGTCTCCGTGAAGAAATTCAGCTCGCTCTTGTCCTTTTTGAGCCGTTGAGGTACGGTGAGTTCTACAACATGGCACTGAAGTAAGAGGCTGCTCAGTTGAGGTGTGATGCTTCCAGGAAGCGAGTCAGAGACACTATGCCTTCTTCCTCTACTCAAGTGGCCAAGCAGCAGAAGTATTGGCTTCCTCCTCCTTCATTCCATCAGCCGTATCAGCAGAAGAGCAAAGGTGGCAGTGGTTCCTCCCACCCACCCAACCTAGGCTTTCAGAACAAGACTTCGTCTCAAGCTCCAAGATCGAGTGCTCCGTACCACCGTCCGCTTTCAGAGGTCACGTCCAACAAGTGCCAACAGAAGGGTCACTACGCCAACAAGTGTTTCAACCAGAGGCGTCTTCCTCCTCCTCCTCCTGTGAGATCGGCAAGTACAGTTGTGGTCAAGTATAACCCCAAGCACGCCAAGGTCAATATGGTGAACGCAGCTCAGGTAGAGGACTCGCCAGATGTGATCATGGGTAACTTTCCAGTTAACTCTATTCCCGCAAGAGTTCTTTTTGACACTGGTGCATCGCATTGTTTCATGTCAAGATCTTTTGTTTCCAAGCATGACTTCGTTTAAAAAATGTTGGGTAAACCTATGGGAGTGGTTTCTCCGGCTAAGTCTATGAGGGCTACCTCAATAGTCCCGGATATTTCTATCATGATGGGTGATTTCAAGTTTCTGGCTTCTCCTATGGTTCTTGGTAATTCAGATATCGATCTTATTCTCGGGATGGACTGGCTCTCTAAGCACAAGGCTCAGCTCGACTGTGCAGCCAGGCAGATTCAACTGACTCATTCGTCTGAGGATGTCATTGTCTTTGCCGCTCGGGATGATACAATCCGGTTGTTTTCTCTCAATGAGAAGGGTGAATTGGATGCTATTTCGCAGATCCCAGTCGTTTGTGAGTATCGAGACGTCTTCCCAGAAGAGCTCCCAGGAATGCCTCCGCACCGGCCCGTTGAATTTGTTATTGAACTTGAGCCCGGTACGGAACCTGTGTGCAAGCGTCCTTATAAGCTCAGAACTGAAGAGTTGAAGGAGCTGAAGAAACAACTCGATATTCAAGAAAGAATGGGTCTCATCCGGCCTAGTTCTTCTCCGTGGGGTTGTGGTGTTCTTTTTGTGAAGAAGAAGGATGGAACGGACCGACTTTGTGTTGATTATCGTCCATTGAACAAGAAGACCATCAAGAGCAAATACCCACTCCCCAACATCAATGAGCTGTTCGAACAACTCAAGGGTGCCCAAGTATTCTGCAAGCTTGATCTCCGTATGGGTTATCATCAGATTCGAATCCGTGAGCAAGATATTCCCAAGACGGCTTTCAGGACAAGCTATGGGTCATATGAATACACTGTCATGTCTTTTGGCCTCGCCAACGCTCCACCGACGTTCTCTCGCATGATGAACTTCATCTTCAACCCCTACACCAATGACTTCGTTTTGGTCTATCTCGACGACATTCTGGTTTTCTCCAAGAACAAGGAAGATCATGCCAAGCACTTGCTTTTGGTTCTTGACAAGCTCAGGGAACATCAGTTCTACGCCAAGTTCTCCAAGTGTGAATTTTGGCTCGATGAGGTGCTTTATCTTGGTCATATCATCTCTGCCAAGGGCATTGCCGTGAATCCTGAGAAGGTGTCTGCAATTGTGAATTGGGAACCTCCTCAGAACGTCAAGCAACTCCGTAGCTTCCTCGGTCTCGCAAGCTACTGCCGAAGATTCGTTGAAAACTTTTCTAAGATCGCGAAGCCTCTCTCAAATCTTCTTCAGAAGCACGTCAAGTACGTTTGTTCCCCGGAGTGTGATATTGCTTTCAACACTTTGAAAGAGAAGTTGATCACTGCTCCAGTTCTGACTCCGCCTGATGAATCCAAGCCGTACGAGGTCGTTTGTGATGCCTCTCTCCAAGGTCTCGGTGTTGTACTGATGCAAGAGAAGAAAGTTGTTGCTTATACCTCTCGCCAGTTGAAGCCTAATGAGAAGAACTACCCCACTCATGATCTCGAGTTGGCGGCAGTTGTGCATGCTCTTTTGACTTGGAGACATCTTCTATTGGGAAGAAAAGTGGACATTTTCACTGATCACAAGAGTCTCAAGTACATCTTCACCCAGCCTAATCTCAACCTCAGTCAAACTCGATGGGTCGAAATGATTCAAGAGTACAATCCGAGTATCGAGTATACTCCAGGCAAGGCTAATGTGATTGCAGACGCTTTGAGCAGGAAAGCGTATTGCAACAGTCTGATTCTGAAGCCTTATCAACCCGAGCTTTGTGAAGCTTTCCGCAAACTTAATCTGCAAATTGTTCCTCAAGGTTTCCTCGCCAACCTTCAAGTCTCTCCTACCTTGGAAGACCAGATTCGCCAAGCCCAGCTTCTCGATGCTATGGTGAAAAAGGTGAAGATTGGGATTGCCAAGAGTCAGTCCAAGTACAAGTGCTACCGCCTTGATGATAAGGACACTCTCGTCTTCGAGGATCGAATTGTGGTACCCAAAGGTGAACTTTGTAAAGTGATCATGAACGAGGCTCACAATTCTCTCCTCTCCATCCACCCTGGGAGCACGAAGATGTATCAGGATCTGAAGCAAACTTATTGGTGGACTCGAATGAAGCGCGAGATCGCTCAATTCGTGAATGAATGTGATGTGTGCAGAAGAGTGAAGGCAGAACACCAAAGGCCAGCAGGTCTCCTCCAACCTCTTGCCATTCCAGAATGGAAGTTTGACCACATTGAGATGGACTTCGTGACTGGGTTTCCAAAGTCCAAGCGTGGCAATGATGCTATATTCGTTGTCATCGACAAGCTCACCAAAGTGGCTCACTTTCTGCCTATCAAAGAGTCGATCACTGCAGCTCAATTGGCGGAATTCTATACCTCTCGAATTGTCTCTCTGCATGGTATTCCTCAAGTGATATCTTCAGACCGTGGTAGCATCTTTATCTCTAAGTTTTGGGATTCTTTTTAGAAGGCCATGGGCACCAACATCCGCTTCAGCACTGCTTTCCATCCTCAAACAAGCGGTCAAGTCGAGCGTGTCAACCAGATTCTTGAAGATATGCTCAGGGCTTGTGTTATCTCCTTCGGCATGAAGTGGGAGGATTGTCTTCCTTATGCTGAATTCTCATACAACAACAGTTTTCAAGCAAGTTCGGGCAAGGCCCCATTTGAAATTCTGTATGGTAGGAAATGCCGTACCCCTCTCAACTGGTCTGAAACCGGTGAACGTCAACTGCTGGGTAATGACTTAATCACAGAGGCAGAAGAAATGTGCAAGGTCATTCGTGATAACCTCAAAGCAGCCCAATCCCGCCAGAAGAGCTACTATGATAGTAAGCACCGTGATTTGGCTTTCGAGATCGGAGATCATGTTTACCTCCGCGTCTCTCCTATGAAAGGGACTCGTCGCTTCGGTATCAAAGGGAAGCTTGCCCCTAGATACGTCGGACCTTTCAAGATTGTCAGCAAGAGAGGCGACCTCGCCTATCAACTCGAGCTTCCTTCAAACTTTGCAAATGTTCATGATGTGTTCCATGTCTCCCAACTCCGAAAATGCTTCAAGACGCCTGAACGCACCGTCAACTTCGAGGACATTGAGCTCCAAGAAGATCTCTCCTATCGTGAGCACCCAGTTGCAATCCTTGAAGAGACTGAACGCATGACTCGCAACAAGTCAATCAAATTTCTCAAAGTCAAGTGGTCACACCATTCCGACTGTGAAGCTACCTGGGAACGCGAGGATCACCTCCGTTCTGAGTACCTGGAGTTCTTTCAGTCCTAGATCTCGGGACGAGATCTTTTCGTAGTGGTGGAGTGTTGTAAGGCCCCAGATATAACTTTCCCAATTTGTACTCCAACTCTTGCCGTTTCCGGCGTTAAGTTATATTTATTTCTCGGGTTCGGGTCTTTGTCTCCGTGTGTTGTTTTCGTTTCTCATGCATCTCATATCATGTCATCACGTGCATTGCATTTGCATACATGTTCATCTCATGCATTCGAGCATTTTCCCCGTTGTCCGTTTTGCATTCCGGCGCGTCGTTCTCCTCCGGTGGCCATTTCTAGCTTTCTTTCGTGTGTGGGGATTAAACATTTCCGGATTGGACCGAGACTTGTCATGCGGCCTTGGTTTACTACCGGTAGACCGCCTGTCAAGTTTCGTACCATTCGGACTTCGTTTGACACTCCAACGGTTAACCGAGGGACTGAAAAGGCCTCATGTGCGTTGCAGCCCAACACCCCTCCATTTTGGCCCAAAACCTACCAAACTCTGCTCCATCACCTAGAGTGTTCGATCACGATCGCGTGACCGAAAACCACACCTCATTTGGACTCTCCCAGCTCCACTTATGCCTATTTAACCCCCCCCCCCCCCGTTTTTCGGATCTTCCCCTACCTCCGAACCCTAAAAATCTGCAGCTCCGCGCGCCGGACATTGTCCGTCCGGGCCGGACGCACCGCCGCCGCCACTCCCACGCCGCCACGTGGCGTGCAGCCGCCGCCTCCCGCCGAAGCCCGCGCGGCCCGGGGCAGGCCCCCGCGGCCCGAAGGCCTCCGCCGCCGCCTGCCTCCCCGGCCCGCGTCCGCCGCCTCCCGCACCGCCCAGCGCCGCCGTGCGCCGCCCGCCGCATCCCGCCGCTCCGGCTGGCGACCGCCGCCTCGCCACTCGCCGCCCCGCCGCCAAGTTCATCGCCGGGCCGCCTCGCCACTCGCCACCCCGCCGCCAAGTTCACCGCCGGGCCGCCCCGCGCCCCGCGGTCGCCGCCCCGCCTCCGTGACCTCCTCCTCCACGCTGCACCTCCAAGTCCGGCAAGTCCCTCGTCGGATCCAGCCAAGTCCGGTGAGCTGCTACAGTGCGAACTCTGGCGAGCCTCGATCCGCGTGCGCGAACCCTAGATCTGGGGTTGACCTTTTCCCTTGTTCCCTTTAATTTTTATGCTATCTTTGACTGATGATATCTCCGCATCCGTAGCTCCGATTTGGACATATAGTATATCAAAATGTTCGTCTCGACATGTACATCATATCATTCCATTGCATCATTTTCATTTGAGTTCATCTTGATGCCCGAAATGCTGCTAGAAGGAGGCTTCGTGAGATAATTGTCAGATCTGCTAGTTCATCTTAGACTTTTGTCATTTTTGTCATGATTATTGTGTGCATGATATGCCTGTGAGTCCTTGATATGATTTGTTAAGCATTTTGTCTTATTTCCAGAGGTGCAACCCATGCATTTTTAGGATGTGTGTGGTGACTTGTGCAAGCTTGCAAAGTGAGGCACTTGGTAGATCAGTTTTCAGGGACTTAGTGGATTTCACTAAGTCTGGGATTATTTAGTTCGTGATGCCATATGTTCAGCTTGTTTCCTAGTGATCCGTGCCTCTTTTGAGGATGATCAGTAAGGGAGATTTGTTAATCATGTTATGCTCTATCCATCCATGTCTTTGTTTGCACATGTGGAGTACTCTAGCTTGATTCAATCGAGCTCTACTTTTGCTTCGTGGTAAATCTGGGCAGATCATCAACTTGTTTGCGATTTTGCCGATGCTATTGTTATTGATCCGTGCATGCTATGCCATTGTTCTTGCCATGTCTAGCTAGCATTTTGTGCCTTCTTTATGGATATATGCTTGCCTTGCCATGACTTGCACCGTAGTGAGTGCATCGAGCTCGTTTATGTGCCTTCGTGAGTTAAATTTCAGCATGTCTCAGTTTTCACTAAGTCTGAAAACTGATTGTGCGTGAGCTATGTTCGTGTGCTTGTTAGTATATATTTTGTGATCCCTTTTGGCCCCAGGTCACTTTGGGACTTTTGATAATCTTGTTGAGTAGCTCCATGCCATGTTCTTACTTTTCATAATCAGGTCATGTATCATGTTGTTTTGCTGCTCCGAAAAGAGCTTCGTGATCTGAAATTTCAGACTTGTGTTAATTTCACTAAGTCTGAGATCTGTTTTGCGTTTGCATTTTTGCCATGCTTGTTTGAACCTCATAATGGATGATTTGGCCATGGCTCAATGCTAGTGTTTTGTTAAGCATCTTGTGGGCATCCCTGCCATGTATTTTGTTGTCATGTTTGGTGGCTGTAGCATGTTCATTTCGTTGCATTTAGATGCCTACTTGCTGTAAATCGCAGACTGGTGTCATATCTTAAAACGCTTGCCATTTCCAAACCGTAACTCCGATTCCAATGATCTTTATATCGTTTTCAAGCGATTTCTTCCCCTCTATCCAGTGGCACACTTGGTTTTCCAAGTTGAGGCCAGATTCATGCATTTCCTGTCACGTCTTGCATTTTGCATCCCGCATAGCATACCATCATTGCATCTTATTGTTGGAGTTTGCACGTGGTTGATTGTATCCTTGTTGCTTGTTTGTGTTGTTTGGGTAGAGCCGGGAGAAGAGTTCGCTAACGAGGAGCCCGTTGAGTTTGCTTTCGAGGATCCAGTCAACTCTGACAACTGTGCAGGCAAGATGATCATACCATCGAAATCACTACTATCTTTGCTATGCTAGTTTGCTCTCTCTTTTGCTATGCCAATGCTACGATGCCTACCACTTGCTTGTCAGCCTCCCAATTGCCATGTTGAACCTCTAACCCACGATTGTCCTAGCAAACCATTGATTGGCTATGTCACCGCTTTGCTCAGCCCCTCTTATAGCGTTGTTAGCTGCAGGTGAAGATTGGAGCCGTTCCTTGTTGGGACATTTATTACTTGTTGGGATATCATTATATTGCCATGTTATCTTAATGCATCTATATAGTTGGTAAAGGGTGGAAGGCTCGGCCTCTCGCCTAGTGTTTTGTTCCACTCTTGCCGCCCTAGTTTCCGTCATATCGGTGTTATGTTTCCGGATTGTTGCGTTCCTTACGCGGTTGGGTTATAATGGAAACCCCTTGATAGTTTGCCTTGATTAAAGCTTTTCCAGCAATGCCCAACATTGGTTTTACCATTTGCCACCTAGCCTCTTTTTCCCTTGGGTTTCCGGAGCCCGAGGGTCATCTTATTTTAACCCCCCCCCCCCCGGGTCAGTGCTCCTCTGAGTGTTGGTCCATCCTAGAGCACCGTGCGGGGCCGTCCCTTGGCAACTTGGGTTACGTTGGCTCCCGTACGCTTAGCTTATCCGGTGTGCCCTGAGAACGAGATATGTGCAGCTCCTATCGGAATTTGTCGGCACAGCGGATGGTGTTGCTGGACTTGTTTTAACCTGTCGAATCATCTTGTTGTATCGAAATACCGAGTCTGATCGGTGTGTCTTGGGTGGAGGTTTATTCCTTCGTTGACCGTGAGAGCTTGTTATGGGCTAAGTTGGGACCCCCCTGCAGGGATTGATCTTTCGAAAGCCGTGCCCGCGGTTATGGGCAGATGGGAATTTGTTAATGTCCGGTTGTAGATAACTTGAACCTTAATTAATTAAAATGAATCAACTGAGTGTGTTGCTGTGATGGCCTCTTCTCGGCGGAGTCCGGGAAGCGGACACGGTGTTGGAGTTATGTTTGCGCAGGTTACCCCCTAGTTTCTCGCTCGTGCTTTGCCTCCTCTTCTCGCTCTCTTTTGCGAATAAGTTAGCCACCATATATGCTAGTCGCTTGCTGCAGCTCCACTTACATTTACCCCCTTCCTACCTATTAAGCTTAAATAGTCTTGATCGCGAGGGTGCGAGATTGCTGAGTCCATGTAGCTCACAGATTACTATTACACCAGATGCAGGGACAGATGATACAGCTCCAGATGGCGCGCTTGAGCTCAAGTGGGAGTACGACAAGGATTCTCAGCGTTACTATGTGTCTTTTCCTGATGATCAGTAGTGGTGCCCAGTTGGGGTGATCGGGGCCTATGTCGCTTGTTGGGTTGTCTTTTATTTTGGTGCCGTAGTCGGGCCATGAGTGTTTGAATGATGTATGTTATTTATGTACTTTGATGTGACGTAGCGAGTGTAAGCCAACTATTGTATCTCCCCTTTTATTATATATATATTACATGGAATATTGTGAAGATTGCCTAACTTGCGACATTGCTTCCAATGCGGTTATGTCTCTAAGTCGTGCCTCGACACGTGGGAACTATAACCGCATCGAGGGCGTTACACCATCACGCTAGTTCGCACGTGAATTTCTTTTCAATAGATAGGTATGCACGATTGTTCATTTTCAGTTGTATTTTTCCAAGCCTTGTTGCAAGTTTGTAACATTAGTATCGCCCTATATACGTTGACTCGTTGATGACAACAGCAAAGGTAAACAGAGAACTACACAGACACGTACGCAACGATGTAAGCTCTCTAGATCGACAGACACAATGAAAAATCACAACACAATAAACCGTCAAGCCCTAGGAACTCGACCACCTTCCCTTTTGGCTTCACCTATAAAACCAAGAACCGAACACGCATGATGCCGTGCGATACGAAAAGAAGGAAAAAGGTATCGCCATTTCTACCCTTAGCACTGTTATCATGGCCGCAAAGATGATTGCCGCGGCGATGGCCGTCGCCATTCTGGCCGCGGCCGCGATCACCGTGGCGGCGACGGACGGGACGGGGCCGAGGAGCTACTTCTCGTCGTGGGACGGGCCCGCGTGCACGGGGCGCATGTCGAGCGCGGGGACCTGCGGGTGCAGCCCCGTCCACTTCCACGGCGGCCACGAGTTCAACTTCCGCGGCGAGACGGCGACGCTCTACAGCGAGCACGGCTGCGCCGGCACGCCGTACCAGGTGTTCGAGGACACCCAGGCCTGCGGCGACTTCGGCTGGCGCAGCATCCACATCGACTGCTGAGCGCGCGTGACCGCGCCCGTGGTGCACTCCGGCGACCCGCTCTATATATAGCTTACCCCAAAATAATGAAGTGCACGTGTCGTGTGTGATGAATAAAGTCTGAACCACTGAATATATGGTGAGAAGCTGTTTCGGCAGTTCAAAAGCGAGAAAGAGATAATAAGCTGTTTCGTGCCACATTCCAGCTGCATGATACTCCTACAGTACTGTAATTAACAACGTCTTGTCCAGGATAAAAGTTCTATCAGTCTTAGGCTCTTAGCAGAATGCAACTGAGCTTCAGCGATCAAACGTGCATCAAGCTACATAGGTTCAACAAAATATACGGCATCTCACGACAGCAGCCATGCCATACCAACGCAGGTGGAAGTTTCTTCAGCAAAGCCCAGGTGACACAAACAACCCGTACTATTTCGGGGCTCCTGACATCTCATGAACGGTATTTGGACCTTGATTTCTGCATATAAAACATGAAAAACGTTAGCTCACACTTGCCAGCAACCGTATTTGTCAGCGCTTTTATATGACATGTCCGTATGATGAGCTATTTTCAGAAAGGCTTTTGGTTATACCTGAGACCTTGGCTTGCCTATATCAAGCGAGTCCATTTTTCCCACTAGATTATCAGCATCGTCGAGCTCGATGACAGCCTTGAATACTGCATTTGACAAATCTTTGTCCTCATCGGCATCAAAATAGCAATCCCGGTCTTGCGCATCTTTGACTATCTTCTGCCAAACAGACTTGCTGTTGGATAAAGTCCTCCCATTTCCTACTATCCATAAACAGTGCCTGGCAAGATCAACAACAAATAAGTTACTCCTGATGGCAATAAAGAGCCTTTGAATATCATTCAAACTATGTAGCTTTAAACCAACAGTAATTCCAACTATATGGAAGTTTTGTGGCATAAAAGTGATACTGGTGGATTCATATTTAGCACCGTATTATAGAAGAATTAACTGTCCAAGTTAAATTTGGAAGACCACAAGGAGTATATAATTTAAAATCATTTTTGCAGATACCCTGGAATCGAGCTACCAAAAAACTTACTTAGCTCTCGTGAGAGCCACATTGGTCCGCTGCATGTTTGTGAGAAATCCAACAGAACCAGCTTTATTGCTCCTCACTGTTGATATGATAATGATATCTTCCTCCGCACCTTGGAAACCATCCACAGATTTCACTTTCACCGAGAAACCGTCGTACCTATCGTAGGATTTCCCAAGTTTCTCAGAGATTTCTCTAACTTGACCATTATATGGGGACAGAACACCAACGGAGATTTTGATTCCTGTAGAGAATGACTCTGCAATTGAGGGAAAAGAACTATTATACAAGCAGTGAACCAAGGACAAGCTACTAGTGGCTCAGATTGTATGTACGTACATCACAGAACAGCATACTAATTATTTCTCCTTCCTCTCAAAAATATTGTACCAACATTTTCTCTCTTTAGCTCACATTTCTCTTCCCCCCTCCCACAACATTTATGACTGCAAATTCATAGACTTACTCCCTCCGTCCGGTGAAGAGTGAACATCTAGAGATTTTAGGACAAATTATGGAGTGAAGTAAAAAATGCATTGGAAAAGTGCAAGTCATTATCTCTCCCCTCTTTAATTAACCAACTCCCAATGAGCTAAGTGCATGTAGAAATTAAGAAGACAATGTGTAGCTTCTTATTGGTCTTGATTACCGTGTGATGAGAGAGAAGTATTTTTTTCTACTTTAAAGTGCATTGGGAAGATAGAAGTACACTCTTTTGTGGACAAATTTTAAAGCCAAACGTTCACTCTTTACCGGACGGAGGGAGTATCTCTCTTATTCGCAGCACATTAATACCATGGGTAACACTGTCATTTCCCTCAAATAATCTCTTGCTTTCATGACTTTCGCTATGTGACAAACCAAAACACAACCTCATATATTTATCAATGGAGGTTCTTTACAAAAAATAGAGTACCACGACTGAATACTGTTGGTTACCTTTGAACAACCTCTACACTATCCTCGAAACTGCAGCAGCTTCAATTGTGTTTTTCCAGCAATGCCCGTGCTTCTCAGTTGTTTCATGTCCTCCATCTACATTTATGAATGAGTATGACCCAAAGATTTTGCTTGCTAAAAACCTCTTCTCATAGCTCTTAGTAGTGACATTGGGACCATCAGATATCTTGCCATCATAAAATGTAACAACTGGAAACTTGCTTATTTTTGGATGCATCCTGTATTGCACATTGAGAAGGTGCTTACAATAACCCAGCATACTTAACCTCTCAAAAACACTTCGCCCAAATTTAGCATTGTCAGATATCTACATAATCACATTACATGTCAAAATACATCACTTTCAAAAGAAATAAATAAATGAAAGCAGAGAATAGTCAACATATATAGCTTACTTTGCTTTTCACCAGAGCAGGTAACTGATATTCGTCTCCGATAAAAACAGCCTGCCTTATGCCTGGCAGCTGCAAAGGAATTAAGGTTTCACACTCTTTAAGCTGTGCAGCCTCATCGACAATCAGCAAGTCAAGAGTCAACTTTTCAGACTTCTTGACCAACCAGCATATATCTGAAGGAGAATTGTCCATGGGCACATTGTACAACCTGAATGAGCTGGAAACTGTACAGAGAATGCATTTCACTCTTTGCAACAGGTAGAATTGAATTTCTTTTATGCTGTAACAATTTGGAAGGTCCAGGTTATCAACAAGATATCTTAGTTCTTGCACACACAGGGATCTGGCCAACCTGAACTTAGATTTATTGCATGTGTTAGTCTGCACACAGGTGAGCTCCTCACGCCACAAAGTAGGGTCACCACCATCTTGTATCTTTCTCTCAAGAAGTTCATCAGACCATATATCACCATTATCCTAGTCACAGTTTATTAAAGCATGAAGAATTTTGATCAACTCAACCACTTCTAGCATACACTGAAAACTGCGTCTTGTTTCTGAATTTCTTGGATGATCATGGTACAGTGTCTCAATGCAATCGCACAAATCCCCCGAGAGTTTGTTGAAACTATCTTTCAAATAACCTTTGAAAGGCAGTACTCGGAGTGCTTCCTTCAGTGCTTCAGAATCACACCATCCCCCCTTGTGGTATTCTTTTTCCCCTTCTTCAGGCATGTTCTGTACTGGCTTCCGGAACACCGGGAGAGGTACAGTAAGATGATCTTTGGACTTGAGACTGGAATGTAAAGGATAACGTGGATTCTTTTCTTGCTCTGCTGCAGGAGGCTCTGATGCCAAAACACAACAAGGTTTCTCACTATCCTGCTTAGAGCTCTCGTTTTCTCTGGCCATTTTTTCAAGAATATCTTCAATGTGAGATCTGTACTTGCTCACAGAATTCTCGAGAAGATCTATCAGTGAGCACAAGCAATGTCTCCAGCCTGTTCTAGGCATGAAACATGGCAACAACCGCTCAGCACGAGAGTCAAGGAATACACTGGAAAGATCATGAAAATTATCAATTTTCATCTTCTCTTTGTTACCAAAAAGGATAATGTCATTCAGGAAGCATATGTTGCCATCTGACTCCCCAACAAGCCTGACAATTCGAGATGCGACTTCCAGTACAGCAGTATTCGTAGGTGCACATGTAAGTGTCTTTAAGCCCTTCATGAGCATTGCCCACAAGATAGTGCTGATGGTTTTTGTTTTGCCTGTTCCAGGGGGGCCCCATATTAGTTTAAGCGAACACGAGCCATTATCCACTGCTGAGACACAATCTGCTACTGCATCCAACTGTGAATCATTGAGGTTGAATTTCTCAAGGCCAAGGCCATCAATTGGTCTATGAGAGGAGGAGGATAAGCTTCCATCTTCAACAACCTTCATGGGGAAAATTAGCAAGTAAATCAATTAACTCGAGCATGTAGATAAATAGTGCAAGTAAAAGACGATGAATACATCAACCAGTCTCATCCCGCATGCAGTAAGATATGTTTAATGTTACCAACAGATTCACCGTGCTGACAACATTATCAAAAGTAACTCAAATGTAGAGATGATTTTGAAATGAGGCAGCAGGTTGCCCCCAGCTTAAGAGACAATCATTAATAGTGCATGTATGTCCGTGTACCAACTACCAAGTACTAACTTCTACTCCCCCTGTTTCTAAATATAAGTCTTTCTAGAGATTTCAATAGAGACTACATACGGACGTATATAGACATATTTTAGAGTGTAGATTCACTCGTTTTGATCCGTATGTAGTTCCTATTGAAATCTCTAAAAAGACTTATATTTAGGAACGAAGGAAGTACAAGGCATGATAAGGCATAAGAAAGGGCCCAAGTTATTTTTGCATGTAAAACGTGACATACCCTTGGCTTATACTGCCACACGAGATCAACAATGCCGATGCTGCTCCATTTGTTCCAATGTTCCTCATGATTAGTATCATTTACTTCCATACGGAGGCACTTCCAAATACGGTTGTATGTAGTCATATTTATGAGAAGTACAGCAAATAATTGCCCCTTAGGTACTTTTGTTTCTGGGTCTGATTACAATTGGGTGAGATTTCAATAGAGACTACATACGGACGTATATAGACATATTTTAAAGTGTAGATTCACTCGTTTTGATCCATATGTAGTTCCTATTGAAATCTCTAAAAAGACTTATATTTAGGAACGAAGGAAGTACAAGGCATGATAAGGCATAAGAAAGGGCCCAAGTTATTTTTGCATGTAAAAGGTGACATACCCTTGGCTTATACTGCCACACGAGATCAACAATGCCGGTGCTGCTCCATTTGTTCCAATATTCCTCATGATTAGTATCATTTACTTCCATACGGAGGCACTTCCAAATACGGTTGTATGTAGTCATATTTATGAGAAGTACAGCAAATAATTGCCCCTTAGGTACTTTTGTTTCTGGGTCTGCTTCAACAGGAATGGTTGACGAAAACCGAATAATACAACAATTGGGTGGGATATCTCCATCTTCTTCTCCAGATTTCAGAACTGAACCTAGAACGTATGATTCCTTATTTTGCGTCAAGTCAGACACATGCTTTGGTTTTCGAGAGGACACGACTATTATGTCTCCCTCTTTGGGATCATACGTCTCCCTCGACTTCTTATCCTTTGATGGCTCTGAAACCTCGAAACCAAATATTGATTTCGCATTGTCAAGCTTCTCCACTCGGATTACTTCGATAAAGTTTGCCTGGGCATAACCATCTAATGAGGAAAATACATCAGCATGTACTTCTTCAATCAGAGGACAGGCAAATGAACCCAAGTAAGCCTGTAACGACGGGAAGGTATCCGGTATCCTCTTGACCTGCAATGATATTTTGTTAATTCTGGTTTGAAGTTAAGCTTAAGCAGTCAATGGTCAATGTGGGAAGAACAATGCAGTAGGCAGTTGATAACAAGGGGAAAAAAGGAAAAGGGTGCGATTCAGTTCAAGCAGGGCATTCTGCTTGGCAAAGCAGCGAGCACCAATCATATGCAAGGTCAGCACTACCCGTATTAAAAGAGGGGACTGATTAAGCGTCAGGCCTAGAGATGTAGATAGTGTTATATTTTTCATCTGCGCTCCTCCGTTTTTTGGTTAATTATTCCAAATGAAAAACAACCAGAGATGGGAGATTCAGGGAAAAAAAGACGGATATACTACTTGGATACGGCGAGCGAAGGCAGCGGCCAGCGGTCAACGTGCGGCGGTTCAGCCTTGAGCGGGCACTGGCAGGGTAGCAGCGCGGCCGTCATTTGAGGAGCTCGATGCACCTCCTTCCTGATGGCTGGCGGGGCGCGAGGGAGCCACATAAGAAGAACGGGGGACAAGAGGGGTATGGAACGGGCCTCGGCCGAGCCTGCTAGAGAGTCTAGATTGGGGATGGGCCTCGCCAACAGCTAGCGAGTTTCGATTTAGTGGGATTACCCGACCACTCCATGACAATCAAAATGCTCCAAATGTGCTAAAAAAAAACTCAAAATGCTCAAAAACTACTAAAAAAAAACTCCATGACACTCAAATTTGAGCCGATCAAGCTTCTGCCCCTGAGATTATTTTACCGTCGTGTTGGTCTTCTGTGGTACAAAATAGTTTTTTTAGGGGGGAAATAGTTTCTCACTTCTTGTAAAGAGTACTGTAATGTAATGTAATGTTCTTTCATAACTAGTAGCCACCAGAAAGGACAGAAAAATGTGTGCATATCACCTACTCCATCCATTCCACAATATAGTGCATCCGCACTTCCTGAGATCTAAGTTTAACCATATATTAACCAACGAGACCGAGTACGGCAGAAGATCTCGGGAAGGCCGGATTCACTATATTGTGGAATGGAGGGAGTACTACCATGTGCCAAATCTAAAACTGGTTATTAAATCAACAACCACGACGGGCTACTTTCAAGCCTTCAAAAAGATGGATTCGTCTGCAAGAATAGGAGATCAAACCCCAAAACTAGCAAACTGAGTACATGCGCGTGCAGCTTATAAACAAAGAAAAAAAGGCATAAGGCAAAGATCAGGCGTCACCTTCTGCCTGAGGAGGTCCCTGTTGAAGATATGCTCGATGGACCAAGAGAATATCATACTCTCCAGGCAGCCAAGATCGAACTTGCTGAGCTTACGGTCATCGTTCGTCACCGCAGACCAGTAGCTAAGCAATGCCTCCATCTTGTCCAGTTCGCTGTGGAGATCCTCGTCCTTGTCACCCATGGCGCCCGCGCTCTACTCTGCTCCCCTCCTACTCCCTTCCTAAGCAGGAGTGAGTGGCAGTAACGGGGCATATAATCCTAGGCCGCTGAGCGTGTTTAAGTTGCGATGGGCCGTTGGAATTCCCGAGATGAAGTAAATGCGGCTGCGCGCGTGCCCGCGTGTGTGGTGAACCGTATCGCTTCCCGATGGGTGCATGCGCCTGGCTGCAGTAGTACTAGTACTAGCAGAATCGACCGCAAGATTTCCTGGGAAAGGCGCGATCCTGCAGCGTTTACGGACTGGAGTATCTGCTCCGTGCTCAAATGCAACCTCACTGGAGTATCTGCTCCGTGCTCAAATGCAACCTCATCAACGGCCTGTTTGGATACTCTAATTCAGTTAAAGATTAGAGTTAAATTCTAACTCTAAACTAATCATAAACTAACTTTAACCAAAAAATTGTTTGGATGGTAGGGTTAAATTAACAATAAATATTCGTTCTCAATCATTTAACTAATTTGGACCCTGTTTGGATGAAATGGGTGACTTGTTTTTACTATTTTTTTAATGGGCCCAGGAGAACTAACCCAAATAAGCTCCTCTAGTGTGGGCTAGTTTTTTGGGGTGGGTTATATCCAACTAACCCAAACTAACCCATCATGTTTGGATACTTTTGGGTTATTTGAACCTCAACTAACTAAAACTAACTCTAACTCAGGGATCCAAACAAGGCCAACAGTAAAGCCTTCTTTGGTTTGTAGGAATCTCATAGGATTTCTATAGGATATGATTTGCATAGAAGAATTTTCTTTGAAGCCTTTTGATTTATAGGAATGAATTTCATATTCCTATGTAGGATAGGAATCAATCCTGCATATTTTGGAAGGAAAAAAAAGTATTAGCTAGACTTAGGCCTCCTTTGATTTGGAGGAATTTTATAGGATTTTCATAGGATAGGATTTTTATAGGAAAAATTCCTTCAAAGCTCTTTGGTCTGTAGGAATGAAATCCTATTCCTATGGAGGAATTCTTCCTATCCTTCACATTTCATAGAAAAATAAACATTAGCCTAGACTCAATGGAAAAAATCCTAGGCCTCTTTTGATTCATAGGATAGGATTATCGTAGGAATAGGAATCTTGTAGGAAATGAGATGACATATATCTCAAATCCTATGAGTAGAAATAGGAAACAAGATGTCATTTGATTGACACCAAAGGAATTTTTACATTGAGTCTAGGCTCATTTTTATTTTCCTATGAAATATGAAGGATAGGAACCAATCCTATGCAGGAATAGGAATCCATTCCTATGAACCAAAGGGCTCTAAAGGAAAAAATCCTATAAAAATCCTATCCTCTAGAATTCCTATAAAATTCCTCCAAACCAAAGGAGGCCCTATGGTGTGAATCAAAGGGCATGTCATTTTCTATTCCTATGCATAGGATTTAAGATGCATGTCATCTCATTTCCTATGACTTTTCTATTCCTATGATTTTTTAATCCTATGAACCAAAGGAGGCTTTAATGGAAAAATTTATATCCTATGCATCAAATGACATCTCTTTCTCTATAGGAATTGAGATACATGTCATCTCATATTCTATGATTTTTCTATTCCTATAACATTTCTATCCTGTGAACCAAAGGAGGCCTAAAATTGAAAAAAAAATAGTAAAACAATTCAAAAAATTCTGAATTTTTTTGGTTAACTTTAACAAATGTTTTGTATGCTGGTAAAATTTCAGCACGAAATGACATACACCGAAGTCCGGGCAAAAAAACAAAATCTATGCTAAAAAATGCTAGTTTTGAAAATATTTTGGAGTACTGATTTTTTTTTTGCCATGACTTCCACGAATGTCATTTCATGCTCAAATTTGTTCAGTGTACAAACATTGGTCAAAGTTTACCACAAAAATAGATTTAAAAAAATGACTACTTTTTCGATTTTACTATTCATCAGGGTGCATTTTAGCTCGGGATCAGAATAGGACTTTCGATTTCACACAGGCTATAGTGTGCCACCCCTACACACATGTTTGCCAGCAGCAGGAACATGGGCATCTCCAGCGGAATCATGGCTCATTTGGTTTACAAGATTTTCAAATCAGATGAATAGAATCAGCGGAATCATGGGCATCTCCAACTGGTCCTTGGAGGCGTCTCTAAGGTGTGCCGGCATCTTCCCTTCTTGATCAGGTTGTGCTCTCCGGGCAAAAGTCTTGGTTCGTTGTAGGACCAGCGATGGCGGCAACTTGGTGTCATTACTCTGTTTAAAGCATCATAGGTGGACACATGGCTTGGAGGTTTTGTGATATGGTTCTCCAGTGCTTTGTTGTTGGTCTGTGTTGATCTTCGTGGGTGTTATGTACGCAGTTACTGGTGGATCCAAGATGGTGACTTTTTCGGGACCGACCGAGTCTCGCTATCCACTCGTCGTCTCCTCTTAGGCATTCAAAGGTGGAAGGTGCGTTGGTAATGAAAGCCCGGCTGAAGTTGTTGCTCTTCGAGGTGACCGTCGTTGTTGAGACGTGGCTACATGATTGGTTTATGGCAGACTCTTTTGCTTTGTGTTTGTAAAAGCTTTTTTTACATAATCATGCAGTAGTATTAGTATTTCAAATTGGATGGTTTCCAAATCAATTAAACTGAATGATCGGGCGATCGAGCAGCAAAGCAAAAGCATGATAGATGATACTCCCTCCTTCCATTTATATAATAATATAAGGCCTAATGCATTTTTCGAGGCTAACTTTGACCAAATAGTAGAGCACATCGTTAAATTCGTGTGTGAAAGGAGCTTTCAATGATATAATTTTCACGTTGTGCATGTCATGTACTATTAATCTTGTCAATAGTCAAAGACGGTCTTAAAAAACGCATTAGGCCCTATATAGATGGAAAGAGGAAGTAGAGTTTATGGTACGCTTCGCGTAAGATACCAAGAGAAACACGGCGCGAAAGCAGCCCGTCCTCTTTTTGGTGTGGTATACGAGAAATGTTGTGTTGATGTTGCATGTGATTATGCATCCCTATGTTTTCTTCTTGGTGGTTTGTTGTAACCAATAAGGATTTGTTGGATACATAATTTTTTTGCTGCAATGGTGCTTTTGAAATGCCACAGTATGTGTATTTACATGTTGTGACATATCATCGTTGAAGCGTTGAACCAAAATACGGGTCATTCCATGATATCGGCTCCAATTATTGATGAGTGTAGGGATCTCAAGTGTGATTTCGGGAAGGTCTTGATTCAACATTGTAACCGTGAACCAAAATATGTGTCACTCCGTGGTAGCTCTGTCTGTGTGGTTGGACTCATCTCCTGCTTTTATCTCTATATTTTAAGCGGACGATGTAAGTGTTGTTTAAGTTAATAAAGCTAATAGCTTTTTCGTAAAAAAATGCATATCTCTACTTCTAATGAACGAATTGGTTGAATAGTCCCCCCCCTCCCCACTTTCAACCGGTTTTTCTTCGTCCCACCTCCCACCAGCCCCTCCCATCGTTTTTTCTTTTTTCTCGTCTGACCGGCAATACCCAACGTATTTATGGTAATCAATCATAATTAATCCACGTATAGTAATAAATCAATCCAGGTATGGTAAGGTCATAACTCGGGAAATTTTGAATATGGTAATTATATGGTAATAAATTTAAATTACCCCAAAGGCTATCAATCCAGGTATGGTAAGGCCATAAATCGGGAAATATCGAATATGGTAATAAATTTAAATTACCCCAAAGGCTATCAATCCAGGTATGGTAAGGCCATAACTCGGGAAATATCGAATATGATAATAAATTTAAATTACCACCAGGTATGGTAAGGCTATCGATCCAGGTATGGCACGCCTCACCTGATCATCTATCACAATCTCCAGCCCCACGCACGCACCAAAGAACCCACCCGGCACCAAACACAGCTCCTCTCGATCCCCTCGAGTAAACGCCGCCACCGTCGTGCGATCTTCCTGACACAGACGCCGTCGCCGCCTCCTTCCCACCTACAGCGTCCCCCACATCCATGATGACGGCGCTCGCGTCCTACACTGACCCTCCGCCTCATATAGGTTGGTCGTTGATGGAGTGGGATGTGCCGCTGCGGTTTGGGGAGGCGCAATCACGATCTGGTTGGGATCTCAGTGTGGACTCGTTCTCTATGATGAAGGATGGCGCTGCCTCCCTGGCAAATGGGATCGGAGGAAGGGGCTCTACATCGTGAATGTCGGCGAGGCAGCGGCCGAAGGCGAGCCCGACGGTGAGCACGGGTGTTCGTCCCATGAAATAGGCGGCCACGGAGGGCGGATCTGAGGCCACCCCAATCACCGGTGGCCCTTCCTCCCATCGCTCATCGCCTCCATTCTCTCTCTCTCTCTCCTCTAAATCTTTGTCGCCCCTGCCTGATTCTGGCCGACGCCATCCGGCTCTCGCATCGACCACCACCAGCACGGCTGCGGACGAGGCGCAACCACAGACGCCGTCGCCGCCATCCTCATCCACCTCCTCCACCATCCTTCCCAGCCGTCGTCGGGGGTACCCGCCATCTGCGCTCTAGCCCACCCGCTCCCTCCTATCCCCTCCCCCTCCCTGCCAGCCCCGTGATCCATCGCACAGGTGGCAGGTACTACGGCGACCTCCTCCCCAGCGGATCCGGCCTCCTCCGATGGAGATCTATCCTGGGCACCGCCTTATTCTCATGCGTGCACGTCTATATCAACGTCTCATTCCACCTCACCTGAGTCTTTACCTTCCCACCTCTGCTTCAGATCCACATCACTTTGCAAGGTATGTGCTTGATTGTTCCAAACTGGATCGATGGATTATGCAAGGTACTTTGGGTGTCGTCATTGACGGCAATTGTCACGCCATGCTACCATCGGAGGGGTCCCTCATCGATGATTAGGGTCTTTCGAACTACACGAGCTCCATTGAGAAGGATGTTTTTAATTCTGGTTTTGCCTACATGCTTTCTTTGCCTATATCTACTTAGCTAATGTCTTCTTATAGATAGTAGCTGCTGAAGTGGTGATCAAAGTTGTTCACTATAAGGAAACAACCATGATAACAAAAGTGTATATTCCCTGACCTTTGACCTGAAGTACTTTTTCATTAGAAACTTGCAACAGCCAGGCATTGAAATTAGCAACAGCTTCGTACGTACTGAACTAATTTGCAGCAACACATACTGAACTAAGTTAGGTTATGCTCATCGTTCCAACATGCTTAGTGATAACCACCTAGCAAGCTGATCAAACATGAAAAAATTAAAGTGCTACTGCTAATCGTACTATTCTGAATGTGAAAATCTATTTAATTGGCTCTTCTCTAATTGTACACTTGCATAAATCTCAGATCTTGCAAATTACAGTATAACCATAAAAGTCATGCTTTGACTCCTATAGGGCCTTTTGCACTTTAATATGACTAATAATTTGCCTTAATATCACAGATTGTATTACTACCTTTCTAAGTGAATGACATTCAAGAAGGTCATTAAATAAAACCAAGAAATCCTTCTGGTATTGGAGTGTAGGAAAGTTGAGACTATAAAACCAAAAGGTTATATTTACGTTTATTAGAGAAGGTTCTTTACTTTTTATAGGAAAACACAAAATATTGCGATGTAGAGTCTAGGTGGTGGGCCTCCTTGATCCACTTGGTGGATGAGGGCGACTCCGGTCCTGGCACCCATAGTGCCAGTGATCCAAAAATCATAGGGCCTGGATATAGCTCTAGCAGACGTATGCGGCTTGCGCATCGAGCTTGGTCGTCTCGAGCATGGAGATAGGCGAGTTGTAGACCAAGAGCTGGTACAGAGATAGGCGAGTTATAGACAAGAGCTGGTGGGCAGCAAGAAACGCATGCACACCAAAGAACAAATCTGAGTCACATGCCTACTTCTATTGGTTTCTACAAAGAGCGGCTAGCTTAGATCTTAGACCAGTCGGTCACTGTCGAGGTCACCAAGGTGATCTTACAGCACCGCCGTGGGGATTTCTCATGATTTTATGTAGGCAAGCCGCAAGCGGTGGTGGTGATTGGCTGGGTGGTGTCGCTGCCTTGGGAAGAGACGAAGTGATGGTAAAAGTAAGCAGGATCCGATGATTCTTCCGTGGGGATAGCCAAAGTCAAGATGTCGACTACAGACTCGTCGCAGACTTGCAGTGAACCTGGATGCGGCGAGCCTGATTTGTGGATCGATGGCGGGTCTTGACTTTGTTAGGCCGGGATTGGATGGTTGCGGAGGGTGGTGTGCTTGGTTGGGTTCCCATGGAAGAATGTGGCCTCCTCGTGGATCTGGTCATGCCCATCCTAGAGAACATTGTGTCCCTAGCTCCCTCGAGGAGCAAGGACAGTGCAAGCGGCAGCAGGGGGTAGGGGTAGATGTGGGGAGGGATGTCGGCGGCTGCTCGAGGTCATCATGATGAAACCCTTGACGTCCCATCTTTATCAATGGAAGTGGAAGAGCACGAAGTCGAGATTGGATAGGAGTTTGAGTTCTTTTTGGCACCGATCGGTTCCCCACTTTAGAGATGTATTTTTTTGTGTGCGAGCAAACAGTGGGTTGATTCTAAAAGGGATAGGCACTTTTCAACAGAAGTGCATGATGGACCAAAAATATGACCTCATTTTATTCGTTTGATAGATATCGTATTATTCGTTGTTGTTCGTTCGGTGAAATTTCCTAATATTTGATTGTTGTGTTTCTAATTAGAGCACCCCATAATCACCCAATATGAGGGGATGATAAATGAAAGATACTGATTATAAATTTTGAAGAGCCCGTGGCAACGCACGGGCGTTATACTAGTTGTGATAACGACTTACGAAGAAATCGAACACATGATGAAGTAGGATCTGCCAGTGCAGAAGCGTGCCCTCCCTACCTCGGTTTACTAGTACGGTGTCACGTTGATAGGACTGTTCACTGCAAAGTAGCGGCGCACCCGACCTGAGGGAGAGCGTTCAACTCCACTACAGTAGGTAGGCGCAATGAGACTTGCCGACTTCCTGGTGTGCTAACGCCATGACTGCTCGCTCCACCGCCTTGAAAACAAGCACCACCAGTTCCCTCTTTATTTTAGGGGTGCCAACACTTTATTGATTTAGTTGGACATTAAGAGGGATACAAACCGGGTCATGCCGAGTAAGGCACAAGTGACGACCCTAATCAAGCAACAAAGAGAGTTTGGCAAGATTGTGTGTGTCAACATTCGATACTCTACTTTCATAAATAAAACTATAACTAATAAAATTGGAACTATGAAGTAAATTTCACTAATCATTGTCAGACGAGCTCTTCCCTTTTCGTCGTGTATGTCATCTGCCACTGGCTTGCAATCACACGCTATGGCTAGTGTGAGTGCCTCGCGACACGATATGGCCTCCAAGACTGCTGGATCAGTGATTCCGGGCACCGCCAATGCCGAAGAACCCAGATACAATCCATTATGGTCTCTACACACTGTTGTTGTTGCTCCTACCCCATTAGTGTTGGAGAGCCCTGAAGGAAATATGCCATAGAGGCAATAATAAAGTTGTTATTTATATTTTCTTATATCATGATAAATGTTTATTATTCATGCTAGAATTGTATATACCGGAAACTTAGTACATGTGTGAATACATAGACAAACAGAGTGTCCCTAGTATGCCTCTACTTGACTAGCTCATTAATCAAAGATGGTTAAGTTTCCTAGCCATAGACATGTGTTGTCATTTGATGAACGGGATCACATCGTTAGAGAATGATGTGATGGAAAAGACCCATCCGTTAGCTTAGCATAATGATCGTTTAGTTTTATTGCTATTGCTTTCTTCATGACTTATACATGTTCCTCAGACTATGAGATTATACAACTCCCGAATACTGGAGGAACACCTTGTGTGATATCAAACGTCACAACATAACTGGGTGATTATAAAGATGCTCTACAGGTGTCTCCGATGGTGTTTGTTGAGTTGGCATAGATCGATATTAGGATTTGTCACTCCGTGTATCGGAGAGGTATCTCTGGGCCCTCTCGGTAATGTACATCACTATAAGCCTTGCAAACAATGTGACTAATGAGTTAGTTACTAGATGATGCATTATAGAACGAGTAAAGAGACTTGCTGATAACGAGATTGAACTAGGTATGGTGATACCGATGATCGAATCTCGGGCAAGTAACATACCGATGACAAAGGGAACAACGTATGTTGTTATGCGGTTTGACCGATAAAGATCTTCGTAGAATATGTAGGAGCCAATATGAGCATCCAGGTTCCGCTATTGGTTATTGACTGGAGATGTGTCTCAGTCATGCCTACATAGTTCTCGAACCCGTAGGGTCCGCCCGCTTAACGTTCGATGACGATTTGTATTATGAGTTTATGTGATTTGATGACCGAAGTTTGTTCGGAGTCCCGAATGAGATCACGGACATGACGAGGAGTCTCGAAATGGTCGAGACGTAAAGATCGATATATTGGAAGGCTATATTCGGACATCGGAAAGGTTCCGAGTGATTCGGGTATATTTTTCGGATACCGGAGAGTTACGGGAATTCGCCGGGGGAAGTAGTGGGCCTTAATGGGACATACGGGAAAGGAGAGAAGGGCCTCAAGGGGTGGCCGCGTGCCCCCCATGGGCTGGTATGAATTGGAATAGGAGGAGGCGGCGCCCCCCTCCTTCCTTCTCCCCTCCTCCTTCCCTCCTTCTCCTACTAGGAATAGGAAAGAGGAGGGCAATCCTACTTTGGAGAGGGGAGTCCTAGTAGGATTCCCCACACCCGGCGCGCCCCCTAGGGCCGGCCACCTCTTCCCTCCCCTTCTTTATATATGTGGCCAGGGGGCACCCCATAGATAGACAAATTGATCTTTTAGCCGTGTGCGGTGCCCCTCTCCACAACTTCACACCTCGGTCATATCGTCGTAGTGCTTAGGTGAAGCCCTGCACCGGTAACTTCATCATCACTGTCACCACGTCATCGTGCTGACGTAACTCTCCCTCGACCTCACCTGGATCAAGAGTTTGAGGGATGTCACCGAGCTGAACATGTGCAGATCGCGGATGTGCCGTGCGTTCGGTACTTGATCGGTTGGATCCCGAAGACGTTCGGCTACATCAACCGCGTTACTAAACGCTTCCGCCTTGAGTCTACGAGGGTACGTGGACACACTCTCCCCACTCGTTGCTATGCTTCTCCTAGATATATCTTGCATGATCGTAGGCAATTTTTTTGAAATACTACGTGTTGGGGAACGCAGTAATTTCAAAAAAATCCTACGCACACGCAAGATCATGGTGATGCATAGCAACGAGAGGGGAGAGTGTTGTCCACGTACCCTCATGGACCATAAGCGGAAGCGTTATGACAATGCGGTTGATGTAGTCGTATGTCTTCACGATCGACCGATCCTAGTACCAAAAGTACGGCACCTCCGCGATCTGCACACGTTCGGCTCGGTGACGTCCCATGAACTCACGATCCAGGAGAGTGTCGAGGGAGAGCTTCGTCAGCACAATGGCGTGATGACGGTGATGATGATGCTACCGGAACAGGGCTTTGCCTAAGCACCGCTACGATATGACTGAGGTGGATTATGGTGGAGGGGGGCACCGCACACGGCTAAGAGATCAATGATCAACTTGTGTCTATGGGGTGCCCACCTCCCCGTATAGAAAGGAGTGGAGGAGGGGGAGGGCCAGCCCTCTACTATGGCGTTCCCTGGGGAGTCCTACTCCCACCGGGAGTAGGATTCCCCCCTTCCATGTAGTAGGAGTAGGAGAGAAGGAAAGGGAAGAGAGAAGAGAAGGAAGGAGGGGGCGTCGCCCCTCCTCCGTAGTCCAATTCGGACTAGGCCTTGGGGGGTGCACGGCCTGCCCTAGGCAGCCCTTCCCTCTCTCCCCTAAAGCCCATTAGGGCCCATATGCTCCCCCCCCCCGGGGGGGGGGGTTCTGGTAACCCCCGGTAATGCCCGAACTTACCCGGAACCACTCCGATGTCCAAACATAGTCATCCAATATATCGATCTTTATGTCTCGACCATTTCGAGACTCCTCGTCATGTTCGTGATCATATCCGGGACTCCGAACAACCTTCGGTACATCAAAACATATAAACTCATAATACCGATTGTCACCGAACGTTAAGCGTGCGGACCCTACGGGTTCAGGAACTATGCAGACATGACCGAGACACGTCTCTGGTCAATAACCAATAGCGGAACCTGGATGTTCATATTGGCTCCCACATATTCTACGAAGATCTTTATCGGTCAAACCGCATAACGATATACGTTGTTCCCTTTGTCATCGGTATGTTACTTAGCCTAGATTTGATCGTCGGTATCTCAATACCTAGTTCAATCTCCTTACCGGCAAGTCTCTTTACTTGTTCCGTAATGCATCATCCCGCAACTAACTCATTAGTCACATTGCTTGCAAGGCTTATATTGATGTGCATTAGCGAGAGGGCCCAGAGATACCTCTCCGACAATCGGAGTGACAAATCCTAATCTCGATCTATGCCAACTCAACAAACACCATCGGAGACACATGTAGAGCACCTTTATAATCACCCAGTTACGTTGTGACGTTTGGTAGCACACAAAGTGTTTCTCCGGTATTCAGGAGTTGCATGATCTCATAGTCATAGGAACATGTATAAGTTATGGAGAAAGCAATAGCAACAAACTAAACGATCATCGTGCTAAGCTAACAGATGGGTCAAGTCAATCACATCATTCTCTAATGATGTGATCCCGTTAATCAAATGACAACTCATGTCTATGGTTAAGAAACATAACCATCATTGATTCAACGAGCTAGTCAAGTAGAGGCATACTAGTGGCACTATGTTTGTCTATGTATTCACACATGTACTAAGTTTCCGGTTAATACAATTCTAGCATGAATAATAAACATTTATCATGATATAAGGAAATATAAATAACAACTTTATTATTGCCTCTAGGGCATATTTCCTTCAGTCTCCCACTTGCACTAGAGTCAATAATCTAGATTACACTATAATGATTCTAACACTCATGGAGTCTTGGTGCTGATCATGTTTTGCTGGTGAGAGAGGCTTAGTCAACGGGTCTGCAACATTCAGATCCGTATGTATCTTGCAGATCTCTATGTCTCCCTCCTTGACTTGATCACAGATGGAATTGAAGCGTCTCTTGATGTGTTTGGTTCTCTTGTGAAATCTGGATTCCTTTGCCAAGGCAATTGCACCAGTATTG
The DNA here is from genome assembly GCA_034509565.1 of Triticum monococcum. Classification (NCBI taxonomy): domain Eukaryota; kingdom Viridiplantae; phylum Streptophyta; class Magnoliopsida; order Poales; family Poaceae; genus Triticum; species Triticum monococcum. The sequence goes on along the minus strand of CM067842.1, from coordinate 676,246,477 downwards.
TCACAAAAGATTTTCATTGGACCCGATGCACTAGGTATGACACCTAGATCGGATATGAACTCCTTCATCCAGACTCCTTCATTCGCTACTTCCGAAGCAGCTATGTACTCCGCTTCACATGTAGATCCCGCCATGACGCTCTGCTTGGAAATGCACCAACTGACAGCTCCACCATTTAATAAAAACACGTATCCGGTTTGTGACTTAGAGTCATCCGGATCAGTGTCAAAGCTTGCATCGACGTAACCATTTACGACGAGCTCTTTGTCACCTCCATATACGAGAAACATATCCTTAGTCCTTTTCAGGTATTTCAGGATGTTCTTGACCGCTATCCAGTGATCCAATCCTGGATTACTTTGGTACCTCCCTGCTAAACTGATAGCAAGGCACACATCAGGTCTGGTACACAACATTGCATACATGATAGAGCCTTTGGCTGAAGCATAGGGAACACCTTTCATTTTCTCTCTATCTTCTGCAGTGGTCAGGCATTGAGTCTGACTCAACTTCACACCTTGTAATACAGGCAAGAACCCTTTCTTTTCCTGATCCATTTTGAACTTCTTCAATACTTTATCAAGGTATGTGCTTTGTGAAAGTCCAATTAAGCGTCTTGATCTATCTCTATAGATCTTGATGCCGAATATATAAGCAGCTTCACCGAGGTCTTTCATTGAAAAATTCTTATTCAAGTATCCTTTTATGCTATTCAGAAATTCAGTATCATTTCCGATCAACAATATGTCATCTACATATAATATCAGAAATGCTATGGAGCTCCCACTCACTTTCTTGTAAATACATGCTTCTCCAAAAGTCTGTATAAAACCATATGCTTTGATCACACTATCAGAGCATATATTCCAACTATGAGAGGCTTGCACCAGTCCATAAATGAATCGCTGGAGCCTGCACACTTTGTTAGCACCTTTTGGATCGACAAAACCTTCTGGTTGCATCATATATGACTCTTCTTTAAGATATCCATTAAGGAATGCAGTTTTGACATCCACTTGCCAAATTTCATAACCATAAAATGCGGCAATTGCTAACATGATTCAGACGGACTTAAGCATCGCTACGGGTGAGAAGGTCTCATCGTAGTCAAATCCTTGAACTTGTCAAAAAACTTTTGCAACAAGTCGAGCTTTGTAGACAGTAACATTACCGTCAGCGTCAGTGTTCTTCTTGAAGATCCATTTATTCTCTATGGCCTGCCGATCATCAGGCAAGTCAACCAAAGTCCACACTTTGTTCTCATACATGGATCCCATCTCAAATTTCATGGCCTCAAGCCATTTTGCGGAATATGGGCTCATCATTGCTTCCTCATAGCTTGTAGGTTCGTCATGGTCAAGCAACATGACCCCTAGAACAGGATTACCGTACCACTCTGGTGCGTATCTTACTCTGGTTGACCTACAAGGTTCGGTAGTAACTTGATCAGAAGTTGCATGATCATCATCATTAGCTTCCTCACTTACTAGTTTAGGAATCACTGGAACTGATTTCAGTGATGAACTACTTTCCAATAAAGGAGCAGGTACAATTACCTCATCAAGTTCTACTTTCCTCCCACTCACTTCTTTCAAGAGAAACTCCTTCTCTAGAAAGGATCCATTCTTGGCAACGAATATCTTGCCTTCGGATCTGTGATAGAAGGTGTACCCAATAGTCTCCTTTGGGTATCATATGAAGACACATTTCTCCGATTTGGGTTCGAGCTTATCAGGTTGAAGTTTTTTCACATAAGCATCGCAGCCCCAAACTTCAAGAAGCGACAACTTGAGTTTCTTGCCAAACCACACTGCATAAGGTGTTGTCTCAACGGATTTAGATGGTGCCCTATTTAATGTGAATGCAGCGGTCTCTAAAGCATAACCCCAAAACGATAGCGGTAAATCAGTGAGAGACATCATAGATCGCACCATATCTAATACAGTGCGGTTACGACGTTTGGACACACCATTACGTTGTGGTGCTCCGGGTGGTGTGAGTTGCAAAACTATCCCGCATTGTTTCAAATGAAGTCCAAACTCATAACTCAAATATTCACCTCCAGGATCAGATTGTAGAAACTTGATTTTCTTGTTACGACGATTTTCCACTTCACTCTGAAATTCTTTAAACTTTTCAAATGTTTCAGACTTATATTTCATTAAGTAGATATACCCATATCTGCTCAAATCATCTGTGAAGGTGAGAAAAAAAACGATATCCGTTGCGAGCTTCAATGTTCATTGGACCACATACATCATTATGTATGATTTCCAATAACTCTGTTGCTCGCTCCATTGTTACGGAAAACGGAGTTTTACTCATCTTGCCCATGAGGCATGGTTCGCAAGTACCAAGTGATTCATAATCAAGTGATTCTAGGAGTCCATCAGAATGGAGTTTCTTTATGCACTTTACACCAATATGACCCAAATGACAGTGCCACAAATAAGTTGCACTATCATTATCAACTCTGCATCTTTTGGCTTCAATACTATGAACATGTGTATCACTACTATCAGGATTTAGTAAAAATAGACCACTCATCAAGGGTGCATGACCATAAAAGATATTACTCATATAAATAGAACAACCATTATTCTCTGATTTAAATGAATAACCGTCTCGCATCAAACAAGATCCAGATATAATGTTCATGCTCAACGCTGGCACCAAATAACAATTATTTAGGTCTAAAACTAATCCCGAAGGTAGATGTAGAGGTAGTGTGTCAATGGAGATCACATTGACTTTGGAACCATTTCCCACGCGCATCGTCACATCGTCATCTTCGCTTAATCCGTAGCCCCTGTTTCGAGTTGCAAATGTTAGCAACTGAACCGGTATCAAATACCCAGGCACTACTGCGAGCATTAGTAAGGTACACATCAATAACATGTATATCAAATATACCTTTCACTTGGCCATCCTTTTTCTCCGCCCAATACTTGGGGCAGTTCCGCTTCCAGTGACCAGTCCCTTTGCAGTAGAAGCACTCAGTCTCAGGCTTAGATCCAGACTTGGGTTTCTTCACTTGAGCAGCAACTGGCTTGTTCTTCTTCTTGAAGTTCCCTTTCTTCCCTTTACCCTTTTTGTTGAAACTGGTGGTCATGTTAACCATCAACACTTGATGCTCCTCCCTGATTTCTACCTCCACAACTTTTAGCATTGCGAAGAGCTCAGGAATCGTCTTATCTATCCCTTGCATATAATAGTTCATCACGAAGCTCTTGTAGCTTGGTGGCAGTGATTGAAGAACTCTGTCAATGACACTATCATCAGGAAGATTAACTCCCAGCCGAGTCAAGTGGTTGTGGTACCCAAACATTCTGAGTATGTGTTCACTGACAGAACTATTCTCCTCCATCTTGCAGCTGTAGAACTTATTGGAGACTTCATATCTCTCAATCCGGGCATTTGCTTGAAATATCAACTTCAACTCCAGGAGCATCTCATATACTCCATGACGTTCAAAACATCATTGAAGTCTCGGTTCTAAGCCGTAAAGCATGGCACAACGACCTATCGAGTAGTCATCAGCTTTGCTCTGCCAGGTGTTCACAACATCTGGTGTTGCTCCTACTGCGGGTTTGTCACCTAGCGGTGCTTCCAGAACGTAATTCTTCTATGTAGCAATGAGCATAATCCTCAAGTTACGAACCCAGTCCATGTAGTTGCTACCATCATCTTTCAACTTAGCTTTCTCTAGGAACACATTAAAATTCAACAGAACAACAGCACGGACCATCTATCTACAACAATATAGACATGCAAAATACTATCAGGTACTAAGTTCATGATAAATTAAAGTTCAATTAATCAAATTACTTAAGAACTCCCACTTAGATAGACATCTCTCTAATCATCTAAGTGATCACGTGATCCATATCAACTAAACCATGTCCGATCATCACGTGAGATGGAGTAGTTTTCAATGGTGAACATCACTATGTTGATCATATCTACTATACGATTCACGCTCGACCTTTCGGTCTCAGTGTTTCGAGGCCATATCTGCATACGCTAGGCTCGTCAAATTTCACCCGAGTATTCTGCGTGTGCAAAACTGGCTTGCACCCGTTGTATGTGAACGTAGAGCTTATCACACCCGATCATCACGTGGTGTCTCGGCACGATGAACTGTAGCAACGGTGCATACTCAGGGAGAACACTTATTACTTGAAATTTAGTGAGAGATCATCTTATAATGCTACCGTCGAACTAAGCAAAATAAGATGCATAAATGATAAACATCATATGCAATCAATATAAGTGATATGATATGGCCATCATCATCTTGTGCCTTTGATCTCCATCTCCAAAGCACCGTCATGATCACCATCGTCACCGGCTTGACACCTTGATCTCCATCAAAGCATCATTGTCGTCTCGCCAACTATTGCTTCTACGACTATCGCTACCGCTTAGTGATAAAGTAAAGCAATTACATGGCGATTTGCATTTCAGACAATAAAGCGACAACCATATGGATCCTGCCAGTTGCCGATAACAGTGTTACAAAACATGATCATCTCATACAATAAAATTTGGCATCATGTATTGACCATATCGCATCACAACATGCCCTGCAAAAACAAGTTAGACGTACTCTACCTTGTTGTTGCAAGTTTTACGTGGCTGCTATGGGCTGAGCAAGAACCGTTCTTACCTACGCATCAAAAACCGCAATGAAGTATAGTGATTGCTTTTTGATCTTCAGAAAGAACCCAGTTGATTGAATCCGATTCAACTAAAGTTGGAGAAACTGACACCCACCAGCCACCTGTGTGCGAAGCACGTCAGTAGAACCAGTCTCGCGTAAGCGTACACGTAATGTCGGTCTGGGCCGCTTCATCCAACAATACCACCGAATCAAGAATCAACTAGTGACGACAAGCAATATGTATATACCCACGCCCACAACTTCTTTGTGTTCTACTCGTGCATACAACATCTACGCATGAACCTGGCTCTGATGCCACTGTTGGGGAACGTAGTAATTTCAAAAAATCCTACGCACACGCAAGATCATGGTGATGCATAGCAACGAGAGGGGAGAGTGTTGTCCATGTACCCTCGTAGACCGTAAGCAGAAGTGTTATGACAGTGCGGTTGATGTAGTCGTACGTGTTCATGATCGACCAATCCTAGTACTGAAAGTACGACACCTCCGCGATCTGCACACGTTTGGCTCGGTGATGTCCCATGAACTCACAATCCAGCAGAGTGTCGAGGGAGAGCTTCGTCAGCACGACGGTGTGATGACGATGATGATGATGCTACCGGAACAGGGCTTCGCCTAAGCACCGCTACGATATGACCGAGGTGGATTATGGTGGAGGAGGGCACCACACACGACTAAGAGATCAATGATCAACTTGTGTCTATGGGGTGCCCTGCTACCTCTTGAGCACTGCGTTGGATTTCCCCGAAGAGGAAGGGATGATGCAGCAAAGTAGCGTAAGTATTTCCCTCAGTTTTTGAAAACCAAGGTATCAATCCAGTAGGAGGCTACGCTCGAGTCCCTCGTACCTACACAAAAACAATAGCTCAAAGCAACCAACGCGCTTAGGGGTTGTCAATCCCTTCACGGTCACTTACGAAAGTGAGATCTGATAGAGATGATAAATAATATTTTTGGTATTTTTGGTATAGAGATGCAAAGTAAATAAAGTAAAAGCAAAGTAAAAACAAAGCAATAATAAAGAAATGGAGATTGATATGATGAGAAAGAGACCCGGGGGCCATAGGTTTCATTAGTGGCTTCTCTCAAGAGCATAAGAATTCTACGGTGGGTGAACAAATTACTGTTGAGCAATTGACAGAATTGAGCATAGTTATGAGAATATCTAGGTATGATCATGTATATAGGCATCACGTCCGAGACAAGTAGACCGAAACGATTCTGCATCTACTACTATTACTCCACTCATCGACCGCTATCCAGCATGCATCTAGAGTATTAAGTTAAAAATAGAGTAACGCCTTAAGCAAGATGACATGATGTAGAGGGATAATTTCATGCAATATGATAAAAACCCCATCTTGTTATCCTCGATGGCAACAATACAATACGTGCCTTGCTGCCCCTTCTGTCACTAGGAAAGGACACCGCAAGATTGAACCCAAAGCTAAGCACTTCTCCCATGGCAAGAACAACCAATCTAGTATGCCAAACCAAACTGATAATTCGAAGAGACTTGCAAAGATAACCAATCATACATAAAAGAATTCAGAGAAGATTCAAATATTATTCATAGATAGACTGGATCATAAACCCACAATTCATCGATCTCAACAAACACACCGCAAAAAGAAGATTACATTGAATAGATCTCCACAAGAGAGGGGGAGAACATTGTATTGAGATCCAAAAAGAGAGAAGCCATCTAGCTACTAGCTATGGACCCGTAGGTCTGAAGTAAACTACTCACACTTCATCGGAAGGGCTTGGATGATGATGTAGAAGCCCTCCGTGATCGATGCCCCCTCCGGCGGAGCTCCGAAACAGGCCCCAAGATGGGATCTCGTGGATACAGAAAGTTGCGTCGGTGGAATTAGGTTTTTGGCTCCGTCCCTGATCGTTTGGGGGTACGTGGGTATATATAGGAGGAAGAAGTACGTCGGTGGAGCTTAGAGGGGCCCATGAGGCAGGGGGCGCGCCCTAGGTGGGGGGGGGGGGCGCCCCCTACCCTCGTGACCACCTCGTGGCTTCCTTGACGGAGGGTCCAAATCTCCTGGATCTTATCTGATGAGAAAATCATGTTTCCGAAGGTTTCATTCCGTTTGGACTCCGTTTGATATTCCTTTTCTTCAAAACCCTAAAACAGGCAAAAAACAACAATTCTGGGCTGGGCCTCCGGTTAATAGGTTAGTCCCAAAAATAATATAAAAGTGGATAATAAAGCCCAATAATGTATAAAACAGTAGATAATATAGCATGGAGCAATCAAAAATTATAGATACGTTGGAGACGTATCAAGCATCCCCATGCTTAATTCCTACTCGTCCTCGAGTAGGTAAATGATAAAAACAGAATTTTTGATGTGGAGTGCTACTTGGCATAATTTTAATGTAATTCTTCTTAATTGTGGTATGAATATTCAGATCCGAAAGATTCAAGACAAAAGTTCATATTGACATAAAAATGATAATACTTCAAGCATACTAACTAAGCAATTATGTCTTCTCAAAATAACATGGCCAAAGAAAGTTCATCCCTACAAAATCATATAGTTTAGTCATGTTTCATTTTCGTCACACAAGAATGCTCTCATCATGCACAACCCCGATGACAAGCCAAGCAATTGTTTCATACTTTAGTAATCTCAAACCTATAAACTTTCACGCCAATATATGAGCGCGAGCCATGGACATAGCACTATGGGTGGAATAGAATATAATGAGGGGGGTTATGTGGAGAAGACAAAAAAGGAGAAAGTCTCACATCAACGAGGCTAATCAATGGGTTATGGAGATGCCCACCGATTGATGTTAATGCAAGGAGTAGGGATTACCATGCAACAGATGCACTAGAGCTATAAATGTCTGAAAGCTCAACAAAAGAAACTAGTGGGTGTGCATCCAACTTGCTTGCTCACGAAGACCTAGGGAACTTGAGGAGGCCCATTGTTGGAATATACAAGCCAAGTTCTATAATGAAAAATTCCCACTAGTATATGAAAGTGATAACATGAGAGACTCTCTACTATGAAGATCATGGTGCTACTTTGAAGCACAAGTGTGGTAAAAGGATAGTAACATTGTCCCTTCTCTCTTTTTCTATTAATTTTTTTGGGCCTTCTCTTTTTTTGGGCCTTCTCTTTTTATGGCCTTTTTTTATTTATTCCTCACTTGGGACAATGCTCTAATAATGATGATCATCACACTTCTATTTATTTACAACTCAATGATTACAAATCGATACTAGAACAAAGTATGACTCTATATGAATGCCTCCGGTGGTGCACCGGGATATGCAATGAACCAAGAGTGACATGTATGAAAGAATTATGAACGGTGGCTTTGCCACAAATACTATGTCAACTACATGATCATGCTAAGCAATATGACAATGATGAATGTGTGATGATGAACGGAATGATGGAAATTTGCATGGCAATATATCTCGGAATGGCTATGGAAATGCCATAATAGGTAGGTATGGTGGCTGTTTTGAGGAAGATATAAGGAGGTTTATGTGTGAAAGATCATATCATATCACGGGGTTTGGATACACCAGCGAAGTTTGCACCGACTCTCAATGTGAGAAAGGGCAATGCACGGTACCGAAGAGGCTAGCAAGGATGGAAGGGTGAGAGTGCGTATAATCCATGGACTCAACATTAGTCATAAAGAAATCACTTACTTATTGCAAAAATCTACAAGTCATCAAAAACCTCGGCACTATGTGCATGCTCCTAGGGGGATAGATTGGTAGGAAAAGACCATCGCTCGTCCCCGACCGCCACTCATAAGGAAGACAATCAAATAACACCTCATGTTTCAAATTTGTTGCATAAAGTTTACCATACGTGCATGCTACGGGACTTGCAAACCTCAACACAAGTATTTCTCAACTTCACAACTACTCAACTAGCATGACTTTGACATTATTACCTCCATATCTGAAAACAATCATCAAGCATCAAACTTTTCTTAGTATTCAACACACTCATAAGAAAGTTTTATTATTAATCTTGCATACCAAGCATATTAGGATTTTAAGCAAATTAGCATGCTATTAAGACTCTCAAAGTAATTTAAGTGAAGCATGAGAGAACAATAGTTTCTATAAAACAAATCCACCACCGTGCTCTAAAAGATATAAGTGAAGCACTAGAGCAAAACTATAAAGCTCAAAAGATATAAGTGAAGCACATAGAGTATTCTATCAAATTCCAAATCATGTATGGCTCTCTCAAAAGGTGTGTACAGCAAGTATGATTGTGGTAAACTAATAAGCAAAGACTCAAATCATAAAAGACGTTCCAAGCAAAACACATATCATGTGGTGAATAAAAATATAGCTCCAAGTAAAGTTACCGATAGAAGTAGACGAAAAAGGGGATGCCTTCTGGGGCATCCCCAAGCTTTGGCTTTTAGGTGTCCTTATATTATATTGGGGGTGCCATGGGCATCCCCAAGCTTAGGTTCTTGCCACTTCTTGTTCCATAATCCATCAAATCTTTACCCAAAACTTGAAAACTTCACAACACAGAACTTAAAGTAGAAAATCTCGTGAGCTCTGTTAGCGAAAGAAAACAAAAGACCACTTCAAGGTACTGTAATGAACTCATTATTTATTTATATTGGTGTTATACCTACTGTATTCCAACTTCTCTATGTATTATAAACTATTTTACTAGCCATAGATTCATCAAAATAAGCAAACAACACACGAAAAACAGACTCTGTCAAAAACAGAACAGTCTGTAGTAATCTGTAGCTAGCGCAAGATCTGGAACCCCAAAAGTTCTAAAATAAATTGCTGGACGTGAGTAATTTATCTATTAATCATCTGCAAAAATAATTAACTAAATATCACTTTCCAAATAAAAATGACAGCAGTTCTCGTGAGCGCTAAAGTTTCTGTTTTTTTACAGCAAGTTCAACAAGACTTTCCCCAAGTCTTCCCAACGGTTCTACTTGGCACAAACACTAATTAAACACAAAAACACAACCAAAACAGAGTCTAAATAATTTATTTATTACTAAACAGGAGCAAAAAGTAAGGAATAAAAATAAAATTGGGTTGCCTCCCAACAAGCGCTATCGTTTAACGCCCCTAGCTAGGCATAACAAGCAAGAATAGATATAGGTATCACCATAATAATAAGATAGATTGTTAAAACTCATTTCATATTCTCTACATTCAGAAGAAAGTTTTCTTTGAGGCAAGCAAAAGTAATCAAAAGGGCTAAATTTGTTGGGACAAAAGTCTCCAAGATCAACCTTGGGAGGTATAGGTTCCTCCTTTGGTCCTTCATATTGCACAACCAATTCATCATTATAAGCATTCTTTTGACAGAACTTTGTGAGCCTATATTCAAGAGAATATCCCAATTCATTATCTCGAATAGCTAAATCATCATTAAGTTCAGAAATTCTATCAACTAAAACATTGGTAGGAACCCTTTTTCTAAGATTTTCATTGAAAGCAACATAGTCTAGAGATTGAAAACGCATTATTTCTTCTTGATCAAAGAGGATAGTCTCTATGGGAGGACGACAAGCATCCACCCTATAATGCGCAAAGATTTCTTTGGCCTCTTTAATTATGAATCGAAACTCATAAGCCAAAAGTATAGTAACGGCACGCTTAACAGAAGAATGCTCAATAATAGAAAATTCTAGGAAAATCCTTTGTATAGAAGGATGCAAGTGCATGAATTGCCTCTCAAGTTCAACTACAAGCATGGCAATAGCGTCCGCAAGACTACTAGTTCTATGAAGAATAGAACTACCCATAGAAGGTAAAGCACTGACACAAGTAAAGAAATCTTGAATAACTCCCTTTCCAATAATATTACCGCTACCAACACGGAATCTTTTTATATGTGAGATAGTGGGTTCTTTAGTAGGAGCATCAAAATTATTATCGACAATAGTATCCCCAATTTCATACATAGAGGCAGAAGGTAAAGAACTAGCCATAACGACAAGCAAACAAACTAACACACGAGCAAACAAAGAGCAAACGGGTAAAAGAGGCAAATAGAGAGGGAGGATAGAGAGAGAGAGAGGGCGAATAAAACGGCAAGGGTGAAGTGGGGGAGACGAAAACGAGAGGCAAATGGCAGATAATGTAATGCGGGAGATAGGGATTGTGATGGGTACTTGGTATGTTGACTTTTGCGCAGACTCCCCGGCAACGGCGCCAGAAATTCTTCTTGCTACCTCTTGAGCACTGTGTTGGATTTCCCCGAAGAGGAAGGGATGATGCAGCAAAGTAGCGTAAGTATTTCCCTCAGTTTTTGAGAACCAAGGTATCAATCCAGTAGGAGGCTATGCTCGAGTCCCTCGTACCTACACAAAAACAATAGCTCAATGCAACCAACGCGCTTAGGGGTTGTCAATCCCTTCACGGTCACTTACGAAAGTGAGATCTGATAGAGATGATAAATAATATTTTTGGTATTTTTGGTATAGAGATGCAAAGTAAATAAAGGAAAAGAAAAGAAAAAACAAAGCAATAATAAAGTAATGGAGATTGATATGATGAGAAAGAGACCCGGGGGCCATAGGTTTCACTAGTGGCTTCTCTCAAGAGCATAAGTATTTTACGGTGGGTGAACAAATTACTGTTGAGCAATTGACAGAATTGAGCATAGTTATGAGAATATCTAGGTATGATCATGTATATAGGCATCATGTCTGAGACAAGTAGACCGAAACGATTCTGCATCTACTACTATTACTCCACTCATCGACCGCTATCCAGCATGCATCTAGAGTATTAAGTTAAAAACAGAGTAACGCCTTAAGCAAGATGACATGATGTAGAGGGATAATTTCATGCAATATGATAAAAACCCCATCTTGTTATCCTCGATGGCAACAATACAATACGTGCCTTGCTGCCCCTTCTATCATTGGGAAAGGACACCGCAAGATTGAACCCAAAGCTAAGCACTTCTCCCATGTCAAGAACAACCAATCTAGTAGGCCAAACCAAACTGATAATTCGAAGAGACTTGCAAAGATAACCAATCATACATAAAAGAATTCAGAGAAGATTCAAATATTATTCATAGATAGACTGGATCATAAACCCACAATTCATCGATGTCAACAAACACATGCAAAAAGAAGATTACATCGAATAGATCTCCACAAGAGAGGGGGAGAACATTGTATTGAGATCCAAAAAGAGAGAAGAAGCCATCTAGCTACAAGCTATGGACCCGTAGGTCTGAAGTTAACTACTCACACTTCATCGGAGGGGCTTGGATGATGATGTAGAAGCCCTCCATGATCGATGCCCCCTCTGGCGAAGCTCCAGAACAGGCCCCAAGATGGGATATCGTGGATACAAAAAGTTGCAGTGGTGGAATTAGGTTTTTGGCTCCATCCCTGATCGTTTGGGGGTACGTGGATATATATAGGAGGAAGAAGTACGTCGGTGGAGCTTCGAGGGGCCCACGAGGCAGGGGACGTGCCCTAGGGGGGGCCCTACCCTCGTGACCACCTCGTGGCTTCCTTGACGGAGGGTCCAAGTCTCCTGGATCTTATTTGATGAGAAAATCACGTTTCCGAAGGTTTCATTCTGTTTGGACTCCGTTTGATATTCCTTTTCTTCGAAACCCTAAAACAGGCAAAAAACAACAATTCTGGGCTGGGCCTCCGGTTAATAGGTTAGTCCCAAAAATAATATAAAAGTGGATAATAAAGCCCAATAATGTATAAAACAGTAGATAATATAGCATGGAGCAATCAAAAATTATAGATACGTTGGAGACGTATCATGCCCCCACCCCGTATATAAATGAGTGGAGGAGGGGGAGGGTCGGCCCTCTACTATGGCGCGCCCTGGGGAGTCCTACTCCCACCGGGAGTAGGATTCCCCCCATCCATGTAGTAGGAGTAGGAGAGAAGGAAAGGGAAGAGAGAAGAGAAGGAAGGAGGGGGCGCCGCCCCTCCCTGATACGTCTCCAACGTATCTATAATTTTTGATTGTTCCATGCTATTATATTATCTGTTTTGGATGTTAATGGGTTTTATTTTACACTTTTATATTATTCTTGGGACTAACCTATTAATCCAAGGCCTAGTGCAAATTCCTGTTTTTTTGCATATTTTAGTGTTTCGCGGGAAAGGAATATCAAACGGAATCCAAACGTAATGAAACCTTCGGGAACGTGATTTTTGGAACAAACATGATCCAAGGACTTGGAGTGGACGTCAAGAAACGAACAAGGTGTCCACGAGGCAGGGGGCACGCCTACCCCCTGGGCACGCCCTCCCCCATCCTAGGCACCTCGTGGCTCAACCGACCTACTTCCTCCTCCTATATATATATATACTCATATACCCTGAAAACAACCAGGAGCACCACGAAACCCTATTTCCACCGCCGCAACCTTCTGTACCCAAGAGATCCCATCTTGGGGCCTTTTTTGAAGCTCCACTGCAGGTGGCATCGGTCATGGAGGGCCTCTACATAAACTCCATGGCCCCTCCGATGATGCGTGAGTAATTAACTTCAGACCTTCGGGTCCATAGTTATTAGCTAGACGACTTCTTCTCTCTCTTTGAGTCTCAATACAAAGTTCTCCTTGATCTTCTTGGAGATCTATTCAATGTAACTCTTTTTGCGGTGTGTTTGTCGAGATCCGATGAATTGTGAATTTATGATCAAGTCTATCTATGAAAAATATTTGATTCTTCTCTGAAATCTTTTATGCATGATTGGTTATCTTTGCAAGTCTCTTCGAATTATCTATTTGGTTTGGCCTACTAGATTGATCTTTCTTGCAATGGGAGAAGTTCTTAGCTTTGGGTTCAATCTTGCGCTGCTCGATCCTAGTGACAGAAAGGGAAACGACACGTATTGTATTGTTGCCACGAGGATAAAAAGATGGGATTTATATCATATTGCTTGAGTTTATCCCTCTACATCATGTCATCTTACCTAATGTGTTACTCTGTTCTTATGAACTTAATACTCTAGATGCATGCTGGATAGCGGTCGATGTGTGGAGTAATAGTAGTAGATGCAGCCAGGAGTCGGTCTACTTGTCACGAACGTGATTCCTATATACATGATCATGCCTAGATATTCTCATAATTATCCGCTTTTCTATCAATTGCTTGACAGTAATTTGTTCACCCACCGTAATACTTATGCTATCTTGAGAGAAGCCACTAGTGAAACCTATGGCCCTCGGGTCTATTATCCATCATATTAATCTCCCGTCAACAAGCTATTTCCATTACCTTTTATTTTGCAATCTTTACTTTTACTCTTTATCATAAAAATACCAAAAATATTATCTTATCATCTCTATCAGATCTCACTCTCATAAGTGACCGTGAAGGGATTGACAACCCCTTTATCGTGTTGGTTGCGAGGTTCTTATTTGTTTGTGTAGGTACGAGGGACTTGCGTGTGGCCTCCTACTGGATTGATACCTTGGTTCTCAAAAACTGAGGGAAATACTTACGTTACCTTGCTGCATCACTCTTTCCTCTTCAAGGGAAAACCAACGCAGTGCTCAAGAGGTAGCAAGAAGGATTTCTGGCGCCATTGATGGGGAGTCTACGCATAAGTCAAGACATACCAAGTACCCATCACAAACTCGTATCCCTCGCATTACATTATTTGCCATTCGCCTCTCGTTTTCCTCTCCCCCACTTCACCCTTGCCGTTTTATTCGCCCTCCTTTTCCATTTGCTTTTTCTTTCATTTGCTTTGTCGTTATGGCCAGTCTTTTATCCACTCATTTATCTCCCGAGAATGAAGTCCTTAATTTTAAACAAAGGGAGGGAGAAAATCTAAAAGATGCTTGGTATAGAATTTGCAATGCACAGAATAAATCTACTAGGAAGCAGGCCACTTCCGTTCTTCTTCACAATTTTTATGTTGGCATCATTCCTTGGAATAGATATATTCTTGATACCATTACCGGAGGAAATTTCTTGGGTAGCCACACTTTTGATTCTTATAATGCTATGATAGATTTTTTTGGCACACCACCCCTCTTGGTTAATGGAACTATGTTAACTTTGGAACATGTTATGCAAAGGCTCGATATTATTGAAAATAAAGTTGCCACTGTTGAATTGATTGATAATTTGGATAAAAAGATCCACAACCAAATTACCCAATATGGATCTAAGGTAGGAGTTACTTTGAAAAGTTTTAAAGAAAAAGAACCCATAGTTAATGAAAGAATAGAACAAGATTCCACTAGAATTGATAAGCTTGAGGGTATTATTACCAACTTAGGGTCCGCTTTTTCTACCATAAGGAATACTTCAATTCCTCCTACCAAATTTTCCAAACTAATGTATGTTCCTAAAAATAAGGGTGAAACTTCTAATAAGGAAAATGCGGATCTCAAATCCATAAGTGTTCACCCCAACTTTCTCGCTATCGTTAAGGAACCTTTTGCTACAAATGATTTTCTTGGTTTCTTTACTCAGAATTTAATCATTAATAAAAAGAAGGAAACTCTTAAGGGTTATAAGTGTTCTATTGAAGAATTGCATACCAAAGATGATAATACCTAGATCTATCCTTGCTTTTATGCCTAGCTAGGGGCGTTAAACGATAGCTCTTGTTGGGAGGCAACCCAATTTTATTTTTGTTCCTTGCTTTTTGGTTATGTTTAGTAATAAATAATTCATCTAGCCTCTGTTTAGATGTGGTTGTATACTTTCAAATTAGTGTTTGTGCCAAGTAGAACCTTTGGGAAGACTTGGGGAAAGTCTTTGCGATCTTACTGTAAAAAACAGAAACTTTAGCGCTCACGAGATTTGCTGACTTTTTTTACTGGAGAGTGCTATTTAGTTAATTATTTTTGAAGATAATTAATAGATAAATTCCTCACGTCCAGAAATTTATTTTAGAATTTTTGGGGTTCCAGAAGTATTCTAAACCTACAGATTACTACAGTCTGTTCTGTTTTTGACAGATTCTGTTTTTCGTGTGTTGTTTGCTTATTTTGATGAATCTATGGCTAGTAATAGAGTTTATGAACCATAAAAAAGTTGGTATACAGTAGGTTTAACACCAATATAAATAAATAATGATTTCATTACAGTACCTTGAAGTGGTGGTTTGTTTTCTTTTGCTAACGGAGCACACGAGATTTTCTTTTAAGTTTTGTGTTCTGAAATTTTCAAGTTTTTTGTAAAGATTTGATGGGTTATGGAACAAGGAGAGGCAACAGCCTAAGCTTTGGGAGGCCCAAGGCACCCCAAGGTAAAATCCAAGGACAACCTAAATCCTAAGCTTGGGGATGCCCCGGAAGGCATCCCCTCTTTCGTCCATCGGTAACTTTACTTGGAGCTATATTTTTATTCGCCACATTATATGTGTTTTGCTTGGAGCGTCTTGTATGATTTGAGTCTTTGCCTTTTAGTTTACCACAATCATCCTTTCTGTACACACATTTTGGGAGAGACACACATGAATTGGAATTTATTAGAATTCTCTATGTGCTTCACTTATACCTTTTAAGCTAGATAATTTTGCTCTAGTGCTTCGCTTATATCTTTTAGAGCACGGTGGTGGTTTTATTTTATAGAAATTATTGATCTCTCATGATTCACTTATATTATTTTGAGAGTCCCTTAGAACAACATGTTAATTTTCTTTGGTTATGAATGTAGTCCTAACATGATAGGCATCCAAGATCGGTATAATAAAAACTTTCATAAAAAGTGCATTGAGTACTAGGAGAAGTTTGATACTTGATAATTTTTTTGAGACATAAAGGTGGTAATATTAGAGTGTGCTAGTTGAGCAGTTGTGAATTTGAGAAATACTTGCGTTGAAGTTTGCAAGTCCCGTAGCTTGCACGTATGGTGACCGTTGTGTAACAAATTTGAAACATGAGGTGTTATTTGATTGTCTTCCTTATGAGTGGCGGTCGGGGATGAGCGATGGTCTTTTCCTATCAATCTATCCCCCTAGGAGCATGCGCGTAATGCTTGGTTTTTGATGACTTGTAAATTTTTGCAATAAGTATGTGAGTTCTTTATGACTAATGTTGAGTCCATGGATTATACGCACTCTCACCCTTCCATCATTGCTAGCCTCTTCGGTATCGTGCATTTCCCTTTCTCACCTTGAGAGTTGGTGCAAACTTTTGCCGGTGCATCCAAACCCCGTGATATGATACGCTCTGTCACACATAAACCTCCTTATACCTTCCTCAAAACAGCCACCATACCTACCTATTATGGTATTTCCATAGCCATTCCAAGATATATTGCCATGCAACTTTCCACCATTCCGTTTATCATGACACATATCATCATTGTCATATTTCCTTGCATGATCATGTAGTTGACATCGTATTTGTGGCAAAGCCATCGTTCATAATTTTTCATACATGTCACTCTTGATTCATTGCCCTTCCCGGTACACCGCCGGAGGCATTCATATAGAGTCATACTTTGTTCTAGTATCGAGTTGTAATCATTGAGTTGTAAATAAATAGAAGTGTGATGATAATCATTAATAGGTCATTGTCCCAAATAAAAAAAGATAAAGGCCAAATTAAAAAAGGAAGACCCCAAAAAATATAATTAAAAGAGGCAATGCTACTATCCTTTTTCCACACTTGTGCTTCAAAGTAGCACCATGATCTTTATGATAGAGAGTCTCTTGTTTTGTCACTTTCATATACTAGTGGGAATTTTTCATTATAGAACTTGGCTTGTATATTCCAACAATGGGCTCTCTCAAATGACCTAGGTCTTCGTGAGCAAGCAAGTTGGATGCACACCCACTTAGTTTCTTTTGTTCAGCTTCCATACATTTATAGCTCTAGTGCATCCGTTGCATGGCAAACCCTACTCCTTGCATTGACATCAATTGATGGGCATATCCCTAGCCCATTGATTAGCCGTGTCAATGTGAGACTTTCTCCTTTTTTGTCTTCTCCACATAACCCCCACCATCATATTCTATTCCACCCATAGTGCTATGTCCATGGCTCGCGCTCATGTATTGCGTGAAAGTTGAAAAAAGTTTGAGATTACTAAAGTATGAAACAATTGCTTGGCTTGTCATCGGGGTTGTGCATGATGAGAGCATTCTTGTGTGACGAAAGTGGAGCATGACCAAACTATATGATTTTGTAGGGATGAACATTCTTTTGCCATGTTATTTTGAGAAGACATAATTGCTTAGTTAGTATGATTGAAGTATTATTATTTTTATGTCAATATTAGACTTTTGCCTTGCATCTTTTGGATCTGAATATTCATGCCACAATAAAGAAAATTACATTGAGAATTATGTTAGGTAGCATTCCACATCAAAAATTCTGTTTTTATCATTTACCTACTCGAGGACGAGTAGGAATTAAGCTTGGGGATGCTTGATACGTCTCCAACGTATCTATAATTTTTGATTGTTCCATGCTATTATATTACCTATTTTGGATGTTAATGGGCTTTATTTTACACTTTTATATTATTTTTGGGACTAACCTATTAACCCAAGGCCCAGTGCAAATTGTTGTTTTTTTTGCCTATTTCAGTGTTTCGCAGAAAAGGAATATCAAGCGGAATATAAACGGAATGAAACCTTCGGGAACATGATTTTTGGAACAAACGTGATCCAGAGGACTTGGAGTGGACGTCAAGAAACGAAAGAGGTGTCCACGAGGCAGGGAGGCACGCCTACCCCCTAGGCGCGCCCTCCCCCTCATGGGCCCCTCGTGGCTCAACCGACCTACTTCTTCCTCCTATATATACTCATATACCCTGAAAACAACCAGAATCACCACGAAACCCTATTTCCACCGCCGCAACCTTCTGTACCTAAGAGATCCCATCTTGGGGCCTTCTTTGGAGCTCCGCCGGAGGGGGCATCGATCACGAAGGGCCTCTACATCAACTCCATGGCCCCTCCGATGATGTGTGAGTAGTTTACTTCAGACCTTCGGGTCCATAGTTATTAGCTGGATGGCTTCTTCTCTCTCTTTGAATCTCAATACAAAGTTCTCCTTGATCTTCTTGGAGATCTATTCGATGTAACTCTTTTTGCGGTGTGTTTGTCGAGATCTGATGAATTGTGGGTTTATGATCAAGTCTATATATGAACAATATTTGATTCTTCTCTGAAATCTTTTATGCATGATTGGTTATCTTTGCAAGTCTCTTCGAATTATTAGTTTGGTTTGGCCTACTAGATTGATCTTTCTTGCAATGGGAGAAGTGCTTAGCTTTGGGTTCAATCTTGCGGTGCTCGATCCGAGTGACAGAAAGGGAAACGACACGTATTGTATTGTTGCCATCGAGGATAAAAAGATGGGGTTTATATCATATTGCTTGAGTTTATCCCTCTACATCATGTCATCTTACCTAATGCGTTACTCTGTTCTTATGAACTTAATACTCTAGGTGCATGTTGGATAGCGGTCGATGTGTGGAGTAATAGTAGTAGATGCAGGCAGGAGTTGGTCTACTTGTCACGGACGTGATGCCTATATACATGATCATGCCTAGATATTCTCATAATTATTCACTTTTCTATCAATTGCTCGACAGTAATTTGTTCACCCACCGTAATACTTATGCTATCTTGAGAGAAGCCACTAGTGAAACCTATGACCCCCGGGTCTATTCTCCATCATATTAATCTCCCGTCAACAAGCTATTTCCATTACTTATTATTTTGCAATCTTTACTTTTACTCTTTATCATAAAAATACCAAAACTATTATCTTATCATCTCTATCAGATCTCACTCTCGTAAGTGACTGTGAAGGGATTGACAACCCCTTTATCACGTTGGTTGCGAGGTTCTTATTTGTCTGTGTAGGTACGAGGAACTTGCGTGTTGCCTCCTACTGGATGTATACCTGGGTTCTCAAAAGCTGAGGGAAATACTTACGCTACTTTACTGCATCACCGTTTCCTCTTCAAGGGAAAACCAACGCAGTGCTCAAGAGGTAGCACCCCCTAGTCCAATTCGGACTAGGCCTTGGGGGGCTGATACGTCCATTTTGCATCATGCTTCTATATCAATATTTATTGCATTATGGGCTGTTATTACACATTATATCACAATACTTATGCCTATTCTCTATTATTTACAAGGTTTGCATGAAGAGGGGGAATGCCGACAGCTGGAATTCTGGGCTGGAAAAGGAGAAAATATTAGAGACCTATTTTGCACAACTCCAAAAGTCCTGAAACTTCACGGGAGCACATTTCAGAATATATAAAAAATATTGGGCGAAAGAAGTACCAGAGGGGGACCACCCACCGCCCACGAGGGTGGGGGGCGCGCCCTACCCCCTGGGCGCCCCCTGCCTCGTGGGCCCCCTGGTGGCCCTCTGATGCCCATCTTTGGCTATATGGAGTCTTTCATCGAGGAAAATATCATAAGCAAGCTCATGGGACGAAACTCCGCCACCACGAGGCGGAACCTTGGCGGAACCGATCTAGGGCTCCGGTCGAGCTGTTCTGCCGGGGAAACTTCCCTCCGGGAGGGGGAAATCATCACCAACGATCCTCTCAACGGGAGGGGGTCAATCTCCATCAACATCTTCACCAGCACCATCTCATCTCAAACCCTAGTTCATCTCTTGTACCCAATATTTGTATCTAAACCTCAGATTGGTACCTGTGGGTTGCTAGTAGTGTTGATTACTCCTTGTAGTTGATGCTAGTTGGTTTACTTGGTGGAAAATCATATGTTCAGATCCATTATACATATTAATACCCCTCTGATTATGAACATGAATATGCTTTGTGAGTAGTTACATTTGTTCCCGAGGACATGGGAGAATCTTGCTATCACTAATAGGGAAAAGCCTAGTAGTAGCGCTGGTTTTTGGCCTATCACGAGCGCGGGTAAGCGCGCTACTGATAAGGCGCTACAGCTAATGCTTAGTAGTAGCGCCTACTGGCACTCGCTACTGCTATATCAACTTAGTAGTAGCCCTTTCCAAGTCAATCGCTACTGCTAATTATTAGTAGCGCTTTCGAAAACAACCGCTATTACTATTATTCCCCATTCCATTTCTTTTGAATTTTAGGTCGTATTCATATACCTGTATACAATTTTTCATACAGTAGCAATTTAGAGATTGTTTTTACATCGTAATGAGTTATTAAATCACTAGGTGAAAGAACCTTGGATTAGTTTCAAGTGCATGTATCCAAAGTAACCAATGGTCACTTTGGATCCATCCATTTGAAACTAATTGGCGGTTCTTTCACCCAATGACATAATAACTTCTCATCATCATCATAATTGTCACATCCCTAGCTTCTCGTGTTGCCTAGTGTTTGCATCTTGCTTGCATCATGTTTAAATTTCTGAAACTTGAATTGAGGATTGTTGAAACCTCAGAAATCTGATTAAAAGAAGGGCAAGCACCCTTTAAATAGCATTCTGTGAATCCAAAATGCCTAAAAATAGTTTTATGAATTTTGGCAAGAGTTATATATCAAACCAAAATTCTGGAACATTTTTAAGGAATTATTTGGTCTCTGAATTTAAATCAATAATCTATTTGAATTTGGGGATATATTCATAATATATAATGAATATATTTTCAAATGCTTTGAAATGTTTTATGTACTTTTGGAATAGTCCAGAGAGGTAACATAAAATATCTCAGAGTGTTTTGGCACTGTTTTGAATTCATTTTGAATTTTGAATCAGTGACAAAATGTATAAATAAAAACACAA
Organism: Triticum monococcum; assembly: GCA_034509565.1. NCBI lineage: Eukaryota > Viridiplantae > Streptophyta > Magnoliopsida > Poales > Poaceae > Triticum > Triticum monococcum. Next base: position 676,225,092 of record CM067842.1, on the reverse strand, counting down.
CAAAACAGATATCAAATTAGAAAAGGTAACAGAAATAAAAGAGAGGAACCTTACCATGCTGCCCACCACTGTAGTGGCCTACTGGCCAAAGCTAGCCCGGCCCACCAGGGGCAGCGCTGTCGTCTTCCTCCTGCGAGGAGGAGAAGAAGCTGCATGCCCAATGCGTAGGCGAGCCGCGCTGGCTCCTCCCTGCCTGCGTGCCCCCCCTCGACTGCCTGGTTGCCGCCACGCACACCCCCCGACCGCCTCATCCTCTCCCCTCTCTCCCTGGACCTCTTTCCCCTCCTCTGGCTCCCTCTCCCTCTCTTCTCGAGCGCACCAGAGGGCGCCGCCGTGCTCTACCATGGCTACCGACCACCCCACGCCACGCCGACGCGCCAAGAAGCCCCGCCTCATTCCCCTCTTCCTCCTCACCAAGGCGGAAGGCGCCAGAAGCCCTGTGATGCCGCCAACATCATCTTCTTCCTCGCCGGTCGCCGGAGATCCTCGTTGTTGCCCCGACTGCTCCGGACCGTCTCCGAGCTCGCTGACCTCCCCATCTGACTCGCCGTGAGCCTCTGACCCTGCCCATCCCTCTCTTCTTCCCCGTAGGCCTCTGTAGCCACCGGACCGCCTACGCACGAACCCGCCGCCGCCTGCGCTCGCCGCTGACGCGACTCCGGCGACCAAATGGTCCGCCTGACGCGTCCAACCCACTCACCGCATCGTGTAGATCACGTAGGAGCTGGCCCCGTTATTCCAGAGCCACCGCAATGACGAGTTCGGCCTCGCCCGAACTCCGGCAGCCGCAAGGCTTGTCGCCGGCGTCGATTCCGGTTGTCCCAGGCCCGACAACCACCAGCACTCGATGCACCGTCGCGCCAGCTTTCTAGAGAGCCCAGCCAAGCTTCGAACGAAGCACCACAGCTCGACTCCGAGCACCTCCGCCGCACCTGGCCATCGCCGGCGGCCTAACTCCGGCGAAGCCGACGTGGCGATGTCATTAGCCTCTAATGACGCCTTAACTAACACCCTAGTGCCACTGCCGTGTGGGCCCCGATGCCAAAATTAATTAGTTTAATTTCTGTTTAGATTAGTGCTAATCTTGCGGACCCCACGTGTCAGCTTTGACTTTGGTCAAGTCAACATTGACCAACCCCACACGTCAGTGACTCATGCCAGCATTGTGTCACTGACCAGTGGACCCCACTGGTCAGGTTTGACCTAGACCGCTGCTGTTGACTTGCTGACACAGGCATGACGCAGTGCTGACGCAATAAGTCATTTCTAGTTTAAAAATAATTCAGAAATTCCAGAAATTGCCTAAACTTCTAAAAATCATAGAAATTCAACCGTAACACCAAATGAAATAAATTATATATGAAAGATTATCAGAAAATTCAAGGAATCCATATGTACCATTTTCATGCATGTTTGAACAATGTTTGTCCTCTGTTTTGGACAAAACCAATAAAGGGCATTTAAATAATCATATATGGAGTTGGAATTTGAATCTTGTATTCAAACCAACTTCATTTAAATCATAACTAGATACATTAGCTCAAATCACAGCATATTGCCATGTCATGATCATGCATCATATTGTCGCATATGCATTGATTGTGTTCTTCTCTTTTGCCGGTGTTTGTCCCCCTTCAGTAGACGACGTTCCGACGATGTGATCGTTGACACTGATGAAGACCCAATGATATCTTTAGAAGTGCCAGGCAAGCAAAACCCCCTTGTTCATTCCGATACAATCCCACTCTCTCGCTCCTGCTCTCTTTTACTGCATTAGGACAACACGATTCCTCTGTTACTTGTTGCGGTAGTTGAACCCCTTATCCTCTACATGACCTGTCATTGCCACAGTAAATAGATGAAACCCACTAGCATGAGTAGGAGTTGTTTGAGCCCTGATGTGACTACTCATTCATGCTTGTTTGTCATGCCTGCTACTGCTTAGAGTTGAGTCAGGTCTGATTCATCGGGGATGAATCGGAGGTGTGTAAACATGTCCTACTGTTGAGAGCTAAGTGTGTGAACACGAATTGGTAAAGGTAGCGGTGAGAGGCCATGTAGGAGTACATGGTGGGTTGTCTCATTGAAACCGTTCTTAAGAACTAAGTTCTGTGTCTGTGATCCATGAACAACTACTACCACTCATTGGGATCCTTAATTGACACTCTCGGCTTCTTAATCACCCTAGTCCTCTGTCCAGGAGTTGCAACTAGTTTCCGGTGTTTGTAGGATATGTGTTGGTGGCCGTGCGTAGCACTGACCCCAGGGGTGGGCTATGTTGCGGTAGATACACCGTGGCCGGGCATGTCGGGCGCCCGTTTGGTGTCTCGGAACCCTATACACATCGTTTAGGGACGTATGTGGAAACCTCGGCCGGACTCCCTGCGGATGGAACCTGGACAGGTGATAAACCTGAACTAGAGACTTGAGTGTTTAGGTAGGCCATGGTCGACACCCTCGTTGGGCTTCTGCTTGAAGGTTGCCGAGTACATGTCATGTAAACGACGGTAAGTGGTGGGAGCGTGTGTGAAGAAGTACACCCCTGGAGGGTTATCATTATCTATTTGAATAGCCGGATTCCTCGGATATGGAAACTTGGACCCCTTGCATAGTTCATAGACAAGTGAAAATGGATACTCTAAAACTCGCCAGATGAGTGTGAGTGCTATGGATGGCCTGCTCGTAGGGAGGCGGGAGCGGATCCATAGTGGTGTATTGAATGGTGAATATGTGGACTCGTGTGCGACACCTCAAAAGAGTTGCTTGCACTCATAGTTTCAGGTTAGCCACTAAGTCAAAGCTGGCTTGCTGTAGTCAAGCTCCACCACCCCCCTTGTTGATACCGATGCATATGTAGCTAGTTCTGATGTAAGTCTTGCTGAGTACCTTTGTACTCACGTTTGCTTAATTTATGTTTTGTAGAGAGACTTTAGTCTCGCTAGTAGTTCCGCGTGGACTTCGACGTTTACCTTGATACCTCAGCTACGATCTTGTGCCCTCGGCAGGATCTGGTAGATAGTCAGGCTTCTCAGCCGTTTTCATTTGTAGATGTCTGTACTCAGACATGTTAAGCTTCCGCATGTGCTTTGACTTGTATGCTCTGAATATTGGGTCATGAGACCCATGTTTGTAATATCTCACTCCTCGGAGCCTAATGAATAATACTTGAGTTGTAGAGTTATGTTGTGATGCCATGTTGTATTTACACATATCGAGCATATTGTGTGTATGATTGAAATGCTTGGTATGTGTGGGATCCGACAATCTAGTTGTTTATCCTTGGCAGCCTCTCTTATGGGGAAATGTAGTCTAGTGCTTCCATGAGCCATAGTAGTCCGCTACAGCCCGGTTCACCGGAGTCCTGTTAGCCCAGCACTACTGCTTAGGACACTTGACTGGCCGGCATGTGTTTCACTTCGTTCCTGTGTCTGTCCCTTCGGGGAAATGTCACGCGGTGACATCCGGAGTCCTGTTAGCCCAGTGCTACAACCCAGATTCACACGCTGCTGACCGACATGCTCGATGTGATTCATGTATGCCTGTCCCCATAGGTTATTGCCGCTCTGGGTTCACGACTAGCCATGTCGGCCCGGGTTCTCTGTCATATGGATGCTAGCGACACTATCATATACGTGAGCCAAAAGGCGCAAATGGTCCCGGGCCATGGTAAGGCGACACCCATGGGAATACCGTGGGTGAGGCCGCAAAGTGATATCAGGTGTTACCGGCTAGATCGATGTTACTTGGAATCGGGGTCCTGACAGCTTTGGTATCAGAGCCTGACTGCCTGTAGGATTACCAAGCCAAGCTGGTCGAAGTCGTGTCTAGAAATGCTTTAGTTATATAAGGGAATTGATTGTGGATGGAAACGTAAGGCTCTTTTTACTCCTTATCCTCATGACCTCCTGATCTGAGTCATCATCTTTTCTACGGGGTTAAGAACTAGGCTTCTCTTCTATCTCTCAGGATGACGTGTTACTAAACCGTAGTTGCCTAGGATTGTTGAGTTTAAGCCTCAGTTCAGTTCCTACTACTTCCATATGTCATAGCTGGCCTCGGAACTTTGATATTGTGATGTTGAGTGGTTATGCCACCATTTTGCAGGATGTCTCAAATAATTTTGAGCATTTACAGCCGTTATGCTGTCCGAGTCATCCCAGGTTTCTAACTAGTCTGATGCATTTGCAAATTCCTTCCTCCCGTTACCGACGTTCCTTTGGGCCAGTTTAACCACACTAGTCGGTGAGTTGAGGTACCCTATTGCCTCGACATATATGTTGGAGCTATTATTATGACCCTAGGTGTTTTAGGGAGTCACCTAGTAATCTAGCCATGTTTTGTGTTCCGGTGTGATGATTCTGGCCACCATTCTCGAAAGCATCCCATGATGCCATGTAGTGGTAGGTATTCTATTCATGGGTTCTTGAACCCGAGATTCACCCTACTTCATGTTGTTAGTATTTGCTAGTTCCCTTAAGATATTAGTAACCATGTGATAGTCCTCGAGGTCTGTGGTATATCGTTCTTCCAATACCATGAGCCAATATGGCAGAAGTTATTTGAACCAAAAGATCACATTAGAGTACTCTTGAGGAGTTCTCCATTCATAATTGTGACTCTACCAGTCCTACCTCTCTGCATGGGTTATCCGGAAGAAATATGTTGAACTTTGTTCAACATACTAATCTATGCATCCACAACTCAGAAAGATATATGTTCCTTGAGTTGATCCTCCTCAGCTGTATTCCGACCCTAGTCTATCAATTGATAGTCAGGAATAGCTGTGCATTTGTGTTATCGATGCCTATTATTCTTGTGGTCCGTCAAGCCATTCTATTCCAGATTGACTAGGAGAAACAAGCTCCAGTACCTCATCCATTTCTAGGATTGGGTCAAAGCAGTTGTATTTTGCAGATCAAATGCAATCAAGCTATTGATCTGTTCTACCCTGAAGTACTATCCACTTATGTCAGGAATGTCATGAGAATTGCACTCTCCCTTATGAACCCTTGACGTAGTGATACTTCTCGCCATCATTATTCATTCCTCGGCGTCGTGCTGTCGCAACCGGAATACCGACAAGTGAATCGTGATGTGTGACATCAATACTCCTAGCAACCCTTTGCTTGGTAGTTAATGGACATTAATATCATTCTTAGTGTGCTGATTATTGAATCATCACCCTAAGGTTGATCGTGCTACCTAGTCCTTATTTCCTGGTGCACTCTTCGATCAACGGGTTAGGATTTTGCCAAACCCTTGCTCTTTTGATCATATCGTCTTGCCCTGAAAAGCAAGATTGTTCTCGAGCTTAGTAACATATCGTGGTTCGTGATTTTCCGAAGATCTTCTCGGAAGTATTACCTGGCTGTCACCTGACCGCTATGTTGAGTTCGTGATCAAGTTGGTTTTCTTATAAACCACCCCTTCTCCAAGAATCCGTGTTGGATATCCCTGAGCTGGTTGGTTAAGCTAAACAACAACTTGGAGAGTTGGAAGATAAAAGCTTGTCTGACTTAGTTCATATTAAGGGATATCTTTTTTGTGTGTGTGTGTTGAAGAAAGATGATATCTCCATCGATTGGTCCTCATGATCAGTTGTTGGATCTATTGCCTTGTCAAAACTTTGACTTGAGTATGGGCTATCGTCAAGTCAAATTAGAACCAACGATGTTCATAATGTTGTCTTACTCGTGGTTGATCCCTCGAGCATACACCATTACATCTTTTGGTCTGTCCAATGCTATCACCATGTTCGCATGATGGTGTAGGTCCAGTGATATGGAAATTCCGATGAGTTGCTGTTGAGCCCATCCGCAGCATTTTGTCTCCCCCATGGGTCATGTTGAACATCAACCTAGTGTTGGAAACTTTGTAAGCAATGTCTTCGTGTCCCGTTCATGAAGCTTATGCTTGGATGGAAGAAGTGACTTCCTCGAATTCATGTGCTTTAGGTGCAAGTTGCCGCCATGAATTCGAGAAAGTTGTTTTTGTTTCCTCTGGTACCATCCCAAGTCAGTCATGCATGTGCGAAGTGTGCTATGGTTTGACAGGCTCGCTACCTCCATTCCATTGGTATTCTCTATCACACCAAGCCACTGGCTGATTTGCTCAGGGGAAAGAAGTTTCTTCATAAGAGCTAATCATATGACTTATGCAAGGACTTCGATATCCTTGATGATGGTTCCCAACTAGGACTCGGTAGTGTTTCATTGTAAGACTACTATGTGGTCATGCTTGTCTGGGACAACATGTTCACATGTGTTTAGCAGAACCAGCTCATGTTTTGGAGCTTACTACCATAGTCCATTTCCTGAAAATCTCGCAATGACATCTCGTCGATTTGTGTTGCAAACTTTCATTTTCTTTCTAGATTCGATGAGTCTGGAATATCCTAACACCAACCAGATCTGAATCTCAGGAAGATATGATGGTTGGAACGTACTCCAAGAACTATTTTGTTGGTCCCTCTGTAACCGGTAACGTGGATGTCGTGGCCAACACACCTAACCGGAAGGCCTATTATTGTAGTATCCTGGTTGAAGAAGTTGGTCACCTCCCCATAAGGATCTCGCAGGATCTGCCTCCGTAGTTATTCCTTATGGATTCTTGAGCTTCCGAAGTCCGACCTTTTACTTGATGTTCTAGATATCAAACCATATCTATCAATGGATTATGCTAGCACATCAAGGAAAACATTAGAGGCGGAGTGCTAAATGTCTCTCGGTCGATCGTCCAGATTCTGTTCCCTTAGCCTCGCTAAGGGAAGATCTGAAAAGGTGTTATCTTCCTTTGTATCCGCATCATCCATCACTAGTCATCATGGTAGTATGTCGTGTTTCCAGGATCCTTGCCACGGATGTTGGTAGAACCTTGATGAATATGGAAATGCTCAAGTTCTTGAGAGCACGCGTAAGCAAAATCATCCCTTGTGTTGTCTTCAACAAGGTAGTCCACATCATCCATCCTAGTCCGAGTATGCCATCTCTTCGCACTATCTCAAACGATCAATTGTAAATTGCCTTAAGCTGGTATGAAGAATTTCAATGATCTCTGAATTAAAAGTAATTCTTTTTGCCACTTAAGGGAATACTTCTGCAAGTCACCTTCCTTAAGATGTCTCGTTATGGTATCATGGCAATTATCTCCTCGCTACTTTGAAACTATGCACCATCCTACTTAAGCATGGAATTGTTGCCTACCAAATTTGAACCTTTATCATCCGCTTCTTTCCATCACCCCTGATGTGTGTTTCGTGTCTCAGCTCAAGAGATGTTTTATATCTCACTCCATGAGTTGATCTTAAGTGCTCGATCTCCAAGGAGATCGATTCCTGTAGAATTTCTTTCTGCCGTCATCATGCTGGATGAAGAGCCCGAAAGCAAAGACGTCAAGATCAAGATGACGCAATGAATCAACATCTTCGGGAAGGGCAGTTGGATCGAGAAGACTGCGATAGTTTTGTGACCCCCCCTTATTTCTTACCTCACGACTTGAATCTCGGGACGAGATTCTTGTTTAGTAGGGGTGAGCTGTCACATCCCTAGCTTCTCGTGTTGCCTAGTGTTTGCATCTTGCTTGCATCATGTTTAAATTTCTGAAACTTGAATTAAGGATTGTTGAAACCTCAGAAATCTGATTAAAAGAAGGGCAAGCACCCTTTAAATAGCATTCTGTGAATCCAAAATGCATAAAAATAGTTTTGTGAATTTTGGCAAGAGTTATATATCAAACCAAAATTCTGGAACATTTTAAAGGAATTATTTGGTCTCTGAATTTAAATCAATAATCTATTTGAATTTGGGGATATATTCATAATACATAATGAATATATTTTCAAATGCTTTGAAATGTTTTATGTACTTTTGGAATAGTCCAGAGAGGTAACATAAAATATCTCAGAGTGTTTTGGTACTGTTTTGAATTCATTTTGAATTTTGAATCAGTGACAAAATGTATAAATAAAAACAAAACAAAACAGAGATAAAATTAGAAAAGGTAACAGAAATAAAAGAGAGGAACCTTACCGTGCAGCCCACCACTGTAGTGGCCTACTGGCCAAAGCCAACCCGGCCCACCAGGGGCAGCGCTGTCTTCTTCCTCCTGCCAGGAGGAGAAGCAGCTGCGTGCCCGATGCGCAGGCGAGCCGCGCTGGCTCCTCCCTGCTTGCGTGCCCCCCTCGACTGCCTGGTCACCGCCACGCACACCCCCGACCCCCTCGTCCTCTCCCGTCTCTCCCTGGACCTCTTTCCCCTCCTCTGGCTCCCTCTTCCTCTCTTCCCGAGCGCACCAGAGGGCGCCGCCGTGCTCTACCACGGCCACCGGCCACCCCACGCCCTGCCGACGCGCCAAGAAGCCCCCCTCATTCCCCTCTTCCTCCTCACCAAGGCGGAAGGCGCCGGAAGCCCTGTGATACCGCCAACGTCATCTTCTTCCTCGCCGGTCGCCGGAGATCCTCCTTGCCGCCCCGACTGCTCCGGACCATCTTCGAGCTCGCTGACCTCCCCGTCCGACTTGCCGTGAGCCTCCGACCCTGCCCATCCCTCTGTTCTTCCCCGTAGGCCTCCGTAGCCACTGGACCGCCTACGCCCGAACCCGCCGCCGCCTGCACTCGCCGCCGACGCGACTTCGGCGACCAAATGGTCCACCCAATGCGTCCAACCCACTCACCGCATCATGTAGATCACGTAGGATCTGTCCCCGTTCTTCCAGAGCCACCGCAACGATGAGTTCGGCCTTGCCCGAACTCCGGCAGCCACAAGGCTCGTCGCCGGTGTCGATTCCGGCTGTCCCAGGCCCGACAACCACCACCACTCGACACACCGTCGCACCAGCTTTCCAGAGAGCCCAGCCAAGCTTCGAACGAAGCACCACAGCTCGACTCCGAGCACCTCCGCCGCGCCTGGCCATCGCCGGCAGCCTAACTCCGGCGAAGCCGACGTGGCGATGTCATTAGCCTCTAATGATGCCTTAACTAACACCCTAGTGCCACTTCCGTGTGGGCCCCGGCACCAAAATTAATTAGTTTAATTTCTATTTAGATTAGTGCTAATCTTGCCGACCCCACGTGTCAGCTTTGACTTTGGTCAAGTCAACGTTGACCGACCCACACGTCAGTGACTCATGCCAGCATTGTGTCACTGACCAGTGGACCCCACTGGTTAGGTTTGACCTAGACCGCTACTGTTGACTTGCTAATGCAGGCATGACGCAGTGCTGACGCAATAAGTCATTTGTAGTTAAAAATAATTCAGAAATTCCAGAAATTGCCTAAACTTCTAAAAATCATAGAAATTCAACCGTAACTCCAAATGAAATAAATTATATATGAAAAATTATCAGAAAAATTCAAGGAATCCATATGTACCATTTTCATGCATGTTTGAACAATGTTTGTCCTCTGTTTTGGACAAAACCAATAAAGGGCATTTAAATAATCATATATGGAGTTGGAATTTGAATCTTGTATTCAAACCAACTTCATTTAAATCATAACTAGATACATTATCTCAAATCACAGCATATTGCCATGTCATGATCATGCATCATATTGTCGCATATGCATTGAATGTGTTCTTCTCTTTTGCCGGTGTTTGTCCCCCTTCAGTAGACGATGTTCCGACGATGTGATCGTTGACACTGATGAAGACCCAATGATATCTTTAGAAGTGCCAGGCAAGCAAAACCCCCTTGTTCATTCCAATACAATCCCACTCTCTCGCTCCTGCTCTCTTTTACTGCATTAGGACAACACGATTCCTCTGTTACTTGTTGCGGTAGTTGAACCCCTTATCCTCTACATGACCTGTCATTGCCACAGTAAATAGATGAAACCCACTAGCATGAGTAGGAGTTGTTTGAGCCCTGATGTGACTACTCATTCATGCTTGTTTGTCATGCCTGCTACTGCTTAGAGTTGAGTCAGGTCTGATTCATCAGGGATGAATCGGAGGTGTGTAAACATGTCCTACTGTTGAGAGCTAAGTGTGTGAACACGAATTGGTAAAGGTAGCGGTGAGAGGCCATGTAGGAGTACATGGTGGGTTGTCTCATTGAAACCGTTCTTAGGAACTAAGTTCTCTGTCTGTGATCCATGAACAACTACTACCACTCATTGGGATCCTTAATTGACCCTCTCGGCTTCTTAATCACCCTAGTCCTTTGTCCAGGAGTTGCAACTAGTTTCTGGTGTTTGTAGGATATGTGTTGGCGGCCGTGCGTAGCACTGACCCCAGGGGTGGGCTATGTTGCGGTAGATACACCGTGGCTGGGCATGCTGGGCGCCCGTTTGGTGTCTCGGAACCCTGTACACATTGTTCGGGGCCGTATGTGGAAACCTCGGCCGGACTCCCTGCGGATGGAACCTGGATAGGCGATAAACCTGGACTAGAGACTTGAGTGTTTAGGTAGGCCATGGCCGACACCCTCGTTGGGCTTCCGCTTGAAGGTTGCCGAGTACATGTCGTGTAAACGACGGTAAGTGGTGGGAGCGTGTGTGAAGAAGTACACCCCTGCAGGGTTATCATTATCTATTCGAATAGCCGGATTTCTCGTATATGGAAACTTGGACCCCTTGCATAGTTCATAGACAAGTGAAAGTGGATACTCTAAAACTCGCCAGATAAGTGTGAGTGCTATGGATGGCCTTCTCGTAGGGAGACGGGAGCGGATCCATAGTGGTGTATTGAATGGTCAATATGTGGACTCGTGTGCGCCACCTCAAAAGAGTTGCTTGCAGTCGTAGTTTCAGGTTAGCCACTAAGTCAAAGCTGGCTTGCTGCAGTCAAACTCCACCACCCCCCTTGTTGATACCGGTGCATATGTAGCTAGTTCTGATGTAAGTCTTGCTGAGTACCTTTGTACTAACGTTTGCTTAATTTATGTTTTGCAGAGAGACTTTAGTCTCGCTAGTAGTTCCGCGTGGACTTCGACGTTTAGCTTGATACCTGAGCTACGATCTTGTGCCCTCGGCAGGATCTGGTAGATAGTCAGGCTTCTCAGCCGTTTTCATTTGTAGATGTCTGTACTCAGACATGTTAAGCTTCCGCATGTGCTTTAACTTGTATGCTCTGAATGTTGGGTCATGAGACCCATGTTTGTAATATCTTGCTCCTCGGAGCCTAATGAATAATACTTGAGTTGTAGAGTTATGTTGTGATGCCATGTTGTATTTACACATATCGAGCATATTGTGTGTATGATTGAAATGCTTTGTATGTGTGGGATCCGACAATCTAGTTGTTTATCCTTGGCAGCCTCTCTTATGGGGAAATGTAGTCTAGAGCTTCCATGAGCCATAGTAGTCCGCTACAGCCCGGTTCACCGGAGTCCTGTTAGCCCAGCACTACTGCTCAGGACACTTGACTGGCCGGCATGTGTTTCACTTCGTTCCTGTGTTTGTCCCTTCGGGGAAATGTCACGCGGTGACATCCGGAGTCCTGTTAGGCCAGTGCTACAACCCGGATTCACACGCTGCTGACCAACATGCTCGATGTGATTCATGTATGCCTGTCCCCATAGGTCAGTGCCACTCTGGGTTCACGACTAGCCATGTCGGCCCGGGTTCTCTGTCATATGGATGCTAGTGACACTATCATATACGTGAGCCAAAAGGCGCAAACGGTCCTGGGCCATGGTAAGGCGACACCCATGGGAATACCGTGCGTGAGGCCGCAAAGTGATATGAGGTGTTACCGGCTAGATCGATGTGACTTGGAATCGGGGTCCTGACAATAATATCATTAACAACTTATCATCATAATATATCATTGTCATATAACTCCTCATAATCATCATTTTCGTCCATGATGGGACATCATATAACAACTTCGTCACTAGTTATAATAACAACTCGTCCTCCTCATCATCATAGTACTCATAGTCACTACTCCTACTCAACATCACCATCAAGTCTAAGACATTGGAGTCATATATAATCAACACTAACTAATTGTTCTTAATACTTAGGACCTACTCCTCTCTCCTAGCTAAAATACCATAAAACAGATAAACCGGTCCTTCACCATAATGAAGAATGGACATAAACCTATCTCTAACTTGTGGCTTGCGCACATTCATTTTGTCTCCAATTATTTGCGTGTGCGCATTCATCACTTTGCTCCATTCTTTGATTTTGAGCCTTCCATCGTTTGAAGAAATCGAGTATGAAGTATGGTAAGCCTCCGAAGGAGGTGGTCGTAAGCTAACCATATTCATATCACCTTCGGTAAAGAGTATGTCAGGCACAACCTGCTTCGGGTGCCTCTGTTCAAAAACGAAATAGTAACATATATAGTTAGCAATGGTTTACTTAAGAATAATGTATGCAATGAAGTTACCATCATTAAAAAAACCTTACCAAGTTTTTAGCAATGAAGTTATCATCAAGCAATGTATGGACTAGTGGCACGTATCTAGTATAATTTTGGCTAATAGAGTGACTGGTTTTGAAGGCCTCAACATCTTCTATGAATGAGACAAGATAACCTTTCTCCTCACAATTAAGCTTGGAGTCATAGCTGTAGTATAAGTTGTCTACTACCTTCCGAGTATTTCTTGAAGATAAGAAATAAGCTGAAAATTATAAATAAATAAGTTTAGTATGGACGAACACCAAATATTTTTAAATTATCAACATAAATTACTGAACTTAACAAATTAGTTTGACAAACTCACATCTAGGCAAAACTGGAGGCATATCCACATCCACCCAGATGTTGATATTATCATCATCATCATAATCTTCGGGATGAATATCAAATCTTATTCGCATTCCCTCCTCAAATCCATATGCCTTGCAGAGAGCTTCCCAATTAGAGAAACCGAAATGGGAGCGATCGACCGCATTGTAGAACTTAACCAGAAACTCGTAACCATGTTTAGTTCTTAAGTGAGCCCTCCTCGTCTCCACATTCTCAAAGTCATCTAAACCAAAACCAAGCTTCTCCAATACATATGGTCTAGCATGTCACCGGATCTACTAATCAAATTGAAAAAAATCCATAAATTACAGGTTGAACAAAAGAAGCACAAGTGATGATATTAATTACGATGAAATGCTTGTCGTTGCATATCGTACAAACATCGAAGGTCTCTTCGAGCTTCATGGTGAAAAACCTATCATTTTCCAGGTGAGGAAACCTGTCGCACACACCCCGGTCATCATAGCAGTACCCGAACTCCGGGATCCCATCGTCATCAGACATCTGCTGTGTTCAAAATTCAGAGATTATAACTCGACAGCAAAACCCAAAAAATCCGGCATGACCTTTGCTAAAAAAGGACACATCAAGCGCCTGAAATTTGCCGGAACGGAAATTAATCAACACTCCGGCAAAACATAGGCCACTTATCGATGGTCATTGCATTTCAATGGTTCAAAATATGAAAAAAAAATTGAAAAATATCTTATATATAATCCTAACACTAACTAAACTAGTTTTATTAACTACTTACTAAATAAACTAGTTTTATTAACTACTTACTAAATAAACTAGTTCTATTAAGCACTTACTAAATAAACTAGGTCCATTAAGCACTTAATATAAATAAGCTAGTTATATTAATCACTTGCTAAATAAACTAGTTACCTACGATTTGCAAAAACAGAGACAAGGGAGGGAGGGAGGAGAGAGGAGGGGGAGGGGCGGCCGGAGGAGGAGGGGGAGGGGCCGGCTGGAGGAGGAGGATGAAGGGGCGGCGGGAGGAGGGCTGCCGGCGGAGGAGGGAGGAGGGGGCAGCCGTAGGCGGAGGGAGGAGGGCGCGGTGGGAGGAGGAGGGTGGAGGGCGCGGTGGGAGGAGGAGGGACGGAAGGAGGGAGTACCTCGGTGGCGGGCGGATGGCGGCAGCGGCGGCGACGAACGACAATGGTTATCGGCGCGGGCGAGAGTGACTGGGAGGGTGAGAGAGAGGGTAGGCCGCGTGATGATAAGGTAGGGTTAGTAGTAGCACGGGTATGAAAAAGTGCTACAAGTAAGGAGAATAGCGGTATCGCGGTACGGTGTAAGGCGCTACTGCTATAACTAGCTGGACGGCGAGGTCTTGGCAATTAGAGCACTAGCGCGGTTTAGAGATGACGCGCTACTGCTATTTTTCTTTTAGCAGCGTGTTTTTTCGGCACGCGTTGTTGCTAAATAGCAGTAGCGTCGTATTTTGAAAAGCGCTTCTGGTAATATTCTGTGTATAAGGTTTTCCCTAGTAGTGTATAAGTAGTCATGTGAATTTGGTATTCGTTCGATATTTTGATGAGATGTATGTTGTCATCCCTCTAGTGGTGTCATGTGAACGTCGACTACATGACACTTCACCATTGTTTGGGCCTAGAGGGAGGCATTGGGAAGTAATAAGTAGATGATGGGTTGCTAGAGTGACAGAAGCTTAAACCCTAGTTTATACGTTGCTTCGTAGGGGGCTGATCTGGATCCATATGTTTCATGCTATGGTTAGGTTTACCTTAATACTTTTGTTGTATTTGCGGATGCTTGCAATAGAGGTTAATCATAAGTGGGATGCTTGTCCAAGTAAGGACAGTACCCAAGCACCGGTCCACCCACATACCAAATTATCAAAGTACCGAACGCGAATCATATGAACATGATGAAAACTAGCTTGATGATATTCCCATGTGTCCTCGGGAGCTCTTTTCTCTATATAAGAGTTTGTCCAGGCTTGTCCTTTTCTACAAAAAGGATTGGGATGTATTGCTGCACCTTATTTACTTTTATTACTTGTTACCCGTTACAAATTACCTTACCACAAAACTATCTGTTACCGATAATTTCAGTGCTTGCAGAGAATACCTTGCTGAAAACCGCTTATCATTTCCTTTTGATCCTCGTTGGGTTCGACATCTTACTTATCAAAAAGGTTACGATAGATCCCCTACACTTGTGGGTCATCAAGACTCTTTTCTGGCGCCATTGCCGGGGAGTGAAGCGCCTTTGGTAGGTGGAATTTGGTAAAGAAAAATTTATGTAGTGTGCTGAAATTTACTGTCACTTGTTACTATGGAACATAATCCTTTGAGGGGCTTGTTCGGGGTATCTTCACCCCGACCAGTAGAGCAAAGAGTTGCTCCTCAACCTACTGAACCTACTGAAAATGTTTACTTTGAAATTCCTTCGGTATGATAGAGAAACTGCTAGCTAATCCTTTTACAGCAGATGGAACATTACATCCCGATTTGCACCTAATCTATGTGGATGAAGTTTGTGGATTATTTAAGCTTGAAGGTATGCCCGCGGATGTTATCAATAAGAAGGTCTTCCCTTTATCTTTGAAGGAAGAGGCATTGACATGGTTTAGGCAATGTGATGATATGGGATCATGGAACTACAACCGATTGAAATTGGAATTTCATCAGAAGTTTTATCCTATGCATCTTGTTCATCGTGATCGTAATTATATATATAATTTTTTGCTCGCAAAGGGGAAAGCATTGCTCAAGCTTGGGTGAGGCTTAAGTCAATGTTATATTCATGTCCCAATCATGAGATCTCAAAATAAAATAAATGATTATTCAAAAAATTTATGCTCGGCTTTCTCTTAGTAATCGCTCCATGCTCGATACTTCTTATACTGGATCTTTTATGATGGAGACTATTGAATTCAAATGGGATTTATTGGAAAGAATTAAACGCAACTCTAAATATTGGGCCTCAACGAAGGTAAGGAGTCAGGTATAACACCTAAGTTTTATTGTGTTAAATCTTTTATGGATACCGATGCTTTCCGTGAATTTAGCACTAAATATGGACTTGACTCTGAGATAGTAGCTTCTTTCTGTGAATCCTTCGCTACTCATGTTGATCTCCCTAAGGAGAAGTGGTTTAAATATAATCCTCCCATTGAACTAAAAGTAGTTGCACATATTAAAGTTGAAGAAAAGACTATCACTTATAATGATCCTGTTGTTCCTACTGATTATATTGAGAGACCACCTTTCCCTGTTAGAATAAAGGATCATGCTAAAGCTTCAACTGTGGTTAACAAAAGTAATATTAAGACACCTAAACCCCCTGAGCAAATTAAAGTTGAACCTAGTGTTTCTATGGTTAAAGATCTCTTGACCGATAATATTGATGGGCATGTTATTTACTTCTGCAATGAATCTGCTAGAATTGCTAGACCTGATACTAAAAATAAACATAGACCTATTGTAGGCATGCCTATTATTTCTGTTAAAATAGGAGATCACTCCTATCATGGCTTATGTGATATGGGTGCTAGTGCAAGTGCAATACCTCATTCCTTATACAAAGAAATTATGCATGATATTGCACCTGCTGAGATAGAAGAGATAGATGTTACAATTAAGCTTGCCAATAGAGATACTATTTCACCAGTTGGGATTGTTAGAGATGTTGAAGTCTTGTGTGGGAAAGTTAAATATCCTGCTGATTTTCTTGTTCTTGGTTCCCCACAAGATGACTTTTGTCCCATTATATTTGGTAGACCCTTCTTTAATACTGTTAATGCTAAGATAGACTGCAATAAGGATATTTTTTCTATTGGTTTAGGGGATATGTCTCATGAGTTTAATTTTGCTAAATTTCGTAGACAACCCCATGATAAAGAATTGCCTAGTAAAGATGAAATTACTGGTCTTGATTCTATTGCCGTGCCTCCTAGTGATCCTTTAGAACAATATTTGCTAGACCATGAAAATGATATGTTTATGAATGAAAGAAGGGAAATAGATGAAGTATTCTTTAAACACGGACCTATTTTGAAACACAACTTGCCTGTTGAAATCGTAGGGTATCCTCCTCCAGCTAAAGGTGATCTCGTGTTTGAGGTTAAACCTTTACCTGATACTCTTAAATATGCTTATCTTGGTGAGAAAGAGATATATCCTGTTATTATTAGTGCTAACATTTTAGAGCATGAAGAAAAGAAATTATTGAAAAATCTGAAGAAGCACCGTGCTGCTATTGGATATACTCTTGATGATCTTAAGGGCATTAGTCCCACTCTATGCCAGCACAAAATAAAATTGGAGAAGGGCGCTAAACCAGTTGTTGATCACCAATGATGGTTAAATCCTAAGATGAAAGAAGTGGCAAGAAAAGAAATACTAAAGCTTCTTGAGGCAGGTATAATTTACCCCATTGCTGATAGTCACACTACAAAAAAATACACTTCCGTGATGATACGTGTTTGTCACAGTAGGTCGCGTTTTTTGTCATGCATATACATCCATGACGATTTTATAACAGAATCAAGATAGTCATACCTGTGCTGTCGTAGAAGTGTTCCATGACATTACCAAAATTATCATCACGGAAGTGTCCACTTCCATGACGATAAATCTCGTGTCACAGAAGTGCTTTCGTCAAGGGTGACCAACACATGGCATCCACCGTAATGGAACGCCATTAAGCTATCGGGTCAGGTTTTGGATCTGATAACCCTTTAACAGCCCCGACCAATGGGAAATTTCCACATGTAAAATTCTTATTGGCCGAACAAAACACGTGTCAGCTTGTCAGTGGGTCAGATAGGCGCATATGATATGTCGACACGTGCCACGGCCCACCACTGGCCCATTTAGCTAACAAAGCCGGCCCATTTGACTTGGTCAAAAGTTAATGGGCTGGCCCATGAAAAGCCTGTTAACGGTCTCTTCGCAAATAGCCCATTTTACGGACCTTACGGCCCGTTAGGCCCTAAAGGAAATCGGCCCAACAATGACATGTGGGCCATCGAATATAACACCAACCCATTTCACTTTCGGCCCATGTATGGCCCATGACGTCTTTCGGCACATATGAGGCCTTCGTATCTTTCGGCCCTTTACAGGCCCACGGTGACTCTAGCCCGTAATGAGCAATGAGGCGTCAAATCACAAAGATGCACCTTTCCCATGATTAAGCAACCATCATTTCACTCGTTCCTGAATCCGCTTCTCCCTCATCTTCTTCAACTTAACCACGCGTTGCTTCTGCCGTTGTTCTGCCTCATGTGGGACGCGGATCGGCTTGGTAAAGCACTAACATGTGGGACCGCATGTTAGCAAACCGCTAGGACAACGTCCTCCGAAAATAAGAAGCTTAATACTAGACTTACAAAGGGCTACGTAGCTGCTATGTATACTTTCCATCTAATCTATATATGCCCCCCTGATTTTCAGGTGGGGTGGGCCTAATCCTCTCCTTTAATCCAATCAAATAGTCCCACATCACATCAGTTCGTAACTTTACGTAAACCATTACGTGGATGTAGCATTGCTCAAATAAGAAACCTCCCCCGCCATCCGCGCGGCAAAATCACCTCCTTTTTACTAATCTTGATTCTATAATTGAGATTTGTATAGATAGCACATAGGAGCAAAACCAAGTGGTACGGTTAAGGGCATCCACAATGTGTAGCCAAATGTGAAAATAGCTTTTGGCATCGTGGGAACCATTGTGGACGGTGTTGCCAAAGCCAAAAAGATGAAACCGGAGCTCCCTGATTGATTGATTGAAGGAATAGAAAAATGCAACATCTCTCCTCTTTCTCCCATGCTTGGACGCATGTAGTACAGTATAGAGCATAGAGTCTACTCCCCTGTACCTTCTATCACAAATCACAAAGCAGTGAGGCATCAAATCACAAAAGCATAGATGAAGCAACCATCATTTCACTCTTCGCCGACTCCGCTTCTCCATCGTCTTCTTCGAGAAACCATCTCACCGCACTAGTACTCCTAGTAGTACTAGTAAAGGACTTCCTGGATGCAAATAATGTTGTCTCGGCTTGCAGGCGGCACTTGCGAACAACTTACCGTGGTCTCCCTCAATGGTGTTCTCCGTCGAACGCACTTTGCCAAACCACAAAAAAAAGATATCGTCGATGTCACCGCAATGGGGAAGGAAGTCAAATATAGTTACTACCTCCATTTTTTTTGTACACAAGGCTAGTATATCAAAATTACAATTTGCAAAGGGTCACTAACACTAATCGAGGCAAAATTGATGGGGTTAGCAACCAAGGACATTAATATCCCCTGCATGCATGCGGAAGTGAAAAGGTTGGTTTGCATGGCGCTGCATTAATCAAGAGACAAAGAGTGAGATGGTTAGCTCTTTGGTCTTTGGAGAAAAAAATACGCATTAATTGACACGTGAAACGAGGATTTGTATCGATTAAATCCCACAAAGGAAAACCCCACCTTTCTTTTTTAACACTAGTACTCCTAGTACGTATGTACTTATCCTGTTTGGCTCTAGGACTTGCATTGCCAAACTTCGCCACACATTTTTGCCAATCTTGCCTAAAGTGTTCAAAATGAGAAGGAGGTACACTTGCGCACGGTTGTCGCGGTCGCACCGCACCCTCACATGGTCGCTCCTGCACGCCTCGGTCGCACCACACCCTCACACAGTCGCTCATGCACGCCGCAAACCCAACCAAGGGAACGCACCATCACTGACACGTCCTGTCGCATGTGAACAAACCAAACTCAGCCATCCTATCGCTAACACATAATTTTTGTTCATAGAGTATGTTTATCCAACCGCATGTTGGGGAGTATCCGTATGGCCCGTGCGCTGGTTTGTTGGGGAAGAAGAAGAGGTGAGGAAGAAGGGAAGAAGGGTTAGGAGACGTAGGATATTCATCCAACCGCCTAAAATGGTAGATTGACCCAAGTCAGGCGACTTGCATAACAAATATATGTTTTTACACAGCAAAAGATCCATAAAAACAACAACATAAAGAAAAACTATCACTGCTCGCGGAAAGAGACGACCTCGTCATCTTTGGCTGCCGGCGTGAACCAGCCGTCGCTGCCGACGTGTGTCTCCGCACCATGGTTGTCCTCGACCTCCAACTACTCGTTCAAGCGGAGCGTGCGGGTGCTCTGCACAGACGAGAGCACAACCCGGTTCAAGTCGAGGACGTCCGGTTCCGCCTGCAGGAGGGCCTCGATGGCAGCGGCATCCGCGCGCTCCGCGTCGAGTCGAGCCTCTGTCGCCCGGTTCAAGTCCAGGACGTCCGTTCCGCCTGCAGGAGGGCGTCGATGAGAGCGGCATCCGCGCGCTCTGCGTCGAGTCGAGCCTCTGCCGCCCGGTTAAAGTCCAGGACATCCGGTTCCGCCTGCAGGAGGGCCTCGATGGCAGCAGCATCCGCGCGCTTCGCGTCAAGTTGAGCCTCCGCCACCCGGTTCACATCCACGACAACCGGTTCCGCCTGCAGGAGAGCCTGAATGGCAGTGGCATGTGCACGCTCCGCGTCGAGTTGAGCCTCTACCTCCCGGTCCTCCTTTAGTATCGCCATGTTGAACCGCTGGTCCGCCTACACCATGGGGGACTCGGACGTCGGCACGAAGTCGACGTCCATCGTCTCATACCCATCGGTGGCCTTCTGCGCCGCGACCTCCGCCATGAACATTGGATCGGCTTCCTCCTCCTCGTAGCTTGGCTCCTGAGAACTCGGGGATTGGCCCGCCGCGAACCGAGCTTGGGAACGGAGGTCTATGGCGCTGACCGCCGCCACGATTTCTGCGTGGCGCTCCGGCGTGAGCATCTTGTAGTAAGTGATCTTGCAACGCACCATGGCTTTCCGGCGAACTAGGGGACGCTTGATGCGGGCTAGGGGATCGAAAGGTGGGGGAATGGGCTGGAGATTTGGTGTGGTTTTAGGGCAGTGGTTGGCGTAGGCCGAGCAGTGAAGGTTTTGGTGTGAATAGTGGTTCCAGGGACGACCAGTCAATCGGGTTTGACTGTACATTGCTCTTGTCGCGTTCGCGTTGCAGCCCGGCACGCTGAACCCTCCACGTCGCTCACCGAATGGAACGCGCTTCGTCTTGCATTTTCGCTCGCTTGTGGGACCGCAGTTGAGAGCAAACCGACGTCCCTACCCCTCCCCCGCCTGCGTCATTTATTATACCACCTGCCGGTGTCAAAACCGGCGGATCTCGGGTAGGGGGTCCCAAACTGTGCGTCTAGGCCGGATGGCAACAAGAGGCGAGGGACACGAAGTTTTACCCAGGTTCGGGCCCTCTCGATGGAGGTAAAACCCTACGTCCTGCTTGATTAATATTGATGATATGGGTAGTACAAGAGTAGATCTACCACGAGATCGGAGAGGCTAAACCCTAGAAGCTAGCCTATGATATGATTGTTGTTGTGTATGTTGTCCTACGGACTAAAACCCTCCTATTTATATAGACACCGGAGAGGGTTAGGGTTACACAAAGTCGGTTACAATGGTAGGAGATCTACATATCTGTATCGCCAAGCTTTCCTTCCACGCCAAGGAAAGTCCCTTCCAGACACGGGACGGAGTCTTCAATCTTGTATCTTCATAGTCCAGGAGTCCGGCTGAAGGTATAGTCCGGCCATCCGGACACCCCCTAATCCAGGACTCCCTCAGTAGCCCCTGAACCAGGCTTCAATGACGATGAGTCCGGCGCGCAGATTGTCTTCGGCATTGCAAGGCGGGTTCTCCTCCAAATTTCGTGTACCTGTTGAATAAAGTCCGGTTTCTTGTAGATGTTGCGCTCCTTGGCTTCTACGCCCAATAATGGCCGCTTCCCATGTGTCAAACGAATATGAAAAGTCTGAGTGTTTTTACATTCACACCGCTAGCCGCGTAAATGAGCTGACCTATTTAGGGGACGAGGATTTAGATCCTGTCGGATTTCGGGTTCCGGCAGACCCTTAAGGTTCGAACTCTGGGGTGCGCGCGAAGATTACGTCTTCTACCTCACCGTCTCGCAAAGATCTAAACTACTGAAAGAACTGCACAAGAGACACAAGGTTTATACTGGTTCGGGCCACCGTTGTGGTGTAATACCCTACTCGAGTGTGTGGTGGGTGGATTGCCTCTTGGGGCTGATGATGATAAACAATACAAGGAAGAACAGCCTCACGAGGGTCTGCTCTTGGCTGGGGCGATGAACTGCTAGGAGGAGTTCAGTCACCCTTCTCTTTCTCTCTCTGATTTCGATCTATCCCCCGATTTCGATCTCCTCTGATTTCCCTTTTTTCTACACTGTGGTGGCTAGTCCTATTTATAGAGGCCCTGGTCCTCTTCCCAAATATCGAGCGGGAAGGGAGCCAACAATGGTGGGCTAATTTGAAGGGGGACAACAAGTATCAGCTATCCTGACAAAAGCAGTCTTCGCCTGCGCAAAGCTCTGGTGATGACGCCGTCTTGGGCTCCACGGTGACCTCCGTCTCGTAGTCCTCCTGGTCTTGGTCTCATTGCACCGAAATGGCAACCTTTGCCTGATGCCTCGGTACTCCGCGGCTGTGCTTGCTCCTTTTGCACCAAAGAGGAAAGGAGGACGCTGCGCGGGCTGGCACCCGCCTGGCGCCCTTGATCGTCATGGCTTGCGTCACGGGAACCTCGCGAGGTACCCCGCCTTGATCTCTCCGCCTCCTCGTGAGCCAGCTTGATGAGGCCGCGCCTGAGGAAGCTCCACGTCGTCCGCCCCGCGAGGCTTGGCCCCTCGCGAGAGTCTTGAGTCTTGTGTTGTTGAAGATGGGCCGTGCTAGGCCCCGTTGAGCCACGCCGTAGGCCGCAGGCAGGCAAGTCTGGGGACCCCCGTTCCCAGAACGCCGACAGTAGCCCCCGGGCCCAAGGCGCGCCCGGACTTGGCCGTGCCGAGAGGCGAATGGGCAAGGGTGAAGCACCGCGGGCCCTAACAGCCTGCAGCCTTGAGTGCCGCGTGGCGGTTGATTGGACGCATGTGCTTCAGCAACCTGTTGACACCGATTTTGGCCAAAGGGAATATAGTGCGATTAAAACAAATGAATTACTATAAATGGTGAAAATGATCAAATACACCATTGAGTGTAAACGACCATGGTGAATTTCCATCGCTTAGTACAAAACAGCGGGCACACAAAATAAATTAGTAAAAGAGTCGGTATCTGGAAATTTTGCAAAGTGAATAAAGATCTCCAAGAAAAAAATTGTCCAGACTAAAATCACACATAACTTCCATCCATGCACGCCGCCACCTATGGCGGATGTCAAATATCAACATGAAATCATAATATTTCTGAGTCCTTGTTCCGTCGCCGAGAAGAAATATCAATGCAGCGCATAAAAATAAATAATATATATATCGCGCAAACAAAATATACACGCGTTATATAGAAATAAATAAATGCTTCTGATGAGGTGTTGACACATATATATACAGTTGAGAAATACTTTGTCGACGTACTCATCTCATGTATGAGATTGAACTTTAATTTGCGTAGGAAATAATTAAGTGTGCACACCCTCATCAAAAAACCTTAATGCATCATTAATGGTTAATCAGGCTTAGCCAATTAAAAAATACGGCTACTTGATTGCATGGATGCAGAACGCTATGCATGCATGTGAGGGATGTGGTGTCAAGGCCCACAAGTTGATTTAAAGAATTCAAGCCCACAGAGTGATTAAGAAATACAGGGGCTGATTATGGGCTTGCCGGTTCAAACCTCGGTCAACTAGCAATTAATCAAGGAAATACATTAAAGAAAAGAGCCAGCCCGCACGCTCCCCCGATTGCATGCACGATCCCATGATTGGAAACGTGGGCGTGCACGCAGGAGGGCTCTCTCGCTCCTGCTGCTCTCCCCTCCTATAAATACTCCCCTCCAGCATTCATGAAAGGAGGTTGGACTGCTCATTCTCTCTTGTTTTGCTGCTGCTACACACATATACTGCTACAAGAAAAATTCCACACACACATACGTGAGGAGAGGGAGATTGGGAGGAGTGGAGCAAGAAGGTGAGATTCATGGTTTTCTCCCAATCCCTTTACTTCTCTGATTGGTGCTCATCCCTATGCTTGCTTAATCTTTGCTCTTGGTTTGGTCATATTGACATGAGCCAAGTAGCTTCTCCCCATTGGATGATTCTTGATTTGGTCACATTGACACAGATCATGAATTCTTTTCCGTGTTGCCCAATTTTTGCTCTTGGCTTGGTCATATTGACATGAGTCAAGTAGCTTTTTTCCTCATATAATGGTTCTTGATTTGGTCATATTGACACAGACCTAGCACTTTTCTTCAATTAGCATGATCCTTGCTTTTTCCTCCATATGATGGTTCTTGATTTGGTCATATTGACACAGATCTTGAATTTTTTCTCTCCAAGTGACATGATTCTTGCTCTTGGCTTGGTCATGTTGACACATCCCAAGAGGCCTTCACCCTCCACAAATTTGGCATTCTACTCTTGGCATGGTCATATTGACACATGTCAAGTAGTATTTTCACCATATTCGAGAGCGCACTCTTGGCATGGTCATGTTGACACATGTCAAGTAGTATTCTCACAAGTTTAATATCTTACTCTTGGCACGGTCATATTGACACATGTCAAGAGATATTCTCACAAATTTGATAGTTTGTTCTTGCCATGGTCATGTTGACACATGTCAAGAAATACAAGTTGCATGATAAGTTCCTCTGGTTTGGTCACATTGACACAAATCAAGGTATTTCTTCCCTTATGTAGAGTGAAGGCTTTGTTCTCAACAAAATCACGGCAAAGGTATGACTTGGGGAAAATCAACATAAGAAAAATGAGGAACAAACCATATACTATAAGATGCATATAAAAAATATTGCAAAACAATAGGTGCTCGTCAAAAGACACCATACTTAGTCGCATGTTCGATGATCACATGTGTGCACGATATGCTAAAATTGAGTCATGTAGCAAAACTTAATTAACCATGTTCAAAGTTGGGTGCGTAGAAAATTGACGGCCCACTTCATGGTGCATAAACAAAATGCCTCCCAAATCATAAATGCTATTATATTAACCAAATGTCTCTAAAGTAGACTAAATGGTTGCACTATATAAAAATGTGTTCCCCCCAAATAATGCTAGCCGTCATCAACAAATAACTAGATATTGGCAAATCTAGTGTATGCGCATGCAAAGTAAAATGGAAACGTCCTACCTAGCAAATTCTAGGTCAATTGGCGTACATCCACCCAACTAAAATAAATTCTATGGTCCCTTCATATGGACATACATTAAAAAAACTAAAAGATGACCAGAGTCATAGTCTGAGTCTGATCGCACTAGAAATATTGTAGTGCACTTGCATATGCCACCAAAACAAATTAAATATCTTTTATCTGCTCCATATATGTGTATGCTCAAAAAGGTCGCATCTAGCTTATCTTCGCATAAGATGAAAATTAGATCATGCATCCCCCATAGGGCTTGTAGATATTAAGAAAACATAGATGCCATCTACTCATAAAACAAAGAATACTACAACTGTTAGTACTAATGTATTTTGCATACACAGAACATGTGCGTGCATGATTTTATGCCCCATACGCATGCATCATGATGTTTGAAGATTCATTTAACAGATTGGTTAACCATTAAGATGACTTTTTCATACAAAGTAAAGAAAATAATTCAAAGTCTATATATTGGTTAATCAACATGGAAAAGTAAGTGAAATCATTCAAGCATGCGCACATGTACTGCCAATATCAGTACAAATCAAATAAAAGCAAAATACAGGTGAAAATCATCGGGTATGATAACATCAACAAAGTTCAAGGCTCCCCCGAGCATGCCGGCGTCAACGACAGCGAGGAGGAAGATTTTTCTTTTATCATTTTTGTAATGGTCGTATGTTGTAATCCCATGTAGTAGAAATGTTGGAATTCTTAATCAGGGGTTTTCTCTTCGGAGATGTAATTAACAGAATTTTTATGTAAATGTAAGAGTTTTGGAAATATGTACCTGCAATGTTTGATCTCCATTTTATTTAGGCATTTAAATTATTCACTCTGTATCAATGACGTGGACGCGTGTCTTCACGCCCGCCATTTTCCCGTCATCAGATTCTGGCACGCCCGATGGAACATATTTCTCCCCTCATCTTCGAATTCCAACATAGGATTGCAACATATGAATTTCCATAGTACATAAAGCATAAAACATTATGTACACATACGCAAAAAAATAGATGAAGAAAACTAATATATGGTTTTCTTTATTTTGAAGGTATGGAGGGACAGGTCCAGCAATTTGTCACTCTCCGCTCTGGCGACCTCTGGCTAGATGTGCCTATTGGCCCGCTTGTGGCTGCAGTTAGCAAGAGTTTGGAAACAACAGCTGCATCCCCAAGTAAGCCAGAAGAAAAGGAAGTCTCCTCTACACTGAAGGAAGGGTTTACTCCTGTCCTCACAAAGTCAGCAAAGAGAAGGATGCGTGTAGCTGCAAGAGCATCTAAGGAGCAGCTTGTACGCGAAGCTTCTTCGTCTATTTCAGTTCCTCCTGGTTTCACAAAGATGTCACCTACCAAGGTCATAAGCCATGAGGTACCAGCAAAGGTTGTTCGCATGACACCTGAAGAGTGGCCCGTTCTTGCAAAACGGACGGGATCACTAAAGGTGGCGTCGCCAAGACAATCTTCTTCAACTACATCGACCAAAGTCGCAGTGCCCCTTACACCTTCAAAACTTAGAGTGGGCGCACGCGAAGGGTCAGGAGAAAGCTCACATAAGCTTATCCCAAGCAACGTAGGGGCAGCTCAAAGGGCTTGCTCTGCGGACAAAGGAAAAGGTGTAATGGCCGAGGACACCGAGTCTTCCTCACATGAAGAATCGGCTCGTCCAAGAAACCAACTTCGTGTTGATGCACCTGAATTTATTCCCACCATGGGCTATAATCCCATTGGACCATGCCTAGTGGGTGATCCAAGCAATAGACGCTCGCTCCAGTGGCAGGGGGTGTTTGTCAGTTCAGATGACTTCCAAGCTGGTCATGTGGATCCAACTGCTACAATATCAGATCCTTTGTCCTCATCGGTGCCAGCACCAAGACCATCATTTGAGGGCTCAGTTGATCCAGCACGTCGTCGTCGTCGATGATAGAGGGCTCACCGTGCATGGCTTGATTTCCCAGTGGCAACTGATGCAAACATGACCAATCAACAATGGAAGCAAGTGGCATATCCCATCAGAAATAGGGAAAGGAAGATCAATGCGAGGATTCGTGGGGGGAGCCATGCTAGCTTCCATGCCGTCATGACACAGAATGTTTGCCAAGCTTTGAAGGAAATACTTCTAGGGTGCTCTATCTCTGCTGATAATGTTGGGGGCGCCATCATGCGGCGTGTAGAAACTCTATCGAAGTGGCCAGAATATGAAGAATTTGTGAAGGCAGATCCACGACGACAAGAGTATGTGAAGCAGGCTGCTCATGCACGCAAAAAGCAGGCTGCCCTGAAACAAAGAGATTCTCTGCGCTTCGTCCCAAAAAGCAGGCAGTACGAGCTGATTCGGGGTATAGCAGAATACAAGGAAGAGATTCTCCATCGACAAGCCAAGTCAATGGAGGAAATGAGGCAAAAGAAATGGCAAGTACAGAAAACAAGACTACCAGAACTCTCGCTCCATGGCCAACTCGTAAGAAGGTCTCAGGAAACTCATTTGAAGTATTCAATGCAATGTCAGTTGGTGTCAAAGGGGTGACATACAATAGTAGCGAAACCTCCTCGGCATCAATACACTTCAAGAGGAAGAAGCCACGTAAGATTGTTGTAGAAGGTCCTCGCCGCACGACACGGAGCCAGAAGGGCTCAGATGAAGAACTTGGGTCAAGCAATGGGGGGGTCTTACAATCCCCTATCAGATAGCACTCCTTATCCTTCTGAGAATGAGATAGAGCTTCACCATGGTGCAGAACATATGGAACAAGTCCTAGCTGCGAATGAAACTCGTTCGGTTGAGGACCAATTAGCTAACCTTACGGCAGCACTTCAGCAAAAGGAAGATGAGCTAGCAGCCCTTCGAATTCATATGAGGAATAACCAAGGCAAAGGAAATGAAGGGGATGGTGGCGCAAGTGCTAGCAGCCAACATGGAGGATCAGGGCTTAACCTTGAGGCGATCCAAAAAATGATTGCTGAAGGGATAAAGTCCCAGTTGATGCAAACCCAGTACTCAATGCGGCCAGGGTATGTTAAGCCATACCCACCTGATGTGGACCTAGTTCCTTTCTCAATAAATTACAGGCAGCCACAGTTTAGTAAGTTCAATGGGAGTGGATCTCCCCACGAGCACATAGCACACTTCCTTGCTGCTTGTCAGGATACGGCTCACAATGGAGCACTTCTCCTTAGGCAGTTTGTACAGACATTGTCTGGGCCTGCCTTCACTTGATACAGCAAGCTACCTCCAAGCTCTATAAAAACGTGGGAACAAATGCAAGACTCATTCCTCGAGCGGTTTTATAGCACACAGAGGACAGTGGGCATAACTGAGTTGACCCAAACTAAACAAGGGTTCAACGAGAGGGCAACTGATTTCATAAATAGATGGAGAAACCTAAGTCTTCACTGCCCACAGCCAATCACTGAGCCAGAAGCAGTGCGTATGTGCATGAACAATCTCTGCTCGGAAGTGGCTGTCCAGTTACAAGGAGTGAGGCCCCTCACGTTTGAAGAGTTAGCTTCAAAATCTACGGATATAGAAAATTTTATGCAGCTTGTCGCTCGTCGCACAAAAATGACATTCAACAAACCTACAGACAAAGGTGTTCAGCGTGAAAAGGTGCCAATGAAACCCAAGTCTGCACAAGCCATGGAGACAACTGCAATAAAACCTCAATTTCAGCCCAGAAGAGCACCTACAGGGAACCAAGGACAGCGAGATGCACAGGTCGGTAGGAGGCCGACGCTCAGCGAACGACAAAACAGGGAGTATTCTTTTCCTGTAGAAGAAATTGATGACCTTTTCACTGGTTTAAAGGAGTTGAGTCTTATAGAACTTCCCAAGCCCAAAAGGCCAGAAGATGCGTCAAAATTCAATGACCCAAATTTCTGTCACTACCATCGCATTTTGGGCCATACACTCAAAGATTGCTTTGTTGTGAAGAATATCATCCAGAAAATGATCGATGAGGGGACCATTGATACGGACCTCCTCAAAAGCTTAAAGAAAGGAAAGAAGATGGCTACAGCAAATGTTGCCACTCTCCAAGATAGCCCGGTGAGTTGCGCATCTTCAAATATGAAGCCAACTTACAATGATATGATGTTTACATCAGGATATGAATTTACTCCAATTATCTCTTCAGGCTTCCTCTCGCACCAAGGTCATGGGACCACGTCACAGGATCAGCGTAAAAGAGAGGCTCACATTCCCTGCGGCCGTGATGGATGGCCCAGTGTACCAGCTTCTCAAGAACCCCAAGACTGGAAGGAACGGCGGACAAAACGCCGTGTACTACCCCGAGTGATGGAAGATGTCGCTCCTCTGCGCTTCGTCCCAAAGAAATATCAGCATTTGTCGAAGCGCATGAAGGTTCCGCCTAGTGAAGAATTCAACGTTCTCACTATAGGTGTGTTTGAGGATGATAGCGAGTCTCCTCACTTTCCCGAAGAAGATGCGCCAGAAGTGGATCAGGTCCACCTTAGATCAGGTCGCCAGTTAGCTGACCCACATCCTCCACCTAGGAAGGAGCCCAAGAACAAAGATGTAACCGAGAATGAGACAATTGGCCCGCCTTCTAAGGTGTCGGTCAAGTATGATGTAATCTCTCATTTGAAGAAAATACCAGCTATGCTTTCTGTGTATGATGCTTTGTCTCTTTCCTCGGATTTATGTAAGGCACTAGTTACAGCATTGTCATTTCCTGAAGATTATAGAGTGGAAGTCTCACACACTGAAGCTGAATTAAATGATGTGTTAAATATTACATTCACGGATGAAGACATGTTGTTAGGAGCGAAGAAGCATAACAGACCTCTTCTGATGTTTGGTGAGATTGATGACTTGCCAACAAATCGCATAATGATAGATGGTGGATCCACCATAAATTTGCTGCCTCTGCGTACATTGAAAAGGATTGGGTATTCCCCTAAGGATTTGAGTCGGTCAAATGTGGTCATTCACGGCTTTAACCAGTCGGGTCAAGAGGCCATGGGTACCATTTCCTTGGTACTAAAAATGGAAGCGTTATCTACATGCGTGAGATTCCATGTGATTGATGCAGCCACATCTTACAATGCACTGTTGGGCCGACCATGGTTGCATGAAAATCAGGTTGTGCCATCTACACTCCATCAGTGTGTCAAGTACAAAGAGAAATCTGGAGAAACAGTAAAAATATTTGCAGATAAGAGACCATTCACCGTAGCTGAATCTTTCTATGCCGATGCAAAATTCTACTTTGAGCCTGTTGAAAAAGTACACAAGCCAAGGCCTGTAGTAGTACCTGAATCAAATATGGTAAAGAAGAATACTTCAGAATCCTCATCTGGCCGAAAGATTTATCAGTATATACCAAGTGACCAAAGGAAAGAGGGTGACCCAATATTCCGTGTCATCGATAAATCATCTGTTAAAAAAGATACCAAAATGCCTATGCTCTTACCTCCTCTGGTTCAACATAAAATTCAGCAAGATAAAGAAGACTCGCATGAGTGTGAAAATAAAAATAAAAATGTGGTTCGTATCACCTTAGAAAATAAAAATGATGAGTCATTGCCTATTTCTCTGTACGATAACCGAGTTTTGTATATGATGCAGAGAATGGGATATGATACTCTCACTGGCCCGTCGTTGTGCGATGATCGGGGGCAGTGAGCGCCATTTGAGAAGGCGTTGTCCCGAGAACAACTCGAAGCTCTACATGAGGGCCAGCCTTTGAAAGAAAAAAGACATGGGTTGGGCTGCGAGGTTTGCATGACCTCGATTGAATTTGTAGACCCAACTGAGGCTTTCCCACAAATGGGGGATGGTAATCAGCCAACTATTGATGACTTGGAGGAAATAAATATTGGTACAGCCGAGGATCCTCGACCAATTTTTATTGGCGCACATCTGTCCAAAGAAAAGAAAGAGGAATATCGTAAGTTCCTTTCCGCAAACAAAGATGTCTTCGCTTGGACTTATGAGGAAATGCCAGGCTTGGATCCGGAAGTGGCGGTGCATCGACTTGCCGTGCAAGACGATGTTCCCCCAGTAAAACAAGCACAAAGGAGATTTCGACCCGAGTTACTCCCCAAGATAGAAGCCGAGGTCAACAAACTCATAGCCGCCGGATTCATTAGGGAAGTTAAATATCCTAAGTGGCTTTCCAATATTGTTCCAGTTAAAAAGAAAAATGGTCAAATCCGCGTGTGTGTAGACTTTAGGGACTTAAATAAAGCATGCCCTAAAGATGATTTTCCTATACCTATATCTGAAATACTCGTTGATGCTACCATGAATCATGAAATATTTTCTTTTATGGATGGATATTCTCGATATAATCAAGTAAAAATGGCGCCAGAAGATGAAGAGCTAACGGCTTTCAGAACGCCCAAAGGCATATTCTGTTATAAGGTCATGCCATTTGGACTAAAAAATGCAGGGGCAACATATCAACGAGCCATGACCATAGTTTTAGATGGGTTGTTATATGTAATCGTTGAATGTTATATTGATGACATAGTGGTAAAATCAAAATGTGAAGAAGACCATATGAAACATCTTGCAATGGTTTTCGAGCGTCCGAGGGAACATAACTTGAAAATGAATCCCATGAAATGTGCGTTCGGAGTTTCTTCCGAAAAATTTCTTGGTTTTGTGGTCACAAAAAATGGCATCCAAATCGACCCAGATAAGGTAAAAGCGATCCTTAAAATGCCACCACCCACGAACCTACATGAACTAAAGAGTTTCCAAGGTCACCTAGCATATATTAGGAGATTTATCTCAAATTTATCAGGAAGATGTAAACCATTCTCACGTCTCATGAAAAAGGGTGTCTCATTCGAGTGGGACCAAGCATGCCAAAATGCATTCTTGGACATTAAAAAATACCTTATACATCCACCTATCCTGGGTGCACCAGTTAAGGAACGTCCTTTGATCTTATATACAGCAGCCATGCCTATGTCGTTGGGAGCTTTTTTAGCACAGAATAATGAGTCCGGAAAGAAAATGTCCCTATATTACCTTAGTCGCACCCTTGTGGGGGCTGAGTGTAACAACCGGACATGGAAAAGATATGTCTCGCATTGGTGTTTGCAGCACAAAAATTACGCCATTACATGTTAGAGCATACTGTACACCTCGTATCGAGAGCAGACCCTCTCAGGTACATCTTAAATAAAATGGTGCTTTCAGGTAGACTGGCTAAGTGGGCAATGTTTTTGTCGCAATTTGATATAAAATTTGTACCACAAAAGGCCATGAAGGGGCAGGCGTTAGCTAACTTCCTAGCCACACATCCAATACACGATGATTTCCCCATAGATGATGACTTGCCGGATGAAGAGGTGTTCACTACATCAGTTGCTAGTACATGTTGGCAAATGTACTTCGACGGCGCATGTCGACGATCAGGGGCAGGTGCTGGAGTCGTCTTTGTGACGCCAGGCGAAGGGATAATCCCGTACTCATTTACCCTAACTTCAGCAATTTCAAATAATTCGGCTGAATATGAGGCTTTGATAATTGGGCTTGAATTAGCTCTAAATATGGGGCTAGATTCACTCACTGTTTATGGTGACTCTCAGTTAGTGATCAACCAACTACTGGGAATTTACATGGTAAAGAAAGAAGAATTAATGCCTTACTTCCAACGAGCCAAAGTGCTCATGTCCATGTTTGCTGATCTAAATATTCAGCATGTTATAAGAAGTCAGAATGAAAAGGCCGACGCCTTAGCAGGTTTAGCCGCTAGTATGTCATTAACTTCACATCAACTGATGGATGTTCGTGTTGAAGAATGCAGAATCCTACCTATACTCGCCGAGGAGGATGAGACGACAACATCGGTTGAGACGACGACATCGGTTGCAATGACTGCAGAGGTCTACGAGATTGAAGTCGGAGACTGGCGAAGCCCTTTCCTGGAATACTTGCTCCATGGATATTTACCTCTGGACTCCGCAGAAAGGTCTAGAGTTCGGAAAAGGTCAGTTCACTATACATGCATAAACGATACCCTATATAGACGTTCCTTCGAGGGCATCCTCCTCCGCTGTCTAGCAGGGAATGAAATTTTGGAAGCCTTGAATGAAGTGCACGCTGGGGTGTGTGGGGCGCATCAATCTGGCCCTAAGTTATATTATCAATTGCGGCATCTGGGTTACTATTGGCCTACCATGTTTGACGACGCCATGAAATTTGCAAAAAGGTGTCACGAGTGCCAGGTACATGGTAATTTCATACATCAACCCCATGAGTCGTTGCATCCCACAAATATTGCATGGCCATTTGAAATGTAGGGAATGGATATAGTAGGACCCTATTAATCCACCGTCATCAAAGGGGCATAAATTTATCCTGGCTGCCACCGATTACTTCTCTAAATGGGCCGAGCTTATACCATTAAAAGAGGATAAGGGAGAGCACGTGGAGCACTTCATAAGAACACACCTCATGTATCGCTCCGGAGTTCCTTCCCGTATCATGTCTGACAACGGGGGACCATTCAAAAATAAACATGTCGATAAGTTATGCTCGAAATTTAAAATAATTCATCACTATTCTACGGCTTATAATCCGGCAGCTAATGGACAAGCGGAAGCTTTTAATAAAACCCTATGCAAGTTGTTAAAGAAAGTCGTGTCTAGAAATAAGCATGAGTGGCATGAAAAACTTCTTGAGGCCTTGTGGGCTTATAGAACCACGACACGTACACCAACTGGAATGACACCATACTCCCTTGTATTTGGAGGAGAGGCAGATCTGCCGTTAGAGGTACAAATTACCTCACTTAGAGTTGCTATTCAAGAGAAACTTTCTGAAGAAGAGGCCATAAAATTACGCCTCGGCGAACTCGAAATGCTCGAAGGAAAACGCCTTCAGGCATTACAAAATTTGGAGGCGTATCAGGCTAGAATGTCCCGTGCTTTCGACAAGCGCGTTAAAAGGAGATCATTCAAGCAAGGAGACCTAGTGCTCGCCATCATCCGTCCAATGAATGTTACACGACGGATGGGGGGAAAGTTCGAGCCAAAATGGGAGGGTCCCTACATCATAAAGGAAGTCTACTCTAGCGGTGCATACAGGATAATTTCTCCTGATGGCGAATATTGTCCGCCACCGGTAAACGGGAAATTCCTTAAGCGTTACTATGCTTGAGTAAAGACAAAAAATGTGTATATACTCCATACCCTCAAGAGTATAAACTGGGGCACACAAAATACTCCAACGACCTACGAGTATAAACTGTGATGAGAAAAAAAAGAATCATAAAAAAAATGTGTACGTCCACACTCCATACCCTCACGAGTCTAAACTGGGGCACCCAAAAGAATATACTCCAATACCTCACGAGTATAAACTGTGGCATAAAAAACAAATATTCTCCATAAACTTAGGAGTCTAACTATGATGCAAAAATAAACACAAATCATAAAAGCTTACTCCAATAAACTTACGAGTCTAAACTGTGATGCAAAAAAAATCACCAAACATACTCCAATGACTTACGAGTATAAACTGTGATGCAAAAAAATCATCTAAAATACTCCATACCCTCACGAGTATAAACTAGGGCACAAAAAAAAATTTACTCCAATGACTCATGAGTATAAACTGTGATGCAAAAGAAAAATCATCAAATATACCCCATACCCTCAAGAGTATAAACTGGGGCACATAAAAAAAACTCCAACGACCTACGAGTATAAACTGTGATGGAAAAAAAGAATCATCAAAAATTGTGTACATATATACTCCATATCCTCAAGAGTATAAACTGGAGCACACACAAAAAAAAACTCCAACGGCCTACGAGTATAAACTGTGATGAAAAAAAAAGAATCATCAAAAATTGTGTACATATATACTCCATACCCTCGAGAGTATAAACTGGGGCACACAAAAAAAAAACTCCAACGGCCTACGAGTATAAACTGTGATGAAAAAAAATCAAATCATCAAAAATTGTGTACATATATACTCCACACCCTTACGAGTATAAACTGGGGAACATAAAATGTTACTCCACGTCCTCATGAGTATAAACTGAGGCACATAAAATGTTACTCCAATATCTTACGTGTCTAGACTGTGGTGTAAAAAGAAATAGTTCCAAATTCTCATGAGCTTAAACTGGTGTACAAAAGGGCAGTGTACATAAAAATATAAATAGATTTGTAAAAGATAAAAAAACTAAGCAGTGAAATAAAGTAATAAGGCTTCAAACAAAAAGTGTAAATAAATACAGGGTTACCCAAGCTAGCTCATGCAATTAGCACGAAGTATCCATACCACACAGAAAGCCGGGCTGTATGAATAGCATTGCATAGTCCTTCAGTACACATGAATAAATCACACGCAAGTATACGCGAATGGTGGTACTGGTGTGTGGGAAAACACGAGAAAATGGGTGTACCGATTGGCCGCCTTATGTAAGTCTGAGTAGAAAATGTAAATAGACAACATGTCTAATTTATTAGGAGCAAAAAACTCAGTTGGACTTGGAGCGCCAGTCCTTCAGACTTCCGATAATAGACTCGGCTTCATTCTCCAGCGTTGATATCTTCCCTTTAAGAGCCTCCAATTCCTCTGAAGCTTTCGCATTAGCCTCGAGCAAATCTTCATGCAGCTTCTTGGCTTCAGCCCGCTCGGCGGAACGGTCCGACTCCAGTTGCCTGACCCTTTCTCTAGATGTAAGCAACTCGGCATTAGCTTCTTGCAGTTGAGCGGAGAGGGCCTCCACACGCTCCTTCTTCTCAGCATGTTTCTCCAGCACAGATGACATCTCTGCTGCTGAGGTTTTCAAAGACGCTTCAATTGATTCAGCCTTGCTCTCTACTGTAATAACAAATTCAGAATTTTGCTTTGACTGATACTCAACTGTTTTGCGGGCTTTCTGCACTGCATCTGAGATCGAAACAAATTTTTCCCAACCTGCGCGGACAGCGGCAATCTGAGGAGCAGTATCACCAACCGGAAGCACAGATCGAACTGCCTGGAAAATCTCACGACGTTGAGAATCAGTTAATGTAGGGGTGTCTAAGGCTTCAAAAGCATTCTTCAACACCAAATCGATGGCATCCAGAATTGGCTTTGTAATGGCGGAAATGTCCACGGGTGGCGCTGAAATATGTGTCATCGTTCCTTCGCCACTAACAAGATTAGAAGCTCCTTCTGTACCACCTTGCAACGGAGAAGGAAGTAAAATTAATAATCTTGGAAACGACGAATAATAATGTCAAAGAGTGGATAAGAGCTGTATAAATCTACCCTGTTCAGAAGTAGAAAAAATGTTTAAAACATCAGCGCTCGGAGACAAGTTTGAGTCCAAACTTTGTGAAAAAAGGGGGGATTAAGACCTGAGCTTGATACACCATAATCATCCACATTTAAATTATCTAGATCACCTAGACCATGATCAACCTCTCCACTAAGTATGCCATCGAGATCCACACTACCAAGGTCAGATATGTGGATAGGTCCATCCAATCTAATGGGACTGGAATCATCCTCTTCATTTAGAGTATCCACCTTCCTTTTAGTGAAATGCCTCACATCTTCGCCTATAGAGACGAGGGCATCATCTTCCTCGAGCTCGTGAAGTGAAGGATCGAGAGAAGGACATTCAACAATATCCATTTTCTTTCGCTTCTGAAGAAAGAAATATAGGTTAACAAAATGCAGGAAACAGGGGGTTGATGTCATAAAACGGGTTAAATCAAGTAATAGTTATTTAACTCACACGTCGGGGTTATCCGAAAGAAAAGCATGTAAAATTGGATTCCAGTGATCTGCAAAAGCCTTCTCCTCTGCCTCGATTTTTTCAATATAGGCCTTTTGATGGCTTACTAATACTTCCTTTATGATAAAGAGATCATCCTCTGAAAGAGTACGTGTGGGGTAAAACTTTTTTCCCCTTTTCGCACACATGCTTTTCCTCTCATCGTACGGGATTTTGCCACACATATTGCCAGACTTGAGGCTATTCAAGATTGTCGAGTGTGGATGTGCAAATTTCCTCCACCAGTTGGTCCAAGCAAGAGAGGCACTACCTACATAATTAGTGCCAAGGGCATGCGGGATATCCTCTTGGACTGGGTGCAGTAAATGTGACCAGTACGCATACGCAACACCAACATCAGCTTCAGTTAATAGTGATTGCAATGGGTTGTATGGAACCTGTTGATCTAGCTTGAACTGACGAGCTACGCGATCTGGGTGATAGGGTTCGGCTGCACATAGGTCGGTGGACTCTGCTGAGAACCTCCAAGGAAGCATTCCCCGGCGAATAGAAATGGCAAAGGACCTTTGTAGTTGATCGACCCCTGCCAGGTTGCGCGAGGAATAAGGGCACCATATGATATTATTATGGTCTTCCAAAAACTCATGCGCCGTCTCTGGGGAAAAGACCTTGGGTGGTCGGAACATGGTGCTTAGCATAGCCAGTTGCATAGGAAGTCTCTTCGGAGAAGGAAGTTTGTCCCCTTTGCCTTTGGACCCAAAAGCTTTCTTCAGATAAAGATGCATCCATCCAATAATATAGTGGACAGACAGAGGTGTCTTTTCAAAGGAAGGCCCAACAGGATTTGTGCTGATATGACGAAGAGCAAGATATGGGAAGGAAAGCGCAGGGGGTGCCAACGATATCTTCCGCCCTAAAGCAATCCAAGACGCCATGACAAGGACGCCAGGGCGAATAAACGGCCCTTCACCAACGACCACAAAGCAGCAAAGCCAAAGCGCCACAAAAGCTGCGACATACATACGACTTTTACGAAGACTGGCTGATGGCGAAAAATCAGCCCGCTTGTTGTGGAAATAATCACACCAAGCCTGGAAAGTAACAATTTTTTCTTTATGCTTGCTTTCGGCGGAAAGAATCTCCCACGCATCCAAAAGATCAAATAAAAAGTTTGGGTACAAGAGTAACGAAGGATTTAGCTTAGTGAGTGACGGGATATATTCTTCGTAGGGTTCGCCAACTATAGGCAGCCCAGCCATAAGCAACATATCAAGCAAAGTGATGGTGTGTTCGCCACATGAGAGCATGAAAGTATTGGTTTGAGGACTCCACCTCTCTAGTAAAGAGCGGAGCAAAAAGGGGCTGACAGAATAATCGCAAAGGGAACAATAAATGGCGCCACGAATATAGTCCGTATTTTCTTCGCCCCCTTGCAGATTAAAATAGTGATTGTTTAAGACCTCAACACCCTATTGAGTATAACCCTTTGGACGTTTGACATACTAGATTTCATGATACTCCCAGCCCAATTTTTGTGATACTGTCCTGGTCCCTAAAGTGAAGTCTAGATCAGCTCTAGGAATGGGTGCCATTGGATGAAAACACAAGGCGTGAAACGAATGCTCAGAGTGCCATCCACGGAGGGAAGAATCCAAAGTTCCCCATGGTAATGTTGAATGGACAAGAACCGGGTTAGCCAATTCATGAGTTGCTGGTTCACACAACTGTTGTTTAGCTAATTCGGATAGGGTCAACTGATAAGAGGAAACCGAAGGTTGACCATGCGCCATCTACATACACATATATGAAAAGAAAATCACCAGCATGAATTGAAATAAAATGAGTCTGAAAGTTAAACATTAAGACGGGCTTTATATGTATTACCTGAAATTTCAGGATGGTCGTCCGTTCTCAGTTATTCGATCAACAATTCAATTTTCCTTCCTAAAAAAAGAGCGTAAGTAAAGAAATACGCATGCTCATGTAGGTTAATTGTGCGACGGTCCAAGTTCATACAGAAACTTGCCGGGACGCCAATGATGAGAAAATTCAACTCTGGTATATAATGGCACATTTAATATCTTATAATCCCCGCATTTGTGCGACGGACCAAGTCACAAAGACTTGCCGGATTGCCAAATGAGAGACAAGTGGATAACAACAGTTTCATATAATGTTTATCTCTATAGTTGTGCGAGGGACAAGGAAAAATCACAGCTCCCAGCACGCTAACTATGAGAGAGATCCATGCCAAATATATGATAATATCTTTTAAAAAATAGATTGTTATCGCTCTAGGCTACTGAAAAAATATTATACAGGTATATCTGGCCGCATGGATGTACGACGGACCAAGTTCGTATAGAAGCTTGCCGGCACGTCAACCATGAAACGAGAATCAACAAATATATGATAACATCTTAAAGTAAAAAAAAAATCTAACTTCAGGCTATTCAAATTTTTGTACAGGTATATTTAGCCTCATGGATGTACGACGGACCAAGTTCGTATAGAAACTTGCCGGCACGTCAATCATGAAACAAGAATTCCTATAGATCTAAAGTATGATGACAGTAATTAGACAAGATGAACGTCGTAAATAGTGGTCCGAAAGGATACTTATAGGAGACAGGAGAATCACGACGTCACTGACCTTAAGCCCAAAACACATCTGCCTCCACTAAGATCAGCGGATCCAATCGAAACTTGTCTTCTCCTAAAAAAAGGAGATTAATAGGATTATTAGATTAAGAGGAATCTTAAGAAAACAAGGGAAGTAGCAATGCGTACCTGATGGCCCGAAGATCTGAGTTAGGCTAGAGGCGGCCCAATTGTACGGAGGAAAAACAGTCCTGCTGGTTGATGACGTGAAGAAAAGAGAAAGATTGATGACGTGAAGAAAAGAGAAAGAAAGGGGTGTAGACTCCTGCTAAACTGCACTTATATGGCGACGAGGCCGGCCGCTGATAACAACTTTCTAGGATTGAGTCCTTATCCGATTAAGCAATCCTAACAAACTTTCAAAGCAGCGTACCACATGTACGTGAGGCTAATATCTGGCTGATGATTTTTTTGAATAAAATAATAGTATATGCGTACGCCTCCGATGCTATGCCAAGTATTGGAAATACGCTCAAAAAAATATATACGCATATTTTCGAGCTCTGAATCCGAATATTAATACTCGCATTCAGACCTCGAGGGGCATCTGTTGACACCGATTTTGGCCAAAGGGAATATAATGCGATTAAA
Source organism: Triticum monococcum (assembly GCA_034509565.1). NCBI lineage: Eukaryota > Viridiplantae > Streptophyta > Magnoliopsida > Poales > Poaceae > Triticum > Triticum monococcum. The sequence continues at coordinate 676,185,204 of CM067842.1, read as the reverse complement.
ACAAATGAATTACTTTAAATGGTGAAAATGATCAAATACACCATTAAGTGTAAACGACCATGGTGAATTTCCATCGCTTAGTACAAAACAGCGGGCACACAAAATAAATTAGTAAAAGAGTCGGTATCTGGAAATTTTGCAAAGTGAATAAAGATCTCCAAGAAAAAAATTGTCCCGACTAAAATCACACATAACTTCCATCCATGCACGCCGCCACCTATGGCGGATGTCAAATATCAACATGAAATCATAATATTTCTGAGTCCTTGTTCCGTCGCCGAGAAGAAATATCAATGCAGCGCATAAAAAATAAATAATATATATATCGCGCAAACAAAATATACACGCGTTATATAGAAATAAATAAATGCTTCTGATGAGGTGTTGACACATATATACAGTTGAGAAATATTTTGTCGACGTACTCATCTCATGTATGAGATTGAACTTTAATTTGCGTAGGAAATAATTAAGTGTGCACACCCTCATCAAAAAACCTTAATGCGTCATTAATGGTTAATCAGGCTTAGCCAATTAAAAAATACGGCTACTTGAGTGCATGGATGCAGAACGCTATGCATGCATGTGAGGGATGTGGTGTCAAGGCCCACAAGTTGATTTAAAGAATTCAAGCCCACAGAGTGATTAAGAGGGTGTTTGGATCTAAAGGATTATTTTTAGTCTGACTAAAAATAGTCTCTTTTAGAGGCTAAAGTTCCAAGCACCCCTGACTAAAGAGAGGCTAGGACTAGTCTTGAGGCTAAAAACTTTTAGTCATAGGAAACCTATTAAAATATGTATTAGAATTCTCTCTCCTCATTTAATTCCTCTACTTTAACACATGCGAGTTCTGGATTGGATGGTTTGAAGGATAATAAATGCTTAATAATTTGATTTTAGTCTCTTTAGTATTTGGATTCAAGCATGGGTGAAGCTAGCAAGTTTTAGTCCCACTACTTTTTGTCATGGAATTAAAATGTATCCAAGCACCCTCTAAAAAATACAAGGGCTCATTACGGGCTTGCCGGTTCAAACCTCGGTCAACTAGCAATTAATCAAGGAAATACATTAAAGAAAAGAGCCAGCCCGCACGCTCCCCCGATTGCATGCACGATCCCATGATTGGAAACGTGGGCGTGCACGCCGGAGGGCTCTCTCGCTCCTGCTGCTCTCCCCTCCTATAAATACTCCCCTCCAGCATTCATGAAAGGAGGTTGGACTGCTCATTCTCTCTTGGTCTGCTGCTGCTACACACATATACTGCTACAAGAAAAATTCCACACACACATACGTGAGGAGAGGGAGATTGGGAGGAGTGGAGCAAGAAGGTGAGATTCATGGTTTTCTCCCAATCCCTTTGCTTCTCTGATTGGTGCTCTTCCCTATGCTTGCTTAATCTTTGCTCTTGGTTTGGTCATATTGACATGAGCCAAGTAGCTTCTCCCCATAGGATGATTCTTGATTTGGTCACATTGACACAGATCATGAATTCTTTTCCATGTTGCCTAATTTTTGCTCTTGGCTTGGTCATATTGACATGAGTCAAGTAGCTTTTTTCCTCCTATAATGGTTCTTGATTTGGTCATATTGACACAGACCTAGGACTTTTCTTCAATTAGCATGATCCTTGCTTTTTCCTCCATATGATGGTTCTTGATTTGGTCATATTGACACGGATCTTGAATTTTTTCTCTCCAAGTGACATGATTCTTGCTCTTGGCTTGGTCATGTTGACACATCCCAAGTGGCCTTCACCCTCCACAAATTTGGCATTCTACTCTTGGCATGGTCATATTGACACATGTCAAGTAGTATTTTCACCATATTGGAGAGCGCACTCTTGGCATGGTCATGTTGACACATGTCAAGTAGTATTCTCACAAGTTTAATATCTTACTCTTGGCACGGTCATATTGACACATGTCAAGAGGTATTCTCACAAATTTGATAGTTTGTTCTTGCCATGGTCATGTTGACACATGTCAAGAAATACAAGTTGCATGATAAGTTCCTCTGGTTTGGTCACATTGACACAAATCAAGGTATTTCTTCCCTTATGTAGAGTGAAGGCTTTGTTCTCAACAAAATCACGGCAAAGGTATGACTTGGGGAAAATCAACATAAGAAAAATGAGGAACAAACCATATACTATAAGATGCATATAAAAATATTGCAAAACAATAGGTGCTCGTCAAAAGACACCATACTTAGTCGCATGTTCGATGATCACATGTGTGCATGATATGCTAAAATTGAGTCATGTAGCAGAACTTAATTAACCATGTTCAAAGTTGGGTGCGTAGAAAATTGACGGCCCACTTCATGGTGCATAAACAAAATGCCGCCCAAATCATAAATGCTATTATATTAACCAAATGTCTCTAAAGTAGACTAAATGGTTGCACTATATAAAAATGTGTTCCCCCCAAATAATGCTGGCCGTCATCAACAAATAACTAGATATTGGCAAATCTAGTGTATGCACATGCAAAGTAAAATGGAAACATCCTACCTAGCAAATTCTAGGTCAATTGGCGTACATCCACCCAACTAAAATAAATTCTATGGTCCCTTCATATGGACATACATTAAAAAAACTAAAAGATGACCAGAGTCATAGTCTGAGTCTGATCGCACTAGAAATATTGCAGTGCACTTGCATATGCCACCAAAACAAATTAAATATCTTTTATCTGCTCCATATATGTGTATGCTCAAAAAGGTCGCATCTAGCTTATCTTCGCATAAGATGAAAATTAGATCATGCATCCCCCATACGGCTTGTAGATATTAAGAAAACATAGATGCCATCTACTCATAAAACAAAGAATACTACAACTGTTAGTACTAATGTATTTTGCATACACAGAACATGCGCGTGCATGATTTTATGCCCCATACGCATGCATCATGATGTTTGAAGACTCATTTAACAGATTGGTTAACCATTAAGATGACTTTTTCATACAAAGTAAAGAAAATAAATCAAAGTCTATATATTGGTTAATCAACATGGAAAAGTAAGTGAAATCATTCAAGCATGCGCACATGTACTGCCAATATCAGTACAAATCAAATAAAAGCAAAATACAGATGAAAATCATCGCGTATGATAACATCAACAAAGTTCAAGGCTCCCCCGAGCATGCCGGCATCAACGACAGCGAGGAGGAAGATTTTTCTTTTATCATTTTTGTAATGGTCGTATGTTGTAATCCCATGTAGTAGAAATGTTGGAATTCTTAATCAGGGGTTTTCTCTTCGGAGATGTAATTAACAGAATTTTTATGTAAATGTAAGAGTTCTGGAAATATGTACCTGCAATGTTTGATCTCCATTTTATTTACGCATTTAAATTATTCACTCTGTATCAATGACGTGGACGCGTGTCTTCACGCCCGCCATTTTCCCGTCATCACAACCGTGCAGGTTGATAAAGGAGCGGCATCTGCCCAGACCTTGCCTTTTGCTCTCTCCGGTTGCTGCTCAGATCCCCTTTCTTGCGCCTCCCCTTTCTTCCTCCAAATTTCCAGATCTACTCCGGCCGCGTGACCTAGGAAGCCATGGCGCCTCGTCAGTCTCCGGCCGAAGCTTGGTACTCGCCTGCCCTGGACTTGCCGAGCATGTCCAAGGCGGGCCTCGCCCGGCTGTGCCGGATGGCGGTGGCGCAGGACATCAATGGGGCACAGGTGTTCAAGGCTGGCTCCGCCACCCCTGAGGGCCGAGGGAGCACCTTTTATCCTCTCTTTGTAAGCTCCATTGCTGCGGGCCTGGTGCCTCCCTTCTCCGAGTTTTTCTTCTCTGTCCTCCGCCATTACAACTTGCAGGCTCTGCATCTCCACCCCAACTCCGTCCTTCTCCTGGCGATCTTTGCTTATTACTGCGAGGCTCATGTAGGGGTGCACCCTTCAGTGGCCTTGCTGCGCCACTACTTCTCCCTCCGGGTCTCTCACGGTTCTCCTTCCGCATGCGCGAGCTTCGTCGCGTGTGGCGGCACCATTGCCATCTCGAATCCAGGGAAGAGGATTGAGGGCTTCAGGAGCAAGTGGGTCTTGGTAGATGCCGGGCGCATCCACCGTCGGCTGATCTTGCCCGCGGAGCAGCCCGTGAGCTCCAGCGACTGGTGCCGGGCGGAGCTCACGGACCCCCGCGCGAAACTGGTGTTGGAGAAGATGGACGCGGGCCTGAGGCCGGTCAGCATGGCGGCGGCGAAGTTAACCGGTGCGTTGCTGCTGAGGGAGTTTCTGGAGCACCAGCTGGCTCCACTCCGGCAGTACTCACCTCCGATGTGGAGGCCTCACCCGAGCCCCGCGGCCTTGGGCGGCGAAGATTTGGCCGCGGTCCTCCAATCTCTGGTCGGGGGCGAGGTGGCAAGGGTGGAGGGCGCTCCCAAGCCCTTGTTCCTTCGCGACGACTGGGAGCAGGTGGTGGAGTCCATGCCCGCTTTTAACGGGGACGGGTTCGTGCCCGTGGCGGCTTCCGAGGGACTGGTGGACGTGCCCTCCGGCGACTCCAGCAAGGAGGAGGACGAAGAGGAGCGGGAAAAGGGGCCTGACTCTGAGGCGACCGACGAAGAGTCGAGGGCTCCCCTCCCCCGATGCAGGCCCCGCAGTCTCCGCCTTTCTTCGAGCGGCGATGACGAGGATGGAGACGAGCAGGTCGGCGGGAGCTTGCCCCTGATCCCAAAGAAGGACAGGACCGGGCTGATCTCCCGCGGGTCTGCTCTTGCCCCGAGGCAGTCTGCAGACGCGCCTTGTGCTTCCGAGGTTGACCCTTCCAGCCGGCTGTCAGGCTCCAAGTTTGGCCGGAGGCTGCCCGAGCTCACCGGCGATGACCCGTAAGTGCTTGACCCTTGTCTTTATTTCTTGTTCCGTTGCCGAGGCTTGACGTTCGCATCTCTTGAATAGGCTGGCGCCCGCGGCGAAGAAGCCGAAGGGGGCTCCTGAGGCTCCATCCGCGGCAGCGCCTCCGCCTGCGGAGGAGGGTGACCGCGGTGCGCGGGCTTCTCCTGCTCGGACGTCCTCGCGAGGCCTGGCCGAGCTGGCTGGGGCGAGCTCAGCCCCCATGGCCCAAGTGACTCCTGTGGTGCCTTTGCCCACTACCGCCACCACAGCTGCTGGGGCGTGGCAGGCTCCACCTCAGGATGTTGTGGTCTTGCCGTCGCCGCCTTCTTCCCCCGTTCCGCTGACTGTTGTTTCTCCAACTCCTCCTACCGTCCTGGAGCATGCTGTTGCTGGACTGGACCGGCTGCGGCAGGATCTTCTTGGCGCCGACCCTCGCCAGGTGGCCGGGCGCTTGGAGCTGGCTTTAGGATGGATTTGCTCCGACGCCTCGATCCGGGCGGCGCTGGTTCAAGCCTCGACGGCCTTCGACGAGGATAGGCAGGCCATCCTCGAGACGAGGGCTGCTCGTGATGCAGCCTTGGGGGAGGTGGTTGAAGTCCGCAATCGTTGCAAGGCGCTGGAGGACGAGCTGCAAGGCCTGCGGGACCAGCTCGCGAAAGAGGTTCGTCTTCGCCAGGAGCAAGAAGAAGGCATGAAGGCTCGCGAGGTGACCATCGAGGGCCAGGAGGCCAGGCTCAAGAAGCGCCGCGACCGCCTGGGTGCGCTAGGGAAGGAGTTGGAGGCGACGAAGGTCAAGCTGGACCGCAAGGCCCAGGTTCTTGCCGAAGATCGCGTGGCCTTCGCAGACATGGAGAAGAAGGCTCGTGCTTAGCTGAAGATGATCTACGCCAGTGGCCTAGAGAGCCCGCTGGCCGGCGCCGAGGACGGCCCCGCCAAGCTGCTTCCCTTCCTGGTTCGTGCTCTTGAGGATGTCACCCTTGGCCTTGGCCCCACGGCCGAGGCCGAGGCGCGTGTCCTGTCTTCTGCTGCGCTGACGCGGGTCTTCACCCACATCTACCTTCGCGACCCCAACGCCGACCTCGACAGCCTGTTGGAGCCAGTAAGAGGCGAGGGTGCTGCCGCCGCTGCTGAAGCCATGAAGGGTCGCGCGGAGGCTCTGCAGGGGAAGTTCCGGGCCTTCAGTACCAAGTCGAAGCAGGATGCTTCCGGTCCTGCTGCTCCATGAGGCGGGGCCGCCCGCGCTGCCCAACCGCCGCCAAGCGACTCCGCTACTGCTCCTGTCCTGCTTTAATTTCCTGCACATGCATCATGCCTCGGGGAGGCGTTTAAACTCGCGTTTGGTATCGAGACGACAGTATGGACTGTAATATTTGCTTTTAAATTCCTTGAATTTTATGCTTTTCTTCCCTACTTGCTTGTGTTCTACGCCGGCAGAGCCCGTCCCCGCGCGTACCTCACCCAGCATTAGCCCTGACCGGAAACCAGGACGGGACCAAAGGAGTGAGGGGCTATGGAGTCAGTTAGGCTCCTGAGTCGCGATGCTCAGGAGTCCCCCTTGGCGCACGAACAACAAGTAGGGATGTGTGATGTAGGTGGATCTTCCGTTTTACGTCTGCAGAGCCTGACTCCGCGCGTACCTCACCCAGCATTAGCCCCGACCGAAAACCAGGACGGGACCAAAGGAGTGAGGGGCTACGGAGCCAGTTAGGCTCCTGAGACGCGATGCTCAGGAGTCCCCCTTGACGCGCAAACAGCTAGTGATGAGGCGAGATGCAAGTGGGACCACCGTTCTACGTCTGCAGAGCCCGGCCCCGTGCGTGCCTCACCCAGCATTAGCCTTTCGGAACTAAGGAGTGAGGGGCTATGGGACCAGTTAGGCCCCTGAGTCGCGATGCTAAGGGGTCCCCCTTGACGCTCAAACGGCCTTCATACCTTGGCTCCGCTCGGGGAGAGACGCGCGACGAACCAGGCCCGAGGGGCCTGGCTGGGTGGCGTACATCTGGGCGTGACCCAGGCGCAGCCCCCGTGCCCAGCCCCCTCGTGCGGCGCTCCCGAGGAGAGGCGTTGCGATGAGGCTAGACACTGAGCTCTGGGCTCCCTGAGGTTGATGCGGCCCGGGGGCCACCCTCAGTTGTTTATCACCAGAGCGGAGCATAACGCTTCCGCATGTGTACGGGCATAGCTGCTCCTCAGCAGTGTCGTCAGCCAGCACGGAGCATGGTGCTTCCACTGGTACGTGGGAGGGGGCTCCCCTCCGGGAGAAGCCCCCGGGGCGTGTACATCCCCGCCCTGACACGTGGCCGGCACGGTAGAGCTAGGTGAGGTGTATCTGGGCACCCGTGAGCCAGCGTGGGACTCACGGGACCCTACCTCTAGGCGGGTTGCGCCTGGCACTGGGCCTTATCTTGTGATGTGTTCCTGCAAATTTGGTTAGATGCCGGCACTCTACGTCCTCGGGTCCCGGCCCTTGAGCTTGTCTCAGCCGTCGCTGGTATGCCAGGTCGCGATGCCATGGACATGGCCAGAGGGTGAGGGCTGGAGAGCCAGTAAGAGCCCTGAGTCGCGATGCTCAGGTACCCCCCCCCCCCCTTTAACGTGCAAGTGGTCGACATGGAGGAGAAGAGGTGCCGTGGACAGGCATCAAGTAACCAAGCATGATGGGCGAATGCATAACCGGAAATAAACGCAGGGGAGATACATGCCGCTGGGCCTGGCCCGAGCGACTTGGGGATGATGCAGCCCGAGGGGCGCCCCCAACAAAGCAAGCTAACGACATGAAATAAAAGGGATACATACCGCAGGGACGGACCCACGCGGCCTGGGAACAATGTAGCTCTAGGAGGGTGCTCCCAGCTGGAAATGAAACTTGTAAGATGTCACCTGAGGGTGTCGAGGGCGAAGGGGTGTTGGTGCAGCAGACTCGGTGGGCTGCAGAAGCCGATCCTCACGAGCCCCCAGGCCCAGGGGCCTCGGGAGGCTCCGGAGGCACTGGTAGCTCTTCGTGAATCATCTCCATCTCCGCCAAGGCTGCGGAACGCCTGTCTTCTTGAGCCTCCATGATGCCCCTCATGAGGCGCTAGCGTGTAGCAACCGTGCTCGGTAAGCCGTAAGGCATGCGAACGTAGCTGTGGGGCGGACCCCTGCAGCGCCCCACTCGCGAGGGCCAGAGGCGCTCCATCGTAGCGACTTGGTTGAGCCTTGGTACGTTGATGCATACGCGCAGCCCACCATCCTCGCCTGGATGGGGAGCCACGCCCGGTAGATGGCGGCAACCTCTCATGATTCTTGTCGACGAACTCCTGTGGGTCTGACCTTCCTTGCCTTGCTCCTTCTTGAGGGAAACGTGCTTCGAAACACGCCTCCATGTGGTGCCCAAGCGCCTCCCTCATGACCCTGGCCAGGTCGGTGGCCCTCCAGGGGAGAGCCCTCGAGCCCTGCCTGAGGAGGGCGTCGGCGCGCTTTCCTATGCGATGGAAGGAGGTTCCCCCTGGGCAGATGCGGGCCTTGAGGGGCCCGCCTCCCGAGGGGCCGGTCCGGACGATGTCTTCTTCTTCTTGGGGGTGGTCTCGGGAGGCCTCCTGCTTCCGCGATCCGGGTCTTCCAGTGACGCGGCCTGAAAGGCTCACTCCAGGGAACACACTGCATCCTTCTCTTCACAGGGCACCGTGATGACTCCGCCACTTCCTGGCATCTTGAGGACGTTGTAGCCATGGTGAGTCACGGCCATGAACTTGGCCAGCGCTGGGTACCCGAGGATGGCGTTGTACGGCAGGCGGATGTGGGCGACGTCGAAGTCGATGAGCTCGGTGCGGTAGTTGTTGTGTGCCCCGAAGGTGACTGGGAGGCGGACCTACCCAATCGGGACCGTGGAGCCGTCGGTGACTCCGGAGAAGGGCTTCGTTGGTTGAAGCTGGTCGTAGGGCACTTGGAGATTGTTGAACGTTTCCACGGACAGGACGTTGAGCCCTGCCCCACCATCGATGAGGGTCCTGGTGACCAGTACATTGCTGATGACTGGGGAGCAAAGCATTGGGAGGACTCCGACTGTGGCTGCACACTTGAGTTGATCCGCTGAGCTGAATGTGATGGCGCATGCCGACCACCTGAGAGGGCAAGTTGCTTCAAGCTTGGGGAGGACTGCATCCACTTCGCGGGCAAACTGCTTGAAGATGCGTTGGGAGGCTGGGGCTTGAGCTCCACCCAGGATGCAGGCGATTGCGCATGGCTCCTGGAAGCCCCCAGCCCCTTTGTCTTGATGGCGGTCCTCGTTCCTCCTCGGCTGAGGCGGCAGTGGAGGGAGGCCTGCGTGGCCCTATGGGCGATCCTCACGAGGCTGATCCCTCCAGTCCCCCTCGCGAGGCAGGTCTCGCCAGCTGGCATTCGTTGGTGTTGTGGATGTGGAGGTCGTGGTACACACAGTACCGGCTGCCCCTGGGGGACTCAGGCAGATCTTTGCCCTGCTTGGTGTCTGGTTCTGCCGCGAGCACGGCAGCCCCCTTGCGCTTCACGTCCTTGGCCTTGGGCTTCTTCTCTTCTGGGTCTGCGCCAGGCAGCTCGAGGAGGGAGAGGCGTCCCTCCTCAGCCCTGGCGCACTTGGTCACCAAGTTGAACAGCTCCAGGGAGGTGCATAGGTCTTCACGCATCGCCAGCTCCTCCTTCATCTTGACGTCGCGCACACCATCGGAGAAGGCCAAGATGATGGCCTCCTCGGACACCGTGGGGATCTTGAGGCGCGCGCTGTTGAAGCGCTGGATGTACTTTTGCAGGGTCTCTCTGGGTTGTTGCTTGATGCAGCGCATGTCGCTCACGGTGGGTGGTCGGTCGCAAGTACCTTGGACGTTGGCGATGAAGCGGGTGCGCATCTGGTCCCAGGAAGAGATCGTGCCTGGAGCCAGATTCAGGAGCCAGGTGCAAGCTCCTTCCTTGAGCGCCATGGGGAACCAGTTCGCCATGACCTTCTCGTCCCCACTGGCAGCTTCGATGCCCAGCTCATAGAGCTAGAGGAACTCTGCAGGGTCTGTCGTGCCATCATAACGAGGAGGCAGGTCTGGCTTGAACTTGCCGGGCCACGCGACGCTACGCAGCTCGGTGGTGTAGGCACGGCAGCCTGCGGTGGCCACGAAAGGCTTCGGCTGGTGGAGAGCTCGGTCTTGAGGGTCCTGACACGCTGCAGCTAGGAGCAGCGCGGGGTCTTGGCATGCTGGAGCTGGAGCAGGGTCGCGGCGTGCCGGAGCAGGGAGCGCCCGGGCAGCTCCTTGTGGGCGAGGGACTTCTTGGCAGCTCCGTTCTTGCTGCGCTAGCACCTGGCGGAGCGGGTTCCGCCCAGGGGCCACGCGCCTTGGAGCCATGGCGTCTTCTTGGAGAGGAGGCGGCTGGTACGCCCCCGGAGCTTCGTTGCCCGCGCGGGGCGGGGTGCGGCGCAGCGGAACGGACGGCGCGGGAGAGCCCCCTGCGGCGCGGACAAGCTCAGCGACGCAGTCGAGCCACTCTTCGTAGACGTCATCGACGGGACGATAGCGCAGGAGCTCGTTTGCCGTGATGAGCGTAGCTCGAGCCTCCAAGGGTGCGCGGAGCGCGCGGGACGAAGAACCAGCCGGTGTGAGAAATGGAGTAGCGGTGCAGCCGTCTTGCCGCACGGATGGATGTTGAGACGACGCTTGCTGCTCGCCCCCCGCCGGGCCGGTGGCGGTGTTGATGGCGGGTGACGGGGAACAACGAGGACGTCCGCCGACGGGCGCCGTCTAGGCGACGCGGGAAACGATGGTGGCCCGGCGTTCGGCGCGGGCCCGACGAGCGTCGGACATGGGCGCGACGGTCGGAGGAGAACGGGGCGGTGGAAGACGAATTCCGGCGCACCCCTACCTGGCGCGCCAAATGTCGGATTTCGGGTTCCGGCAGACCCTTAAGGTTCGAACTCTAGGGTGCGCGCAAAGATTACGTCTTCTACCTCACTGTCTCGCAAAGATCTAAACTACTGAAAGAACTGCACAAGAGACACAAGGTTTATACAGGTTCGGGCCACCGTTGTGGTGTAATACCCTACTCCAGTGTGTGGTGGGTGGATTGCCTCTTGGGGCTGATGATGATGAACAATACAAGGAAGAACAGCCTCGCGAGGGTCTGCTCTTGGCTGGGGCGATGAACTGCTAGGAGGAGTTCAGTCACCCTTCTCTTTCTCTCTCTGATTTCGATCTATCCCCCGATTTCGATCTCCTCTGATTTCCCTTTTTTCTACACGGTGGTGGCTAGTCCTATTTATAGAGGCCCTGGTCCTCTTCCCAAATATCGAGCGGGAAGGGAGCCAACAATGGCGGGCTAATTTGAAGGGGGACAGCAAGTATCGGCTATCCTGACAAAAGCAGTCTTCGCCTGTGCAAAGCTCTGGTGATGACGCCGTCTTGGGCTCCATGGTGACCTCCGTCTCGTAGTCCTCCTGGTCTTGGTCTCGTTGCACCGAAATGGCAACCTTTGCTTGATGCCTCGGTACTCCGCGGCTGCGCTTGCTCCCTTTGCACCAAAGAGGAAAGGAGGACGCTGCGCGGGCTGGCACCCGCCTGGCGCCCTTGATCGTCATGGCTTGCGTCACGGGCACCTCGCGAGGTACCCCGCCTTGATCTCTCCGCCTCCTCGTGAGCCAGCCTTATGAGGCCGCACCTGAGGAAGCTCCACGTCGTCTGCCCCGCGAGGCTTGGCCCCTCGCGAGGGTCTTGAGTCTTGTGTTGATGAAGATGGGCCGTGCTGGGCCCCTGTTGAGCCATGCCGCAGGCCGCAGGCAGGCAAGTTTGGGGACCCTCATTCCCAGAACGCCGACAGATCCAAACCACATCTTCCCCCCTTCGTGAGTGTTCATCAGAGCGCATCCGACAAAGGTCCATTCCACCATGGCCAGCCGTCGCGACTCCTTCTCTCGCCCTTCCAGCCCTCAGCCTGGATATTGGGAGAGATGCTTCATCCCGCATAGCGAGCTAGTGACGCTCTAGACCAAGGGATTTCTCCCCCGGCCTATATGGTCCCGGTTCGAGCCGGCCTTGCCATCTATAATGGCGGAGAGCAAGCGGAGAGTGCCCCTAATCCCTCCAAAGGAGAGTGGGTGTGCCTCGTCCCTTATTTAATAAGGGGGCTCGGATTTCCAATCCATCCATTTCTCCGAGGGCTCCTGGAGTTCTATGGCCTCCAGCTACGCAATCTCACGCCGCCTCCGTATTGCATATCGCGGGCTTCGTAGCCCTCTGCGAGCTGTTTTTGGGTATCGAGGCTCATTTCGGGCTATGGAAAAGGTTATTCTGCCTTGTGCCCCGCTCTAAGGAGGGGTCAATGTATCAAGTGGGTGGAGCCGAAGTGTGGCGCATCACCGGGACCGGATATCTATCCGGAACCCCAAAGAAGGCGTCCGAAGACTGGCCCTCGGAATGGTTTTATATAGAAGACGTCCCGCTGCCGGATCCTGTCTGGATCGGCCTCCCTGAATTCGACAGTGCTCCCTTAAAGAAGCACCTAAGCTGGCGTCCACGGAGCCCTCAGAGGGAAAGTGACAGGGACATCATTTACCTGATGGGCCGAATAAGATTGTTAGCCCATTCCGGACTAACCATGATCGGGGTTATGGCCGAATGCATTATGCGGGGGTGCAACCGCTTCAGTATAGAAGCCACCCCATGTGGGACTTCAATGGGGAGGACGACGCCACCCACTACGGCCGTAAGGGGCCGGATTCAGCTGCCGCTCTACTAAAGATCTTGTCCACTTTGTATAAGGGAGAAGAGGAGGAATTTCTCCGCGTCAACCCACAGGGTGGATTCTCTATGCACAATCCCCCAAGCTGGGTAAGCGGTCGTATTTACTTGCCCATCCGTTTTGTATTCCCATTGTTAAATATTCAGTCTGACGACTTCAACGCAGGAACTGCGCCGAGGTGTTAAGGAAATAAGCAGCCCTCCTCCACAACCTGAGGACCCAGGACGGTCCCTCGACCCGGCCTCTCAAGAGGACCCAGACATATCTGTGGAGCTGATTGATGGAGTGTTCCATCAATTGAGCAAGGACAACGCCTTGGTGGCCATTACGGCCGATTACCCAGGGCTAATCCCGGCCTCCCAGGTAACTGAGATCAAAGTCCCAGTACCCCGAATAGGTGTCCACCCTCTTGTGTTTTCAGTTTCCTGATTACAGCCGAACTTTGCAGGGGAGGTTTTTAAGGCGGAAGGCCGAACCTGCGGCGACAAGCCAACGAGGGGCCGCAGGGCCCCGTGGGCAGAAAATAAGTGCAGTCCGGACCGAGGCGTCAGCGCAAAGGTATGGCGCGCCCCCTTATCCCAGGTGTTATACCTTCGAGGCACATTGACACTCATGCTCTCTTCAGGACAAAGAGACCTCGCTGGACTATATCCGGAGAGGCTGCCAATCGCGCCTCCACCAGCCAGGCTCCAAAGCCTGGTCCGGAGGTGGAGGCGAACGCAAGGCGCGCGCCAGACGCTCCTCCGACGGAGGATGTGGACGGGTTGTCTGCCACCAACTCTGAGGTGGAGAGTGCCATGAACCACAGGCGTCGCCGGACAATTCTTCGCGACGCTTGTTTCTCCCAAGGGGCGTTAGATTCCTTCAACTTGGGAGATGCGTACCTCCGTGGCGCTCAAAATGGTCTAGCCAGAGCCACGGAGCAATATGTAAAAGACATACGGGTAAGAAAATTTTGGTAATTATATATATATACCAGTAGCCCCCGAGACTTGAAACAGTTAGAATAACTGATTTAAGGATCATTTGTTATGCAGGTTCTTACAGAAAAGAATTCCCTACTGTCCAAGGAGCTGGAAGAGTGCAAAGCCCAACTTGAGGCCGCACTAGCCGCGGCAGGGGAGCCCAAGGAGACCCCCTCTGGTAATATACACTTTGAAAGATAAGTATTTTGTGAAGCACGAAATGGGTGTGAATCTGACAAATGAAATTGCAGATGGCGCCGGATTGAATCCTGAAAGGCAACACCTCCTACGCCAGCTAAAGGCTGGTGAGAAGGTGCTGACAAAGGTGAGGCGGGAGAAGAACGATCTCCAAGATGCCAACACCAAGCTGGGCGTCGAGTTCAAAGATGTTCATGCCCAGCTGTTAGACTCCGTGAAGGAGAATCAGCGGCTTCGGCACGGCATATTTAGTAAGTGCTTGAACGAACCTTTGAAAGAAAGTTCGGCGGGGAAGTCGACTAACAGAGCAATGTCTGTAGGTGTGCTAACAGGTCATCCTGCAGAGGAGATGCCCGGTTCTATGGGTGACCTTCTTCCCGAGCTCTCGCAACTGCTCGATTGAGTTCGGCAGGTGATGCAAGGCATCGCCCAGGCCCTGTGGCCATCCGTCTCCATGCCCGAAGGTCTTGGAGAGCTTGCGGAGAAGCTAAAGGGAGCACAGCGGTGCTTCCGATTGTGGAAGATATCGTCCTGCTGTCAAGGCGCTAGGGAGGCCTGGGCCATGGTGAAGACGCGGTACACAAAGGCTGACCCCAACCACATGGCCGAGGTCGGTCCTGTAGGGCCTGATGGGAAGGAGATCCCTGTAAGCTTAGTATACGGCCAAGTAGAGTTGGCCGCAAAGTATTCCTGGCAGGACTATAAATTAGATAGCCTGTTAGATGGTATTGAAGAGGAATACAATCAATCAAAATGACTATGTAATTTAATTGACATTTATAATGCCTTCTAGCCGGATTGTAGATCATTTGTCATGGCCGACCTTTTCGCTTCAGCCTCGGGACCTCATGGTCCGGAGTGTGTCCGAATTCCCATGCGGTTATATAGGAACCGGGGAATGCATGAAGACCAGGCGTAGGGGTCATTAGTGCGTGAACAGACAAGTGCCCGACTAGTTGTGTTATATTACATGGTTAGTAAGAAACATCTTCGAGGGAGAATAGTTCCGTTAGGGGTTCCTTTCCCTGGGAGGCATGCCCTAAGGTGCATGTCCATGCTGCGAAAAGAAACGTAGGAAAAACATCTGGGGGCGTATAGATAAAAAAAAGATCATCTTTAGTTCACTGACCGAATATTCCCTTAAGAACACTAGCTTTCGGCTTCACCCAGTCTGAGGTACACGTCCGGCTGACCCGGCAGTAACAATCGTAGAGGTGCTCCCTTTACCACCTAGCCGAACAATCGGGAACGTATGGGTAAGCACAGGAGCCAGGCAACCCAGCTTGGCCAAAACTTAAGTCATATCGATGCATATAATGGTGAATAAAAGGCACATGTGGAAGTGTGACACATGTGTTGGGCATGAAGCCCGTATGAATAAGCTTCTGTTTAAAGAAGCCCCCAGGTTTAATGACCGCGGATAGCGTGTCACTTTATGAGCCTTTAAAGGTTATAAAAGAGATAGAGAGAGAAGAAGAGAAATGTAAGACAGAAAATATATAAAAAATGGACAGAGGAAGGAGACGAACATAGAGTCCGGCGCTAGGCGTAGAATCTTCGGAGACGGGGTGCGTTCCATGGGTTCGGCTCGAGTCGGTTATCCGATGCATCCCGCAGGCGGTACACTCCACCAGTCAGGACTTGGTCAATTATGAAGGGACCTTCCCACTTGGGCTTGAGTTTGTCCTTTTTCTTGTCCAGTAGTCGTAAAACTAATTCGCCAACGTTGTGATTTTTGGCCCGTACTTCTCTGCTTTGGTATCTTCGAGCCTGCTGTTGATAGAATGCGGAACGGGCTTTTGCCACGTCACGCTCCTCCTCCAATGTGTCCAAGCTGTCCTGCCGATTGAGCTCGGCTTCTCTTTCTTCGTACATGCGCACTCGAGGTGAGTCATGAATTATGCCGCAAGGCAAAACTGCCTCTGCACCGTACACCATAAAGAATGGTGTGTATCCAGTGGTGCGATTCGGCATGGTCTGCAGCCCCCAGAGTACGGAGTCGAGCTCCTCTACCCAGTGTGTGTTAGATTCCTTGAGGGACCGCACTAATCTGGGTTTGATGCCGCTCATGATAAGACCATTTGCACGTTCGACCTGGCCATTAGTTTGTGGGTGATAGACGGAAGCATAATCGAGCTTGATGCCCATGTTTTTGCACCAGAGTTTTACCTCATTGGCCGTGAAGTTCGTGCCGTTATCAGTGATGATGCTATGGGGGACGCCGTAACAGTGTACAACCCCGGATATAAAGTCTATCACCGGTCCGGATTCGGCCGTCTTAACAGGCTTGGATTCTATCCATTTGGTGAACTTATCCACCATGACCAGTAAGTATTTTTGCTTGTGGGTTCCGCCTTTAAGGGGTCCAACCATGTTAAGCCCCCAGACCGCGAAGGGCCAAGTAATGGGGATAGTTTGGAGGGCGGTGGGTGGCATATGGCTTTGGTTTGCAAAGAGCTGGCAACCGGTGCATCGTTGGACTATGTCCTGAGCGTCTGCCTGGGCCGTCGGCCAATAAAAGCCCATACGGAAGGCCTTGCTTACAAGGGACCGAGCTGCAGCGTGATGACCGCCGAGTCCGGCATGAATTTCAGCCAGGAGGTGCTGCCCCTCCTCTTCGGAGATGCACCTTTGAAGGACTCCGGTAGTGCTTTTCTTATAAAGCTCTCCCTTGTGGACTCTGTAGGCTCTGGATCGCCGCACTATGCAGCGTGCCTCATTTTGGTCCTCGGGGAGTTCCTGCCTAGTAAGGTAGGCGAGGAATGGTTCTGTCCACAGGGCGATGACGGCCATTATTACGTGGGCTGAAGGTGTTATTTCATTGGCAGAACCTCCGATTGTGTCAGGATGTTCGGTGTCGGGCAGTGTGGTTGGGTCCAGGCTGTTATTGTTCGGCTCCACTTCCCATACTACGGATGGCTTGAACAGCCTTTCCAAGAAGATGTTGGGGGGGACTACATCGCATTTTGCGCCGATGCGTGCCAAGACATCTGCCGCCTGATTATTTTCCCGGGCTATATGGTGAAATTCAAGCCCCTCGAACCGAGCTAACATTTTTAGGACGGCGTTGCGGTAAGCTGCCATTTTTGGATCCTTCGCATCGAAGTCTCCATTTATTTGGGATATTGCGAGGTTCGAGTCCCCGCGCACCTCTAGGCGTTGAATGCCCATGGATACTGCCACCCGGAGACCATGTAAAAGGGCCTCATATTCGGCTGCATTGTTGGAGTCCGTGTACATAATCTGGAGTACATATTGAACTGTGTCTCCTGTGGGGGACGACAAAATGACGCCGGCCCCCAGTCCAACCAACATCTTGGAGCCGTCGAAATGCATGATCCAATTTGAATATGTGCCGTACTCCTTAGGGAATTCGGCCTCCGTCCATTCTGCGACGAAGTCGGCCAAGACTTGTGACTTGATGGCTCGCCGTGGCTTATAAGTTATGTCGAATGGGAGGAGCTCAATGGCCCATTTTGCAATCCGGCCCGTTGCGTCACGGTTGTTTATAATATCGTTAAGTGGTACTTCCAAGGCTACTGTTATTGAACACTCTTGAAAGTAGTGTCGTAGCTTCCGGGATGCCATGAATACCGCGTACGCAATCTTTTGATAATGCGGGTACCGTGATTTGCAAGGAGTGAGGACAGTGGACACATGATAGAACGGCTTTTGAAGGGGGAATTTGTGTCCGTCCGCTTCTCGTTCGACGATGAGCACTGCGCTTACAACCTGATGTGTTGTTGCAATGTATAATAGCATTGGTTCGCCAATGTTTGGCACGGCCAGGACTGGGCTTGTTGCCAGTATGGCTTTTATTTTGTCAAGTCCGGCCGTGGCCGCATCCGTCCATTTGAAGTGTTCGGTGCGTCGAAGGAGGCGGTAAATGGGTAGGGCCTTTTCTCCCAAGCGGGAGATAAAGCGGCTTAGAGCCGCCACGCATCCGGTTAACTTTTGTATTTGTTTGAGGTCCTTTGTGAAGGAAATATGCCCTAGAGGCAATAATAAAGTTATTATTTATTTCCTTATATCATGATAAATATTTATTATTCATGCTAGAATTGTATTAACCGGAAACATAATACATGTGTGAATACATAGACAAACAGAGTGTCACTAGTATGCCTCTACTTGACTAGCTCGTTAATCAAAGATGGTTATGTTTCCTAACCATGGACAAAAGAGTTGTTACTTGATTAACGAGGTCACATCATTAGTTGAATGATCTGATTGACATGACCCATTCCATTAGCTTAGCACACGATCGTTGAGTATGTTGCTATTGCTTTCTTCATGACTTATACATGTTCCTATGACTATGAGATTATGCAACTCCCGTTTGCCGGAGGAACACTTTGGGTACTACCAAACGTCACAACGTAACTGGGTGATTATAAAGGAGTACTACAGGTGGCTCCAAAGGTAGATGTTGGGTTGGCGTATTTCAAGATTAGGATTTGTCACTCCGATTGTCGGAGAGGTAGCTCTGGGCCCTCTCGGTAATGCACATCACTTAAGCCTTGCAAGCATTGCAACTAATGAGTTAGTTGTGGGATGATGTATTACGGAACGAGTAAAGAGACTTGCCGGTAACGAGATTGAAATAGGTATTGGATACCGACGATCGAATCTCGGGCAAGTAACATACCGATGACAAAGGGAACAACGTGTGTTGTTATGCGGTCTGACCGATAAAGATCTTCATAGAATATGTAGGAGCCAATATGGGCATCCAAGTCCCGCTATTGGTTATTGACCGGAGACGTGTCTCGGTCATGTCTACATTGTTCTCGAACCGTAGGGTCCGCACGCTTAAGGTTTCGATGACAGTTATATTATGAGTTTATGAGTTTTGATGTACCGAAGGAGTTCGGAGTCCCGGATGTGATCACGGACATGACGAGGAGTCTCGAAATGGTCGAGACGTAAAGATTGATATATTGGAAGCCTATGTTTGGACATCGGAAGTGTTCCGGGTAAAATCAGGATTTTACCGGATTATCGGGAGGATTACCGGAACCCCCCGGGAGCCAAATGGGCCAACATGGGCCATAGTGGAAAGTTGAAAGGGCAGCCCACATAGGGCTGTGCGCCTCCCCCCTCTCTCTAGTCCTATTAGGACTAGGAGAAGGTGGCCGGCCCCCCTCTCTCCCTTTCCCACTTGGGAATCCTAGTTGGACTAGGATTGGAGGGGGAATCCTACTCCCAGTGGGAGTAGGACTCTCCTGCGCCTCCTCTCCTGGCCGGCCAGCCCTCCCCCTCTCATCCTTTATATACGGGGGCAGGGGACACCTCTAGACACACAAGTTGATCCTTGAGATCGTTCCTTAGCCGTGTTCGGTGCCCCCTGCCACCAAATTCCACCACGATCATACCGTTGTAGTGCTTAGGCGAAGCCCTGCGTTGGTAGTACATCAAGATCGTCACCACGCCGTCGTGCTGACGGAACTCTTCCTCGACGCTTTGCTAGATCGGAGCTCGAGGATCGTCATCGAGCTGAACGTGTGCTAAGAACTCAGAGGTGCCGGAGTAACGGTGCTTGGATCGGTCGGATCGGGAAGAAGACGTACGACTACTTCCTCTACGTTGTGTGATCGCTTCCGCAGTCGGTCTGCGTTGGTACGTAGACAACACTCTCCCCTCTCGTTGCTATGCATCACCATGATCTTGCGTGTGCGTAGGAAAATTTTTGAAATTACTACGTTCCCCAACAGTGGCATCCGAGCCTAGGTTTTATGGTTTGATGTTATTTGCACGAGTAGAACACAAGTGAGTTGTGGGCGATACAAGTCATACTGCCTACCAGCATGTCATACTTTGGTTCGGCGGTATTGTTGGACGAGACGACCCAGACCAACCTTACGCGTACGCTTACGCGAGACCGGTTCCCTCGACGTGCTTTGCACATAGATGGCTTGCGGGCGACTGTCTCTCCAACTTTAGTTGAACCAAGTGTGGCTACGCCCGGTCCTTGAGAAGGTTAAAACGGAGTCTATTTGACAAACTATCGTTGTGGTTTTGATGCGTAGGTGAGATGAGTTCTTGCTTAAGCCCGTAGCAGCCACGTAAAACTTGCAACAACAAAGTAGAGGACGTCTAACTTGTTTTTGCAGGGCATGTTGTGATGTGATATGGTCAAGGCATGACGCTAGATTTTATTGTATGAGATGATCATGTTTTGTAACCGAGTTATCGGCAACTGGCAGGAGCCATATGGTTGTCGCTTTATTGTATGCAATGCAATCGCGATGTAATGCTTTACTTTATTACTAAGTGGTAGTGATAGTCGTGGAAGCATAAGATTGGCGAGACGACAACGATGCTACGATGGAGATTAAGGTGTCGCGCCGGTGACGATGGTGATCATGACGGTGCTTCGGAGATGGAGATCACAAGCACAAGATGATGATGGCAATATCATATCACTTATATTGATTGCATGTGATGTTTATCCTTTTATGCATCTTATCTTGCTTTGATTGACGGTAGCATTATAAGATGATCTCTCACTAAATTATCAAGAAGTGTTCTCCCTGAGTATGCACCGTTGCCAAAGTTCGTCGTGCCCAGACACCACGTGATGATCGGGTGTGATAAGCTCTACGTCCATCTACAACGGGTGCAAGCCAGTTTTGCACACGCAGAATACTCAGGTTAAACTTGACGAGCCTAGCATATGCAGATATGGCCTCGGAACACAGAGACCGAAAGGTCGAGCGTGAATCATATAGTAGATATGATCAACATGACGATGTTCACCATTGAAAACTACTCCATCTCACGTGATGATCGGTTATGGTTTAGTTGATTTGGATCACTTGATCACTTAGAGGATTAGAGGGATGTCTATCTAAGTGGGAGTTCTTAAGTAATATGATTAATTGAACTTTAATTTATCATGAACCTAGTCCTGGTAGTATTAGCATATCTATGTTGTAGATCAATAGCTCTCGTTGTTGCTTCCTTGTGTTTATTTTGATATGTTCCTAGAGAAAAACTATGTTGAAAGATGTTAGTAGCAATGATGCGGATTGGATCCGTGATATGAGGTTTATCCTCATTGCTGCACAGAAAAATTATGTCCTTGATGCACCGCTAGGTGACAGACCTATTGCAGGAGCAGATGCAGACGTTATGAACGTTTGGCTAGCTCAATATAATGACTACTTGATAGTTTAGTGCACCATGCTTAATGGCTTAGAATCGGGACTTCAAAGACGTTTTGAACGTCATGGACCATATGAGATGTTCCAGGAGTTGAAGTTAATATTTCAAGCAAATACCTGGGTTGAGAGATATGAAGTCTCCAACAAGTTCTATAGCTAAAAGATGGAGGAGAATCGCTCAACTAGTGAGCATGTGCTCAGATTGTCTGGGTACTACAATCGCTTGAATCAAGTGGGAGTTAATCTTCCAGATAAGATAATGATTGACAGAATTCTCTAGTCACCATCACCAAGTTAGTAGAACTTCGTGATGAACTATGATATGCAAGGGATAACGGAAACGATTCCCAAACTCTTCGTGATGCTGAAATCGATGAAGGTAGAAATCAAGAAAAACATCAAGTGTTGATGGTTGACAAGACCACTAGTTTCAAGAAAAGGGTAAAGGGAAGAAGGGGAACTTCAAGAAGAATGGCAAGCAAGTTGCTGCTCAAGTGAAGAAGCCCAAGTCTGGTCCTAAGCCTGAGACTAAGTGCTTTTACTGCAAAGGGACTGATCACTGCAAGCGGAACTACCCCAAGTGATTGGCGGATAAGAAGGATGGCAAAGTGAACATAAGTATATTTGATATACATGTTATTGATGTGTACTTTACTAGTGTTTATAGCAACCCCTCAGTATTTGATGCTAGTTCAATTGCTAAGAGTAGTAACTCGAAACAGGAATTGCAGAATGAACAGAGACTAGTTAAGGGTGAAGTGACGATGTGTGTTGGAAGTGGTTCCAAGATTGATATGATCATCATCGCACACTCCCTATACTTTCGGGATTAGTGTTGAACCTAAATAAGTGTTATTTGGTGTTTGCGTTGAGCATGAATATGATTTGATCATGTTTATTGTAATACGGTTATTCATTTAAGTAAAAGAATAAATTGTTGTTCTGTTTACATGAATAAAACCTTATATGGTTACACACCCAATGAAAATAGTTCATTGGATCTCGATCTTAGTGATACACATATTCATAATATTGAAACCAAAAGATGCGAAGTTAATAATGATAGTGCAACTTATTTGTGGCACTACCGTTTAGGTCATATTGGTGTAAAGCACATGAAGAAACTCCATGCTGATGGGATTTTGGAATCACTTGATTATGAATCACTTGATGCTTGCGAACCATGCCTTATGGGCAAGATGACTAAGACTCCGTTCTCTGGAGCGAGCAAATGACTTATTGGAAATAATACATACTGATGTATGCGGTACGATGAGTGTTTAGGCTCACGGCAAGTATCGTTATTTTCTAAACTTCACAGATGATTTGAGCAGATATGGGTATATCTACTTGATGAAACATAAGTCCGAAACATTTGAAAAGTTCAAAGAATTTCAGAGTGAAGTGGAAAATCATCGTGACAAGAAAATAAAGTTTCTACGATCTGATCGCGGAGACAAATATTTGAGTTACGAGTTTGGTCTTCAGTTAAAACAATGTGAAATAGTTTCACTACTCACGCCACCTGGAACACCACAGCATAATGGTGTGTCCGAACGTCATAACCGTACTTTATTGGATATAGTGCAATCTATGATGTTTCTTACCGATTTACCACTATCGTTTTTGGGGTCATGCATTAGAGACAGCTGCATTCACGTTAAAAAGGGGAACCATCTATATCCGTCGAGACGACGCCTTATGAACTATGGTTTGGCAAGAAACCAAAGTTGTCATTTCTTGAAGTTTGGGGTTGCGATGCTTATGAGAAAAAGTTTCATCCTGATAAGCTCAAACCCAAATCGGAGAAATATGTCTTCATAGGATACCCAAAGGAGACTGTTGGGTACATCTTCTATCACAGATCCTAAGGCAAGACATTCGTTGCTTATAATGGATCCTTTCTAGAGAAGGAGTTTCTCTTGAAAGAAGTGAGTGGGAGGAAAGTAGAAAACTTGATAAGGTAATTGTACCTTCTACCTTATTGGAAAGTAGTTCATCACAAAAATCTGTTCTTGTGACTACTACACCAATTAGTGAGGAAGCTAATGATGATGATCATGTAACTTCAGATCAAGTTACTACCGAATCTCGTAGGTAAACCAGAGTGAGATCCGCACCAGAGTGGTACGGTAATCCTGTTCTGGAGGTCATGTTACTTGACCATGACGAACCTACGAATTATGAGGAAGCGATGATGAGCCCGGATTTCGCGAAATGGTTTGAGGCCATGAAATCTGAGATATGATCCATGTATGAGAACAAAGTTTGGACTTTGGTTGACTTGCCCGATGATCGGCAAGCAATTGAGAATAAATGGATCTTCAAGAGGAAGACGGACGCTGATAGTAGTGTTACTATCTACAAAGCTAGAATTGTCGCAAAAGGTTTTCGACAAGTTCAAGGTGTTGACTACGATGAGAGCTTCTCACTCGTATCTATGCTTGAGTCTGTCCGAATCATGTTAGTAATTGCCGCATTTTATGAAATCTGGCAAATGGATAAACAAAAATGCATTCCTTAATGGATTTATTAAAGAAGAGTTGTATATGATGCAACAGAAGGTTTTGTCAATCCGAAAGGTGCTAACAAAATGTGCAAGCTCCAGCGATCCATCTGTGGACTGGTGCAAGCATCTCGGAGTTGGAATATACGCTTTGATGAGTTGATCAAAGCATATAGTTTTATACAGACTTGCGGTGAAGCCTGTATTTACAAGAAAGTGAGTGGGAGCACTACAACATTTCTGATAAGTATATGTGAATGACATATTGTTGATCGGAAATAATGTAGAATTATTCTGTAAAGCATAAAGGAGTGTTTGAAAGGAGTTTTTCAAAGAAAGACTTCGGTGAAGCTGCTTACATATTGAGCTTCAAGATCTATAGAGATAGATCAAGACGCTTGATAAGTTTTTTCAATGAGTACATACCTTGACAAGATTTTGAAGTAGTTCAAAATGGAGCAGTCAAAGAAAGAGTTCTTGCCTGTATTACAAGGTGTGAAATTGAGTAAGACTCAAAGCCCGACCACGGCAGAAGATAGAAAGAGAATGAAAGTCATTCCCTATGCCTTGGCCATAGGTTCTATAAAGTATGTCATGCTGTATACCAGATCTATTGTATACCCTGCATTGATTTGGCAAGGGAGTACAATAGTGATCTAGGAGTAGATCACTGGACAGCGGTCAGAATTATCCTTAGTGATTACTGACTCTAGTAAACCCTTTTTGTGTTGGTCACATGATGATGTGAACTATGGGTGTTAATCACATGGTGATGTGAACTATTGCTGCTAAATCACATGGCGATGTGAACTAGATTATTGACTCTAGTGCACGTGGGATACTGAAGGAAATATGCCCTAGAGGCAATAATAAAGTTATTATTTATTTCCTTATATCATGATAAATGTTTATTATTCATGCTAGAATTGTATTAACCGGAAACATAATACATGTGTGAATACATAGACAAACAGAGTGTCACTAGTATGCCTCTACTTGACTAGCTCGTTAATCAAAGATGGTTATGTTTCCTAACCATGGACAAAAGGGTTGTTATTTGATTAACGAGGTCACATCATTAGTTGAATGATCTGATTGACATGACCCATTCCATTAGCTTAGCACACGATCGTTTAGTATGTTGCTATTGCTTTCTTCATGACTTATACATGTTCCTATGACTATGAGATTATGCAACTCCCGTTTGCCGGAGGAACACTTTGGGTACTACCAAACGTCACAACGTAACTGGGTGATTATAAAGGAGTACTACAGGTGGCTCCAAAGGTAGATGTTGGCTTGGCGTATTTCGAGATTAGGATTTGTCACTCCGATTGTCGGAGAGGTAGCTCTGGGCCCTCTCGGTAATGCACATCACTTAAGCCTTGCAAGCATTGCAACTAATGAGTTAGTTGCGAGATGATGTATTACGGAACGAGTAAAGAGACTTGCCGGTAACGAGATTGAAATAGGTATTGGATACCGACGATCGAATCTCGGGCAAGTAACATACCGATGACAAAGGGAACAACGTATGTTGTTATGCGGTCTGACCGATAAAGATCTTCATAGAATATGTAGGAGCCAATATGGGCATCCAGGTCCCGCTATTGGTTATTGACCGGAGACGTGTCTCGGTCATGTCTACATTGTTCTCGAACCGTAGGGTCCGCACGCTTAAGGTTTCGATGACAGTTATATTATGAGTTTATGAGTTTTGATGTACCGAAGGAGTTCGGAGTCCCGGATGTGATCACGGACATGACGAGGAGTCTCGAAATGGTCGAGACGTAAAGATTGATATATTGGAAGCCTATGTTTGGACATCGGAAGTGTTCCGGGTAAAATCGGGACTTTACCGGATTACCGGGAGGGTTACCGGAACCCCCCGGGAGCCAAATGGGCCAACATGGGCCATAGTGGAAAGTTGAAAGGGCAGCCCACATAGGGCTGTGCGCCTCCCCCCTCTCTCTAGTCCTATTAGGACTAGGAGAAGGTGGCCGGCCCCCCTCTCTCCCTTTCCCACTTGGGAATCCTAGTTGGACTAGGATTGGAGGGGGAATCCTACTCCCAGTGGGAGTAGGACTCTCCTGCGCCTCCTCTCCTGGCTGGCCAGCCCTCCCCCTCTCATCCTTTATATACGGGGGTAGGGGACACCTCTAGACACACAAGTTGATCCTTGAGATCGTTCCTTAGCCGTGTGCGGTGCCCCCTGCCACCAAATTCCACCTCGATCATACCGTTGTAGTGCTTAGGCGAAGCCCTGCGTCGATAGTACATCAAGATCGTCACCACGCCGTCGTGCTGACGGAACTCTTCCTTGACGCTTTGCTGGATCGGAGCCCGAGGATCGTCATCGAGCTGAACGTGTGCTAAGAACTCGGAGGTGCCGGAGTAACGGTGCTTGGATCGGTCGGATCGGGAAGACGTACGACTACTTCCTCTACGTTGTGTGATCGCTTCCGCAGTCGGTCTGCGTTGGTACGTAGACAACACTCTCCCCTCTCGTTGCTATGCATCACCATGATCTTGTGTGTGCGTAGGAATTTTTTCAAAAATTACTACGTTCCCCAACACTTTGGGATATCCAATTGCGACAGAGCTCGGATCTTGGCTGTATTTGCTTCAATTCCTCTACCGGATACAATGAAGCCCAAGAGCTTTCCGGCTGGAACACCAAAAACGCATTTTTCCGGGTTGAGCTTGATGTCGTATGTTCGGAGGTTATCAAATGTGAGCTTCAAGTCGTCTACTAGAGATTCAACATCTCTTGTTTTGACGACCACATCATCTACATATGCCTCCACTGTTTTGCCCATCTGGCTTGCCAGACATGTCCGAATCATGCGCTGATATGTTGCACCGGCGTTTTTGAGCCCGAAGGGCATCATGTTGAAGCAGAATGGGCCGTATGGTGTGATAAATGCCATTGCGGCTTGGTCTGGTTCTGCCATCTTGATTTGATGGTAGCCGAAATATGCGTCGAGGAAACACAACGAATCGTGTCCTGCGGCAGCGTCGATAATTTGATCGATGCGGGGGAGGGGGAAGGAATCCTTTGGGCAAGCCTTGTTAAGGTCTTTAAAATCAACACACAGGCGCCAGGATTTGTCCTTCTTTGGTACCATCACCAGGTTTGCTAGCCAGTCCGGATGTTTTATATCTCTGATGAATCCGGCCCCCAATAGCTTTGCTAGCTCCTCTCCCATGGCCTGTCTCTTAGGTTCAGAAAAACGCCGAAGAGCCTGTTTGACAGGTTTGAATCCTGTTTGGATATTTAAGCTGTGCTCGGCCAGCCTGCGTGGGATTCCTGGCATGTCTGAAGGGTGCCAGGCGAAAATGTCCCAGTTCTCTCGTAGGAACTCTCGCTGTGCGGCGTCTACATCAGGGTTTAACTGTGCCCCGATGGAAGCTGTTTTATTGGGGTCTGTTGGATGGACTTGGAATTTGACTATTTTGTCCGCCGGTGTAAAGGAGGTGGACTTGGATCTTTTGTCGAGTACCACATAGTCCCTATTCACCATAGAGCGCAGCGCAGTCAGTTCCTCAACCGCTAGGGCTTCGGATAGTGCCTCCAGGTCCAGTGCGGTTGTCTTGTTTTCGGCATGGGGTGCTATGTCCGGATCACTAGCGAGAGTGATGATCCCGTTAGGCCCGGGCATCTTGAGCTTTATGTACCCGTAATGGGGTATTGCTTGGAAGATTGTAAACGCTTCCCGCCCTAGCAAAGCGTGATAACCGCTGCTGAACGGAGCCACATGGAACGTGACCTCTTCGGACCTGTAATTATCCGGCGTTCCGAACACCACATCTAGTGTGATTTTTCCTGTACAGCGCGCTTCCCGGCTGGGGATTATTCCTCTAAAGGTTGTGCTACTTCGCTCAATGCGATTCCAGTCTATTTCCATTTTTTTGAAGGGTTTCCTCATAAATGAGGTTCAATCCGCTGCCGCCGTCCATGAGTACCTTGGTAAGACCAAAGCCGTCCACTATTGGACTGAGGACCAATGCGGCTGGTGCTCGGGCTGTTCGGAATTTAGGTTCATCACTGGCGTTAAAGGTAATAGCCGTGTCACTCCGTGGGTTTATTGTTGCTACTTGGTAGACTTCGGCAAGGCTGCGGAGTGTCCTTTTTCGCATATTAGTTGATGCGAAAGTCTTGAAGACTGTTAATACTGTATTGGTGTCTCTGGGGTGGCTTTCTGTGGCCTCCGGAATTAGGAGATTTTCGCCAATTTTGGCCACCTGCCGGAGTATCCAACATGCTCTGAGGTTGTGAGTTGGTGTGGCATCCTCTGTACTGTGAATTTTACAGGGTCCATTGAGCCATTCTTCCAGTACGGTTCCTTGCCCTGTAGAGGGTTTTTGCTTTTTAGTGCTTGACCCGGGTGTCTGGTGATGATGCACCCTTTTATTTCGGACTGGGTTTGTATTCAGGGCCGGATTGTCCCAAAATTTGATTTCGGTTTTCCAGGCGCTTTCCATCGCACAGTACTTTCGTACAATGGACGCCAAGTCAGCGAAGTGTGTAATATCACGGCGACTTATGGAGTTGAGTATTCCCTTGTCCGTGCAATTATTGCAGAAGATTGAGATTGCGTCTTCCTCGCGGCAGTCCCTTAGCCTGTTCTTAACCAGGAGGAATCTGGCCCAGTAATGATGTACTGTTTCATCAGGCTCTTGCCTGATTTTGGATAGATCGCTTATGTTGGGGTGGGTGGGTGGAATTAAATCCGAAGCCTCACCCCATCTGAGGCTCAGAGGCCGAAGAATTTCCGAACTCGAAAATTTGGATTCCTGGATGTTGTCCAATGAATCCAGCCCGTCGCCTGACTCTAAGTTTAGGTCTTGAGTGATATCCTCCCCTCCGCGGGTATCCGGCTTGGAGGGATCGGGAATCCGGACGTAGCGAGTCCTTAAGATAGATGAAGGGTCTCCGCGTTGTCCCTCTACCACGGCAACGTGATGGGTGACTTAGGGAGAGTTAATCTCTCTCAGATCGGGTTTAGGCCCAATCTGGTCATAATCCATAGCGACTCCCAGGGCGGCGAAGCGATCCAAGAGCTCGTTTATGAAGGATAGCTCCGCTGGATCTAACTGCTCGACGAGTTCCGAGCTGACATGAAGATTGTTTTTGATGGCTCGAGAGGTCATCGTCGGCACAGAAGCTGAACAGGCGGTCATAAGAAAACCACCTAGCCGGAGGGCTTGGCCGACAGCCAAAGCTCCCTTAGCAACGGTTCCGTCTTTAAAGACGGGGTGAGGCATCCTTCCTGATGGCGACGACACAGAGGAACTCTCAATGAAAGCACCAATGTCGGTGTCAAAACCGGCGGATCTCGGGTAGGGGGTCCCGAACTGTGCGTCTAGGCCGGATGGTAACAGGAGGCGAGGGACACGAAGTTTTACCCAGGTTCGGGCCCTCTCGATGGAGGTAAAACCCTACGTCCTGCTTGATTAATATTGATGATATGGGTAGTACAAGAGTAGATCTACCACGAGATCGGAGAGGCTAAACCCTAGAAGCTAGCCTATGGTATGATTGTTGTTGTGTATGTTGTCCTACGGAATAAAACCCTCTAGGTTTATATAGACACCAGAGAGGGTTAGGGTTACACAAAGTCAGTTACAATGGTAGGAGATCTACATATCCGTATCGCCAAGCTTGCCTTCCACGCCAAGGAAAGTCCCTTCCGGACACGGGACAGAGTCTTCAATCTTGTATCTTCATACTCCAGGAGTCCGGCTGAAGGTATAGTCCGGCCATCCGGACACCCCCTAATCCAGGACTCCCTCACCACTACTCCCTCTGTTTTATGCGGAGTAAATCAAAACAGAGGGAGTATACTACGGATGAGGATCCCCTGACGTGGTCGAACCCATTGAGTAACTGACATGCAGGGCCTAGCAAGCATGGGGTCCGCCAGTAAGTGACCGAAAGGGAGGGTAAGGTAGGGATACCTACGTCAGAGGATCCACTTCCACTATACTACTTTGACCAAATGTTAGAGTAATAATATATGACATGCAACTTACACGAATGTTAGAGTAATAATATATGGCATGCAACTTACACAAAGCATACATGGTCTAATGCGTTTTTTGAGGCTAACTTTGACCAAATGTTAGAGTAATAATATATGACATGCAACTTACACAAAGCATATGGTCAAATTCGTATGTGAAAGGAGTTTCCAATGATATAATTTTCACATTATACATCTCATGTACTATTAATCGTGTCAATAGTCAAATTGGAAACCATCTCGAGTACAAATCTAGGAGTACGTACGAATCTAACAATATTGATTGGGCATTGTTGAATGTTGATACCTTTTTTATCAAAGTAGAGATACTTTGACTACACATAAAACTTATATGTAAACTAGAAAGGATAGGAGGGAGTATAGTGTACGTTCAAAAACGAAACGAACATTGAATACCCTTTATATATGATTTGCGGATGCTATGATCACCGGTTCAAAATTTTGAATCCGCCTTAGGTATCACGTGCCCCCACTCGTTCCCTCTCGATTTCATCTTGGGGTCCGGAGATCTATTGAAAGAGGACTAGGGTGGGTACATGCGAATGATACTCGGCGGAATGTTCAAATGAGGAATGCGGGAGGATGGACTCGACTGGAGGGCGACATGATCGATGGAGAAGAGGGTTGGAGAGGAATGGGAAATAAGCAAACGCCACATGATTATACTTGAACGGCTCAAATAAACAATAAGTTGTCTCACTTGGCCAACATAGTGAAAGGCCTAATGCGCAACGCGGAGCACTGACGCTCGAATATGGCCGGGAAAACAGGGAAACCGACATGTGGGGTAAACCCGTCGGGACGACGTAGCGCAGACTAGTCCAATGGAGGAGCTGGCCCACGACCTCCTCGCCACCGACAACCATTCATGTGGGTCGTTGGGGCCAACAACGGGGCGGAGCTCCAGCACCGCCTCTAGACACGGCGACCGCGGTGAGCGACACGCTCATATCGTCGCTAGACACGGTTGGTTTCAGTGTGCCGAGGGTGGTATTAGTGCCGTGGCACGACCAACGGTATGTTTGGTTTGTGCCCAAGGTTGCCCCATCAAAGCATTGGGTAGCCAAAATTTTGGTTGAGGTATGGGTTGCCCATGATTTGGCCGACATTGGCAAGAAAATGAACTAGAGTTGGCTAGAGTTCATTGGCATGCCAAAGAAATGGAAACCATCCAAACAAAGACCAATCTTTGGGTCATGACCAAAATTTTGGTTGAGGTATTGGTTGCCCATGATTTGGCCGACATTGGCAAGAAAAATGAACTAGAGTTGGCTAGAGTTCATTGGCTTGCCAAAAAAATGGCAACCATCCAAACAAAGACCAATCTTTGGGTCATGACCAAAATTTTGGTAAGGTGCACTTTGGCCACAATCCGAACACACCCCAACACCCGGCTCATCGAGGATGCATGGGGCACCGCGACGCGTCCGCGGAGTGGTGTAGCGCGGCCAACTGCATCCTATGGACCTGAGACCATGTCGGGTCGTCTTACTTTTTCAATGACATGCGGGGATCGCACGTGAGCAAAGGGCATCTCCAACGTTTCCACGACCACAGCTGACTACCCTGGCACACCAAAACCCTCGTCCCTCGCACCGTCACGCGGTGCGTTCCCAGCTGGTGCCAGCTGCCCGCATTCATGCCGTCCGTTCGTATGTCGTCCTTAAGAGGCTCGGTGCCCGAGGAACCAACTCCGGTGACTTAATGACGCACCCGGATGCTTGGCCTCACTGGAATGTGCTACTTAAAGCGGCAACGCCCAGCTAACCTCCACACCATAGCGCATCGCCCTCCTACCTGGCACCACATCCGCCATGACCGCAAGTGCGAACGCTCTGCGGGAGAGCTTGTCTTCAGGGATGAAGCTCGAGGTCGCCGCCCTCGCTCAAGTCGCCTCTCGCGACGCAATAGCGGCGTAGTCGGACGCGGACGTGACTGCACAAGCGGTGGCCACGCTGGCGCCCGATGACGGGAGCACCGTCAGCCACGCGTCCTACTTGCCGCCGTCCAACGTCCAGCACCGCCGAGGTCGGGGACTCCTCCGAGGATGAGTAGGGCATGGGAGGCGGCAGGGCATGGTGTGCCAACTGGCCGGTCCGTATCCCGTGTTCTACTCTTCCTCGCCGGAGACCGCACCTTCACTTCACGGTTCATGAACCCCGCCCTCGTACATAGAGATCGCAGATGGAGGACGTCGGTCGCCGCTATAGAATAGGTTTAGGGTCGGGTTTCTTTTATTTTTCTGTCCTATAAAAGTTCGAAATGTAATGAAAATCTGTCGTGTTTGCATTAATCTCGGCCGATGTATATGAACTTTCACAATAATATACATATTGTAGGAGTACTAGCAAGATGCCCGTGCGTTGCAAGGAAGATCAAGATCTTGTGGGAGAAAAGGATGAACGAGGGAAAGCCTTATCTGCAAATGTGGAGAGGAGTGCGGGTAAATTGTCATAGTTTTGTTCCTATCCGTTAGATATAGATCGGACGGCCTATATTGCAGGATGACAGGCACACCATCATCACCAACTCTGCTTTTTATTGAACCGAGACAAATCTAACATGCGAAGTAAAATAAACACATAGGGTCTATACATACACAATTATCTTAGGCACTCCAATAGTACGTCCACTACACATTCACGCATTTCACATCTTTCTACATCTACGGGAACCTACGAAAGGGTTAACGTAAATTGCCTCTCTCTCTCCTCCCCTGATTTTCATGGTGGTGGGCCCCTCCCTCCCCCCAATATACAGTCAACAGCTCACACGTTTCACATTATGTTAATTACGTAACTAGGATTACGTAGGTGTAGTATTACTCGTCCTAAAAAACCCAACTAAGCCAACCTCCCAGCATATCGCGCAGGAAAAGACCCGGCCGCGCCGTTTTAGTGAGGATTACCGGATTACTAGTAGTAATACCGATGGATCGCGCGAAGCAACAATTTTTTTGAGGGGGCGAAGCACCTAGTTTAAAAGGGAAAAAGGCGGTACACTCACAGCATTCATGTCGCGGTCGCATTGCACCCCACACACGTTCGGTCCTGCACACGGCTCACGCAAACGGAACGCGCTTCGGCTTGCCTCTTCACTGAAACATGGGACTGCACTTGGAGAAACTGACCATGCGCCAAACTCCCCCCGTCCACCGTGCGAAAATCCCCCCCCCCCACACACCCAAAAATTCCCCCCAAATCCGATTCAACCGCCCTTCGGCCAACTAGCTAATAATATTACCCAAACCCCCCTCCCCCCTGTCCCCCTCCACTCCATTCGCTCCGCCAAAGCCGCCCTCCCCGCCACGCCGATACGTCGGCACCGTGGTTCGGCGATCCTCTCGCTCCCACAGTACGCTCTCGTAGACTGCCGTCCTCTAGCCGCGCCGCCACCTCTGGCTACGTTCTTGTGGAGGCTCATGGCGGTCAGCGCCGCCACCGCTTGCGACGTTCATGTGGAGACGCACGGCGGTCAGCTTCTCCCACGGTACGCGCATTCTAGACTGAGGCCCCGTTCATGTCAGTGCAGCGATGAATGTTAGCTGATAGACGCTGTTAATCTCACTGTTTGCCGAAGTAGTTTACTGTCAATATGCTCTGCTTAAGAAGCTTCCTTGCCCTATTCTGCACTCAATCTGCTTAGCTGAGATGGCATGCCAAGGCCGATTAGTTGCTAAAATATCCTGCCATATATTTATTGTGACGTAGATTTCCATGGTCTAGTAGCCAATCTGTTAGGTGAAATAGCTCTACACCATTTTATACTCGATCTTTGTTGCTGCGATGGCCTTCGATAGTTCGATGGCTGTGTGCTTGGCCTCATTGACTGCTGAAATAGCCTGCCATAATTTGGCACTCAAATCTGTTTGCTGAATTAGCTTTACATATATTTCGTTACTTAGATATGCTCATCCAAATATCTTGCCATAGCTTTAGACATCGACCTAGGTATTTTTTCTGGACTTCATAAAAAAGCATATATGTTTTTCCTGTAATATCTAGTAGAAGAACTAATTTGTATGTCTATTAGATGGACAGGACTTGGATAACTTCTGCTCGAAGATTCTCCGCTGCATATGTCGAGGGGGTTGAAAACTTCATGAACTTTATCAGAGCTGAGTACGGTGGTCCGAAATCAGATGTGCTCTGCCCGTGTAGCAGTTGTATGAATTCAGTTACAAGACCCCAGTCAACTGTGTAAAATCATCTACACTTGTATGGGATGTCGGTCACATATACTAGGTGGGTTCATCATGGTGAAGCTATGAACGTCAATGTTATTGACTACGTGGAAGCAGCATATCACCATCTTGATCTGCCTGATGCTCAGGTGGAAGAGGAGGAGGAGGTGGTGGTGGAGCCAGTGAGTTTGACCAACACTGAAACAATGCTATGAAATGCTCGTGCATTCCGTGAACTTTCACCTGCTGAAGAAAAACGGTGTGCCCGCATGTTGGAACAATGCAACATTGTTGTCACCCTAGGAAATAAGCTGTCAGTATTCTCAGCTATGGTCACCTTTCTTCAGGTGAATACATCTGAGCGGATGACCAACAAATCATTCGATGCGATGTTGGCTGCTTTCCACAAATCTTTCCCAGATGCGTCTGAGCTGCCACACACCTACGGTAAAATGAAGAATTTCCTTCGTGTAGTTGGAATTGGATATGATATGATCCATGTTTGTAAGAATAATTGTGTTCTGTTCCGGAAGGATTATGCCAACTTAAGTGAATGCCCGAAATGCAAATCATCAAGATGGAAAGATGGCGATGTTGTGAAGAGGATTCCTCATAATGTTTTGAGACATTTTCCAATTACACCAAGATTGCAGAGGTTGTTTCATGATGCTGAAAGAAGAGAGGATGTACTGTGGCATTCTAGGAACCAGGAGTATAGAGATCAGAATGTAATGAGCCATCAGTCACATCCCTAGTTCTAGTATGCTCTGAGCTAGCTAGTCATGTGTTGCATCATGTTTAAATTCTTAAGAATTTGAATTGGGGACTACTAAAACCCTAGCACAGATGAATCCAACTAGGTTCAAATAAAAAAAAATCATTTTCAATGATCCCAAAATTCCTTTGGAAAAGTTCATCATTTTTGAATTGGTCTAGAACCTCTGCCAAAAATGGTGCACATCTTCCTAGGTCACTTTGGATTTTTGAATGAATTCATAAAGTATTTGAATTTGGGCATTTAATTGCTATAAATGATTTAAAATGCCCAAATAATTCTGAATGTGGTTGAGGGCTATTGGAAATATTTTCAAAAGTGCCCACAATTATTTTTAGGGTTTTTGAAAATGCCTTAGCATTTTATTTAAGTCAAAAACAATTACAGAAAAATAGAAAAGAGAACAGAAAAATAAAACAGAACACAAACTTACCTGGCCTTACCTCAGAGGCCCAGCAGCAGCCAGCCCACCAGAGCCCAGTTGCCAGTCATCTCCCTCCTCTCGCCAGAAGGACGAGAGGCGTGTGCCTGCAGCGCGCGAGCACGCGCTCGGCCACCTCCTGCCTCTCTACTAGCTCCCCGACGCCCTACGCACGCCACGCAACCCGTGGAACCCTCTCGGCCTCCCCCTCGTGCCCCTCCCCCCTCCTCTGCTCTCTCCCTTCCACGCACCCTAGCGTGCTCATCGTCGCTGTCGCTGCCAACGCGCCCACCGGCCATACCTCGCCTTGCCGACGCGCCAAGAGGCTCCGCCTCGACCCCCTATTTCTTCCACCCCGAGCGACGCCACCGCGGGAGCCCCACATCGCCGCCACGAGTCGTCTTCCCCGAGCACGGCCGCCGGACTCCATCGACAGATTCACCGTCGCCAAGCCGTCCCCGAGCAAGTCGAGCCACTCTTCATGATCGCTGTGAGCTCCGCCACCGTTTCCCCCTCTTCCCCGCTCCGTTTGATCGCCGTAGCCATCGCCCCCTTGATGACCGAAGCACGCCGCCGCACGAGCTCATCGTCGACAAGGCTCCGGTGGCCAATCGGTCCCGTTCTTATGCCCGTTAGCTTTGTGAGAGCCCGTAGAAACCTTAGGTGCTACCTGTTGACCCTCCCGTGCACGATGTCATCATTTTCATCGGCGCCCGAACTCTGGCCACCGCCGCGAGCTCCGTTCCGGCAATCTCCGGCCAACCCTGCTCTAGCCGCCGCCACCCCTGGATCCGCGCGAGGATGGGCATCCCTCTGGTGCCTCCAGCGCGTCGAGCCGACCCCTGTAGCGCCGTCCCGGGCAACTCCGGCGATCCTCCGCCGTCGGGTTTGGTCGCCGGCGTCCAACTCCGGTGGCTGGTGACGTGGCACCGTCGTTAGCGCCTAACTAACCCCCTAGAGTCATTGACATATGGGCCCAGGCCTTAACTAAACCAGATTAGGTTTTGTTTAATTTTAATTAACCATGTTAGTTAACTGTGTCACTGACGTGTGGACCCCACACGTCAGGTTTGACCTGGACCGAGCCGTTGACCTGCTGACGTCACTATGAGGTCATGCTGATGCAATAATTCCTTTCTG
This sequence comes from Triticum monococcum, assembly GCA_034509565.1. Taxonomy (NCBI): domain Eukaryota; kingdom Viridiplantae; phylum Streptophyta; class Magnoliopsida; order Poales; family Poaceae; genus Triticum; species Triticum monococcum. The sequence goes on along the minus strand of CM067842.1, from coordinate 676,149,225 downwards.
GAATTTAAATAAATCTTAAATGATTTATTATTTTTAGAAATTACCCCCAAACTTCTAAAAATCATAGAAATTCAACTGTAACTCCAAATGAAAAGTTTTATATATGAAAAATTATCAAAAAAAATTCAAGGAATCCATCTGTACCATTTTCATGCATGTTTGAACAATGTTTGTCCTCTGTTTTGGACGAAACAAATAAAGGGCATTTAAATAATCATATATGGAGTTGGAATTTGAATCATGTATTCAAACCAACTTCATTTAAATCATAACTAGATGCATTAGCTCAAATCACAGCATGTTTCCACGTCATGATCATGCATCATATTGTCGCATATGCATTGATTGTGTTCTTCTCTATTGCCGGTGTTTGCCCCCCTTCAGTAGACGACGTTCCGACGATGTGATCGATGACACCGATGAAGAACTATACTATCTTCAGAAGTGCCAGGCAAGCAAAACCCCCTTATTCATTCCGATACAATCCCACTCTCTCGCTCCTGCTCTCTTTTACTGCATTAGGACAACAACGATTCATCTGTTACTTGTTGGAGTAGTTGAACCCCATATCCTCTGCATGACCTGTCATTGCCACAATAAATAGATGAAACACACTAGCATGAGTAGGAGTTGTTTGAGCCCTCATGTGCCTACTCATTCATGCTTGTTTGTCATGCTTGCTATTGCTTAGAGTTGTGTCAGGTCTGATAAATCGGGGATGAATTGGAAAGTTGTGAACATGTCCTACTGTGTGTGAGCTAAGTGTGTTGAACACGATTTGGTAAAGGTATCGATGAGAGGCCATGTAGGAGTACATGGTGGGTTGTTTCATTGGAACTGTCCTTAAGCACCGAGATCTGTATGTGTGATTTAAGAATTAGTTACTACCATGCATTGGGATCCTTAATTGACCCTCTCGGCTTCTTAACCACCCTAGTCCTTTGTCCAGGAGTTGCAACTAGTTTCTGGTGTTTTTAGGATATGTGTTGGCGGTCGTGCGTAGCACTGACCCTAGGGGTGGGCTATGATGCGGTAGATACACCGTGGCCGGGTATATCGGGCGCCCTTTTGGTGTCTCGGAACCCTGTACACATCGTTCGGGGCCGTATGTGGAAACCTCGGCCGGACTCCCTGCGGATGGAACCTGGATAGGCGATAAACCTGGACTAGAGACTTGAGTGTTAGGTAGGCCGTGGCTGACACCCTCGTTGGGCTTCCGCTTGAAGGTTGTCGAGTATATGTCGTGTAAACGACGGTAAGTGGTGAGAGCGTGTGTGAAGAAGTACACCCCTGCAGGGTTAACATCATCTATTCGAATAGTCGTGTCGGCGGTAAAGGGCTGCTTGGTTGCCTATACAGTTTATAGACAAGTGAAAGTGGATACTCTAAAATGCGCAAGATAAGCATGAGTGCTATGGATGGCGTTCTCGTAGGGAGACGGGAGCGGACCCATAGTGGTGTATTGATATGGTGAATATGTGGACTCGTGTGTGCCACCTCAAAAGAGTTGCTAGCAGTCGTAGTTCAGGTTAGCCACTGAGTCAAAGCTGGCTTGCTGCAGTTAAACTCCACTACCCCTTTGTTGATACCGATGCATATGTAGTTAGTTCTGATGTAATTCTTGCTGGGTACATTTGTACTCACGTTTGCCTATTTTATGTTTTGCAGAGAGGCGCCAATCTCTCTATTAGTTCCGTGTGGACTTCGATGTTTAGCTTGATACCTCAGCTACGATCTTGTGCCCTCGGCAGGATCTGGTAGATAGTCAGGCTTCTTAGCCTTTTTCATTTGTAGATGTCTGTACCCAGACATGTTAAGCTTACGCATGTGCTTTGATTTGTATGCTATGATTGTTGGGTCATGAGACCCATGTTTGTAATTTCTCGCTCCTCGGAGCCTAATGAATAAATACTTGAGTCATAGAGTTATGTTGTGATGACATGTTGCATTTAAACATATCGAGCATATTGTGTGTATGATTGAAATGCTTGGTATGTGTGGGATCCGACAATCTAGTTGTTTATCCTTGGCAGCCTCTCTTGTGGGGAAATGTAGTCTAGTGCTTCCATGAGCCATAGTAGTCCACTACAGCCTGGTTCACCGGAGTCCTGCTAGCCCAGCACTACTGCTCAGGACACTTGACTGGCCGGCATGTGTTTCACTTTGTTCCTGTGCCTGTCCCTTTGGGGAAATGTCACGCGGTGACATCCGGAGTCCTGCCTAGCCTGCTACAGCCCGGGTTCCCGGAGTCCTGTTAGCCCAGTGCTATAGCCCGGATTCACACGCTGCTGACCGACATGCTCGATGTGATTCATGTATGCCTGTCCTCATAGGTTGGTGCCGCTTTGGGTTCACGACTAGCCATGTCGGCATGGGTTCTCTGTCATATGGATGCTAGCGACACTATCATATACGTGAGCCAAAAGGCGCAAACGGTCCCGGTCCATGGTAAGGCGACACCCGTGGAAATACCGTGTGTGAGGCCGCAAAGTGATATGAGGTGTTACCGACTAGATTGATGTGACTTGGAATCAGGGTCCTGACACCATCCATCTCATGGTAGTGAGTAGAAAAGCTTCAATGATAAACACAAAGAGTTTGCTGCTAACCCGAGAAACATTAGACTTGGCTTAGCTTCAGATGGATTTAACCCATTTGGCCACCAGAGCGCCACATATAGCATGTGGCCAGTGCTTGTTATCCCTTAAAACATTCCTTCAAATGTCTGCACCAAAGAATCAAACTACATGATGGCCTTGCTCATCCCAGGTCCAAAAAGTCCTGAAAAGGATTTTGATTTGTTCATGGAGCCTCTTGTGGAGGAACTTCAACAGCTATGGAAGGGTGTTCTCACTCGAGACCTATATAGCAGCCCACCAGCTGATTTCTTTCTACGTGTTGTTATAATTTGGTGCATCCATGATTATGCGGCTTTGGGCACTATGTCAGGGCGAACAACACATGGGTACAATGCATGTGTTCGCTGTGACAGGAATCCGCTGTCATACGCAATACTTAGCAAAATCTGTTACATTGGACACCGTTGTTTCCTTGCCAAGGACAAGCCGCATCCTAGAAAATACCGAAGACATGTGTTCAATGCAAAGCATGAAAACCGTGATGCGCCAAAGAGGCTCACTGCCAATGAGTTGCAAGTGGAATTAGAGAAGGTCAGGCATATTACACCAGGAAACCATCCTGGTAATGGTAGCGGAAAAAGGAAGCGTGGCAGGGTAGAAGAGAGATTATTGTTTACCCGCAGATCCACTTTGTGGGACTTGGAGTATTGGAAAGATTTGGATCTGCGGCATAATCTTGATGTGATGCACATTAAGAAAAATATATGTGACAGCATTATCGGCACACTTCTTAATATTGAAGGCAACACGAAAGATACCTTAAAATCTAGGATTGATTTGACACACCTGCGTATCAGAAAGGATTCGCAGGTGCAAGATGAAGGTAAACCACGGGATATGGCACCAGCTGTGTACGTCTTGGACAAGGTAAAAAGAAAAGAACTCTGCGAGGTCCTGTCACGTGTGAGATTCCCACATGGATTTGCTTCAAATCCTGAAAAGAGAGTCAGTGCAGATGGAAACAAGGTACAAGGGTTGAAAACTCATGACTGCCACGTCCTACTTCAAAGGGTTTTACCTGTTATCCTTAGAGGATTGGGCCGCCCTGACTTATACAGAGCAGTTGCAGAGTTGGGACAATTCTTCAGAGAACTCTACAGTAGGAATATCAGGATAGATGCTTTGGAGCGTCTTAGAGACAAGATACCAACTATCCTATGCGACCTTGAGAAGATATATCCTCTAGCCTTCTTTGATGTGATGGTGCATTTGGTTGTTCATCTACCTGATGAGGCACTACTTAGAGGTCCAGTAAAGTATGGCTGGATGTACCCTATTGAAAGGCGGCTAGGCACTTTCAAGGGCTATGTTAGGAACAAAGCTAGACCCAAGGGTTTCATTGCAGAGGCCTACATTGCTATAGAAGCATTGACATTCTGCTCAAAATACGTTGAAACAGCTGATCAGCTTAGCAAAGAGGTGGGTAAAGACAATCCCGGGCTCAATGTTTTCGATTATTCTGTTCGAGTTACAGGGAAGAGTCGACAATAGGACAAACCTAAAGATTTGGACAAAATGGTTTGGTATGTGTTGAATAACTGTCCTGAGATACTACCTTATATCAAGTAAGTGCAGTACTGCATCTTATACATCGTAATCTACTAAACTTGCAGCACATTCTTATATATTTAGATGTTTGACGCGATCACTATGTTGTGCATCATCTACAAAGAGGAGTTACTGCCGCAAAATCCAAGAAACATTAACAAACTGGTTATGGCAGGATTTGCGAAATGGTTCAAGAACCATGTAAGCTTTCGAAGTGCACTGTCAGTTTTTTTTAATATATTGAGTACATAAGATGATCAGCTTGTCTATTTTCTAACCATAGGTTAAGAAGATGCGGAAGGATGGGCAGGCAGTTGATGATGCCCTTTACTCACTAGCAATGGGTCATGATAATCGGGTAAGACATTATGAATCTTGCGTTGTTGGAGATGCGCGCTACAACACTCTTGCACGAGACGAAGGCAGGAAGACACAAAACAGTGCCATCATGAGCACGGATACGTATGACAAAGAGACAACTGAAATGTATGCTAACATAACAGACATTGTTTAGTTGTAGTATATCTCCAGTTTCGAGGATCATCAGTGTGTGGTTCTGTTGTGTCGTCGTTGGTATAACCTGTTTTCCAAGATTGCAAAACCCAGAGCTGATGATTATTTCAAATCCATCAATGTCAAGGCGGCGTACCAGACCAACGAGCCTTTTATTTTGGCAAATCAAGCAACACATATATTTTTTCTTGGAAGACACATTTACACGTAGCGATGACTGGAGAGTATTGCAAAGGTTTGAGTAGAGGAATTCGTTTAATAAAGTTGCACAACAAGATAATGCTTACACTGCTCCTGATGCACAAGATAACACAGATGTTCCTAATATTTTTGAGAACCATCACGTCAATGACGCCGGTGAAAAGATTGTCTGTCGTGATGTGGACATACAAGAGTTGATCAAGAAGAAGCCAACGTTCGAGAACGTTGAGGACGAAGAGGAAGATGACACCATGGAGAATTACGATTCAGACTGATACACATGGCGAAGATGTTGACGCTTCTGCTGCGGATGATGATTACATTGCTTTTGTCGTATTTTTCTGTCAGAAGACTTTTTTTATCTACTATGTGAAATTATGTTTGCTATGACAACTGAAACCTGATAAACATGTTGTTTAGTATTTTGCTGTGAGAACATCACTTGTTATGTATGCTGATTTGTGTTTGGTGATTGTATGACAACTAAAACATGATGACATTGTTGTTTAGTTGTACTCATATTTAGCTGTGAAACTTGAATTTGATGCCATAGTTTGCTGTTGGACTACAATTTGCTCAACGTCTTCGAATGAGAACAAAGCTGACCCGACAGGGCCTCTGCTATTTATTTATTTATTTATTTATCTCTCCCTAATAATAAAGCACGGATTGAGTCTTCGGATTCACCGTCGCGCACCTTTTGAAAAAAAGCACCTGGTATTCCCTGGAATTAACCCGCACTCCGTGATGTTCTTCTGCAAAAAAATAACACAATTCGACAATCCCTGTGTCTTCCGCAAGACAACTCGAGACGCCTGGTGTTTGGGTTGCCTCCGCCGCCACGCCCCCATCCCTCCCACACCGCAGTGCACGGGGCAGGGGGAACCGGGCGAGGTTTCCGGCAGGGGCAAGCTCCTGTAGGTATGCGCCAAACCAGAGAGAGGGATTGAGAGAAAGAGAGATGCAGGGGAGAGAGAGAGAGACTGGAAGGAAGGAGAGGACGAGGAGCAGGAGAAGTGAGGCGCATGATAGAGAGAGTACCGAGGGAAGGAGGAAGAGGAGAGATGGCGGGACGACCGGTGTGGTTGCTCCGGTGACGGAGTCCGGCGGGATCGGCGGCGTTTATCGCCCTTGCCGCGGTCGGGGAAGAGGAATGGAGCCATGGGTGTGGCTAGAACACGGGCGGGCGGGGGGAGCACGGGGATCGTGCGGCAGCAATCGCCCTGGCAACGGTCGGGGTAGAGGAACGGAGCTATGGGTGTGGCTGGAACACGGGGGGACGTCGTGGCATGGAGCTATGGGTGTGGCTGGAACACGGGGGGACGTCGTGGCATGGGGATGGAGCATGATCGGCCGTAGGTTGGAAGAAGCTGGGAGCGAGGCAGCTCGTAGGCTGGATGGAGAAGAGGATGAGCGGCGCTGGCTGGTGGATAAGGTCAAGGGAGAAGGAGCGATGGTGATGTGTGGAGAAGAGGCACACACTGGTCAAAGGGAGCTCTCGGTGGGGATTGCTACTGCTATTTTTTAATGAACTGTTGCTAGATATGGCTGCTGCTAGATGTCGCTTTGCATACAACTAGCCTAACCCGCGCGGCGGCACGCCGCGCTCGATGATCTCTCGCAGATGTACAACTTATTGATTTAAAAGTGGAACAGTATATGCTTAGTTGATGTCAAAATGATGTATAGAGATAGTAAACAAACCAAGCATATGAATATATTGAAATCTTGTAAATATAGGGATACAAAGATACAAATTAAAAGTGACACACTCTTGAGATAAACAAATTATTCAAACTACATACAGTTCACTGTGGACAGAGAACTCTACACAAAGATAGAAACACATTGCATAGATAAGCTAGAAGTAGCTGCTAGTAGATTAGATCATCCTAGTATATCCTCCTGCAGGATTGGTGCCTGTGATATAATGATAAAGTGATTTTGCAAGTTCTTGCATACGTCCGACGGGAGGGTGCGCGCCTGTATATATGGTAATGGGATCGTCACTGTCTGGGCGCTGGGGATACATACGAAGTGGTAATATATCAAAGAAGCCATTACATATTTTTGCCAAAATCATTGTCTGTCTTGCGAACTCGTTTTGCTGTGTGCTTACTTGCTGGCGGGCCATATTGAACTGCCATTGCTTTGTTCGAGCCTTTTCTCTTGCTGTAAACAACCTTTCCTTTGTGACTTCAAAAGCATAGTAATTATGATCATTGATAGAAATATTATAGTCTGCACATATGCATTCTAGGGCCACCTGAGATGCTTTTTCCATTGCTTCATCTTCCGTATTAGCTGCTTCTCCTTCATATGTGATGAAGGATTCTCTGAAGCTATCTTTTTGACGTGGCAGAGCAATCAGTACGGATGCTTGTATCATACCTTCATGAACATGCCAACAGGTGTACCCTTGTACTTTTAGGCCAATTGTTTCACTCACTGTTTCAAGCATTGGTCGTCTTAGAATATACTCCCTCCGTTCCTAAATATTTGTTTTTCTAGACATTTCAAATGACTACTACATACGGATATATATAGACATATTTTAGAGTATAGATTCACTCATTTTGCTCCGTATGTAGTCACTTGTTGAAATACCTAGAAAGACAAGTATTTAGGAACAGAAGGAGTACACTATAAGATTCTCATCCTACATGAAAGAATTTGTAATATAATAAATTGCTTATTTGCAAGGAGAAAACAAAGAGAAAAAGCTAGGTGAGGCCAAGAGCTTACCGATGTACTTCTGCTTCCATGATTAAAATTCAGTGCTGGATGTTTACCCTTCTTCTTAACTTGCTTTGCCATGGAAGACGCTTTCTGAGGACGATAAGCTTCGTCCATTGTGGTGTACTCAGTTGATATTGGTCAAGAGTGTTCAACTGGTAATATATAGAGCATGTATAGATGAATGATGAGTCACCGTTGTGTTTCATTGAGGCTGCCAAATGGCAAGCATTTTCTACACTCCATTCCAGTAGGTGTCACCAAAGCCCACATCGTTCTCTCGCTCTCCTGGTGGGTCCGTCAACTATATGCACATCCGACGAACCTGTATAAAAATATTGGACACGCAAATCAACCTGTGGTTGAGTTGGTTAGGTGGACAGTGGTATCCCCAACCCATCAGGGTTCAAATCCTGATGCTCGCATTATTCCTGGATTTATTTCGGGATTTCCGGCGATACGCTTTCAGTGGGAGGAGACGTTCCCGTAGACGACGAGGCGCCTACGGTGACTTCGTAAATCTCAAGATGATATGCCGGCTCAGTCTCTCGGAGATGCTCATAGGGGTAGGGTGTGCGTATATGCGTTCATAGGGGTGAGTGTATGCGCGTGTATATGAGCGCTTGTATATGTACTGATGCTTAAAAAAAATATTGGACACAACACATTATAAACCAACCAAAATGAAATGGGCACGTCAGCCAAACCAGACGAAAAAACCACCCCCACATCTCACAAGGAAAGAAACATTAAAGCCAATAAAAGATATTCGCTGACATTTTTTTTAAGTGACAGCCGTAAAGGCCTAGCATCACTGAAGTGCATTCGAGAACTGCATGCAACAAAGTATATTAATCGAATTGCATCCGTGCACTGCATGCGACCGGTATATTCATTGGGTTGCATGCGTACACTGCATGCAATGGAGTATATTGATTGGGTTGCATGGTTGCACTGCATGCAACGATGTATATTCATCGGGTTGCATGGTTGCACTGCATGCGACAACCAACGAATTCTCATCTGATTGCATGCGCACACTGCATGCATCGATGCATCTCCGTTGCAGTGCATGCGTGCACTGCATGCACCCGTGTGCCTCCATTTGAGTATATGTCGATACTCTTCACCGTTTGTCCGTGAGTGTGGGCGTGTCATGCACTGCGGCCTACACGCTAGTGTCTTTTACTCATTGATTGGATTAACAGTGCCACATACAACCAGTAAAAGGCCGCGGAAGCGCTGGCCAAGAGAGACAGCAACATGGATAGAAAATAACCAGAGAAAATGAACAAAAAAAAAAAGAACTCACCAGTTGGCGCAATAGAGGGCCGAGCAGCAGGCACAAAGCCCTCAGACGCGGAAGAAGAACCGACAGCAATGGTCGAACCTACAGGGAAGAAAAAACAAGAAGTTAGCCACTATATTCAAACCAACATGAAGAAACATATACAAAAACAATGAAAGACACTCCCATATCTGCAACAAGAACTCAAGGCAATTACCAACAGTGCAATCAACATACCGCTTCCCCAACGAAATCCCCTGACGGCGAGCATCAAGATCTCCATTACGAAACTGCTCCGAGTCAGAACGCTGACGGCCTGCAAAATGAAGTAACCAAATAAGCTAACCATAAAGCAAGCAAGCAAGTAGAACAACAATCCAAGAAACCAAATAAGCTGACCACAGAGCAAGCTAACAAATAAAAGAACAATCCAAACAGAAGCGCAAGTTGAGAAGAGAAAATATACACACCAGCCCGGCGGGGACGGAACGACCGGCGAGACGCAGAGCGGAGAAGACGCCCTGAATCGGCCTCAGCCAGCTGACCACGCAGCCCAGCGGCTGCCGCCCCGGACGAAAAATCCGCAAGAGGAAGACGCATGCCGACACGGCGTACACGCGCAATAACAGCGGCCCGAATCGCAGGAGGACGACCCCGGCGACGCGGTCCAGACCGAGCAGAAATAGGGGCAACCATCGCCAGGCAGTAGCCGGAAAAGAAAGACCGCATGTGGGAGCAGGTGGGAGCACCCAGGACGGTGGAAGACGAACGCAGGAGAGACCGGTATTTATAGGAACAAGAGAGAAGCAGAGGGCAAATCAAAAACAGCCACCGAAGACGCTACAGAAGCGCCCAGAAGTTGGTACATAAGCGGCAACCGACAGATCAGAAAATTCAAAAACTGTAGAAGACAACCGACTCAGGGAATAAAAAGCATGGACGACTCGATCTCTCCCAGACATGCAACCAATCAGAAAGCTAGAAGGACACGCAACATGCAACCAATAGAAAATTGGGTACTCTGTATCCCCTCGTATTCAATTAATTACTATATTAAGTATGCATTTCAAAGCTTCAGTGGACTGCCTGGATATCATCCTCGCGTGTCACCATGTCCCAAAAATCCGCGTCAAAAATCATAGTCTTTAAATTCTTAAAAGCTGAAGAATATAATAAAAACTAACGTACACATTAACATCTTGACATGAATCCAATCGATGAACACCTACAACATGCATCAACCAATTAAGACAACGAAAACCTAGACGAAGGACCACAAAATCACTACAAAAGGAAGCACAACCATAGAAAGGCAAAGGAACTGATCAGGCCGAGAAGAACGAAACGGCCGGCGAGTAGCAGACCGGAGGCGACATCCTGAATCAACTACGGCTGCCTGGCCACACCCACCAGCGAATGCCATCGTCGACGACGAATCTATAGAAGAAACGTGGCCGGCAGCGCGGCGCACACGGGCAATAGCAGCCGCCCAAATCCCAGGAGGGCGGCCCCGACGGCGTCGGCCGGATCGAACCGCAGCAGGCCTAGCCATTGCCGAAGAAAGAAGCAGCACTACTGCTGAAAAAAGAAGAAGAAACTGGAAGCGAACGCAATGAGCAGCGGAGGCCAAGAGCACCTGTATTTATAGGGGATGACATCACAGAAGAGTTCAAATCGAATACGGGAAGCAAAGGCGGCAGAGAAACACGCAGAGGCTTCCAGCAAAGCGGCAACCGCCAGCGCAGAAATACGCAGAAACTTCCATCGAAGCGGCAACCGCCAGTGCGAAAAGTGGAGAAGATGCAAACTGCAATCAACCCAGCCTATGCGAAAAAGCAGAGATAAAAAAAGGAAGTAGGCAGCGGCGCATGCAGAAGAATCCAAACCAGGCGTCTCCCCCATGCAACGAATAGGCAAATTGGTCTCCCCCATGCAACGAATACGGAACTGAACATGGACAGCCAATCGTCAAAGGCGGTTGTATTTTATAATGATTTCCAGCGACATGCGCTCCGCTCACCCAGGCGTGTACCCAGCCAGGTCCCCCACTATTACACGTGTCTCACATCCATTGGACGATTTGTTATGATAGAAAAAATTCAAAAAAAGTGATAAACTCACTGGTAGAAAAAAGCCCTTTAGTCCCGGTTCGCAACAGCCTTTAGTCCCGGCTGTGCAACCGGGACTAAATAAGCGCGACTAAAGACCCCCCCCTTTAGCCGCGGCTCTTACGGACCGCGACTAAAGGGCTTTAGTCCCGGTTCTTGTGGCTGACCGGGACCAAAGGCCCGCCACGTGGGCGCCCGTGGTCCGTCGGGGCCGAGGACCTTTAGTCCCGGCTCTTGTGGCTAACCGCGACTAAAGGCCCGCCACAGTAATATTCAAACAGTAATTTTGAAAAAAAATTGAAATTTTTTTATTTTCAAATTTCTGAATTATTTTAACCTCTAGTCTGTAATCACTTCTCAATTTATTTTTTTATCACCCCTCATCATTCCAAATCATCTAACTTCCCAACCGGTCACCCATCCCTCTCACTACTCCAGCCCAAGGATGCTTAACTTCCGGGTTCTATTCTCCCACGCTCCAAGTCTGCACTTGTTGTTTTCCTGACAATAATAAGATGTCAATCCTATTAACCTTCAGGAATTTTGCTTGAGCATGAAGTGACACATTTCACTGTTTGAGTTTGAAACTATTGTTTTAAAAAACAATAATTATTTAGTAACACTAATATTTCTTGAATAATTAGTTTGACCATTGTTTGACCACAGTTTGACCACAGTTTGACCAGATTTGACCAGATTTGACCAAAATTGAAATAATTAAAATAATTATTTAGTAACACTAATATTCTAGAATAATTAGTTTGACCATTGTTTGACCATAGTTTGCCCACTGTTTGAATATTTTTCAATTTTTTCCACTCTAGATCTTAAAAGCCCCGTAACTTTTTTTCTATTAGGTTTTTGAGGATTTTGAAAATGTTTAACGGGGTTCCCCCAGTTAAATTTGGATGTAACTTTTCGAGTAGATGATTTTTCATATAAAAAACTTTTTCATCCGAGTTAGTATGCAAAAGTTATGCCCATTTTTACAAATTTCAGAGAGATTTTGCAAATAAAGTCAAAATTCACATTTGCAAATTTTCCCAACAACTAGACCACATATCACATGAGAAACTTATTTTCTTTTATTTTTTGACATTTCCATTATTTTCTTTTATTTTTTTTAAACTAAAAAGGCGATCCACGGGGGGGGGGGGGGGGGTAGAGTTTGAAAATGGGACCTTTAGTACTGGTTCGTGGCACGAACCGGGACTAAAGGTCTCAACCCCATTAGTTCCGGTTCGTGCCACAAACCGGGACTAAAGGGGAGGAGCTTTAGTCGCGGTTGGCCTGGCCAACCGCGACTAAAGGCCTTTGGGCACCTTTAGTCGCGGTTGGCCTGGCCAACCGCGACTAAAGCCCGCGAGCGCCCTGGGCCCAGGCATTTGGTCGCGGTTCGTCTGCCGAACCGCGACTAAAGACTTCATTAGTCGCGGTTCCTACAGTTTCGCGACTAATGAGGCTGGACGGAAGCCTCTTTTTCTACCAGTGACTAAACCTGGCCAGGTTTAGTATATGTATAATTGCGACGCTGCTGTTTGTCTGGACTGCCATGGTTTAATGTTTCTGCTAGAAGATGATGCTCTATTGCCATTGTTGCCAAGTACAACATATAAAGTAAATTTCATGGGCATTGGTGTACGCTTAAGTTTCATTATCATATGAAGTGTGCACATGCTTCAAAAAGTCATTTTTTTCTTCCTGTCAGATAAATTATCTGCAACAGTGATTGAATCTTTGCAAAAAGTAAATATTTTCTCGGGAAGTATTTATGTTCTATACGAATATGTGATGTCGCGCGTAGCACTATAGTCTTTGATGGAGTTTTTATACTGAAAGACGCTTTGTGAATTTTTTTGCAGGGATACACTTTGTGAACTCTTCATATTTTCATTTACCTGAAGTTTGTAGCCCTCAAGCTAAAAGTAAATACTTATTCCTCTCTGTCTGAAGAAATTTTTATCATCAATCTTACAGCCTTTTTACTTCTGGCGACGTCCTTTTTCTTGCAAGGATACACTTCGGGTAAATGAAAATATTCGTGAAGTCTTCATATTTTCATTTACCCGAAGTGTGTAGCCCTCAAGCTAAAAGTAAATACTTATTCCTCTGTCTGAAGAAGTTTTTAATCAGCAATCTTGCAGCTTTTTACCGAGGTCCCTTTGTGAGTTGTAAACTTTAAAATGTCCTTTGTTTGTTTGAAGATATTAACAGTTTCATCTTCCGGCTTTCCAAATTGTAACATTTCTTAGTTAGTGAATTACTTAATTAAATAACTTGTGGATTTTGTATACCCAGGGGTGATGGTTCCTCACACAAATGTTGCTTAGCTTTGGCTGAACTTGCTCGGAGGGGTTTCTGTTGCCTTGTAACTTTTCTGATGTTTGAAGCCCATGCTCCTCCTATAACCACATCCACATCTCCCTGGACGGTCAGTGTTTTTTTTGCTAACTTTCTTGTCTAAGAATATATAATATACACACTGGATGACCAGCTGCACATCCACATGAGTTGTTCCACCCATAATAATTTGTAAATTGCAACATTTGAAATTCAAATATATACTTACTTGAACGATATAGTTGATTGAATTTTGCAGTGCATATTTGGTTAATTTTATATACACGTCAAAAAAATTGTCTCGTTGCAACGCACGGGCATATGTGCTAGTATGAGCAAAAGGGGATACTCCCTGATTTCTGTTAATAGAAATCATTAGATGTTCACAACACTACGCCCAACATTCATTACTAGTTTCAGTAAAGTGCTCATGTCGTAGCCACTGAATACATCACGAGTGCTACATACACTGCAAATAAAGAGACAATCATCCTACAGAGCACATCGATTTTGCCCATTATCTTCACAAGCTCTTTCATCTCCTCATTGCTGTCAAGGCCGTTCAGCAGTTGTTGCTTGGCCATGATTAGAGGAACTGCATCTTTAACCTTCTGCTCTGCATCTTCCTCTTCTGCCGTTCCTTCAGTTACTTGTCCAACACCCCAACCTGCTGGTATTGGGATTCCTTGGCTAACCAAATAATCAGCGTAGTTGCATTCCCCCACATCAGCAACTTCCCAGAAATACAAATCACACGAATCTTCCCTTTTCTGCACGAATCAAATTGGAAGATCATCAACCAAACTATTAAAAAAACCAGCAACTGAAAGCAGTAGAACAACAATTAAACATATTATTACCCCATGATTCGGACATTTGTAGAAGACTCGGCTGTTGGGGAACGTAGCAGAAATTCAAAAAATTTCCTACGTGTCACCAAGATCTATCTATGGAGAGACCAGCAACGAGGGAAGGAGAGTGCATCTACTTACCCTTGTAGATCGCTAAGCGGAAGCGTTCAAGAGAACGGGGTTGATGGAGTCGTACTCGTCGTGATCCAAATCACCGATGATCCTAGCGCCGAACGGATGGCACCTCCGCGTTCAACACACGTACAGCCCAGTGACGTCTCCCATGCCTTGATCCAGCAAGGAGAGAGGGAGAGGTTGAGGAAGACTCCATCCAGCAGCAGCACAACGGCGTGGTGATGGTGGAGGAGCGTGGTAATCCTGCAGGGCTTCGCCAAGCACCACGGGCTATGAGGAGAAAGAGAGGGAGGGCTGCACCAACAGGGAGAGATCAAATCGAGTGTATTGGGCAGCCCCTAGGCCAAGTATATATAGGGGAAGGGGAGGGGCTGCGCCCCCTTTAGGGTTTCCACCCCTAGGGGTGGCGGCCAGCCTAGATCCCATCTAAGGGAGGCGGCCAAGGGGGAGGGGGAGAGGGAGGCGCACCAAGATGGGCCTTAGGGCCCAACTGCCCTAGGGTTTGCCCCCTTCTCCTCTCCCTTGCGCCTTGGGCCCTTGTGGGGGGGCGCACCAGCCCACTTGGGGCTGGTCCCCTTCCACACTTGGCCCATGAAGCCCTCCGGGGCTGGTGGCCCCACTTGGTGGACCCCCGGGACCCTCCCGGTGGTCCCGGTACGTTACCGATAAAACCCGGAACCTTTCCGGTGACCAAAACAGGACTTCCCATATATAAATCTTTACCTCCGGACCATTCCGGAACTCCTCGTGACGTCCGGGATCTCATCCGGGACTCCGAACAACATTCGGTAACCACATACAAACTTTCTTTATAACCCTAGCGTCATCGAACCTTAAGTGTGTAGACCCTACGGGTTCGGGAACCATGCAGACATGACCGAGACGTTCTCCGGTCAATAATCAACAGCGGGATCTGGATACCCATGTTGGCTCCCACATGTTCCACGATGATCTCATCGGATGAACCATGATGTCAAGGACTTAATCAATCCCGTATACAATTCCCTTTGTCTAGCGGTACGATACTTGCCCGAGATTCGATCGTCGGTATCCCGATACCTTGTTCAATCTCGTTACCGGCAAGTCTCTTTACTCGTTCCGTAACACATCATCCCGTGATCAACTCCTTGATCACATTGTGCACATTATGATGATGTCCTACCGAGTGGGCCCAGAGATACCTTTCCGTCACACGGAGTGACAAATCCCAGTCTCGATTCGTGCCAACCCAACAGACACTTTCGGAGATACCCGTAGTGTACCTTTATAGCCACCCAGTTACGTTGTGACGTTTGGCACACCCAAAGCACTCCTACGGTATCCGGGAGTTGCACAATCTCATGGTCTAAGGAAACGATACTTGACATTAGAAAAGCTTTAGCATACGAACTACACGATCTAGTGCTATGCTTAGGATTGGGTCTTGTCCATCACATCATTCTCCTAATGATGTGATCCCGTTATCAACGACATCCAATGTCCATGGTCAGGAAACCGTAACCATCTATTGATCAACGAGCTAGTCAACTAGAGGCTTACTAGGGACATGGTGTTGTCTATGTATCCACACATGTATCTGAGTTTCCTATCAATACAATTTAGCATGGATAATAAACGATTATCATGAACAAGGAAATATAATAATAATCAATTTATTATTGCCTCTAGGGCATATTTCCAACATCGGCCAGGGTTGCGGATTGTGGTTGAGATGCGACGGATGAATCTGCGTAATTTGCAGCACTGGCACCACACCAATGGCAGCGGGTTGCGATGAGTAATCGGCTGCGGTGCGCGTGCCAGCGCAGGTGTGATGAGACCCACAGGCGATGGTACGGGTGGCGACTTGGCGCATATCTGGTTGTTGCCTGCTGAAGAGCAGGTGGACGAGCAGCCAGCGGACATGGTTGATGCGGCCAGAGTTTCTGATGCTAGGCAGAGTAAGTAGAGAAGAGGAGAAGCGAATGTTGGATATGTCAGTTTCATTACTTGCAGAGTAGCATAGCACCATATATAGTCATAGTCTAGGTTTGGATTTGAACCAGCTACAGGAGCACGTCTTTCTTTTTTCTAAAACTCGGCAATGTCTCTTTACTGGTACACTAGCTTGTTCTGTACGCCTTCCCAAGTCTTTGATTTTCTTTCCCTTTTTTGCGAGGAAGGAAGGAGGACAAAATTGAGAGTTCCTGGGACTCGAACCCAAGACCTCTCGGTTGAAAAACAAGGGTGCTAGTCACTTATGTGGTGAACGTTCCTTGTGAGGAGGACGGCAGACAAACGCATTTTCGTCGCAGTTTTCTTCCTATATATAAAAAAGTATGCTACTTGATGTCCGCTTAGTCAACAAACGATTATGCCAACCTTGACCGTTGGATTGACATTCAACATCTGTCGCGTTTCTTCAGTCTCTTCTTCCTCGAGCCTCCAAAGCCAAACCAGCGCTGGCGGGACCGCCTGCTCCCGCCTCCCACGGCTGGCTATGATCTTCCCCGGCTCCTGTTCGTTCCCGTCCGAGGCCTCACCATCGTCCTCCGCCTTGGTTCGCTCGCCGCGGCACCGCCCTCCGGTGTTGTTAACATGGTCAACAACCGAGAGGAATAAGGAGATGACTGTACATGGTGAGGATGACAGTAGGGACCCAGTAGCGCATGTAGTAATTTTGTTTTTTCGGGACGGAGAAGGGTATCAACTAGGTTGTGCGAGACCCGTGGCCCGTTTAGCCCAGACTTTTATTTCATATGCTCAGCACATGACCAGCCCAGTTTGTTTTTTTCCTTTCTGAAAATGGCTAGCCAGCTGTTTTGTTTTTTGCAGAATAACCAACATAGGCCTACTTGCTTTTCTACGCCGTGCTGGGTCGGAAATCTTTCAAGACGAGGAGGGATGCATTTTACCCAGAAAATGGGCTATAAGTAATAATAAATGGGCTGTAAAATGAAAAAATACAACTAACAGGCAATTAGTTCCAAAATACTGTTTTCTTTCAGATTTTGATATTCTAAATTTCATTGTTTTTGTGCGGGTAAAATTTCATTGAATTATTAAGGTATATTTAGATTCAAAATTAATTTGAATCTGGCTAGAAATTTCGGGTTGTATGTTGTTTGGGACAGATTTGGAGGTTGACTTGTGGGTCTACTAGGTTGACGTGTACTTTGGCTTTGTCAACTTAGTCCACAAACGATTATAACAGCAGTGACCGTTGGATGTTAATCCAACGGCCGTGCTGCTTCTTCAATATCTGATCTTCTTGCTCAACCGCCCAAACCAGCTCCGGTGGGACTGCCTGCTCCCGCATCCCGTGGCCGGCTGTGCTGCCGCACAGGCCACACCACCCCACCCTACTTCATTGTTGGCCAGGCCATTCCTCTACTCACCCACACCTCCTGTTATTTTCCGGCGATGGCAGCCGGACCAGTAAACCCTCGTACTTCCCACCGCGTGGGCAACCATTGCCAAGTCTTCCCCGGCTCCGTGTCGTTTCCTTCCTAGGCCTCGCCGTCGTCCACCGCCATGGTGCTCTCGGCGCGGCCTGGTCAACGAACGACATCCATCGGCTGTGGAATGTACGCGCAAAATAATGATTCCTCCACCTGACAGCTGGGACCCACCGGAAGGGCCTCTGTATTTTGCGAAAAAATGTCCCCCCCCCCCCCCCCGCTGACATGTCAGACCCACCAGCTATATCTTCGCACGCAAGGAAGTGCTTCCTTGTTACGCACACAAAAATGAATACCCCCTGCTAGCTGGGACCCACCATAGTGGGAGGATGACTTGTGGGCCAACTAAGTTTGACGGGGACGGAGGGCTTTGTCAACTTAGTCAATATGAACGATTCTACCTCCAGTGACCATACGATGTCCATCCCACGGCCGTAGTGCTTTTTCAACCACTGGTCTTCTTGCTCCAGCCGCCCAAAGCAGCGCTGGTCGTGCCGCATGCTCCTGCCTCCCGTGACCGGCTGTGCTGCCGCGGAGGCCTCACCGCCCCCTACTATTCCCACCGCTGGCCAGGCCCTGCGGCGACGGCAGCTTCACACCGCAGTCGAACCAGTGAACCCTCGTACTCCTCTCCGCGCGGGCTTCCACTGCCGCGTCATCCCCTTCCTAGGCCTCGCCGTCGTCCACCGCCATGGTGCTCTCCGCACGGCGTGGTCAACGTGGTCAAGGAATGACTTCCATCGGAAGAGTACTGTACGTGGAGAGGCTGACAGCTGGGTCCACGGCCACAGCCCAGTTTTTTTGTGATTTGCCAAGTAAGTCACTTTGCGGGCCTGTTGGGCTGCAAATCTTTCAAGACGAGGAGAGCTTTCATTCGGCTGGCCGAGAAAATGGCCCATCAGTAATGAGAAATGGGTTGTACATTTTTAAAACACATCAAACTGGCAATTAGTTTCAAATATCTTTTTTTTCATTTCAAGATTTTAAATTACATTAATTTTTATGCGTGGAGAATTTGTTGGATTTTATATTGATATACATTTATTTTTAAAATCAGTTTGAGTGTGAGTCGAAATTTCAGGATTAAAAATAGTTCAGACCGCACCAAAATATGCAAAATTTCGTATAATGTTTTAACCGAGGCCACAATATGGGCTGTAATGCTAATAAAAAGAATATGCGCTCCAAAAAAACTTAAGAATTAGCAAATGGGTTGTAAATTATTAGAAATAATGACAGATGGGCTATATGCTGTTTTCCACAGATTTGAGGCTTTCCTAAAAAAAGGTTGACGCACAAGCACTAACTGTTGGATGTCCATCCAACGGCCGTCGTGCTTCTTCAATCTCTGCTCTTCCTACTCCAGCCACTCAAACAAGCGCCGGCGGGACAGCCTGCTCCCTCCTCCCCGCGGCCGGCTGTGCTGCCGCGCAGGCCTCACCGCCCCATCATACTCCCATCGCTGGCATAGCCATCCCTCTACTCACCCACACCTGCTATTATTCTTCGGCGACGGTAGACAAACCAGTAAATCCTCGTACAGTCGTACTCCCCTCTGCGTGGGAAACAACTGCCGAGTCTTCCATGCCTCCGTGTCGTTCCCTTTCTAGGCCTCTCCGTCGTCCACCGCCCTGGTGCTCTCGGCGCGGCCTGGTCAACGTGGTCAACGACCGACATGCATCTGAAGTGGACCGTACGTGGAGAGGCCGACAGCTGGGTCCACGGCCGCACGCAAGGAAATGCCTCCTTATTACGCACAAAATAATGATTCCTCCACCTGACATCAGGGACCCACCGAAAGGGCCTCTGTATTTTGCAAAAAAACGTTACCACCGCCGACAGCTCAGACCCACCAGCTATATCTTCGCACGCAAGGAAGTGCCTCCTTATTACGCACAAAAAATGAATACTCCCCCTATTAGCTGGGACCCAGTATAGTGGCAGGCTGACTTGTGGGCCTACTAAGTTGACGGGGACGGAGGGCTTTGTCAACTTAGTTAGTAGGAAGAGGAAATTCAAAACCTCCAAAAATAATCGATGGAATTTTTCCAATAGAGTTTATACTATGAACTTGAGGTTGTTTCCTTGGAAAGTGTACAGTATGCTCATTACCATTAACATGAAAAGACATTGCCTTTGGTGCAATCAATAACAGCCCCTGCAGTATTTAAAAAGGGTCTTCCAAGAATAATAGACATACTATCGTCCTCGGGAATATCAAGAATAACAAAGTCGGTTAAAATAGTAACGTTTGCAACCACAACAGGCCCATCCTCACAAATACCAACGGGTATAGCAGTTGATTTGTCAGCCATTTGCAAAGATATTTTAGTAGGTGTCAACTTACTTTAGTGGGTTGCTAGTAGTGTTGATTACTCCTTGTAGTTGATGCTAGTTGGTTTACTTGGTGGAAGATCATATGTTCAGATCCATTATGCATATTAATACCCCTCTGATTATGAACATGAATATGCTTTATGAGTAGTTACGTTTGTTCCTGAGGACATGGGAGAAGTCTTGCTATAAGTAGTCATGTGAATTTGGTATTCGTTCGATATTTTGATGAGATGTATGTTGTCATCCCTCTAGTGGTGTCATGTGAATGTCAACTACATGACACTTCACCATTGTTTGGGCCTAGAGGGAGGCATTGGGAAGTAATAAGTAGATGATGGGTTGCTAGAGTGACAGAAGCTTAAACCCTAGTTTATGCGTAGCTTCGTAAGGGGCTGATTTGGATCCATATGTTTCATGCTATGGTTAAGTTTACCTTAATACTTCTGTTGTAGTTGCGGATGCTTGCAATAGGGGTTAATCATAAGTGGGGATGCTTGTACAAGTAAGGACAACACCCAAGCACCGGTTCACCCACATATCAAATTATCAAAGTACCGAACGCGAATCAAATGATTTGATGAAAACTAGCTTGACGATAATTCCCATGTGTCCTCGGGAGCGCTTTCCTTCATATAAGAGTTTGTCCAGACTTGTCCTTTGCTACAAAAAGGATTGGGCCATCTTGCTGCACCTTATTTACTTTTATTATTTGCTACTTGTTACAAATTACCTTCTCACAAAACTATCTGTTACCGATAATTTCAGTGCTTGCAGAGAATACCTTGCTGAAACCCGCTTATCATTTCCTTCTGCTCCTCGTTGGGTTCGACACACTTACTTATCGAAAAGGCTACGATAGATCCCCTACACTTGTGGGTCATCAGGAGCGCGCGACCTTCCCTAGGCAGCCCCTCCCTCTCTCCCCTAAAGCCCATTAGGGCCCATATACTCCCGGGGGGGGGGGGTCCGGTAACCCCCGTTACTCCGGTTAATGCCCGAACTTACCCGGAACCATTCCGATGTCCAAACATAGTCATCCAATATATCGATCTTTATGTCTCGACCATTTCGTGACTCCTCGTCATGTCCGTGATCATATCTGGGACTCCGAACAACCTTCGGTACATCAAAACATATAAACTCATAATACCGATCGTCACCGAACGTTAAGCGTGTGGACCCTACGGGTTCGAGAACTATGTAGACATGACCGAGACACGTCTCTGGTCAATAACCAATAGCGGAACCTGGATGTTCATATTGGCTCCCATATATTCTACGAAGATCTTTATCGTTCAAACCGCATAACGATATACATTGTTCCCTTTGTCATCGGTGTGTTACTTGCCCTAGATTCGATCATCGGTATCTCAATACCTAGTTCAATCTTGTTGCCGGTAAGTCTCTTTACTCGTTCCGTAATGCATCATCCCGCAACTAACTCATTAGTCACATTGCTTGCAAGGCTTATATTGATGTGCATTACCGAGAGGGCCCAGAGACACCTCTCCGACAATCGGAGTGACAAATCCTAATCTCGATCTATGCCAACTCAACAAACACCATCAGAGACACTTGTAGAGCACCTTTATAATCATCCAGTTACGTTGTGACGTTTGGTAGCACACAAAGTGTTCCTCCGGTATTCGGGAGTTGCATGCTCTCATAGTCATAGGAACATGTATAAGTTATGGAGAAAGTAATAGCAACAAACTAAACGATCATCGTGCTAAGCTAACGGATGGGTCAAGTCAATCACATCATTCTCTAATGATGTGATCCCGTTAATCAAATGACAACTCATGTCTATGGTCAGGAAACATAACCATCATTGATTCAACGAGCTAATCAAGTAGAGGCATACTAGTGACACTCTATTTGTCTATGTATTCACACATGTACTAAGTTTCTAGTTAATACAATTCTAGCATGAATAATAAACATTTATCATGATATAAGGAAATATAAATAACAACTTTATTATTGCCTCTAGGACATATTTCCTTCACTATGTTCCCCGACAAGCCCACCATCCAAAATTATTTTCATTTGCCCCATCGTGGGTGGCCTCCATGTTGAGGTCAGTTGAGCGGCCAAGTGTATAGGTGATATATTCGTTGATGCACGAGCCAACGCCTTAATTGTCTCCAGCTCTGAGATGAAGTGTTTCACGAAGCTACACATCGCCAGTGGGCTCTGAAAAACGCCCTCATGAATCGCCTTACGTCGGGCAGTCCAGATTGCCCATAAAGTGACCACCGCCTCCACGAATTGTGCATACGATAACAATTCTTGGACATGAAATAACCAGTGTGTTTAGCACTCGGTTCTCTCACTTCGGCCCTCACGTACACGATTTCTTAATCCGCTAGTGCCATACACATTGTGCCATGGAGCATAGTTTCCAGGAGTCGTTATTACCAAAGAGTTGACAATTGTCCATGGTACTCATATGTCTGTGTTTCTGACATCCTCTGTAGGAAAACATTTCCTAGCTAGTCTCCATAAGAACATTCTAATCTTGGAAGGGACTTTAGTGTTCCATAGTGTAGTCCACCCCTTTGAAGGAAATATGCCCTAGAGGCAATAATAAAGTTATTATTTATTTCCTTATATCATGATAAATGTTTATTATTCATGCTAGAATTGTATTAACCGGAAACATAATACATGTGTGAATACATAGACCAACAGAGTGTCACTAGTATGCCTCTACTTGACTAGCTCGTTAATCAAAGATGGTTATGTTTCCTAACCATGAACAAGGAGTTGTTATTTGATTAACGAGGTCACATCATTAGTAGAATGATCTGATTGACATGACCCATTCCATTAGCTTAGCACCCGATCGTTTAGTATGTTGCTATTGCTTTCTTCATGACTTATACATGTTCCTATAACTATGAGATTATGCAACTCCCGTTTACCGGAGGAACACTTTGGGTACTACCAAACGTCACAACATAACTGGGTGATTATAAAGGAGTACTACAGGTGTCTCCAATGGTAGATGTTGGGTTGGCGTATTTCGAGATTAGGGTTTGTCACTCCGATTGTCGGAGAGGTATCTCTGGGCCCTCTCGGTAATGCACATCACATAAGCCTTGCAAGCACTGCAACTAATATGTTAGTTGTGAGATGATGTATTACGGAACGAGTAAAGAGACTTGCCGGTAACGAGATTGAACTAGGTATTGGATACCGACGATCGAATCTCGGGCAAGTAACATACCGATGACAAAAGGAACAACGTATGTTGTTATGCGGTCTGACCGATAAAGATCTTCGTAGAATATGTAGGAGCCAATATGGGCATCCAGGTCCCGCTATTGGTTATTGACCGGAGACGTGTCTCGGTCATGTCTACATTGTTCTCGAACCGTAGGGTCCACACGCTTAACGTTACGATGACAGTTATTATGAGTTTATGCATTTTGATATACCGAAGGTTGTTCGGAGTCCCGGATGAGATCACGGACATGACGAGGAGTCTCGAAATGGTCGAGACGTAAAGATTGATATATTGGAAGCCTATGTTTGGACATAGGAAGTGTTCCGGATGAAATCGGGATTTTACCGGAATACCGGGAGGGTTACCGGAACCCCCCGGGAGGCTAATGGGCCTATTGGGCCTTAGTGGAAAAGAGAGAAGAGGCAGCCCACAAGCCTAGCCGGCGCCCCCCCCCCCCCCTTCCCCAAGTCCTAGTAGGACTAGGAGAGGTGGGCCGGCCCCCTCTCTCTCCTTTCCCCCCCCAAGAGTCCTAGTTGGAATAGGATTGGAGGGGAGGAGTCCTACTCCCGGTGGGAGTAGGACTCCCCCTGCGCCTCCTCTATCTTGGCCGGCCAGCCCCCCTCCTCCAACATATATATACGGGGGCAGGGGGCACCCCATAGACACACAACTTGATCCTTGAGATCGTTCCTTAGCCGTGTGCGGTGCCCCCTGCCACCAAATTCCACTTCGATCATACCGTTGCAGTGCTTAGGCGAAGCCCTGCGTCGGTAGTACATCAAGATCGTCATCACGCCGTCGTGCTGACGAAACTCTTCCTCGACGCTTTGCTGGATCGGAGCCCGAGGAACGTCATCGAGCTGAACGTGTGCTAAGAACTCGGAGGTGCCGGAGTAACGGTGCTTGGATCGGTCGATCGGGAAGAAGACGTACGACTACTTCCTCTATGTTGTGTGATCGCTTCCGCAGTCGGTCTGCGTTGGTACGTAGACAACACTCTCCCCTCTCGTTGTTGTGCATCACCATGATCTTGCGTGTGCGTAGGAAAATTTTTGAAATTACTGCGTTCCCCAACAGTGGCATCCGAGCCTAGGTTTTATGGTTTGATGTTATATGCACGAGTAGAACACAAGTGAGTTGTGGGCGATACAAGTCATACTGCCTACCAGCATGTCATACTTTGGTTCGGCGGTATTGTTGGCTGAGACGATCCGGACCAACCTTACGCGTACTCTTACGCGAGACCGGTTCCCTCGACGTGCTTTGCACATAGATGGCTTGCGGAAGACTGTCTCTCCAACTTTAGTTGAACCAAGTGTGACTACGCCCGGTCCTTGAGAAGGTTAAAACGGAGTCTATTTGACGAACTATCGTTGTGGTTTTGATGCGTAGGTGAGATGAGTTCTTACTTAAGCCCGTAGCAGCCACGTAAAACTTGCAACAACAAAGTAGAGGACATCTAACTTGTTTTTGCAGGGTATGTTGTGATGTGATATGGTCAAGGCATGAGCTGATTTTATTGTATGAGATGATCATGTTTTGTAACTAAGTTATCGGCAACTAGCAGGAGCCATATGGTTGTCGCTTTATTGTATGCAATGCAATCGCGATGTAATGCTTTACTAGATTACTAAACGGTAGTAATAGTCGTGGAAGCATAAGATTGGCGAGACGACAACGATGCTACGATGGAGATCAAGGTGTCGCGCCGGTGACGATGGTGATCATGACGGTGCCTCGGAGATGGAGATCACAGGCACAAGATGATGGTCATATCATATCACTTATATTGATTGCATGTGATGTTTATCCTTTTATGCATCTTATCTTGCTTTGATTGACGGTAGCATTATAAGATGATCTCTCACTAAATTATCAAGAAGTGTTCTCCCTGAGTATGCACCGTTGCCAAAGTTTGTCGTGCCCAGACACCACGTGATGATCGGGTGTGATAAGCTCTACGTCCATCTACAACGGGTGCAAGCCAGTTTTGCACACGCAGAATACTCAGGTTATACTTGACGAGCCTAGCATATGCAGATATGGCCTCGGAACACAGAGACCGAAAGGTCGAGCGTGAATCATATAGTAGATATGATCAACATGACGATGTTCACCATTGAAAACTACTCCATCTCACGTGATGATCGGTTATGGTTTAGTTGATTTGGATCACGTGATCACTTAGAGGATTAGAGGGATGTCTATCTAAGTGGGAGTTCCTAAGTAATTTGATTAACTGAACTTAAACTTATCATGAATTTAGTACCTGATAGTATCTTGCTTGTTTATGTTGCTTGTAGATAGATGGCTCGTGCTATTGTTCCGTTGAATTTTAATGCGTTCCTTGAGAAAGCAAAGTTGAAAGATGATGGTAGCAATTACACGGACTGGGTCCGTAACCTGAGGATTATCCTCATTGCTGCACAGAAGAATTACGTCCTGGAAGCACCGCTGGGTGACAGGCCTGCTGCTGGAGCAACGCCAGATGTTATGAACGTCTGGCAGAGCAAAGCTGATGACTACTCGATAGTTCAGTGTGCCATGCTTTACGGCTTAGAATCGGGACTTCAACGACGTTTTGAACGTCATGGAGCATATGAGATGTTCCAGGAGTTGAAGTTAATATTTCAAGCAAATGCCCGAATTGAGAGATATGAAGTCTCCAATAAGTTCTATAGCTGTAAGATGGAGGAGAACAGTTCTGTCAGTGAGCATATACTCAAGATGTCTGGGTATAATAATCACTTGATTCAGATGGGAGTTAATCTTCCAGATGACTGCGTCATTGACAGAATTCTCCAATCACTGCCACCAAGCTACAAGAGCTTCGTGATGAACTATAATATGCAAGGGATGAACAAGACTATTCCCGAGCTCTTTGCAATGCTGAAAGTTGTGGAGGTAGAAATCAAGAAGGAGCATCAAGTGTTGATGGTTAACAAAACCACTAGTTTCAAGAAAAAGGGCAAAGAGAAGAAGAAGGGAAACTTCAAGAAGAACAGCAAGCAAGTTGCTGCTCAGGAGAAGAAACCCAAGTCTGGACCTAAGCCTGAAACTGAGTGCTTCTACTGCAAGCAGACTGGTCACTGGAAGCGGAACTGCCCCAAGTATTTGGCGGATAAGAAGGATGGCAAAGTGAGCAAAGGTATATGTGATATACATGTTATTGATGTGTACCTTACTAGAGCTCGCAGTAGCACCTGGGTATTTGATACTGGTTCTGTTGCTAATATTTGCAACTCGAAACAGGGACTACGGAATAAGCGGACACTAGCAAAGGACGAGGTGACGATGCGCGTAGGAAACGGTTCCAAAGTCGATGTGATCGCGGTCGGCACGCTACCTCTACATCTACCTTCGGGATTAATATTAGACCTAAATAATTGTTATTTGGTGCCAGCGTTGAGCATGAACATTATATCTGGATCTTGTTTAATGCGAGACGGTTATTCATTTAAATCAGAGAATAATGGTTGTTCTATTTATATGAATAATATCTTTTATGGTCATGCACCTTTGAAGAGTGGTCTATTCTTGTTGAATCTCGAAGATAGTGATACACATATTCATAATATAGAAGCCAAAAGATGCAAAGTTAATAATGATAGTGCAACTTATTTGTGGCACTGCCGTTTAGGTCATATCGGTATAAAGCGCATGAAGAAACTCCATACTGATGGGCTTTTGGAATCACTTGATTATGAATCACTTGGTACTTGCGAACCGTGCCTCATAGGCAAGATGACTAAAAACACCGTTCTCCGGTACTATGGAGAGAGCAACAGATTTGTTGGAAATTATACATACCGATGTATGTGGTCCGATGAATATTGAGGCTCGCGGCGGATATCGTTATTTTCTCACCTTCACAGATGATTTAAGCAGATATGGGTATATCTACTTAATGAAACATAAGTCTGAAACGTTTGAAAAGTTCAAGGAATTTTAGAGTGAAGTTGAAAATCATCGTAACAAGAAAATAAAATTTCTACGATCTGATCGTGGAGGAGAATATTTGAGTTGCGAGTTTGGTGTACATTTGAAAAATTGTGGAATAGTTTCGCAACTCACGCCACCCGGAACACCACAGCGTAATGGTGTGTCCGAACATCGTAATCGCACTTTACTAGATATGGTGCGATCCATGATGTCTCTTACTGATTTACCGCTATCGTTCTGGGGTTATGCTTTAGAGACGGCCGCATTCACGTTAAATAGGACACCATCAAAATCCGTTGAGACGACGCCTTATGAACTATGGTTTGGCAAGAAACCAAAGTTGTCGTTTCTTAAAGTTTGGGGCTGCGATGCTTATGTGAAAAAGCTTCAACCTGATAAGCTCGAACCCAAAGCGGAGAAATGTGTCTTCATAGGATATCCAAAGGAAACTGTTGGGTATACCTTCTATCACAGATCCGAAGGCAAGACATTCGTTGCTAAGAATGGATCATTTCTAGAGAAGGAGTTTCTCTCGAGAGAAGTGAGTGGGAGGAAAGTAGAACTTGACGAGGTAACTGTACCTGCTCCCTTATTGGAAAATAGTACATCACAGAAAACTGTTTCTGCGACACCTATGCCAATCAGTGAGGAAGCTAATGATGATGATCATGAAGCTTCAGATCAAGATACTACTGAACAACTTAGATCAACCAGAGTGAGATCCGCACCAGAGTGGTACGGTAATCCAGTTCTGGAAGTCATGATGTTAGATCATGATGAACCTACGAACTATGAAGAAGCGATGGTGAGCCCAGATTCCGCAAAGTGGCTTGAGGCCATGAAATCTGAGATGGGATCCATGTATGAGAACAAAGTATGGACTTTGGTTGACTTGCCCGATGATCGGCAAGCAATTGAGAATAAATGGATCTTCAAGAAAAAGACTGACGCTGACGGTAATGTTACTGTTTATAAAGCTCGACTTGTCGCAAAAGGTTTTCGACAAGTTCAAGGGGTTGACTACGATGAGACCTTCTCACCCGTAGCGATGCTTAAGTCCGTCAGAATTATGTTAGCAATTGCCGCATTTTATGATTATGAAATATGGCAGATGGATGTCAAAACTGCATTCCTGAATGGATTTCTGGAAGAAGAGTTGTATATGGTACAACCAGAAGGTTTTGTCGATCCAAAAGGAGCTAACAAAGTATGCAAACTCCAGCGATCCATTTATGGACTGGTGCAAGCATCTCGGAGTTGGAATAAACGCTTTGATAGTGTGATCAAAGCATTTGGCTTTATACAGACTTTTGGAGAAGTCTGTATTTACAAGAAAGTGAGTGGGAGCTCTGTAGCATTTCTGATATTATATGTGGATGACATATTGCTAATTGGAAATGATATAGAATTTCTGGATAGCATAAAGGGATACTTGAATAAAAGTTTTTCGATGAAAGACCTCGGGGAAGCTGCATACATATTAGGCATAAAGATCTATAGAGATAGATCAAAATGCTTAATTGGACTTTCACAATGCACATACCTTGACAAAATTTTGAAGAAGTTCAAGATGGATCAAGCAAAGAAAGGATTCTTGCCTGTGCTACAAGGTGTGAAGTTGAGTAAGACTCAATGCCCGACCACTGCAGAAGATAGAGAGAAAATGAAAGATGTTCCCTATGCTTCAGCCATAGGCTCTATCATGTATGCAATGCTGTGTACCAGACCTGATGTGTGCCTTGCTATAAGTTTAGCAGGGAGGTACCAAAGTAATCCTGGAATGGATCACTGGACAGCGGTCAAGAACATCCTGAAATACCTGAAAAGGACTAAGGATATGTTTCTCGTATATGGAGGTGACAAAGAGCTCACCGTAAGAGGTTACGTTGATGCAAGCTTTGACGCTGATCCGGACGATTCTAAATCGCAAACCGGATACGTGTTTACTTTAAACGGTGGAGCTGTCAGTTGGTGCAGTTCTAAACAAAGCGTCGTAGCGGGATCTACATGTGAAGCGGAGTACATAGCTGCTTCGGAAGCAGCAAACGAAGGAGTCTGGATGAAGGAGTTCATATCCGATCTAGGTGTCATACCTAGTGCATCGGGTCCAATGAAAATCTTCTGTGACAATACTGGTGCAATTGCCTTGGCAAAGGAATCCAGATTTCACAAGAGGACCAAACACATCAAGAGACGCTTCAACTCCATCCGGGATTTAGTCCAGGTGGGAGACATAGAGATTTGCAAGATACATACGGATCTGAATGTTGCAGACCCGTTGACTAAGCCTCTTCCACGAGCAAAACATGATCAGCACCAAGGCTCCATGGGTGTTAGGATCATTACTGTGTAATCTAGATTATTGACTCTAGTGCAAGTGGGAGACTGAAGGAAATATGCCCTAGAGGCAATAATAAAGTTATTATTTATTTCCTTATATCATGATAAATGTTTATTATTCATGCTAGAATTGTATTAACCGGAAACATAATACATGTGTGAATACATAGACCAACAGAGTGTCACTAGTATGCCTCTACTTGACTAGCTCGTTAATAAAAGATGGTTATGTTTCCTAACCATGAACAAGGAGTTGTTATTTGATTAACGAGGTCACATCATTAGTAGAATGATCTGATTGACATGACCCATTCCATTAGCTTAGCACCCGATCGTTTAGTATGTTGCTATTGCTTTCTTCATGACTTATACATGTTCCTATAACTATGAGATTATGCAACTCCCGTTTACCGGAGGAACACTTTGGGTACTACCAAACGTCACAACGTAACTGGGTGATTATAAAGGAGTACTACAGGTGTCTCCAATGGTAGATGTTGGGTTGGCGTATTTCGAGATTAGGGTTTGTCACTCCGATTGTCGGAGAGGTATCTCTGGGCCCTCTCGGTAATGCACATCACATAAGCCTTGCAAGCACTGCAACTAATATGTTAGTTGTGAGATGATGTATTACGGAACGAGTAAAGAGACTTGCCGGTAACGAGATTGAACTAGGTATTGGATACCGACGATCGAATCTCGGGCAAGTAACATACCGATGACAAAGGGAACAACGTATGTTGTTATGCGGTCTGACCGATAAAGATCTTCGTAGAATATGTAGGAGCCAATATGGGCATCCAGGTCCCGCTATTGGTTATTGACCGGAGACGTGTCTCGGTCATGTCTACATTGTTCTCGAACCGTAGGGTCCGCACGCTTAACGTTACGATGACAGTTATTATGAGTTTATGCATTTTGATGTACCGAAGGTTGTTCGGAGTCCCGGATGAGATCACGGACATGACGAGGAGTCTCGAAATGGTCGAGACGTAAAGATTGATATATTGGAAGCCTATGTTTGGACATAGGAAGTGTTCCGGATGAAATCGGGATTTTACCGGAATACCGGGAGGGTTACCGGAACCCCCCGGGAGGCTAATGGGCCTATTGGGCCTTAGTGGAAAAGAGAGAAGAGGCAGCCCACAAGCCTAGCCGGCGCCCCCCTTCCCCAAGTCCTAGTAGGACTAGGAGAGGTGGGCCGGCCCCCTCTCTCTCCTTTCCCCCCCAAGAGTCCTAGTTGGAATAGGATTGGAGGGGAGGAGTCCTACTCCCGGTGGGAGTAGGACTCCCCCTGCGCCTCCTCTATCTTGGCCGGCCAGCCCCCCTCCTCCAACATATATATACGGGGGCAGGGGGCACCCCATAGACACACAACTTGATCCTTGAGATCGTTCCTTAGCCGTGTGCGGTGCCCCCTGCCACCAAATTCCACTTCGATCATACCGTTGTAGTGCTTAGGCGAAGCCCTGCGTCGGTAGTACATCAAGATCGTCATCACGCCGTCGTGCTGACGAAACTCTTCCTCGACGCTTTGCTGGATCGGAGCCCGAGGAACGTCATCGAGCTGAACGTGTGCTAAGAACTCGGAGGTGCCGGAGTAACGGTGCTTGGATCGGTCGATCGGGAAGAAGACGTACGACTACTTCCTCTACGTTGTGTGATCGCTTCCGCAGTCGGTCTGCGTTGGTACGTAGACAACACTCTCCCCTCTCGTTGCTGTGCATCACCATGATCTTGCGTGTGCGTAGGAAATTTTTTGAAATTACTGCGTTCCCCAACACCCTTCTCCTCCATTGACAAATTTGAGGATGTGGCCCTACCCCCAAGCATATCACCTCTTCTGTTCTTTGTTTCCACTAACAATTTGTAAGTTGATCTGACCGAGAAACTTCCCTTCTTCTCAAACTGTCAGGCCCAAAAATCTGACATAGGACTAGTGCACAACGGTATATTCTTGATAGTTGTAATATCTATTGGCAAGAAAAATTTCTCAAGAACATCAGTTCGCCACGCACAGATGTCGTGTCAATCGACTTTGACACAAGCATCGGCGGGTTCTGCTCAAGACATGTAATTGACTTCATTCAGCATCCATCAGGATCAAGTTCTTAGTCCAAATCTGTGTTGCGTTACCGTCACCTATTTTTCGAATTAGGGACTGTTGGTTACTGAGTGCACCCAGTGGGAGATGGTAGCACGGGATATATTCAACCGGTTTGGATGGCGGTCGCATAATAGGATAGGCGTCTAGTGTTCTAATCCTATCATCCTGCCGGTTGTGGCTTTGAGCTCTTTGCCGGTTGTGGCTTCGAGCTCTTTTTTTATGTTTTCGCTCCTCTTGCGTGCTGTAATGGAGCTAAGGTCTTGTTATTTTTTCGAACCTTTTTATTAATAATATGGCCGCATGCATCGTTCCGATGCAGAGGCTAGAGGCGAGCCTCCTTTTCCAAAAAAAAATCCTATTTTTCGAATCAAACATTGAGTTAACACGTCTCTCTTCAACCAATGACCGCCACACCTGAGATGGGTGTGATCCCAAAGTAGCATTCAGAATACTCCCATCAAGAAAATAAAATTGCTTTAAGTAGCCTGGCACACAAAAAGCCAAGCATAGTCAAGAACGGCCAAGCTTGTCGTGCCAATAGTGCAAGATGGAAGAGTTCAAGATCTCTAAAACTCAGGCCTCCGCATTTCTTTGGTTGGGTCATAGCTTTCCATGAGAACCAGTGGGACTTGCGCTGCCCATCTTTGCTGCCCTAAAAGAATTGCTGAATAAGCTTGTTTAAGTGTTCGCATAGCCTCCTTGGGAGCTTAAAATATGACAAACAAGGACTGTGTGTACCTACTTTATAAGATCTCATTTCCTGCAGCAGAGATTGCTTTCTCAATCCATCCCTTCACCTTGCTCCGGAGCCTATCTTTTAGATATTTGAAAGCCCCCGTTTTACTAACCCC
Source organism: Triticum monococcum (assembly GCA_034509565.1). Lineage (NCBI taxonomy): Eukaryota > Viridiplantae > Streptophyta > Magnoliopsida > Poales > Poaceae > Triticum > Triticum monococcum. Next base: position 676,116,617 of record CM067842.1, on the reverse strand, counting down.
AATATCAGACCGCGTGCCCAGATACTTTTCATTGAGTGTCTCAGTTTGCACATTGAGTATGCCCTTAAACTCTTGCCTGGTGATCTCTGAACATCCCTTACTGAAGAACACCGAGTGACTTGTTATTAATCATAAGAATTCAGTAAGTTTGACACATCAATCGTTCCCAAACTGGTAGCCTTAAAAACCAGCAGGCTATCATCATCAAATAAGAGGTGAGGTGGTTAACTGGAGGCGCCGAAGGGGCCACCTGAATTCCACCAATATGTGATGATTAATCTCTAGATTTGAGGAGGCCTGAAAGGTCCTCCGCTGCTTACAAGAAAAGCTAAGGTGATATACTAGCTCCCTCTTCCTACACAGGGCCGGCCCTGGGGCATGGGCAGAGGGGCGACGGCCCAGGGCCCAGGCTGGAGGGGGGCCCATGATGTAGTACACATATAGTATAGCCCAGAAAAAAATAGACAAGGGAAAAATTATGAGAGGAAGAAAACAAGATGGGCTCGGCCCATCGGATTGTCTGGTAATGCATAGCGAAGCGTCGTGCACGCAAGTCACAGCTGCTCGATGCACGCGTACGTGTGAAACAAATCAATGGGAATGTCTGGCTTTTCCTTTCTTTTCAAAAATAAAAAAATCTGACTTTTCCCATTCGTCGCTCATCGGTTCTTCTTCGTCGTCTCATCAGCCCGTCGCTCTGTCGTTCCTCGCTCGATGTCTCAGCCGCTCGTTGCCGCCGCGGCACGCAGCAATCCGACAACTCGGCCTTCCAGCAATACGGCAATAGATATGTATGCGAACGCAGGTCCGTAGCCAATATCCATGTTCGGATGTTCCTGATCCATTTGTCCATCCCCAATTTCAGTAGTTTCTTTAGTACGTATATTAAACTATTCATCAATGATTCATCCCATGAAGTATCTAATTTTTGATGTATAATTTTCTAATTCAATCTTTCATAGTATGTATTCAATCATCCTAATTTTTTGTCATTCTGTGTACATGTCTAGGGTTCTAATCATCCGATCTATAAATTTCTAATCCGTTGTCTACTCTTTGCTTCGTAATATTAGGACATTAGCATGCCATGTTGCCTAAGAAGCATTTGTCGGATGCTGAAAAAAGAAAAAGAAAGAAAGAAATACATCTGAAAATTCAACCACTGAAGGGTTCTTTGACAAAGTATTTTACATCTTCAAGTATTGTTGATGTCAGTGAAGAACATAGGCAAGGAACTAATCCCGAGCATGAAAATTCAGATGTTAAGGTCAATGAAGATTGTGAAAGTATACAGAGGAGCAAATAAATTTGTTTCCTATTTGAGATAATCATGTCATGTTTTTTTTTTGCATTGTCCAGCAACTATTGTACTTAAATTTCAAAGTAAAGATGTTTGGTTGAAAGTTAATTTTAGTATTATGCAAATAAAGTTATATATATGTATCACGCAAGCATATACATGTATATATGGTCTTAGGACTTAGAGGGCCCATGTCGTCGAGTTCGCCTAAGGCCTCCCAAAACGCAGGGCCGGCCCTGTTCCTACAGGAAGCAGGGCACGCTGCCCGTCCCCTGCAAGCCCATCCACCCCCTCGGCACCCAAAGCCCAAGAACTAACCATCTTGCCTATTGACTGAACATCCAAACTGAACACCCAGCAGTGCGTGAACCATCTCACTTCCCGATACTTATATCTTGCATAATCATACAAGAACTACTACCACCGTCTCAAAATAGGAAACATTTTTGTAGGCTACTATAGCAGTACTTCAAATTGGATGAACTACGACAAATCAATAAAATTGGATGATCTAAAGCAAAAGCATGGTATATACTGGTACTACTAGCTGCTGATAAATTTCCTTTTTCGTCAAGCAAAACAAAGGCATACTGATACAGTAGTACAGCAAAACAAAGGCATGGTATAGTACTAGCACAGTAGTAATCGATAATACAGTGTCATCTTCAAGTATCAGGAGCACAGCCGACACTCCAAACCTCGGAAATTCGGCACTCACGCTGGCAGTAGTATGTTCAAGAGCATTTTGGCTACAGTCTGGACATCCAAACTGAACAGCAATTCCAAAGCAGGGCAAACCTCCACTCAACACAAGAATTGCAGAGTCGTGCGAGCCAAAATAGAAAATTTATGGGCCGTTGGCTTACAACACAGCATGGTTTGGCCAATGAGCTTGTACAGCATGCCGTCACTCTGCTGCCAATTTTGTAGGCGTGAGCGTTTAGAAATAGTAGATCATGGTCTTAGCTCGTCTCCAAAAAGAACTTGGCTCTCAAGAGTGAAGATTCTTCAACGCAGTCTAAGATTGCTCAAGGAAGCAGTGAGATCTTCGACGATGCGGATCAGAACCGGAAGCGACACCGCCTTGTTGACGACTCCCAGCATCAGATGGACCACATTTCAAAGAAGGCTGTCGTTGACGTTTCCGCCCCTTTCGAGTTCGAGATGGTGCCTGAGCCTGAATGGACACCAGAATTATGAGTTACACAAGGCAACAGCTTCAAAGTCCATAATTATTTCATGAACTTCGTTGATAGGACTTTGTCACAGCGATAAGTAAACTAGCATGTGATCCATAACAAATGTTGCACGCAATACATTGAGTTACTTCTACCAAGTTATTGACTGTACCGATAGTAGCACAGTTACATAGTTGGTCTAATAATTAAGGCATTTAATCACAGCTTGTGTTCTCTTGTTGCTGCATTTTCAAGTTTGAGCAATATGAAGATGGATTCCTAACTAGTGAAATACTACCTCTGTAAACAAATGTAATACGTTTTAAGTCATTAAAATTTGTTTACAGAGGGAGTAGCTTAGTTCTGAAAAATTGACCTAGTATATGATTCCATAGCACTAAAATAGATAATCCCATACCCATACCTAAAAAATAGGGCCATTAGCACAAGATAAGTCTACAACAAGTTCCAGGTAATCTATTTAGCAACACATGTTTCTGTTTAAAACAAATAAATACTAGCACATTCATGAATGCTTCACTTGGCAAATTGAACATGAGAAATGATGAAAACTAATTCTAGATAACTCGTAGGTAGTAGAGGAAAGGGACCAGCGAGTCAATACCCGAACAGTGTTATCTATAACTTGTAAAGGTGTAACACTTTTGTCTTTAACTGAACTGAGCTCACTCTCATGCTTAGCAATCACACAAGAAATAGCCCCATCACTTTTTGCATTGAAGAAACACTGCCGCTCCTTGGCATTGCGCACTAGATCTGCCCAGATAGAACCACTCCTGGATAGGGTTGCAGCATTTCCCAAAATCCAAAGGCAATGTCTGTATTCAAAGTGGAATAAGTAACACACTGAGAAGATAGACAAAACCGATCACAAAAGGAACGTGACATCGCAACATAAGATACCTTGCTCTTGTCAAAGCTACGTTTGTACGTTGTCGGTCTGAAACAAACCCTACCACCCCATCAGAGTTGGACCTGACAGTTGATAAAATGATTATGTCTTCCTCGCCACCTTGGAAGCCATCAACAGAACTAATTTTTACTGACAAGGGGCCAAACTTCATTTTCCTCAGTTTTTCTTGAATTGCTAGAACTTGAGCAGAGTATGGGCATATGACACCAACTGTGACCTTCTTCATAGTCTTAGAACAAGCTGCACGGTGAAATATGTATAGTAAGCATGTGCCCTGATATCCATGCTATAAAGAACAAAGCAAAAGGAAATCACCCTGACTATATGTTGTTTCAACACTCTATTGGGCGTCACACTATCATTATTTATGTTTCCAATTTTTCTGGAATGAACAAAAGGACATGCTTTAAAGTTCCAGAAACAGAAACATTGTTACTGGTGTGTGCTAAACTATATATGCAACCTTCCTAAATAGAACATAACAACCTAATATCATACCATGAAACTAATTGGACTTGTTAATTAAAAATCTATGTTTAATGATCATATTTCCATAATAAACATGCTCAATCATCAATTTAAGTCCAGCTGAAAACTACAAATAAATGGTTCAGAAATAAATCCAATACTCTTGTAACAACGTAAGGTAGAAAAAATAGATAAATTTCACACGTAATAAAACAGCATGATGACAGAACACATGCCTCTTCGGAGATTTTGCAAGATTTCCTGGATAATGGTAACTTCAACCACGTTCTTCCTGCTATGATCAAGTTCATCGACATCCTCCCAACTATCTTCAATATTGAAGAAAGAGTAAGTACCAAACATAGAACCTGGAAGATACTTCTTTTGGTGTTCTTTTTGCATGACACTAGGAGCATCCAAGAGTTGCCCGCCATAGAAGCTGCTGTTTGAAAAATGCTAATGGATGGATGCATTCTGTATTGCATGTTAAGCAACGTTTACGAGTCGACAAGTCGATGAGTCGTTCGAAGGTTGAGACTCATAGACTAATCGTGACTAGTCTAGACTACTGCTGGACTAGTCGACATGGTACTGTAGTTCACAACTTGCAGTAATCAATTACTAAAACCTAGTATTAATATGTAATATATACTATAGAAAGTGCATTGGAGCGTCAATTTGTCCTGCAGATTAGTCCAGTAAGCATATTTCCATGTTGGATCCTTGCTCCTAATTGGCTTCTTGCAGGATCCTTCGATGGATCATATTGCTCATTGGTCTGAGCTGCAGCTGCTGAATACAGTACTTGAGATATTTCCCGCATAGGCATTGCACTTTAGACCTAAGGATCTTGAAACTGAAGCAAACAAAACGAAATAAAGAAGAGGGCAGGGGGTAAAAATCGAATCAAAGAAGGGAAGAAGAGAAGGGAGAAATTACTTTGCTAGTATGCTTGCTTGCTTACTGCAACCTAAGGGACGAGCGGATCCAGTAGCCAGAAGGCAGCAGAGGGAGACCGTAGGGCAGATCTAGGGAGAGCAGAAGCAACGGAGGGAAAGGGCCAGAGCAGAGGAGTGCAGATCCATGAAGAGCATAAGCAATGGAGGAAAGGGGCATGGTGGCTGGCTCACTTATCCCCTCCCAATCCCTAAAAAATAAAAAAATTGAGTCGAACGACTCAAGGTGCACGACTAGTCTAGACTAGTCTACGACTAGTCCTTCGACTCCTCAACTCGGCGAACTAGTCTACACGAGATTTCTAGTCGACACCCAGAATGCGACTCATAGACTAGTCTAGCGACTAGTCTCGACTAGTCCCTCGACTCGTAATCAATGATGTTAAGCAGATACTTTTCATGCCCCAGTGAACTCAACCTCGCAAAGAGACTTCTCCCAAATAATGCATCCTTGCAAACCTACAGGGATCACAACTTGAGATGACATGACACAAAATTAACAAAACAAATGAGGAATCTTATGCTTGACAGATTAGTAGACACGAGACAAGAATATAAGATCAAGAACTAACCTTACTAACAACTGTTGCTGGTAGTTGACACTCATCACCAATGAGGATAGCATGCTTCAATGCAGGCAAACGCAAAGGGATCAATGTTTCACATTCTTTCAACTGAGCAGCCTCATCGACAACAAGCAACTCTAGTTTTTTATTGCTTGTTACTTTGGAAGAGCTAGAAACAGTGCAGAAAATTATGCTGGCACTTTCCATACAGAATTCTCGGATGGTGCGTTTGGAGGATGTTATAGGAAGTTTCAAGCAACTTAATAGCATCTTTAGCAGCTCAAGGCATTTAATTCTGGTTTTGCCGATGGTTATCACTGTCTTGGGAAGAATGCCCATGCTGGATTTCCTTGGAACATCTTTATACAAGAAAACTTCCTTTATCTCAACCCCGGTAGTTTTCCTCTGGAGTGTATTGAAATCTTCAAGCAGTTCGAGAAGTGAAATGATGTTATTGTAATTCACCTCCAAAATACAAGATTTTGGGACATGGAATAGTAGCTGTTTGAAACATCTTCGTAGCTGAGGATAAATAACATCAAGTTTTTTCCTGGTGTAATGCAAAAAGGAAGGTTTATTCTCCTCCTTTTGTTCTTCAGAATATCGAAGGTACTGGGAGTAACCATTCTCAAGAAAATCGTACATGGAAAACAGACAATGTCTCCATCCAGTCAATGGTGCAAAGCAAACAAGAAGCTTCCTTACACGATCATGTAAGTAAATCTCTTTCAGATCATCTTCAACACACATGCGATGTTTATTGCCAAACAACAGAACATCTCCTAAGCAACTTGTATCCAGAGGGTTCTCTTTGCTCAACCTTAAGAAACATGAAGCAACTTGTTTAACAGCAAGGTTTGTCGGTGCACATGTAAGTGTACCATGTTTCTGTTTCCTCATTAACCACAAGAGTACAGTGATTGTTTTAGTCTTTCCTGTGCCAGGAGGTCCCCAGATAAGGCTTAAACTGCTGCTGCTGTTGGAGAGCATTGCTGAAATGCAGTTCAGGATGGCATCATTTTGTGAGTTGTTAAGATTCATTGTAGACAATTCACTCCATATTTCCATGCTGTCAACTGAAGCAACACCCTTTGTATTTTTGGGGAGAATATTTGCAACCTGCAAACACCAGAAAAGAGCTAAGCAAATTAATGTTTCTTTAGAGCTGCCCAAAAGCCTCTAGTGATCTGTTGTCATTATGATGTGAACATAGCTGGAGCATTTCCTATGCAATAAACAGAAATTTTACATACATGTATATTCTTTAGTAAAGAAATGTGGGCAATGATTTCAAAATTAACTTCTCTCTTTTTCTCTATTTAGCATTTCATGATCTGATCTGAGGAACAAACTCGCATCATTGTCAATGTCATTGAGAGTATAAGAGCATACATACCCGTGGATAGTGTACCATCTCCTGTATGAGGTTTGGGTTTCTCCTGACTGTTGTGTAGTCAAGGCAGCGCCATATGCGGATGTAGGTCACGATATTCAGCAAATGAGCTGCAAAAAGTGGGCTCCTCTTCCCATCTTCACTGACCTCGTCTGCAGCATCAATTTTTCCTGATGCTGTTATCGCATAGCTGGCTGGAGGTGAGTCATCATCTTCATCCGCTCCATCAGTAATGAAGGCAATACAGTACGGCCTCCCATTGCAAGTAATATCAGATATGTTTTCTGGCTTCACATCAGACAGGATAATGATATCACCAACACTTCGACCATTGCTTTCAGGTTTGTTGCAAGACTTTGTATTCTGAGAATCAGCCTCAAAAGCAATGTTATAAACTGCACTATGTTTTGTTTGCTCGATCCATGCTACTTTGACAAAAGACTCAGTGGAGATGGCTTCCAAGCTGGACGACATGTCAGCTCGCAACTCCTCCAACAGTGGAGATGTGTAGGATCCTAAGTAGCTCTTGATATCATTGAATATGGACGATATCATTTTCAGCTGCAATTTGAAGCCTCATAGTTAGAACTTGATGACAGAAATTCATGGATATAAAAAAACACCAATTAATGCGAAACTGCTGGTATCGAGAATAAAGAAAAAAAAGACAAGCAGTCAGTTATGGACATTGCATTGCACTTGCACCCATTTGTACAGTAATGATTGTCTTTTTTTGGTCCATGGTGCTAGTGATGGATTGGAATATGAGATTTGGCATGTTTGTGTTACTTCATATTTAATGCATCCATGATTTCTTCTAAATGTAATGTAACACTATTTAATAATGCTCAAATCCTCTTCAGGCAGAGTATATAAATAGTTAAAGACCCAAAATTGGTCAGAAGGTTCTCAAACTTCTTCTATATTTCGCACTTGGCATCATACCCATTGGGGCCTGTTTGGATTGAGGGTATTTATTGATAAAGTTTAGATATTTAGTCCAAATTTGACTTAAATCACAAAACTTTACCGAGAAATACCATGTTCCGGCCAGCCCCTTGCTAGAATTTGGAGATGAAACATCTCCAAGGTCAGAGCAGCTTAAATTAACTTATCTGGGGGACTATCATCAGAGTAGCCAAAGGGAAAACCACAACACCTCGTACTAGATCGAACCAAAGCCTACGGGAGTAGGTAGATTGAACCTACGGGAGTACGGCGCAACCAACACGCGAAGAACAGCCCAAGAAAACCAACGGAGCAGCAGTACAACCCACCTTGTCCTTGAAGAGACCCTCGTCCATGACGTCCTCTAGGCTCCAAGACAGCACCATGTCGACGAGGTGCGGCCACTCCTGGTCGGCGTACCTCCTGGGCCACCATTCGTCGCCGGCTTCCCTCCTCGGCCGACGACCGCGGGCGCCCTTCTTCTTCCTGGTCATTCCGCCAGTGCGCCGCGGCCTCGGGAGTCGGGATCGACCTTGCTTGTCCCGGGCGGCGGCGGCGGCGGAGTGGCGAGGCTGGCGGTAGCCTTTGTGGCGAGACGGAAGAGGAAGGCCCGGGAAAGCCGGGAAGGAGAGAGGGAGGGGGGGGGGGGGGGGGGGGGTATGTGAAGGAAAACGGAAAAGGGAGGGGGAAATGAAAATCAAAAATGAAATTGTGGCCCTTCCTTCCCTGGGAAGCCTTGCTGCTGTACTTGGCCGGTGGCCCATACTCGCGAGTCACGGGTGGCGACTGGCGATGAGCATGCCCATCCACGACTTTGGTCGCCGATTGCGCTCGGTTTTTTCAGGAAAGCATCTTGGTAATTTTATCAACTTCTATATCTCTTTTTGCGAATTTTATTACTACTTCATGTCATCCACTTTAATTTTGTGAATTTCAAAGTTCCCATCTCCCCCGAACATCTCCCGATAAACCACTATACAGATCCTTGGTGTAGATGGTTTCATTTTAATCAGAGCATTATCCATGTTAGCCTCATGATGATATTTTCCCCAAGTAGGGGAATTAATTGAAGGGAGATATGGCGAAGCAGAGGACAAAATCATACTATCATCATCATCATTTTTGTGTCCATTCATATTTTTGAGAAACAAACTAGACACATTCATTCATGTCCTTTCTAGATTGCGCATAACCCGTCTAATATGACGATGTTTTCTATAAGATAATTCATTCAATCAAAACTCAAGATGTGTAGTAGAATGAAGATAACAAGAAAATGAAGGAGGCTTGCTGGATTCTGACCAGCGCAACCCCCTCACCAGAGTCGTCATCAGAATCCTCTCCGGCTAGCACCCAAAAGCGGTTGCTAGCCGGATTGGATCCTAATTTGTGCCCCGGGCGAGGCGTGCCAAGTGGTGGTCTGCTGTGCAGGAATCTCCAAGTCCGCCTCATTCATGGCCCAAAGCAAGACCTCGAGCGGATACCTTGCCTTGCCTCCCTAGAACAGATGAGCCTCTTCCTCCTCGTTCACCTCCTCAACCACCGCCATCGCCTCCTAGTTCAGATTGCTTTTGGTCTTCCACCACAAGCAGATCTCATGGAGTCACGCCAGCTTCCATGCATCGCCGCCCGCGAGCATCACTATCTTCTCTTCCCCCGTCGCCATTGTCGTCGATCGAGTCAATCCAAGTGAGGAAAAGTGGATCTAGCAGAGAGTGTAGGTGGGACTCACTGGCTGTGAATGTGAGGGGGGCGCACACCTTGCAGTCGGTGAGGAGTTGATGCGTCTTCAAATCCCCACTCATCGTCATGCACGAGGATCAAGGTGAGCACCGCGCCACTTCTGATCGCGTCATCGAGCCGCGCCAGGTGGCATGGGAAATGCGCCGTGTCACACGGTACAAAAACCTCCCTGTGTGACAGGCACGCGTATTTATTACGTGACCCAGCTCATGAGAATGGCCCCCACCGATAGACCGGTAGGCTCGCCGGTCGGAGGTCGGGGATGTACCATTTCATCCCACCGCGAGTCTTGCTGCCTGCCCTGGCCAAGATGAACAAGCACACACATTGACACCTGTAATGGTGTTGGAAACCGCCAGTACCCTTAGTAGGGAGGCAAACATGGTCGGAAGTACCAGGGAGTTCTCACAAGGGGGTTAACCAGGTTCGGGCCCACATGGTGAGGTAATACCCTACGTCCAGCTTTGTGTTTTGTATTGATGGTCTGGGGGACACCTCGTACGAGGGGGTTACAAGATGATGGGATTGTGACCGCTGAGAATATGGATCAATGAGTAGATGTGAATGGCTACCCTAGCCTCGACTTATATAGGGGACGAGGGCTAGGGTTTACACGGTGTCTAATTGACCTCACGCCGAGGATTGCTTGCCTTGTATTCCAAGATGGCTTCCTTGCCCCACATCGAACCCTGGTGTACGTACCGTTAATATGCACACAATTAGCATTGTACAAGGAACACGGTTCAACTTACATATATCGGCCCACACCCTGGCAATAGCCAGGTATATGCACTCAACCCCTTAAGTCTCTCCTTATCTAAAAAATCATGGTGTTCCTGTTTCGCTCTCCTTCGTCCGCCCTCCCGTTCCGCATTCCTTCATCGGCCAGCCCATGTCGTTTGACTCTCCAAAACTACTCGAGTTTCCCATTGCACGGATCACAGACAAAGAAAAGGGACATACATCGACCCCACAGTTATCGAGACACAATTCCCCTTGATTTGACCCCACCTCGTCTCCTCCCAACCCTCAACTCCCTCTTCCCAATCTGGTGCTGCTGTCTCGCGACTCTACTTGCCGGCGTTGTGGAGCATCCACAAGCGATGTGTCTGCGATGGTGAGTACCATCACTGCATCTTGTGCTCGTCATTGCCATAGCTACAACTCTAAGCCCATGCATTGCACGACACGCTACGGTCTGGCAACTAGTGGGAAAATGTGCAGGGGCAAGGTCCTCATCGCTTGGCCCAACACACCCTTCCTCGTGTCCTCCCGTGGTTACTATGCCAACGCACGTATTAGCAGCGTCTCGTGCTTTGCCAATAGCGACGAGTAGACAAACGTGCAGTTCGACACGGACTGTGACGTCGCATACCACCATCACGACAGTCGCCGCTACCTCTGATTGCATAGTCCTCCCTCTACAGCCAACAGGTTCCTCCTTTCTTGCGTGTGTCCACGCTCCGTTAGACAGAGCTCACTCCAGCCACCTAGAGCACATCATGTTCGATTTCTCGTCATCCCTTGCTTCTCCAATCACACCCGCACTGCAGACATGATTCATACATGCGCGTTGGTTCCGTAGACTTGGTAATCGAACTAGCTTTTTTCTATTCCTCGCGACTTCAATTTATATGTGTGTTTTGAAACTAATGACGCTTCAAGTGTGTTTCTGCTGCATTTTGAACAAAGGCATGGTGGTATTGCTATTTTATAGTAAGCACTCATCTTTCTTTTCTTCTTAGTTGGGAAAGGATTCCGTTGTTAGAATGCAAGTGAGATGGCATCTAAGATATTTGTTATAAATAAAATGCATGTGTTCTCTCCAAGGTTGTACACGTTGAATGAGGTGTTACGACTTGTTGAATCGTGGTATGCGTTGGAGGTTGAAGAACCCGATGAATTTAAGACAAACTTATCTGAAGTGCATAACAAGCGACTACAGGTGGACAAGCTGATGATTCAACTCAAGAACTTGAGGTTGGCTTTGGGATGAGGAATGGCTACACATGTACTATCTAGCTGCTTTTGACATGGATGTATGACATCGGTCCCAACACTAAGATATGCATTTTCTTCTAAAGATGAAGGCATGTTTATACTGTTAATAGGAACCATTGTTGTATGATCGTATGAAAGAAGTTTGACTTGGTTGCAGTAGAAGATGGTGTCATCACGGAATTAAATACACTTCATATGATGTCTATGAGAGAAAATACGTGTGTGATCAGTGGCGGATCCAGGACCCATGCCGGGGGGGCCTGGGCCTGGGGCGTGGGAAAAAATTACTTCGTTAATTATAGCATGTTTGGTACTGTAGCCATTGGCGGAGCTACATGTTAGTAAAATAGGCTATGGCCCGCCCATGCTGTAGCAAATATAATGAAAATTGATGGGTAAATTTGTCCATATTGATAAAATTAGATGGCTCTCTTTGTATTGGCCCGCCCAGGTTTGCTGCTCTAGCTCCGCCACTGACTGTAGCTACACTGTAGCAATACTGTAGCAGCATGGGCCTGGGGCTTGGCCCACTCCTAGCTCCGCCCCTGTGTGTGATTAACAAGTTTTACCCACACTGGCTGAAAAAGGTAGCAAACTTGCAATGAGTGGTGGTGCAAAGCGACAACGGAGGTCTAGGGCGAGGGTGAGGTGGCCTAAGCAGCCAACCGCCCAAGGTTGCGGCGAGCTAGCAAAACCACGACTATAGGGCCTATACTAAAGCGTCCGAGCAATGGATCTGAACTAACCGAGCATGGTTTTATTTTTTTGAATTTCGCCTAGAGCTAATGACTTGTCTTCACTGACATGACAACGTTTTAATAATGTATCTCATTGCAACGTACGGGTAATTACCTAACTGGTACATATTCGTCAAGTCAGCCGGAGAAAAAGGTTGCCGTCCATACACGATCGATTCACCACTACGCCGAGGCACGCCCAAAGGACCAAAACAGAACAAATCGCCACCGCTCCATGCCTCCACCGGTGGTGCATTCGCTAAGCTAGGCGCAGGGAACCTAGCGCGCCACAGATACGGTCTGCTTCACACCCCACCAACTGCGTGTCAAAAGTTGAAGTTGCTCCACCGCGTTCAGGCCCGATCAGGCGAGCGCCGTGAGAAATGGCCGGAGAGGCGCCCGCGCCACCATCGTCCCAGTCGAAGAAGCACCGACGCTCGACGGCATCCTGGACCAGCTCGCCCCAGATGGAGCCGCTGCCGCTCAGCGTCGTCGCGTTGCCCAGGATCCAGAGGCAATGCCTGCAACCAGAAGTAAGCAAACAGATATCAGGTCGTTTTCCAAGTTCAGGTAGCTGTACATTTCATCCAGGTCTCGGCGTACCTTGCCCTCGTCAGGGCGACGTTGGCGCGTCGCCGGTTGGAGAGGAAGCCGATGGAGCCCGTGGCGTTGGACCTGACGGTGGAGAGGATGATGATGTCCTCCTCGCTGCCTTGGAACCCATCCACGGAGTTGACGCGAAGAATCAGGGGGCGCGCCGCCCTCACGTCCCCTATCCTCCCCTGAATCGCCTCCACCTGCGCGGCGTACGGGCATATGACACCCACGCTGACCACCTGCCCCGCGCTGGCACAAGCTGCACGGTAAACGGCACGGCATGAGCTGGGAGCATGCAAATGTGCAGAGAAAAACTCGGTGACAGGCCATGCGGACGCACCTTGCTTGAGATTGCGGAGTATCTCCAGGATGGCGGCCACCTCGGCCATGTTCCTCTTGCTTCGGCCGCGATCTTCCCTGCCGTCGACGTTGATGAACGAGTATGGCCCGAACATCGCGCCTGGGAAGTAGCTACGCTCGTGCCTCGTCTGCGTCACGTTGGGGCCGTCCAAGATCTGCCTGTCGTAGAAACTGATATTCGGGAAGACGCTGATGGAAGGGTGCATCCTGTACTGCATGTTCAGCAGGTGCTTCTTGTGCCCGAGTAAACCTAGTCTTTCAAATAAGCTTCTACCCAGCAATGCACTATCTGAAACCTGCAACAAGTAATAATGCTCAAGTTTGTGGAGAAACATAACAAGAGCTGCATTTCAATTTGAACGGAGAACTGAACTGATACAGACCTTGCTTTTCACGGTTGCCGGCAACTGGCACTCGTCGCCGATAAGAACTGCGTGCTTCAGCCCGGAGACTTGCAAGGGGATGAGGAATTCGCATTCCTTCAGCTGCGCAGCCTCGTCGATCAGCAGCAAGTCCATCTTCTGCTCGTTCAGCTTCGCCGAGCCAGACACGGTGCAGAAAACAAGGGAGGCGCTTCGAAGGCAGAACTTCTTGATCGCGGGGCCATGGCGCGTGCGAGGAAGCTTCAGGTCTCGCGCCAGAGCTCTCGTGACGCCCAGGATCGCCGCCATGCTCCGCCTCAGGGCGCGAGCTGTTTCTGAACCATGGCGTTCTTCTCCCGTCGCCGTACGCATGAACACGTCCGTCACGACTTCGTTCCCGGCGTTCTTCCCGCCGAGCAGCTTGCCGAAGTCGCCGAGCATCTTGTTCAGCGAAGCGATGTTGTCGCAGTTCTTCCCCAGGATGATGTCTCTAGGGACGTGTGACATGATTGTTCTGAAGCACGCGCTGAGCTTCTGGGAGATCTCGTGGAACCTTGACCTGACGAAGGACGACTCGGGTAAATTTGTGCTAGTATTCTTCTCGCGTGCTAACTGATACTGGTGTTTCAGGGTTATCGGATCTGTCAGAAAGACTTCCAGTGACAGGAGACCCGGTTTCCAGCCCGTCGCCGGCGAGAAGCACTTGCTTAGCCGCTTGACGCGAGTGTCCAGGAAGATCTCGTTGAGGTCGTTGTCGATGGCCATGCGCTTCCTGTTGCCGAACAGCAGCAGATCGCCGTGGCACCCTCCGGCGCCGGCATTCGGGTGCTGCTTCCTCAGCGCCAGGAGGCGGGATGCGACCTGGCAGATGGCTGTGTTGGTCGGCGCGCACGTCAGGACCCGGAATTTGCTCTGGCTTTTCGTCGTCATCGACATCGTCATCACCGCCAGCAAGAGCACGCTGATGGTCTTTGTTTTGCCCGTGCCGGGCGGACCCCAGATGAGGCTGAACTTGCTGCTCGCGCCGCCGCACTGCACCGCCGAAATGCAGCTCAGAATGGCGTCGGCTTGCGACTCGTTGAGCTCGAACGGAGATAGCGTGCCGGCCGTCGGTGGAACGCCGGTGCCGCCGGTCAGTGAAGTTCCCTGCATGGTGCATGCCGATCAGAGAATCATTCACATGACATGAGAAAACCATAGAAACCAACTCCCGATTCATGCAACGATCGATGTACACCAAGCTTAATTAATTACGCAGAAGCAGAACTGCTTGCCTGCATGGTGTTATCGCCGGCGATGACCTTGACGAGGTCTGCATTCCTCTCGACGGCTGCTTCGTAGTTGAGGCACCGCCAGATGCGCGCGTAGGGTATGAAGCTGAGCAAGCTGACAACAAACGCGTAGCAGGTTACATCTTCTATTACCTTGGACGCTCTGACCACAAAGCTACACTTGTTGGGGACGTCCTTGACGTGCACGAGGCAGTAGGGGCTGCCAGGCCGAAGCGGCGTCGCCGCCGAGAGCGCGACGATGTCGCCGATGCATGGGGAACAAGCACCGCGGCGGCCGGAGACGGTGACGCGGTAAAACGGGGTGATCTTCTTGACGCCCTTGGCTCCCTTTGGAACGAGGCTAACCAGCGACCGTATTTCCACGGGGCTGGAGCCATTGGGTTGCGGGTCCAAGGCGGAGCTCATCTCCGTGCGGATCTCCTCCAGCAACGGGGCCCTGAACGAATCCAGGTAGCTCTTCAGGCCGAAGAACCTGTCAGGTATCGTGTTCACCTGTGACAAAGAGATGCACATCACATTCACCGTCGTCAGGTGCTCTGCATGATGGCATGATCCAAGCTGGGAAAATGGTGATCGGGCGTATGCGATCGATCCAATTGCATACCTTGTCTCTGAAGAGGTCCTGGTTGGCGACGTCTTGGAAGGACCAGGAGAAGATGAGGTTGACGAGCTCGTCGTCGTCGTCCTGCCCCTTCCTCCTCTTCCTCGCTCCACCTTTCTTCCCCATCTCGGCAATCGATGTGGCCTTCAGCCCTTCACCGTGATGGGTCACTGCCGCTCCCCGTGCGTGCGTATGTGTAACCGTACTCTTCAGTCTATGGACTGGTTCTGGACTACAGTAGTATTGATTGAGCATGCATAGTTTACTGTGCATGCAACCACCAACCGCGTGCCTCTGCCCAAGATAGCGCGCAGCACGCCTGTGATCTCGTCTCTTGTGGTTTCGAGGACGAAGCGGCTGCGGCTGCTGGGCTTCCGCTCTCGGTTGATGCGACGTGAACATACTACCATTGATCGAATGCGAACGAGAGAGAGCGTACTTCATTCAACACACTTTGGCCATTGATCGGATGTACTTCCTCCGGTCTTTTTTACTCTGCATATTAGAATTTTCTGAAGTCAAACTTCATAAAGTTTGATCGTATTTATATGAAAAAATATCAACATCTGCCATGCTGAAGTTATACAATATGAAACTTTAAATCATGACACATCTATTGGTATTGATTTCAAATTGTGAATATTGATACTTTTTTTATAAAGTTGATTAAACTTTACAAGGCTTGACTTCAATCAAATCTTATATGCGAATTAAAAAAGACCGAAGGGAATAGTAGGAGTAGTAGTAGCAAAACTGATGCATAGGACGTGTGCGTGCCACTAACTCAACCACCGTGCACAGCACGCACGAGGATGGCAACCGTGCGTCTTGGCCGAGTAACGCACAAGTTTTTTTTAGAAGGAACACTAAGATTCCATTACTTTCACAGGCTGGCTAAATCACCAGCAACTGCGCATGATACAAAGTCTCGGAGTTCTGTAAGCCAGTGGTGCTGGCTAAAGTGATTCTCCCATGCACGGGATGTCCAGTGCATGCATCCATCGCTGGATTATGCTGAAGATCCGAGTGCATGCAAACTATGCTTCACGTCTATGTATAGAGTATGCCATTCGCATTAATATAGCATTGTATCATGTCAGTCCACTTAATGCATGTATGAGTCGCTCTCTCTCTGCTCACAAACTATGACACATGCATGGCTGACAACATCTCCTCTCTTCCTCTCAGAATCCATCATTTTTAGTTTCCTTTACAAAACCTAATATCTTTGAAACCAAAATTCCTTTTTTGAAAGTTTTTATATATTCGAACTCATCACATCAAGACCTTTAGAACAAGATCAAGCTTGGATAGATTCTAAACACGTTATAATTTCAACCTTTAGAAATTTTTAATGATTAAATCAGTTATTGAAATGATTTTTAATGAATGAAATACAAATAAAAATTGAGTGAAATTATTTTATTGAAATTAGTGAAATCATTTTTCTGAATTAAGCAAATTAGTTTGTTCCAACTGAGTAAAAGCATTGTTTGGAATGTGTACAGTCAACATTTTGAGATAAGTGATTATTTTAAATGACTGGAATATGCTTTTTAAAATGAGTCAAATCAGTTTTGAAAAATGAGTGAAATATGTTGATGAAATTGAAATTCAATTGAAATATATCCAATATTAACCTTGTTTTAAAGAGCATCTCGTTAGGAATTCAAATATTTTAATATGGAATTAATATTTAAAATATATTGACGAATTAATATCTCACAAGAAAATAAAATGCTAGCTTTTGTATAGATAGACTGGTTCCGCATAGGGATGACATTTAATTTGCATTACTGGGCCCATGTATCACTTAATGTTGATGAATAGTTCTAGACGTATGAATGGGGTATTCTACAAAGAGTGCCAACTAGACCATGCACGGGGCCTCCTGTGCATGGTAGAAAATCCAGTCTCCTGGCTTTCACCCTCCAAACCTGCGCCATAAGACGCGAGTACATGTGCAATAGAATTACATGATCTTGAGCACCATTTTACAGTTGCATCATCAAAGTACAGACTCAGTAAATACTTGGCTTCCAAGAACAGAGCACCATGTGAAGAGAGGTCATATTCAACACCCAACACAGCTTGCTTTTGTAATAAAGCGTCAGTTTCAAAAATAACCCGACTGCACCCTATCTCTCCGGCTCGTCTTACCATCATGATTAGTGTTGTGGTTTCTGCATGAAGAGCGTCCGATAAATTCTGCAGCTTCCCTATTCCAGCAACTTCAACCAACCCTTTCGAGTTCCTGATTATATAGCCCCAACCACGTGTATGATTTTCCGCTTTAAAAATTTCATCAATATTTATCTTCAGATAGGGATTATGTGGGGGTATCCATCTACTCTGTTCAGCCACAATCCTATTCTGTTTCCCCTTCTTGTTATATTCCAAGAACTTCATCCTATGTTGTTCAACTAAAGATACGATTTCTATGCAATTTCTCGAACATTCTCCAACATTTTCTCTGTTTCTCTCGCACCACAACAACCATAGGAGTGTGCCAATCTTGGAGATCACCTCTTCTTTGCGCTTAAAAATTTCCATAAGAGCACCTTGTGGGTTCATGCACTCAGCCAGCAGTGCACTCATTTCCTTCAGTTGTGCAGCCCTCCAAACCTGCTTAGCTTGCTTGCACTTGAAAAAACACTGCCCTCCATCTTCGTAATAAATGTTACAAACATGGCATTTTGGGTTGACATCAACCCCTCTTCTAATTAGTTTGTGGTGTGGCCTTGTGACGGGGCCGCAAAAAGGGGATCACTCCCGCGATGTGCCCCGCGTGTGCGTCACGGGAGATTAATCACTCGCCGCCGCAGAAGAGTTCTCCGCCTCCATCCCCTCCCCTCGCCGCCGCCGATCCACGTCGCCGGGCAAGCTTCGCTGGTGCTGGCGGCGGCGGGGCCCTCTCTCCACTTCGCGTGTGGGGGCTCGACGCGGGCCGGTGATCCCGGGTGGGGGCGCGTCGCGGAGCTAAGGGCGTGGCGGCGCTGGGCGGAGCTCGGAGACGACCAGTCTTCGTCTTTGTCCTGGTCGTGGAGCGCTGGTCGCAGCGGCGACTCTCGCCTTGGTTGGCGGCGGCCGGTGGGTGCACTGCCTAGATCCGGCCTGTCGGGACCCAAAGGAGTCCCGCGGTGGTCGACCCAGTTGTTCTTCATTTTCCAAAACTTCGATCTGCTTCATGTGTGCCTCCTCGATCTGGACACCGAAGGGTTCCGGTCTTCCTCTGAGAGACATTAGCTTTTGGTGCGTGGCGCCACCGGATGTCTAGATCGGAATTGATCCAGTATGGCGCGCCCTCAACTTCGTCCAAAGAGGCTTCATGTGGGTGTGGCACGAAGCTTCGCTGTCTTGCCGGTGCCATGGGACATGTCTAAGTATAGATTTCCACGGTGTTGACAGTGGTGAAGAAAGTCATGATGCCTACGGTCGGAGACTTGTAATGGTGGAGAGGAGTTTTGGTTGCGTTGAAGAATGGCGGCACAGGTTCCTGTGTGTCAGATGTTGAGGACTTACAGCGGCGGCCTTGGCAAGAGGGGGCGGCAACACAGGTGGACACACAGTTTTGGGGGTGCTTCTCAAGTACCGAGCCGCGATCTCCAGGGTGAAAGCCCAAGGTCTGGCCTTCATTGGTTGTACCTGGCAATGATCTTGCGAAGGCATTGTTTTTGGGATCGCAGACTCTCTCCAGGGTGAAAACTCAAGATCCTTGATTGGACGACAACAATGCTTGAGCACTGTTTCTTTTTTGGAGGCGTTGTTTTTGGAGAACCTCTTCTGTTGTCCGGGCATTGTCTTCGATGGTGGTTAGAGTGTCGTTGTTGCGAGTTTTTCATCATGCGACGGGGTATTTGTTTTATATTTCTCTCTTTTTTATTTTTGTTTTTGGCTGTATGCATCCTTGATGTCTTTCGATATCTTGTTGATGCAGAGACAAGGTGTAATTGGTATCTTCGCGATATTAATATATATCCTTTTTCCAAAAAAATAGTTTGTGGCGTAAAGGCAAACCATTATTTGCAAGTTGTACAGTTTTTTAGTGCACTTCACAACGATTCTTGTGTGGTACCTAGGTCACTGGATAGCAACCCAGCCATAACCTCCAGATGCGCCACGTTCTCCGTATGGGCCTGCCCATACTGGTTTTTTCCCACAAGTTTTGGGAAGGTTCTAAAACCTCCCTAAACCGGTTTTGTCTTTTTTTTAGCATCAACACAGACACAAGTGCTCATATACACGCGCATACACTCACCCCTATGAACGCACACATACACACCCTACCCTTATGAGCACCTCCGAAAGACTGAGTCGGCATATCATTTTGAGATTTACGAAGTCACCGTAGGCGCCTCGTCGTCGACGGGAACGTCTCCTCCCACTGAAAGCGTATCGCCGGAAATCCTGAAATAAATTCAGAAATAATGCGAGCACCAGGATTTGAACCCTGGTGGGTTGGGGATACCACTGTCCACCTAACCAACTCAACCACAGGTTGATTCGCAAACTGGTTTTGTCTTATTCTGTAGGGTTTTCACCTTTTTATTCATTTTTCGTCTTTTCTTTTCTTTCCTTTTTCCTTTTTCCATTTTTCTTATTAATTTCCGGATCACTTTTGTGAAACTTGTGCACATTTTTCATACCCGCATTTTTTTTATTTCACAAACAATTTTCGAATTCACAATTTTTTTAAAAAATTGTGATTTTTTTATTTATGAACAGTTTTTAAGTTCATGACATTTTCTAAAAATTCTCGAACAATTTTTTGAAAGTCACGAACATATTTCAAAATCCTTGAATATTTTTTAATTCAGAAACATTTTTAAAAACATGAACATGTTTTCCGTGAACATTTTTAATTCAAAATACATATTTTAAATACATGAATAAATCCGGCTATTTTTTCGTGACTTCTCGAACATTTAACGAAATCAGGAACATTGTTTGAATTTGTGAATATTTTTTAAGTCCATGATTTTTTTAATACACAAACTTTTTTCAAAATTCATTATTTATTTTGATTTTAAAAAGTTCAAATACTAAATTATTTTAAATAAGAAAAAAATAAGAATCTATAAATCATTTACAAGGAGTAACCAACACCACAAACTATACCCGACAAATGATTTGGGGTAAGAGTCCATAGATCAGAAAGCTAGGGTGAGGGAGTTGATGGATAAGACGGTGTTCATGAAGATGATGATCAAAGTGTTGGTGATGATGATGGCTTTGAATTCTCCCCGCTAGAGGGATGGTTCTCTGACAGAATCAGCGTGTCAGAGGGCCAAAGTTCTTCGCCTTGGTTCTGCCTCGTAGCAGCGACGAAAAAAAAATCTAGAATTATTCCTGATGAAGTTTTAGGTCAAAGAAAAAATGGTCAAAGGGTGTTGTGAGTAGGCGGCTAGGGGCTCCATTTGGCCCGGGCCGGGAGGACAAGCCGCACGGAGGCCATGTGCCCCCTTGTGGCCCATCTTCTAGCTCATGGCTTCTATTCTTTTGTAAGATTTTTTTGGAACTTTTGAAGCTCCAGAAAATAACTTTTTCCTTTGGTACATTTTTTCTCATGTATTATTGTTGTTCGTGATTTGCCGAGAATTTCTCTCTTTGTGCGCTTCATGCGAATTAAATAGAAAAAGGCATTAAAATTGAGCAATATTGTGTAAATTAGCATTGATGAAGAGTAAAATATAATAAGAAAAGGCGATCCAAAATGGACGTATTAATAATCAATGCAATGAAATGGTAGAGTTCTTACCTCCTGACCCCGACCCCCGCGTCCCTCTCTGAGGCGACATGGGGGGGGGGGCTAGCTTCCTCACCACCGGTGCTCCCTTCCCCGCCTTCCTCCTTCGCCGCCGCTGTGGGCCATTACGGGGCAAACCCCTGGCAGTGCCAGTGGCGGGGCATCTCCTCGACGCAGCTTCCCCTTCCCTCCCGCCCCCGACGACAACTTGAATCTAGCCATTGATGCCCTCGGTGGCGTCGCACGATGGAAGCACGGTGGCGTCCCTCCTCGGAGCCGATGGTGGCGGGGCGCCTGCTGATGGTGGTACTACCTCCACGGCCAGTGCAGCCCGGGGCTCGGGATCCACGCTGGCTGGATCTGAGTAGCGGGGTTCGGGGCTATGACCACTGTTAGGTGTGGCGTCAACACTGTTCAAGATATCTTCCGATATTCCGATAAATCGGCCAATTTATCGCTTACCATTGTTTGACCGATAAGATAAATTGGCCGATAAATTAGCCGATATGGCGATAAATTGGCCGATATGCCGATAAACTGGCCGATTTACCCCTTATCATGGGTCGACCGATAAGTTCCCGATAAGCGATATCCCCAACATTGGCGTCAAGGTTATCAGAATCGTGATTTTATATCGGATCGGAGCTCTGATGGTAGAATCGTAAATCGTAGAATCTTCACTACCAGGATCGTAGAAACGTAGATTTTTATGAACTAAAATTGTAGAATCAGATGGGTATGTTTGGATCGTAAAGTCGTAGAATCGTATAACAGAATCACGATTCTAACAACCTTGCACGGCGTGGTGTCCACGTGGCTCTGCTGCCACTGGCGCCATGGTAGCGTTGCAGATGTGATGTCCACGGCAAGGTAGTGCGCACAACAGGAGGCGTAGTGGAGAGGCGGTCCTCACGAAGACGGGCAGTGGTGTGGTGGTGGCGGACAGGCGCGACGGCGTGCTGGAGGTAACGGCGTGAGCCACCGACCAAGTTTGGCAGCGGCGTTGCGATAGATCTGCTAGGAGGGAGTTTACTAGTGAGCAGGAAGCGCTAGGCCACCCGTGGTCTGTGTGGTGAGCGACGGTGCTCTCGTGATGGCGCCAGCGCGAGCCAGTTTGCATCCGATCTGGGCCCTTGATGCTAGGGACGTCGTAAGGACATCCCTTGGAGCGGGTAATGGCCGTCGTGGGCGATCCTAGTGAAGGAAATATGCCCTAGAAGCAATAATAAAGTTGTTATTGATATTTCCTTATATAATGATAAATGTTTATTATTCATGCTAGAATTGTATTAACCGGAAACTTGATACATGTGTGAATACATAGACAAAAACAAAGTGTCCCTAGTATGCCTCAACTTGACTAGCTCGTTAATCAAAGATGGTTAAGTTTCTTGACCATAGATATGTGTTGTCATTTGATGAACAGGATCACATCATTAGGAGAGTGATGTGATGGACAAGACCCATTCGTTAGCTTAGCATATTGATCGTTAAGTTTTATTGCGATTGCTTTCTTCATGACTTCTACATATTCCTCTAACTACGAGATTATGCAACTCCCGAATACCGGAGGAAAACCTTGTGTGCTATCAAACGTCACAACGTAACTGTGTGATTATAAAGATGCTCTACAGGTGTCTCCGAAGGTGTTTGTTGGGTTGGCATAGATCAAGATTAGGATTTGTCACTCCGTGCATCGGAGAGGTATCTCTGGGCCGTCTCGGTAATGCACATCACTATAACCCTTGCAAGCAATGTGACTAATGAGTTAGTTGCGGGGTGATGCATTACGGAACGAGTAAAGAGACTTGCCGGTAACGAGATTGAACTAGGTATGAAGATACTGACGATCGGATCTCGGGCAAGTAACATACCGACGACAAAAGGAATGAGGCAAAGATTGATATATTGGACGATGATATTAGGACACCGGAATGGTTTCAGAAATGTTCGGGTATATTTCGGAGTACCGAGGGGTTACCGGAACTCCCCGGGGAAGTATTGGGCCTACATGGGCCTTAGGGAAGAGAGAGAGGAACCCGCAAGGGGTGGCGCGCGCCCCCCTCCAAGGGAGTCCGAATAGGACAAGGAGGAGGGGCGCGGCCACCTTTCCCTCTCCCTCTCCTTCCTTTTCCCCTTTGCTGAGAAAGGAAAGGGGGGGGGGAGAATCCTACTAGGAGTGGAGTCCTAGTAGGACTCCCCCCCTTGGCGCGCCCCCTTGGTGGCCGGCCTCCTCCTCCCCTCCTTAATATACGGGGGCATGGGGCACCCCAAAGCACATCAATTATTCTCTTAGCCGCGTGCGGTGCCCCCCTCCACAGTTTACTCCTCCGGTAATAGCATCGTAGTGCTTAGGCGAAGCCCTGCGCGGATCACATCACCATCACCGTCACCACGCCGTCATGCTGATGAAACTCTCCCTCGACCCTCTGCTGGATCAAGAGTTTGAAAGTATGCTGAACTCGGAGGTGCCGTACGTTCGGTACTAGATCGGTTGGATCATGAAGATGTTCGACTACATCAACCGCGTTAACCTAACGCTTTCGCTTTCGGTCTACGAGGGTATGTGGACATACTCTCCCCTTCTCGCTGCTATGCATCTCCTAGATAGATCTGGCGTGATTGTAGGATTTTTTTTTGAAATTGCATGCTACGTTCCCCAATAGTGGCATCCCAGCCAGGTCTATGCGTAGATGATATGCACGAGTAAAACACAAAGAGTTGTGCGCGATAATAGTCATACGGCTTACCACCAACGTCTTATTTTGATTCAGCGGTATTGTTGGATGAAGCGGCCCGAACCAACCTTACATGACCATGTTCATCAGACCGGTTCCATCCGACAGACATGCAACTTGTTTTGCATAAAGGTGGCTGGCGGGTGTCTGTTTCTCCAACTTCAGTTGAATCGAATTTGACTATGGCCGGTCCTTGTTGAAGGTTAAAATAGCACACTTCATGAAAAATCGTTGTGGTTTTGATGCGTATGTAAGAACAGTTCTTGCTAGAAGCCCATAGCAGCCATGTAAAACTTGCAACAACAAAGTAGAAGATGTCTAACTTGTTTTTCCAGGGCATGTTGTGATGTGATATGGTCAAGACATGATGTGATATAAGTTATTGTATGAGATGATCATGTTTTGTAAAAGTTATCGGCAACTGGCAGGAGCCTTATGGTTGTCGCTTTATTGTATGAAATGCAATCGCCATGTAATAGCTTTACTTTATCACTATGCGATAGCGATAGTTGTAGAAGCAATGGTTGGCGAGACGACAATGACGCAATGATGAAGATCAAGGTGTCAAGCCAGTGACAATGGAGATGATGACGGTGCTTTGGAGATGGAGATCAAAGGCACAAGATGATGATGGCCATATCATGTCACATATTTTGATTGCATGTGATGTTTATCTTTTATGCATCTTATTTTGCTTAGTACGGCGGTAGCATTATAAGATGATCCCTCACTAAATTTCAAGGTATAAATGTTCTTCCTGAGTATGCACCGTTGCAACAGTTCATCATGCCGAGACAACACGTGATGATCAGGTGTGATAAGCTCTACGTTCACATACAATGGGTGCAAGACAGTTTTGCACGTGCAGAATACTCGTGTTAAACTTGACGAGGCTAGCATATGCAGATATGGCCTCGGAACACTGAGACCGAAAGGTCGAACGTGAATCATATAGTAGATATGATCAACATAGAGATGTTCACAATTCAAAACTACTCCATCTCACGTTGATGATCGGATATGGTTTAGTTGATGTGGATCACGTGATCATTTAGATGACTAGAGGGATGTCTATCTAAGTGGGAGTTCTTAAGTAATATGATTAATTGAACTTAAATTTATCATGAACTTTGTCCTTATAGTTTTTGCATATCTATGTTGTTGTAGATCAATGGCCCGTGCTACCGTTCCCTTGAATTTTAATGCATTCCTAGAGAAAGCTAAGTTGAAAGATGATGGTAGCAACTACACGGACTGGGTCCGTAACTTGAGGATTATCCTCATTGCTGCACAGAAGAATTACATCCTGGAAGCACCGCTAGGTGTAAGACCCATTGCACGAGCAACTCCGGACGTTATGAACGTCTCACAGACTAAAGCTGATGACTACTCGATAGTTCAGTGTGCCATGCTTTACGGCTTAGAATCGGGACCTCAAAGACGTTTTGAACGTCATGGAGCATATGAGATGTTCCAAGAGTTGAAGTTAATATTTCGAGCAAATGCTCGAGTTGAGAGATATGAAGTCTCCAACAAGTTCTATAGTTGCAAGATGGAGGAGAACAGTTCTGTTAGTGAACACATACTCAGAATGTCTGGGTACCATAACCACTTAACTCAGCTGGGAGGTAATCTTCCTGATGATAGTGTCATTGACAGAGTTCTTCAATCACTGCCACTAAGCTATAAAGGCTTCGTGATGATATATAACATGCAAGGGATGGAAAAGACAATTCCCAAGCTCTTCGCAATGCTAAAGGCTACAGAGGTAGAAATCAAGAAGGAGCATCAAGTGTTGATGGTTAACAAGACCACTAGTTCCAAGAAAAAGGGTAAGGGGAAGAAGGGAAACTTCAAAAAGAATAGCAAGCAAGTTGCTGCTCCCGGGAAGAAGCCCAAGTCTGGACCTAAGCCTGAAACTGAGTACTTCTACTACAAAGGGACTGGTCACTGGAAGCGGAACTGCCCAAGTATTTGGCTGATAAGAAGGATGGCAAAGTGAAAGGTATATTTGATATACATGTTATTGATGTGTACCTTACTAATGCTCATAGTAGCACCTGGGTATTTGATACTGGTTTTGTTGCTCATATTTGCAACTCGAAACAGGGGCTACGGATTAAACTAAGATTGGCTAAGGACGAGGAGACGATGCGCGTCGAAAATGGTTCCAAGGTCGAAGTGATCGCCGTCGGCACGCTACCTCTGCATCTACCTTTGGGATTAGTTTTAGACCTGAATAATTGTTATTTGGTGCCAGCATTGAGCATGAACATTATATCTGAAGGAAATATGCCCTAGAGGCAATAATATAGTTGTTATTTATATTTCCTTATATCATGATAAATGTTTATTATTCATGCTAGAATTGTATTAACCGGAAACTTAGTACATGTGTGAATGCATAGACAAGCAGAGTGTCCCTAGTATGCCTCTACTTGACTAGCTCGTTAATCAAAGATGGTTAAGTTTCCTGACCATAGACATGTGTTATCATTTGATGAACATGATCACATCATTAGAGAATGATGTGATGGACAAGACCCATCCGTTAGCTTAGCATGATGATCGTTTAGTTTTATTGCTATTGCTTTCTTCATGACTTATACATGTTCCTCTGACTATGATATTATGCAACTCTCAAATACCGGAGGAACACCTTGTGTGCTATCAAACATCACAATGTAACTGGGTGATTATAAAGATGCTCTACATGTGTCTCCGATGGTGTTTGTTGAGTTGGCATAGATCGAGATTAGGAATTTTCACTCCGTGTATCGGAGAGGTATCTCTGGGCCCTCTCGGTAATGCTCATCACTATAAGCCTTGCAAGCATTGTGACTAATGAGTTAGTTGTGGGATGATACATTACGGAACGAGTAAAGAGACTTACCGGTAACGATATTGAACTAGGTATGATGATACCGACTATCGAATCTCGGGTAAGTAACATACCGATGACAAAGAGAACCACGTATGTTGTTATGCGGTTTGACCGATAAAGATCTTTGTAGAACATGTAGGAGCCAATATGAGCATCCAGGTTCCACTATTGGTTATTGACCGGAGATGTGTCTCAGTCATGTCTACATAGTTCTCGAACCCGTAGGGTCCGCACGCTTAACGTTTGATGATGATTTGTATTATGAGTTATGTGATTTGTTGACCGAAGTTTGTTCGTTGTCTCGGATAAGATCACAGACATGCCGAGGAGTCTCGAAATGGTCGAGACATAAAGATTGATATATTGGACGATGTTATTCGGACACCTGATGAGTTCCAAGAGGTACCGGGTAACTATCGGAGTGCTGAAAGGTTATCGGAACCCCCCGGGGGAACTAATGGGCCCTCATGGGCCTTAGTGGGGAGAGAGAAGGGCCACAAGGGGCTGGCCGTGCCACGCCCCCTGGCAGTCCGAATTGGACTAGGGGAAGGGGGCGGCGCCCCCCTTTCCTTCCCTCCCCCTTTCCCTTCCTCCTACCCCCTTCCACCAAGTGGAATCCTACTAGGACTTGGAGTCCTAGTAGGACTCCTCTCCTTGGCGCACCCTACAGGGGCCGACCGGCCTCCCCCTCTCCTCCTTTATATACGGGGGTAGGGGCACCCTAGAACACACAAGATCAATTGTCTTGACCATGTGTGGTGCCACCCCCTCCACAATAACACACCTCTGTCATATCATAGTAGTGCTTATGCGAAGCACTGCGTCGGTAACTTCATCATCACTGTCACCACGCCATCATGCTGACGGAACTCTCCCTCGTCCTCAACTGGATCAAGGGCACGAGGGACGTCATCGAGTTGAACGTGTGCTGAACACGGAGGTGCCGTACGTTTGGTGCTAGGATCGGTTGAATCGCGAAGACGTTCGACTACATCAACCGCGTTACTAAACGCTTCCACTTTCGGTCTACGAGGGTACGTGGACACACTCTGACCTCTCGTTGCTATGCATCTCCTAGATAGATCTTGCGTGATCGTAGAATTTTTTTGAAATACTGTGTTCCCCAACAGTGGCATTCGAGCCAGGTCTATGCGTAGATGTTATACGCACATGTAGAACACAAAGAGTTGTGGGCGATAATAGTCATACCGCTTACCAGCAACGTCTTACTTTGATTCGGCGGTATTGTTGGATGAAGCGGCCCGGACTGACATTACATGACCGCGTTCATGAGACTGGTTCTACCGACGTGCTTTGCACACATGTGGCTAGGGGGTGTCTATTTCTCCAACTTTAGTTGAATCGAGTTTGACTACGCCCGGTCCTTGTTGAAGGTTAAAATAGCACACTTGACGAAAAATCGTTCTGGTTTTGATGCGTAGGTAAGAACGGTTCTTGCTAGAAGCCCGTAGCAGCCACGTAAAACTTGCAACAACAAAGTAGAGGCCATCTAACTTGTTTTTGCATGGCATGTTGTGATGTGATATGGTCAAGACATGACGAGATATAAATTGTTGTATGAGATGATCATGTTTTGTAGAAGTTATCGGCAACTGGCAGGAGCCTTATGGTTGTCGCTTTATTGTATGAAATGCAATCGCCATGTAATTGCTTTACTTTATCACTAAGCGGTAACGATAGTCGTAGAAGCAATAGTCGGCGAGATGACGATGATGCTACGATGGAGATCAAGGTGTCAAGCCGGTGATGATGGTGATCATGACGGTGCTTTGGAGATGGAGATCAAAGACACAAGATGATGATGGCCATATCATCTCACTTATTTTGATTGCATGTGATGTTTATCCTTTATGCATCTTATTTTGCTTAGTACGGCAATAGCATTATAAGATGATCCCTCACTAAATTTCAAGGTACAAGTGTTCTCCCTGAGTATGCACATTGCTATAGTTCGTCGTGCCGAGACACCACGTGATGATCGGATGTGATAAGCTCTACGTTCACATACAACGGGTGCAAGCCAGTTTTGCACACGCAGAATACTCGGGTTAAACTTGACGAGCCTAGCATATGCAGATATGGCCTCGGAACACTGATACCGAAATGTCAAACATGAATCATATAGTAGATATGATCAACATAGTGATGTCCGAAAACTACTCCATCTCACGTGATGATCGGACATGGTTTAGTTGATATGGATCACGTGATCATTTAGATGACTAGAGGGATGTCTATCTAAGTGGGAGTTCTTAAGTAATAGCATTAACTGAACTTTAATTTATCATGAACTTAGTACCTGATAGTATTTGCATGTCTATGTTGTTGTAGATCAATGGCCCGTGCTACCGTTCCCTTGAATTTTAATGCGTTCCTAGAGAAAGCTAAGTTGAAAGTTGATGGTAGCAACTACATGGACTGGGTCCGTAACTTGAGGATTATCCTCACTGCTGCACAAAAGAATTACATCCTGGAAGCACCGCTAGGTGCAAGACCCGCTGGGGGAGCAACTCCGGACGTTGTGAACGTCTGGCGGAGCAAAGCTGATGACTACTCGATAGTTCAGTGTGCCATGCTTTACGGCTTAGAATCGGGACTTCAACGACGTTTTGAATGTGATTGAGCATATGAGATGTTCCAAGAGTTGAAGTTAATATTTCAAGCAAATGCCCTAATTGATAGATATGAAGTCTCCAATAAGTTCTATAGCTGCAAGATGGAGGAGAATAGTTCTGTCAGTGAACACATACTCAGAATGTGTGGGTACCACAACCACTTGACTCAACTGGGAGTTAATCTTCCTGATGATAGTGTCATTGACAGAGTTCTTCAATCACTGCCACCAAGCTACAAAAGCTTCATGATGAACTATAATATGCAAGGGATGGATAAGACAATTCCCGAGCTCTTCGCAATGCTAAAGGCTGCGGAGGTAGAAATCAAGAAGGAGCATCAAGTATTGATGGTTAACAAGACCACCAGTTTGAAGAAAAAGAGCAAAGGGAAGAAGGGGAACTTCAAGAAGAACGACAAGCAAGTTGCTGCTCAAGTGAAGAAGCCCAAGTCTGGACTTAAATCTGAGACTGAGTGCTTCTACTGCAAAGGGACTAGTCACTGGAAGCGGAACCGCCCCAAGTATTTGGTGGATAAGAAGGATGGCAAAGTGAAAGGTATATTTGATATACATGTTGTTGATGTGTACCTTACTAATGCTCGTAGTAGCGTCTGGGTATTTGATACTGGTTTTGTTGCTCAAATTTGCAACTCGAAACAAGGGCTACAGATTAAACGAAGATTGGCTAAGGACGAGGTGACGATGCGCGTGGGAAATGGTTCCAAAGTCGATGTGATCACCGTCGGCATGCTACCTCTACATCTACCATAGGGATTAGTTTTAGACCTAAATAATTTTGTTATTTGGTGACAGCTTTGAGCATGAACATTATATCTGGATCTTGTTGGATGCGAGACAGTTATTCATTTAAATCAGAGAATAATGGTTGTTCTATTTATAGGAGTAATATCTTTTATGGTCATGCACCCTTAATGAGTGGTCTATTTTTGTTGAATCTCGATAGTAGTGATACACATATTCATAATATTGAAGCCAAAAGATACATGGTTAATAATGATAGTGCAACTTATTTGTGGCACTGCCGTTTAGGTCATATTGGTGTAAAGCGCATGAAGAAACTCCACGCTGATGGGCTTTTGGAATCACTTGATTATGAATCATTTGATGCTTGCGAACCATGCCTCATGTCCAAGATGACTAAGACTCTGTTCTCTGGAACAATGGAGCGAGCAACTAACTTGTTGGAAATAATACATACTGATGTATGCGGTTCGATGAGTGTGGAGGCTCGCAACGAGTATCGTTATTTTCTGACCTTCACAGATGGTTTCAGAAAATATGGGTATATCTACTTGATGAAACATAAGTCTGAAACATTTGAAAAGTTCAAAGAATTACAGAGTGAAGTGGAAAATCATCGTAACAAGAAAATAAAGTTTCTACGATCTAATCGTGGAGGTGAATATTTGAGTTATGAGTTTGGTCTTCATTTGAAACAATGCGGAATAGTTTCGCAACTCACTCCACCTGGAACACCACAGCGTAATGGTGTGTCCGAACATTGTAACCGCACTTATTAGATATGGTGCAATCTATGATGTCTCTTACTGATTTACCGCTATCATTTTGGGGTTATGCTTTAGAGACGGTTGCATTCACATTAAATAGGGCACCATCTAAATCCGTCGAGACAACACCACATGAACTGTCGTTTGGCAAGAAACCCAAGTTGTCGTTTCTTAAAGTTTGGGGCTGCGATGCTTATATGAAAAAGCTTCAACATGATAAGCTCGAACCCAAATCGGAGAAATTTATCTTCATAGGATACACAAAGGAAACGGTTGGGTACACCTTGTATCACAGATCCGAAGGCAAGATATTTTTTGCTAAGATAGGATTATTTCTAGAGAAGGAGTTTATCTCGAAAGAAGTGAGTGGGGGGGGGATTAGAACTTGATGAGGTAATTGTACCTACTCCCTTATTGGAAAGCAGTTCATCACAGAATCAGTTCCAATGATTCCTACATCAATCAGCAAGGAAGCTAATGATAATGATCATGAAACTTCTGATCAAGTTACTACCGAACCTCGTAGGTCAACCAGAGTGGTATGATAATCCTGTTCTGGAGGTCATGCTACTTGACCATGACGAACCTACGAACTATGAGGAAGTGATGATGAGCCTAGATTCCGCAAAATGGCTTGATGCCATTGTCGGTGTCAAAACCGGAAGATCTCGGGTAGGGGGTCCCGAACTATGTGTCTAAGGATCAAAGGTAACAAGAGACAGGGGCCACAGTGTTTACCCAGGTTCGGGCCCTCTTGATGGAGGTAATACCCTACGTCCTGCTTGATTGACTTTGATGAGTATAGGGGTTACAAGAGTTGATCTACCACGAGATCGTAATGGCAAAACCCTAGATGTCTAGCCTATATGATTATGATTGCCTCTACGGACTAAACCTTCTGGTTTATATAGACACCGGAGGGGACTAGGGTTTGCACATAGTCGGTTTACAGAAAAGGAATGTTCATATCCGTATGCCAAGCTTCCTTTCCACGCTAAGGAGAGTCCCATCCGGACACGGGGGAAAGTCTTCCGCCTTGTACCTCCATGGCCCATTAGTCTGGCCCCTGTCACATAGCCCGAACGCCCGAGGACCCCATAATCCTAGACTCGTGATAACCCACAAGTATAGGGGATCACAACAGTTTTCGAGGGTAGAGTATTCAACCCAAATTTATTGATTCGACACAAGGGGAGCCAAAGAATATTCTCAAGTATTAGCAGCTGAGTTGTCAATTCAACCACACCTGGAAACTTAATATCTGCAGCAAGGTATTAAGTAGCAAAGTAATATGATAGTAGTGGTAACGGTAGCAAAAGTAATGTTTTTGGTATTTTGTAGTGATTGTAACAATAGCAACAGAAAAGTAAATAAGCGAAGGACAATATATGAAAAGCTCGTAGGCAATGGATCGGTGATAGAGAATTATGCCGGATGTGGTTCATCATGTAACAGTCATAACCTAGGGTGACACAGAACTAGCTCCAATTCATCAATTTAATGTAGGCATGTATTCCGAATATAGTCATACGTGCTTATGGAAAAGAACTTGCATGACATCTTTTGTCCTACCCTCCCGTGGCAGCGGGGTCCTAGCAGAAACTAAGGGATATTAAGGCCTCCTTTTAATAGACTACCGGACTAAAGCATTAACACATAGTGAATACATGAACTCCTCAAACTACGGTCATCACCGAGAGTGGTCCCGATTATTGTCACTTCGGGGTTGCCGGATCATAATACATAATAGGTGACTATAGAATTGCAAGATAGGATCAAGAACTCACATATATTCATGAAAACATAATAGGTTCATATATGAAATCATGCACTCGGTCCCTAGTGACAAGCATTAAGCATAGCAAAGTCATAACAACATCAATCTCAGAACATAGTGGATACTAGGGATCAAACCCTAACAAAACTAACTCGATTACATGATAAATCTCATCCAACCCATCACCGTCCAGCAAGCCTACATTGGAATTACTCATGCACGGTGGTGAGCATCATGAAATTGGTGATGGAGGATGGTTGATGATGACGATGGCGACGGATTCCCCTCTCGGAAGCCCCGAACGGACTCCAGATCAGCCCTCCCGAGAGAGTTTAGGGCTTGGCAACGGCTCCGTATCGTAAAACGCGATGAATCTTTCTCCCTGATTTGTTTCTCTCTGAACACGAATATATAGAGTCGGAGTTGAGGTCAGAGGAGCTCCAGGGGGCCCACGAGGTAGGGGGGCGCGCCCAGGGGGGCAGGCGCGCCCCCACCCTCGTGGCTAGGGTGTGGGCCCCCTGGTCTTGATCTTTTGCCACTATTTTTTATTATTTCCAAGAATAATCTCCGTGAATTTTCAGGTTATTCCGAGAACTTTTGTTTCTGCACATAAATAACACCATGGCAATTCTGCTGAAAACAGCGTCAGTCCGGGTTATTTCCATTCAAATCATGCAAGTTAGAGTCCAAAACAAGGGCAAAAGTGTTTGGAAAAGTAGATACGACGGAGACGTATCAACTCCCTCAGTAGTCCCTGAACCAGTCCTCAATGATGATGTGTCCGGCGTCCAGATTGTCTTCGACATTGCAAGGCAGGTTCCTCCTCCAAATACTTCAAAGTAGTTTACCGTCAGTACTATATCCGGCTCTGTACAACAGTCATACCTCTGAATTACAAGGGCAAAACACGAATAAGCCCTGTCCTCCGAAGATTTTACTGGCGATACGTTACATTCGGCCATTTTATTATTTCAAACCGATTTTCGGCCTCCCGTTTCACGTTTCAAGACGCAAACACCGACGACACATCTTATCGAAACAAAGATCGTGCCCCCTTATTACGGGATTCTCATCAATACGGGTTTGGGAAACCCAACCGTGCCATTTCGCATGACCCCTTGGAAATAGGTGAGCTTTAAGGCTCGTGGGGGGACGCATGATATTCACTGCCTTTATAAGGAGATCAGATTCCCCCTTTTACCCCACGCCTTCCCCTTCCTCAGCCCATCCGCCCTCAAGCTCCAGCGCACAAGCTTCAATTCTCTCCATTCCCAGAAAGTACTCCAGCGATGTCCGGATCCAGAGCGCAGGGCAAGTGGATGGCTTCCTCCGTCACGGAGAAGAACATCAAGGAACTTCGGGAAGTGGGGTATCTGGCCAAGGAGATCACCCACCAGCCCCCGGACAAAAGGCAGATCATCCCCACACCAAAGCCCAATGAGAGGGTAGTTTGCATCCCTCATTTCCTTCGCGGACTGGGGTTTCCCCTTTATCCTTTCATCCGCGGCCTCATGTTCTACTACGGGTTAGATTCTCATGATCTAGCCCCAAATTCTTTCCTCAACATTTCGGCGTTCATCGTCGTATGCGAGGCATTCCTCCGCGTTTCCCCCCACTTTGGCCTATGGCTCAAGGTCTTCAATGTGAAGCCAAAAGTGGTGGATGGCTAGCACGTGGATTGCGGTGGTGCTATAGTGAGTAAACTACCCAATGTCACTTGGCCCAAGGGCACCATCGTGGAGACCGTGAAGGGATGGCAGCAGGGGTGGTTCTATGTCACAGAGCCCCGTGACTCCACATGGGCTGCTCCTACGGAGTTCATGTACGGACCCCCAATGCGGCTGACATCCTAGCTCAACAAGGGCCTGGACTGGGCATCGTCTGACGAGGTAACGATGCTGGAGAAGTGCATCAAGAGCATGGTAGATAAAAATACCAGCCTTGCCAGCATGATCCAAGTGATGCTCTTCCGCCAGGTTCTCCCCTGTCAGGCGCGTCATGAGCCCATGTGGAAGTTCAACCCGGCTGGTCCCCGAACCCTGCAATGGTTCTTTGGCATGAAGCACGAAGACATGTGGAAGCTGCTGTCGAATTTCGGGTTTCGACAAAACCCTTGAGGTTCGAACACTGGGGTGCACATGAAGATCTCCCCCTCTCTAGCTCGCACACTCAACGATCTCACGGCCTAGCTTGACGGACCCAAAGCACATGAGACACAAGATTTATACTAGTTCGGGCCACCGTTGTGGTGTAATACCCTACTCTAGTGTGGTGTGGTGGATTGCCTCTTGGGTTGTGGATGAACAGATACAAGGGGAGAACAGCCTCCTGAGGAGAGGCGTTCTTGTGCTTGGTGAGCTTGTGTGGTCGAGGATGATCTGGATGATCTGTCCCCCTAGCTATGGTGGTGGCTAGTCCTATTTATAGAGGCCCTGGTCCTCTCCCCAAATATTGAGCGGGAAGGGATCCCACAACGGCCAAATTCGAGGGGACACAACTAGTACAAGTTATCCTGACAACAGTAGTCTTCGCCTACCAAAGGCTCTGGTGGTGACGCCGTCTTGGGCTCCACGGTGACCTCCGTCCCGTCGTCCTGCTGGTCTTGGTCTTGTTGCATCGATATGGAAACCTTTGCCTGATGCCTTGGAACTCCTCACCTGCGCTTGCCTCCTTAACACCAAAGAGGAAACAAGGACACTATGTGCGCTGGCGCCCGCCTAGCCTTGATCGTCATGGCTTGCGTCATTGGAACCTCGTGAGGTTCGCCTTGCCTTGATCTCTCCACCCCTCGCGAGCCAGCCTAGTGAGGCCGCCCCTGAGGAGATCTTGTGTCGTCCACCTCGCGAGGCTTGGCCCCTCGCGAGGGTCTTAAATGTTTCTTGGTGAAGATGGGCCGTACGAAGCCGCTGGAGGAGCCACGCCGCGGGCCGCACGCAGGCAAGTCTGGGGACCCCCATTCCCAGAACGCCGACAGTAGCCCCCGAGCCCAAGGTGCGCTCGGGCTTGGCTTAGAGGCGAAGCCAAAGGGCAAGTGCGGAGCGCCGCTGGCCCCAACAGCCTGCGGCCTTGGTCGACGCGTGGCAATTGATTGGATGTGGGCGTCTCCGTTTCCCCACGTAGCCTTGGAAACTGCCCGACTTGACGGGTCCTTGTTGCATGCAGGAAAAAGATCATTATTATCTTAGATCATGGAGGCCGGCAGTTGGCCTCCCCTTGGCTATAAATGGGAAGTGGGGGGGGGGAGCCCCCATCACCCGTCTCTTCCTTGCTTCTCCTACTTCTTCTCCTTCCTTGCTCCACTCCTTGCTGGTGTAGTCATGGCGTGATTCAGAGGTTCTCAGTCGCGGAGAAGGGCATGACTCCCCTCAACGAGCCCGAGCTTCTCCCGCCGAAGAAGAGGAGGTCCCATGGTCGCGAGATGGTCGTGAGGTCGGTGGTGTCGCGGCCGTGGTACGAAAGGCCACCTCCTGGGTACCCGTTGCCCTTGTATGCTCACGCCGATGATTCCGGAGGGAGGAGCGATGAGCGCCGCCGCCCGTGCCAGGGCCGTGGCCGCCGTGCCGCAGAGGCGCACGCCGTCGCCCCAGGGGTCCATGCTGCGGACACCTCGCGCGAGTTCATGCTGTGGGCGGCGATGCCCCCGAGCACTTGGATTCACCTTCCGCAGTTCTTCACCGCCGAGATGCCGCCGAGGGGCCCTCTCGAGCTTTGGCTGCAGCACGCCGACTGCGACGCCCCGATGACTGGAGTGGAAGTTGAAGCCTTCGCCTCTGGGAGGATCTTCATGACTCGAGGCTGGGGCGAGGTCGCCCGAGCCTGCCACGCGAACGGCACCCTCGCCATCCACTTCGAGTATGGCAGCGCCTCCACGCCGTTCTTCAAGGTCTTTGACGAGGAAGGCTGCCGCTTGGAGTGCTGCCCTGAAGGGGGTCACCAGGACGGTGCATCGGTGGGCGCCGGGCCTGACGCTGGCCCAGCCCGCAGCTCCTCCAGCAACATCGGTGACTCCTGGTGGTCCAGCGACTCTCCCGAGCTCGTGGAGTCTCCGGAGACGAGCGACGATAGCTACGTGCCCCCGAGCTCTCGTCAGGCCCGGAGCAAGGTCGCCATGTCTGGCCGCCGCCGCCGTTGATCTGGATGGGGTTGGTGCCGGCCTTCTATGGCCCACTGTTGATGATGGCGCCGACGACATCTGGCGCGTGTAGATAGAGCTCCTAGGAATTCCCTTCCTTTTGTTCCCTACGAGGAATCGAAACGGACCCCATGGGGGTGTGTAAAGCCTCTGTAATGCCTTTTGTTAATATTATCCTTACTGCAAAATTTTTGCGGGCACATGTCCTGCTGAGGCTCGGTCTCCGCCTTTCCAATCCCACAATAGCTTGGTACTTTACGCTAACAGGTCTCGGTCCCCAGGCAGGCTGCAGCCGTTGCTGGTATGTCAGGTCGCGATGCCATGGTCAAGGCCAGGAGGTGAGCGGCCCAAGGTCTAGTAAGAGCTCCCGAGGCGCGATGCTCGAGAGGTCCCCTTTAGCGTGCAAGCTGCTACCTAAGGATGGGAAAGGGAGGCGATGTTGCCGCAGCAGGGCAGCGAAAAGGCGAGAATCTTATGTCGCAGCGCTGGGTTGGTCCAGGTACAAGACTTATCTTGGTGTTCTAGAGCCGTCTTCCCGTGCCACACCAGACTTGGGTGTCGGCCGCTGCTGGCTAGCTAGGTTAGGCCCGTGCGGGCCTCCCTCTCTTCTCCATGTTCTTCCCGATGCTGTACGTCCTCAGGTCCTGGCCCTCGAGCGAGCTCAGCCACCGCTGGTATGCCAGGTCGCGATGCCGTGGTCAAGGCCAGGGTGTGAGGGCTGGAGAGCCAGTAAGAGCTCCTGAGTCGCGATGCTCAGGAGCCCCCCTTTTAACGCGCAAGCAAATTGCATGGGAGAAGAGAGAGAGTCCGCGGTACCGCCCACTGTAGTCCTCAGGAAGTTCCTACAGGTCATCGCGAGGAGGGGAACAAATCGCCACGGTGATCGCCCGTCCATTGCCGGCTTGTGGGAGGGGACTCCCTACTGCGGAGAGCCCCCGGGCGTGTACAACCCCGCCCTAGCGCATGGCTTGCATGACAGGGTTAGGCAAGGTGTATCTGGACGCTTGTGAGCCAGCGCGGGACTCACGAGGCCCTACCCCAAGGCAGGTTGTGCCTGGTCTTGGTTCTTGATGGCTGTGGCGGTCCTGCAAGATGGTTAGACAACCCGTGCCGAAAGGATTTCCTGAGGCTATCGCACAAGAAGGCCAAGCACCAACGACCCTAGGAGGTGACGTGAACGGGGCGGGCCCGCCAGACAGAGCTCACCGTTGGATTTATCGACGCTGCAGGGACATGCCTAAGCACAGACGCTGTGCCTAGCCTTCTTATGCGAAGGATCCTAAAGAAAGACAATCGGCGCGTGGCTCCCTTGGAGGGTGACAATTAAGCAGGTGATAACCATAGATGTATTATGCGTGAGAAGCAAACTAGCTCTGGTAAACGCAGGAACGATACACGCCACTGGGTTAGACCCGAGCGGCTTGGGGATGATGCAGCCTGAGGGGCGCCCCCAGCAAGGTGAACTGAAGATGCAAGCAGGTACATGCTGCAAGGACAGACCCACGCGGCCTGGGGATGACGCATTCCAAGGGGCGCTCCCAGCAAAATGAACTTGGAGAGATGTCACCTGGTTTGGTTGCCGAAGGAGTGTTGGGGTAGCTGAAGACGCGTAGCGAAGAAGTCGCCCCTGACGAGCCTTCAAGGCCCAGAGCCTCGGGAGGATCTGGAGGCTCGGGCGGCCCCCTGAGGACCATCTCCATCTCCGCCAGGACTACGTGATGCCTGTCCTCCTGACCCACCATGACGCTCCGCAGGTTGCGCTAGAAGGCAACAGCCACGCTCGGCAGGCCGAACGGCATGCGAATGTAGCTGTGGGGTGGACCCTGGCAGTGTCCAACACGCGAAGGCCAGAAGCACTCCTGAGAGGCGGCCCGGTTGAGCCCTAGGATGTCGATGCAGACGCGTAGCTCACCACCCTCGCCTGGGTGGGGAGCAACGCCAGGTGGGCGGCGGTCGCCGCGTATTGCTCTTGCTTCCTGAAGCTCCTGAGATGCCTTGTCGATGAACTCCTGAGCACCAGGCGCTCTTCGCCTGGCGCCCTCCTAAGGGAAACGTGCCGCGAAGCACGCCTCCACATGGTGCCCGAGCGCCTCCCTCGTGATGCTGGCCAGGTCTGAGGCCCTCGAAAAGAGAGCCCCCGAGCCTTGCCTGAGGATGACGTCGGGCGTGCCTCCCTATGCAAGGGAGAGAGGTGCCCCAGGCGCGGGCGTAGATCCTGAAGTGGTGCCGCCGGAGGTGCCGCTCCCTTGGGGTCCAGTGTGGAGCAGCTGCTTCTTCTTCTTGGGGTTGGCCTTAGGAGGGTACTGCACTGCGTTACTGTCAGGGTCTTCGAGTGAAGCATCTTGGAAGGCGCGCTCAAGGGAGCACACCACGTCTCTTTCTTCGCAGGGGATGGTGATGATTCCACCACTTCCGGGCATCTTGAGGACGTTGTAGCCGTGGTGGGATACTGCCATGAATTTGGCTAGCGCTAGGTACCCGAGGATGGCATTGTGCGGCAGACGGATGTGGGCGACGTCGAAGTCGATGAGCTCGGTGTGGTAGTTGTCGCGTTGACCGAAGGTGACAGAGACAAACTTGCCCTATCGGGGTGGTAGAGCCGTCAGTCACTCCTGAGAAAGGCTTGGCAGGCTGGAGCTGATCGTATGGCACTTGAAGGTTGTCAAAAGTCTCGACGGACAGGACATTGAGCCATGCGGTGCCGTCGATGAGGGTCTTGGTGACTTGGACATTGCTGATGACGGGTGAATAGAGCATCGGGAGAACACCGACCGTTGCCACGCACTTGAACTGGTCTGTCGAGCTAAAGGTGATGGTGTACTTGGACCATCTAAGCGGGCATGTGGCCTTGAGCCTGGGGAGGACTGCGTTCACCTCACGATCAAACTACTTGAAGACTCTTTGAGAGGCTAGGGCTTAAGCTCCGCCCAAGATGCAGGCGATAGCTCACGGCTCTTGGAAGCCCCCAGCCCCCTCGTCCTGTTGATGGTCATTGTTCCTTCTTAGCGGCGACAGCGGAGGGAGACCAGGTTTGACCTGAGGACGGTCCTCACGAGGCTGGTCCCTCCAGGTGCCCTCACGAGGTTGGTCCTGCCAACGGTCCTCGCGAGGTTGGTCGCGCCGGGCCCACGATCGTCCCAACGTCCTCCACAACGTCCACCTCCGCCGTAGCCCCGGTCGTTACGCTCGGGGCGTCGACCGAAGCGTCCATCTCGAATGGCCCTGAGCTCCTGACAGTCATTAGTGTTGTGCGTGCACATGTTGTGGAAGGCGCAGAATGTGAGGCTGCCCTTGGATGACTCGGGAAGATCTCGACCGCGCTTGGTGTCTGGTTCCACCGCGAGCACAACCACTCCCTTGCGCTTCATGTCCTTGGCCGTGGCCTTCTTCTCCTCTGGATCCGCAGCAGGGAGCTCGAGGAGGGAGAGTTGCCCTTCCTCAGCTCTTGCACACTTGGTCGCAATGTTGAATAGCTCCAAGGTCGTGCACAACTCTTCATGGATGGCGAGCTCCTCCTTCATCTTGACGTTGCGGACACCGTCGGAGAATGCTGAGATGATGGCCTTGTCCGTTACCTTGGGGATCTTGATTCACGCGCTGTTGAAGTGTTGGATGTATTTCTGTAGGTTTTCTCCTGGTTGTTGCTTGATGCGGCGCAAGTCACCTGCGACCGGGGGCGGTCGCGAGTGCCCTGGAAGTTGGCGAAGAAGCAGTCGTGCATCTCGTCCCAGGAGGAAATCGAGCCTGGGGGTAGGTTTAGGAGCCATGAGCGGGCACCGTCCTTGAGAGCCATGGGAAACCAGTTCGCCATGACCTTTTCGTCGCCGTTGGACACTTCGATGCTCAGATCGTAGAGCTGCAGAAACTCCGCAGGGTCAGGGGTGCCATCGTAGCGAGGAGACAGATCTGGCTTGAACTTTCCCGGTCACACAACGCTATGCAACTCAAGAGTGAAGGCGCGGCAGCCCGCCATGGCCACCGTGGCTCGTCGTGGAGGTAGAACTTGGTCGTGGTGCCCCTGCGCCGCCATGGCTCGCGGCGCGTGGCCCTATCGCAGCAAGCAATCCTGGCGCAGCGGAGCTGGGAGTGGTGGAGCGTTTCCTTGTGGACGGGAAATCTCTTGGCAGCTTCTTTCTTTGTGCGCGGGCACGTGGCGTGATGGGTCACACCACGGGGCCGCACACCTTGGAGCGAGGGCGCCGTCCTGACGTGGGGGAGGCTGAGGTGCTCCCTGAGCCGCACGCCTCGGTGCAAGGGTGCCATCTTGTTGTGGAGGAGGCAGAGGCGCTCCATGAGCCACATCGCCCGCAGCTGGGGGCGGGCGAGGCAGCGAGAGGGACGGTGCAGGAGAGCCTCCCGCGGCGCTGACGAGCTCGACGATGCAGTCTAGCCAGTCCTCGTAGAGGTCGTCGACTGGACGATAGCGCAGGAGCTTGCGCACCATGACCAGTGCGTATCCGTGGGTGCGCGGCGAGCGTGAGATGACGAGCCGGCCGGAGTCAGCGACGGGGTGGCGGTGTGGCCCTCACGGCGCACGGAGGGATGCCGCGAAGAGGCTTGCTGCTCGTTTGTCGCGGGACCGGTGACGATGTTGGCCATGGGTGACGGAGAACGACGGGGAGGCCCGCCTACTGGGGCCGTCTGAGCAACACGAGCGGCGAGAGCGGCCCGGCGCTCCACGCGAGCCTGGCGAGCGTCGGCCATAAGCTTGGTGGAGTGATGAAGCGTGGGTCGACGAAGAAGAAGGCTTCGGCGCACCCCTACCTGGCGCGCCAAATGTTGGATTTCGGGTTCCAGCAAAACCCTTGAGGTTCGAACACTGGGGTGCGCACGAAGATCTCCCCCTCTCTAGCTCGCACACTCAACGATCTCACGACCTAGCTTGATGGACCCAAAGCACATGAGACACAAGATTTATACTGGTTCGGGCCACCGTTGTGGTGTAATACCCTACTCTAGTGTGGTGTGGTGGATTGCCTCTTAGGCTATGGATGAACAGATAGAAGGGGAGAACAGCCTCCTGAGGAGAGGTGTTCTTGTGCTTGGTGAGCTTGTGTGGTCGAGGATGATCTGGATGATCCGTCCCCCTAGCTATGGTGGTCGCTAGTCCTATTTATAGAGGGTCTGGTCCTCTCCCCAAATATTTAGCGGGAAGGGATCCCACAATGGCAAAATTCGAAGGGAGACAACTAGTACAAGTTATCCTAACAACAATAGTCTTCGCTTGCCAAAGGCTCTGGTGGTGACGTCGTCTTGGGCTCCACGGTGACCTCCATCCTGTCGTCCTGCTGGTCTTGGTCTTGTTGCACCGATATGGAAACCTTTGCCTGATGCCTCGGAACTCCTCGCCTGCGCTTGCCTCCTTAACACCAAAGAGGAAATGAGGACACTGTGCGCGTTGGCGCCCACCTGGCCTTGATCGTCATGGCTTGCGTCATTGGAACCTCGCGAGGTTCGCCTTGCCTTGATCTCTCCCCCTCGCGAGCCAGCCTGGTGAGGCCGCCCCTGAGGAGGTCTTGCGTTGTCTGCCTCACGAGGCTAGGCCCCTCACGAGGGTCTTGAATGTTTGTTGGTGAAGATGGGCCATATGGGGCCGCTGGAGGAGCCATGCCGTAGGCCGCAGGCAAGCAAGTCTGGGGACCCCCATTCTCAGAACGCCAACAACTGCTCTTCAAGAACTAGAAGTCATGGCCAGAGACAACCGAGGACCTTGGCTACGACAGCACCCATGCTGCGACCCCCGTAAGTTCTTTGATAACCTTACTTTTGCAAGTCCGAGGAGCAGGATAAACTTCCCATTTTCTTTCCCAGGGCTGGACGAAGAAAGCGGAACGGATTCACTGTCCGGCTCCGCTGCTCAAAGACTCAGGTATTCCTCTGTTGACGAGGATGCTGGTCCCGGCGCCATACCACGCGCCAGAAAAGAAGGCCAAGGAGGCCAAGAGTGGCCTCCGCCATAAAGGTGCCTCGGACGTAGTGTCTGAAGACATCAAAACTCTCTCCTCCCCTGACGAAGAGGAAGAGGAGGAGGAAGAGAGTGATCCCCCCTAAGGGGGAGAAGAAGAAGAGGGCAGCTTCCTCCGATCTAGAGGCGGAAGCATCCAAGAAAGCGAGGACCTCCCTTATGGATGACTCCGAGTTGGACACTGATGAGTGGCGCCCCAGGCCAAAGCCCCTTGCCAGATTGTAAGTACTCAAAAATATGTATATATGTACATCTTTTGTGGCTTATAGTTATAACACGCTTAAATCGCATGCTGCAGTCCGGTTCATGTCCTCCCCTAGCGATCTTCCTCTATCGGGAATTCGCTGGGTCCGAACATGATGGAGAGCGCTTCGCCTCCACCAGCTTCCTCCCCCCTGCAGCGGAAAACACCGAGGTGTCGTCCCAAAGGACCCTTCCAGAACAGGGGGCGGTGCCGGAGGCTGCCAAGACGGTGCCGAAGGGTGACACTGATAACCCACAAGTATAGGGGATCGCAACAGTTTTCGAGGGTAGAGTATTCAACCCAAATTTATTGATTCGACACAAGGGGAGCCAAAGAATATTCTCAAGTATTAGCAGCTGAGTTGTCAATTTAACCACACCTAGAAACTTAATATATGCAGCAAAGTGTTTAGTAGCAAAGTAATATGATAGTAGTGATAACGGTAGCAAAAGTAATATTTTTGGTTTTATAGTGATTGTAATAGTAGCAACGGAAAGGTAAATAAGCGAAGATCAATATATGAAAAGATCGTAGGCAATGGATCAGTGATGGATAATTATGTCGGAGGTGATCAATCATGCAACAGTTATAACATAGGGTGACACAGAACTAGCTCCAGTTCATCACTGTAATGTAGGGATGTATTCTGAATATAGTCATACATGCTTATGGAAAAGAACTTGCTTGACATCTTTTGTCCCACCCTCCCGTGGCAGCGGGGTCCTGTTGGAAACTAAGGGATATTAAGGCCTCCTTTTAATAGAGTACCGGACCAAAGCATTAACACATAGTGAATACATGAACTCCTCAAACGACGGTCATCACCGGTAATTATCCCGATTATTGTCACTTCGGGGCTAACGGATCATAACACATAATAGGTGACTATAGACTTGCATGATAGGATCAAGAACTCACATATATTCATGAAAACATAATAGGTTCAGATCTGAAATCATGGCACTCGGGCCCTAGTGACAAGCATTAAGCATAGCAAAGTCATAGCAACATCAATCTCAAAACATAGTGGATACTAGGGATCAAACCCTAACAAAACTAACTTGATTACATGATAAATATCATCCAACCCATCACCGTCCAGCAAGCCTATGATGGAATTACTCACGCATGGCGGTGAGCATCATGAAATTGGTGATGGAGGAAGGTTGATGATGACGATGGCGACGGATTCCCCTCTCCGGAGCCCCGAACGGACTCCAAATCAGCCCTCC
The DNA here is from genome assembly GCA_034509565.1 of Triticum monococcum. NCBI lineage: Eukaryota > Viridiplantae > Streptophyta > Magnoliopsida > Poales > Poaceae > Triticum > Triticum monococcum. The sequence continues at coordinate 676,072,299 of CM067842.1, read as the reverse complement.
CAAGAGAGTTTAGGGCTTGGCGGCGGCTCCGTATCGTAAAACGCGATGATTCCTTCACCCTGATTTTTTCTCCCCAAACACGAATATATAGAGTTGGAGTTGAGGTCAGAGGAGCACCAGGGGGGCCATGAGGCAGGGGGCACGCTCGGGGGGGGGGGGGGGGTAGGCGAGCCCCCACCCTCGTGGATAGGGTGTGGCCCCCTGGCCTTGATTCTTTCGCCAGTGTTTTTTATATATTCCAAAAATAATCTCCGTTGATTTTTAGGTCATTCTAAGAACTTCTATTTCTGCACAAAAATAACACCATGGCAATTCTGCTGAAAACAATGCCAGTCCGGGTTAGTTCCGTTCAAATCATGTAAGTTAGAGTCCAAAACAAGGGCAAAAGTGTTTGGAAAAGTAGATACGACGGAGAAGTATCAACTCCCCCAAGCTTAAACCTTTGCTTGTCCTCAAGCAATTCAGTTGATAAACTGAAAGTGATAAAGAAAAACTTTTACAAACTCTGTTTGCTCTTGTTGTTGTAAATATGTAAAGCCAGCATTCAAGTTTTCAACAAAGATTATGAACTAACCATATTCATAATAACATTTAGGTCTCATGTTTACTCATATCAATGGCATAATCAACTAGCGAGCAATAATAATAAATCTCGGATGACAACACTTTCTCAAAACAATCATAATATGATATAACAAGATGGTATCTCGCTAGCCCTTTCTGAGATCGCAAAATATAAATGCAGAGCACCTTTAAAGATCAAGGACTGACTAGACATTGTAATTCATGGTAAAAGAGATCCAGTCAAGTCATACTCAATGTAAAATAACAATAGTACATGCAAATGACAACAACGCTCTCCAACTGGTGCTTTTTAATAAGAGGATGATGACTCAACATAAAAGTAAATAGATAGGCCCTTCGCAGAGGGAAGCATGGATTTGTAGAGGTGCCAGAGCTCGATTTTGAAATAGAGATGAATAATATTTTGAGCGGTATACTTTCATTGTCAACATAACAACCGAGAGATCTCGATATCTTCCATGGTAAAGTTTATACTCCCCCACCACCAACAAGCATCAATCCATGGCTTGCCCGAAACAACGGGTGCCTCCAACTAACAACAATCATGGGGGAGTTTTGTTTGCAATTATTTTGATTTGATTTGAGCATGGGACTGGGCATCCCGGTGACCAGCCATTTTCTCGTGAGTGAGGAGCGGAGTCTACTCCTCTTGAGAATAACCCGCCTAGCATGGAAGATACAAACATCCCTAGTTGATACATGGTCTATTCGAGCATACAAAACAGAATGTTTATTTGAAGGTTTAGAGTTTGGCACATACAAATTTACTTGGAACGGCAGGTAGATACCGCATATAGGAAGGTATGGTGGACTCATATGGAATAAATTTTGGGTTTATGGAGTTAGATGTACAAGCAGTATTCTCGCTTAGTACAAGTGAATGCTACAAAGAGACTGGGAAGCGACCAACTAGAGAGCGACAATAGTCATGAACATGCATTAAAATTAATCAACACCGAATGCAAGCATGAGTAGGATATAATTCACCATGAACATAAATATCATGGAGGCTATGTTGATTTTGTTTCAACTACATGCGTGAACATGTGCCAAGTCAAGCCACTCGAAGGAGGATACCACCCTATCATACCACATCACAACCATTTTAATAGCATCTTAGCATGCAAGGTAAACCATTATAAACTCCTAGCAAATTAAACATAGCATAAGCAACTATAATCTCTAATTGTCATTGGAAACATGTTTCATTCATAATAGGCTGAATCAGGAACGATGGACTAATCATATTTAGAAAAACGAGAGAGGTCGAGTCCATACCACCTTTCCTCATCAGTTCATCATATATCGTCATTATTGCCTTTCACTTGCACGACCGAATAGTGTGGATAATAATAATGCACGTGCATTGGACTAAACTAGAATCTGCAGGCATTCAACTCAGGAGAGAAGACAAAGTAATATGGGCTCTTCGTTAGATCAACAATAATGCATATGAGAGCCACTCAACATTTTCATCATGGTCTTCTCCTCTCGACCCCCAAAGAAAAGAAACAAAACTATTTACACGGGAAAGCTCCCAACAAGCAAAAGAAGAACGAGAAATCTTTTTGGTTTTTCTTTTTAATTACTACTACTACTACATACATGGAAAGTAAACTAGCTAAAAGCTACAACTAATTTTTTTGGTTTTTTATTAAGGTTTTTCAAACACACAAGAAGAAAGCTTAAAAATAAAATAAACTAGCATGGATGATACAATGAAAAAGTATGAGCACCGACAATTGGCATGAGTGTGTGAACATAAATGTAATGTCGGTGAGAAATACGTACTCCCCCAAGCTTAGGCTTTTGGCCTAAGTTTTTCTATGCCCATGGATCAAAACTGTAGCTGTGGTCGTACTGAGAAGGGTCCTCAGGTTGCCACTGGTTGGCGATCTCCTTCGGATTCCACTGATAAACAGACTGACGGTGAGGATCATGTGGTGGCTCTGGCTCAGGCTCTGCAGCTGACATCTGGCCCCGGTACACATGAATGGCCTCAGGCAAAATGAGGTGCGTGCCTGAAAATATGTTAAACAAAGAGGGCGTAGGCAAGGTAATAATCTCACAATATTTTTTACCAAATATTAATTTGTACTTACGTATCCTATTCTTATCCTTAACAATAAACTCATGCGCTACCATACTCTTATAATCTAGAACAATAGGAGGCAACAACTTTTCCTCTTTCTCAAAATGCCTGATAGGTATGTTAAAGTGTGCAGCAAGGCGCGAGGCAAAGATACCTTCGAGGACGGGGCCCTTTGTACGGTTCAAATTTAACCGTTTAGCAACAATAGCATCTAAACTGAAAGTAGTATCACGAAACATGGCATGGCGCAAAATAACAATATCAGGGGCACTAAGGTTTCCGCGGTTCCCACGACCAATTAAACACCTACTAGCAAATATTGCAAAGTAACACAGAACAGGAAAATGTATGATAGTGATTCTTGCATCGGAAACCTTTCTAGTTTCCCCTACAACAATCATACCAATAAACCCTTCCACATCGTTACGATGCGGTTCCTCTACGCTGCCCGCAAAGGGTATCAAATAGACCCGACAAAAATCATAAAGTGACATCTCCTTATGCTCATCATATAAATAAAATTCCACCAAAGGTGGCGATCTCCTAGCATGGAAATGAAAATTTTGCACAAAAATATTGGTGAGTAAGAGATACTGTTCACGCTGGTCGTGGAGGAAGTCGGTGAGGCCTACATTCTCAGCCAAATAATAAAAATCTTCATAAATCCCGGCTTCTCTCAAGAACTCATCACAAGGCCATTCACATGGATGAACCTCCGCAGTACAAGGGAGATTATACTTGGGCTTCTTGTTTTCTTCACTTTGCTTATCCTTAGAGCTTCGGCTCGATGAGCCCCTCAAAAATCTCTTCATCTTTTTCTGAAAATTTCTGAATTTTTTTAGTAAATTGAAATAAAAGTGAAAACTCAACAAGATTGACAGCAACTACTCCTACAAGTGTCTATAGGCTATATCATGCATTAAAACTACTTTTGACCACATAAATTTGATATGTAAGCTCAAGAACAGGATCACCTAAGCAACAAAAATTTGCAATAAATAAAGCACTAGAACAAAAACTAACTGGACCATTGGAGGAGTCACATACCAAAGAACAATCCCCCAAAGCAGTTTTGCGAATGGAGCTTTGAGCAAGGAGATCGAAAAATGGCAGCAAGATGGGCAAGAACTCGGGTTTGAGCTGGTGGATGATTTTTTCTGGAGCAAGACGAAGTGTGTGGGTGCAAGAATAACTGGAGGGGACCCACGTGGGGTCCACGAGGCAGGGGGCACGCTCAGGGGGGTGGGCGCGCCCTCCACCCTCATGGGCACATGGTGGATCCCCCTGGTGTGTTCTCAGTGCCAAAAATTCTTAAATATTCTGGAAAAAATCATATTTCATTTTCAGGGCATTTGGAGAACTTTTATTTTCAGGGTATTTTTTATTGCAAGGATAATTCAGAAAATAGACAGAAAATACTATTTTTGCTTTATTTAATATAAATAACAGAAAGTAAAAGGAGGGTACAGAAAGTTGTGCTTTCTAACTTCATCCATCTCATGCTCATCAAAAGGAATCCACTAACAAGGTTGATCAGGTCTTGTTAACAAACTCATTTCGAATAACATGAAACCGGAGAAATTTTGAATAACACTAGGTTACCTCAACGGGGATATGCACATCCCCAACAATAAGAATATCATATTTCTTCTTGACAGTAGGAAGAGGAAATTCAAAACCTCCAATAGTAATTGTTGAAAATTTTCCAATAGAATTAATACTGTGGACTTGAGGTTGTTTCCTCGGAAAGTGTATCGTATGCTCATTACCATTAACATGAAAAGTGACATTGCCTTTGTTGCAATCAATAACAGCCCCTGCAGTATTCAAAAAGGGTCTACCAAGAATAATAGGCATACTATCATCCTCGGGAATATCAAGAATAGCAAAGTCCGTTAAAATAGTAACGTTTGCAACCACAACAGGCACATCATCACAAATACCGACAGGTATAGCAGTTGATTTATCAGCCATTTGCAAAGATATTTCAGTAGGTGTCAACTTATTCAAATCATGTCTATGATATAAAGAGAGAGGCATAACACTAACACCGTCTCCAAGATCACATAAAGCAGTTTTAACATAGTTTCTTTTAATGGAGCATGGTATAGTTGGTACTCCTGGATCTCGAAGTTTCTTTGGTATTCCACCCCTAAAAGTGTAATTGGCAAGCATGGTGGAAATTTCAGCCTCCGGTATCTTTCTTTTATTGTAACAATATCTTTCATGTATTTAGCATAAGGGTTCATTTTAAGCATATTAGTCAAACGCATATGCAAAAAGATAGGTCTAATCATTTCAGCAAAGCACTCAAAATCCTCATCATCCTTTTTCTTGGATGGTTTAGGAGGAAAAGGGATGGGTTTCTGAACCCATTGTTGTCTTTCTTTACCGTGCTTCCTAGCAACAAAGTCTCTCTTATCATAACGTTGATTCTTTGATTGTGGGCTATCAAGATCAACAGCAGGTTCAGTCTCTACATCATTATCATTGCTAGGTTGAGCATCAACATGAACATCACCATTAACATTGTCACTAGGTTCGTGTTCATTACCAGATTGTGTTTCAGCATCAGAAATAGAAATATCATTGGGATTCTCAGGTGTGTCAACAATAGGTTCACTAGAAGCATGCAAAGTCCTATCATTCTTCTTCTTCTTCTTAGAAGAACTGGGTGCATCAACAGTAGTTCTCTGAGAATCTTGCTGAATTCTCTTAGGGTGTGATACGTCCATTTTGCATCATGCTTTTATATCGATATTTATTGCATTATGGGCTGTATTACACATTATGTCACAATACTTATGCCTATTCTCTCTTATTTTTACAAGGTTTACATAAAGAGGGAGAATGCCGACAGCTGGGATTCTGGGCTGGAAAAGGTGCAAATATTAGAGACCTATTCTGCACAGATCCAAAAGTCCTGAAACTTCACGAAAGACGTTTCCAGAATATATAAAAAAATACTCAGCGAAAGAGATTCACCAGGGGGGCCACACCCTACCCACGAGGGTGGGCGGCGTGCCCTACCCACTGGGCGCGCCCCCTACCTCGTGGGCCCCCTAGTGGCCCTCCGGTGGCCATCTTCTGCTATATGAAGTCTTTTGATGGGAAAAAAAAATAAGAAGCCATCTTTTCGGACGAAACTCCGCCGCCACGAGGCGGAACCTTGGCGGAACCAATCTAGGGCTCTGGCGGAGCTGTTCTGCCGGGGAAACTTCCCTCATGGAGGGGGAAATCATCGCCATTGTCATTACCAATGCTCCTCTCGTCGGGGAGGGCAATCTCCATCAACATCTTCATCAGCACCATATCCTCTCAAAACCCTAGTTCATCTCTTGTATCCAATTCTTGTCTCCAAGTCCGGGATTGGTGCTAGTAGGTTGCTAGTGGTGTTAATTACTCCTTGTAGTTGATGCTAGTTGGTTTAATTGGTGGAAGATCATATGTTCAGATCCTATATGCATATTAATACCCCTCTGATTAGGAACATGTTCATGCTTTGTGAGTAGTTACGCTTGTTCCTGAGGACATGGGAGAAGTCTTGCTATTAGTAGTCATGTGAATTTGGTATTCGTTCGATATTTTGATGAGATGTATGTTGTCTCTCCTCTAGTGGTGTTATGTGAACGTCGACTACATGACACTTCACCATTATTTGAGCCTAGAGGAAGGCATTGGGAAGTAATATGTAGATGATGGTTTGCTAGAGTGATAGAAGCTTAAACCCTAGTTTATGCATTGCTTCGTAAGGGGCTGATTTGGATCCATATGTTTCATGCTATGGTTAGGTTTACCTTAATACTTTTGTTGTAGTTGCGGATGCTTGCAATAGAGGTTAATCATAAGTGGGATGCTTGTCCAAGTAAGGGCAGTACCCAAGCACCGGTCCACCCACATACCAAATTATCAAAGTACCGAACGCGAATCATATGAACGTGATGAAAACTAGCTTGATGATATTCCCATGTGTCCTCGGGAGCGCTTTTCTCTATATAAGAGTTTGTCCAGGCTTGTTCTTTGCTACAAAAAGGATTGGGACACCTTGCTGCACTTTATTTACTTTTGTTACTTGTTGCTCGTTACAAATTATCCTATCACAAAACTATCTGTTACCACTTATTTCAGTACTTGCAGAGAATACCTTGCTGGAAACCGCTTATCATTTCCTTCTGCTCCTCGTTGGGTTCGACACTCTTACTTATCGAAAGGACTACGATAGATCCCGTATACTTGTGGGTCATCAAGACTCTTTTTTGGCGCCGTTGCCGGGGAGTGAAGCGCCTTTGGTAGGTGGAATTTGGTAAGGAAAAATTTATATAGTGTGCTGAAATTTACTGTCACTTGTTACTATGGAAAGTAATCCTCTGATGGGCTTGTTCGGGGTATCTTCACCCTGACCAGTAGAGCAAAGAGTTGCTCCTCAACCTACTGAACCTACTGAAAATGAAAATGTCTGCTTTGAAATTCGTTCGGGTATGATAGAAAAACTGCTAGCTAATACTTTTTTAGGAGATGGAACAAAGCATCCTGATGAGCATCTAATATATGTGGATGAAGTTTGTGGATTATTTAAGCTTGCAGATGTACCTGGAGATGTTGTTAAGAAGAAGGTATTCCCTTTTTCTTTGAAGGGAGATGCATCGACATGGTATAGGCTATGTGATGATATGGGGTCTTGGAATTACAAACGATTGAAATTGGAATTTCATCAGAAGTTTTATCCTATGCATCTTGTTCATCGTGATCGCAATTATATATATAATTTTTGGCCTCGCGAAGGAGAAAGCATCGCTCAAGCTTGGGGAGGCTTAAATCAATGTTATATTCATGCCCCAATCATGGGCTCTCAAGAGAAATGATTATTCAAAATTTTATGCTTGACTTTCTGAAAACAATCGCACCATGCTTGATACTTCTTGTGTTGGCTCTTTTATGATGAAGATTATTGAATTCAAATGGGATTTATTGGAAAGAATTAAACGCAACTCTGAAGATTGGGACCTCGACAAAGGTAAGGAGTCAGGTATGACACCTAGTTTTGATTGTGTTAAATCTTTTATGGATACCGATGTTTGCCGTAAATTTAGCACTAAGCACTACAAAGAAAATACACTTCCGTGATGATACGTGTTTGTCACAGTAGGTCGCTTTTTTTGTCATGCATGTGCATCCATGACAAATTTATGACAAAATCAAGATAGTCATACCTGTGCTGTCGTAGAAGTGTTACATGACATTACCAAAATTATCATCACGGAAGTGTCCACTTCCATGACGATAAATCACGCGTCACAGAAGTGCTTTCGTCAAGGGTGACCGACACATGGCATCCACCGTAACGGAACACCGTTAAGCTATCGGGTCGTGTTTTTGGATCCGATAACCCGTTAACAACCCCGACCAATGGGAAATTTCCACGTGTAAAATTCTTATTGGCCGGACGAAACACGTGTCAGCTCGTTAGTGGGTCAGATATGCGCCTATGATACGTCGACACGTGGCACGGCCCAACAGAGGCCCATTCCTGTGAAAAGGCCGGTCCGTTTGACTTGGTCAAAAGGTGGCGGGCCGGCCCGTGGAAAGCCTGTTAATGGCCTGTTCGCATATAGCCCATTTACAGCCCGCTAACCCAAGGCCGGTTACGCCCTATCCGAATTAGGCCCAGTAGCGTCATCTGGGCCATCCAATATGATTCCAGCCCATTTTCACTTCTGGCCCATGTATGACCCATGACGTCTTTCGGCCCATATGAGGCCCTATGTAACTCTTGGCCTATTAACGGCCCGTGGTGAAACTGGCCCGTAATGAACAGTGTATCACTTTACACCCATTAACGGCCCATGATGAAACTGGCCCGTAATGAATAGTGTATCACTTTATACCCATTAACGGCCCATTATTCCATTGGGCCGTTTCCAGCCATGTTATCTTTCGGCCTTCTCAGAGCCCATTATTCTTGGGCTCATTTCCAACATTCGTTTACTTACGGTCCGTTACTGTCATTTTCTGCTTGTGGGCCAAATTCAGCCCATGGTTACAGTCGGCCCATTTGTGGTCCGTTAATACATTGGGCCGTTTTCATAGCGTCATCAAATACGACCTATTAACGATGGCCCTTTATGGTCGGCCCATGAACGGACGATTCCAACTCTAGCCCGTTTACGGCCATAATGCGGCCTGTTATCGGCCCATCTTTGGCCAATCGATCATACGGCCCGTATAAGGCTCATTGATGATACGGCCCGTAGAAGGCCCATTGTTTCTACACCCGTAGAAGGCCTACTGTTTCTATGGCCCGTAGAAGGCCCACTATTTCTACGGCCCGTAGGAGGCCCAGTGTCACTACAGTAAATATTAGCCCATGGTTATTGTGGCCTAGTTTTAAAAAATAGGTTATTGCAGCCACTAGTTAACCGCAGAAAAAGAACTGCAATGACTACAAGCAAACAAATAAACAAGACAACAAGGAAATAAATAAGCAAGCAACTAACGCTAGGCTATCACGGCTATTACACATATTACATCCACTGGGCATCAAAGTTCGCCACCAGTGAAAATATAGGGAACAAAGCAGCATATCATATACACTGGCCGTCAAAATTGGCCACCAGTGCAAATAAACACGGCAGCAAAATAAGAGCATAACTAAAACAACTTCAGAAGAGCTCAAGAAACGTTATCCTGGGTATCCACCATGCTGGCAATAAGCTTAGCAAGCTGATTAGCTTTGTCCTGTTTGGCGCTAAAATCCTCCAACGCTTGCTGTTGCACCAGAAAGTATGCATCTGAATGCTCCAGGGACTTCCGCAGTCCTTCCGCTTCTTGTCGCAGCATAGCTGATCGATGTCTTTCAGCTTGTAGTTGAGACTCGAGAAATCGAACTGATTCAAACAGTGAGTTTGAATAGCTTGTGCAAGCGGTAGTGGCCAGTAACTCCAACACTAAACCAAGACAGGATGTGTCACTATCCTGAACCTTATCTGCATTACTTCCTTTACCGTTGCTTAATAAGGCACTCTTCCCTAATATTCTGTCAGCATTCTAAAAGAAGAAACAAGCAGACACATAACAAGTTTAGCATGTACTAGTATATGAAACTCATTTCGCTGAACCAGTTCATTAGTAAGGTGGACAGGATTAAACTACCAAGTCTTCTATTGCCAAGTACTAGTACATAATAAAAGCATCAAACAAACATATATCTATGTCCTATGGTTGCAATGGAATCTTTGAAAGTGCGTTATATCGACTAGAGGGGGGGGGGTGAATAGGCGATTTTTATGAAATTCTTCACTGAGGAATTTTCCAGTGAGGAAATTCCTTAGCGAAGAACTACTAGCAGCGGAATAAGTACTCAAAAGTAAACATAACAGAATACAAGCATAGTCATCATGATGCAATGAAGACAGGCACAGAGTACAGGAAGCGTAATCACAGGATAACACAGGACGAAGACAAACAGACTGAAGAAATTGAACTGAGTAAATTGAGAAAGTCTTCAGTCAAAGTCTTCAAACACAGATATGAACAAACACACAGCATAGTTATGAGGAAATGAAAGAGTTGAGGAAATAGAACCAGTAAGCTCGGTGAAGACAATGATTTGGTAGACCAGTTCCAACTGCTGTCTCAGTTGTACGTCTGGTTGGAGCGGCTGAGTATTTAAACTCGAGGACACACAGTCCCGGACACCCAGTCAAGGACACTTAGTCCAAGACATCCAGTCCTCACCGTATTCTCCTTGAACTAAGGTCACACAGACCTCGTCTAATCACTCGTGGTAAGTCTTCAAGCGACTTCCAAACCTTCACAAACTCGGTCACTCGGCGATCCACAATTCCTCTTGGATGCTCTAGATCATGACGCCTAACCGTTTGGAAGAAGCACAGTCTTCAAAGGTAACAAGCGTCGGATCCACTCAGGATCAATCTCTTCAGTGATGCTCAATCACTTGGGGTTTGTAGGTGTTTGGGTTTTGGGTTTTTGGTTTTACCTCACTTGATGATTTTCGCTCAAAGTCCTCGGAGGATGGGTTGCTCTCAAATGACAAGTGCCAGTTTCTCTCGGAGCAGCCAACCAGCTAGTGGTTGTAGGGGGCGGCTATTTATAGCCTAGGGAGCAGCCCGACATGATAAGACATAAATGCCCTTCAATGAAATGACCGTTAGGTGGATAGATATTTTGGGACAGCTGGCGCATAGCACAGCAACGGTCGGAATTTTGAGTAGAAAAATCCTCAGGGCTATCATGTTCCTCACTGTGTAGGCAATCCGCACTGGCGAAATCCTAACTCCTCAGTCAGGACAAATTCCTCAGAGACCAGAAGAGCTTCGTCTCTGTCGCTGAAGAAATTGACTTATCTGTAAGAGATTTCAAATGGCTTCACTCGAAGGGATTGGTAGGTGTAGGATTTTGAGTTGAGCATCATATGGAAAATTTTCCTTAGTATTTCCTCGACCCCCTTTAACAGTACGGTGTTTCCTATGACTCAAGAAAGAGAAAATGAAACTACGAAAACAAAAGTCTTCTCGCTTCATGTTCCTCGAAAGAATACCAAGTCTTCAAGGTCACACCAATTTCTTCACTTTCAAAGTCTTCAGAAAGTCTTCAGAATACCAAATTCTTCAGTCGAAGATATTCATTTTTAGGGGTCGACTTTTCCTGTAAATATCAAACTCCTCATAGACTTATAGACCTGTGTACACTCACACACGCATTAGTCCCTTAACCTATAAGTCTTCAATACACCAAAATCACTAAGGGGCACTAGATGCACTTACAATCTCCCCCTTTTTGGTGATTGACGACAATATAGGTTAAGTTTTCAACGGGGATAAACATATGAAGTGTAACTACTGATATTGAGGAATTTGATTGCAAGATATAGAAGAACTCCCCCTGAAGATGTGCATAGTGAGGAATTTGCTTTTGAAGCAATGCACACTTGAAGAGTTGAATCATGGAGATCTCCCCCTATATCTTGTAATTCATACATGCATTTAACATATAATATGAACAATTTGAAATGCATGATGAAATATGGTGCCTGATGAAATTCAGCATGCGTGCAATAATATTTAATGAGGAATAAGCATGCAGAATAGTGCATCAAGAGTATCAGAGCACAGTGCATCAAAAGTATCAGAGCACCATCGGGTTTAAGATTACAACTCGATCCAATAAAGTTTCAGAAGAACGAGAGTTGTAACTTAGCAAAAAACGCCATATAGTAGACCCGCTTGAAGACTAACTCATATTTCTCCCCCTTTGTCATCGAATGACCAAAAGGATCGAAAATGAGGACTAACGCCCCTAAAGATAATCATGTTGATGAAGGAGCGCCAGCGTTGTTGGGGTTGTTTGTTGATGTAGGGCCTGCCGCAGTGTCGTCCAAATCTTCATGTTCATCAGTGTCGCGTGATGAAGAAAATGAGCTGGCCACCAGAGAAGGAACTTGGACCTTCTTGAATTTCTTCGGTGGAGGTGCAGACCAGTCAAAATCTTCTTTGAGACCCATGTTCTTCAGATCTTCTTCACCATATAGATGTGACAGGATTGCCCAGGTGCGATCGAAGACTTGATGGAGGTAGTAGTGGTTTTTCTTCACTGCATTGTGTGTGGCAGTCATGTTGTGAAGAAGTGAACCAAACTGACGCTTAACCCATTTGTGATTTCGATCCACCTTCTGGTGAAGACTAAGCAGAAGTTCACGGTCAGTCATCACGCGCGGAGCAGTGGCTTGAGGAGTGGACTTAGGTGCATTGGCAGAGTCATGTGTGGCAGAGTCATCATTGGTGGAATAAGATGCAGCTTTGCGAAACTGACCATCCAATGGACGAATGCCTTCATCTATTACAGCTGGTGCCTTGCCCTTTCCATCAACTAAGGAATATGTCTGCTTGAGGACTTCAATTGGGGGCAAGTAGCTGAGGTGATTCTGGAAATCAGCTTTGTAGTTGAGTGAAGACCTTGTCCTGAGGAATTTCATAATCCAAGGTGCATAAGGCTTCAGCTCAAACGGAGACAGTGCAACATTGGCCATAGTCCTCATGAAGAAATCGTGATAATTGACAGGAATGCCATGAACGATGTTGAATACCAGATTCTTCATGATGCCAACAATTTCCTCATCAGATGAGTCGTGGCCTTTGATAGGACTGATTGTCCTCGTAAGAATACGATAGACAGTTTTGGGCACGTACAACAATTCCTTCACGAGGAATTTGGTTCTTGGTGCTTGACTGGTAGTCCAGAAACGCCTCTTCCTAATGCGAGCAGAGTCATATGGGTTGTAATCTTCGAAGAATACGTGCTCGCCGAAGAAATCATCAGCCTTGAACTTTTGCTTGCGTGAGAATGGATCCTTTGGCTTTGGCAGAGGAGTGTCAGTGAGTTGCATCACGACCTCAGGAATCTCAATCGCAGGTTCTTCAGGCTGAGGAAATTCTGGTTCCTCCTCAGTGGCAGTCTGCGTAGTTGGTTGTTCAGCAGCAGCAGTTTCATCAGCGCTAGTGGCTGGAATTTCCTCATGGACATATGTAGTGGGATGAGTTTCTTCAGAGCCCAGGTGAACAGTTTGTGTGGGGGACTGAGGAATTTGCTGTAGAGGGGTGAACATTGGAGAGTTTGGATGCTGACTTTCCCAGAATTCATCACTTATTACGGGTGTGGAGAAGCCAATGTCCACATCTTCAACTTCCATTTCTTCAACACCAGCCTCTTCAGTTGTGAACTGAGGCATAGGCAAGGAGATGATAGGTGTTGAAGGGATCGTATCCACTTCAATTTCTTCATCCAATGGTTCAGACGAAGCAGCAGAAGGAGTTTCTTCATCAGATCCGCTGGGGATCACATATTCTTCATCAACAGGAACAAGGTCCTTTGATGGCCTGGTTGAGATGGGAACAACATCAATCGGTTTTGCAAATGAGCTTGTCATAGGCTTCATTTTCTTCGGAGCTGAAGAATCTGAAGCAGCTGATGCTTTCCTTTTCTTCACTGCAGCACGCTCTGCAGCTTTGGTCTTCTTCACATCTGATGCAGATGGAAGGGTTGGAGTGGAAGTTGGTGCAGGAGCAGCTGAGGAATCTTGTTGATTTTCTTTAGGCACAATTGATGTAGTTGCCCTGCGTTCTTCAGTTTCTTCAGGCACACCACTAGTGGGTGCCCTGGCAATTTCTTCAGCGGTTGGAATGCAGTCATCAGCCCTGAAACTCACATTATCTTCAGCAGCCTGATTGTCATCAGCGGTGCTGGCATTTTCTTCAGTAGGCTGAGCAGATGCTTCAGCCTGAGGAATTTCCTGTTGCGTTGGGGCTGCAATATTTGAAGTGAAGTTATCCGCAAGTTTCACAAAACGAACCTTGGCTCCAAGCCAATTAGCGCGATATGCGTCAAAGTCATTACTGAGTTTCTTAATCTCAGTCTGAGTAGTGACAAGTTCTTCAGTTGTCATAGAGACAACATTTTTCTTCAGATAGCGCTCTTTCTTGTACTGCGCTTTCTTGATCTGCCTGGCCTTCTCAAATTTCTACTTTTCTTCTTGAATGAAGTGGGTCAGCATGTGACTCTGGCCAGGAGTCAGCTTGAAGTCAGGCAAGGGAGTGTTGGGGTCCTTGTGCCAATCATCAATGTAGTCGAGGATTAGTTTGTGATCCAAAAGCAGTGGCACCTCTGATCCTTTGGCTCTAGCAGCCCTGACTTGCCTGTCTCTGATGATTTCTACAAGTTCATCATCATCAGCTTCGTCTTCATCAGACGGCACTTGGAAAGCGACTTGCTTCTTTTGAGGACTTGGGCCTGGACCTCGTCCAGCAGTGGCCTTTGTCTTCAGTAGTGAGGGGCCAGCTGAGGAACTTGGTGCAGCTGAGGAACTAGCTGAGACACCTGAGGCAATGGAGATGCCGGCAGTCCTTTGGCACGAAGCGAGATGCACAGGTGCTGAGGATTTGGTCGAAACAGCCGAAGGCTTTGGCGGAGGAGCTGAGGACTTTGGAGGAACAGGAGCAGCATGAGGAATTGGCCGTGAGGGCTTTGATGATTCTGGCCGTGAGGGCATTGCTGATGAAGCACTTGGCTTGTGCGCAAGCTTCTTTGACATAGCCTTCTTTGGCTTGACAACAAAGGCCTCAACAGAGGCAGCAGCAGCGGCAGAGTCTTCATTGAATTTCCTCACTGCTTCTTTGGCTTGCTTAGCCAACTTGCCTTGGTGCTTGGCCCATTCATAAGGATAGTCCTCACCTCGCTTGAGGCTGGTGGGATCAGCAATTTGGCCAGGTGCCAGTGGTGCTCTTGGGCATGGAGGATTGAGTGCGAATTTCTTCACATACTTAGGAGTGACATATCTGTACTCCCTCCATTCTCTTGCCCATCTCCTCTCTATCTTCTGAATGCGCACTTTGCGCTCATTCCTGGTTTCCTCAGTAGGTGCACAGTACCCAGCATATATGTCATCAGGGATCTCAAACACTGTATTTACCTCAGGCCTCTTTCCTCCCTTTTGTGGCCTTTTACCATCAGCCATTTTCTTCAGTTGAGGAATTTTAACAATCGAATTCTCTGAAGAAGTATGCAACTTTTCTTCGAGGAATGCTGCAAATGAGTTAAGTTGATGAGAACCTAGTGATTCAGCAGCTGACATGTGTACCTGTGAACAGAGTATAGTTGCGAGGAATTTGGAGAGGTCATATGCGTTCTCAGAAGGTTTTTCAAAGAGAACAAGTTTGAGGAATTTGACCGGATGAGTCTTGAAGATTTTCACTAAGCGTTCTTTGTCTTAGGTTCCAGAGTTGTATAGATCGATGATCCACACAATTGAGGAATCTTGAAGAAAAATGATGCTTAGAGAAACGAATCAAGAACAGATGACTTTGTGAGGTGTTCAGTGTGTGAAGATATGAAGAAAAACACTTTTGAAGATTTTGTAGATAATCATTCGAATCAATGAGGGCAGTAAAAGTAACTTCTAATTACCCTGGACGAAGAACACGACGAACTAGAGTGAGGAGATGTGAAGTTCGTCTGTGCAGATCTTTCACGCCCTAACTTGGCGGAGGAAGTCGGCTACGGCGGCGGCGGAGTGAAGATGTCCGCGGTCGGCGCGATAACGTCGGCGACAAGGTCGAGGCAGTGAAGCTCTTCCTCACCGGCGGCGATGAAGTAGCGACGGCACTAGGGTTTGAGAAGCTCGAGCTGGAGAGAGAGGTCGAGCAGAGTAAAAGAAGTGAAGGAGGGAAGGAGGGGTATTTATAGCCACGGTGAAAAACTGCTCGCCCGAAGAAATTGGATGAACGTGCCCCTGACCCTTCTCATTCGCATGACATGTGTCACCCACGTAGTGAGAGGTGGATATCGTGTTAGATCGTGGATAAGTGTATCATGGATTGCGGACCGGTTTGAGCGGCAAGACCGAAAATTTCGATAAGATAGGTTTTAAAGTTCCGTTGGCAATTTCTTCAGCTGACAAGGACACAGTGAAGATTTTGAACGAGTTTCAAATAGAACGCACATGAAGAATTTGTGAACAGATTGGGTTGAGTATAGCATAGAGGGAAGTGTCCGATCACAGTCACTTAGCAGAAAACCAACTTGAAGAAATAGCAATAAGTGAATGCTGTAGAGGGCATAAACTCATATATATATATATATATATATATATATATATATATATATATATATATATATATATATATATATATATATATATATATATATATATATATATATATATATAGCCAATGAAGAAAAACGACGGAACCAGTGAAGACTATGCAAGGTTGAAGAATATGAATAATTTGAGGAATTTCAACTTTTGGTGGTGGCATGACCCACCGTATAAGAATGATGATTTCAGACACCGCGTACAATTATCATAGGGTTCTGAGAATCAAATTCTTCGTTAATTTCTTCACACTAATAGTGTTATTCTTCATTGATTGAAGAAAAACGTTTCTCATGTGTTGCACATCTAAGTCATCAATTTTGCATAAGTGTTAGGATGAGTATCCTTTTCATAGAACATTCGAAGATTCTAGGATATTTAGCTCACACCGCAACTTGCTAAATCTCTTCTCATCCAAGGGCTTTGTGAAGATATCGGCTAGCTGTTCTTCAGTCTTCACATGCTCAATAGAAATGTCGCCCTTCAACACATGATCACGAAGAAAATGATGACGAATCTGAATGTGCTTTGTCTTCGAGTGCTGAATTGGGTTGTGAGCAATCTTGATGGCACTCTCATTGTCACAGAAGAGAGGCACATTCTTCATGTTGACGCCATAGTCCTTGAGAGTTTGCTTCATCCATAGCAATTGGGCACAGCAAGAACCAGCGGCAATGTACTCAGCTTCAGCAGTAGATAGTGATACGCAGCTCTGTTTCTTCGAGGACCAACAGACCAAAGATTGTCCGAGGAAATGACATGTACCAGATGTTGACTTACGATCCACACGATCACTAGCATAGTCAGAGTCAGAATATCCAACAAGATCAAAAGCCGAGCCCTTGGGGTACCATAATCCAAGTGTTGGTGTGTGAGCTAGATATCGAAGAATATGCTTCACATCCTTATGGTGTGATTCCTTCGGTGCAGCTTGAAATCGGGCACACATGCAAACACTAAGCATTATATCTGGCCTAGATGCACATAAGTATAATAAGGAACCTATCATGGAGCGGTATACCTTATGATCGAAGTCAATAACATTTTCATCGGTGCACAGATGGCCATTTGTGGGCATAGGAATTTTGACGCCTTTGCAATCTTGCATGCCGAATTTCCTTAGTACATCCTTGAGGTATTTCTCCTGAGATATGAATATGCCATTGTGTTGTTGACGAATTTGAAGACCTAAGAAGAATTTCAACTCTCCCATCCTAGACATTTGATATTCTTCACTCATCATATGGGCAAATTCATCACTATAACGTTGGTTAGTACAGCCAAAGATAATATCATCAACATATACTTGGCACACAAACAATTCACCATCATAAGATTTAGTGAAAAGAGTAGGGTTGAGTGAACCGGGTTTGAAGCCTTTCTTCATGAAGAGTTCCTTCAAGGTATCATACCAAGCCCGTGGGGCCTGCTTGAGGCCATAGAGGGCCTTGTTGAGTTTGAAGACTTTGTCAGGATTCTTTGGATCTTCAAAACCTGGGGGTTGAGCAACATATACTTCTTCCTCAAGCTTACCATTGAGGAATGCACTTTTCACATCCATTTGATACAAAGTGATATCATGATGGTTAGCATAAGCAAGTAATATGCGAATAGCCTCAAGTCTAGCAACAGGTGCAAAAGTTTCATCGAAATCAATTCCTTCAACCTGTGTGTAGCCTTGAGCTACAAGCCGTGCCTTATTCCTCACCACAAGGCCATTTTCATCTTGCTTGTTGCGGTAGATCCACTTTGTGCCGATGATATTGTGCTTTCGAGGATCTGGACGTTTGACCAGTTCCCAGACATTGTTAAGCTCAAACTGATGTAATTCCTCTTGCATGGCCTGAATCCGCTCAGGCTCCAGAAATGCTTCATCTACCTTAGTGGGCTCTGTAATAGAGACAAAAGCATACTACCCACAAAAGTTAGACAAATGTGAAGCTTTTGAGCGTGTGAGAGGACCTGGCGCTTTGATGTCATTGATGATCTTTTCAACTTGCACTTCTTTTGCAATGCGAGTATGAGCTGGTTGTCGTTGAAGAATTTGATCAGCGTTTTCTTCAACACCATTTTCTTCAGCATTTTCTTCAGGTGCATTAGCTCGACGTTCTTCATGTTCTAGAATGAATTCTTCAACAGATTCTTCAGTAGGAATGACATCCTCAGTAGCCTTGAACTTGATAGTTTCCTTAGGTGCTGGTTCATCTATCACAGTAGGTAGGTGCTCTTTTTGCGAGCCTTTAGTTTCATCGAACCGCACATCTACAGTTTCAACAACTTTGTGAAGAACGTTGTTGAAGACTCTGTAGGTGTGCGAGTCCTTTCCGTAACCAAGCATAAAACCTTCATGTGCTTCCGGTGCAAATTTTGAGTTGTGATGAGGATCTCTAATCCAACATTTAGCACCGAAGACTTTGAAATAACTTACATTGGGTTTCTTATCAGTGAGGAGTTCATAGGCAGTCTTTTTGAAGAATTTGTGAAGATATACTCTGTTGATGATTTGGCACGTAGTATCAATTGCCTCAGTCCAGAAACGACGAGGCATTTTGTATTCATCAAGTATAGTGCGAGCCATCTCAGCAAGAGTCCTGTTCTTGCGCTCCACGACGCCATTCTGCTGAGGAGTGTAAGGAGCAGATAAATCATGAGTAATACCAAGTTCATCAAGATAGTCATTGAGACCAGAATTCTTGAACTCAGTGCCATTGTCACTTCTGATGTGCTTGATCTTCACACCAAAGTTGGTTGAAGCCCTCGAGGAAAATCGTTTGAAGACTTCCTGCACTTCATGTTTGTAAGCAACAAGGTGTACCCATGTGTAGCGAGAATAGTCATCAAAAATAACAAAGCCATATTGAGATGCTTCATTTGAAATAGCAGAATAATGATTAGGACCAAAGAGATCCATGTGAAGAAATTCAAATGGGCGAGTGGTGGTCATGATAGTCTTTGCTGGATGCTTGGCCTTAGTCATCTTTCCAGCTTCACAGGCTCCGCATAGGTGATCCTTGAGGAATTTGACATTCTCGATGCCAATGACATGCTTCTTCTTCGCAAGCGTGTGCAAATTCCTCATGCCTGCATGACCAAGTCGTCGATACCAGAGCCAGCCTTCTGAAGCTTTTGCAAGTAAGCACACGGCTGGTTGTGGTCCTGTAGAGAAATCAACAATATACAGGTCTCCTCTCCTAAAGCCTTCGAAGACTTTGGAATTGTCAGCTTCCATAACCACAACACAATGGTACTTGCCAAAGACAACAACCATATCAAGATCACAAAGCATTGAGACAGACATAAGGTTGTATCCTAAGGACTCAACAAGCATGATTTTGTCCATGTGTCGATCCTTTGTAATCGCAACCTTACATAGACCCAATACCTGACTTTTGCCTTTGTCAGCAAAGATGATATGCTTCAGATGCGATGAAGATAATGGAGCATCCATCAATAGATTCTTGTCACCAGTCATGTGGTTTGTACATCCACTATTGAGGACCCACTCAGTGGCTTTGGGTTGATCATCCTGCAGATGAATTAGTGCAGCTTACAAACTCATATACTTCATCAGTGAAGAATATGACATCAATTCATCAGATCAATTTCATCAAGTAAAAGAACTAATAACGCAATATGAGGACATGAGAAATGAAAGTTCATTTCTTCATGGTTAGCCTGCGTCCTTTCAGGCATGCTCAGGTCTCCAGCAAATTCTTCTGACGATTATGTGCGTCTGGAGACCTGACCCTGCAGAAGAGATTAGTTATTTTTCTTCAGCACCCACATCTAAAGGGGTGGCAAAGAGTTCATCATTTTGTGAGCTCCATACGAGAAGGATGGCATAGAAGCCAGTCCATTTCGTTTCACATAAGAGGGGTTAGAGTAAGCATAAGAGTATGCAGAGAAATTCTTCGAGGACTTATGGGCATAATGATTTGAAGAATAATGCATATATCCATAATCCTTAGATCTTCCCTATGAAACAGACGGGTTAGCACGATGATGTTCATATGAGGACTTTGATCCATATGAGGAATTTGGTCTGTATGAGGAATTTGATCTGGGGTTCCTATTCTTCACTGGTGGTGTCATGATGACATTCACCTGAAGATTTTGAAGACATCTTTTGGGAACCCAGATTTTCTGCATAGGGTAGCCGGTCCTGCAGTTAGTGCCAACATATCTCGCAAATACTTCACCATTTTGATTTTTGAATAGCTTATAGTTGGAGTTAATTGACTCATCATCAGAATGAGGAGATTCACATGCAAATCCAGATAAGTTAGATGGATCAACTGGAGGTCCCTTTGCAGCAACCCATGTAGTTTTGGGGTACTGCTCATGCTTCCAATATGTACCATCAGCATTGAGTTTCCTCTCAAAGGCGATACCCTCTTTCCTAGGGTTCCTGTTGAGGATCTACTTTTTAAGCACATCACAAAGAGCCTGATGCCCTTTAAGGCTTTTGTACATGCCTGTCGTGTACAATTCCTTCAGCCCTGCATTGTCTGTGATACTAGCAATGTCCTCAGATGAAGAATTAGTGATAGTAGAGGCATGTGAAGAATTCGAAACATTAGCAGCATTTGAACATTCAGGTGAAGAATTAGTCGATTCACGTTCAATGCACTTCAAGCATGGTGGAACAAATTCTTCCTGAGAAGCGCTGATTTGTTGAGCAAGTAATGAATCACGCTCCTTCTGAAGATCTTCATAACTCACTCTTAGATTCTCATGGTCTTGCTTTCTTTGAAGAAATTCATAAGAAAGCTTCTCATGATCCGATAAGAGAGTGTTATGATGACTTTGAAGTTTGTCAAGGTTGGACTGAACTCTCTGAAGACTTTCAGTCAAAGTTTCAGTGCGATCCATTTCTTCACCCAACATATCATCACTTTTATTTAGCATGTTTTGAACCTTTTCTAAAGCCCTTTGTTGTTTTATAGCAATCTTAGCAAGTTTAGAATAGCTAGGCTTAAGATTTTCATCAGATTCATTCTCACTTGATTCAGAGGAGGTATATTTGAGTACCTTGGCACCCTTTGCCATGAAGCAATAGGTGGGAGCGTAGTCATCATCGCCTTCATTAGCCTTGTTGGTGAGGTCATTTTCTTCAGTGTTGAAGATAGACTTGCTGACGAATGCAGTAGCGAGAGCAAGGCTCGCCACTTCGGATTCAGACTCCTCAGATGACTCCTCTTCCTCATTTTCTCCAGATTCAGCCTCAGAGTCCATTTCCTTGCCAATGAATGCCCTGGCCTTCTTGGAGATGCTCTTCTTGTGATATGAAGGCTTGGAGGATTTTGATGATGATGATTTTGTGGATTTCTTCTTTTTCTTCATATCATCATAACTGTAATCCTTGTATTTCTTCTTCTTTGATTCCTTTTCCCACTAAGGACAATCTTGAATGAAATGTCCAGGTTTCTTGCATTTATGACAGAGCCTCTTCTTGTAATCACTGATGAGTAATCATTGCTCCTTGAGGATCTTCCAAGGTGACCACGTCTTGACAACTTTTGGAACTTCTTCATGAGCAGAGCCAGATCATGGCTCAGTTCTTCAGGATCACCAAGGCTGCTACCAGAGTCTTCATCTTCGGACTCAGATACTGCCTTGGCCTTCAGTGCACGAGTTCTGCCATAGCTTGAACCATAGAGATCTCTCTTTTCAGCAAGTTGGAACTCATGAGTATTTAGCCTCTCGAGAATATCAGCGGGATCAAGTGACTTGTAATCAGCACGTTCTTGTATCATCAATGCCAGAGTGTCAAATGAGGAATCAAGCGATCTCAGCAATTTCTTCACCACCTCATGGTCAGTGATGTCAGTGGCACCAAGTGCTTGAAGCTCATTTGAGATGTTAGTGAGGCGATCGAAGGTTTGTTGAACATTTTCATTGTCGAGTCTTTTGAAGCGGTTGAAGAGATTGCGAAGAACATCAACTCGAGAGTCATGCTGAGTTGAGACTCCTTCATTCACTTTGGACAACCTGTCCTAGATAAGCTTCGCTGTTTCCAAAGCACTCACTCTGCCATACTGTCCTTTGCTCAGATGGCCACATATGATATTCTTCGCTTGAGAGTCGAGTTGCTTGAATCTCTTCACATCGGCAACATTCAGAGAAGGTGTGACTGAGGGAACACCATTTCCCACAACATACCAGAGATCGTTATCAATTGCTTCAAGATGCATTCACATCTTATTCTTCCAGTAGGGGTAGTCCGTCCCATCGAAGGTAGGACACCCAGCAGAGACCTTGATCATACCTGCAGTCGACATAACTAAAACTCCAGGCGATTAAACCAAAATCACACAAAACAAGGGAGTACCTTGATCTGATACCAATTGAAAGTGCGTTATATCGACTAGAGGGGGGGGTGAATAGGCGATTTTTACGAAATTCTTCACTGAGGAATTTGCCGGTGAGGAAATTCCTTAGCGAAGAACTACTAGCAGCGGAATAAGTACTCAAAAGTAAACATAGCAGAATACAAGCATAGTCATCATGATGAAATGAAGACAGGCACAGAGTACATGAAGCGTAATCACAGGATAACACAGGACGAAGACAAACAGACTGAAGAAATTGAACTGAGGAAATTGAGGAAGTCTTCAGTCAAAGTCTTCAAACACAGATATGAACAAACACACAGCACAGTTATGAGGAAATGAAAGAGTTGAGGAAATAGAACCAGTAACCTTGGTGAAGACAATGATTTGGTAGACCAGTTCCAACTGCTGTCTTAGTTGTACGTCTGGTTGGAGCGGATGAGTATTTAAACTCGAGGACACACAGTCTCGGACACCCAGTCAAGGACACTTAGTCCAAGACACCTAGTCCTCACTGTATTCTCGTTGAACTAAGGTCACACAAACCTCGTGAATCACTCGTGGTAAATCTTCAGGCGACTTCCAAACCTTCACAAACTCGGTCACTCGGTGATCCACAATTCCTCTTGGATGCTCTAGACCATGACGCCTAACCGTCTGGAAGAAGCATAGTCAAAGGTAACAAGCATCGGATCCACTCAGGATCAATCTCTTCAGTGATGCTCAATCACTTGGGGTTTTTAGGTGTTTGGGTTTTGGGTTTTTGGTTTTTCCTCACTTGATGATTTTCGCTCAAAGTCCTCGGAGGATGGGTTGCTCTCAAATGACAAGTGTCAGTTTCTCTCGGAGCAGCCAACCAGCTAGTGGTTGTAGGGGGCGGCTATTTATA
Organism: Triticum monococcum; assembly: GCA_034509565.1. Classification (NCBI taxonomy): domain Eukaryota; kingdom Viridiplantae; phylum Streptophyta; class Magnoliopsida; order Poales; family Poaceae; genus Triticum; species Triticum monococcum. The sequence goes on along the minus strand of CM067842.1, from coordinate 676,048,738 downwards.
GCCTAGGGAGCAGCCCGACATGATAAGACATAAATGCCCTTGAATGAAATGACCGTTAGGTGGATAGATATTTTGGGACAGCTGGCGCATAGCATAACAACGGTCGAAATTTTGAGTAGAAAAATCCTCAGGGCTATCATGTTCCTCATTGTGTAGGCAATCCGCACTGGCGAAATCCTAACTCCTTAGTCAGGACAAATTCCTCAGAGACCAGAAGAACTTCGTGTTTGTCACTGAAGAAATTGACTGATCTGTAAGAGATTTCAAATGGCTTCACTCGAAGGGATTGGTAGGTGTAGGATTTTGAGTTGAGCATCATATGGAAATTTTTCCTTAGTATTTCCTCGACCCCCTTTAACAGTACGGTGTTTCCTATGACTCAAGAAGAGAAAATGAAACTATGAAAACAAAAGTCTTCTCGCTTCATGTTCCTCGAAAGAATACCAAGTCTTCAAGGTCACACCAATTTCTTCACTTTCAAAGTCTTCAGAATACCAAAGTCTTCAGTCGAAGATATTCATTTTTAGGGGTCGACTTTTCCTGTAAATATCAAACTCCAAATAGACTTATAGACCTGTGTACACTCACACACGCATTAGTCCCTTAACCTATAAGTCTTCAATACACCAAAATCACTAAGGGGCACTAGATGCACTTACAATCTTAAATTAGAACAATTGTTCTTCAGGTTTAGGCACTTGTTCTACATGAACAGAGTACAGTAAGATGCAAGAATATAATACTTAAAAAATAGAAAATGAGCTCATAGACCTTACCACATTCTTGGTTCGGGACCAGTACAGAACAAGGCGTTCCTAGTCATCGTCCAGTTAATGTGTCTCAGGAGAACATAAGGGAATTTGATGAGTTTCTTTGCCGGTGAAGTACGTTTTCTTCAGGTAATTCTGATATTGCCACCAAGAATTCTTGAAGATAGAAGAGGTATTAGCACAGTTTACCTCATCCTGAGTTTCCAAATCGGTCCTTCTCTATAGAGAAAAATGGGAAAATTTGATGTATTATAACCATCATGGAGGTAGCATGTATGGGACGAAGCAAAGTAATTGCCATGAATAACATTACTTACACATAACTCCTGGACAAACACCTGCAACCGGCATTTTCCTTCATCTTCAGTATAATATTTCCAAGATGGGAAGATACACACATACGATTTAACAACATCAAATGCGATAGATGCTAAACTACGACTAGCTGGTTGTGCTTTCTCCACAGGAATAGGCGTACTAACTGGTGGAGTTGGGGTTCACCGTGATAGTACTGGCCCTTTGGGCACTGGAGCTGCCTTACTAACTACTCTTGTTTGGGAGCTCTGTGGTGGAGATGGTGCTGTGTCAACAGGAACTGGGTTACTATCGGCTGGGGTTAGATTGGGTGAAGCTGGTTCTCTGTCCATCGTAGTAGGGGTACAATCTGCGAGAGTTTGGTTTATGTGTGGTAGGGCTGGTTCTTGTGCATGTACAACCGGGGTGCTATCTCCACCAAGAGTTAGCACTGTTTTATTTGAAGACCGTGTTTTTAGTCCGCTAGGTACTGGCATCACCCGCTCCAATTCTGTAACATCCCAAATTTTCAATTTGGAATGTTATACATTAGATCATCTATGCATAACATATTTTATTTTGCATTTTGGTTGATCCTAGAAATTTCTACGCAACTCAAGGACCCACGGAGAGAGTTGGGGATTTCATTATTTTCATATTTGAGTTTTCTCAAATTTTGAGAATATGATCATTTGATTTTATTTATTTTATCATCAATTATTTCTATTACAAAAATATGAGAGAGGGAGTAAAATGAATTTCCCAAAATAAAGAAATATTGAGGATTTAATAATAAAATCAAATAACATTTTATTTTGGAGTTTTTTGTTATTTTATTTGAATTTAGGAAAAATGTGCATTTTTCAAAATTGCATTTAGGTCCCAAATAAATGTTCACCTTGTGCGGCTTGATTTTAGAAGCCCGTGAAAATTTATTTCGGAATTTTTGGAGTCCGTTTAGTATTTCTTTTTATTTTTCTTTTGCGTGTAATTATTTAAAAAAACGCGCACCGACCTAGGGCCGTGTCCGACTAGGACTCCCGGCCCGTTAGGCTATATATAGCCGGGGGAGGCCCAGCCGAAACCCTAGCCAGCCCCACGCCGCCCCAGCCCCGCCGCCGCCGCCCCGCCGCCAGACACCGCCGCTGCCTCGTTTTCCGCACTGTTTTTTTTATTTTATTTTCAAAAAACCATTCGGTTTTTCTGTAGGTTTTTTAGGTATGGTTTTTTAAATAGATTGGTTTTCCGATTTATTTAAATAGCGAGCGTTCGTCCGTTCATTCGTTCCAGCGAACGTTCGTCGTTTTTCCTTTTCTCGGATTAAATCCGCAATTTTACTGATCACGATTCCTGATCCGATTTTCTTTTTAGTATAACTTTTCGCTCGTTTATCGGAATCAGGCGATTCAAGCGCCTGGAGTTTCGTCTCGAAACCCTCTATCCATTTAACCAACTTAAACAAGATTTTGCTACTGTAAAAATTGCCCTAGATCCAAATTACTAGAACGAAGTTGTTTTCTTTCGCCGTTTGACTTTCGTTGCTTCGTTCGATTTGATTCTTTTTGCAAACCGGAGTTCTTAAGTTGAACCTTCTGGTTAGATCTCTTATTTGAGTTTTACCTGTGCATTAGATGAGTACTTATTGTATGCTTGTTTGTTTGTCTGCGATAGAATACCCGGAGTGCGCCGCTTGTTATTTCGAATCGCTAGGTTTCCCGGATCATCAGCAAGGCAAGTAACACTTTGATCATACCTTTTCTACTACCCAGTTTTATTGCATTAGATCAAATCCTCACACAATGCATGATTAGGATCTAATTAAATTGTGGGATGGGAAGTAGTTGAGGTAGTACCTATTACTTGTTTATTATCAAACCTTTGGGAGTTATTTCCGCGTTTGCTTATTTTGCCATGCTATGCTAGTAGATGTGGATTGGGTGAGTGATATCCATGACAGATGTGAGTTTTGTTAATTAATGGTTTATCTAAGGTGGCAACTTAAACACACATCTGGGTGGATTGAGGCACCTGGGTATTCCAGGACTTGCCTGTTTTCTTTTGGACCGCCACCCAGGCTCAAAGGGATCATGAGATTTTTCATGCTAGAAATTTCCGTGTGCAGCCACAAGCTATTATGGGCTCTAGCATAGTTGACTAAGTCATGCGAACTCTTACAGTGGTAGACTAGCATATGTAGGGGATGTAGGTGGTACGGTCTACCCGATCGTAAGGTGCTAGCGCTTCTGAAAGACTATGTCTCGGTCATCCGTCTTCTCAAACACCTTGTAGTGTGAGAAACCAAACGGAGGCGATCGAGTCTTGTGGGGAAAAGTGCGCAAACCTCTGCAGAGTGTAATAAACTAATCATGATTAGCCGTGTCCCTGGTTATGGACATCTTGAGTATCTAGTACCTGGATTATCATGTGAATCTCAACATGTTACCCTAAATTAATTTTGTTGGGCTTTGTTTAATGATGTTACTTAATTGGGATTGAGAATGCTGTCAACCATTCTCAATGTTTAACAACTACCATGGTAGTAATTAAATTTATTCCTTTGAAGTAGGGAAAAATTGGCTTTACGCAAAACTGTAACCATAGAGCTTTCCACCAGCCAAATATGCATATAGCATAGCTGTTTCGTTCCATTACTCTCTATGTGTTACCTTGCCAGCATATTCCATGTGCTGACCCGTTTTGGGCTGCAACGTTAATGTTGCAGACTTTTCAGACGATGATTAAGGAGTTTTTAGGTCGTGGTTCTATACCCAGTGATGCCGTTGGAGTTGATGGACTCACTTGTCTTCCAAGCCTTCCGCTGTTATCGTTATTAGATGGCCTTAAGTCGTATTTATTGTAATAAGTTCTCTATTGAGACCCTTGATGTAATAAGTGTGTGATTGCTACTCTGTTATAAATCCTCCGAGTACTGTGTGGTGTTAGCATTACTGATCCAGGGATGACACTGAAGCACAGCGATCAGACTGTTTGAGGTCTGGTCGCTATAGAGATGGTATCAGAGCACACGCTGACTGTAGGACACGACCACTAAGCTACAGACCTAGATCACTCTCTTCTCTTCTGACCTCTCATCTTTTCTACTCTTTAGGATGGCGGATGCAAGGAACAAGTTCACGCAACCGGATGAAGATACACCCTTTGGATGTCACTTGAAGGAAGTCACTAGATACCTGAACATAGGAGTACCAAGCTTCACCGGAACCTACAACGCCACTTTACCTGAAGAAGAGCGCTGGATGATTCAAGTTCAAGTTCCAGGAAGGACGTTCATGCCAGTCACTGAGCCCATAGAGTTTTCTTTTGATGCACCAACTTGGAATCTAGGAAAGAGCATGGCCGCACACATCGCCATGGGACGCATTGGAGAAGTCTACCGCAAGGATCTCAAGGATACTATCTACCAGATTTGTGGGTGCCGAGATGAACACTGGGAGATGATCAGCACCAGGAAGGATAGATCAATCGCAGCTTTTATCCAGGAGTTAAACCAGCACATTCGACGACAGGAGAACCAGATGTGTGCCGACATGATAGATCTGAAGAAGGCCAAGACTAGAATCAAGGAACTGGAGGAGGAACTCAAGGCTACACGTGAAGATTATGAAGAAGAAATTGAAGTATTGGTGGAGAAGAATGACGACCTGATCAAGAAGATTGGAATATTTATGGGAGGCCCTACGCCAGTAGAGGAAGACGAAGAACCCAAGGAGATTAGCCCGGAAGACTACATCATCATCGATGACACTGACTCGGACCCAGACGAAAGCAATGATGACTATGTTGATGAAGCTGGAGCAGATATCATGGAGTCTGCAACCGAAGAATATTTCTAGTAGACCACCTCATCAGTAGTAGTAGTCCACCATGTAAATACAGTAGTCCGAGCACTTTTTGCGATAGTTAGATCGATTGTATGCCCTTGTTTGATTGAATGAAGTGAATTGTTTGTTTTTGCCTCATGTGCATATGGGTAGTGTTTTCTCTTTAGACCCCCTCTATTCTTAGATCTCATCTTTTCTAAACCCTCAGATGCCTCCGAGACGTGACCCCAGATTTGCCTTTCCACCGGAGCTCACTCAGTTGATCCAGTAGCAGAACACATTGATGCACTTACTAGTCCAGAATCAGAATCAGGGGAACAACAACAACAACCCACCACCACCACCACCACCTGTTGATCACTTAGCCCGTTTTCTTAGGCTGAATCCGCCGGTGTTTTCTAGTAGCACCGAGCCGATAGTAGCAGATGATTGGCTCCGCAAGACAGCTAGGGAGTTGACCACAGCAGGATGCATAGATGAAGAGAAGGTGAAGTTTGCCGCACATCAGCTCGAAGGACCCGCATCATCATGGTGGGAGAATTTCACAGCCACTTTCCCTGACAACACTGTCACTTGGGACCAGTTTCAGCAGTCTTTTTGTACTGCCCATGTTTCAGCAGGAGCTATGGCCATGAAGAAGCGTGAGTTTCGCAACTTGCGCCAAGGAGGACGGACAGTTGGTCAGTATGTGGAGGACTTTAGTAAGTTAGCATGTTATGCCCCAGATGACGTCGCTACTGATGCAGCTAAGCAGGAGAAGTTTCTGGAAGGACTGAATGATGAGTTGAGCATGTAGTTGATGGTAGCCACCTTCAACAACTACCAGGAGTTGGTAGATCGTGCTCTTATGATTGAAGGGAAGTAGCAGCAAATTGAGAATCGCACGAGGAAGTATGGACAAGGAAAGTACACTTCAGGAGCTCAGCAGAAGCCACGTTTTACCCCTAGACCGGGAGGACATTTTCAGCATACCCATGGAGGAGGTAGCTCGCACAATCACAATGGCACCAGGAATGGTAATGGGAATGGAGGAAGCAATGGCCAGAATCGCACCAACCCATCAACCCCAGCCAAGAAGGACCCGAGCCAAGTCACTTGCTTTAAGTGTTCGAAGACCGGACATTATGCCAATGAATGTCCTGAAATACAAAATGGAAATAGCAATGGAAGTTCTGGGAAAAAGCCGAACCCTTTCAACAGGGGACAGGTGAACCACGTTAGCGTGGAGGAGGTTGAAGCTCAGCCTGATGTAGTAATAGGTAAGTTTTTGGTTAAGTCATTTACTGCACTCGTTCTTTTTGATACTTGTGCATCGCATTCATACATCTCAAGGGGATTTGTGGATAAGTATAACCTACCAACCCAAGCCCTTAGGTCACCCATGTTAGTAACATCGACTGGAGCAGAATATATGGCTAGTCTATGGTGTGATCGGTTACCATTAAGGATTGGTAACTATGTTTTCCCCTCAGACATAATAGTATTGGAATCTCAAGGATTGGATGTGATATTAGGCATGGATTGGTTATCAAAGTATGAAGGGAATATTGAATGTGCTAGTAAGTCAATTTTGCTTACCACCCAGGAAGGAGAAGGATCAAGTATGTATCCCGACATGTGCCGAAGAGGACTCAAGTAAATTGCTTAATAGGAGTTGTGCAGGAGGAAGTACCAGTGGTAAGGGATTTCCCTAAAGTATTTCCAGAAGAGTTCCCAGGCATGCCACCGGATAGAGATATTGAGTTTTTGATTGAGCTATTGCCAGGCACCGTGCCAATATCAAAGACCATATAGGATGCCAGCAAAGGATTTGGTGGAAATTAAGAAGCAGATTAAGGAGTTACTGGATAAGGGATATATTCGCCCAAGTTCTTTGACTTGGGGATCGCCAGTACTTCTAGTGGAGAAGAAGGATGGATCGTTAAGGATGGTTGTTGATTATCGAGGATTGAATGAAGTAACGATCAAGAACAAGTACCCACTACCAATGATCAATGATATGTTTGATCGATTGCAAGGAGCTAAGGTATTTTCCAAGATCGATCTGTGATCAGGATACCACCAGTTGAAGATTCGAGAACAGGATATTCCTAAGACAACTTTTACCACCAGGTATGGGCTGTACGAGTATACCGTTATGTCATTTGGTCTGACAAACGCACCTGCCTATTTTATGAACATGATGAACAAAGTATTTATGGAGTTTTTGGATAAGTTCATCGTAGTGTTCATTGATGATATCCTGGTTTATTCGAAGAATGAAGAGGAGCATAAGGAGCATTTGCGTTTGGTACTTGGATAGCTCAGAGAACATCAATTATATGCCAAGTTTAGCAAATGTGAGTTTTGGTTGAAGGAAGTAGGATTTCTTGGACACGTTATATCCGGAGAAGGAATAGCAGTAGATCCCGCTAAAGTTGATACCGTGACTAAATGGGAAGCACCGACCACGGTTGGAGAGATACGGAGTTTTCTTGGACTCGTAGGATACCACCGGAGATTTATTGAGAATTTCTCAAAGATTGCGAAGCCTATGACGGAGTTGTTGAAGAAAGATACCAAGTTCATATGGATGGAGGAATGTGAGGCTAGTTTCCAGGAGTTGAAGAAACGTTTGGTTACCTCACCAGTGTTGATTTTGCCAGACCAGACCAAGGATTATGAGGCGTACTACGACGCTTCATGTCGAGGACTTGGAGCAGTGCTTATGCAGGAAGGGAGAGTTGTTTCATATGCCTCAAGACAACTGAAGCCTCATGAGTTGAATTATGCCACACATGATTTGGAGTTAGCAGCCGCAGTGCATGCTTTGAAAACATGGAGACATTTCCTCATTGGAAACCATTGCGAGGTGTATACGGATCATAAGAGTTTGAAGTACATTTTCACACAGAAGGAGTTGAACCTCAGACAAAGGAGATGGTTGGAGCTCATCAAGGATTATGATATGAAATTGCATTATCACCCCGGGAAGGCTAATGTAGTAGCTGACGCATTAAGCCGTAAGAGCCATGTCAATACATTAATGACGGGTGAAATACCCAAGGAGTTAGCAGAAAATCTTCGTGAACTATGTTTGGAAATAGTTCCAAGAGGCTATGTAGCAGCATTGGAGATTCAGTCTACATTGATGGATAAAATCAGAGAAGCTCAGAAGACTGACAAAGAGATTGCCGCTATAAAGGAGAAACTGAGCAAAGGAAAAGCTAAAGGATTTCGTGAGGATGAGCACGACACCCTATGGTTTGAAGATCGGGTTTATGTGCCCAATGACCCGGAGATTAGGAAGTTGATTCTGCAAGAGGCACACGATTCACCATATTCGATTCACCCAGGAAATACCAAGATGTATTTGGATTTGAAGGATATTTTCTGGTGGACTGGAATGAAGAAGGATATTGCGGAGTATGTAGCAGTTTGTGATGTACTCCCTCCGTCCTTGAAAGAGTGTGCTTCCAACTTTGTTGGAAAGTCAATTTTTTTTACAGTTGACCGTATTTATATAATAATAGACCAACATTTATGCCATCAAATTAGTAGCATTAGATTCATGATAAAATATATTTCCGTCATATACCTATTTGGTTTCATCAGCATTGACATATTTTTGCACAAACTCGGTCAAACTTTGAGATAGTTTGACCCTCCAACAAAGTTGGAAGTACACTCTTTAAAGGACGGAGGGAGTATGTCAGAGAGTAAAGGCAGAGCATCAGAAGCCAGCAGGATTGCTACAACCATTGCCGATACCTGAATGGAAGTGGGATAAGCTAGGCATGGATTTCATCACGGGATTGCCCAGGACTCGTTCAGGCTATGACTCGATTTGGGTTGTAGTTGATCGATTGACGAAAGTAGCTCATTTCATCCCAGTAAAGACCACTTACACCAGTGCTAAGTTGGCAAAGATATACATGACCAGGATCGTATGTTTGCATGGAGTTCCAAGGAGTATCGTATCAGATAGAGGAACCCAGTTTACCTCAAAGTTCTGGAAGCAGTTGCACGAAACTTTGGGTACCGGGCTAGAATTCAGTACAACTTTTCATCCACAGACAGATGGACAGACCGAGAGAGTCAATCAGATTTTGGAGGATATGCTGAGAGCTTGTGCGCTAGATTACGGATCTAGTTGGGACGACAATTTGCCATATGCAGAGTTCTCTTACAACAACAGTTACCAAACCAGTTTAAAGATGGCCCCTTTCAAAGCCTTGTACGGAAGGAGGTGCAGGACACCGTTGTCGTGGGACGAAGTTGGAGACCGCCAGTTGTTTGGACCTGACTTGATTAAGGAGTCTGAACAGAAGGTGAAATTGATTTGCGATAGGCTCAAGGTAGCACAATCCAGGCAGAAGAGTTATGTAGATTCTAAACGCAAGGAGACAATTTATGAAGTCGGAGATAGAGCTTATCTTCGAGTATCACCACTTCGGGGAACAAAGTGTTTTGGAGTTAAAGGAAAGTTAGCGCCACGATTTGTAGGACCATATCGAGTTTTGGAGCGTATGGGAGAAGTGGCCTACAAGTTGGAATTGCCCGAAGGATTGTCAGGAGTTCATGATGTGTTCCACGTTTCCCAGTTGAAGAAGTGCCACGCGGAGATGGCTGACATACCCTTGAGAGACACCGTGCCATTGGAAGCAATTCAGTTGGATAACGATTTGACCTATGAGGAGAAACCAATTAAGATTCTCGAGTTTGCCAGTCGAGTCACTCGCAGCAAGGTTATCAAGTTTTGCAAAGTTCAGTGGAGCCACCACACGGAGGATGAAGCCACCTGGGAGCAAGAGGAAGATTTGCTTAAGGACCACCCTCACCTATTTTCTATCCAACCCGAATCTCGAGGGCGAGATTCATCTTAAGGGGGGTAGGTTTGTAACATCCCAAATTTTCAATCTAGAATGTTATACATTAGATCATCTATGCATAACATATTTTATTTTGCATTTTGGTTGATCCTAGAAATTTCTACGCAACTCAAGGACCCACGGAGAGAGTTGGGGATTTCGTTATTTTCATATTTGAGTTTTCTCAAATTTTAAGAATAGGATCATTTGATTTTATTTATTTTATCATCAATTATTTCTATTACAAAAATATGAGAGAGGGAGTAAAATGACATTCCCAAAATAAAGAAATATTGAGTATTTAATAATAAAATCAAGTAAGATTTTATTTCGGAGTTTTTCGTTATTTTATTAGAATTTAGGAAAAAAGTGCGTTTTTCCAAATTGCATTTAGGTCCCAAATAAATGTTCACCTTGTGCGGCTTGATTTTAGAAGCCCGTGAAAATTTATTTCGGAATTTTTGGAGTCTGTTTAGTATTTTTTATTTTTCTTCTACATGTAATTATTTTAAAAAAACGCGCACCGACCTCGGGCCGTGTCCGATTAGGACTCCCGGCCCGTTAGGCTATATATAGCCGGGGGAGGCCCAGCCAAAACCCTAGCCAGCCACAAGCCGCCCCAGCCCTGCCGCCGCTGCCGCCCCGCCGCTGGACGCCGCACGCCGCCCGAGGTCCGCTGCCGCCTCGTTTTCCGCGCCGTTTTTTTATTTTTTTCGAAAAACTGTTCGGTTTTTCCGTCGGTTATTTTAGGTTCGGTTTTTTAAATAGATCGGTTTTCCGGTTTATTTAAATAGCGAGCGTTTGTCCGTTCGTTCGTTCTAGCAAACGTTCGTCGTTTTTCTTTTTCTCGGATTAAATCCATGAATTTTTTGATCGCGATTCCTGATCCGATTTTCTTTTTAGTATAACTTTTCGCTCGTTTATCAAAATCAGGCGATTCAAGCGCCCGGAGTTTTGTCTCGAAACCCTCTATCCGTTTAACCAACTTAAACAAGATTTTGCTACTGTAAAAATTGCCCTAGATCCAGATTACTAGAACGAAGTTGTTTTCTTTCGCTGTTTGACTATTGTTGCTTCGTTCGATTTGATTCTTTTTGCAAACCGGAGTTCTTAAGTTGAACCTTCTGGTTAGATCTCTTATTTGAGTTTTACCTGTGCATTAGACGAGTACTTATTGTATGCTTGTTTGTTTGCCTGCGATAGAATACCCGGAGTGCGCCGCTTGTTATTTCGAATCGCTAGGTTTCCCGGATTATCAGCAAGGCAAGTAACACTTTGATCATACCTTTTCTACTACCCAGTTTTATTTCATTAGATCAAATCCTCACACATTGCATGATTAGGATCTAATTAAATTGTGGGATGGGAAGTAGTTGAGGTAGTACCTATTACTTGTTTATTATCAAACCTTTGGGAGTTATTTCCGTGTTTGCTTATTTTGCCATGCTATGCTAGTAGATGTGGATTGGGTGAGTGATATCCATGACAGATGTGAGTTTTGTTAATTAATGGTTTATCTAAGGTGGCAACTTAAACACACATCTGGGTGGATTGAGGCACCTGGGTATTCCAGGACTTGCCTGTTTTCTTTTGGACCGCCACCCAGGCTCAAAGGGTCATGAGATTTTTCATGCTAGAAATTTCCGTGTGTAGCCGCAAGCTATGATGGGCTCTAGCATAGTTGACTAAGTCATGCGAACTCTTACAGTGGTAGACTAGCAGATGTAGGGGATGTAGGTGGTACGGTCTACCCGATCGTAAGGTGCTAGCGCTTCTGAAAGACTATGTCTCGGTCATCCGTCTTCTCAAACACCTTGTAGTGCGAGAAACAAAACGGAGGCGATCGAGTCTTGTGGGGAAAATTGCGCAAACCTCTGCAGAGTGTAATAACTAATCATGATTAGCCGTGTCCCCGGTTATGGACATCTTGAGTATCTAGTACGTGGATTATCATGTGAATCTCAACATGTTACCCTAAATTAATTTTGTTGGGCTTTGTTTAATGATGTTACTTAATTGGGATTGAGAATGCTGCCAACCATTCTCAGTGTTTAACAACTACCATGATAGTAATTAAATTTATTCCTTTGAAGTAGGGAAAAATTGGCTTTACGCAAAACTGTAACCATAGAGCTTTCCACCAGCCAAATATGCATATAGTATAGCTGTTTCATTCCATTACTCTCTATGTGTTACCTTGCCAGCATATTCCATGTGCTGACCCGTTTCGAGCTGCAACGTTAATGTTGCAGACTTTTCAGACGACGATTAAGGAGTTTTTAGGTCGTGGTTCTATACCCAGTGATGCCGTTGGAGTTGATGGACTCACTTATCTTCCAAGCCTTCCGCTATTATCGTTATTAGATGGCCTTAAGTCATATTTATTGTAATAAGTTCTCTATTTAGACCCTCAATGTAATAAGTGTGTGATTGCTACTCTGTTATAAATCCTTCGAGTACTGTGTGGTGTCAGCATTACTGATCCAGGGATGACACCGGAGCACAGAGATCAGACTTTTTGAGGTCTGGTCGCTACAAATTCAAATGGCTGATAAACAGGAAACATAGTTGAATGTACAGACATTGTATTAGAGACAGATGCAATAGATAGTGTGGAAAAATGAGGGCATGAAATAGTTGACATGTATATTGTTTAACTAAAACTGATAGCATGACATAATTTCACATATATGATGTCTATCTAAACTGGATAGCATAGCATACCATAATTCAAAGATATGATGAATAACTAAACATGATCGCATGACATAATTCACCTACATGTTATCTAAGTAATCAGGATCACATAATTTAATTCACATATGTGATTTATATGCTAAACAGAGGACATTCGATATGATATCTAAACTAAGAACATGGTGTTGAATATTGTGTATATGATGTCTAAACTATGCAATGCAAGACACCGTATGCATGATATGAGCAGTATAACCGTGCCAAGTTAGAGCATACACCTCAGTGGGGGAATAGGACTGATCATCTGTCTTTGAATCCATCTCTGAGGAGCTATTGGGACCCAACAAGAGATCTGCTTCGACAGGTAGCACTGTCTGCTCTGAAGGCCTTGTTTTTACTCCAGATTTTTCCATCTCCCACCCAAATGGCTGATTCACAGGAAGAGTAGTTTAATGTACAAACATTGTCGACAAATGGAAATGTAATGAAGAAAAGGATGGGCAAGATATCATTCAAATATATGATGCCTGGTTAAACAGGATGGCATTGCACATTTCACATATATTATGGCTGGCTAAAAGACATGAGACTACATAATTCCCATATATGATATAGAAACTAAACATGTGGCATTACAGAACATGTCTAAACTAAGTAGATGACATATATGATGTCAAAAGTAGGCACTGCAAGGCAACATATGCATGATATGACTAACATCATCATGCCAAGGTAGAGCAAACACCTTGGGGGGTAAATAAGAGTGGTCAATGGCGTCCGAATCCGCCTCAGAACAGATATCTTCCTCTGGATTACAATCTGGAGAGGGGTGGGGAGGGTTTGCCATTGAACCCATGATGGAGCGATGTCTACATGACATTGTATTGCCGCGCAAAACTCTTCTCTTTTTATCTACATGTTCAGCATGACTGTGTACAATATCTGACATGCATACGAAAAAATATGGTGAGATTATGTAAGGAGAGCATGCAGAAATTTAGAGTGATGGTAACAACCAGTGGATCGATGTTTTTCCGTTGAACCAAAATAGCCCTAATGGATCGACGTGAATGTATAGTAATAAGTGATGCAACAAGTGTACAACCTCTTTGCCGTAGCCGTGTCGACCTCATCATCATTGGGTTGGTCGCTGAAGCAGTTGAGGCAGAGGTGGCTGTCGGAGGTGTGGAGGAAGATCTGAGGAATATGTAGACGGCGTCCAGGGCACTGTTCTGTTGTGATGGATCGTTCTGTCATTGGAGCAGCTCCAGTGAGCCGTAAGACATCAAGGCTGAAGCAGCACAAGACAGACATCGTCAATCTCAAGTGGGATTCTAATAGCATCTCCAATAGATGATGTAAAATGGATGTAAAATTAACATCACCAAAAACCACCTGACTACAACAGATGAGGTAAAAACTGTTGACTCTGAACTTAACTGTCGAAACTGAAATTTACTGTGGAATTTGAATGCTACTGTCGAAACTGAACGCAATGGTAGCAGAGAGGCACTTGACATGTAGTTTAGGGAGGGCGTGCAGTTCATCTTCAACCTGCACCCCCCTGAGCCGCCAGCCACCACCGGCCGAACCGCCAGCCCCAGCGCCGCCTTGCCGCCCCGAAACAACTCGCCACCGCCGCCCCGGCCAGCCCTCTAGGCCCCTCGCCCCCACCCTGAACCCTAAGATAGATAGTGGGGTACCTCTCCGGCGAGCCCCCATCCCTGCTGCGGGTGGTTCTTCCTTAACTCCGACGAGCCCCCCAACCCCTAAAAATCGATTGACCCAAAAGTCGATTCAGTCGACTGAAGTGTGGCTTAATCGGAGCAGAGCAGCAGCACGAGCGAGGGGGAGAGCAGCAGCAGCAGCTGGGCGAGCGAGCGATCGAGTGAGAGCCAGAGCAGCAGCAGCAGATCCGGCTGGTATGGCCGCCGCCGCCGAAGGGGCCTCGCACTGGGGAGAGCCGCCATGGAGATGTCGCCCGCGGCGCCGGCTTCAAGGTAGCCACTCCATGGGGGTGCGGGATGGAGCACCGTCGGTGCTGGGATGTTGAGTTAAGGAGAAGGTGCGATGCGATGAGTGTACAACCTCTTTGGTGGCATCGAGTAGGCCTCAGCTTCATCCGAGGAGTCGGTGAGGATGCTGCGGTTCCGGTGGAGCAGGTTAAGGCGGCGCTGTGGGGATGGAGCAGCCGTGATAGACGAGGCGATCATCGGAGCAGCTCTTTGGAGGTGGAGGACGGGGCGGCTGAACCGGCGGGATGGTGAGATGGACGACGGATCCTCATGCGGGGAGGTGGACGAGGGATGTCGAGCTGTTGTGGTGGACGACATCGTCGGGGAAGAGGCTCCGGCTGGGCAGCGATGACATGGCGGACAGAGGAGGGTGGGGTTTCGCGGCTGGAGCGGAGAGGTTATGGCGGCCTGGGATTTCGAATGGCAAAAAGGGGGCGATGGGAAAGGGTGAAGCATGACTTAGGAACGCGCTTGTCAAAAATGTAGGGTGTGTTAGAAAAGTACCCCCACCGATTTGAACTAGCGGCCCTTTCGGCTCAGGGTTAGAAGGAGGATTTCGCGTGTTGGGATTTGGCAGCTGGAGGGTGTTTTCCCGCGCGTTGTAATTTCGAGATAGCAAGGCACGGGTTGTGAAGGCGCCAGTTTTGGGAGCACGATATCTGAATTTTTGGGATATAACAAGACGCGGGTTGAATTTTAGGGACAAGCCTAACATGTAGTAATATTGTGCTTGTACGTACCAAATCAATTTGCACTTCCCTCAACCAAAAAGAAAATGAAAAAAATAAAACTATTCACACCACACAAAGAGAGAGTCTTGCCCCGTTTTACTATACAAATGCTATTCAAAGCTACTCCCTCCTTCCATCTATATAGGGCCTAATGCATTTTTCTATGCTAACTTTGACCAAATATTAGAGCAAGCATATATGACATGCAACTCACACAAAGCACACCGTTAAATTCGTCGGTGAAAGGTTCTTTCAATGATATAATTTTCACATTGTGCATGTCATGTACTATTAATCTTGTCAATAGTCAAAGGCGGTCTTAAAAATCTCATTACGCCCTATATAGATGGAAGGAGGGAGTATGAATCTATGTTACGTCCGATTAAATTTTTTCGCTTGCTGTATAATGCATGTAACCTACTCGTACCAACATTTTAGTGAATTCCAAATGTCTATACTACCTCTGCAATTCGAACTAAATTTGAATTCGTTTCTCTATTTCAATAAGAATCTAAAATCATGATTGTTGCCAACTTCAACCATCATAGTTTCCTTGCTATCCGCCAGATATAAATCAGACGTCCTATAATGCAGGATGGCAGGCACACCATCATCAACAACTCTGTTTTTTTATAAAAGTAGAGATAAAATATATTAAATGTAGTATACCATGTTCATAACCACACCAGGTGTATCACCATTATATATATTCACACATCCGTCGGTTTGAAACACTATGATAAATTCTTCAAATATCTGAATTCGCTTTTTATAATGAAGTATATATGATCTCTATTCGTCTTTTACACCCACACAACCCTCTTATCTTGGTAGCTAGCGCTAACTTTCTCTTGTGCATGCACAAGCCCGCATCCCTCTCACCCTCCCTCAGCATTCTCTAGCTCCATCGCGCAAATTCGTATTTTCACTTTAGGTTGTTCACCCACGGTGTGTGTAGGCCCCCAGCTCCTTCTTTACGGCACACATCGATCGATATGCCTCTCTAGCCAGGTGTGCCTGGCACAAACACAAGCTTCCCCTCTTCTCTTGTCACCGTCCATGCCTCACTCCCACCACTCTTTTCATCGTTGTCGTACTCGCACACTCCCCCCTCGATATAGTATGCCTCTCGTACCACCTCCTACATGCATCCCTCTCTCTCTATCCTTCTCCTCGTGCCTCATTTGCTTCTAACACACACATGCATGTATACCGATCGATCTCCCAACATATACCTAGATCGACTTTAACTACCCCCCCACCGATCGACGTACCTCACAAGTTATGTCTCTCCTTTCTCTTACAAAGGGCGATTGATCTTCCTATGTAGTTACGTCTGCTTACCACAGCCACATCGTCCCCCGTCATCATTCGTGCATGCCTCCTGACCCGTCTCTCACACGCACGTGCACAGACAACAAGCAGCCATCTCCTCTCTTATTGATATTGCGGGCGTGCCCTCCGTTTGTCTAGCAAGCCTATCCCACCATTTGTTAGAAGCAACTCCACTACCACCCCCTCCAACACTCTAGCTCTGTCTCTCTCCCAACCTTATTCATCTCCTGCACATATGCATGGATGCCGATCGATCTCCCTTAATAAATGAGGCAGATCGATCTCCTTAATACATGAGGTAGGCCTCTCTCCTCCTCCACACATATACCAGCCATTGTACCTCTATAGTTAATTGGGCCTCCCTCTTCCCCCACCACACACCGATAGTCGAGTGCTGCAGGTAGGTATCCATGCCACAGAGACAAACTGCACATGTCCCATCTCACGTTCCAGTAGGCCAGCCACTCTATATCTTTGACGTGGGCACACACAAATTCGATGGCACTCTTTATCGATCGCGCGCGCGCGCGCACACACACACACACATCATCCCTCTCTTCGATTCTATGGACACCTCAAGCCGATGATACCTCCACTCTCTTCTCGTGGATCGCCCCCTCTATATATATGTTATATCCAGGACTCTATTTCACACACATTGCATATGTTAAATATTTTGATTGACCCCCCCCCCCACAAAAAAAACTCTCAAGAACCCACACACTATATCTCTCTAGGTTTGTATCTCTCTCACACAACCCCACGTAGGTGGTGTACGTATACAAGAAGAGAATAGGTGCACCATGCACGTACTCACGCTCGTGCCCAGCCACACCCGTGTGGGTACACGGTGGAGCTCATTTCTTTACGAAATGGCAGCCCACGTGCTAATTTGAACGCCTGTAGCAGTTGTTTACCTAGGGAGGTCGTGTACCACGCGTGCACGAAACAAAGTTCGACTTGACGCATTGCTGCGTTATTTTTAAATAAAGTTATAGCGCTCAATGGCACGTACACAGAACATAAAACGATTTTTATGGAGGAGAAGGTAGTCCGCTCTTCAGAGTATCTCACACAAGGCTCCGGTGGCCTCTCTCTCTCTCACCGTTGGTCACTGATCCGGCCGCATCCCGTCCGCCGGGGGAAAGGGAGTGCGGTGGCATCTCTCTCTCACCATTGGTCACTGATCCGGCCGCATCCCTGTCCACCGGGGGAAAGGGAGGAAGTGCATTGTTTCTCTGTTCGATGGCGCCGAGGCAGCACGTCCTGATCTGCGGTACACGCCGTTCTCTCTGACCAGGCTTCGGTGCGGCAGGGCCTACGCCACCTGCTCACAGATTCTGCCCGCCGCCGCTCACCTAGTTACATCCCGACAACCTCCAAGTATCCCCTCCGGCCTTGCTCCACTGCCCGTTTTCCCACATCGCTGCATGTGGATCTTCCATAGTTCTTTGCACAAAACGTAGCTCGTCCGGTGTACTTTCCATATTGCATTCTCGTCCTCACACTGTTTTAGACAAACACAACCGTGTTGGTATCTTCCCTTAGGACAAGGAATATGCTTCTTTTTTGTCGTCGCATGTTTCATCAACTGTTATTGGCCAGTAATTGTTTCCTTTCTACCTCTTTTTTGCAAACAGGGCTATCCATTTCACCTCGTTGCTATTGCGACCTTTTGGTGAACTACACAAATCACTTTTTTCTTAAGAGTGTTTTGTGCAGTTGTACTAAAATGTCACACGGGCAACGTCTCTACATTTCAGTGCGACTGCACAAAGGGAGATTGGTTTTGCTCTATCCTCCTCATCCAACTCCGAGCCTAATCTTCTCCAACTAGTTAGTCTTAAGAGAGACTACAAAGGTGACCGGCTTCTATTCGTGTGTTTATTGTTTCATCAGTAGTCCTCTATTATCGTAATCACACTTGGTATCTTTGGAACAGGGACGCTCAGCTCTATTTTAGTGGAACTGCATAAAATGATCGGAATGTTGCATGCTCCAGACAGCTACTTTTTTTCCCAACATGCCTTGTTGATTTAGACAGAGCTGGGGGGACGTTGCTGCCAATGAAAGCATGGATCAAATTTAATTTAACACCTTCTCACAACTTTGTCTTCAGTTGTGATGTAATTATTAGCTCTGATCTGCTAATAATTGACATGCATTAGCAAGGAAGTTAGTTTTGTATTGTTTCCGAAAGAGCATCGATGGCAAGACACGCGAAACAAAAGCTGAAAGCTCATACCATTGTACAATTTCATGTCGCTGGAAAATTATTTGTATAGTACGTCAATTATGTAAACAAATGATGGAAGCTTGATAGCATTGCCAGAAGCCTCTTCATCATCCGGGTCCATGTGCCATGCACAAAATTATACTCCTTCGTTCCTAAATATTTGTCTTTTTACAAATTTCAAACGAGCATATTTTAGAGTGTAGATTCACTCATTTTGCTTCATATGTGTACTCCCTCTGTTCCTAAATATTCTATTCGTCTAAACAGAGATTTTAACAAGTGACTACATATGGAGCAAAATGAGTGAATCTACGCTCTAAAATATGTCTATATACATCCGTATGTGACAGTCCATTTGGAATCTCTAAAAAGAAAAATATTTGAGTAGTCACTCGTTGAAATCTCTAGAAAGACAAATACTCTGGAGTATATTTAAGAACCGAGGGGGTAGTGCACAACCGCATGGGAGACTCAGCCTGGTCGTTGCGCCGCATTAATAGTGAGTAATGAGCAGTCAAATCATAAGCCCCACCTTTCCCACTGTAAGTAGCTCTGAAGAAGCAACCATCAATACACTCTTCTTTGAATCCGCTCATACTACTCCATCCGTCACTGTTTATACAATGCGCTTTAGAAAAAAGAAAAAAAATCTGTGGGACCAAGGCGACTAGCGATCAGCCTAAAAAATAGCATTGGTAGTTATAGCACGACGTCTATTACTAGAGGGAATAATGCGTACACACATGCATGCAGTGCTTCCACCCCGGGTACACACATGCATGCACTCTGTAGTAGTATAGTACATGGAGAGAAAATAGTGGACTTGATTGCGGTTACCACGCCCTAATTAATTGAGCATTAAACCAAACGCGTCTAAAGTCTCTCTGGTGGTGGAAATGCATTGAGAGAAATGCATCATAATGAAACGCGCCCTGTAAACCATGATGGAGGGTGGAGTAGTATGAAGGTGCAAAACCAAGTACGCGTACTACTGCGCTTGGCTCTTCGCCTCTTCGTGAAGTCGAACAATGATGGTACTCCGCATGTTGGGTACTATAGTGTTTGCCTCCGACAATCTGACACCGAATGGACTGATGCATGTCCACCGAGGGTAGGTTGCATTAGTCAAAAGGCGTAAGCGAGCATCACCTTGTCCTGCAAGCTTCTCCTCGTTCTGCGAGTTGACGGGACACACCAAAAAGTAGTGCTAGTCCATACTCCCTCCTTTCCGGTTAATATGGCTTAATCTTATTTGCGGGTAAATGAGAGAGCTTTATTCATATATAAGCATTCTTAGGATGATCATCCAAAACACTGGTCACTAGGAAGCGAGGTACCCCGCAAAAAAAGAAGTAGGAAGCGAGGTGTTTCATCATGCCAGCTCTCGGCCACATTCAAAGTGCAGCAAGCACGGTTCACACGAAGATGCGCTGCAAGGTTTGCTGACCTGTTTACATGCTGAATAACAAAAAAGAGGAAATATTACTGGGCGCTACTATTTGTAACAGGATATGAGCCAGAATTAAGCGAGAATTGTGGCGAGTGTTCCATGCAATCAACTTCCATTATCACATGCGAGAACCCTCGAAGAGAACCAAATGTGTTGAAGATTGCTTTATCACATTTTAAAATTATAATAAGAGTGCAGACGCTCCTCCATCCGGTTCCTAGTACTAGGATAGTACGTACCTTTATGGACTATAGTAGTAGTACTAGTAAACTTTGCGCTTGGCTGTTCGGGAAGTCAAACAATAATAACACTAGTAGTATAGTGTATGCTTCTGGCAAACTGACACCGAATTAACTGTTGCACGTCCACCGCCTGAGCGAGGGAGAGCTTGCATTAGTCAAAAGTTTCTCCTTGTCCTGCGAGCCACCACGCACAAGCTTCTCCTATCCTGCAACCTTCTCCTCGTTCAGCAAGTTGACGGGACACAGCAAAGTAATGCTAGTCCATGCTACCTCCTCTCCGGTTAATATGGCTTAATTTCAAACGAGATAAATACACTATATGTACTGTATATTTGTAAAAATACGGTCAGTGGACTTCATAATACGCTCATTGCGCTCAATATATATATTTTCCGGTGTTCATACGGTCACTAGCTCACCCTGACTGAGTATGCGTGTGCATGCACGTGTAGGTTGAGCACTTGAACATGACCATGTGTGTTCCGTCGTGTGCTCGGACATGCATGCATTAGGGCATCGCGCGCGTTTTTGCGTCCATGTGTACGTGTGACTGTTGCATACACGTAGGGGGAGTACGTGTAGGGGCCACTAAGGAGCAGTCAAATCACATAGTAAGTTAGTTGGAAGAAGCAACCATCATTTCACTCTTGAATGACACGTACACAATATAAAATGGTTGATATGGAGAGAAAAAGAAAACCACTATATATACACTAGCAGGAGCCTAAGCTACAAGCCTGCTTGCTTAGGTTGCTCTCCTCACAAGCATAGAACGATGGGCCTGATCCCGCAGCCGGGGGAAGGGAACAATGTTCTGCGTAGACGCGGTTGACATCGGCGAGGGAGAAAACCCATAGTCGGTGCATCCCAATCGGGGGTCACCGCGGTATGGGCCGATGCCGCGTCTCGACCGCCCTTCTAGCTACAGCCCGACGTCCCAGGTAGTCCATCTTCCTTTTGGAGCCGGCTTGCTCCACTGCCGTAGCTCCATCTCCATGTCGATCTTTCTCTACTTCTACCGTCTTCTACTTGTGATGAGTTTATGTCTCATGAACTAGTCCAGTACTATTATTCTACTCACACTTCTTCAATATCTTTGCCATCAGGGATGCTCAGGTCTATTTTAGTGGAACCACTACAGGAATCAGCTAGTTTGCCATCTGGCGAGTACAGACGGCAAAGGGCAAAATACAGACGGCAAAGAGTTTGCCGTCAGCCAGCTGATAGCAAACATAGACGACAAAGAGGATGCCGGCAAAGGCTGCTTTGCTGTCAGCATTTAGTCGGGCTGATGGCAAAGTCTTTGCCGTCTGCCAATCACTACTTTGCCATCATTCAGAGGCTGCCACAGACGGCAAAGAATATGTTGTTTGCCGTTAGTCAAACTTCGTCTTTGCCATCAGCATCAAACATCACAGACGACAAACAATCTTTTTTGTTTTTAAAAAAATGAAGAAATTGTCCAAGTGCAGAGTCGATGGGGAACGAACAGCACAGTAAGGACTAGAGCAAAATTCTGCTCCAACATTCTCCATAGATCAATTTACAAAATTTACGGATTTGAAACACCTGAACATGAACATTCTCCATAGACCGAATTACAAAACTCTGGTACAACATCTATACATATCAATTTACAGAGAAGATTTACAGATAAATATTTTTTCGAGAGCGAGAGAGTGGTGGATCGGCCGCGGCCCTCCTCTTGCGCAGAGGCGCGGGGTAGCCCTGTCAGCAGCTGCGTGAGCCTTGGATCCGCTCATTGTTCGGCGCTGCTCCCTGCGGCGGCCGGTGAGGCGAGCGGCGGCGGGGGCGGCCGATGAGGCGAGTGGCGGCGGCGGTCGGTGAGGCGAGCGGCGGCGGCCGGTGAGGCGAGTGGCGGCGGCGGTCGGTGAGGCGAGTAGCATGCAGCAGTGGCCGGTGAGGTGGAGGCGGTGAGGTGGTGGCTGGCGAGGTGAGCTGCCGGACGGGGAAGAGGTTGTGGCCGGCGAGATGAGCTGCAGGACGGGGAAGAGGTTGTGGCCGGGGAGATGGTGGCCGGCAAGGTGGATTCCCGGGCGAGGTGAGGGGCGGGGGTAGGGCGAGATGGTGGCCGGTGGGGCGAGCTGCGCCGATGACTTGTGCGGCGAGGGCGCCGGCCTCCTACGCGGGGAACAGAGAGCGGTCGAGGGAGATGGAGAGAGATACGGGAGGATAAGGGAGTGGTGGGGGTGGGTTGTCCTGTGTGGTGGGTGGGGACATGGGGCATGGCACGTGGTAGGTGGGTGTGTGTGGTGCAGATCGTGGGCCGGTGTGGTGTGCGTGTGGAGTAGATTTCGCCATGTCATCGATCCGTGGACTCAATCCGTGTGCTGTGTTTTCTCTTTGCCGTCTGCATTTATTTTTACAGATGGCAAAGAGCATACTTTGCCGTCTGTAATGGCAAATCCAGACGGCAAAGACTTTGCCGTCTGCCCTTTTCTTAATAGACAGCAAAATGAGCTCTTTGCCGTCTACGAAAAAAAACACAGACGGCAAAGTGTTTTTGCTGTCTGCCTTTTCCATTACAGACGACAAAGTGTGCTCTTTGCCGTCTGTAAAAATAAATGCAGACGGCAAAGTATCTTTGGCGTCAGTCGTTCTTTGCCGTCAACAGCTGTCGGCAGAACTTGTCTTTGCCGTCTGTCCTGACAAAATGCTGATGGCAAAGAACAGTACTGACAGCAAATCTTCTGTTTCTTGTAGTGAACTACACAAAAGCATCGTATGATCCGAGGGTGCCAGCCGTCTTTCCTTCGACAGGTTCTACCTGGACAGGAAATTAAATCATGTTTAGGGTTTAGGGTTTAAGTCGTAGTGACCCCATCAATAGTTTTTCTATCATACACGCTCTCACAACTTTTTTCTTTAGTTGTGAAGTAAATATTGGCTATGATCTGTGAATCATTGAGATGCATCAGCATGCGTGTTAGTTTTCCTTTGTATTTGATGGAATGTTGTAACGGGGCAACCTTGGAATAGGAATGAAAATGGAGTGGAAAAGTTTCCGTTTTTCGGAGGAAAAATGGAAATGGAGAGAAACCAACATTTCGTTTCGTTGGATCGCGCCATCGAGCAAAACCAACGTTTAAATCAAGTCTGTCGTGTTCGTGTCTCACCCTCCTCCATGGCTCGACCCCACACGGTCACTCGGCATGCCACTCACCGCAAACTGAGTAGTATACCATAACTTTCCCGCCTGCTTGTCGATGGATCGCGCCATGGAGTACTAGCACTACTGGAAGAGATTTACGAGTTGGGGGAGGACAGCTAGCTGTAGCACGGACTCCCAAGAACTTACTACTGGAAGAGATCACGCATGTTGTAGCCGGCTATTGCGACCTTTGAACGCGGAGTAGCCGCGTGCACCCAGAAGCGGCACAGGCGACGCTCTCTCGACTGGCGCGCCGCTTCAATGCCGGCGCCAGTGAGAGGTCGCGTCCGCTCTGGCCGGGCATGAATGCGGCACTGACCATTTCGGGCAGGAAGCACGCGCGCGTGATGAAGAGGGTTCGGGTTGGTCAGGACCGGCCGTGGCAGCGGTCCGGACATGCACAAACAAGAGATGTTGTACGTTAATATCACTGCGTATATAATTAGCAACGTAAATAATGTGCCAGTTGGACAAATATGATTGGAGATGGAGATGGAAATGGAATTTTACGTAAACACGGATATGCATGTCTACGTCTATGTGTGTGTGCGCGACGACTCTCGCGACCTGGAAGCGGGGGCGTGTTTTTGATCGAGTTTTCTTTCTTGGTACGTTAGAAAATCAGTTTGTCTAATTCACATCTAGATGTTATTTAAGGATATCACATCTAAGCTCCCACAAGTATATAATGTAGCAACAAGAAACAAAAAAACTAGGAAAAGACCACAAACAGAGTGGACATCAACTTATATGTGACATAACTATGTCGCATCTAGATGTGCCCTAGACAGACCCTTAAAAAATTGTCCGCCAGTTTTCATTTCTTTTTTCCGGGAACACGCGTATTCTATTTAAAACCACTACTATGGAGAGATTTTTTTACTCCATTATAGCCTCTTGTTTGATAGAGTTTCTCGTGTCTCGCTCTCTCACCCTCTCCATATCAAAACAAGATGACAGTGTCCACTCTATCTCTCTCCTCACCGGTGGTCACAGATCCGGCCGAATCCCGTCCGCTGCGGGAGGTGAGGAGGTGCAGTGTAGACGTTGTCGCCGTCGGCGACGGAGGAAGCCGATGCACACCATCCTCTCGGAGCCGGCGCTGGCGCGGACGAAGATCCTCCGTGCCCTGGTTCGCTGCCGTCGTGTGGGCAGATCCCGCCCGCCCGCCTAAACGACATCTCGCCCACCTGAGGTATAACTTCTTGTACTGGTCCAGCTCCCCAGGTTGCTGCGTGCGGGTTTTCTTCTATGCGACTACTCCCCAGCTCCCCATGCATAGTAGCTAGGGTTCGTCGGCTGGTCCAACATCACCTACTAGTACTATTATAGAGGAAATGCCAGTCAAAAAGTTCTCTTGATTTATGCCTTGGTGGAGGTATACATGTTGTTTCGACAAAAAGTACATGGTGGCTGTGCGGTCATTGTCCATATGGTGGTAGTATTATCACTGGTTAAATGAAGAAATGCTTTTTTTCTCGGGTATCCTGGTTTAGTTCCCATCAAGATAATTATGATGCTTCTTTTTGTTAGTGTACTTTTCATTAATTCTTATTGACAATTGAGATGTCGTTGCTAACCCTTTTTTATATTTTTGGAAACAGCGATGCGTGTCTCCATACCCGGGCATGTCTTCCTCAATTTTAGTGGAACTGCACAAAATTGGATGGCCATTGTTGTTCCGCCTCACTGTCCTCTGCCACGTGGTTCTTCCTTCCTCGAGCTTGAATACTGAGAAGAAACAGACCACAGTGAGGATTTGTCGAACTTCTTAGGTGCCTCACCCAAACTTGATGCCAAATGGATGATGCATCACCACGATGACCTATCGATGCTCATGGTTGCGCCTCATGGTTGCGTCGGCTGGTGAAGCTAATCGATTTTCGACAAAAAACAAGCTGTCTTCCATCAGTGCTCTTTGCTTGTTATGCACAAAGATGGTATCCTTCGTCAGTTCACCTTGGTTGCGTTGGAGACGCAGGCATCTTTCACGTTGGTGCAATTTTCGCTAGGGTTTTACGACAGGTGGGCCCAAAATGTGGCTGGCTCACCTGTCATACAGCCAAAAGCAGGTGCAGTGAGGGCACCGGAGCTTAGTCCGTACTACAGTAGTATATATATAAGCGGGAGCCTCAGCGCTTGTTCGCTAGGGTTTGAACTCTCCACACGCTCGCCGCACTACATATATGTTACACGCTGGAGGCTCAGCGTTCATTTGCTAGGGTTTGCTATATTCACAGTCTCTCACCCTCTCTTCACCAGATCTAAACAAGACTGCGTTGGCCTCTTGTCTCTCTATCCCCCCTCACAGCTGGTGAAGGAGGCGTCCGTATGTCGTTGCACCGGGAAGGGGAGGAGGTGCAACGTTCACTCTATCGCCTTCGGCGAGGGAGGCAATCCACTGCCGGCTGCGCTATTCTCTTTCACCCAGTGCCTATGCGGGAGGGCCACCGACCCCTTCTTCCTCACTGCCGTACGTAGTGTGGGCAGATTCGGCCTCCCGCCGCACGCCTTGCCACATCCCGACGACCCTAAGGTATAAGTTTCTTTGAAACTGTCGTTGCTTTAGTTGCATGTGGATCTTTTTCGATCTCTAGTCGAATCTAGGTCTTGGTTCAAAGAGGAAAGAAGGGTGTGGTTGGCTGGAGCAAGAATCTAGGACGTGGTTCAATGAGGAAAGGAGGGGCGGAAAGTAGTATAGATTGGCTATCCAGCCGCTTTGTAGGTCGAAAAGGGAAAAAGGGGGTAACCCAGTACACACATCTGTAAGGAACCGATCTCTTTGTTGAAAAGGGAAAGAAACTGGGGGTCGGGTAGTTTGTGCACGACTAGATTTGCTGCCCTCACATAGGAAGAAGGTTCAAAGAGAACAAATATGGGACTAGCTCATATATGCTGCTTGGCTACATACCCTGCATCACCCATTTATACGTGTGGACGCACATGGTGCTGGCATGTCCCATGCAGCTATTTTGCTGTTGTTAATCTCAAAATTAACTACTGATCTGTTTTAAAAGAATTTCTCTGTTAATATGAATCAATGCAACCCTTTTAGAAATGCTACTGTCCTATACTTTGTTTTCCATCAAGATAAGGTAGATGCTTCTTTTTGTGGCCTCATGTTTCATCCTGCTTTATTGGCCAGTAATTGTTTTCTTTTTTGCCTCTTAAAACAGGGATATCTATTCAACTTGTTGCTATAGAAAACTTAAATGTCACACCGGCAACTTTGCTTGATTTGAGTGCAATTGCACAAAACTTGATTGGATTTCCTATTCGTGTTGGTAGATTCGTATTTTATGTTGGTCGTCTCATGAAAGGTCAGTACAGGCCTTCATCCACATGATTGTGCAGTGTGCTTTGAGATGTTGTGCTACTTGTATTGGTACTTTTTAAATAAATGATGAATTGAAGCTATTGTATTGCTGTCTTTTCCCATTAAGTAGTGAACAAAAATGGGACCAACCCAGACATGATGCTTGTTGCTTTGTTACAACAAATTCAGCATCACCCCCTTTATAAGCCAGTAATTGATGCCACTCTCAAAATTAACTACTGAATCTTATTTCAAAACTGCAACACTTGTTAGGGATTGGTGGGATTACCATTTTTGTGGCCGCATGTTTCATCCTCCTTTATTAGCCAGTTATTGATTCCTTTTTTGCCTCTGTTTATACAGGGATATCTATTCAACTTGTTGCTATTGTGACATTTTGCTTCGCTACGCGAAACACTTTGCTTGATTTCAGTGCAACTGCACAAAACAAGATGGGATTTCCTATTCGTGTTGGCAGATTCATACATGATCTTGTGTGCATCATGACAGGTTGGTACTTGCCTTCATCCACATGATCGTGCAGTGTGTTTTGAGATGCTGTGCTACTTGTATTGGTACTGTTTTAAATAAATGATGAATTGAAGCTATTGTATTGCTGTCTTTTCCCATTAAGTAGTGAACAAAAATGGGACCAACCCAGACATGATGCTTGTTGCTTCGTTACAACAAATTCAGCATCACCCCCTTTATAAGCCAGTAATTGATGCCACTCTAAGAATTAACTACTGAATCTTATTTCAAAACTGCAACACTTGTTAGGGATTGGCTGGATTACCATTTTTGTAGCCGCATGTTTCATCCTCCTTTATTAGCCAGTAATTGATTCCTTTTTTTGCCTCTGTTTATACAGGGATATCTATTCAACTTGTTGCTATTGCGACATTTTGCTTCGCTACGCGAAACACTTCGCTTGATTTCAGTGCAACTGCACAAAACGAGATTGGATTTCCTATTTGTGTTGGCAGATTCGTATTTTATCGTTGTCGGTCTCATGAAAGGTCAGTACAGGCCTTCATCCACATGATTGTGCAGTGTGCTTTGAGATGTTGTGCTAGTTGTATTGGTACTGTTTTAAATAAATGTTGAATTGAAGCTATTGTATTGCGGTCTTTTCCCATTAAGTAGTGAACAAAAATGGAACCAACCCAGACATGATGCTTGTTGCTTTGTTACAACAAACTCTGCATCAGCCCCTTTATAAGTAGATGGAAGCACATACTGTTGTTGCGCCCACTCTACCCTGGAACTGAATCTTAGTTCAAAACTGCAAACACTTGTTAGGGATCGGCAGGAGTACCATTTCTGTTAGGGATCGGCCGGAGTACATGTTTAAGAAATGTATTGTTTAGATAATGTCTCTGTTATTATATATCAGTTACAGACTTACAGTGTTTTACAAATGGTACTATCCTGCTTTGTAGTTCTTTCTACATGTTTAACCAAGGTATTGTTAAGATAATGTCTCTGTTAAAATGAATCAGTCGCATTGTTTTAGGAATGATACTTTTCTGCTTTTTCGTTCTTTATACATCTTAAAACAAGACATTGTTAAGATAATGTCTTAGTTAATATGAATGAATCACACTGATTGAGAATTGCTACTCTCCTGCTTTGTTTCCCATTAAGATAAGTTAGATCAGTAGATGTTTTTCTTCTGGGAGTACAAGTCATCAACCGTTATTTCTCAGTAATTGTTTCCCTTATACCTTTTGTTGCTTACAGGGATATCAAAATTAAAGCTCGGTTTTATTCCGACTTCGATTTTAGTTCAACTGCACAAAAGGAGCCAATGTGTCCAAGGCAAACTGCTGCATTACTGGGTCTAGTTGGTTGTTCCACTTTGCAGAAAGAAGCAGTCATTGTTTGCGCTACATTACAGAAGGAATGACCGAGAAGCTTTACAGAGTATTAGGCCTTCCACTATGTAGGCCAAAAGAGGTGCCAATTTCACCTTTTCTTAGTTTGGCTCCGAATCCCTCCATTGCTACATCCGGTGCCATAAATATTAGACACCGGTGACATGACTAGTCTGCAGAGACCATTGGCAATTTAACAACACATGGAGTGCCCTAAGCAAGAAGTGCCCAAACAAGTACAAGAAGCGACAGGACTCCATGATCATAGGCATTACATATTTTGGATGGGAAAAGCTTGTCAAAGTTTAATCATTGATGTTAGCAAGAAGCGACAGGACTCCACGATCATAGCATTACATATTTTGAATGGGAAAAGCTTGTCAAAGTTTAATCATTGATGTTAGCAAGAAGACGTTAGTTTAATATATTGGAATTGGAAAACCTTGTCAAAATTTTCTCATTGATGTTAGCTAGAAGACATGCATTTGATATTTTTGAGTGGGACGCCCTTGCTGTGAGCAGCGTCGAGTGTTTTTCCTATTCCTGTGTTCAGTTTAGAAGTAAATAGTTACTCTGCCGAGATATTCCTGTGTTAAGAGTTTGTTCTGAATATTGTCTATGTAATGCCAGGCCTTGTGTTTAATTGCAAAGTTGAGCTTGGAATGTTGTGGCATGCGGCATCACGAGCTGTTCATCGTGCCTCCTGAGAATAATGCTTCGTATTGTTTTGCATGTCGATCTAATGCCAGTGATTTTCTTGTTAAGAAGATCATCCTCTTCTGTTGTTTCCGTGCTTAAGAAGTTCATCGTCTGATGTTTCATTCATAGCCTATACGACAAGTCGGGTAGGTTAGGCGTGAAACCATAGGATCTTCCGACCAACTCATGATATTAGGCCATGATTGGATCGTCGTTTTCCAACCAAAACCGCTTGTAAAACTGACGCTTGTAAATTAAAGTAGATGGTCTCGGGCAAAGGCGCTTGGTTGGTCGATTTCGACTAGTAAAATATCGGAAGTACTTGACACACGATAAAAATGTTGAACGACACTCGGACGATTGCTAATCCAGCCGTTAGCTGCTGTTTCAGCCTTGCCCATGGATGGCGTGATACGCACGTTGTGCATGTATCGTCTGGTAATGTCGTCCATATAGAAGTGCTCGTAAAATATACACTGGTCTCTCAAATTACACGCGTAACCCGTCGGTTTTACTTACAGACCTCGGTCCCATGGTTTCATTACGCCTGTATTTTACGCGTTGTTTTTGATGATGAGTAAATTACACCTGTATGTTAATACAAGTTTGAAATAAACCAGAGCTCCCAGGTGCGGCCTTACCGTTTCAGGCCGTCTCAGTTTCTCGAAGGTGCTCATAGGTGTCCGATGATCCTGGCTTCCTGAATGAGTAGCGAGCGCTGTATCAGACCATCCGTAGGGCCCGTGAGGCCCTCTCCGTTGTCCTTCGAGTTGTTGCGCTCGCCATGGCACCGAGCATTGTTAACATCATCAACGAACATGAGCATTCAGAAGATGACTTTATTTTGACTGGATGACACTAGGGACCCACTAGGGCCATAGCCGTACATACGCAAGTGCCTCCTTATTATGTACAACTATTTTTTTTGCTTTCTCCTGGTTTCTTGACATCACGGTCCCACACCATTGTCAACCTATGTAGTCAATATAAATGAGAGAATTGCACAAGGTGCTTCCGACAACTGGGACCAAGCAGCTCGAGCAGTATTTGTGTTTTTGAGGCGTGAGCACTACAGAGTTTTTCTTGGTGATGATTTCGTTGTTGTTCAGAGGAGAGTAGGGTATTAACTGGGTGGGCTGTGGCCCGTCTAGCCCAGGCCAGATATCCAGCCCAGATACTAATTTTTTCAAGATGAAAATGGCTAGCACAGCTATACGTCTTTTTGAGGAATACCCAGGCAAGGTGAACTTGTTATTCTCTGCCCTGCTGGGCTGCAAATCTTTCCTAGGAGGGATGCATTAGGCTTAACATGAAAATGGGCTTTAAAAAATAATAGATGGGATGTAATTATAAAAACTGGGCAGTAACTATAAAAAAATGCACCAAACACGAAATTAGTTTATAAAATATTATTTATGGATTTTGAAAATCTTAAATTTTCATTGTTGCGCCCGCAATGTTTCATTGGATTTTTATGTAATACAAATTTATATTTAATCTGACTAGAAATTTTGGGATAAAAATATTTCGAAGCCCATCAAAATGTGGGAAATTTTATTGAATTCTGTCTTCAACGGTTGGTTGAAATTATTAATCATTGTCCTAGATAGAAAATGGGCTGTACTTTTAACAAACTGTAGATGGGCTGTTGTAAATTCCATTAGAATTCCAAAATGGGCTGTACATTCTTATAAAACACAAATGGGCTATAAGTTCTCTGCTACACACTTGTGGGCCTACTAAGTGAAGCGTCCCCTAAAAAAATAAGTTGATGCGTATGCAAGGCTTTGCCAACTTATTATAGTGAACACACGGTTCTAGCAGTAGTGGCCGTTGGATGTCTATCCAACGGATGTCGTGCTTCTTCTTCAATCTCGGATATTCTTAGCTTCGGCCGCCCAAAAAATGATTGCTCCCCCTGACATCCGGGGCGCACCGTTTCGGAGGCTGACCTGTGGGCCTAATAAGTTGGAGCGTACCAAGGGCTTTGTCAACTTAGTCAATAATAAAAGTTTCTAGCTTCAGTGACCGTACGATGACCATCCAACGGCCGTAGTGCTTCTTCCACCTCTGGTCTTCTTGGTCCAGCCACCCAAAGCAGCGCCGGTCGTGCCGCCTGCTCCTGCCTTCCGTGGCCGGCTATGCTACCGCGGAGGCCTCACCGCCCCCATACTACTCCCACCGCTGGCCAGGCCATCCCTCCACTCACCCACACCTCCTGTTATTCTGCGGCGACGGCAGCCTCACACTGCAGCCGAACAAGTGAACCCTCATACTCCTCTTCGCGCGGGCTTCCACTGCTGCGTCTTCCCCGGCTCCGCGTCGTCCCCTTCCTAGGCCTCCCCATCGTCCAGACCACCGCCCTGGTGCTCTCGGCGCGGCGTGGTCCACGTGGTCAACGACCGACTTCCATCGGAAGAGTACTGTACATGGAGAGGCTGACAGCTGGGTCCAGGCGGCCGCAAGGAAGTGCCTCCTTATTACGCGCAAAATAATTATTCCTCCACCTTACAGCAGGGACCCACCGGACGGGCCACCTTATTTCGCGAAAAAACGTTTCTCCCCTGACTGCTCGGACCCACCGGACGGGCCAGCGTATTTTGCGAAAAAAACGTTCCCCCCGCTGCAGCTCGGGCCCACCGGAAGTGCCTCCTTATTACGCACAAAAAAATGAATACTCCCCCTGCTAGCTGGGACCCACCATGGTGGGAGGCTGACTTGTGGGCCTACTAAGTTGACTGGGACGGGGGCCTTTGTCAACTTTAGTCAATATGAACGATTCTAGCTCCAGTGACCGTACGATGTCCATCCAACGGCCGTAGTGCATCTTCAACCTCTGGTCTTCTTGCTCCAGCCGCCCAAAGCAGCGCCGGTCGTGCCGCATGCTCCTGCCTCCCGTGGCCGGCTGTGCTGCCGTGGAGGCCTCACCGCCCCTACTATTCCCACCGCTGGCCAGGTCCTGCAGCGACAGCAGCCTCACACCGTAGCCGAACCAGTGAACCCTCGTACTCTTCTCCGCGCGAGCTTCCACTGCCGTGTCTTCCCCGGCTCCCCGTCGTCCCCTTCCTAGGCCTCACCGTCGTCCACCGCCCTGGTGCTCTCGGCGCGGTGTGGTCAACGTGGTCAAGGAACGACTTCCATCGGACATGGACTGCACGTGGAGAGGCTGACAGCTAGGTCCACGGCCACAGCAAGGAAGTGCCTCCTTATTACGTGCAAAATAATTATTTCTCCACCTGACAGTGGGGACCCACCGGACGGGCCACCATATTTCACAAAAAAAAATGTTTCCCCCCTGACTGCTGGGACCCACCAGCTACACCTTCGCACGCAAGGAAGTGCGTCCGGGCAAAAAAAAATGATTTGCCCCCCTGACTACTGGGACCCACCAGGTACATCTTCACACGCAAGGAAGTGCCTGACAGTCGGGACCCACCTGGTCGAAGCGTACGTAGCATTGTCATTCTGGTCGCGAACGTGTATGTACATATATACTGGTTGATGTAGAGGTACACACGTGTCGTAGTAGAGGCGCGCACATAGCATGTACACGCACATACAGCGGTCAGGGTGCAAGAAAGAAAATACGGGCACGTATGTGTACATACGGGCGGGGTCTCGAACGCCTACTCGTGCATACGTATGACGGGGGCTCGTGTACATGGCTGGGTTGGAACGGAGAAACAGCGTCATCGTCGTGTTCATGGGGAGGCAACGGAATGCGTCGTGTTCATGGGGAGGCAACGGAATGCGTCGTGTTCATGGGGAGGCAACAGAATGCGTTGTGTTCACCGGGAGGGCTTGGACGGAACAGGCGATGGAAATGAGGCCTGACGTACCGCAGAACAGAGGAAACGGCCTTGTGTTCAACCGGCCACATTCGAAACGGGATCCTGTTCATCGGGAGGGGTGTGGTGTACCGCAAAACGGAGGAAATGGACCTACTACGGTCGAAACGGGGGTCCTGTTGATCGAGAGGGGTGTGGCATACCTCAAAATGGAGGAAACGGACTTGTGTTGGAGCGCTACGGTCGAAACGGGGGTCCTGTTCATTGGGAGGGGTGTGGCGTACCGCAAAACGGGACTCCACGGGATACTGTTCGTCTCCACCGTCGACCTCCTCCAGCCTCCACGGTCTCCTGTTCATCCAGCCTCCACGGGCTCCTGTTCATCCAGCCTCCACCGCGCGCTACTCCGCTGGCTACTATTCAACCACCCCTCCACCGTCTAGTGTTCATCCAGCCCTCCACACCACGGGGTCCTGTTCAACCACCCCTCCACGGGCACCCCTCCACCGTCTACTGTTCATCCAGCTCTCCACACCACGGGGTCCTATTCAACCACCCCTCCATGGGCATCCCTCCACCATCTACTGTTCATCCAGCCCTCCACACCATGGGGTCCTGTTGAACCACCCCTCCACGGGCACCCCTCCATCGTCTACTGTTCATCCAGCCCTCCACACGACGGGGTCCTGTTAATCCACCCCTCCACGGGCACCCCTCTACCGTGTACTGTTCATCCAGCCCTCCACCACACCATGGGGTCCTGTTCATCCAGAGGCAATGCCACCGCTCACTGTTCATCCAGACCCCCCCGCAACGCTCACTGTTCATCCCATCGATCGGCTTCAGTTAGCAGCAGTAGCGAAGGAATCGCTCGACCGGGTTCAGTTAACAGCCATCGATCGATCGCTCGGGTTCAGTAACGCGTAGCCTGCAGTGCAATCGCTCAGGTTCAGTTAGAGCCCAACGCCTCGCTCGGGTTCAGTTAGAGCTAACGCCTCGCACACACGCGCGTACGTGTACGAGAGAAACGCGCATCGCTCGGCCCCGACCTCCCACCGTAACCGGGAACTCCCCGAAATTTTCCACCCCCTCGCTTCTACCACGGTTTTTTCCGTCATGGACGGCCCAAAGAATGTCATGCAGCTGCGTCTCCGGCCCGCCCAGGACGAAAAGCCCATTTTCTATCATGATTTTTTGTCATAGAAGTAGGAGACCACTACATCTATGATGTTACCAGGTTTTGTCACAATTATCGTCATAAAAGTGTCATATGTATGACCGAAAAAATTTCGTTCGACCCAAAATGTCACGGATGTGTCTTTTTTTGTAGTGAAATATGGACTTGGCTGTGAGATAGTAGCTTCTTTCTGTGAATCTTTTGCTACTTATGTTGATCTCCCCAAGGAGAAGTGGTTTAAATATCATCCTCCCATAGAAGTAAAAGTAACTGCACCTATTAAAGTTGAAGAAAAGATTGTCACTTATAATGATCCTATTGTTCTTACTGCATATGTTGAGAAACCACCTTTCCCTGTTAGGATAAAGGATCATGCTAAAGCTTCAACTGTGGTTCGTAAAAGCAATATTAAAACTTATACACCTCATGAGCAAATTAAAGTTGAACCTAATATTGCTATTGTTAAAGATATCTTGCCTGATAATATTGATGGGCATGTCATTCATTTCCTTGATGAAACTGCTAGAATCGCTAAAACTTGTGCTAAAGATAAAAACAGACCGGTGGTAGGCATGCTTGTTATTTCTGTTAAAATAGGAGATCATTGTTATCATGGCTTGTGTGATATGGGTGCTAGCGCTAGTGCAATACCTTATTCCTTATACAAAGAAATTATGCATGATATTGCACCTGCTGAGATAGAAGATATTGATGTCACAATTAAACTGGCCAATAGAGATCCTATTTCACCAATGGGAATTGTTAGAGATGTTGAAGTCTTGTGTGGGAAAACAAAATATCCTGCTGATTTTCTTGTTCTTGGTTCCCCACAAGATAGCTTTTGTCCCATTATATTTGGTAGACCTTTCCTAAACACTGTTAATGCTACCATAGATTGCAAAAGGGATGTTGTTACTATCGGTTTAGATGATATGACTCATGAATTTAACTTTTATAAATTTAGAAGACAACACCGTGAAGAAGAATTACCTAGTAAGGATGAAATTATTGGTCTTGCCTCTATTGCCGTACCTCCTAGTGATCCTTTAGAACAATATTTGCTGGACCATGAAAATGATATGTTTATGAATGAAAGAAGGGAAATAGATGAAGTATTCTTTAAACAGGAGCCTATTCTGAAAAACAATTTGTTTGTTGAAATCCTAGGGGATCCTCCTCCACCAAAGGGTGATGCCGTGTTTGAGCTTAAACCACTGCCTGATACTCTTAAATATGCTTATCTTGATGAGAAAAAGATATATCCTGTTATTATTAGTGCTAACCTTTCAGAGCATGAGGAAGAGAGATTATTGAAAACTCTGAAGAAGCACCGTGCTGCTATTGGGTATACTCTTGATGACCTTAAGGGCATTAGTCCCATTCTATGCCAACATAAAATTAATTTGGAAGAAGATGCTAAACCAGTTCGTGACCATCAACGATGGCTGAATCCTAAAATGAAAGAAGTGGTAAGAAAGGAAATACCAAAGCTCCTTGAGGCAGGTATAATTTATCCCGTTGCTGATAGCCAGTGGGTAAGTCCTGTCCATTGTGTCCCTAAGAAGGGAGGTATTACTATTGTTCCTAATGATAAAGATGAATTGATTCCTCAAAGAATTATTACAGGTTATAGGATGGTAATTGATTTTCGCGAATTAAATAAGGCAACTAAAAAGGATCATTACCCCTTACCTTTTATCGAACAAATGCTAGAAAGATTATCCAAACATACACATTTTTGCTTTCTAGATGGTTATTCTGGTTTCTCTCAAATACATGTGTCAGCCAAAGATCAATCAAAGACTACTTTTACTTGCCCTTCTGGTACTTCTGCTTATAGACGTATGCCTTTTGGTCTATGTAATGCACCTGCTACCTTTCAAAGATGCATGATGGCTATATTCTCTGACTTTTGTGAAAAGATTTGTGAAGTTTTCATGGACGATTTCTCCGTCTATGGGTCTTCTTTTGATGATTGCTTGAGCAACCTTGATCGAGTTTTGCAGAGATGTGAAGAAACTAATCTTGTCTTGAATTGGGAAAAGTGCCACTTTATGGTTAATGAAGGTATTGTCTTGGGGCACAAAGTTTCTGAAAGATGTATTGAAGTTGATAAAACGAAGGTTGATGCTATTGAGAAGATGCCATGTCCCAAGGACATCAAAGGTATAAGAAGTTTCCTTGGTCACACCGGATTTTATAGGAGGTTCATTAAGGACTTGTCAAAAAAATTTCGGCCTCTGACTAATTTATTACAAAGAGATATACCATTTGTTTTTGATGATGATTGTGTAAAGCATTTGAAATACTTAAGAAAGCATTGATCTCTGCACCCATTGTTCAGCCACCTGATTGGAATTTACCCTTTGAAATTATGTGTGATGCTAGTGATTATGCTGTAGGTGCTTTTCTAGGACAAAGAGTTGATAAGAAATTAATTGTTATTCAATATGCTAGTAAGACCCTAGACAATGCTCAAAGAAATTATGCTACTACTGAAAAAGAATTCTTAGCGGTTGTATTTGCTTGTGATAAGTTCAGACCTTATATTGTTGATTCTAAAGTAACTATTCACACTGATCATGCTGCTATTAAATATCTTATGAAAAAGAAAGATGATAAACCTAGACTTATTAGATGGGTTCTCTTGCTACAAGAATTTGATTTGCATATTGTTGATAGAAAGGGAGCTGAGAACCCCGTTGCAGACAACTTATCTAGGTAAGGAAATGTGCTTGATGACCCACTTCCTATTGATGATAGCTTTCCTGATGAGCAATTAAATGTCATAAATGCTTCTCACACTGCTCCATGGTATGCTGATTATGCTAATTACATTGTTGCTAAGTTTATACCACCTAGTTTCACATACCAGCAAAAGAAAAAGTTCTTCTATGATTTGAGGCATTACTTTTGGGATGACCCACATCTTTACAAAGAAGGAGTATATGGTGTTATTAGACGTTGTGTACCTGAGCATGAACAGGAACATATCCTACGCAAGTGTCACTCCGAAGCTTATGGAGGACACCATGCTGGAGATAGAACTGCACATAAGGTATTGCAATCTGGTTTTTATTGGCCTACTCTCTTCAAGGATGCCCGTAAGTTTGTCTTATCTTGTGATGAATGTCAAAGAATTGGTAATATTCGTAGACGTCAAGAAATGCCTAGGAATTATTCACTCATTATTGAACCATTTGATGTTTGGGGCTTTGACTGTATGGGACCTTTTCCTTCCTCTAATGGATATACACATATTGTAGTTGCTGTTGATTACGTTACTAAGTGGGTAGAAGCTATTCCAACTAGTAGTGCTGATCATAACACTTCTATTAAAATGCTTAAAGAAGTTATTTTTCCAAGATTTGGAGTCCCTAGATATTTAATGACTGATGGTGGTTCACATTTTATTCATGGTGCTTTCCATAAAATGCTTGCTAAGTATGATGTTAATCATAGAATTGCATCCCCTTATCACCCTCAGTCTAGTGGTCAAGTAGAATTGAGTAAATAGAGAACTCAAATTAATTTGGCAAAAGACTGTCAATAGGTCTAGAAGGAATTGGTCCAAGAAACTTGATGATGCATTATGGGCCTATAGAATTGAATATAAAAAATCCTATGGGTATGTCTCCGTATAAAATGGTCTATGGAAAAGCATGTCACTTACCTCTCGAACTAGAACACAAGGCATATTGGGCCATTAAAGAACTCAATTATGATTTTAAACTTGCCGGTGAGAAGAGGCTATTTGATATTAGCTCGCTTGATGAATGGAGAACCCAAGCCTATGAAACTGCCAAGTTGTTTAAAGAAAAAGTTAAAAGATGGCATGACAAAAGAATACAAAATCGTGAGTTTAAAGTAGGTGATTATGTATTGCTATACAACTCTCGTTTAAGATTTTTTGCAGGAAAACTTCTCTCTAAATGGGAAGGTCCTTACGTTATCGAGGAGGTCTATCGTTCCGGTGCCATAAAAATCAACAACTTCGAAGGCACAAATCCGAAGGTGGTGAACGGTCAAAGAATCAAACATTATATCTCAGGTAATCCCATAAATGTTGAAACCAAAGTTATTGAAACTGTAACCCTGGAGGAACACATAAGGGACACTTTCCGGAACGTTTCATACTCCAAAAAGGAATATGTATGTGGTACGGTAAGTAAACCGACTCCAAAACAGTTTTAAGGCAATATGTCTCCATTTTGGAATATTTAGAAAAATAGAAAAATAAGAAGCAGTCCGGGAAGGACACGAGGGCTCCACAAGGGTGGAGGGCGTGCCCCCTACCACGTGGGCACCTCGTGCGCTCTCCGAACTCCATTTTCGTACACGACACATATTTTGGTCGGTAAAAATTCATTATATAATCTCCCGGGGGTTTTGATCACCGTATCACGCAAATATCTCTTGTCTTTGTTTCGAGATGCCTTGCTGCAGATAGAGCAACATGTCATCCCAGGATTCGGAAGGAGAAAGCTACGTGGTTGATTACCTTGCAGATCCTAAGGTCTATGGGGATGTGGAGCATTGTGGTTGGACTACGGAAGAAGAAGAGGACTATGAACCCAAGGGAAAGGAGGAGATGAGCTCAGATGAAGATGAAGTCCCACTACCTCAACCTGGGGACATGCATGTGGAGTTCAAAAAGTCAAGCCTCCCGGATAGAGTAAAGAAACCTAAGATCGAGTTTATCCCTTTTCACCTCTTGCAGGAAAACAAGGAGGAACTATGCAAAAAGATACTGAGCTTGGAGCAGGAGATCGATGACCTAAGGGACCAAAACTATATCCTCAAGCGCAAATTAAGGAAGAAGCCTACGCCATCAACAGAACCATCACCTTCTCCACCAACAAAGAAGAATTGAGTATCTGGCATGGGCACTCCCCTTGGCAACTGCCAAGCTTGGGGGAGTGCCCCGGTATCGTATCACCATCACTTCTACCTTTACCGTTTTCTTAGTTCGATCCTTTTGGTAATATCTTGATCTAGTAGAATAAAAGTTCTTAGTATGATCTAGTTGTGAGTTTTGCTTTATAATGCTTCTATGTAATCGAGTCCATGAGCTATATAATAAAGATTAGTGTTGAGTCAAGGGCTTGATTATTTTGCCATGATCCTATGTGAATAAAAGAAGAGAGAAAGAATAAAAAGAAACAAAGAGATCATGTGGATCTTATGGAGAGTAATGAGCTCACATAGAAAAAGTATGATGAATAAAAGTTGTTGAGAGTTGACAAACATAGTTTTGGTAATCGTTGCAATTAATAGGAAGTAATAAAGAAAGAGAGGTCTTCACATATAAATATACTATCTTGGACATCTTTTGTGATTGTGAGCACTCATTAAAATATGACATGCTAAAGAGTTGACGTTGGATAAGGAAGACAACGTAATGGGTTATGTTTTCTTACATATGAGATAAATTATATTGTCTTGGATCCTCCAACATGTTGATCTTGGCTTTTGTAACACCCACGATGCGACTATATCACCCACGTGTCGGAGCACGACTTAGAGGCATAACCGCATTGTAGGCATGTCGCAAGAGGGGTAATCTTTACACATCCCATGTACTGAATAAGAAAGAGATAAAGAGTTGGCTTACAATCGCCACTTCACACAATACATAGATATAGCATTACATCATCTAGAATACAATCAAGGTCCGACTACGGAACCAAAATAAAGACAACCCCAAAAGCATAAGATCCCCGATCGCCCCAACTGGGCTCCACTACTGATCGTCTGGAAAGGAAACATAGTAACGTCCTGAATCCTCGCTGAACTCCCACTTGAGTTTGGTCGCATCCCCTAGAATGGCATCATCGGCACCTGCATCTGGTTTTGGAAGTAAACGGTGAGTCACGGGGACTCAGCAATCTCACACCCTCGCGATCAAGACTATTTAAGCTTATGGGTAGGAAAAGGTAGTGAGGTGGAGCTGCAACAAACACTAGCATATATGGTGGCTAACTTACGCAAATGAGAGCGAGAAGAGAAGCAAAGCATGGTCGAGGAGCTATAGAGATCAAGAAGTGATCCTACAACTACTTACGTTCAAGCATAACACGAGACCGTGTTCTCTTCCCGGACTCCGCCGAAAAGAGACCATCACAGCTACACACGTTGTTGATTCATTTTAATTAAGTTAAGTGCCAGGTTTTCTACAACCGGATATTAACAAATTTCCATCTGCCCATAACCGTGGGCACGGCTTTCGAAAGTTCAAATCCCCGCAGGGGTGTCCCAACTTAGCCCATCACAAGCTCTCACGGTCAATGAAGGATATTGCTTCTCCCAGGACAACCCGATCAGACTCGGAATCCCGGTTACAAGACATCTCGACAATGGTAAAACAAGACCAGCAAAGCCACCCGATGTGCCGACAAATCCCGATAGGAGTCGCACGTATCTCGTTCTCAGGGCACACCGGATGAGACATCCTACGAGTAAAACCAACCCTCAAGTTGCCCCGAGGTGGCCCTGCAGTCTACTCGTTTCGGACCAACACTCAGAGGAGCACTGGCCCGGGGGGGGGGGGGGGGTTTAAAATAAAGATGACCCTTGAGTCCGCGGAACCTAAGGGAAAAAGGCTTAGGTCGCAAATGGTAAAACCAAGGTTGGGCCTTGTTGGAGGAGTTTTATTCAAGGCGAACTGTCAAGGGGTTCCCATTATAACCCAACCGCGTAAGGAACGCAAAATCAAGGAACATAACACCGGTATGACGGAAACTAGGGCGACAAGAGTGGAACAAAAGACCAGGCAGAAGGCCGAGCCTTCCACCCTTTACCAAGTATATAGGTGCATCAAAGTAAACAAGATATAATAATGATATCCCAACAATAAACATGTTCCAACAAGGAACAAACTCCAATCTTCACCTGCAATTAGCAACGCTATAAGAGGGGCTGAGCAAAGCAGTAACATAGCCAAACTATGGTTTGCTAGTACAAGGTGGGTTAGAGGCTTGAAATGGCAATATGGGGGGATGATAAATCATTTGGTAGGTATCGCGACATAGCAAAAGAGCGAGCAACTAGTAAGCGAAGATAGAAGTGATTTCGAGGGTATGGTCATCTTGCCTACAAAGTTCTCCGAGTTGACGTAAGCTTGATCCTCGTAAGCGTACTCAACATGTTCCTTGATCACGAACTCGTCTCCCAACTCTACCCACGGCAAGAACACAAGCAAAGGAAACACAATCAACCACGGTGCAATGCGCAAGCAACATGATGCAAAACATGGCATGATATGCAGGATGTGATATGCAATGCATATGCGTGCTCCAGAAGGAAAAGATTGAACCAGGCCTCAACTTGGCAAACCAAGAGTGCCGCTGGAAATATGAGTTGATTTCGGTTGAAATCGATATAAAGATCACCGGAATCGGATGCACGGTTTGCAAATGGCAAGCAAAACAAGAATGGCGCAATTCTACGATTAACAGCATGATGCCATCTAAAATGCAACAAGGAACTAAGCTACCGCTCTCCAACATAGCAACAAAGCACATGGCAGTGATCTACTCAAGATGCTTGACAAAAGATGAACACTGAGCTATGGCTAAATCACACAATAGCAGGTTCAAACAAGCATGGCAAAAGGGCAAAATATATCAGCATCACAGACTTAGTGAAAATAACATGTCAGGAATTAACATCATGAAGCAATGTTTAGAGCAAGATAACAACATGCTACAGGAACCTATCATGGCAAAAAAAGGCATGGCATGAATCTACTCAAAGCATATAACAAAAGTCCCTTACTGACCATAAGCCAAAAGGGCACAGAAAATAAGATGGCACCCATGTAAACATAGCAAGTTTCGTTAACAGATTCAGACTTGGCAGAAAACTGGACATGGCAAAAACAGAGTTATGAAGGCATGTTTGCGAGCTCGATGCACTCAACACAAGGCATTGCATGAGAAACTAAGCATACACCAAGCAAGAAGACATGATCAAGAAGCTAAACATGGCAAAAACAATCTCATAGCATGCGTGGATCAACTGCAACAACCTTGGAAAAATTGATTACATGTAAACAATCTGCTAGGGACATTTTATAGCAAAATTAGAGCAAGATTGAGTCATGCTAGGGTACTCCATAAATGCAAACAAGGGCATGTATGGATAGATCATAACCATATGCCCAAATCATCCTTACTGAACATACTGAAAAGAGGCATGGATCTCTCTGTAACAACATGAATACATGGCATTAAAATAACAGCAGGGAAATGACTTAGTGAAATTCTAAGTCCCTGAAATCAGCAACATCACGAGAGCTACTTTGCATGCTTGTGCTAGTCACAACATTGATAACAAAAATACATGGAATACACCCCTGTAAAGATGGCATAGCATAGCCCAAAACACATGTAGAGCTCATGCTCATATGCAACACACAATAATCATGGCAAAAATTACAAATGTCCAAGATCTGCTAAGTAACAGGAACTAACATTATGAAGCACTCTTGCAACAGTCATTTGGGCATCAATATGGACTCAAACAAGCATGGTGCAATGGAACAAAATGAAGAGGACATCCTAATGAACATTTTGATATATGACACACTCAAAATGGAGCTACGGTGAGAGAGTTATGGCATGATGAAAAGTGCTAGAAAATGTTAAAATAAAAGAATTAGAGGGAAAAATCGGGGTCAACCCTAGTGGATATGGATCTGGGAGCTTGGAGCCCGAGGTTCGCTGGAGAGGAAGCTGCGGTGGCCGGAGCGGTGCGGGGGCTCGCCTAAGAGGTGCGGAGGGGGCGGATCCGGTGCTCGGATGGAGGAGGCCGATGATGGAGTCGGAGGCGTGGCTACTCTGGCGGTTGGCCGGCGCGGAGGACGCGGTGGCGCGCCGCGGCGGAG
Source organism: Triticum monococcum (assembly GCA_034509565.1). NCBI lineage: Eukaryota > Viridiplantae > Streptophyta > Magnoliopsida > Poales > Poaceae > Triticum > Triticum monococcum. The sequence continues at coordinate 676,005,360 of CM067842.1, read as the reverse complement.
CGGGGCGGAGGCGCGGCGCATGGGACGGCGAGGCTCGCGGGCGGCGGCACGGAGAGACGGGCCGTGGGGGCCGTCCTCGGTCCCGGGCGGGCCGGCGGCGCTGCCATGTGGCGCGCTGCGGTTGGCGCGGTGGCGGAGGCGGATGCGTCCGGCCGGAGCAGACCTGTCCGGCGGCGCGGAGGAGCGGGGCTAGGGTTTTTGGACTGCGAATTTCGGAGGGGAGCACCTATTTATAGGTTCTGGGAGCTAGGAGAGTCCAAATGAGGTGCGGTTTTCGGCCACACGATCGTGATCGAATGACCGACAGGATGGAGGGTGTTTGGATGTGTTATGGGCCACTTTGGAGGGGTGTTGGGCTGCAACACACACGAGGCCTTTACGGTTCCTTGGTTAACCGTTGGAATATCAAACGAACTCGAAATGGCATGAAACTTGACAGGTGGTCTACCGGTGGTGTACCAAGGCCGCTTGGAAAAACTCGGTCGAATTAGAGAACGTTTAACACCCGCACACGAAAAGAGGCAAAAGGGGGCGCCGGAGGACGTAGGAGTGTCGGATCGCAAAACGGACAACGAGGAAAGTGCTCGAATGCATGAGACGAACACGTATGCAAATGCGATGCACATGATGACATGATATGAAATGCATGGCATGAACAAAATGCAAAACAAAGAGAAAACCCAACCACGAGGGAATATCATAACTTAGAGCCAAAAATGACAAGAGCTGGAGTACAATTAAGGTAAGTTACACCCGGGGTGTTACACCTTTCCCCCTCGTGCTAAGCCAAATTCATCGCACCAAGTAGAGATACTACTTGTGCTTCCAAATACCCTTAAACCAGTTTTGCCATCAGAGTCCATCATACCTACCTATGGATTGAGTAAGATCCTCTAAGTAAGTTGTCATCGGTGCAAGCAATAAAAATTGCTCTCTAAATATGTATGACTTATTAGTGTGGGAGAAAATAAGCTTTATACGACCGTGTGATATGGAAGAAATAAAGGCGACAGACTACATAATTAAGGTCCATATCACAAGTGGCAATATAGTGACATTCTTTCGCATTAAGATTTTGTGCATCCAACTATAAAAGCACATGACAACCTCTGCTTCCCTCTGCGAAGGGCCTATCTTTTACTTTCACTTCCTACCTTGCATAAGAGTCATGGTGATCTTCACCCTTCCTTTTTACATTTTATCCTTTGGCAAGCACATCATGTTGGAAAGATCCTGGTATATATGGCTAATTGGATGTGAGTTTTCATGAACTATTATTGTTGACATTACCCTAGAGGTAAAACGTTGGGAGGCAAAACTATAAGCCCCTATCTTTCTCTGTGTCCGACTAAAACTCCATACCCATAAGTATTGCTTGAGTGTCAGCAATTGTGAAAGACTATATGATAGTTGAGTATGTGGACTTGCTGAAAAGCTCTTATAAATTGACTCTTTCCTATGTTATGATAAATTGCAATTGCTCCAATGACTGAGATTATAGTTTGTTAGTTTTCAATGAAGTTTACGATTCATACTTGAAATTGTGATTGAATTATTACTCTAGCATAAGAAATTATATGACAAGACTTGTATAAGTTGCTGTTTTAAGAATGATCATGATGCCCTCATGTACGTATTTTATTTTTATCGACACCTCTATCTCTAAACATGTGGACATATTTTTCGATTTCGGCTTTCGCTTGAGGACAAGCGAGGTCTAAGCTTGGGGGAGTTGATACGTCCATTTTGCATCATGCTTTTATATTGATATTTATTGCATTATGGGCTGTTATTACACATTATGTCACAATACTTATGCCTATTCTCTCTTATTTTACAAGGTTTACATAAAAAGGGAGAATGCCGGCAGCTGGGATTCTGGGCTGGAAAAAGAGAAAATATTAGAGACCTATTCTGCACAGCTCCAAAAGTCATGAAACTTCACGGAAGATGTTTTCAGAATATATAAAAAATACTCAGTAGAAGAGATTCACCAGGGGCCACACCCTGCCCACGAGGGTGGGGGCACGCCCTACCCCCCTGTGCGCGCCCCCAACTTCGTGGGCCCCCTGGTAGCCCTCCGGTGGCCATCTTCTGCTATATGAAGTCTTTTGATGGAAAAAAATAAGAAGCCATCTTTTCGGACGAAACTCCGCCGCCACGAGGCAAACCTTGGCGGAACCAATCTAGGGCTCTGGCGGAGCTGTTATGCCGGGGAAACTTCCCTCCCGGAGGGGAAAATAATCGCCATCATCATCACCAATGCTCCTCTCATCGGGAGAGGGCAATCTCCATCAACATCTTCATCAACACCATCTCCTCTCAAAACCCTAGTTCATCTCTTGTATCCAATTCTTGTCTCCAAGTCCGGGATTGGTGCTTGTCGGTGTCAAAATCGGCGGATCTCGGGTAGGGGGTCCCGAACTGTGCGTCTAGGCGGACGGTAACAGGAGGCAGGGGACACGAAGTTTTACCTAGGTTCGGGCCCTCTTGATGGAGGTAAAACCCTACGTCCTACTTGATTAATATTGATGATATGGGTAGTACAAGAGTAGATCTATCACGAGATCAGAGAGGCTAAACCCTAGAAGCTAGCCTATGGTATGATTGTTTGTTGTCCTACGGACTAAAACCCTCCGGTTTATATAGACACCAGAGAGGGCTAGGGTTACACGAGATCGGTTACAAATGAGGAGATATGCATATCCGTATTGCCTAGCTTGCCTTCCATGCCAAGTAGAGTCCCATCCGGACACGAGACGAAGTCTTCAATCTTGTATCTTCATAGTCTAACAGTCCGGCCAAAGAATATAGTCCGGCTGTCCGGAGACCCCCTAATCCAGGACTCCCTTAGTAGCCCCTGAACCAGGCTTCAATGACGATGAGTCCGGCACGCAGTATTGTCTTTGGCATTGCAAGGCGGGTTCCTCCTCCGAATACATCACGGAAGAATTTGAACACAAGGATAGTGTCCGACCCTGCAAAATAAGTTCCACATACCACCGTAGAGAGAATAATATTTCCACAAATCTAATCAGCTGACATGTTTCGGCAACACGACATTATGCCATGGCCCGGTAATTATTCAAACCGTTTTTCTTCAACCAACTCCACACATAACACGAGGTAGTTTCTTGACACGTCTTGTCAAAGCAGAGATCGTGTTCCCCTAATTACGGGATTCTCATCAATACGGTCGTGGGTAACCCAACCGTATCCAGGACTCCTAGATTATAGGCAAGTCCCAAACGGCTACGGAGAGGACGCTTGATATTCACCCTCTTTATAAAGGGACAAGGCTTTTACTTTTTCCCTTCCGTGCTCAATCGAATCCTTCCCCCGCCTCGAGTTCTAAGACCCAAAGCCCAGGTTAGGTGCTCCAGACCTTCAATCATGTCCGGGTCTAGCCTTCAAGGCTGGTGGATGCCCTCCTCCGTTAAGGAAGAAGATATCAAGAAGTTGAGGGAGGCCAGATACCTGACCGCCGAGGTTTCGCATCGGCTGCCCGCCCGAGGGCAGGTTGTCCCTACTCCTGAACCCAACGAAGACATCGTGTTCATCTCCCACTTCCTCCGAGGTCTAGGCCTCACTCTGGATCCCTTCGTTAGGGGGCTGATGCTTTATTATGGGCTAGATTTCCACGATCTAGCCCCGGACTCCTTTCTCCACATCTCAGCATTTATTGTTGTATGTGAGGCTTTCCTCCGCATTACCCCTCACTTCGGCCTGTGGCTCAAGACCTTTGACGTGAAGCCGAAGATGGTCGAGGTGCAGCATGTAGCGTGCAGATGTGCATTAATAAGAAAGATCGCTGGAGCTCCATGGCCAAAGGGTTCTATTCTAGAGGTGTCCGTATTATGGCAACGGGAGTAGTTTTACACCACAACTCCCAGAAGTGCCAACTGGGCAGCTACCCCTGCTTTCCGCTCAGGCCCTCCACCACAACTGATGTCATGGATTAGCAGAGGGCTGAGCTGGGGTCCAGCCAAGGACGTGCCTGTACTGCAGAGCCGCACTCAAGATCTCTTCGAAGGAGATTTTAGTTTGATTATGGTGATGCAATTGATGCTGGTTCGACGAATCCAGCCATGCAAACGCCAACCCCTTCGCATGTGGGAGTTCAACCCAGAAGGACCGCGCGCTATTCAGGATTTCCTCGGCCTGACGCATGAGGAGATGTATAGATCATTCTTCGAACCCCAGATAGAGTGTCCGGATACTACCGAGGACGTGGGCCTGAGCAGCAACCGCACCGCTGACCAAGTAAGCTATCCTCTAGCCGAACACACAATCACTCCCTAACCATGACTGGATAACAAAGGCGAAGATGATCCGGTGTTCGGCCCCCCTTCCGGAAGGCTTGGAGAATCTGGTACTGGAAAAGATGCTCGAGCTAGCACCTTGCCCGGAGCCCTCACAGGAAGATAAAGGGGGGAATAAAGGAGGAGAAAGCGGGCCTCCACCGCTACCCATTCCGACCGAGGGAACAGGCACCTCCGTGAGGGAGGATAACCAAGGGGAGGAATCTGGCATTCTCTCACCTTGGGGAAGGAAGAGGAGTACCCCTGAAGATCCGGAAACCAAGGTTTCCAAACGGGAGAAGAAGTCTCTACCAGAGGGTCCTGCCTTGGAGGGTGCTCTTACCGCACAAAGTCCGCACAGGGATCTGCCTTCTAACGAGCCGTAAGTAATCAAAAAGTGCTTTAATAGTGAGGATATACTACTTTACCTCTGAGGAAAATAACCGAAGCATTTATCTTGCAGTTCGGATCTTAGCCCTTTTGAGCAGAGCTCATCTTCGAGGGATCTTCTTCCGGAGATGATGGAGAGCGAAACGCCTCCCCCGGACTCCCCCGCTCAAGAAGCGGTCGACCTTGAAGTGTCGTCACGGAGGGCCTCTCCGGATCTGGTGAGGCCAGAAGATAATCCTTTAGTCACCCAAAGTCCTCAGCATCCAGCTCTTGAAGAGAGCAAACAAAAGAGTCCGACACCGTCTGGTATGCGGTCGGACGTACTAAGGGAGCTGTTGGAGTGAGCGGCCATCTCAGAAGAACACCGTACGTTAATGGGTACGGTGATGGAAATAATTTCGTCCGCCGAAAGCGGATTGCATGAAGCCTCTATGAGTCTACTGACACACTTTGAGATACGTGATACTTTTTGATAGTACCGCACATTTTTAGGTGTGCCTTGTGTAGATAGTAGCCCTGAGACTCTAGTTGTTGTCGAGAACGGCGGCGAACAGAGGATCGTAGTCCCAGGTATAAGCAAACCGCCTTTATGTGCAGGTGGTGGAAACTCCGGTGGCTAGCTGGACTAATGAGTTTGCCGAACTAAAGCGGCAACTAGATGCGGCAGATGCCGACATCGAGCTTGTTAACAAGCGGCTTGACGAGGCACAGGGTAGGTAATGCTTTCTGGTGAATGTCACATAGTAAGAGCAGCATGATGCCAGTATCTTTAATATTTTGTGACTGCATATGGAGCTGCCACCGTGGAGACCCTTCAGGCGGAACTTGCCCGAGCCAAAGAACAAGCAAGGAGGAGTAATGCGGCTGCTTTGAAGGCGACCGAAGAGTTGAGGGCCGAGAAGGCTACGCATTGCGAGAGCAAAGAGAAAATGGCCAAGATGGCTGTAAAGTTAAAAGACACTACAGACCGTTGCCAGTTCCTTGAAGAAGAAAACCGAGTGAAGGCAACGGACCTTGAAAAGGCCATAATGATGACCAAAGACACCCGCTCTGCTATGAGAGCGAAGAAGGAGGAGCTGCGTGAAGCCGGGGATATTGCGGCTGGGAAGCCCTTCATGCTGCGGAGGAAGTTCGGAGATCCACGGTATGCCCCTCTGGATCGGCTGTGGAGTTCGGCAGACGCATATATGGACTTGGCGGCGAGCGCTGTTGATGCGGCCAAATACTTCCGAGATCAAACAGATCGTGAAGTGGAGAAGCTATTCTGGTCGCAATTTAACGTTCCAGAGCGTCCGCTTCCATTGACTGATCAGCTAGCCAAATGGGCTAAACTCAATAGGTTGTCCGGACTCGCCATGAGGTCTGTCGTGGATCAGCTGTGGCCGGAGAAGCCAAAGCCAAACAGCTATTTCAGCTTAGTGCAGCAGTTCCTTGGTGCGGTGCCGCGCATCAATGCGATGAAGAGGTCGGCGTGCATAGAAGGCTCGCGGATGGCCCTTGCCCGTATTAAAGCATACTGGGCAGAGATGGATGCTACCACTGTTGCGGCGCAGGGTTCGGCCATAGGCCGAGTGGATGCCGAGCACTATTTCGAAGAGGTTCTCGAGGGTGCTCGTTTGATAGAGGCCCAGTGCTCGAAGAATTTTATGTTTGGGTGACGTGTATTACCATTGTAAACACAATGTTTTTATGAAATTTATTAGGGATGTGTTTATACTTTTGCCTGAAAGTAATATGATGCCTCCTGTGCGGCCGTTTATGTATACATGTGTATAACCTGAAAGATTGCAGTCGTCGGCTTCAGCCCCCACGCATATAATGCGGAGGTGTTCGCAAAAGACGCGTGTTCACAATTAACCCAACGTCTTGGCCCCATTAAGGAGGTGATAGCGCAGCGAACGAGGCAACCGGACTATAATGCTTTAACACTTTCACTTAGCCATAGGAGTTTGACGGTGGGGCTACTATATAGCCCCTGGTGGCTCCGCACTCTCCCGAATTCGGGGTGCGTACATGCCTGGCCGGGAAACGGCCCTTCATTAAGGCAGAGGAATTCTAACATTCGGATAGGTCATCGAGTGGTTGACCAGTCTCACGCTATATCATGACAGTCAGTTTTCGGCTTTCTCTACTGAGGCGCTCGTCCGGATGACCCAGGGCACAATCGCAGTAGTTCTCCTAGTGCTACCTTAGCCGATAGAGCGGAACGTAAGGTACCAAAACGTAGGAGCCGGGCAAACCCAACATTTGACCAAAGACATGATTCGGAGCTGATGCATATAAGGCCAAACTCGCGACGCCGAACACTCCCTAAGGTATTCGGTCTTTATGGTATAAACCGGGCCTAAACAGTGCCCTTTGTAAGAAGCCCCTGGTGTCCAGGTACGTGCATTATTCTGATGTGGCCACATGCCAAGACGCCAGCATCCTTCTCAATTATACTGAGAATCCGAGGGATGTGTATCAACAAGCGACAGTAAAAAAGGTTGACGCAGGGTCTTAATCTAAAAAGAATCCATGGGACGGGTCCCTGCTGCATGTCTGCGCCTGTGTATCCGTTGTGCCGTATCCTGGATGGGTGTAGCACGGTGGTCATTTGTAAAAGAGAGGAACTTAGGTGGAAAGTTGTCATGCAAAAAGGTAGGTTTTAAAGAAACCATGTAAATTTCAAGATGAGTAAAAATTGCCACTTGTCTGCGCGTGTTGAGCCCCTTATATTTGTGATAGGGGTGTGGCCATCAATCCTATACAAATTACATATAGCTGCGCGGGACTCGTCTAACCGTGTCCGTGGTCTTGACGACCTATCGAATACTTTAGTTGGTGAGGCCGTTTTAGAGCCGCACCCTCCTCGGTGCACAGGGATCGCTCAATATTTCCATTTACTGTAATGATGCCACGTGGACCGGGCATCTTAAGTGTGAAGGAAGCGTAATGTGGTATTGCATTAAAGTGAGCGAAAGCTTCGCGTCCAAGTAGTGCTTGATAGCCACTTTGGAATGGAGCAATGTGGAAGGTTAAATTTTTGCTATGGAAGTTATCGGGGAAGCCGAATATAACTTTTAGTAGCAGGGAGCCCGTGCAATGAGCCCCTGGGCCTGGCGTTACTCCTTTAACGGTAGTATTGCTAAGGAAAATTTTCGTTGGGTCTATCCCCATTTTGCGGATTGTGTCCTGATATATCAGGTTTAGACTGCTGCCACCGTCCATCAGGACTCGTGTGAAGTGGTATCCGTCAATTATTGGGTCCAACACCAAGGCAGCCCATCCTGCACGCCGGATACTTGCTGAGTAATCCCGATGGTCAAAGGTGATTGGTTGAGACGACCAGTGGCAGGACTCCACGGTGATAGGCCCTTGGGCATATTTCTCTGGGAGTGCCGCTTGGTTTCTCCCCTTGATCACGTATAACACATTTACTGTTTTGACTTCTGGTGGAAATTTCTTTTGTTCACCAGCGTCTTGCTTGAGAGGCTCATCCTCGTCTTCTCTTGGTGTATCCTGCCCCTTGTGTATGGCGTTGAGCTTGCCGGACTGCTTGAAAACCGAACATTCTCTGTGGGTGTGATTAGCGGGTTTACCAGGGGTGCTATGGATCTGACATATTTGGTCCACTATTTTATTTAAGCTGGACAGTTCTGTTGGAAATATGCCCTAGAGGCAATAAAAAATTGATTATTATTATATTTCCTTGTTCATGATAATCGTTTATTATCCATGCTAGAATTGTATTGATAGGAAACTCAGATACATGTGTGGATACATAGACATCACCATGTCCCTAGTAAGCCTCTAGTTGACTAGCTCGTTGATCCATAGGTGGTCATGGTTTCCTGACCATGGACATTGGATGTCATTGATAACGGGATCATATCATTAGGAGAATGATGTGATGGACAAGACCCAATCCTAAGCCTAGCACAAAGATCGTGTAGTTCGTTCGCTAAAGCTTTTATAATGTCAAGTATCATTTCCTTAGACCATGAGATTGTGCAACTCCAGGATACCGTAGGAATACTTTGGGTGTGCCAAACGTCACAATGTAACTGGGTGGCTATAAAGGTGCACTACGGGTATCTCCGAAAGTGTCTGTTGGGTTGGCACGAATCGAGACTGGGATTTGTCACTCCGTGTGACGGAGAGGTATCTCTGGGCCCACTCGGTAGGACATCATCATAATGTGCACAATGTGATCAAGGAATTGATCATGGGATGATGTGTTACGGAACGAGTAAAGAGACTTACCGGTAACGAGATTGAACAAGGTATCGGGATACCGACGATCGAATCTCGAGCAAGTACAATACCGCTAGACAAAGGGAATTGTATACGGGATTGATTGAATCCTCGACATCGTGGTTCATCCGATGAGATCATCGTGGAACATGTGGGAGCCAACATGGGTATCCAGATCCCACTGTTGGTTGTTGACCGGAGAACGTCTCGGTCATGTCTGCATGTCTCCCGAACCCGTAGGGTCTACACACTTAAGGTTCGATGACGCTAGGGTTATAAAGGAAGTTTGTATGTGGTTACCGAATGTTGTTCGGAGTCCCGGATGAGATCCCGGACGTCACGAGGAGCTCCGGAATGGTCCGGAGGTAAAGATTTATATATGGGAAGTCCTGTTTTGGTCACCGGAAAAGTTTCGGGTTTTATCGGTAACGTACCGTGACCACCGAGAGGGTCCCGGGGGTCCACCAAGTGGGGCCACCAGCCCCGGAGGCTTGCATGGGTCAAGAGTGGTAAGGGACCAGCCCCTGAGTGGGCTGGTGCGCCTCCCACAAGGACCAAGGCGCCTAAGGGAAGAAGGGGGGGCAAACCCTAAGGGCAGATGGGCCCTAAGGCCCATGCTCCCTGCGCCTCCCTCTCCTCCCCTCTTGGCCGCCCCCCAAACCCATCTAGGGCTGCCGCCCCTCTAGGGGTGGGAACCCTAGAGGGGGCGCACCCTCCTCTTTCTCCCCTATATATAGTTGAGGTATTTGGAGCTGCAGACATACGAGTTTGGACCTCTCCATGGCGCAGCCCTGCATCTCTCCTTTCTCCTCTCCCGCGGTGCTTGGCGAAGCCCTGCAGGATTGCCACGCTCCTCCACCACCACCACGCCGTTGTGCTGCTGCTGGATGGAGTCTTCCACAACCTCTCCCTCTCTCCTTGCTGGATCAAGGCATGGGAGACGTCACCGGGCTGTACGTGTGTTGAATGCGGAGGTGCCGTCCGTTCGGCACTAGGATCTCCGGTGATTTGGATCATGACGAGTACGACTCCTTCAACCCCGTTCTCTTGAACGCTTCCGCTTAGCGATCTACAAGGGTATGTAGATGCACTCTCCTTCCCCTCGTTGCTGGTTTCTCCATAGATAGATCTTGGTGATACGTAGGAAAATTTTGAATTTCTGCTACGTTCCCCAACAGTGGCATCATGAGCTAGGTCTATTGCGTAGATTCTATGCACGAGTAGAACACAAAGTAGTTGTGGGCGTTGATTTTGTCAATTTACTTGCCGTTACTAGCCTTATCTTGATTCGGCGGCATCGTGGGATGAAGCGGCCCGGACCGACCTTACACGTACTCTTACATGAGACTGGTTCCACCGACTGACATGCACTAGTTGCATAAGGTGGCTAGCGGGTGTCTGTCTCTCCCACTTTAGTCGGATCGGATTCGATGAAAAGGGTCCTTATGAAGGGTAAATAGCAATTGGCATATCACGTTGTGGTTTTTGCGTAGGTAAGAAACGTTCTTGCTAGAAACCCATAGCAGCCACGTAAAACATGCAAACAACAATTAGAGGACGTCTAACTTGTTTTTGCAGGGTATGCTATGTGATGTGATATGGCCAAGAAGAATGTGATGAATTATATGTGATGTATGAGATTGATCATGTTCTTGTAATAGGAATCATGACTTGCATGTCGATGAGTATGACAACCGCCAGGAGCCATAGGAGTTGTCTTTATTTATTGTATGACCTGCGTGTCATTGAACAACGCCATGTAATTACTTTACTTTATTGCTAACCGTTAGCTGTAGTAGTAGAAGCAATAGTTGGCGAGACAACTTCATGAAGACACGATGATGGAGATCATGGTGTCATGCCGGTGACGATGATGATCATGGAGCCCCGAAGATGGAGATCAAAAGGAGCAATATGATATTGGCCATACCATGTCGCTATTTGATTGCATGTGATGTTTATCATGTTTATACATCTTATTCGCTTAGAACGACGATAGTAAATAAGATGATCCCTCATTAAAATTTCAAGAAAGTGTTCCCCCTAACTGTGCACCGTTGCGAAAGTTCGTCGTTTCTAAGCACCACATGATGATCGGGTGTGATAGATTCTTACGTTCGAATACAACAGGTGTTGACGAGCCTAGCATGTACAGACATGGCCTCGGAACACATTTAAAACACTTAGGTTGACTTGACGAGCCTAGCATGTACAGACATGGCCTCGGAACACAAGAGACCAAAAGGTCGAGAATGAGTCGTATGGTAGATACGATCAACATGAAGATGTTCACCGATGTTGACTAGTCCGTCTCACGTGATGATCGGACACGACCTAGTTGACTCGGATCATGTAATCACTTAGATGACTAGAGGGATGTCTATCTGAGTGGGAGTTCATAAGATGAACTTAATTATCCTGAACATAGTCAAAAGGTCTTCGCAAATTATGTCGTAGCTCGCGCTTCAGTTCTACTATTTAGATATGTTCCTAGAGAAAAATTAGTTGAAGGTTGATAGTACCAATTATGCAGACAATAAAAGGCTGATGTCCTTAATGCACCGCTCAGTGTGCTGAACCTCAAACGTCGTCTGTGGATGTTGCGAACATCTAACATACACATTTTGATAACTATTGATAGTTCAGTTAAACGGTTTAGAGTTGAGGCACCAAAGATGTTTTGAAACGTCGCGAAACATATCAGATGTTTCGAGGGCTGAAATTGGGATTTCAGGCTCGTGCCCACGTCAAGAGGTATAAGACCTCCAATGATTTTCTTAGCCTGCAAACTAAGGGAGAAAAGCTCAATTGTTGAGCTTGTGCTCAAATTGTCTGAGTACAACAATCATTTGAATCGAGTGGGAGTTGATCTTCCAAATGAGATAGTGATGTTTCTCCAAAGTTATTACCACCAAGCTGCTAGAGCTTCATGATGAACTATAATATATAAGGGACACATATGATGATCCTTGAGATATTCGCGATGTTTGACACCAGAAAAGTAGAAATCAAGAAGGAGCATCAATTGTTGATAGTTGGTGAAAGCACTAGTTTCAAGAAGGGCAAGGGCAAGAAGGGATACTTCATTAAACGGCAAATCAGCTGCTGCTCTAGTGAAGAAACCCAAGGTTGAACCCAAACCCGAGACTAAGTGCTTCTGTAATAAGAGGAACAGCCACTGGAGCAGTATTACCCTAGATACTTGGTAGATGAGAAGGCTGGCAAGGTTGATAGAAGTATATTGGATATACATTGTGTTAATGTGTACTTTACTAGTACTCCTAGTAGCACCATGGTATTAGATACCGGTTCGGTTGCTAAATGTTAGTAAACTCGAAATAAAAGGCTGCGAAGTAAACGGAGACTAGCTAAAGGTGAGCTGGCAATATGTGTTGGAAGTTTTTCCAAGCTTGATATGATCAAGCATCGCACGCTCCCTCTTCCATCGAGGTTGGTGTTTGCGTTGAGCATAGACATGATTGGATTATGTCTATCGCAATACGGTTATTCATTTAAGGAGAATAATGGTTACTCTGTTTATTTGAATAATACCTTCAATGGTCTTGCACCTAAAATGAATGGTTTATTGAATCTCGATCGTAGTGATACGCATGTTCATGCCAAAAGATATAAGATAGTAATGATAGTACCACCTACTTGTGGCACTGCCACGTAAGTCATATCGGTATAAAATGCATGAAGAAGCTCCATGTTGATGGATCTTTGGGCTCACTCGTTTTGAAAAGTTTGAGACATGCGAACCATGTCTATTGGTGTATATGCATGAAGAAAATCCATGCAAATGGACTGTTTGGACTCACTTGATTTTGAATCGCTTGAGACATGCAAATCATACCACATGGGCAAGATGACTGAAAGCCTCGTTTTTAGTAAAATGGAACTAGAAAGCAACTTGTTGGAAGTAATACATTTTGATGTGTGCAGTCCAATGAGTGCTGAGGCATGTAGTGTATATCGTTATGTTCTTACTTCACAGATGATTTGAGTAGATGTTGAGTATATTTACTTGATGAATCACGAGTCTGAATTATTGAAAGGTTCAAGTAATTTCAGGGTGAAGTTGAAAGTTCGTCGTGACAAGAGGATAAAAGATCTATGATATGATCATAGAGATGAATATTTGAATTACGAGTTTGGCACAAAATTAAGACATTGTGGAAATTGTTTCACAACTTATACAGTCTGGAACACCATAGTGTGATGGTGTGTCCGAACATCATAACTGCACCCTATTGGATATGATGCATACCATGATGTCTCTTATCAAATTACCACGATAGTTTATGGGTTAGGCATTAGAGACAACCACATTCACTTTAAATAGGGCACCACGTAATTCCGATGAGATGACACCGTATGAACTATGGTTTAGAGAAACCTAAGCTGTCATTTCTTAAAAATTTGGGGCTGCGACGCTTATGTGAAAAAGTTTCAGGCTGATAAGCTTGAACCCAAAGCGGATAAATGCATCTTCATAGGACACCCAAAACAGTTGGGTATAGCTCCTGTCTCAGGTCCGAAAGCAATAAGGGATTGTTTCTAGAATCGGGTCCTTTCTTGAGGAAAAGTTTCTCTCGAAAGAATTGAGTGGGAGGATGGTGGAGACTTGATGAGGTTATTGAACCGTCTCTTCAACTAGTGTGTGGCAGGGCACAGGGAGTTGTTCCTGTGGCACCTACACCAATTGAAGTGGAAGCTTATGATAGTGATCATGAAACTTCAGATCAAGTCACTACCAAACCTCATGGGATGACAAGGAAGCGTACTACTTCAGAGTGGTACGTAATCCTGTGTTGGAAGTCATGTTGCTAGACAACAATGGACCTACGAGCTATGGAGAAGCAATGGTGGGCCTGGATTCCAAAATGGCTCGAGGCCATATAATCCGCGAGAGGATCCATATATGAAAACAAAGTATAGACTTTGGAAGAACTACTTGATGGTCGTAAGGCTATTAGGTACATATGGATTTTAAAAGGAAGACGGACAATGATGGTAAGTATCACCATTAAGAAAGCTCGACTTGTCATTAAGATGTTTTCCGACAAGTTCAAGGAGTTGACTACGATGAGACTTTCTCACTCGTAGCGATGCTAAGAGTCTGTTGGAATTATATTAGCGATTACTGCATTATTTATGAAATCTTGCAGATAGGATGTCAAAACATTGTTTCCTCAATGATTTTCTTGAGGAAAGGTTGTATGTGATACAACCGGAAGGTTTTGTCAATCCTGAAAGATGCTAATAAGTATGCAAAGCTCCAGCAATCCTTCTAAGGACTGGAGTGAGCATCTCGGAGTTGAATGTATGCTTTGATGATGATCAAAGATTTTGGGTTTATACAAAGTTTATGAGAAACTTGTATTTCCAAAGAGGTGAGTGGGAGCACTATAGAATTTCCGATGAGTATATGTTGTTAACATGTTGTTGATTGGAAATGATGTAGAATTTTTGGAAAGAATGCAGAGTTATTTGAAAAGTGTTTTTCAATGGAAAACCTGGATTAGGCTACTTGAGTATTGAGCATTTAGATCTATAAGGATAGATCAAAACGCTTAATAGTACTTTCAAATGAATACATACCGTGACAAGATTTTGAAGGGGTTCAAAATGGACCGGAAAAGAAGGAGTTCTTGGCTATGTTATAAGGTGTGAACATTGAGTAAGACTCGAAACCTGACCGCGACAGAATAGAGAGAAAGGACGAAGGTCGTCCCCTATGCTTTAGACGTAGGCTCTAGAGTATGCTATGCTGTGTACCGCACCTGAAGTGTGCCTTGCCATGAGTCAGTCAAGGGGTACAAGAGTGATCCAAGAATGGATCACAGGACAACGGTCAAAGTTATCCTTAGTAACTGGTGGACTAAGGAATTTTCTCGATTATGGAGGTGGTAAAAGAGTTCATCGTAAAGGGTTACGCTGATGCAAACTTTGACACTAATCCAGATTATTCTGAGTAGTAAACTGGATTCGTATAGTAGAACAGTTATTTGGAATAGCTCCAAATGTAGCGTAGTAGTTACATCTACAAGATGACATAGAAATTTGCGAAGTACATACGGATCTGAATGTTGCAGACCCGTTGACTGAAACCTCTCTCACAAGCATAACATGATCAAACCCAGAACTCTTGGGTGTTAGTCACATGGAGATGTGACCTTGAGTGTTAATCACATATCATTGTGAACTGGATTATTGACTCTAGTGCAAGTGGGAGACTGTTGGAAATATGCCCTAGAGGCAATAATAAATTGATTATAATTATATTTCCTTGTTCATGATAATCGTTTATTATCCATGCTAGAATTGTATTGATAGGAAACTCAGATACATGTGTGGATACATAGACATCACCATGTCCCTAGTAAGCCTCTAGTTGACTAGCTCATTGATCAATAGATGGTCACGGTTTCCTGACCATGGACATTGGATGTCGTTGATAACGGGATCACATCATTAGGAGAATGATGTGATGGAGAAGACCCAATCCTAAGCCTAGCACAAAGATCGTGTAGTTCGTTTGCAAAAGCTTTTCTAATGTCAAGTATCATTTCCTTAGACCATGAGATTGTGCAACTCCCGGATACCGTAGGAATAATCTGGGTGTGCCAAATGTCACAACGTAACTGGGTGGCTATAAAGGTGCACTACGGGTATCTTCGAAAGTGTCTGTTGGGTTGGCACGAATCGAGATTGGGATTTGTCACTCGGTGTGACGGAGAGGTATCTCTGGGCCCACTCGGTAGGACATCATCATAATGTGCACAATGTGATCAAGGAGTTGATCACGGGATGATGTGTTACGGAACGAGTAAAGAGACTTGCCGGTAACGAGATTGAACAAGGTATCGGGATACCGACGATCGAATCTCGGGCAAGTACAATACCGCTAGACAAAGGGAATTGTATACGGGATTGATTGAATCCTCGACATCGTGGTTCATGCGATGAGATCATCGTGGAACATGTGGGAGCCAACATGGGTATCCAGATCCCGCTGTTAGTTATTGACCGAAGAACGTCTCAGTCATGTCTGCATGTCTCCCGAACCCGTAGGGTCTACACACTTAAGGTTCGATGACGCTAGGGTTATAAAGGAAGTTTGTATGTGGTTACCGAATGTTGTTCGGAGTCCCGGATGAGATCCCGGACGTCACGAGGAGCTCCAGAATGGTCCAGAGGTAAAGATTTATATATGGGAAGTCCTGTTTTGGTCACCGGAAAAGTTTTGGGTTTTATCGGTAACGTACCGGGACCACCGGGAGGGTCCCGGGGGTCCACCAAGTGGGGCCACCAGCCCCGGAGGCTTGCATGGGTCAAGAGTGGTAAGGGACCAGCCCCTGAGTGGGCTGGTGTGCCTCCCACAAGGCCCAAGGCGCCTAAGGGAAGAAGGGGGGGGGCAAACCCTAAGGGCAGATGGGCCCTAAGGCCCATGCTCCCTGCGCCTCCCTCCCCTCCCCTCTTGGCCGCCCCCCCAAACCCATCTAGGGCTGCCGCCCCTCTAGGGGTGGGAACCCTAGAGGGGGCGCACCCTCCTCCTTCTCCCCTATATATAGTTGAGGTATTTGGGGCTTCAGACATACGAGTTTGGACCTCTCCATGGCGCAGCCCCGCATCTCTCCTTCCTCCTCTCCCGCGGTGCTTGGCGAAGCCCTGCAGGATTGCCACGCTCCTCCACCACCACCACACCATTGTGCTGCTGCTGGATGGAGTCTTCCTCAACCTCTCCCTCTCTCCTTGCTAGATCAAGGCATGGGAGACGTCACCGGGCTGTACGTGTGTTGAACGCGGAGGTGCCGTCCGTTCGACACTAGGATCTCCGGTGATTTGGATCACGACGAGTACGACTCCTTCAACCCTGTTCTCTTGAACGCTTCCGCTTAGCGATCTACAAGGGTATGTAGATGCACTATCCTTCCCCTCGTTGCTGGTTTCTCCATAGATAGATCTTGGTGATACGTAGGAAAATTTTGAATTTCTTCTACGTTCCCCAACAAGTTCATCTCTGGCGCCTTTAGAGGGCGGCTTTTGCTAATCTGGCCGAGAGCTTCTGAATCCGGCATTTACCATGGTGCTCTTCGGGCTGTCTTCTTTATTCTGGCGCTTATTATTTTTGCTGCGTCATGATTTCCCGTTTTCATCTCTAACTTCGGATGTACTTGGGTCGCTGGTGCTGCATCTGGATAGCCAGCTGTCCTCACCCGCGCAAAAGCGGGTCATGAGGCTTGTTGATGCTGCCATTGTTCTCGGCTTTTCTTGGCTGAGGTGTCTGGCAAGCCGTTCGTCGCGGACGCTATGCTTAAAAGCTGCCAAGGCTTCGGCGTCCAGACAGTCGACTATTTGGTTCTTTTTAGTAAGAAATCCATTCCAAAGCTTTCGGGCCGACTCTCCGGGCTGTTGAGTTATATGACTCAAATCGTCCGCATCCGGAGGTCGGACATATAAGTCCCTTGAAAATTTGCCTGAAAACTGTCTTCGAGCTCTTCCCAGCTTCCAATGGAGTTTTCCGGGAGGCTTTTAAGCCAGTGCCGAGCTGGCCCTTTGAGCTTGAGGGGTAAGTACTTGATGGCGTGGAGATCATCTCCTCGATCCATATGGATATGAAGGATGTAGTCCTCAATCCAAACCCCACGGTCTGTTGTTCCGTCGTATGCCTCTATGTTTACGGGTTTGAATCCCTCTGGAAATTCATGGTCCAGCACCGCATCGGTGAAACATAGGGGGTGTGCGGCACCCCTGTATCTGGGTGTACCACGTTGTTCGGATGTTTGTTGTGTTGCATTGTATGCTGGAGCGCGCTTGCGTCCGTAGATGGATCTGGTTGCGCCGTCCTTTTGATGCGAGCCCTCGCGTGGATCGTGTATTGGCTTATGTGCGGCGTTGTTTGGCGCTCTATGTTGGCCGTGAGGTCGTCTGTCCGGCCAGGTGGCCATTTTAATTTTTGGTTGCGGGGGGTCTAAGGCCTCCTCATTGAATTCAGGTAGCAACTTCCACTTCGGGTAGCTCTTGGTGGGGCAATTACCGCCGTACTTCGCTGCTGTGTTGAGTACTTCACTCCATCTGATTTTAAGTGTGTCTTGCGCAGCCTTAAGCCTTTGCTTCTGCTTTTTTAGACTCCTCGCGGTGGCAACGAGCCTTTGACGGCCATTCTATTGCTCCGGGTGTCTGTCCGGTGTGATGTCGTCTGGACTATTATCTTTGACAGAATCGGGTTGTTCGGTTTGATTCTCCGTGTTGCCGTGGTCCGGCAATGGTTCACCCTGCTCTAACGCTGGGTTTGTATGATCGTTGTTTCTGCCGAGGCGGGATGTGGAGCGGCGCTTATGCCACCGCTTTGACTGCTTCTCGAGGGGACAACCCTTCATTGCGTCCTTCTGTTCCTCGTCGTCATTTTCTTTTGGTGTGTCCATCATGTATACGTCCTGTGATGAAGTGGGCGTCCAGTGCCCTGTGGGCAGTGGTTCCTGTTCGTCTCCTGCATCGTCGTCCATACCATCGATGTCTTCAGAGTCGAAGTCGAGCATGTTGGTTAGGTCAACGACAGTGGCTACTAAGTGGGTGGTGGGTGGGCGGTGAATTTTATCCGCATCCCAATCCTGCTGGACATAGTTCGGCCAGGATTCTCCTGACAAGGAGAGAGACCTTAACGAGTTCAGTATGTCACCAAAGGGCGAGTGCTGAAAAATATCCGCGGAGGTAAACTCCATGATCGGAGCCCAATCAGATTCGCTAGGAACGGGCGCAGGCGGATCGGAGTCTGTGGCCGGAGAGAGATCCGGCAGTTTGTCAACACGGCTCTCGTGCAGAGTGTTGGAAATATGCCCTAGAGGCAATAATAAAAGCATTATTATTATATTTCCTTGTTCATGGTAATTGTCTTTATTCATGCTATAATTGTGTTATCCGGAAATCGTAATACATGTGTGAATAACAGACACCAACATGTCCCTAGTAAGCCTCTAGTTGACTAGCTCGTTGATCAACAGATAGTCATGGTTTCCTGGCTATGGACATAAGATGTCATTGATAACGAGATCACATCATTAGGAGAATGATGTGATGGACAAGACCCAATCCTAAACATAGCATAAAGATCGTGTAGTTTGTTTTGCTAGAGTTTTGCAATGTCAAGTATCTTTTCCTTAGACCATGAGATCGTGTAACTCCCGGATACCGTAGGAGTGCTTTGGGTATACCAAACGCCACAACGTAACTGGGTGACTATAAAGGTGTACTACGGGTATCTCCGAAAGTGTCTGTTGGGTTGACACGGATCAAGACTGGGATTTGTCACTCCGTATGACGGAGAGGTATCACTGGGCCCACTCGGTAATGCATCATCATAATGAGCTCAAAGTGACCAAGTGTCTGGTCATGGGATCATGCATTACGGTACGAGTAAAGTGACTTGCCGGTAACGAGATTGAACGAGGTATTGGGATACCGACGATCGAATCTCGGGCAAGTAATATATCGATAGACAAAGGGAATTGCATACGGGGTTGATTGAATCCTCGACATCGTGGTTCATCCGATGAGAACATCGTGGAGCATGTGGGAGCCAACATGGGTATCCAGATCCCGCTGTTGGTTATTGACCGGAGAGTCGTCTCGGTCATGTCTGCTTGTCTCCCGAACCCGTAGGGTCTACACACTTAAGGTTCGGTGACGCTAGGGTTGTGAAGATATGTATATGCAGTAACCCGAATGTTGTTCGGGGTCCCAGATGAGATCCCGGACGTTACGAGGAGTTCCGGAATGGTCCGGAGGTAAAGAATTATATATAGGATGTGCAGTTTCGGCCATCGGGACAAGTTTCGGGGTACCCGGTATTGTACCGGGACCACCGGAAGGGTCCCGGGGGTCCACCGGGTGGGGCCACCTATCCCGGAGGGCCCCTTGGGCTGAAATAGGAGGGAACCCAGCCCATAATGGGCTGGGGCGCCAGCCCCCCCAAGGCCCATGCGCCTAGGGTTGGGGGGGAACCCTAAAGGGGGGCGCCCCCTTGCTTGGGGGGCAAGCCCCCCACCCCTGGCCGCCGCCCCCCTGGTAGATCCCATCTACCAGGGCCGGCGCCCCCCCTGGCACCCCTATATATAGTGGGGGGGAGGAGGAACTTGCAGCCCACGCTTTTGGTGCTTCCTCTCTCCCCGTTACTTCTTCCTTTCTCGTAGTACACGGCGAAGCCCTGCTGTCGTGACGCCCTGCATCCACCACCACGCCGTCGTGCTGCTGGATCTTCATCAACCTCTCCTTCCCCCTTGCTGGATCAAGAAGGAGGAGACGTCTCCCGTCCCGTACGTGTGTTGAACGCGGAGGTGCCGTCCGTTCGGCGCTGGTCATCGGTGATTTGGATCACGGCGTGTACGACTACTTCAACCTCGTTCTAACGAACGCTTCCGCTCGCGATCTACAAAGGTATGTAGATGCATCTCGTGACTCGTTGCTAGATGAACTCCTAGATGATCTTGGTGAAACGAGTAGGAAAATTTTTGTTTTCTGCAACGTTCCCCAACAGTGGCATCATGAGCTAGGTCTATGCGTAGTTCTTCTTGCGCGAGTAGAACACAATTTGTTGTGGGCGTGGATTTGTCAACTTTCTTGCCGCTACTAGTCTTTTCTTGCTTCAGCGGCATTGTGGGATGAAGCGGCCTGGACCAACCTTACACGTACGCTTACGTGAGACCGGTTCCACCGACTAACATGCACTAGTTGCATAAGGTGGCTGGCGGGTGTCTGTCTCTCCCACTTTAGCTGGATCGGATTCGATGAACAGGGTCCTTATGAAGGGTAAATAGAAGTTGACAAATCACGTTGTGGCTTTCACGTAGGTAAGAAAACGTTCTTGCTAGAACCCTAATTCAGCCACGTAAAAAAAAACTTGCAACAACAATTAGAGGACGTCTAACTTGTTTTTGCAGCAAGTGCTTTGTGATATGATATGGCCAAAGTTGTGATGAATGATGAATGATCTATATGTGATGTATGAGATGTTCATGCTATTGTAATAGGAATCACGACTTGCATGTCGATGAGTATGACAACCGGCAGGAGCCATAGGAGTTGTCTTTATTCTTTTATATGACCTGCGTGTCATTGAGAAACGCCTTGTAAATTACTTTACTTTATTGCTAAACGCGTTAGCCATAGTAGTAGAAGTAACAATTGGCGAGCAACTTCATGGAGACACGATGATGGAGATCATGATGATGGAGATCATGGTGTCAAGCCGGTGACAAGATGATCATGGAGCCCCAAGATGGAGATCAAAGGAGCTATGTGATAATGGCCATATCATGTCACGTTTATTATTTGAATGCATGTGATGTTTATCATGTTTTGCATCTTGTTTACTTAGAACGACGGTAGTAAATAAGATGATCCCTCATATTAATTTCAAGAAGTGTTCCCCCTAACTGTGCACCGTTGCGACAGTTCGCTGTTTCACAACACCACGTGATGATCGGGTGTTTTATTCAGACGTTCACATACAACGGGTGTAAGACAGATTTACACATGCAAACACTTAGGTTGACTTGACGAGCCTAGCATGTGCATAGACATGGCCTCGGAACACAGAAGACCGAAAGGTCGAGCATGAGTCGTATAGAAGATGCGATCAACATGAAGATGTTCACCGACATTGACTAGTCCGTCTCACGTGATGATCGGACACGGCCTAGTTAACTCGGATCATGTAATACTTAGATGACTAGAGGGATGTCTAATCTAAGTGGGAGTTCATTATATAATTTGATTAGATGAACTTTATTATCATGAACATTAGTCTAAAATATTTACAATATGTCTTGTAGATCAAATGGCCAACGTAGTCCTCAACTTCAACGCGTTCCTAGAGAAAACTAAGCTGAAAGACGATGGCAGCAACTACACGGACTGGGTCCGGAACCTGAGGATCATCCTCATAGCTGCCAAGAAAGATTATGTCCTACAAGCACCGCTAGGTGACGCACCTGTCCTCCCTGCCGAACAAGACGTTATGAACGCATGGCAGGCACGATCCGATGACTACTCCCTCGTTCAGTGCGGCATGCTTTACAGTTTAGAACCGGGGCTCCAAAAGCGTTTTGAGAGGCATGGAGCATATGAGATGTTCGAAGAGCTGAGAATGGTTTTCCAAGCTCATGCCCGGGTCGAGAGATATGAGGTCTCCGACAAGTTCTTCAGCTGTAAGATGGAGGAAAATAGTTCTGTCAGTGAGCACATACTCACGATGTCTGGATTACATAACCGCTTGACTCAGCTGGGAGTTAATCTCCTGGATGATGCGGTCATTGACAGAATCCTCCAGTCGCTTCCACCGAGCTACAAGAGCTTTGTGATGAACTTCAATATGCAGGGGATGGAAAAGACCATTCCTGAAGTATTTGCTATGCTGAAATCAGCAGAGGTAGAAGTCAAGAAGGAACATCAGGTGTTGATGGTCAATAAAACCACTAAGTTCAAGAAGGGCAAGGGTAAGAAAGCCTTCAAGAAGGACGGCAAGGAAGTTGCCGCGCCCGGCAAGCAAGCTGCCGGGAAGAAGCCAAAGAATGGACCCAAGCCCGAGACTGAGTGTTTTTATTGCAAGGGAAGTGGTCACTGGAAGCGGAATTTCCCCAAATACTTAGCGGACAAGAAGGCCGGCAAAACAAAAGGTATATGTGATATACATGTAATTGATGTGTACCTAACCAGTGCTCGTAGTAGCTCTTGGGTATTTGATACCGGTGCAGTTGCTCACATTTGTAACTCAAAGCAGGAGCTGCGGAATAAGCGGAAACTGGCGAAGGACGAGGTGACGATGCGGGTCGGGAATGGTTCCAAGGTCAATGTGATCGCCGTCGGCACGCTGCCTCTTCATTTACCTACGGGATTAGTTTTAAACCTCAATAATTGTTATTTAGTACCAGCTTTGAGCATGAACATTGTATCGGGATCTCGTTTAATTCGAGATGGCTACTCATTTAAATCCGAGAATAATGGTTGTTCCATTTATATGAGAGATATGTTTTATGGTCATGCTCCTGTGGTGAATGGTTTATTCTTAATGAATCTCGAGCGTAATGCTACACATGTTCATAGTGTGAATACCAAAAGATGTAAGGTTAATAACGATAGTCCCACATACTTGTGGCACTGCCGCCTTGGTCACATAGGTGTCAAACGCATGAAGAAGCTCCATGCAGATGGACTTTTAGAGTCTCTTGATTATGAATCATTTGACACGTGCGAACCATGCCTCATGGGTAAAATGACCAAGACTCCGTTCTCAGGAACAATGGAGCGAGCAACCAACTTATTGGAAATCATACATACTGATGTGTGCGGTCCAATGAGTGTTGAGGCTCGCGGTGGCTATCGTTATGTTCTCACTCTCACTGATGACTTGAGTAGATATGGGTATATCTACTTAATGAAACACAAGTCTGAAACCTTTGAAAAGTTTAAGGAATTTCAGAGTGAGGTTGAGAATCAACGTGACAGGAAGATCAAGTTTCTACGATCAGATCGTGGAGGAGAATACTTGAGTCATGAATTTGGCACACACTTAAGAAAATGTGGAATAGTTTCACAACTAACGCCGCCTGGAACACCTCAGCGTAACGGTGTGTCCGAACGTCGTAATCGCACTCTATTAGATATGGTGCGGTCTATGATGTCTCTTACCGATCTACCACTATCTTTTTGGGGCTATGCTTTAGAGACTGCTGCATTCACTTTAAATAGGGCTCCGTCAAAATCCGTTGAGACGACACCGTTTGAATTATGGTTTGGAAAGAAACCTAAGCTGTCGTTTCTAAAAGTTTGGGGATGCGATGCTTATGTCAAGAAACTTCAACCTGAAAAGCTCGAACCCAAGTCGGAAAAATGCGTCTTCATAGGATACCCTAAAGAAACTATTGGGTATACCTTCTACCTCAGATCCGAAGGCAAGGTCTTTGTTGCCAAGAATGGATCCTTTCTAGAGAAGGAGTTTCTCTCGAAAGAAGTAAGTGGGAGGAAAGTAGAACTAGATGAAGTATTGCCTCTTGAACCGGAAAATGGTGCAACTCAAGAAAATGTTCCTGAGGTGCCAGCACCGACTAGAGAGGATGTTAATGATAATGATCAAGATACTTCTGATCTAGCTTCTACTGAAATTCGAAGGTCCACAAGGACACGTTCCGCACCAGAGTGGTACGGCAACCCTGTCTTGGAAATCATGTTGTTAGACAACGGTGAACCTTCGAACTATGAAGAAGCGATGGCGGGCCCGGATTCCGACAAATGGCTAGAAGCCATGAAATCCGAGATAGGATCCATGTATGAAAACGAAGTATGGACTTTGACTGACTTGCCCGTTGAACGGCGAGCCATAGAAAATAAATGGATCTTTAAGAGGAAGACAGACGCGGATGGTAATGTGACCATCTATAAAGCTCGGCTTGTCGCTAAGGGTTATCGACAAGTTCAAGGGGTTGACTACGATGAGACTTTCTCACCGGTAGCAAAGCTGAAGTCCATCCGAATCATGTTAGCAATTGCCGCATTCTACGATTATGAAATATGGCAAATGGACGTCAAAACGGCATTCCTTAATGGTTTCCTTAAGGAAGAATTGTATATGATGCAGCCGGAAGGTTTTGTCGATCCTAAGAATGCTGACAAGGTGTGCAAGCTCCAACGCTCGATTTATGGGCTGGTGCAAGCATCTCGGAGTTGGAACATTCGCTTTGATGAGATGATCAAAGCGTTTGGGTTTACACAGACTTATGGAGAAGCCTGTGTTTACAAGAAAGTGAGTGGGAGCTCTGTAGCGTTTCTCATATTATATGTAGATGACATACTTTTGATGGGAAATGATACAGAACTCTTGGACAGCATCAAGGCCTACTTGAATAAGAGTTTTTCAATGAAGGACCTTGGAGAAGCTGCTTATATATTAGGCATCAAGATCTATAGAGATAGATCAAGACGCCTCATAGGTCTTTCACAAAGCACATACCTTGATAAGATATTGAAGAAGTTCAATATGAATCAGTCTAAGAAGGGATTCTTGCCTGTACTGCAAGGTATGAAATTGAGCTCGGCTCAAAGTCCGACCACGGCAGAAGAAATAGAAGAGATGAGTGTCATCCCCTATGCCTCAGCCATAGGTTCTATTATGTATGCCATGCTGTGTACCAGACCCGATGTAAATCTTGCCGTAAGTTTGGTAGGAAGGTACCAAAGTAATCCCGGCAAGGAACACTGGACAGCGGTCAAGAATATCCTGAAGTACCTGAAAAGGACTAAGGAGATGTTTCTCGTTTATGGAGGTGACGAAGAGCTCGTCGTAAAGGGTTACGTCGATGCTAGCTTCGACACAGATCTGGATGACTCAAAGTCACAAACCGGATACGTGTATATTTTGAATGGTGGGGCAGTAAGCTGGTGCAGTTGCAAGCAGAGCGTCGTGGCGGGATCTACATGTGAAGCGGAGTACATGGCAGCCTCGGAGGCAGCACATGAAGCAATCTGGGTGAAGGAGTTCATCACCGACCTCGGAGTCATACCCAATGCGTCGGGGCCGATCAAGCTCTTCTGTGACAACACTGGAGCTATTGCACTTGCCAAGGAGCCCAGGTTTCACAAGAAGACAAGGCACATCAAGCGTCGCTTCAACTCCATTCGTGAAAATGTTCAAGATGGAGACATAGAAATTTGTAAAGTACATACGGACCTGAATGTAGCAGATCCGTTGACTAAACCTCTCCCTAGGGCAAAACATGATCAACACCAGAATTCCATGGGTGTTCGATTCATCACAATGTAACTAGATTATTGACTCTAGTGCAAGTGGGAGACTGTTGGAAATATGCCCTAGAGGCAATAATAAAAGCATTATTATTATATTTCCTTGTTCATGGTAATTGTCTTTATTCATGCTATAATTGTGTTATCCGGAAATCGTAATACATGTGTGAATAACAGACACCAACATGTCCCTAGTAAGCCTCTAGTTGACTAGCTCGTTGATCAACAGATAGTCATGGTTTCCTGGCTATGGACATAAGATGTCATTGATAACGAGATCACATCATTAGGAGAATGATGTGATGGACAAGACCCAATCCTAAACATAGCATAAAGATCGTGTAGTTCGTTTTGCTAGAGTTTTGCAATGTCAAGTATCTTTTCCTTAGACCATGAGATCGTGTAACTCCCGGATACCGTAGGAGTGCTTTGGGTATACCAAACGTCACAACGTAACTGGGTGACTATAAAGGTGTACTACGGGTATCTCCGAAAGTGTCTGTTGGGTTGACACGGATCAAGACTGGGATTTGTCACTCCGTATGACGGAGAGGTATCACTGGGCCCACTCGGTAATGCATCATCATAATGAGCTCAAAGTGACCAAGTGTCTGGTCATGGGATCATGCATTACGGTACGAGTAAAGTGACTTGCCGGTAACGAGATTGAACGAGGTATTGGGATACCAACGATCGAATCTCGGGCAAGTAATATATCGATAGACAAAGGGAATTGCATACGGGGTTGATTGAATCCTCGACATCGTGGTTCATCCGATGAGAACATCGTGGAGCATGTGGGAGCCAACATGGGTATCCAGATCCCACTGTTGGTTATTGACCAGAGAGTCGTCTCGGTCATGTCTGCTTGTCTCCCGAACCCGTAGGGTCTACACACTTAAGGTTCGGTGACGCTAGGGTTGTGAAGATATGTATATGCAGTAACCCGAATGTTGTTCGGGGTCCCGGATGAGATCCCGGACGTCACGAGGAGTTCCGGAATGGTCCGGAGGTAAAGAATTATATATAGGATGTGCAGTTTCGGCCATCGGGACAAGTTTCGGGGTACCCGGTATTGTACCGGGACCACCGGAAGGGTCCCGGGGGTCCACCGGGTGGGGCCACCTATCCCGGAGGGCCCCTTGGGCTGAAATAGGAGGGAACCCAGCCCATAATGGGCTGGGGCGCCAGCCCCCCCAAGGCCCATGCGCCTAGGGTTGGGGGGGAACCCTAAAGGGGGGCGCCCCCTTGCTTGGGGGGCAAGCCCCCCACCCCTGGCCGCCGCCCCCCCTGGTAGATCCCATCTACCAGGGCCGGCGCCCCCCCTGGCACCCCTATATATAGTGGGGGGGAGGAGGAACTTGCAGCCCACGCTTTTGGTGCTTCCTCTCTCCCCGTTACTTCTTCCTTTCTCGTAGTACACGGCGAAGCCCTGCTGTCGTGACGCCCTGCATCCACCACCACGCCGTCGTGCTGCTGGATCTTCATCAACCTCTCCTTCCCCCTTGCTGGATCAAGAAGGAGGAGACGTCTCCCGTCCCGTACGTGTGTTGAACGCGGAGGTGCCGATCGTTCGGCGCTGGTCATCGGTGATTTGGATCACGGCGTGTATGACTACTTCAACCTCGTTCTAACGAACGCTTCCGCTCGCGATCTACAAAGGTATGTAGATGCATCTCGTGACTCGTTGCTAGATGAACTCCTAGATGATCTTGGTGAAACGAGTAGGAAAATTTTTGTTTTCTGCAACGTTCCCCAACACAGAGTAAGGTCGATGTTCGGCTCGATCGCCGATGAGGGCAAGGCCTCCATGGCGGGGTCCATCCACCCGTCCATGGACGACACAACTGGCTCCGAATTGAGGGTCGGAGCGGCTGCCGGTGCGATCTCCTGAACACTGTCTGATGGTAGAGCTAAATCGTACTCATCATGACCGCGTGACACACAAGGCAGAGGCTCGAATCCGTCGAAGATCAAGTCTCCAAATATTGGCCATGTAGTTTAAGCTTCCAAACCTGACCTGATGGCCAGGGGCGTAGCTTTCAATCTGCTCCAGGTGGCCAAGCGAATTGGCCCACAGTGTAAAGCCACCGAATACAAAAATCTGTCCGAGGAAAAAAGTCTCACCCTGGACTACATCGCTATCGATGATCATAGGAGCCATCAAGCCTAACGGCGATGACACAGAGGAACTCTCAATGAAAGCACCAATGTCGGTGTCAAAACCGGCGGATCTCGGGTAGGGGGTCCCGAACTGTGCGTCTAGGTGGATGGTAACAGGAGGCAGGGGACACGAAGTTTTACCCAGGTTCGGGCCCTCTTGATGGAGGTAAAACCCTATGTCCTGCTTGATTAATATTGATGATATGGGTAGCACAAGAGTAGATCTACCACGAGATCAGAGAGGCTAAACCCTAGAAGCTAGCCTATGGTATGATTGTCTATTGTCCTACGGACTAAAACCCTCCGGTTTATATAGACACCGGAGAGGGCTAGTGTTACACAAGGTCGGTCACAACGGAGGAGATATGCATATCCGTATTGTCTAGCTTGCCTTCCACGCCAAGTAGAGTCCCATCCGGACACGAGACGAAGTCTTCAATCTTGTATCTTCATAGTCTAATAGTCCAGCCAAAGAATATTGTCCGGCTGTCCGGAGACCCCCTAATCCAGGACTCCCTCAGTGCTAGTAGGTTGCTAGTAGTGTTAATTACTCCTTGTAGTTGATGCTAGTTGGTTTAATTGGTGGAAGATCATATGTTCAGATCCTATATGCATATTAATACCCCTCTGATTATGAACATGTTTATCCTTTGTGAGTAGTTACGTTTGTTCCTGAGGACATGGGAGAAGTCTTGCTATTAGTAGTCATGTGAATTTGGTATTCATTCGATATTTTGATGAGATGTATGTTGTCTCTCCTCTAGTGGTGTTATGTGAACGTCGACTACATGACTCTTCACCATTATTTGGGCCTAGAGGAAGGCATTGGCAAGTAATAAGTAGATGATGGGTTGGTAGAGTGACAGAAGCTTAAACCCTAGTTTATGCGTTGCTTCGTAAGGGGCTGATTCGGATCCATATGTTTCATGCTATGGTTAGGTTTACCTTAAGACTTTTGTTGTAGTTGTGGATGCTTGCAATAGAGGTTAATCATAAGTGGGATGCTTGTCCAAGTAAGGGTAGTACCCAAGCACCCGTCCACCCACGTACCAAATTATCAAAGTGCCGAACGCGAATCATATGAACGTGATGAAAACTAGCTTAACGATATTCCCATGTGTCCTCGGGAGCGCTTTTCTCTATATAAGAGTTTGTCTAGGCTTGTCCTTTGCTACAAAAAGGATTGGGACACCTTGCTGCACTTTATTTACTTTTGTTACTTGTTGCTCGTTACAAATTATCCTATCACAAAACTATCTGTTACCACTTATTTCAGTACTTGCAGAGAATACCTTGCTGGAAACCGCTTATCATTTCCTTCTGCTCCTCGTTGGGTTCGACACTCTTACTTATCGAAAGGACTACGATAGATCCCCTATACTTGTGGGTCATCAGGGTGGCCCTCAGGATACAAAGGTTCCTGAGTCATTTTACCCCCTCTAGTTATAACTCTAACAACATTATCATTTTTCTTATTATTTAATTCATTGAGAAAATCATTCTGAGCCTTAAGTACTTGTTCTACTTGAGTGGTAACCATAGAAGCACGTTTACTAATAAGTTTAAGTTCACATTTAACTCTAGACATATAATCACTCAAGTGTTCAAGCACATCTACATTGCATTTCAATTGTCTACCAACATAAGCATTGAAGTTTTCTTGTTTAACAATAAAATTATCAAACTCATGTAAGCATTGGCTAGCAGACTTATAATGAGGAATATCACCTTCATCAAACCTATAGAGAGAATTTCCCTTTACTACCTGTGTCGGGTTATCAAGACCATGTATTTCTTCAATAGGTGATAAATTCTTAACATCTTCATCTTTAATACCTTTTTATTTTATAGATTTCTTTGCCTCTTGCATATCTTCAGGACTGAGAAATAGAATACCCCTTTTGTTTGGAGTTGGCTTAGGAGTTGGTTCAGGAAGTGTCCAATCATTTTCATTACTCAACATATTATTCAATAGCAATTCAGCTTGATCAACAATTCTTTCCCTGAAAAAACAACTAGCACAACTATCCAGGTGGTCTCTGGAAGCATCGGTTAGTCCATTATAAAAGATATCAAGTATTTCATTTTTCTTGAGAGGATGATCAGGCAAAGCATTAAGTAATCAGAGAAGCCTCCCCCAAGCTTGTGGGAGACTCTCTTCTTCAATTTGCACAAAGTTATATATTTCCCTTAAGGTAGCTTGTTTCTTATGAGCAGGGAAATATTTAGCAGAGAAGTAATAAATAATATCCTAAAGACTACGCACACAACCAGGATCAAGAGAATTAAACCATGTTTTAGCATCACCCTTTAATGAGAACGGAAACAACTTAAGGATAAAGTAATAGCGATTTTTATCATCATGAGTAAACAGGGTCGCTATATCATTTAATTTAGTAAGATGTGCCACAACAGTTTCTGATTCATAGCCATAAAAAGGATCAGATTCAACCAAAGTAATTAACTCAGGATCGACAGAGAAATCATAATCCTTATCAGTAATAAAGATAGGTGAAGTAGCAAAAGCAGGGTCATATTTCATTCTAGCATTCAAAGACTTTTCTTTAAGTTTAGCTAATAATTTCTTAAGATCAGATCTATCATTACAAGAAAGAAAGTCTCTAGCAGTTTCTTCATCCATAACATAACCCTCATGCACAACAGGAAATTCATATCTAGGGGGAGAATCTTCATCATCACTTTCATCAATATTATCAGTTTCAATAATTTCATTCTCTCTAACCCTAGCAAGTTGTTCATCAAGAAATTCACCTAGTGGCACAATATTATCAAGCATAGAAGTTGTTTCATCATAAGTATCATGCAAAGCAGAAGTGGCATCATTAATAACATGCGACATATCAGAATGAATAGCAGGAGTAGGTGTCGCAAGTTTACTCAAAACAGAAGGTGAATCAAGTGCAGAGCTAGATGGCAGTTCCTTACCTCCCCTCGTAGTTGAGGGAAAAATCATGGTTCTTTCATCTTTCAAGTTCCTCATAGTGATTAGCAGATATAAATCCCAAGTGACTCAAAGAATAGAGCTATGATCCTCGGCAACGGCACCAGAAAATAGTCTTGATAACCCGCAACAGTTTTCGAGGGTAGAGTATTCAACCCAAATTTATTGATTCGACACAAGGGAGCCAAAGAATATTCTCAAGTATTAGAAGCTGAGTTGTCAATTCAACCACATATGGAAACTTAATATCTGCAGCAAAGTGTTTAGTAGCAAAGTAATATGATAGTAGTGGTAATGATAACAAAAGTAATATTTTTGGTTTTGTAGTGATTGTAATAGTAGCAACGGAAAAGTAAATAAGCGAAGAACAATATATGAAAAGCTCGTAGGCAATGGACCGGTGATGGATAATTATGTCGAATGCGATCAATCATGCAATAGTTATAACATAGGGTGACACAGAACTAGCTCTAGTTCATCAATGTAATGTAGGCATGTATTCCAAATATAATCATACGTGCTTCTAGAAAAGAACTTGGATGGCATCTTTTGTCCTACCCTCTCGTGGCAGTGGGTTCCTATTGGAAACTAAGGGATATTAAGGCCTCCTTTTAATAGAGTAGCGGACCAAAGCATTAACACATAGTGAATACATGAACTTCTCAAACTACGGTCATCACCGGTAAGTATCCCGATTATTGTCACTTCGGGGTTAACAGATCATAACACATAATAGGTGACTATAGACTTGCAAGATAGGATCAAGAACTCACATATATTCATGAAAACATAATAGGTTCATATCTTATTATCTTTATCAGATCTCACTTTTGCATCTGGTCGTGAAGGGATTGACAACCCCTTTATTGCATTGGTTGCAAGGTTCTTATTTGTTTGTGCAGGTACTAGGTGACTTGCGTGTAGTCTCCTACTGGATTGATACCTTGGTTCTAAAAAACTGAGGGAAATACTTACGATACTTTGCTGCATCACCCTTTTCTCTTCAAGGGAAAACCAACACATTCTCAAAAGGTAGCAAGAAGGATTCCTGGCGCCGTTGCCGGGGAGATCTACACTCAAGTCAAGACATACCAAGTACCCATCACAAACTCTTATCCCTCGCATTACATTATTTGCCATTCGCCTCTCGTTTTTCTCTCCCCCACTTCACCTTTGCCATTTTGTTTGCCCCTCTTCCATTCAATCTTTTGTTTGCTTGTGTTACCATGTACCTTCTTTTTGCTTGCATCTTCGCTTGCTAAAAGTTTAGGATCCTCATCCACTTGGTAATGTCTTTAAGAGATCCAATTATGACGAACCTATTGCTAGTGAGTTGAGTGCACTAGATTATCTTTATGAGGTTTTGCTTGAAATTCGTGAATATGAAAAGTGTGATGAATTACTTTATGAAGCAATTCATGATAGATCTCTGAATAAAAATCATGATTGCAATGATTTTATTATAAATTCTATTAATGTAAATTGTGCTAATAATATGCAAAACCCTAAGCTTGGGGATTCTAGTTTTGCTATGTCTTCTACTTGTTGCAATGATCATGATTGGGGTGATAGTGCTTCTTATGATCTTGAAAATTTATTTAAGCCCCATGATGAATATGAGATTGATAATAGTGTTTGCAATATTATTTAAAGTGGGTTTGTAAGAGTTTCAACTTTATATCCCACATATTTGGAGAATGTTCAATCTTATGAAGTTTTTGATAAAAGTGGGTTTAGAGAGGTCATGACTTTAGTTAATGTTAATCCCACTATTTTGGAAGAGTGTCAACTTTGCATGCATGTGGATCATGTTGAAAATATTTTATGTGATAGCTATTTTTTTGAATTTTCTTATGATCCCACATGTAATTATTATGAGAGAGGAAAATATGATTGTAGAAATTTTCATGTTACTAAATTACCTCTCGTTATGTTGAGATTGCTATTGTTTCTTTCCGCTTCCTTGCATATGCCAGTTTTTGCTTGCCATGATAATTTGTTTGCCTATAAGATGCCTAAGAATAGGAAGTATGTTAGACTTAGATGTGTTTGTCACGTGTTTCATGATGCTCTCTTTGTGCTTCAATTCTTGTCTTTCATGTGAGCATCATTGAAATTATCAGTGCCTAGCTAGGGGCATTAAACGATAGCGCTTGTTGGGAGGCAACCCAATTTTATTTTTGTTCCTATTTAGTAATAAATAAATCAGATATCCTCTGTTATGATTGTGTTTTTTATGTTTTAATTAGTGTTTGTGCCAAGTAAAGCCTTTAGGATCTTCTTGGGTGATTGCTATTTGATCTTGCTGTAAAAAACAGAAAGTATGCACTCACCAGAATAATTTTCATTTTTTACCAGAGAGCGATAAAATACCTGTCGGTGTACAAAAAGAGGGGTACACTTTTTGTACCCTTATAACTATGCACGGGCAGTCTGAGCCACGGGCACCACCACACCAAGCAAGGCAAGGGAGGTGAGCCCGGGTAAGACCGAAGCTCAAGAAAACTAGAACGACGCCAAGGCCAAGACCACGAAGAGCAAAGGGGATGAAGCGGACTCCCCCGACAAGATCTTTGCTGGGAGACAGTTCTAGCAACCCCGGCAAGACCCTTGCCGCGGCGACTCGTCCCGCGCCTACGGAGCAAGTCACCCTTGAGTCCAACGCCCCCAAAGGGCAAGGATTCAGGAGACATCCCCGTGGCGGCATGCAAATCTTCGTGAAGACATTCAAGATCAGATAGGCACTAAGGACAGGACAACCCTTGGCGGGATCCCAGCCGAGGAAGACCACAAGGCCCCCGGCAAGCGCCTTGCCGGGGATGACAGCAGGCGCCTCGGCAAGACCCTTGTCGGGGCCCCGGTGAGGCCCTTGCCGTGGCCCCGGCGAGGCCCTTCCGAGGACACCCGCAGGGCCACCATTAGGCCCACGCCGACTAAACCTCCACCACCGTATGCATGCAGCTGCCGACCCAACTAGCTGGGCTGGCACCTGTGTGGCGGCATGCAGATCTTTGTGAAGACCCACCACTGCGCCACCTCAGCTGCCTGCCTACCTACGTGGCATCGTGGGCGTCGCTGGTCAGGGCGCGTGTCGACACAAGAAGGAGCGGCGACGGACGAGACATGTTTCTCCCCCGTCCCAGATAAAGCAAGGACACCTAAGCAAGACACATTAAATGCGCCTTGTCATGTAATGCGAGGGATAACCTCGCATCACTGTACCCTTTGCACCTCTTGTGTGCCACTATGGCAACCCCTTTTCCTATAAAAGGAGGCCCGAGGCAACGAGGAGAAGGATTCGGCTTTTTGGACCTCCTCACGCCCCATAGTTAGCTCAAGAACACAAATATACAATCCACCAAAGCTGGAGTAGGGTTTTACGCATCCTTGCGGCCCGAACCTGGACAAACGAACCGTAGGCTACCTGTTAGATCCGCTCTTCCCACGACTCCGCGCCCCGCTAACCGTAGTAGGGATTCTTGTGATCCCATAGGTGTCGCTCCGCACCGACATCTTTGGCGCGCCAGGTAGGGGGCACAGTTGTGAGAATCGGCTTTAGCAGTTAGTTCGGCGCTTCTTCATCATCATGGCGCCCAAGAAGAAGACGACGGTGGCGGTTGGCCAATCGGAAGCCGGACAGCCTGTCCCGACGCGGGCGAGCAGCGGACCGGTCGCAGAGAGGACCCGGGGCACTGCTCGCGAACACCAACACCAACCCAGCTACCGGAGTTTGGGAGGCGGCAATGTTTGTGCGCCTGGTAACGAGCCACACGTCGCCAAATCCAAAGGCGGAGCCAAGTCCTTCGCGGGTGGAGCGGGGCCTTCCAAGGTCATCGCCGCCTCGCCCGAAGGCGACGCGAGGGCCTCCAAGACTCCCATGCCGGCGTCAACAGCGCGCTCCTCCCAGGTAGCGCACGACGAACGGCGTAATCACGCCGAAGATCCCGGGCGTCGCCGCGGGAAGAGCCCCGAGCACCACTCCCAGGACGTAGAAGACCTGCCAACTCGCCGAGGCACTGGTGAAAACGGCACGAGACTGCGAGGTCGTGATAGAGCTCCTTCTGACATGGTCAGAAGTCGAAGCGCGTCGCGATTCGTGCATGTTTCGCTGCCTCCGACGCCAGCAGAGGCCCTGGCGCGCGCGCAGTTGCTCCTCGACTTTCCTCCCGCCACAGGGAAACTCGACGAATGGAGAGCCACTATCCGAACCCTTGTTGCGGTGGCCAACAAAGACGAACCAAGTCTGGTGGGGCCCCCGGGTCGACGCTCCGATGGAGTCCCGTGGACCAGTGGCGGAAAGGCCGGCAGCGCCGCGACCACGCGCCAAGTTCTTCGGGAACGAGCCCATGAAGACGTTCGAACCACTATCGAGCACCGGCGCGGAGCGTGCCACCAGTCAGACAGGCAAGCAGGGCCTGCTGTGAACCACCCGGCCCCGGAGAGCCCTGGAGGTCTACCTTACGAGATAGGCTGTCCGGCTTTTACCCGTGAGCTGCGGCAGTTCCAGTGGCCCACTCACCGCACCTTCAAACCTGATGTTGGCGAAAAGTACAATGGCAAGACTCACCCGTCTGAGTTCCTCAGCATCTACACCATCGCGATGCAAGCTGCCAGAGCCCGTGACGATAAGGTGCTTGCGAATTACTTTCCATTGGCTCTTTAACCCAACGCCATGTCGTGGTTGATGCACTTGCCGGAAGACTCTATTTCCTCCTGGTCGGATTTGTGCCATGAGTTTGTGGGCACCTTTACTGGAGGTCACCAAGCCCATGGCCAAGCAAGCGACCTGCATGTCATTCCCTAGAAGGGAGGCGAGAGTCTGCGCAAGTATATACAGAGGTTTAGCCGGGTACAGTACAATATCCCTGATGTTCACCCTGCCGCCATCATCAGCGCGTTCCATCAGAACGTGCGTAACCGCAAGATGCGCGAAGAACTAACAATGAACAAGGTGAAAGATGTGGCAGAACTCTATGTTCTTGCTGACAAATGTGCCCGAGCCAAACAGGGAAGGAAGTACCCCGGGGAAGATGTGGGCGTGGAAACCGACTCCACAGATGAAGATACTGCCGCCCCGGCGAAGAAAGGCCGGCGCCGCAACAGGAAGCGCAAAGGTAAAGCTGTGCTTGCCGTCGACGGATCTGGCGACTCCGGCTCCGCCAAGAAAACCAAGGCAGGTGACCCCAGCAAGGAAATTGCCGGATGTGTCGCCTGCCGGGCCTTGGCGGCTGCCGAGAAGCTAGGAAACTCTGACAAGCAATACTGCAAGATCCATCACACCAAAGGCCATGATCTCTAGAACTGCCGACAGGTTGAGCTCCTTGCTGAGAAGCAGAGGGCTGGATATGAGAGGCGGGACAAGGAGAAAGGCTAGGATGGTGCTGAGGGGTCCGGCAAGAAGCATGACGGCCAGGCGGGCCGTCGCGGCAAAGATAAACAGCGGGAGAGGCCCGCTCGGGGCCGTGACAAAAAACGAGAAGACGATGATCACGAAGAGGACGATGAGTCTGGTGACCAAGGATTTCAGAAAGCTACAGAGGCCATGTGCGTCGATGGCGGCGCCTCGCTGCATACCTCTCACCGCCAGCTTAAACAGTGGGCCCGTGAGATTACAGCGGCGGAACCGTCGTTTGATGCCCAAAGGCCGCTGAAGTGGTCCAGCACACCTATCATTTTTTACACTGAGGATCAGCCTGATCGCTCTACTGCAGTTGGGTGCTTGCCATTGTTGGTTTCACCAACAATACGCAACCTCAAGGTGACAAAGATGCTAGTCGATGGTGGGGCCGGTCTGAACTTAATCTCGCCTGCCGTGATCGAGAAATTGCAGATTCCTGACGTTGACCTCGAAGAGACGGGCACATTTCAGGGGGTCAACCCGGGAAGAAGTCAACCAAAGGGGAAGGTCACGCTGCCCGTGACTTTTGGAAGTGATCTGAACTACAGGACAGAAAGGATCGTGTTCGATGTTGCCAAGATCCCCTTGTCCTACAACGGGATCCTTGGCCGCCCAGCGCTGGCCAAGTTCATGGCAGCGTCACATTATGCCTACAACACCCTGAAGACGCCAGGACCTGTGACGATCATCACCATCCCCTCCGACAAGAAGGATGTGCTAATTTGCGCTGACCAACTCTACCAACAAGCAGTTGCAGTAGCCGCCACTGCTAAGACGCTTGCTCCTGCCGCTGGAGCCCCGGGAAGGCAGAATAAGAAGACCGGTGAGACCTCAAGCACCCACTTCGGAGTGTAGCGCTCCCGTCAAGGACATGCCAGAGAGCTCCGCCGACAAAAACAAGAAGTCCAGGGCCACACCGCCGGGAACCAAGAAGGTTTCTGTCAAGGGGGATGGCACGGGAGGAGCTTTTACCATAATCTCCACCCTTGATGACAAATAGGAAGACGCGCTCATCACCTTCCTGCGGGCGAATGTCGATGTGTTTGCATGGCAAGCATCCGACATCCTCGGCGTTCCCAGGAACGTGATTGAGCACCACCTTGCTGTCTGTCCTCATGCGTGGCCCGTCAAGCAGAAGGTTAGAAAGCAAGCTTTGGAACGACAAGAGTTCATCACAGAGGAGATCCGAAAACTGGAAGCAGCGGGTTTGGTCAGAGGAGTACTCCACCAACGTGGTTGGCCAATCCGGTGGTAGTGCACAAGGCAAATGGGAAGTGGAGGCTGTGTATTGATTACACAGATATTAATAAGGCTTGTCCCAAAGACCCCTTCCCGTTGCCGCGCATCGACCAGATTGTTGACTCCACAGCTGGATGTGAGCTGTTGTCATTCCTCGATGCCTACTCCGGCTACCACCAGATCTTCATGACAAGGGAAGATGAAGAGAAAACGGCCTTCATCACCCCATGTGGTACGTATTGCTTTATACGGATGCCTTTCGGGTTGAAGAGTGCTGGTTCAACATTTGCAAGGGCGGTCTAGATTGGTTTTGAACCCCAACTCCATAGAAATATGGAAGCTTATATGGATGATATAGTGGTCAAAACCAGGAACAGGGCAACCCTCATATCAGATTTACAAGAAACATTTGCAAACCTACGCAAGATCAATCTCAAGCTAAACCCTGAGAAGTGCGTCTTCGGCGTCCCATCTGGCAAGCTTCTCGGGTTCTTCGTGTCACAGCGTGGGATAGAGGCCAATCCGGACAAGATCAAAGCTATAGAGCGGATTAAAGCGCCCAAGCGAGTCAAGGATGTGTGTCGGCTTGCTGGTTGCGTTGCCACCATGAGCAGGTTCATTTCCAGGTCCGCCGAGCACGCCCTTCCCTTTTTCAAGATTTTGAAAAAGGCGGGCCCGATGGAGTGGACGCCAGAAGCTGAAGCAGCACTGCAAGATTTGAAGAGGTACCTCTCCTCCGCGCCAATACTAGTTGCGCCTAGGCCACATGAACCGTTGCTGCTGTACCTGGCGGCAACTTACCAGGTGGTCAGTGCCGCACTAGTGGCGCAGAGAGAACTTGATGATGAGGTAATAGCAGTGACGGAGCCCGATGCCACCGATGCCGAGACGACGCAGCCGGTTGGAGTGCCGCCAAGGAAGAAGATGATGCAGCACCCGGTCTACTTTGTTAGATCCCTTCTGCAGGGGGCTAGATCTAGGTACTCCAGTGTGCAGAAACTGCTCTTCAGCCTTCTTATGGCCTCGAGGAAGCTGCGTCACTACTTCCAGGTGCACGAAATCACTGTCGTCACTCGCCTCCCTCTGCAACGGATATTGCACAATCCAGACGCAACGGGAAGGATCTTAGAGTGGGCACTGGAAACTGTCCATCTTTGGCCTCAAGTTTGAGAGTACCTCGACGATTCAAAGCCGAGTCCTGGCGGAGTTCATTGCAGAATGGACCGCGACGCCTGACGAAGAAACCCAAGAGACTACTCTCCACGGCAAGGAGGAAAGTTGCGACTGATCATGTACTTTCATGGAGCTTTCTCCTTACAGGGCGCCGGGGCTGGCGTACTGCTTGTCGCGCCCACCGGAGAGCACCTCAAGTACGTGATCCAGATGCACTTCCCCAGGTAGGTGTCAACAAACAATACTGCTGAATATGAGGGGCTGCTTGCTGGTCTTAGGATCGCGGCAGACCTCGGAATCAAGAAACTCATTGTCAGGGGCGACTCGCAACTTGTCGTCAAACAAGTCAACAAGGATTACCAGAGCCCATTTATGAAGGCCTACATCAATGAAGTGAGAAAGCTGGAAGAGCGTTTTGATGGTATACAGGCGGAGGACGTTCCCCGAGCGGAGAACGACATCGTCGATTACCTGTCAAAATGCGCTGCCCTCAAGCTACCTGTGGAACCAGGTACCTTTGTGCTTCAGCTAACTCAACCATCCGTTGATCCATCAACGGAGCAAAACAAGAGGAGGAAATCAGGACCCGGCAAGTACTTTCCCGCCGAGCTCCCCGGAGCCGCCGGCAAAGATGTTGCCGGAGATACCGAGCCCGCCATGGGACGGCTAGCTCAGGCGGAGCATCAAGCTCTTGCCGTCGAGACAGCCGCTCCTGTAGCGGAGGAAACACCTTTAGTCCTCGCCGTCGAGCCCTAGGCTCCAGCATGGGCACAACATACCGTCCGATTCCTCCAAATAGGGGAACTTCCTGAGGAGCAGGAAGAAGCGGAAAAAGTAGCCCGTCGCTCTACTGTGTACCAGTTCATCGATGACGTCCTTTACAGAAAGAGGCCGAACGGCATGAAATTGAAGTGTATCCCTCGAGAGGAAGGACTGGGGCTTTTGGCGGAGATACATGGAGGCATATGTGGATCCCACATCGGTTCAAGGGCCCTTGCCGGCAAAGCGTTTCGGCAAGGCTTCTTC
This sequence comes from Triticum monococcum, assembly GCA_034509565.1. Taxonomy (NCBI): domain Eukaryota; kingdom Viridiplantae; phylum Streptophyta; class Magnoliopsida; order Poales; family Poaceae; genus Triticum; species Triticum monococcum. The sequence goes on along the minus strand of CM067842.1, from coordinate 675,965,672 downwards.
TGGCCCACTGCCCTCCAGGATGCGACGACACTAGTCACCAGGTGTGAAGCGTGTCAGTTCCATTCAAAGAAGCTTCATTAGCCAGCTCAAGCCCTTCAAATCATTCCTCTCTCCTGGCCCTTCTCGGTCTGGGGGCTCGACATACTAGGCCCTTTCCCCCGCGCTATCAGGGGCTTTGAGTACTTGTACATCGCAATCGACAAGTTCACAAAGTGGCCAGAGGTAGAAGCAGTGAGGAAGGTCACAACTCAGTCAGCCGTCAAATTCTTCAAGGGACTAGCGTGCCGTTTTGGTGTACCTAACAGGGTCATCACCAACAATGGTACACAGTTCACAAGCCGCACTTTCATGCAATATACCCAAGACCTCGGCAGCAAAGTTTGTTTCGCTTCCGGTTCTCACCCACGAAGCAATGGTCAAGCTGAGAGGGCAAACGCTGAAGTACTGCGAGGCTTAAGGACAAAGACCTTTGACAGGTTGCACAAGAGTGGAAGGCGCTGGATTGATGAATTGCCGGCGGTTCTTTGGTCAATCAGAATGACACCAAATCGAGCCACCGTCCAGACACCCTCTGCCCTGGTATACGGGGCAGAAGTAGTTCTCCCCACTGAACTCATATATGGGTCACCTCGAGTACTCTCTTATGATGAGCTTGAGCAAGAGCAACTGCGCCAAGATGACGCAACGCTCCTTGAGGAAGATCGTCTACGGGCAGCTGTGAGAGCAGCGCGCTACCACCAAGCCTTGCGCCGCTACCATAGCCGCAAGGTTCATGCCCGAAGCTTTGAGGAAGGCGACCTTGTTCTTCGGCGTGTTCAATCGGCCAATAATTCCAACAAGTTGATGCCAGAGTGGGAAGGCCCTTATCGGGTAATACGAGTCACCAGGCCCGGCGCAGTCCGCCTGGAGACCGAAGATGCCATTCCAGTGAGTAACTCCTGGAACATTGAGCATCTTCGCAAGTTTTACCCGTGAGGCGCGGCTTGCCAGGCCCCCCGGCAAGCCACCTTTTGTACAAGCATTGCCGATGACGCATGTAACCCTTTGTACAAAGCCAGGCACAGACCCTGAGCATAAGTAAATGACGCGCTGGCGCCCTGAGTTATAGCATGCATGCTAGGTCGAGTCTCGTCCTTGGTTAGGGTTGATAGTGCTTAGCGGCGACTAACCCCTAGCTTAGGGGTCGAGTGTGCGTCTCGTTGTCTTTCTTTTGTCTTCGTTGGTTCACACGACACATGGATATCCATGCCGAACCACTTGGGGAGGAAAAAAGAGGAACAGACTAGCATCTAGCCCCCGGCAAGCCAGTATTGCCGGGGGCTGCAAGAGCAAAGATTCACCCACGGCGAACCAGGGTTGCCGGGGACTGCAGCTTCAGATAAGTTCTTCATCCCTTATCATGCATTCCATTATGGACTTAGGTATGTGAAACCTCGTTTTCCCCTAAGCTACCATGCTCCCATAACTGTAGGCCCTAGGGCTCGTTCCTGGGGCCAAGTTTGGTCATAGTCGCGGTAGCGAAAGGATGAAACAAGGAGACCGAACCCGCCTCATCCCTGCCTCCGCCAAAGGCGTGACGAAGGTCGAGCAAAGTGGGGAGATGGCAAGGCCTGTTGCCGGGCAAGGAAATGTTTATCTTGAAGATATCAAGGATTTACTCCTTGTCGTGGGTTCCACCAGCAAACAAATGACCCGGCAAGCATCCCTTTTTCATCAAAAACATTCCACTCAGGTACAGTCCATAGGGAATAAAAAACATGAATGATGGGATTACAAATTTTAAATCCAACAAAGGCCCAAAGGCTTACAAACTAAAAAGAGATAAGGTGCCCGTAATCCCATTCTTGTCCCTCTCCTCAGGAGGTAGGTCAAGGAGGCGAAAAGGACAAAAGGAGCAGCTAGGCGAGCTACGGGTGGCAGAAGACACCAAGAGAACATCTCGGTGGCCGTCCAAAGGCTGGATAGTGATGGCGGCGCCGGAAGCAGAGCTCGAAGACGAGGCGGCAGGACGTCAGCACGTGTCTAAGGAATCGGTGCCCACGTACTCCGACTTGACGGCCTTGCCGCCCGCCCTCTTCCTCTTCCACAGCCTCCCAACGCTAGCCGCCCAAGGAGATGACCCCGAGAAGTTCAGGGAGCCGGCGACGCGGATGATGGGGTAGCCGGTGCCGCATGGAGTGGCACCCGACACCTAATCGGACCCATCATCCTACTGTCTACTACCCTCGTCGTCGCTGCCGCTGTCCTCCTCGTCACTCCCGCCCGAGGAGGAGTCTTCACTATCAGAAGAGCTCTCCACGCAGCACCTTGCACGGGTCCCAAAGCACCCGAAGACCATGACGGAGAGAAGGCCACCCTCCATCAGCTTAAAATGGAGAGTGAGCCCCTCCGTCAAGCGGTGGATATGAGCAAACATCTTCCATCCCCGATGAAGATACATCACATGAGGGGCGGGGAAGTCGACGCGGGCCCGCGTGCCACTGATCCCGCAGCCCCTCATGTGCAGCCACAACGACTCCGGCGGATCCAGCTCCATCTCCCGTGCAAATGGAGTTGGGAGATGAAGGCGACGGCGTGGCGGCCGGCGCAGCCTGACGAAGAACTCACAAGGGTCATCCCCAACGTGGCCCTCCATTGGAGGAGGAGCTGCTGGCGGAGGCAAGGCCGGTGCGGCACCCCGTCCTCCTCTTCCCCGAGCCCCCCGGCCCCGGCCTTGCCCCCTCCCCCTTCCCCTCGCGGCTGGCTCTGCCACCGCAGGCGCAGGAGAAGGAGGGACGCGTTGTCGAGCGGCGACCCTCGCCGCCACTATTGAAGGACCGGGGTTCCCTCTCTCCATGATGGATGGAAGGGAGGAGTAGAAGCTGAAGGAAGAAGAAGATGAAAGAATGCGGGACGCCATCCCCCCCTCCCGCTCTTTATAAAGGATCGGGGTTGGGGCTTGGCCGCCCCGCTCGGCCAATCAAGACACGGGAGGCGCAGGGAGCCAGGGCCGACCCGCTGCCCCAACCAGCGACGGCCCGGTTTCCCGCCTCCACCATTTTCCACCCCAAGCGCATGGGAGACACGTGGCAGACGTGCAGAACCGAGGGGACGGGTGAGGCGACCTCTCCCCACCCCGTGATCTCGGGGAGTGGACGCCTCGAGGACCACGCCTCGGCCCCATTCAGTAAATGGGCTGTGCCTCCACGCCTCCCACCGTTTATGGGGAAGGCACGAACCGCCCCCTTTACCACGATGTGACGCATGCCTACGGGAACCAACCCCACGCATGCCGCCTACATCACACGTGCCTCCCCATGCCACGCCATGCGCGGGAATCATGGGAAGCGCAGCGCGTGAAGAATCTTACCACGGTAAAAACCGCCCCGCCTGCCCACACACCGTTTTTGGGCCTAGCCCAAACAACGCATTGCGCTTATGTGTGGACTAGGCCCGGGGGCTCTTGTCAGTGTACAAAAAGAGGGGTACACTTTTTGTACCCCTATAACTGTGCACGGGCAGTCTGAGCCACGGGCACCACCACACCAAGCAAGGCAAGGGAGGTGAGCCAGGGTAAGACCGAAGCTCAAGAAAACTAGAACGACGCCAAGGCCAAGACCACGAAGAGCAAAGGGGACAAAGCGGACTCCCCCGGCAAGATCTTTGCCGGGAGACAGTTCTAGCAACCCCGACAAGACCCTTGCCGCGGCGACTCGTCCTGCGCCTACAGAGCAAGTCACCCCTGAGTCCACTGCCCCCAAAGGGAAAGGATTCGGGAGACATCCCCGTGGCGGCATGCAGATCTTCATGAAGACATTCAAGATCCGCATTGAAAAGAAAAGCCTTACCTCTTTGATGAGGGTTCTACTGTGTAGCCCTCCCACCTAGCCCTCCCACCTTGCGCCGGTGGCCACAAGCCCTACCAGTGGCCGCTCTGGCGCTGGTAGCCACCCATCCCCTCTTGATGGCTCCTTTTGCCCTTAACTTTGATTGTGGGAAGAAGTTTCACCCGGTGGTCTTCTCCCCGGGTTTTCGTCAAAAGGAATTCACCATGGTGGTTTCATTTAGACGTGCCTCCTTCAGGCTCAATGTGCACACGGTTAGTGTATCTCTCCTTGGTATGTTTGGGGGCTATGCCCAAGGTTTTCGTGTTCGTTTCTTGAAGGATAGGTCTTTCAAGTTCTCGGTAGCTTCAAAAGTAGTGGGTTTTGAGATCTACAATGCTGGTAATATTGTTGAGAAGGATTTTGACATGGGTTTCAATCTTTGGAACTTTGGGGGCCCGAATTGGCAACGAGAAGAAGCTCTATACTATGCCGAGCTTGATAAAGAATGGACCCTAGTGGGTAGGTCCAGCAAGGCCATTGTTCCCCACTCCGGTGATCGCCGGAGTTATTCTACGGTGGTCCGGGACGGTAGATCGGTTTTCGAAAGATTATCGGGACCCATTCAAGAGGGCTCTAATCAAGGTCTTAACGAATCTTCATTGCATGTTAATCCTGGTCAAGACAGACCCCAGATGGAGCGCCAGGTCACGCAACGTTCTATTGCACGTAATCCCGTGGTTTGCCATGCATGCGGGGCCAACGGTCACATGGCCCATTTCTGCACCACTCCAAACCTTCCTGGGCTTTGGCCATTTATCCCTTTTGATTCTTTCCCGAGCCCACCAGCAGAGGCTTGGGCCGAAGGTGCAGTGGAATCATGGTTTCATTGTATTGGACCGGCGCTACAAACTCGGCAGGTGCCTTCATTTAAGGAGTTGGTCAAGGATTTTTTCCCAAACTTCCAGCCGAGACCGTCGCTTGCCTCCTCGCCTTCCACTTCACTTTCCTTCTCTGCCACCAACTCTGCTTCTGCCTCGACAAGCTCGCCACCGCTGCCATTGCTGTCACACAGGGCTCTGGTCACCACCTCGCCAGAGCCGTTGCCGATGGCCAACATTCCCATAGACCCTCAATCTTTCGTTCCCCATGGATTTCAGATTCAGGTGATTGAAGGTCGTAATTGGGTTTCTCGTGCAATTGTTCCTCATCGCCCGAGATGGCACGAAGACTGGGCGATTGCCACTATCCACCCGCATCCAGATGAGGTATTTTTCCCAAATGTGCGTGAGGTTCTTGAAGAGTTTCTTGAGGGAGTTGAGCAAGTAGGCTTTAGAGAAATCCAACCCTGCCCTTTTGGAGAGGCTTATGTTAGGTTCACGCATGTCAGAGACAGAGATAGGCTCATTCAGCAGGGTCCGCATGCTTTTGGTGATGTTTTTATTTCATTTACTAAGCACAATCAAGGAAGGAATTGGTGTAGGGTTCATTTCAACAGAACTTGTTGGTTGCTGTTTGTGGGGGTTCCATTTGATTTCTGTAATACTGGAGATATTGCTTCTGCGATTTCAAAGTGGGGCAAGATCATTAGTTGGGAGAAAGAAGATGCTTTGAAGGGTAAGATTTTGGTCAAGGCTAGAGTAACTGACTCGGTGATATCCCTAAGAGTATAAGATGGTCTGAAGGAGAACTATTTGAGGAGGAGTCCTGGACCTGCTCTGTTGAGGTACTTCTTGAGGAAATGTTGGGGGGTGGGCCTACAGATGAGGACCCTTTTCCACCTGAGGGAGTGGACCCACACCCTGCGCCGCAGCATGCAAATGATTTTCCAGGCTTTCCACCACTGCCAAATCCTAACAATCAAGCTCCTAATGGGATGATTGGGAAGAGCGGGCAGAGCAAGAGGATCACTGGGCTTTCCCACAGCCAGCACCTGTCCTTCCTCAGCAGCCTCAAGTTGAAATTCCTGCCTTGGTAGAAGAAGGAGCTCCAAACACCAGCATTACTACTATAGTTTCACTGTCTGATGGTTTGCTTTCCTTGACCCACTCTGCTAGTGAGGAGGTCAACCAAGGTGCTCAGGCCCCTCCTGTTGGTCAAGGGCTCCTGAACATTGCATTGGCTTATGATGCAGTTGAAGAAGAGGAGGATCTACAAGATGTACAACCCAATGTTGAAGAGCCACAGAATGTGAACATGGTGCATGCTGAACATACTCTGAATGTGGTTGCTGTAAAACAACAAAACCTGCAGACAGAGGGTGCTGTAACTCAACAATATATGCAGCCAGTGCCCACTTGATGCATGTCCTCCTCTGTCAGAGATATTGAAGCTTCTGGCTCCTCTTTGCCCATTGTTCAACAAGGCAAACAGCCTGAGAATTTGAAGGAAGTCTGTGCTACTGAAAATTGTGCTGTGCCCCTGGAAGTTGCTACTAATGCAACTGTGGGAGATTCTATTCCTTCACATCAAGTCCATATCCCAGATATCAAGGGCAAGGCTGATGTTCCAGTTCCCCACATTGGATCCTCACCTGTAGCAAACCCTAAAGGTAACTATGGGTCCTTCTCTTTGCCAGGTTCTCCTTCCTTTCTTACATTATATACATTGGCCCAAGACCATGCTTTGCAAATCATTGATGGTTCACATTTAATATCTGAAGAAGTACTAGATTTATGGATACATCACTTTGCACCAGCAACACAAGGAGCTACACCAACTTTCAAAATAGAAATACCAGTAAGTTGGTTTAACTTTAGAATTGACCTACTGTTGACACCTGACAAGTTTGGATGGACCATGCATTTGCTAAAGTCTGATGTCTGGAAATTTTTGACTGCTAATTGTGAGAATGAGGACACTTTGCTTTTTCACATACCTGATGGATGTGCAACTTCTCAAACACCTGCATGTAAGGATTTCATCCTAGGGCTAGGCAAAGAAAATGAGGGTATTAGCCCTGCTGCTCACTCTTCCACTGGGGCTAGCAGTCCTCTTCAGCAGGTGTCCCCAAATAAAGTCCTGCCCCTTGGAGAGGCCATATCAAGGAAAAGGAGGGAGAAAGAACCTATGGTAGAAACTGAGGTAAGAAGAAGTGAAAGGATTGAAAAGGATAAAAATGGCTATAGAAGGAAGTCTTGTGCTACTCAGTCTTGTTTACCATGTAATGCCATACCTCCAATTATTCACAATTCAGTGGTTAAAAACCTGTCTAAATCTTTCTGCAAGGTTGCCGAGGAAGAGATACAGGAGAACTTGACCAAGAAGCCCAAGAAGAAGGGGCAGGAAGATGTGGCCAAGGTGTCCAAGGCCACAGCAGAAGCAGCAAAGTCCAGGCCTGTGTGATGATGTGTCTACAACATCAGTCTATAATAGATAGCAGGATGGCCTGCTATCCTCTTTTGGGAATTACTTATCTTATGTATGCAGTCAAATGTAATGCTTGCAACTGCTGGACAATGCTTGTTTGCCCTGGTAGGCACCTTTTGTATGTTATATGCACTTTGCTGCTGTGTCAGCTCTGGTATCTCTTTGTGGTAAAGACTACTATTCTATCTAATGATATGGAAGCTTCTGGCCATTATATGTGGTTGCTTTGGTTCACCTGCTCATCTGCTTATGTCTCCTGCTAGAATGTTTCCACCTGCTTTCAGTGTTTTGTCCTTTTTGTGGATCCCAATAATTTTATGGCCTGGGATTGTCATCAGGGGGTGGGCCCTGCTGACTATAGTAGCATCAAATTGATTGTTAATGAATAACAATACAACATGGAATATCTTAAACTGGAATGTGAGGGGCATTAATTCCTCAGATAAGTGGTTGGCTATCAGGAAAAAAGTGGAAGAAAGTGCTGCTGGAATTGTTTGTATACAGGAAACTAAGAGGGAAAACTTTGATCTGGCCTACATTCATAAAGTATGTCCTCAAAGGTTTAATAAATTTGAGTACTTACCTTCCATTGGGGCATCAGGTGGCATACTCACTGCTTGGAATGGAGCTCTTTTCTCTGGGGAGCTAATGTTTCAAAACAAATTCTCATTATCTATTCATTTCACATGCAGGACATCCTCCAAAAGTTGGGTACTGACAAACATCTATGGACCTTGCAATCATGAGGATAAAACTGAGTTTATTGACTGGTTTGGTAATATTCAGATGCCTAATGATATAGATTGGATTATTATGGGAGCTTTTAATTTTATCAGAACTCCTGAAGACAGAAACAGACCTGGAGGGGATGTAAATGAAATGCTCATGTTTAATGAGGCAATAAGTGAACTTGGCCTGATTGAATTACCCCTAAAAGGCAGGCAGTTTAGTTGGAGCAACATGCAAGACAACCCACTACTGGAGAAATTAGATTGGTTTTTTTACCTCTACAGCTTGGATGACCAGCGATCCTGATACCTTGGCTCTTCCCATGGCTAAACCAATTTTTGATCACCTCCCTTGCATGATTAAAATTGGCACAAATATCCCAAAGTCTAGAGTGTTCAGATTTGAAAACTATTGGCTTAACCACAGTTCTTTTAAACAGGTGGTTCAGACTGCTTGGACTATTCCAGTAGGTCATTCATACTGTGCTAAGAAGATTACTGCAAAATTCAAGAATGTCAGAAGAGCTCTAAAGCTGTGGGCCAAAAACCTTGCCTGTCATAAGAAGCAAATTGCAGATCTAATTGACTGTATATTTCTCTAGGATATGATTGAGGAATACATGGACCTTACTCTATTTGAAAATAATTGCAGGACCTTGCTCAAGGAGTATCTATTAACTGTGCTCAAAGATCAGAAGATTTATTGGAAACAGAGAGGAAAAATTAAAGGAGTAAAGTTTGGAGATGAAAACACAAAATTCTTCCACACTAAAGCCTCTATTAATCATAGGCACAATAAGATTGCTATGTTGCTGAACAAAGATCAAGTTGAAGTAACAGATCATGATGGAAAGGCTGCAATCCTCTGGGAGGCTTTTAAAAATAGATTGGGACAATCTAATGCACACTCAATGCATTTTGACCTTAATGATCTTTATGAAAACACAGTGGACTCCCAAATCTTCATTGATCTAGAAAAGCCTTTTACCCAAGAAGAAGTTGAGGAAGTGGTCAAAAATCTTCCTACTGATAAATCACTAGGGCTACATGGATTCAATAATGAGTTTATTAAAAGTTGTTGGGATATTATTAAGACTGATGTCTTTGAGCTTATATTGGCATTTCATGCTGGGAGTGTAAACCTTGAAAGCATTAACTCCTCTTTCATCACTCTAGTGCCAAAAAAAGAGGTGCCACTTTCTCCAAATGACTTCAGGCCAATTTCTTTACTAAATGGTGTTATGAAAATCATTACAAAACTGTTGGCCAGTAGACTACAAAGAGTTATTCTACAGTTGGTGCATATTAATCAATATGGCTTTCTCAAAGATAGAGTGATCTAGGACTGCCTTGGTTGGGCATATGAATACATTCACCAGTGTCATAAATCTAAGGAGGAAATCTTAGTAATAAAACTGGATTTTGAGAAGGCTTTTGACACAATTGAGCATGATGCAATCATTGATATTTTTAGAGCTAAAGGATTTGGAGAGAAGTGGATTTCCTGGATGGAAGCTTTGTTCACAACTGCATCCTCTTCTGTATTACTCAATGGAGTTCCTGGGAAAAGAATATACATAAGGAGGGGAGTAAGACAAGGAGACCCTTACTCTCCTTTAATTTTTGTGCTGGCTGCTGATTTGCTACAATCCATTCTTAATAAAGCAACGAGATTAAACTTGATCACTACTCCACTGCAAGTAAACTCATGCCCTCACTTCCCAATTGTGCAATATGCAGATGACACCTTAGTGGTTATGCAAGCTGATTCTAGGCAGTTGTTCTGCTTAAAAGCACTTCTAAATACTTTTGCCACGACAACTGGGCTAAAAGTTAATTATGGGAAGTCCATCATGGTACCCTTGAATATTGCTGAAGACAGGGTAGAAATTTATACAAACACCTTGCAGTGTGCTAGAGGGCAATTCCCATTTACCTACCTTGGTATGCCCTTGGGAATATACAAACCAAGTGTTGAGCAATGTCTCCCCCTAGTTAACAGGATTGCAAAAAGATTGGCTGGTATCTCTATCTTCATGACCCAAGCTGGAAAATTACTGTTGGTCAAGTCAGTCATGACATCTTTATCAGTCTTCTTCATGTGCTGTTTGGACATACCTGTTACAATAAAAAAGCAGACCATTAAATACTTGAGACACTGTCTTTGGAGAGGACCTGAAATGGAGGACAAAAGGCCTGCCTTGGTGGCATGGACCACAGTGTGTAGACCAAAAGACCAAGGAGGCTTAGGAGTTCTAGATATCTTTACACATAATAAAATCCTGCTCATGAAAAATCTTCAGAAATTCTTCAACAGACATGATATTCCCTGGGTCAACTTGATCTGGGAAACATACTATAATGATGGAAAATTACCAGGGGACAACATGATTGGATCTTTCTGGTGGAAGTCCAAGTTAGCTCTCATTGATCAGTACAAAGCTATTGTTAGATGTAATGTGGGAGATGGTGTCAGTGCTTTCTTTTGGGATGATCTATGGAGCCAAGCAATACTTAAACACCAATTTCCTCACTTGTTCTCTTTTGTCAGAAACCCCCAGGTGAATATTCAACAAGTATTGCAGACTGAGTACCTGCAGGATTTAATCTTCCTCCCCTTGACAACCGAGGCCTATGAGGAATTCTTACAAATGGAAGACATTTGTATATCCATGAGACAATCTGAGCATTTAGACTCTTTAGACACATGGAGTTACATTTGGGGGACTGAGCACTATTCCTCCATCAAAGCATATAAAGTCTTAATTGGTCACAAACAGACACCCCCACACTTCAACTAGATCTGGCAGAGCTCATGCCAACCAAAGCATAAAGTTTTCTTCTGGCAACTTCTTCATGATCGAGTCAATACCAGAAACTTACGTAGAAGGAAGAATTTTGTGTTGGAGGATTACAACTGTGCTGTTGGAGGATGTCAACAAGAAGAAACACTACACCATCTCTTTTGGGGCTGTCCATTTGTTCAACAATGCTGGGACTTCATCTGTCCAACAAGAGATCCAAACCTGTCTGTGTTAGAAGCATTCCAAGACCTCAAAGAAAAACTAAGGTATCCATTTTACATGGCGATAATCATTCTTGGAGCATGGGCCATTTGGATCACTAGAAACAATAAGATTTTTGAAAATATTGCACCTTCATTGCAAGGGTGGAAGTTCATATTTCTCGAGGAACTGAAGCTTCTCAAATATAGGATGAGGAAGAAGCATGAGAGACAATTTTCAGTTTGGCTTGATAGCATGTTGTGATTTCTTTGTTCTTAGGCTAGTTGGTTGTTTAGTTTTTTCTTTCTTCCTTTTTCTTTTTCTTTCTTCCTTTGTTTCCTAGGTTTTAGGTTTTCTAGTCTTTTTGTTTCTTGGGCTTACCTCAATCCTTTCAAACATCTTTGTTTCCCTGAGTTATTTATTAAAAATTGCAGTGGGGTTTTACTCTACTGTTTATTGTCAAAAAAAGATTAGATACACACTAAGGAGACGACAACCCTTGGCGGGATCCCAGCCGAGGAAGACCACAAGGCCCCTGGCAAGCGCCTTGCCGGGGATGACACCAGGCGCCTCGGCAAGACCCTTGCCGGGGCCCCGGCGAGGCCCTTGCCGAGGACACCCGCTGGGCCACCATCAGGCCCACGCCGACTAAACCTCCACCACCGTATGCATGCAGCTGCCGACCCAACCAGCTAGGCAGGCACCTGCGTGGCGGCATGCAGATCTTCGTGAAGACCCACCACTGCGCCGCCTCAGTTGCCTGCCTACCTACGTGGCATCGCGGGCGTTGCTGGACAGGGCGCGTGTCGACACAAGAAGGAGTAGCGACGGACGAGACAAGTTTCTCCCCCGTCCCCGATAGAGCAAGGACACCTAAGAAAGACGCATTAAATGCGCCTTATCATGTAATGCGAGGGATAACCTCGCATCACTGTACCCTTTCCACCTCCTGTGTGCCACTATGGCAACCCCTTTTCCTATAAAAGGAGGCCCGAGGTGACCAGGAGAAGGATTCGGCCTTTTGTAGCTCCTCACGCCCCATAGCTAGCTCAAGAACACAGATATACAATCCACCAAAGTAGGAGTAGTGTTTTACGCATCCTTGCGGCCCGAACCTGGATAAACGAACCGTGGGCTACCTGTTAGATCCGCTCTTCCCACGACCCCGCGCCCCGCTAACCGTAGTAGGGATTCTTGTGATCCCATAGGTGTCGTTCCGCACCGACAATACCAATTCCAGCTGAAGTATATCATTATACAAATTATTTAGGATTTCCTAATTTCTCAGGATTTTTGGAGTAACAGAAGTATTCGAAAGCTACAGATTGCTATAGACTGTTCTATTTTTGACAGATTCTGTTTTTCGTGTGTTGTTTGCTTATTTTGATGAATCTATGGCTAGTATCATGGGGTATGAACCATAGAGAAGTTGGAACACATTAGGTTTAACACCAATATAAATAAAGAATGAGTTCATTACAGTACCTTAAAGTGGTGGTTTGTTTTCTTATACTAACGGAGCTAATGAGATTTTCTGTTGAGTTTTGTGTTGTGAAGTTTTCAAGTTTTTGGGTAAAGATTTGATGGATTTTGGAATAAGGAGTGGCAAGAGCCTAAGCTTGGGGATGCCCAAGGCACCCCATGGTAAAATTCAAGGACAACCAAAAGCCTAAGCTTGGGGATGCCCCGGAATGCATCCCCTCTTTCGTCTTCGTCTATCGGTAACTTTACTTGAGGCCATATTTTTATTCACCACATGATATGTGTTTTGCTTGGAGCGTCTTGTATGATTTGAGTATTTGCTTTTTAGTTTACCACAATCATCCTTGCTGTACACACCTTTTGTAGAGACACACATGACTCGGAAGTTATTAGAATCATCTAGGTGCTTCACTTATATCTTTTGAGCTAGATAAATTTTGCTCTAGTGCTTCACTTATACCTTTTTAGAGCATAGTGGTGGTTTTATTTTATAGAAATTATTGATCTCTCATGCTTCACTTAAATTATTTTGAGAGTCTTTTATAACAGCATGGTAATTTGCTTTAGCTATAAAATTAGTCCTAATATGATAGGCATCCAAGATGGGTATAATAAAAACTTTCATATAGAGTGCATTAAATACTATGAGAAGTTTGATTCTTGATAGTTGTTTTGAGATATAAAGGTGGTAATATTAGAGTTGTGCTAGTTGAGTAATTGTGGAATTGAGAAATACTTGTGTTGAAGTTGGCAAGTCCCGTAGCATGCACGTATGGTAAACGTTGTGTGACAAATTTGAAGCACGAGGTGTTCTTTGGTTGCTTTCCTTATGAGTGGCGGTCGGGGACGAGCGATGGTCTTTTCCTACCAATATATCCCCCTAGGAGCATGAGCGTAGTGCTTGGTTTTGATGACATGTATATTTTTGCAATAAGTATGTGAGTTCTTTATGAATAATGTTGAGTCCATGGATTATACACACTCTCACCCTTCCATCATTGCTAGACTCTTCGGTACCGTGCATTGCCCTTTCTCACCTCGAGAGTTGGTGCAAACTTCGCCGGTGCATCCAAACCCCGCGATATGATATGCTCTATCACACATAAGCCTCCTTATATCTTCCTCAAAACAGCCACCATACCTACCTATTATGGCATTTCCATAGCCATTTCGAGATATATTGCCATGCAACTTTCCACCGTTCTGTTTATTATGAAACGCTCCATCATTGTCATATTGCTTTGCATGATCATGTAGTTGACATCGTATTTGTGGCAAATCCACCTTCATAATTCTTTCATACATGTCACTCTTGATTCATTGCATATCCCGGTACACCGCCGAAGGCATTCACATAGAGTCATATTTCGTTCTAAGTATCGGGTTGTAATTCTTGAGTTGTAAGTAAATAAAAGTGTGATGATTTTCATTATTAGAGCATTGTCCCATGTGAGGAAAGGATGATGGAGACTATGAGTCCCCCACAAGTCGGGATGAGATTCCTGACGAAAAATAAAAATAAAAATAAGAGAGAGAGAGAGAGAGAAAAGGCCCAAAGAAAAAAATGAGAGAAAAAGAGAGAAGGGGCAATGTTACTATCCTTTTTCCACACTTGTGCTTCAAAGTAGCACCATGATCTTCAAGATAGAGAGTCTCCTATTTTTTTACTTTCATATAATAGTGGGAATTTTTCATTATAGAACTTGGCTTGTATATTACAATGATGGGCCTCCTCAAAATACCCTAGGTCTTTGTGAGCAAGCAAGTTGGATGCACACCCACTTAGTTTCTTTTGACGAGCTTTCATATATTTATAGCCCTAGTGCATCAGTTGCATGGCAATCCCTACTCCTTGCATTGACATCAATTCATGGGCATCTCCATAGCCCGTTGATTAGCCGCGTCAACGTGAGACTTTGTCCCTTTTTGTCTTCTCACACAACCTCCATCATCATATTCTATTCCACCCATAGTGCTATGTCCATGGCTCGCACTCATATATTGCGCGAAAGTTGAAAGAGTTTGAAAAGGCTAATTATGAAACAATTGCTTGGCTTGTCATCGGGGTTGTGCATGATGGGAGTATTTTGTGTGACGAAAATGAAGCATGGCCAAACTATATGATTTTGTAGGGATAAGCTTTCTTTGGCTATGTTATTTTGATAAGACATAATTGCTTGGTTAGCATGCTTGAAGTATTATTGTTTTTATGTCAATATTAAACTTTTGTCTAGAATCTTTTGGATCTAAACATTCATGCCATAATAAAGAGAACTACATTGAAAATTATGTTAGGTAGCATTCCACATCAAAAATTCTGTTTTTATCATTTACCTACTCGAGGACGAGCAGTAATTAAGCTTGGGGATGCTGATACGTCTCCAACGTATCTATAATTTTTGATTGTTCCATGCTATTATATTATCTCTTTTGGATGCTTAATGGGTTTTAATATACTCTTTTATATTATTTTTAGGACTAACCTATTAACTGAAGGCCCAGTGCAAATTGTTGTTTTTTGCCTATTTCAGTGTTTCGCAGAAAAGGAATATCAAACGAAATCCAAATGGAGTGAAACCTTCACGAGGATCTTTCTTGGAACAAACGCAATCCAGGAGACTTGGAGTGGAAGTCAGAGACGCAACAAGGCGGCATGAGGTAGGAGGGCGCGCCCCGGAGGTAGGCGCGCCTGAGGGAGTCCTGGACTAAGGGGTCCTTGGGCGTCCGGTCTGTTAGCCATGGGCCGGACTGATGGACTATGAAGACTAGTTGGAGGCACGTGCTTTGCACGTGTGCATTCTTATTTCTTAACTAAAAATTTCATACAAGCAGAAAATTTTTATGTATAAACAAAGCACTTTCTATGTAGAGTTTTAGCTTCGCAGCCTCTTGCCAATTTACAATGTTCATGAACAAATTTGATTTTCTTACATTTCCAAAACATGTAAAGAGTAATTTTGGTTAAAACTTGACAAACGTAAAGTTTCCTGCAAAAAAGGAAACTTGCAGTTAATATTCTCAAAATGGTAAGTTACATCATGGGATTAACTTTTGTTCAAAAAATAATCAGATTCAGAAACTGAACACATGGTCTGTCTTTGGATTAGATTAGAATTAGTAATCTATCTATGGATGGGGCATGTCCCAGGCGCATCAGATTAGAATTGTAATCTATCTATGGATGGGGCATGTCCCTCCATTGCTGACTTGGCTTGTAATGGCTCTGTAATTGATTCCGTATGAGTAAAGCAAAATGGTCTGTGCTCCCGTCTGTTGACCGGATGTTTTTGTTGTATGTTAAAACTGAAAAATGTCTGTATATTGCATATACATGTGAAGCCCAATGGATCTGTATCATAAAGAATGATATGTGCTCACTTATGTTGCTGGATTTCTGCTATATGCAATAACTGAAAAAGGAATGGTACATCTATAAGATTTAAGTATTGTATATGCTAGAATAATAGCCCTGCAAATACATTAGACCCTCATCATCCACATCATCGTACTCAATGGTATCTTCACTATTTGCCAGGTATTCTATTGACAAGTTATCTATAGTTGTAAATAGATGAAATACTTGTATGTGCAACAAATTAAATCATTGTAATTATGACTAAAATTACCATGAATGACAGGAAAAGAATCCTGGGGCACATAAATGATATCTTCATGCAAATTGTCGGTCTCTCTACCACGATCCTGTGCAGTACTTTCTTTTCCTGACCTCTGTCTTTTATTATGGCCACAAATCTCTTGTACGTATGTTTCTTCCTGATCATGCGAGAGTTGTGAGTGCATGTTCGCACAATGATGTCGCTTACGCACCTACGTTTTTCAGTTCATATTTTGCAGCTTGATCTTCTGAGGATATTGATGATAAATATATGCCAGATGAACTGATGGTGAATTGAGTTCCAGATTTTGGGTGACTTGTGCCGGAACCACCACTATCCGCCACTGTTTTTAAGGAAAAAGTGTCAATGACGCTGTGATGAAATACACAAAAAAATGATAGTAGATATTTGTTAATTTATTTTGTATCACAACCTTGTTTTCCTTTTGATGAAGACTCTAGTTGAGAAAATACTGAATCATCCTTTTCATAGCTAGTTTGAACTGGACACGGCTTCCTTTCCTGTAATGTAGGTTCAACCTTATCCCATCAAAAAACATCATATAATAAGGAGGTAAACAAACAATCAACGGTCATTGATAATATGAGAAATGGATATTTCGTCGATTAGAAAAGTTACATGTCATGCACATGTTCTTATTAGCCCTTGTATTTTTCTGCTGTGGTGCTGGTTGTGTATTGCTACAAATTGCGCTGCACTCACACCTCATTCTTTTGTGTGACGAAAATGAAGCATGGCCAAACTATATGATTTTGTAGGGATAAGCTTTCTTTGGCTATGTTATTTTGATAAGACATAATTGCTTGGCTAGCATGCTTGCAGTATTATTGTTTTTATGTCAATATTAAACTTTTTTCTAGAATCTTTTGGATCTAAACATTCACGCCACAATAAACAGAACTACATTGAAAATTATGTTAGGTAGCATTCCACATCAAAAAATCTGTTTTTATCATTTACCTACTCGAGGACGAGCAGGAATTAAGCTTGGGCATGCTGATACGTCTCCAACGTATCTATAATTTTTGATTGTTCCATGCTATTATATTATCTCTTTTGGATGTTTAATGGGCTTTAATAAACTCTTTTATATTATTTTTAGGACTAACCTATTAACCGAAGGCCCGGTGCAAATTGTTGTTTTTTGCCTATTTCAGTGTTTCGTAGAAAAGGAATATCAAACGGAATCCAAATGGAATGAAACCTTCACGAGGATCTTTCTTGGAACAAACGCAATCCAGGAGACTTGGAGTGGAAGTCAGAGACGCAACAAGGCGGCATGAGGTAGGAGGGTGCGCCCCGGAGGTAGGCGCGCCTGAGGGAGTCCTAGACTAAGGGGTCCTCGGGCGTCCGTCTGTTAGCCATGGGCCGGACTGATGGACTATGAAGATACGAAGACCGAAGACTGCACCCGTGTCCTGATGGGACTCTCCTTGGCATGGAAGGCAAGCTTGGCGACCGAATATGTAGATTCCCTTCTTTGTTACTGACCTTGTGTAACCCTAGATCCTTCCGGTGTCTATATAAAACGGAGGACTTAGTCCAGATAGGGAATACTCATTATCATAACCATACAAGCTAGACCGCTAGGGTTTTAGCCATTACGATCTCGAGGTAGATCAACTCTCATAATACTCATACTCATCAATATCAATCAAGCAGGACGTAGGGTATTACTTCCATAGAAAGGGCCCGAACCTGGGTAAACACCGTGTCCTTTGTCTCCTGTTACCATCGACCTTAGACGCATAGTTCGGGACCCTCTACCCGAGATCCGGTGGTTTTGACATCGACATTGGTGCTTTCATTGAGAGTTCCACTGTGCCGTTGACAACAAGATTGATGTCCCGCCTTGTTCTCAAGGATAATATCACCACCGGAGGAACACTGGCTCTAGGCCAAATCCTCCGGTTGGGCGGCTTTACCATGACCGCCCGTTCGGTCCTTAAGCCGACGATGACCTCTCGGGTCATCGAAAACCCCCTTCGTATCAACTCCGAACACTCCAAGCAGATGGATCCAGCAGAGCTTTCGTCTTTAAACGAGCTCCTAGATCACATCGCCGCCCTGGGGGTCGCTACAGACTACGATCGGATTGGGCTTAAACCCGATCAGAGAGAAATAAAATCTCCGTCGATCACCCACCAGATAGCGGTAGTTGAGGAGCGAGTCGATAACTCTTCCTCCATATTGAGGATGGACTATGTATGGATCTTCGGTCTCGAAGAGCCGGACACCTACCCGCGAGGTGAAGCATCCTGCCCTCCGAACATAGAATCAGACGACGGGCCTTAGAAATTAGTGGACATCCCGGAGCCTGATCTGTTATGTTCGGAAGACCTTCAGACTCCGGATCCAAAAGTGGGGCAGGGTTCAGATTTAAATCCACCCACCCACCAGAATACAAGCTCTCTCATGAGCATAAAATAGCAGTCTCAGGAAACAGTCCACCACTTGTGGGCCAAATTCCTTCTTGTAAAAAACAAGATTAAAGATTGTCGCGACGAGGAAGCGATCTCAGTGTTCCGCAACAATTTCAGGGATGAAGGAATCCTCATCGCGATCAACCACCCTCGCATCCTACACTTCGCTGACTTGGCAACCATCATACAGAAGTACAGTGCAATGGAAAGCGCCTGGAAAACTCAAGCAGCTCATTGGGAATCATCAGTCCTCACTCAACCCTTCATTCAGGTGAAAAGGGTGCACCCTTGCAACACGCCCGGTTCAATAGTAAAGAAATACAAGTCCAGTATGGGGCGTGGAACCGTTCTGGAAGGATGGTTTGATGGGCCATGCAAAATACACGCAACACCGGATAACATACCAACACATAGCCTTAGAGCATGTTGGATACTCCAGCAAGTGGCCAAGAGCGGCGAGGATATCCTCACCAAGAATAACCCAGAACAACACCCCCAGAGGACAACGACCCCAAAGTACTGACGGTATTTGAGACATTTGCCTCAAAGAATAGGCGCAAGAGAGCACTATGCGGACTCGCCGAAGTCTGTCAAATAGCAGCAATAAACCCTAGGAACAACACAGCTATAACTTTTAATACTAGCGACGAACCAAAATACAGGACAGTCCGAGCACCAGCTGCCTTGGTCCTCAGCCCAATTGTGGACGCTTTCGGCTTACCAAGGTCCTTATGGACGGCGACAACTGACTAAACCTCATCTACGAAGATACACTCCACAAAAGGGAAATAGACAGGAGCCGCATTGAGCAAAGCAGCATGACCTTCTAAGGAATTATCCCCAGTCAGGAGGCACAGTGTGCGGGAAAAATAACACTCGACGTGGTATTCGGCACGCCGGAGAATTATCGGTCCGAAGAAATAACCTTCCAAGTGGCCCCTTTCAACAGCGGGTATCACGCCCTCTTAGGGAGAGATGCATTTACGCTCTTCCAAGCGGTACCCCATTACGGATATGAAGCTTAAGATGCCTGGGCCCAACGGTATAATCACTCTAGCTAGTGATCCGGACATAGCACTCCGCACCGAGAACGAAACCGCATCCTTGGCCCTCGAGGCATTATCTAAAGCCCTCGTGGCCGAAGAATTAGCCGCGCTGCGCTCTATGGTGGACAGGGATGATGTGGTCCTAGACAAACGACCCAAATCCACCTCCTTCAAACCAGCAGAAGAAATAGTCAAATTCCAAGTCCATCGAGCGGACCCCAAGAAGACAGCATCCATCGGAGCACAATTGGACCCAATGGTTGACGCCGCGCTAGTAGAGTTCCTGCGCGAGAATTGGGATATATTCGCCTGGCACCCTTCTGATATGCCAGGAATCCCACGCGAGTTGGCCGAGCACAGCCTCAATATATTAAAGGGATATAAGCCGGTCAAGCAAACACTGCGGTGCTTTTTCGAACCCAAACGTCAAGCTATGGGGGAGGAGCTAGCCAAGCTAATTGAGGCCGGATTCATCAGAGAAATAAAACATCTGGACTGGCTGGCAAACCTGGTGATGGTACCAAAGAAGGACAAATCCTGGCGGTTGTGCGTCGATTTTAAGGACCTCAATAAGGCTTGCCCTAAGGATCCCTTCCCCCTCCCCCGCATTGATCAAATCATTGATGCCACCGCAGGACACGACTCACTGTTTCCTGGATGTATATTCTGGATACCATCAAATTAAAATGAAGGAGTCCGATCAAGCTGCAACAACATTCATCACCCCATATGGGCCATTCTGCTTCAAGACCATGCCCTTCGGGCTCAAGAACGCTGGTGCCACATACCAACGCATGATTTATACATGCCTGGAGAAACAGATCGGCAATACAGTTGAAGCTTATGTGGACAACGTCGTCATAAAAACTAGGCACGTCGAAACACTAATAGATGACTTACGTATCACCTTCGACAACCTCCGCATGTATGACATTAAGCTCAATCTGGAAAAGTGCGTTTTCGGCGTCCTAGCCGGAAAACTGCTGGGCTTCATCGTTTCCAATAGAGGAATTGAAGCAAATCCAGCTAAAATCCGAGCTTTGTCGCAATTGGCCATGCCAACAGACCTTAAACAAGTTCAAAAACTCGTGGCTTGCATGGAAGCTCTAAGCCACTTCATCTCCAGATTGGGAGAAAAGGCACTGCCACTCTATTGCCTTTTACGGCGAACCGATCACTTCGAGTGGACGGACGCGGCAGCAGCCGAACTGGAGGAAATAAAAACCCTCCTTGCGAGCAATCCAATCCTGGCCGCACCAAACACCGGCGAACCGATGTTATTATATATATCGGCAACACATCAGGTGGTGAGCGCCGTACTCATCATTGAGCGAGAACAGGATGGACATAAATTCCCGCTTCAGAAGCCAGTATACTACGTATCCACTGTCCTTACACCATGCAAATCCCGGTACCCCCATTATCAAAAGATAGCATACGCGGTCTTCATGGCATCCTGAAAGCTCTATCATTACTTCCAGGAGTGTTCGATCACGGTGGCTTCCGAAGTACCACTCAATGACATTATAAATAACCGCGATGCCACGGGCCGGATTGCCAAATGGGCCATTGAGCTCCTCCCATTCGACATTACATATAAACCATGTCGAGCTATTAAATCCCAAGTACTAGCTGACTTCATCGCCAAATGGACAGAGGCCGAACTCCCTAAAGAGTACGACACATATTCCAATTGGGTTATGTATTTCGATGGCTCCAAAATGCTGGCAGGGCTAGGAGCGGGCATCGTTTTAACGTCCCCTACTGGAGACGTCGTTTAGTACGTACTCTAAATACTATACACAGACTCCAATAACGTAGCCGAATATGAGGCCATATTGCATGGTCTTCGGATGACTGTCTCCATGGGCATACAACGCCTAGAAGTGTGCGGGACTCAAACCTCGCAATATCTCAAATAAATGGAGACTTCGACGCAAAAGATCCTAAGATGATAGCTTATCATAACGCAGTCATAAAAATGTCGGCCCGGTTCGAGGGGCTCGAGTTCCATCATGTGGCTCGAGAAAGTAATCAAGCAGCGGACGTTCTTGCTCGTATCGGTGCTAAGCGCGACCCCGTCCCACTTAATATCTTTCTGGAAAGGCTTTTTAAGCCATCCGTGGTGTGGCAGGGGGAGAACAGCAACACCAGTCCGGATCCAAACATAACCCTAGATATCGGAAACACCGACGTCATCGGAGGCTCAACCACCAAAATAACACCGTCGGCGCATCTCATCATGGCAATCATTGCCCCATGGACCGAACCCTTCCTGGCCTACCTTAGCAGGAAGGAGCTTCCTGAGGACTAGAATGAGGCCCGTTGCATTGTCCGGCGTTTGAAGGCCTACAAGGTTCATGAGGGAGAGCTCGATAAGAAAAGCGCTACCGGAGTTCTTCAACGATGTATCTCCGAGGAAGAGGGGCGGCAACTCTTGGCTGAAATTCATGCGGGACTCGGCGGTCACCACACCGCAGCTCGGGCCCTTGTTAGCAAGGCCTTCCATACAGGGTTTTATTGGCCGACAGCCCGAGCAGATGCACAGGACCTCGTCCAACGTTGCGTCGAATGCCAACTCTTTGCCAACCAAAGCCATATACCCCCACTGCCTTACAAACAATCCCCATTACTTGGCCTTTTGCAGTTTGGGGACTCGATATGGTCGGACCCCTTAAAGGAGGAAGCCATAAGAGAAAGTATCTGCTGGTCATGGTGGATAAATTCACTAAATGGATAGAGGCCAAACCAGTCAAAACGGCCGAAGCAGGGCCAGTAATAGATTTCATATCCGGCGTGGTACACCGTTATGGTGTCCCGCACAACATAATCACCGATAATGGCTCTAATTTCACAGCCAATGAAGTGAAAACCTGGTGTACTAATCTAGGCAGTAAGCTTGATTACGCCTCTGTCTCTCACCCACAGACAAACGGTCAAGTCGAACGGGCTAATGGTCGTACTATGAGTGGCATCAAACCTAGACTAGTGCGGTCTTTAAAAGAATCAGACAAGCACTGGGTGGAAGAACTTGACTCCGTACTCTACGGGCTGCGGACCACGCCCAACCGCACTACTGGATATACACCTTTCTTCATGGTGTATGGTGCAGAAGTAGTGTTACCCTGCGATATTATTCATGACTCACCTAGAGTGTTACCCTGCGATATTATTCATGACTCACCAAGAGTGCGCATGTATGAAGAGAGAGAAGCCGAGCTTGATCGGCAGGACAGCCTAGATGCCTTGGAGGAGGAGCATGACATCGCAAAAGCCCATTCCACATTTTATCAACAGTAGGCTCATATGTACCAAAGCAGAGAAGTGCGGGCCAAGACTTATAATGTTGGTGAACTCGTTCTACGCCTACCGGAGAAGAAAAATGACAAACTCAAGCCCAAGTGGGAGGGTCCCTTCATCATTGAAAAAGTTCTCACCGAAGGAGCGTACCGTCTGCGTGACGCGTCAGACAATCACCTGGACCCGAACCCCTGGAATGTGGCCAGATTACGCCGATTTTATGCTTAGCGCCGAACTCTATGTTCATCTCCCCCTTGTTATTAACGTTATTTCTTCTCTATTTTTGTTTTTCATCTTTTTCATTTTTTAGCCTTACGGCTTCAGTATGGCTAGACCGTCCTTACCTGATGCATGCATCTCTACATATGTACGTTCATTATACCTGGGGGCTTCTCGTATAGAAGCTTGCTATGATTCTTCGAGCATCAAGCTCACCACATATGTGTTTTTCCATATGCACCTTTTCTTCGCCACTATATGCATTGATATGAGTTAAGTTTTGGCCAAGCTGGGTTGCCTGGCTCCTGTGCTTATGCTATACGTTCCCGTTAGTTCGGCTAGGGCATAAAGGGAGCACCTCTGCGATTGTTACTGTGGGTCATTCGGATGTGTACCTCAGACTGGGTGAAGCCGAAAGCTAGCGTTCTTAAGGGAATATTCGGTCGGCGAATTAAAGATGTTTCAGCATTCACTCCATTGTGAAACCCCAGAAGTTACTTTGTCGGTGTCAAAACCGGCGGATCTCGGG
This sequence comes from Triticum monococcum, assembly GCA_034509565.1. Lineage (NCBI taxonomy): Eukaryota > Viridiplantae > Streptophyta > Magnoliopsida > Poales > Poaceae > Triticum > Triticum monococcum. The sequence continues at coordinate 675,942,130 of CM067842.1, read as the reverse complement.
TAGGGGGTCCCGAACTGTGCGTCTAGGCCAGATGGTAATAGGAGGCAAGTGACACAAAGTTTTACCCAGGTTCAGGCCCTCTCGATGGAGGTAAAACCCTACGTCCTGCTTGATTAATATTGATGATATGGGCAGTACAAGAGTAGATCTACCACGAGATCGGAGAGGCTAAACCCTAGAAGCTAGCCTATGGTATGATTGTTGATGTTGTCGGATTCACGGGTTGCGTGCGGAGATCACGCCCTCTACCTCCCTGTCTCACAAAGATCTAAACCACTAAAAGAACTGCACGAGAGACACAAGGTTTATACTGGTTCGGGCCACCATTGTGGTGTAATACCCTACTCCAGTGTGTGGTGGGTGGATTGCCTCTTGGGGCTGATGATGATGAACGATACAGGGAAGAACAGCCTCACGAGGGTCTGTTCTTGGCTGGGGTGATGAACCACTAGGAGGAGGTCAATCACCCTTCTCTCTCTCTCACTCACTCTCTCTGCTTTTCTCTCACTTGTCGACCGTCTAGTTGAGATCGAGCCGACGAACCGAACCAACCGAACCCCTTGCTACGTGGGTGGCCGGTCCTATTTATAGGCAAAGGCCCTGGGCCTCTTCCCAAATATTGAGCGGGAAGGGCGCCAACAATTGGCCAATTCGAAGGGGAACATCTAGTACACTTATCCTGACTAAAGTTGGTCTTCGCCTGCGAAAGACTCTGCGGTGACGCCGTGCTAGGCTCCATGGTGACCTCCGTCTCGTAGTCCGCCTGGGCTTGGTCTCGTTGCACCGAAATGGCAACCTTTGCCTGATGCCTCGGTACTCCGCGGCTGCGCTTGCCCCCTTTGCACCAAAGAGGAAAGAAGGACGCTGCGCGCGCTGGTGCCCGCCTGGCACCCTCGATCCTCATGGCTTGCGTCATGGGCACCTCGCGAGGTACCCCGCCTTGATTTCTCCGCCTCCTCGCGAGCCAGCCTGAGGAGGCTGCGCCTGAGGATGCACCGTGTCGTCCGCCCCGTGAGCCTTGGCCCCTCGTGAGGGTCTTGAGTCTTGTGTTGATGAAGATGGGCCATGCTGGGCCTCCTTTGAGCCACGCCGCGGGCCGCAGGCAGGCATGTCTGGGGACCCCCGTTCCCAGAACGCCGACAGTAGCCCCCAGGCCCAAGGCGCGCCCAGACTTGGCCGTGCCGAGACGCGAAAGGGCAAGGGTGAAGCGCCGCGGGCCCTAACAGCCTGCGGCCTTGGGCGTCGCGTGGCAGTTGATTGGACGTGGGTGTCTCCACTTCCCCACGATGCCTCGGTAATCGCGCGAGTTGGACAAGTCCCTGCATGCAAATCGTGTCAGGATTACCTGTGATCATGGAGGCCGGCGGTTGGCCTTCGCCGGCTATAAGTACGGAGCCATGCGTGCCCTTCCAGTCCATCTCTTCTTGCTTTCTCCTTCTTCCCGATCCTTGCTCCGTCTTGCTGCGATGGCTCCGATCCGCCGGTTCTTTGCAGCGGAGAAGGGAAAGGCTCCTCGAGAGGGGCCAGACCTGCTCCCGCCAAAGAAACGGCTCGCCATTTGCAGCTGGGGCGAGGAAGACCGTCAGGTGGAGCCAAGGCCCCGGTGCGAGCGGGCTCCGCCGGGGTTCCCACTTCCCTTGTATGCCCATGTCGAGGGCCCCGTAGGTGTCGATGCTGATCTCCGCGGTCGGCGCCGTCGTAGGCGCCGTCGGGTCAAGAAGGCGTGGGTTGTTCCTCCTGGAGTCCATGCCGAGGGCTCCTCCCAAGAGTTCATGCTCCACGTCGTCGTTCCTCTCCAGTCCTGGATCCGTCTGCCTCCCTTCTTCGCCTCCATCATCCCTCCAGGAGGGCCCCTGGGGCTCTGGCTGCAGCACGCTGGCTGCAGCGCCCTCGCGACCAAGGCAGAGGTCGTGGTCGCTGCCCCGGGCGAGGTCTACTTGTCCCACGGCTGGAGAGAGATTGCCCGGGTTTGCAGGGAAAGGGGCATCTTCACGGTACACCTGGAGTACGATGGCGCTGCGGTGATGTTCTTCAAGGTCTTCGAGGCGAACGGGCGCCGGCTGGAGTGCTACCCCGGGAGCGGTGGCCAGGACCTTGCCCTGGTGAGGGCTAGGCCCGCCGACCGCTCCCTTGGCGGAGGCGCCGGAGGGTCCAGCGACTCTAGCGAAATCTTCGTGACTCCAAAGATGAGTGACGACAGCTACGAGCCCCCGAGTCGGCGCCACTCCTGGAGCAGGGCGGGCTCGTCAGGCCGTCGCCAACCCTGATCTGGATGGGGTTGGCGCCGGCGCCTGACGGCCCACTGTTGATGATGGCATCTTTTGCAGGAGCTCGTGTAGTTAGCACCCCTTAGGATCCGTTCCCTGCGAGGAATCAAAATGCGCCCCACGGGGGCTTGTAAGGTGCCCGTAGTCCCGTTTGTTAATACATAACCTTTGCTATGGATTTGTGTGAGTTGCTGATTTCATCTTAGCTTAGTTCTCCCTTTCGAACCTCGCGAGGGCTTGGTGCTCTGCGTCGACAGGTCCCAGTCCCAAGGCGGCGTCAGCCGTCGCTGGTATGCCAGGTCGCGATGCCGTGGTCAAGGCCAGGAGGTGAGCGCCCGGGGTCCGGTAAGAGCCGCTGAGTCGCGATGCTTAGGAGGTCCCCTTTGGCGCCCAAGCAGCCGTCGCTCGGTGAGAAAGGGAAGCAACGTTGCTAGTACGGAATTGCTTTAGGTGCGGGGGTAGTGCCACGGTAGCCAGTGCTTCGGATGGTGACTTATCTTGAGGGTCGGGGATCGCCCCCAGCGCGTCGTCGGGTCCGTGGGGTAGTTGGGACAGAGTTGCTCGGCGAGGTCCTCACGCGCCCCTTCTCCCGCGCCTATGCTCCCCTTTCTGCTCTACGTCCTTGGGTCCCGGCCCTCGAGCTGGTCTCAGCCGTCGCTGGTATGCCAGGTCGCAATGCCGTGGACAAGGCCAGAGGGTGAGGGCTGGAGAGCCAGTAAGATGTTGGGGAACGCAGTAATTTTGAAAATTTTCCTACGCACACGCAAGATCATGGTGATGCACAGAAATGAGAGGGGAGAGTGTTGTCTACGTACCAACGCAGACCGACTGCGGAAGCGATCACAAAACGTAGAGGAAGTAGTCGTACGTCTTCTTCCCGATCCGACCGATCCAAGCACCGTTACTCCGGCACCTCCGAGTTCTTAGCACACGTTCAGCTCGATGACATTCCTCGGGCTCCGATCCAGCAAAGCGTCGAGGAAGAGTTCCGTCAGCACGACGGCATGGTGACGATCTTGATGTACTACCGACGCAGGGCTTCGCCTAAGCACTGTAACGGTATGATCGAGGTGGAATTTGGTGGCAGGGGGCACCGCACACGGCTAAGGAACGATCTCAAGGATCAAGTTGTGTGTCTTGGGGTGCCCCCTGCCCCCGTATATAAAGGCCAGGGGCAGGGGGTTCGGCCGGCTAGGAGGAAGGCGCAGGGAGGAGTCCTACTCCCACCGGGAGTAGGACTCCTCCCCTCCAATCCTATTCCAACTAGGACTCTTGGGGGGAAGGAGAAAGAGGGGGCCGGCCCACCTCTCCTAGTCCTATTAGGACTTGGGAAAGGGGGGGCGCCGGCTAGGCTTGTGGGCTGCCTCTTCTCTCTTTTCCACTAAGGCCCAATAGGCCCATTTGCCTCCCGGGGGGTTCCGGTAACCCTCCCGGTAATCCGAAAAATCCCGATTTCACCCGGAACGCTTCCGGTGCCCAAACATAGGCTTCCAATATATCAATCTTTACGTCTCGACCATTTCGAGACTCCTCGTCATGTCTGTGATCTCATCCGGGACTCCGAACAACCTTCGGTACATCAAAATGCATAAACTCATAATAACTGTCATCGTAACGTTAAGCGTGCGGACCCTACGGTTCGAGAACAATGTAGACATGACCGAGACACGTCTTCGGTCAATAACCAATAGCGGGACCTGGATGCCCATATTGGCTCCTACATATTCTACGAAGATCTTTATCGGTCAGACCGCATAACAACATACGTTGTTCCCTTTGTCATCGGTATGTTACTTGCCCGAGATTCGATCGTCGGTATCCAATACCTAGTTCAATCTCGTTACCGGCAAGTCTCTTTACTCGTTCTGTAATACATCATCTCACAACTAACATATTAGTTGCAGTGCTTGCAAGGCTTATGTGATGTGTATTACCGAGAGGGCCCAGAGATACCTCTCCGTCAATCGGAGTGACAAACCCTAATCTCGAAATACGCCAACCCAACATCTACCATTGGAGACACCTGTAGTACTCCTTTATAATCACCCAGTTACGTTGTGACGTTTGGTAGTACCCAAAGTGTTCCTCCGGTAAATGGGAGTTGCATAATCTCATAGTTATAGGAACATGTATAAGTCATGAAGAAAGCAATAGCAACATACTAAACGATCGGGTGCTAAGCTAATGGAATGGGTCATGTCAATCAGATCATTCAACTAATGATGTGACCTCGTTAATCAAATAACAACTCTTTTTTCATGGTTAGGAAACATAACCATCTTTGATTAACGAGCTAGTCTAGTAGAGGCATACTAGTGACACTCTGTTGGTCTATGTATTCACACATGTATTATGTTTCCGGTTAATACAATTCTAGCATGAATAATAAACATTTATCATGATATAAGGAAATAAATAATAACTTTATTATTGCCTCTAGGGCATATTTCCTTCAGTCTCCCACTTGCACTAGAGTCAATAATCTAGATTACATAGTAATGATTCTAACACCCATGGAGCCTTGGTGTTGATCATGTTTTGCTCGTGGAAGAGGCTTAGTCAACGGGTCTGCAACATTCAGATCCGTATGTATCTTGCAAATCTCTATGTCTCCCACCTGGACTAAATCCCGGATGGAGTTGAAGCGTCTCTTGATGTGTTTGGTTCTTTTGTGAAATCTGGATTCCTTTGCCAAGGCAATTGCACCAGTATTGTCACAGAAGATTTTCATTGGACCCGATGCACTAGGTACGACACCTAGATCGGATATGAACTCCTTCATCCAGACTCCTTCGTTCGCTGCTTCCGAAGCAGCTATGTACTCCGCTTCACATGTAGATCCTGCTACGACGCTTTGTTTAGAACTGCACCAACTGACAGCTCCACCGTTTAAAGTAAACACGTATCCGGTTTGCGATTTAGAATCGTCCAGATCAGTGTCAAAGCTTGCATCAACGTAACCTCTTACGGTGAGTTCTTTGTCACCTCCATATACGAGAAACATATCCTTAGTCCTTTTCAGGTATTTCGTGATGTTCTTGACCGCTGTCCAGTGATCCACTCCTGGATTACTTTGGTACCTCCCTGCTAAACTTATAGCAAGGCACACATCAGGTCTGGTACACATCATTGCATACATGATAGAGCCTATGCCTGAAGCATAGGGAACATCTTTCATTTTCTCTCTATCTTCTGCATTGGTCGGGCATTGAGTCTGGCTCAACTTCACACCTTGTAACACAGGCAAGAACCCTTTCTTTGCTTGATCCATTTTGAACTTCTTCAAAATCTTGTCAAGGTATGTGCTTTGTGAAAGTCCAATTAAGCGTTTTGATCTATCTCTATAGATCTTTATGCCTAATATGTAAGCAGCTTCCCCGAGGTCTTTCATCGAAAAACTTTTATTCAAGTATCCCTTTATGCTATCCAGAAATTCTATATCATTTCCAATCAGTAATATGTCATCCACATATAATATCAGAAATGCTACAGATCTCCCACTCACTTTCTTGTAAATACAGGCTTCTCCAAAAGTCTGTATAAATCCAAATGCCTTGATCACACTATCAAAGCGTTTATTCCAACTCCGAGATGCTTGCACCAGTCCATAAATGGATCGCTGGAGTTTGCACACTTTGTTAGCTTCCTTTGGATCGACAAAACCTTCAGGTTGCATCATATACAACTCTTCTTCCAGAAATCCATTCAGGAATGCGGTTTTTACATCTATTTGCCAAATTTCATAATCATAAAATGCGGCAATTGCTAACATGATTCTGACAGACTTAAGCATCGCTACGGGTGAGAAAGTCTCATCGTAGTCAACTCCTTGAACTTGTCGAAAACCTTTTGCGACAAGTCGAGCTTTGTAGACAGTAACATTACCATCAGCGTCAGTCTTTTTCTTAAAGATCCATTTATTCTCAATTGCTTGCCGATCATCGGGCAAGTCAACCAAAGTCCATACTTTGTTCTCATACATGGATCCCATCTCAGATTTCATGGCTTCAAGCCACTTTGCGGAATCTGGGCTCACCATCGCTTCTTCATAGTTCGTAGGTTCATCATGATCTAGTAGCATGATTTCCAGAACAGGATTACCGTACCACTCTGGTGCGGATCTTACTCTGGTTGATCTACGAGGTACAGTAGTATCTTGATCTAAAGTTTCATGATCATTATCATTAACTTTCTCTCTTATTGGTGTAGGTCTCACAGAAACAGTTTTCTGTGATGTAGTATTTCCCAATAATGGAGTAGGTACAGTTACCTCGTCAAGTTCTACTTTCCTCCCACTCACTTCTTTCGAGAGAAACTCCTTCTCAAGAAAGTTTCCGAATTTAGCAACAAAAGTCTTGCCTTCGGATCTGTGATAGAAGGTGTATCCAATAGTTTCCTTTGGATATCCTATGAAGACACACTTCTCCGATTTGGGTTCGAGCTTATCAGGTTGAAGCTTTTTCACATAAGCATCGCAGCCCCAAACTTTAAGAAACGACAACTTTGGTTTCTTGCCAAACCACAGTTCATAAGGCGTCGTCTCAACGGATTTAGATGGTGCCCTATTTAACGTGAATGCGGCCGTCTCTAAAGCATAACCCCAAAATGATAGCGGTAAATCAGTAAGAGACATCATAGATCGCACCATATCTAGTAAAGTACGATTACGACGTTCGGACACACCATTACGTTGTGGTGTTCCGGGTGGCGTGAGTTGCGAAACTATTCCACAATTTTTCAAATGTACACCAAACTCGTAACTCAAATATTCTCCTCCACGATCAGATCGTAGAAACTTTATTTTCTTGTTATGATGATTTTCGACTTCACTCTGAAATTCCTTGAACTTTTCAAATGTTTCAGACTTATGTTTCATTAAGTAGATATACCCATATCTGCTTAAATCATCTGTCAAGGTGAGAAAATAACGATATCCGCCACGAGCCTCAATATTCATCGGACCACATACATCGGTATGTATGATTTACAATAAATCTGTTGCTCTCTCCATAGTACCAGAGAACGGTGTTTTAGTCATCTTTCCCATGAGGCACGGTTCGCAAGTACCAAGTGATTCATAATCAAGTGGTTCCAAAAGCCCATCAGTATGGAGTTTCTTCATGCGCTTTACACCGATATGACCTAAACGGCAGTGCCACAAATAAGTTGCACTATCATTATCAACTCTGCATCTTTTGGCTTCAACATTATGAATATGTGTATTACTACTATCGAGATTCAATAAGAATAGACCACTTTTCAAGGGTGCATGACCATAAAAGATATTACTCATATAAATAGAACAACCATTATTCTCTGATTTAAATGAATAACCGTCTCGCATCAAACAAGATCCAGATATAATGTTCATGCTCAACGCTGGCACCAAATAACAATTATTTAGGTCTAATATTAGTCCCGAAGGTAGATGTAGAGGTAGCGTGCCGACTGCGATCACATCGACTTTGGAACCGTTTCCCACGCGCATCGTCACCTCGTCCTTTGCTAGTGTCCGCTTATTCTGTAGTCCCTGTTTTGAGTTGCAAATATTAGCAACAGAACCAGTATCAAATACCCAGGTGCTACTGCGAGCATTAGTAAGGTACACATCAATAACATGTATATCACATATACCTTTGTTCACTTTGCCATCCTTCTTATCCGCCAAATACTTGGGGCAGTTCCGCTTCCAGTGACCAGTCTGCTTGCAGTAGAAGCACTCAGTTTCAGGCTTAGGTCCAGACTTGGGTTTCTTCTCTTGAGTAGCAACTTGCTTGCCGTTCTTCTTGAAGTTCCCCTTCTTCTTCCCTTTGCCCTTTTTCTTGAAACTCGTCGTTTTGTTAACCATCAACACTTGATGCTCCTTCTTGATTTCTACCTCCGCAGCTTTCAGCATTGCGAAGAGCTCGGGAATAGTCTTGTTCATCCCTTGCATATTATAGTTCCTCACAAAGCTCTTGTAGCTTGGTGGCAGTGATTGGAGAATTCTGTCAATGACGCAATCATCCGGAAGTGTAACTCCCAATTGAATCAAGTGATTATTATACCCAGACATTTTGAGTATATGCTCACTGACAGAACTGTTCTCCTCCATCTTGCAGCTATAGAACTTTATTGGAGACTTCATATCTCTCAATCCAGGCATTTGCTTGAAATATTAACTTCAACTCCTGGAACATCTCATATGCTCCATGACGTTCAAAACGTCGTTGAAGTCCCGGTTCTAAGCCGTAAAGCATGGCACACTGAACTATTGAGTAGTCATCAGCTTTGCTCTGCCAGACGTTCATAACTTCTGGTGTTGCTTTAGCAGCAGGCCTGGCACTCAGCGGTGCTTCCAGGACGTAATTCTTCTGTGCAGCAATGAGGATAATCCTCAGGTTACGGACCCAGTCTGTGTAATTGCTACCATCATCTTTCAACTTTGCTTTCTCAAGGAACGCATTAAAATTCAACGGAACAACAGCACGAGCCATCAACATAAACAAGCAAGATACTATCAGGTACTAAGTTCATGATAATTTTAAGTTCAGTTAATTTACTTAAGAACTCCCACTTAGATAGACATCCCTCTAGTCTTCTAAGTGATCACGTGATCCAAATCAACTAAACCATAACCGATCATCACGTGAGATGGAGTAGTTTTCAATGGTGAACATCAATATGTTGATCATATCTACAATATGATTCACGCTCGACCTTTCGGTCTCCGTGTTCCGAGGCCATATCTGTATATGCTTGGCTCGTCAAGTATAACCTGAGTATTCCGCGTGTGCAATTGTTTTGCACCCGTTGTATTTGAACGTAGAGCCTATCACACCCGATCATCACGTGGTGTCTCAGCACGAAGAACTTTTGCAATGGTGCATACTCAGGGAGAACAGTTCTTGATAATTTAGTGAGAGATCATCTTATAATGCTACCGTCAATCAAAGCAAGATAAGATGCATAAAAGGATAAACATCACATGCAATCAATATAAGTGATATGATATGGCCATCATCATCTTGTGCTTTGTGATCTCCATCTCCGAAGCACCGTCATGATCACCATCGTCACCGGCGCGACACCTTGATCTCCATCGTAGCGTCGTTGTCGTCTCGCCAATCTTATGCTTCCACGACTATCACTACCGCTTAGCAATAAAGTAAAGCATTACATCGCGATTGCATTGCATACAATAAAGCGACAACCATATGGCTCCTGCCAGTTGCCGATAACTCGGTTACAAAACATGATCATCTCATACAATAAAATCAGCATCATGCCTTGACCATATCACATCACAACATGCCCTGCAAAAACAAGTTAGACGTCCTCTACTTTGTTGTTGCAAGTTTTACGTGGCTGCTACGGGCTTAAGTAAGAACTCATCTCACCTACGCATCAAAACCACAACGATAGTTCGTCAAATAGACTCCGTTTTAACCTTCTCAAGGACCGGGCGTAGTCACACTTGGTTCAACTAAAGTTGGAGAGACAGTCTTCCGCAAGCCATCTATGTGCAAAGCACGTCGAGGGAACCGGTCTCGCGTAAGAGTACGCGTAAGGTTGGCCCGGATCGTCTCAACCAACAATACCGCCGAACCAAAGTATGACATGCTGGTAGGCAGTATGACTTGTATCGCCCACAACTCACTTGTGTTCTACTCGTGCATATAACATCAAACCATAAAACCTAGGCTCGGATGCCACTGTTGGGGAACACAGTAATTTCGAAAATTTTCCTACGCACACGCAAGATCATGGTGATGCACAGCAACGAGAGGGGAGAGTGTTGTCTACGTACCAACGCAGACCGACTGCGGAAGCGATCACAAAACATAGAGGAAGTAGTCGTACGTCTTCTTCCCGATCCGACCGATCCAAGCACCGTTACTCCGGCACCTCCGAGTTCTTAGCACACGTTCAGCTCGATGACGTTCCTCGGGCTCCGATCCAGCAAAGCGTCGAGGAAGAGTTCCGTCAGCACGACGGCGTGGTGACGATCTTGATGTACTACCGACGCAGGGCTTCGCCTAAGCACTGTAACGGTATGATCGAGGTGGAATTTGGTGGCAGGGGGCACCGCACACGGCTAAGGAACGATTCAAGGATCAAGTTGTGTGTCTTGGGGTGCCCCCTGCCCCCGTATATAAAGGCCAGGGGCAGGGGGTTCGGCCGGCTAGGAGGGAGGCGCAGGGAGGAGTCCTACTCCCAACGGGAGTAGGACTCCTCCCCTCCAATCCTATTCCAACTAGGACTCTTGGGGGGAAGGAGAAAGAGGGGGCCGGCCCACCTCTCCTAGTCCTATTAGGACTTGGGAAAGGGGGGGCGCCGGCTAGGCTTGTGGGCTGCCTCTTCTCTCTTTTCCACTAAGGCCCAATAGGCCCATTTGCCTCCTGGGGGGTTCCGGTAACCCTCCCGGTAATCCGGAAAAATCCCGATTTCACCCGGAACGCTTCCGGTGCCCAAACATAGGCTTCCAATATATCAATCTTTACGTCTCGACCATTTCGAGACTCCTCGTCATGTCCGTGATCTCATCCAGGACTCCGAACAACCTTCGGTACATCAAAATGCATAAACTCATAATAACTGTCATCATAACGTTAAGCGTGCGGACCCTACGGCTCGAGAACAATGTAGACATGACCGAGACACGTCTCCGGTCAATAACCAATAGCGGGACCTGGATGCCCATATTGGCTCCTACATATTCTATGAAGATCTTTATCGGTCAGACCGCATAACAACATACGTTGTTCCCTTTGTCATCGGTATGTTACTTGCCCGAGATTCGATCGTCGGTATCCAATACCTAGTTCAATCTCGTTACCGGCAAGTCTCTTTACTCGTTCTGTAATACATCATCTCACAACTAACATATTAGTTGCAGTGCTTGCAAGGCTTATGTGATGTGTATTACCGAGAGGGCCTAGAGATACCTCTCCGACAATCGGAGTGACAAACCCTAATCTCGAAATACGCCAACCCAACATCTACCATTGGAGACACCTGTAGTACTCCTTTATAATCACCCAATTACGTTGTGACGTTTGGTAGTACCCAAAGTGTTCCTCCGGTAAACGGGAGTTGCATAATCTCATAGTTATAGGAACATGTATAAGTCATGAAGAAAGCAATAGCAACATACTAAACGATCGGGTGCTAAGCTAATGGAATGGGTCATGTCAATCAGATCATTCAACTAATGATGTGACCTCGTTAATCAATTAACAACTCTTTGTTCATGGTTAGGAAACATAACCATCTTTGATTAACGAGCTAGTCTAGTAGAGGCATACTAGTGACACTCTGTTGGTCTATGTATTCACACATGTATTATGTTTCCGGTTAATACAATTCTAGCATGAATAATAAACATTTATCATGATATAAGGAAATAAATAATAACTCTATTATTGCCTCTAGGGCATATTTCCTTCATAAGAGCCCTGAGTCGCGATGCTCAGGCGCCCCCCCTTTAACGTGCAAGCGGTTCGCGCGGGCGAGGGTGAAGGGAACTCCGTGAGGGCCTTGGCTAGCACGGTTCCCTCCAAGGATCTTGCAGATTCATCACAGAAAGACAATGGGGTTGCCATGGCAGTCATTAGTCGATCGTTAGTCGCTTAAGTGCTCGCTGGTTGGAGTAGGTGAGGTGTATCTGGGCACCCATGAGCCAGCGCGGGACTCACGGGGCCCTACCTCTAGGCGGGTTGCGCCTGGCACCGGGCCGTATCTTGAGATGTGTCCCTACAAAATTTGGTTAGATGCCGGTACTCTACGTCCTCGGGTCCCAGCCCTCGAGCTTGTCTCAGCCTTCGCTGGTATGCCAGGTCGCAATGCCGTGGACAAGGCCAGAGGGCGAGGGTTGGAGAGCCAGTAAGAGCCCTGAGTCGCGATGCTCAGGCACCCCCCTTTAACGTGCAAGTGGCCGACATGGAGAAGAAAGGATGCCGCGGACAGGCATCAAGCAATGAAGCGTGATAGGCAATGCATAGTTGGAAATAAACACAAGGGAGATACACGCCGGTGGGCCTAGCCCGAGTGGCTTCGGGATGATGCAGCCCGAGGGGCGCCCCCAACAAGGCAAACTAATAAACGGAAAATAAAAAAGGGGATACATGCCGCAGGGACGGACCCACGCGGCCTGGGAGTGATGCCACCCTGGGAGGGTGCTCCCAGCTGGGAATGAAGCTTGAAAGATGTCACCTGAGGATGTCGTCGGCGAAGTGGCATTGGTGCAGCAGACTCGGTGGGCTGCGGAAGGTGATCCTTACGAGCCCCCAGGCCCCGGGGCCTCGGGAGGCTCCGGAGGCACTGGTGACTCCTCGCGAGCTGTCTTCATCTCCGCCAGGGCCATGGAACGCCTGTCTTCCTGAGCCTCCATGATGCCCCTCATGAGGCGCTGGTACTCCGCAGCCATGCTCGGCAGGCCGTAAGGCATGCGAACATAGCTGTGGGGTGGATACCCATAGCGCCCCACTCGCGAGGGCCAGAGACGCTCCGTCGTGGTGATCTGATTGAGCCCTGGTACGTCGACACAGACGCGCAGCCCAGCATCCTCGCCTGGATGCGGGGCCACAGCTGGTAGACGGCGGCAACCTCTCATGATCCTTGACTCCTGTAGTTCTTGAATGGCCTCGTTAACAAACTCCTACTGGTCTGACCTTCCTTGCCTGGCTCCTTCTCGAGGGAAACGTGCTTCGAAGCACGCCTCCACATGGTGCCCAAGTGCCTCCCTCGTGACCCTGGCTAGGTCGGTGGCCCTCCAGGTGAGAGCCCCCGAGCCCTGCCTGAGGAGGGCGCCGGGCGCGCTTTCCTATGCGATGGAAGGGGGGGTCCCCCCTTGGCAGACACGGGCCCTGAGGGGCCTGCCTCCTGAGGGGCTGAGCCTGACGATGTCTTCTTCTTCTTGGGGTTGGTCTCAGGAAGCCTCCTGCTTCCGCGATCTAGGTCTTCTAGCGACGCGGCCTGATAGGCTCGCTCCAGGGAACACACTGCATCCTTCTCTTCACAAGGCACCATGATGACGCCGCCACTTCCTGGCATCTTGAGAACGTTGTAGCCATGGTGAGTCACGGCCATGAACTTGGCCAGCACTGGGTACCCGAGGATGGCGTTGTACGGCAGGCGGATGTGGGCGATGTCGAAGTCGATGAGCTCGGTGCGGTAGTTGCTGCGGGCCCCGAAGGTGACAGGGAGGCGGACCTGCCCGATCGGGACTGTGGAACCGTCGGTGACTCTGGAGAAAGGCTTGGTTGACTGAAGCTGGTCGTAGGGCACTTGGAGATTGTTGAACGTTTCCACGGACAAGACGTTGAGCCCTGCCCCACCATCGACGAGGGTCTTGGTGACCAGCACATTGCTGATGACTGGGGAGCAAAGCATCGGGAGGACTCCTGCCGTGGCCGCGCACTTGAGCTGGTCTGCTGAGCTGAACGTGATGGAGCACGCCGACCACCTGAGGGGGCGCGTTGCTTCGAGCTTGGGGAGAACTGCATTCACTTCGCGGGCAAATTACTTGAAGATACATTGAGAGGCTGGGGCTTCAACTCCGCCCAGGATGCAGGCGATTGCGCGCGACTCTTGGAAGCCCCCAGCCCCCTCGTCTTGATGGCGGTCTTCGTTCCTCCTTGGCTGAGGAGGCAGCGAAGGTAGGCCTGCATTGCCATGAGGGGGTCCTCACGAGGCTGATCCCTCTAGTCTTCCTCGCGAGGCAGGTCCCGCCAGCGGTCCTCGTGAGGCTGGTCGCGCCACCCCTGGCGCGGGCCGCGATCTTCCCAGCGTCCTGGGTTTCTTCCTCCTCATCGGCTGTAGCCCTGGTCAGCATGGTCAGGGCGATGGCCGATCCTTCCTTCTCGCTGAAGGAAATATGCCCTAGAGGCAATAATAAAGTTATTATTTATTTCCTCATATATCATGATAAATGTTTATTATTCATGCTAGAATTGTATTAACCGGAAACATAATACATGTGTGAATGTATAAACAAACAGAGTGTCACTAGTATGCCTCTACTTGACTAGCTCGTTAATCAAAGATGGTTATGTTTCCTAACCATGAACAAAGAGTTGTTATTTGATTAACGAGGTCACACCATTAGTTGAATGATCTGATTGACATGACCCATTCCATTAGCTTAGCACCCGATCGTTTAGTATGTTGCTATTGCTTTCTTCATGACTTATACATGTTCCTCTGACTATGAGATTATGCAACTCCCGTTTGTCGGACGAACACTTTGTGTGCTACCAAATGTCACAACGTAAATGGGTGATTATAAAGGTGCTCTACAGGTGTCTCCAAAGGTAGATGTTGGGTTGGCGTATTTCGAGATTAGGATTTGTCACTCCGATTGTCGGAGAGGTATCTCTGGGCCCTCTCGGTAATGCACATCACATAAGCCTTGCAAGCATTACAACTAATGAGTTAGTTGCGAGATGATGTATTACGGAACGAGTAAAGAGTTGATGGTCAACAAGACCACTAGTTTCAAGAAAAAGGGCAAAGGGAAGAAGAAGGGGAACTTCAAGAAGAACGGCAAGCAAGTTGCTGCTCAAGAGAAGAAACCCAAGTCTGGACCTAAGCCTGAAACTGAGTGCTTCTACTGCAAGCAGACTGGTCACTGGAAGCGGAACTACCCCAAGTATTTGGCGGATAAGAAGGATGGCAAGGTGAACAAAGGTATATGTGATATACATGCTATTGATGTGTACCTTACTAATACTCGCAGTAGCACCTGGGTATTTGATACTGGTTCTGTTGCTAATATTTGCAACTCGAAATAGGGACTATGGATTAAGCAAAGATTGGCTAAGGACGAGGTGACGATGCGCGTGGGAAACGGTTCCAAAGTCGATGTGATCGCGGTCGGCACGCTACCTCTACATCTACCTTCGGGATTAGTATTAGACCTAAATAATTGTTATTTGGTGCCAGCGTTGAGCATGAACATTATATCTGGATCTTGTTTAATGCAAGATGGTTATTCATTTAAATCAGAGAATAATGGTTGTTCTATTTATATGAGTAATATATTTTATGGTCATGCACGCTTGAAGAATGGTCTATTCTTATTGAATCTGGATAGTAGTGATACACATATTCATAATGTTGAAGCCAAAAGATGCAGAGTTGATAATGATGTTGCAACTTATTTGTGGCACTGCCGTTTAGGTCATATCGGTGTAAAGCGCATGAAGAAACTCCATACTGATGGACTTTTGGAACTACTTGATTATGAATCACTTGGTACTTGCGAACCGTGCCTCATGGGCAAGATAACTAAAACACCGTTCTCCGGTACTATGGAGAGAGCAACAGATTTGTTGGAAATCATACATACAGATGTATGTGGTCCGATGAATATTGAGGCTCATGGCGGATATCGTTATTTTCTCACCTTCACAGATGACTTAAGCAGATATGGGTATATCTACTTAATGAAACATAAGTCTGAATAATTTGAAAAGTTCAAAGAATTTCAGAGTGAAGTTGAAAATCATCGTAACAAGAAAATAAAGTTTCTACGATCTGATCATGGAGGAGAATATTTGAGTTATGAGTTTGGTGTACATTTGAAACAATGCGGAATAGTTTCGCAACTCACGCCACCCGGAACACCACAGCGTAATGGTGTGTCCGAACATCGTAATCGTACTTTACTAGATATGGTATGATCTATGATGTCTCCTACTGATTTACCGCTATCATTTTGGGGTTATGCTTTAGAGACGGCCGCATTCACGTTAAATAGGGCACCATCAAAATCCGTTGAGACGACGCCTTATGAACTATGGTTTGGCAAGAAACCAAAGTTGTCGTTTCTGAAAGTTTGGGGCTACGATGATTATGTGAAAAAGATTCAACCTGATAAGCTCGAACCCAAATCGGAGAAATGTGTCTTCATAGGATATCCAAAGGAAACTATTGGATACACCTTCTATCACTGATCCGAAGGCAAGACTTTTGTTGCTAAATTCGGAAACTTTCTGGAGAAGGAGTTTCTCTCGAAAGATGTGAGTGGGAGGAAAGTAGAACTTGATGAGGTAACTGTACCTGCTCCCTTATTGGAAACTAGTACATCACAGAAAACTGTTTCTGCGACACCTACACCAATTAGTGAGGAAGCTAATGATAATGATCATGAAACTTCAGAACAAGATACTACTGAACCTCGTAGATCAACCAGAGTGAGAACCGCGCCAGAGTGGTACGGTAATCCTGTTCTGGAAATCATGCTGCTAGATCATGATGAACCTACGAACTATGAAGAAGCGATGGTGAGCCCAGATTCCTCAAAATGGCTTGAAGCCATGAAATCTGAGATGGGATCCATGTATGAGAACAAAGTATGGACTTTGGTTGACTTGCCCGATGATCGGCAAGCAATTGAGAATAAATGGATCTTCAAGAAGAAGACTGACGCTGACGGTAATATTACTGTCTACAAAGCTCGACTTGTCACAAAAGGTTTTCGACAAGTTCAAGGGGTTGACTACGATGAGACCTTCTCACCCGTAGCGATGCTTAAGTCTGTCCGAATCATGTTAGCAATTGCCGCATTTTATGATTATGAAATTTGGCAGATGGATGTCAAAACTGCATTCCTGAATGGATTTCTAGAAGAAGAGTTGTATATGATGCAACCAGAAGGTTTTGTCGATCCAAAAGGAGCTAACAAAGTGTGCAAGCTCCAGCGATCCATTTATGGACTGGTGCAAGCCTCTCGGAGTTGGAACAAACACTTTGATAGTGTGATCAAAGCATTTGGTTTTATACAGACTTTCGGAGAAGCCTGTATTTACAAGAAAGTGAGTGGGAGCTCTGTAGCATTTCTGATATTATATGTCGATGACATATTACTGATTGGAAATGATATAGAATTTCTGGATAGCATAAAGGGATATTTGAATAAGAGTTTTTCAATGAAAGACCTCGATGAAGCTGCTTACATATTAGGCATAAAGATCTATAGAGATAGATCAAGACGCTTAATTGGACTTTCACAAAGCACATACCTTGACAAGATTTTGAAGAAGTTCAAAATGGATCAAGCAAAGAAAGGGTTCTTGCCTGTGTTACAAGGTGTGAAGTTGAGTCAGACTCAATGCCCGACCACTACAGAAGATAGAGAGAAAATGAAAGATGTTCCCTATGCTTCAGCCATAGGCTCTATCATGTATGCAATGCTGTGTACCAGACCTGATGTGTGCCTTGCTATAAGTTTAGCAGGGAGGTACCAAAGTAATCCAGGAGTGGATCACTGGAGAGCGGTCAAGAACATTCTGAAGTACCTGAAAAGGACTAAGGATATGTTTCTCGTATATGGAGGTGACAAAGAGCTCATTGTAAACGGTTACGTTGATGCAAGCTTTGACACTAATCCAGACGATTCTAAATCGCAAACCGGATACGAGTTTACATTAAACGGTGGAGCTGTCAGTTGGTGCAGTTCTAAACAAAGCGTCGTGGCAGGATCTACATGTGAAGCGGAGTACATAGCTGCTTCGGAAGCAGCAAATGAAGGAGTCTGGATGAAGGAGTTCATATCCGATCTAGGTGTCATACCTAGTGCATCGGGTCCAATGAAAATCTTTTGTGGCAATACTGGTGCAATTGCCTTGGCAAAGGAATCCAGATTTCACAAAAGAACCAAGCACATCAAGAGACACTTCAATTCCATCCAGGATCTAGTCCAGGTGGGAGACATAGAGATTTGCAAGATACATACGGATCTGAATGTAGCAGACCCTTGACTAGGCCTCTTCCACGAGCAAAACATGATCAGCACCAAGGCTCCATGGGTGTTAGAATCATTACTGTGTAATCTAGATTATTGACTCTAGTGCAAGTGGGAGACTGAAGGAAATATGCCCTAGACGCAATAATAAAGTTATTATTTATTTCCTCATATATCATGATAAATGTTTATTATTCATGCTAGAACTGTATTAGCCGGAAACAAAATACATGTGTGAATATATAAACAAACAGAGTGTCACTAGTATGCCTCTACTTGACTAGCTCGTTAATCAAAGGTGGTTATGTTTCCTAACCATGAACAAAGAGTTGTTATTCGATTAACGAGGTCACATCATTAGTTGAATGATCTGATTGACATGACCCATTCCATTAGCTTAGCACCAGATCGTTTAGTATGTTGCTATTGATTTCTTCATGACTTATACATGTTCCTATGACTATGAGATTATGCAACTCCCGTTTGCCGGAGGAACACTTTGTGTGCTACCAAACATCACAACGTAAATGGGTGATTATAAAGGTGCTCTACAGGTGTCTCTAAAGGTAGATGTTGGGTTGGCATATTTCGAGATTAGGATTTGTCACTCTGATTGTCGGAGAGGTATCTTTGGGCCCTCTCGGTAATGCACATCACATAAGCCTTGCAAGCATTACAACTAATGAGTTAGTTGCGAGATGATGTATTACGGAACAAGTAAAGAGACTTGCCGGTAACGAGATTGAACTAGGTATTGGATACCGACGATCGAATCTCGGGCAAGTAACATACCGATGACAAAGGGAACAACGTATGTTGTTATGCGGTCTGACCGATAAAGATCTTCACAGAATATGTAGGAGCCAATATGGGCATCCAGGTCCCGCTATTGGTTATTAACCGGAGATTTGTCTCAGTCATGTCTGCATTGTTCTCGAACCGTAGGGTCCGCACGCTTAACGTTACGATGACAGTTATTATGAGTTTATGCATATTAATGTACCGAAGTTAGTTCGGAGTCCCGGATGTGATCACGGACATGATGAGGAGTCTCGAAATGGTCGAGACATATAGATCGATATATTGGAAGCCTATATTTGGACATCGGAATCGTTCCGGGTGAAATCAGCATTTTACCGGAGTACCAGGGGGTTACCGGAACCCCCCCCCCCCGATGGATTAATGGGCCTTCATGGGCCATAAGGGAGAAGAGAGGGGCCGGCCAGGGCAGGCCGCGCGCCCCCTCCCACCTAGTCTGAATAGGACAAGGAAAGGGGGGGCGGCACCCCCCTTTCCTCTTCTCCTTCTCCCTTTCCTATTCCAACAAGGCAAAAGAGGGGAGGAGTCCTACTCCTACTGGGAGTAGGACTCCTCCATGCGCACCCCTTGGGGCCGGCCGCACCTCCCCCTCCCTCCTTTATATACGGGGGCAAGGGGGCACCCTAGAACACGCAAGTTGATCATCGTGATCGTTCCTTAGCCGTGTGCGGTGCCCCCTTCCACCATATTCCACCTCGGTCATATTGTTGTAGTGCTTAGGCGAAGCCCTGCGACGGTAGAACATCAAGATCGTCACCACGCCGTTGTGCTGATGGAACTCATCCCCGAAGCTTTGCTGGATTGGAGCCCGGGGAGCGTCATCGAGATGTACGTGTGCTAAGAACTCAGAGGTGCCGGAGTAACAGTGCTTGGATCGGTCGGATCGGGAAGACATGCGACTACTTCCTCTACATTGCGTCAACGCTTCCGCATCGGTCTACGAGGGTACGTAGACAACACTCTCCCCTCTCGTTGCTATGCATCACCATGATCTTGCGTGTGCGTAGGATTTTTTTTTGAAATTACTATGTTCCCCAACAGTGGCATCCGAGCCTAGGTTTTATGGTTTGATGTTATGTGCACGAGTAGAACACAAGTGAGTTGTGGGCGATATAAGTCATACTGCCTACCAGCATGTCATACTTTGGTTCGGCGGTATTGTTGGACGAAGCGGCCCGGACCGACATTACGCGTACGCTTACGCGAGACCGGTTCCCCCGACGTGCTTTGCACATAGGTGGCTTGCGGGTGACAGTTTCTCCAACTTTAGTTGAACCGAGTGTGGCTACGCCCGGTCCTTGCGAAGGTTAAAACGGCATCAACTTAACAAACTATCATTGTGGTTTTGATGCGTAGGTAAGATTGGTTCTTGCTTAAGCCCGTAGCAGCCACGTAAAACATGCAACAAACAAAGTAGAGGACGTCTAACTTGTTTTTGCAGGGCATGTTGTGATGTGATATGGTCAAGACATGATGCTAAATTTTATTCTATGAGATGATCATGTTTTGTAACCGAGTTATCGGCAACTGGCAGGAACCATATGGTTGTCGCTTTATTGTATGCAATGCAATCACGCTGTAATGCTTTACTTTATCACTAAGCGGTAGCGATAGTCGTGGAAGCATAAGATTGGCGAGACGACGACGATGCTACGATGGAGATCAAGGTGTCGCGCCGGTTATGATGGTGATCATGATGGTGCTTCGGAGATGGAGATCATAGCACAAGATGATGATGGTCATATCATATCACTTATATTGATTGCATGTGATGTTTATCTTTTATGCATCTTATCTTGCTTTGATTGACGGTAGAATTATAAGATGATCTCTCACTAAATTATCAAGACGTGTTCTCCCTGAGTATTCACCGTTGCGAAAGTTCTTCGTGCTGAGACACCAAGTGATGATCGGGTGTGATAGGCTCTACGTTCAAATACAACGGGTGCAAAACAGTTGCACACGCGGAATACTCAGGTTATACTTGACGAGCCAAGCATATACAGATATGGCCTCGGAACACGGAGACCGAAAGGTCGAGCGTGAATCATATAGTAGATATGATCAACATAATGATGTTCACCAATGAAACTACTCCATCTCACGTGATGATCGGACATGGTTTAGTTGATTTGGATCACGTGATCACTTAGAGGATTAGAGGGATGTCTATCTAAGTGGGAGTTCTTTAAGTAATTTAACTAATCGAACTTAAATTTATCATGAACTTAGTACCTGATAGTATCTTGCTTATGTATATTTGATTGTAGATAGATGGCCCGTGCTGTTGTTCCGTTGAATTTTAATGCGTTCCTTGAGAAAGCGAAGTTGAAAGATGATGGTAGCAATTACACGGACTGGGTCCGTAACTTGAGGATTATCCTCATTGCTGCTCAGAAGAATTACGTCCTGGAAGCACCGCTGGGTGCCAGGCCTGCTGCTGGAGCAACAGCAGATGTTATGAACGTCTGGCAGAGCAAAGCTGATGACTACTCGATAGTTCAGTGTGCCATGCTTTACGGCTTAGAATCAGGACTTCAACGACGTTTTGAACATCATGGAGCATATGAGGTGTTCCAGGAGTTGAAGTTAATATTTCAAGCAAATGCCCGGATTGAGAGATATGAAGTCTCCAATAAGTTCTATAGCTGCAAAATGGAGGAGAACAGTTCTGTCAGTGAGCATATACTCAAAATGTCAGGGTATAATAATCACTTGATTCATATGGGAGTTAATCTTCCAGATGATTGCGTCATTGACAGAATTATCCAATCACTGCCACCAAGCTACAAGAGCTTCGTGATGAACTATAATATGCAAGGGATGAATAAGACTATTCCCGAGCTCTTCGCAATGCTGAAAGCTGCGGAGGTAGAAATCAAAAAGGAGCATCAAGTGTTGATGGTCAACAAGACCACTAGTTTCAAGAAAAAGGGCAAAGGGAAGAAGAAGGGGAACTTCAAGAAGAACGGCAAGCAAGTTGCTGCTCAAGAGAAGAAACCCAAGTCTGGACCTAAGCCTGAAACTGAGTGCTTCTACTGCAAGCAGACTGGTCACTGGAAGCGGAACTGCCCCAAGTATTTGGCGGATAAGAAGGATGGCAAGGTGAACAAAGGTATATGTGATATACATGTTATTAATGTGTACCTTACTAATACTCGCAGTAGCACCTGGGTATTTGATACTGGTTCTGTTGCTAATATTTGCAACTCGAAACAGGGACTACGGATTAAGCGAAGATTGGCTAAGGACGAGGTGACGATGCACGTGGGAAACGATTCCAAAGTCGATGTGATCCCGGTTGGCACGCTACCTCTACATCTACCTTCGGGATTAGTATTAGACCTAAATAATTGTTATTTGGTGCCAGCATTGAGCATGAACATTATATCTGGAGCTTGTTTAATATGAGACGGTTATTCATTTAAATCAGAGAATAGTGGTTGTTCTATTTATATGAGTAATATCTTTTATGTTCATGCACCCTTGAAGAGTGGTCTATTCTTATTGAATCTCGATAGTAGTGATACACATATTCATAATGTTGAAGCCAAAGGATGCAGAGTTGATAATGATGGTGCAACTTATTTGTGGCACTGCCGTTTAGGTCATATCGGTGTAAAGCGCATGAAGAAACTCCATACTGATGGACTTTTGCAACCACTTGATTATGAATCACTTGGTACTTGCGAACCGTGCCTCATGGGCAAGATGACTAAAACACCGTTCTCCGGTACTATGGAGAGAGCAACAGATTTGTTGGAAATCATACATACAGATGTATGTGGTCCGATGAATATTGAGGCTCATGGTGGATATCGTTATTTTCTCACCTTCACAGATGACTTAAGCAGATATGGGTATATCTACTTAATGAAACATAAGTCTGAAACATTTGAAAAGTTCAAAGAATTTCAGAGTGAAGTTGAAAATCATCGTAACAAGAAAATAAAGTTTCTACGATCTGATCGTGGAGGAGAATATTTGAGTTATTAGTTTGGTGTACATTTGAAACAATGCGGAATAGTTTCGCAACTCACGCCACCCGGAACACCACAGCGTAATGGTGTGTCCGAACGTCGTAATCGTACTTTACTAGATATGGTACGATCTATGATGTCTCTTACTGATTTACCGCTATCGTTTTGGGGTTATGCTTTAGAGACGGCCGCATTCACGTTAAATAGGGCACCATCAAAATCCATTGAGACGACGCCTTATGAACTATGGTTTGGCAAGAAACCAAAGTTGTCGTTTCTGAAAGTTTGGGGCTAGGATGCTTATGTGAAAAAGCTTCAACCTGATAAGCTCGAACCCAAATCGGAGAAATGTGTCTTCATAGGATATCCAAAGGAAACTATTGGATACACCTTCTATCACAGATCCGAAGGCAAGACTTTTGTTGCTAAATTCGGAAACTTTCTGGAGAAGGAGTTTCTCTCGAAAGATGTGAGTGGGAGGAAAGTAGAACTTGATGAGGTAACTGTACCTGCTCCCTTATTGGAAAGTAGTACATCACAGAAAACTGTTTCTGCGACACCAACACCAATTAGTGAGGAAGCTAATGATAGTGATCATGAAACTTCAGAACAAGATACTACTAAACCTCTTAGATCAACCAGAGTGAGAACCGCGCCAGAGTGGTATGGTAATCCTGTTCTGGAAATCATGCTGCTAGATCATGATGAACCTATGAACTATGAAGAAGCGATGGTGAGCCCAGATTCCTCAAAATGGCTTGAAGCCATGAAATCTGAGATGGGATCCATGTATGAGAACAAAGTATGGACTTTGGTTGACTTGCCCGATGATCGGCAAGCAATTGAGAATAAATGGTTCTTCAAGAAGAAGATTGACGCTGACGGTAATATTACTGTCTACAAAGCTCGACTTGTCGCAAAAGGTTTTCAACAAGTTCAAGGGGTTGACTACGATGAGACCTTCTCACCCGTAGCGATGCTTAAGTCTGTCCGAATCATGTTAGCAATTGCCGCATTTTATGATTATGAAATTTGGCAGATGGATGTCAAAACTGCATTCCTGAATGGATTTCTGGAAGAAGAGTTGTATATGATGCAACCAGAAGGTTTTGTCGATCCAAAAGGAGCTAACAAAGTGTGCAAGCTCTAGCGATCCATTTATGGACTGGTGCAAGCCTCTCGGAGTTGGAATAAACACTTTGATAGTGTGATAAAAGCATTTGGTTTTATACAGACTGTCGGAGAAGCCTGTATTTACAAGAAAGTGAGTGGGATCTCTGTAGCATTTCTGTTATTATATGAGGATGACATATTACTGATTGGAAATGATATAGAATTTCTGGATAGCATAAAGGGATATTTGAATAAGAGTTTTTCAATGAAAGACTTCAATGAAGCTGCTTACATATTAGGCATAATAATCTATAGAGATAGATCAAGACGCCTAATTGGCCTTTCACAAAGCACATACCTTGACAAGATTTTGAAGAAGTTGAAAATGGATCAAGCAAAGAAAGGGTTCTTGCCTGTGTTACAAGGTGTGAAGTTGAGTCAGACTCAATGCCCGACCACTGCAGAAGATAGAGAGAAAATGAAAGATGTCCCTGTTGGAAATATGCCATAGAGGCAATAATAAATTAATTATTATTATATTTCCTTGTTCATGATAATCGTTTATTATCCATGCTAGAATTGTATTGATAGGAAACTCAGATACATGTGTGGATACATAGACAACACCATGTCCCTAGTAAGCCTCTAGTTGACTGGCTCGTTGATCAATAGATGGTTACGGTTTCCTGACCATGGACATTGGATGTCGTTGATAACGGGATCACATCATTAGGAGAATGATGTGATGGAGAAGACCCAATCCTAAGCCTAGCACAAAGATCGTGTAGTTCGTTCGCTAAAGCTTTTCTAATGTCAAGTATCATTTCCTTAGACCATGAGATTGTGCAACTCCCGGATACCGTAGGAATACTTTGGGTGTGCCAAACGTCACAACGTAACTGGGTGGCTATAAAGGTGCACTACGGGTATCTCCGAAAGTGTCTGTTGGGTTGGCACGAATCGAGACTGGGATTTGTCACTCCGTGTGACGGAGAGGTATCTCTGGGCCACTCGGTAGGACATCATCATAATGTGCACAATGTGATCAAGGAGTTGATCACGGGATGATGTGTTACGGAACAAGTAAAGAGACTTGCCGGCAACGAGATTGAACAAGGTATCGGGATACCGACGATCGAATCTCGGGCAAGTATCGTAAAGCTAGACAAAGGGAATTGTATATGGGATTGATTAAGTCCTTGACATCGTGGTTCATCCGATGAGATCACCGTGGAACATGTGGGAGCCAAGATGGGTATCCAGATCCCGCTGTTGGTTATTGACCGGAGAACATCTCGGTCATGTCTGCATGTCTCCCGAACCCGTAGGGTCTACACACTTAAGGTTCGATGACGCTAGGGTTATAAAGGAAGTTTGTATGTGGTTACCGAATGTTTTTCGGAGTCCCGGATGAGATCCCGGATGTCACGAGGAGTTCCGGAATGGTCCGGAGGTAAAGATTTATGTATGGGAAGTCCTGTTTTGGTCACCGGAAAAGTTTCGGGGTTTATTGGTAACGTACCGGGACGACCGGGAGGGTCCCGGGGGTCCACCAAGTGGGGCCACCAGCCCCGGAGGGCTGCATGGGCAAGGAGTGGTAAGGGACCAGCCCTTGAGTGGGCTGGTGCGCCTCCCACAAGGCCCAAGGCGCAGCAAAGGAGGAGAAGGGGAAACCCTAGGCTTAGATGGGCCCTAAGGCCCACCCTAGGGGGCGCACCCCTCTCCCCTCTTGGCCGCCCCCCTTTTCCCATCTAGGGCTGCCGCCCCCTAGGGATGGGAACCCTAGAGGGGGCGCACCCTCCTCCCCTCCTCCTATGAATAGTGAGGCCTAGGGTCTGCCCAATAGACGATTTGATCTCTCCCTGTTGGTGCAGCCCTACCTCTCTTCCTCCTCATATCTTACAGTGCTTGGCGAAGCCCTGCTGGAGTACCAAGCTCCTCCACCACCACCACGCCATTGTGCTGCTGCTGGATGGAGTCTTCCTCAACCTCTCCCTCTCTCCTTGCTGTATCAAGGCATGGGAGACGTCACCGGGCTGTACGTGTGTTGAACACGGAGGTGCCATCCGTTCGGCACTAGGATCATCGGTGATTTGGATCACGACGAGTACGACTCCATCAACCCCGTTCTCTTGAACGCTTCCGCTTAGCGATCTACAAGGGTATGTAGATGCACTCTCCTTCCCCTCGTTGCTGGTTTCTCCATAGATAGATCTTGGTGACACATAGGAAAATTTTGAATTTCTGCTACGTTCCCCATTAGTGGTATCATGAGCTAGGTCTATTGCATAGATTCTATGCACGAGTAGAACACAAAGTAGTTGTGGGCGTTGATTTTGTTCAATATGCTTACCGTTACTAGTCCAATCTTGATTCGGCGGCATTGTGGGATGAAGCGGCCCGGACCGACCTTACACGTACTCTTACGTGAGACTGGTTCCACCGACTGACATGCACTAGTTGCATAAGGTGGCTAGCGGGTGTCTGTCTCTCCCACTTTAGTCGGATCGGATTCGATGAAAATGGTCCTTATGAAGGGTAAATAGCAATTGGCATATCACGTTGTGGTCTTTGCGTAGGTAAGAAACGTTCTTGCTAGAAACCCATAGCAGCCACGTAAAACATGCAAACAACAATTAGAGGACGTCTAACTTGTTTTTGCAGGGTATTCTTTGTGATGTGATATGGCCAAGAAGAATGTGATGAATGATATGTGATGTATGAGATTGATCATGTTCTTGTAATAGGAATCACGACTTGCATGTCGATGAGTATGACAACCGGCAGGAGCCATAGGAGTTGTCTTAATTTATTTATGACCTGTGTGTCAACATAAACGTCATGTAATTACTTTACTCTATTGCTAACCGTTAGCTGTAGTAGTAGAAGTAATAGTTGGCGAGCAACTTCATGGAGACACAATGATGGAGATCATGATGATGGAGATCATGGTGTCATGCCGGTGACGATGATGATCATGGAGCCCCGAAGATGGATATCAAAAGGAGCAAAGTGATGATGGCCATATCATGTCACTATTTGATTGCATGTGATGTTTATCATGTTTATACATCTTATTTGCTTAGAACGATGGTAGTAAATAAGATGATCCCTCATTAAAATTTCAAGAAAGTGTTCCCCCCCTAACTGTGCACCGTTGCGAAAGTTCGTCGTTTTGAAGCACCACGTGATGATCGGGTGTGATAGATTCTTACGTTCACATACAACGGGTGTAAGCCAGCTTTACACACGCGAAACACTTAGGTTGACTTGACGAGCCTAGCATGTACAGACATGGCCTCGGAACACAAGAGACCGAAAGGTCGAGCATGAGTCGTATGGGAGATACGATCAACATGAAGATGTTCACCGATGTTGACTAGTCCGTCTCATGTGATGATCGGACACGGCCTAGTTGACTCGGATCATGTAATCACTTAGATGACTAGAGGGATGTCTATCTGAGTGGGAGTTCATAAGATGAACTTAATTATCCTGAACATAATCAAAAGGTCTTCGCAAATTGTGTCGTAGCTCGCGCTTCAGTTCTAGTGTTTAGATATGTTCCTAGAGAAAAATTAGTTGAAAGTTGATAGTAGCAATTATGCGGACAGTAAAAGGCTTATGTCCTTAATGCACCGCTCAGTGTGCTGAACCTCGAACGTTGTCTGTGGATGTTGCGAACATCTGACATACACATTTTGATAACTACGTGATAGTTCAGTTAAACGGTTTAGAGTTGAGGCACCATAGATGATTTCGAAACGTCGCGGAACATATGAGATGTTTCGAGGGCTGAAATTGGGATTTCAGGCTCATGCCCACGTCAAGAGGTATAAGACCTCCGATGATTTTCTTAACCTGCAAACTAAGGGAGAAAGGCTCAATTGTTGAGCTTGTGCTCAGATTGTCTGAGTACAACAATCATTTGAATCAAGTGGGAGTTGATCTTCCAGATATGAAAGTGATGTTTCTCCGAAGTCATTACCACCAAGCTGCTAGAGCTTCGTGATGAACTATAATATATCAGGGACATATATGATGATACTTGAGATATTCACGATGTTTGACACCACAAAAGTAGAAATCAAGAAGGAGCATCAATTGTTGATGGTTGGTGAAACCACTAGTTTCAAGAAGGGCAAGGGCAAGAAGGGATACTTCATGAAATGGCAATTCAGCTGCTATTCTAGTGAAGAAACCCAAGGTTGAACCCAAACCCGAGACTAAGTGCTTTTGTAATAAGGGGAACAGCCACTGAAGCAAAATTACCCTAGATACTTGGTAGATTAGAAGGCTGGCAAGGTCGATAGAAGTATATTGGATATACATTGTGTTAATGTGTACTTTACTAGTACTCCTAGTAGCACCAGGGTATTAGATACCGGTTCGGTTGCTAAGTGTTAGTAACTCGAAATAAAAGCTACGGAATAAACGGAGACTAGCTAAAGGTGAGCTGACGATAGGTGTTGGAAGTGTTTCCAATGTTGATATGATCAAGCATCGCACGCTCCCTCTACCATCAAGATTGGTGTTAAACCTAAATAATTGTTATTTGGTGTTTGCGTTGAGCATAGACATGATTGGATTATGTCTATCGCGATACGGTTATTCATTTAAGGAGAATAATGGTTACTCTGGTTATTTGAATAATACCTTCAATGATCTTGCACCTAAAATGAATGGTTTATTGAATCTCGATCGTAGTGATACACATGTTCATGCCAAAAGATATAAGATAGTAATGATAGTACCACCTACTTGTGGCACTGCCACGTAAGTCATATCGGTATAAAACGCATGAAGAAGCTCCATGTTGATGGATCTTTGGACTCACTCGTTTTGAAAAGTTTGAGACATGCGAACCATGTCTATTGGTTTATGTGCATGAAGAAACTCCATGCAAATGGACCGTTTGGACTCACTTGCTTTTGAATCACTTGAGACATGCAAATCATACCACATGGGCAAGATGACTGAAAGCCTCGTTTTCAGTAAAATGGAACTAGAAAGCAACTTGTTGGAAGTAATACATTTTGATGTGTGCAGTCCAATGATTGCTGAGGCATGTAGTGGATATTGTTATGTTCTTACTTCACAGATGATTTGAGTAGATGTTGAGTATATTTACTTGATGAATCTTGAGTCTGAATTATTGAAAGGTTCAAGTAATTTCAGGGTGAATTTGAAAGATCGTCGTGACAAGAGGATAAAATATCTATGATATGATCATAGAGATGAATATCTGAATTACGAGTTTGGCACAGAATTAAGACATTGTGGAAATTGTTTCACAACTAATACAGCCTGGAACACCATAGTGTGATGGTGTGTCCGAACATCATAACTGCACCCTATTGGATATGATGCATACCATGATATCTCTTATTGAATTACCACGTTAGTTTATGGGTTAGGCATTAGAGACAACCACATTCACTTTAAATAGGGCACCACGTATTTCTGATGAGATGACACCGTATGAACTATGGTTTAGAGAAACCTAAGCTGTCATTTGTTAAAAGTTTGGGGCTACGACGCTTATATGAAAAGGTTTCAGGCCGATAAGCTCGAACCCAAAGCGGATGAATGCATCTTCATAGGACACCCAAAACAAGTGGGTATACCTCCTGTCTCAGATCCGAAAACAATAACGGATTGTTTCTAGAATCGGGTCCTTTCTCGAGGAAAAGTTTCTCTCGAAAGAATTGAGTGGGATGATGGTGGAGACTTGATGAGGTTATTGAACCGTCACTTCAACTAGTGTATAGCAGGGCACAAAGAGTTGTTCCTGTGGGACCTACACCAATTGAAGTGGAAGCTTATGATATTGATCATGAGACTTTGGATCAAGTCACTCCCAAACCTCGTGGGATGACAAGGATGCGTACTACTTCGGAGTGGTACGTAATCCTGTCTTGGAAGTCATGTTGCTAGACAACAATGAACCTACGAGCTATGGAGAAGCGATGGTGGGCCTGGATTCCAAAATGGCTCAAAGCCATATAATCCGAGAGAGGATCCATATATGAAAACAAAGTGTAGACTTTGGAAGAACTACTTGATGGTCGTAAGGCTATTTGGTACATATGGATTTTAAAAGGAAGACGGACAATGATGGTAAGTATCACCATTAAGAAAGCTCGACTTGTCATTAAGATGTTTTCCGACAAGTTCAAGGAGTTGACTACGATGAGACTTTCTCACTCGTAGCGATGCTAAGAGTCTGTTGGAATTATATTAGCGATTACTGCATTATTTATGAAATCTTGCAGATAGGATATCAAAACATTGTTTCCTCGACGTTTTTCTTGAGGAAAGGTTGTATGTGATACAACCGGAAGGTTTTGTCAATCCTGAAAGATGCTAATAAGTATGCAAAGCTCCAGCAATCCTTCTAAGGACTGGAGTAAGCATCTCGGAGTTGGAATGTACGCTTTGATGATCAAAGATTTTGGGTGTATACAAAGTTTATGAGAAACTTGTATTTCCAAATAAGTGAGTGGGAGCACTATAGAATTTCTGATGAGTATATGTTGTTAACATATTGTTGATCGGAAATGATGTAGAATTTCTGGAAAGCATGCAGAGTTATTTGAAAAGTGTTTTTCAATTGAAAACCTGGATTAGGCTACTTGAGTATTGAGCATTAAGATCTATAAGGATAGATCAAAACGCTTAATAGTACTTTCAAATGAATACATACCGTGACAAGATTT
This sequence comes from Triticum monococcum, assembly GCA_034509565.1. Taxonomy (NCBI): domain Eukaryota; kingdom Viridiplantae; phylum Streptophyta; class Magnoliopsida; order Poales; family Poaceae; genus Triticum; species Triticum monococcum. The sequence goes on along the minus strand of CM067842.1, from coordinate 675,911,505 downwards.
TGAAGGAGTTCAAAATGGATCGACAAAGAAGGAGTTCTTGGCTGTGTTATAATGTGTGAACATTGAGTAAGACTCGAAGCTGGACCACAGCAGAATAGAGAGAAAGGACGAAGGTCGTCCCCTATGCTTAAGACATAGGCTCTACAGTATGCTATGCTATGTACCACACCTGAAGTGTGCCTTGCCATGAGTCAGTCACGGGGTACAAGAGTGATCCAGGAATGGATCATAGGACAGCGGTCAAAGTTATCCTTAGTAACTAGTGGACTAAGGAATTTTCTCGATTATGGAGGTGGTAAAAGAGTTCGTCGTAAAGGGTTACGCCGATGCTAACTTTGACACTAATCCAGATTATTCTGAGTAGTAAACTCGATTCGTATAGTAGAACAGTTATTTGGAATAGCTCCAAATAGAACGTGGTAGCTGCATCTAGGAGACGACATAGAGATTTGTAAAGCACACACGGATCTGAAAGATTCAGACCCGTTGACTATAACATCTCTCACAAGCATAACGTGATCAAACCCAGAACTCATCGAGTGTTAATCACATGGTAATGTGAACTAGATTATTGACTCTAGTAAACTCTTTGGGTGTTAGTCACATGGGGATGTGACCTTGAGTGTTAATCACATATCGATGTGAACTGGATTATTGACTCTAGTGCAAGTTGGAGACTGTTGGAAATATGCCCTAGAGGCAATAATAAATTAATTATTATTATATTTCCTTGTTCATGATAATCGTTTATTATCCATGCTAGAATTTTATTGATAGGAAACTCAGATACATGTGTGGATACATAGACAACACCATGTCCCTACTAAGCCTCTAGTTGACTAGCTCGTTGATCAATAGATGGTTACGGTTTCCTGACCATGGACATTGGATGTCTTTGATAACGGGATCACATCATTAGGAGAATGATGTGATGGACAAGACCCAATCCTAAGCCTAGCACAAAGATCGTGTAGTTCGTTCGCTAAAGCTTTTCTAATGTCAAGTATCATTTCCTTAGACCATGAGATTGTGCAACTCTCGGATACCGTAGGAATACTTTGGGTGTGCCAAACGTCACAACGTAACTGGGTGGCTATAAAGGTGCACTACGGGTATCTCCGAAAGTGTCTGTTGGGTTGGCACGAATCGAGACTTGGATTTGTCACTCCGTGTGACGGAGAGGTATCTCTGGGCCCACTCGGTAGGACATCATCATAATGTGCACAATGTGATCAAGGAGTTGATCACGGGATGATGTGTTACGGAACAAGTAAAGAGACTTGCCGGCAACGAGATTGAACAAGGTATCGGGATACCGACGATCGAATCTCGGGCAAGTATCGTACCGCTAGACAAAGGGAATTGTATACAGGATTGATTAAGTCCTTGACATCGTGGTTCATCCGATGAGATCATCGTGGAACATGTGGGAGCCAACATGGGTATCCAGATCCCGCTGTTGGTTATTGACCGGAGAACGTCTGGGTCATGTCTGCATGTCTCCCGAACCCGTAGGGTCTACACACTTAAGGTTCGATGACGCTAGGGTTATAAAGGAAGTTTGTATGTGGTGACCGAATGTTGTTCGGAGTCCCGGGTGAGATCCCGGACGTCACGAGGAGTTCTGGAATGGTCCGGAGGTAAAGATTTATATATGGGAAGTCCTATTTTGGTCACCGGAAAAGTTTCGGGGTTTATCGGTAACGTACCGGGACCACCGGGAGGGTCCCGGGGGTCCACCAAGTGGGGCCACCAGCCCCGGAGGGCTGCATGGGCCAAGAGTGGTAAGGTACCAGCCCTTGAGTGGGCTGGTGTGCCTCCCACAAGGCCCAAGGCGCAGCAAAGGAGGAGAAGGGGAAACCCTAGGATTAGATGGGCCCTAAGGCCCACCCTAGGGGGCGCCCCCCTCTCCCCTCTTGGCCGCCCCCCTTTTCCCATCTAGGGCTGCCGCCCCCCTAGGTGTGGGAACCCTAGAGGGGGTGCACCCTCCTCCCCTCCTCCTATATATAGTGATGCCTAGGGGCTACCCAATAGACGATTTGATCTCTCCCTGTTGGTGCAGCCCTACCTCTCTTCCTCCTGATATCTTACAGTGCTTGGCGAAGCCCTGCTGGAGTACCACGCTCCTCCACCACCACCACGCTGTTTTGCTGCTGCTGGATGGAGTCTTCCTCAACCTCTCCCTCTCTCCTTGCTGGATCAAGGCATGGGAGACGTCACCGGGCTGTACGTGTGTTGAACACGGAGGTGCCGTCCGTTCGGCACTAGGATCATCGGTGATTTGGATCACGACGAGTACGACTCCATCAACCCCGTTCTCTTGAACGCTTCGGCTTAGCGATCTACAAGGGTATGTAGATGCACTCTCCTTCCCCTCGTTGCTGGTTTCTCCATAGATAGATCTTGGTGACACGTAGGAAAATTTTGAATTTCTGCTACGTTCCCCAACAGTTCCCTATGCTTCAGCCATAGGCTCTATCATGTATGCAATGCTGTGTACCTGACCTGATGTGTGCCTTGCTATAAGTTTAGCAGGGAGGTACCAAAGTAATCCAGGAGTGGATCACTGGACAGCGGTCAAGAACATCCTGAAGTACCTGAAAAGGACTAAGGATATGTTTCTCGTATATGGAGGTGACAAAGAGCTCATTGTAAACGGTTATGTTGATGCAAGCTTTGACACTGATCCGGACGATTCTAAATCGCAAACCGGATACGTGTTTACATTAAACGGTGGAGCTATCAGTTGGTGCAGTTCTAAACAAACCGTCGTGGCGGGATCTACATGTGAAGCGGAGTACATAGCTGCTTCGGAAGCAGCAAACGAAGGAGTCTGGATGAAGGAGTTCATATCCGATCTAGGTGTCATACCTAGTGCATCGGGTCCAATGAAAATCTGACAATACTGGTGCAATTGCCTTGGCAAAGAAATCGAGATTTCACAAAAGAACCAAGCACATCAAGAGATGCTTCAATTCCATCCGGGATCTAGTCCAGGTGGGAGACATAGAGATTTGCAAGATACATACGGATCTGAATGTAGCAGACCCTTGACTAAGCCTCTTCCACGAGCAAAACATGATCGGCACCAAGGCTCCATGGGTGTTAGAATCATTACTGTGTAATCTAGATTATTGACTCTAGTGCAAGTGGGAGACTGAAGGAAATATGCCCTAGACGCAATAATAAAGTTATTATTTATTTCCTCATATATCATGATAAATGTTTATTATTCATGCTAGAATTGTATTAACCGGAAACATAATACATTTGTGAATATATAAACAAACAGAGTGTCACTAGTATGCCTCTACTTGACTAGCTCGTTAATCAAAGATGGTTATGTTTCCTAACCATGAACAAAGAGTTGTTATTTGATTAATGATGTGACATCATTAGTTGAATGATCTGATTGACATGACCCATTCCATTAGCTTAGCACCCGATCGTTTAGTATGTTGCTATTGCTTTCTTCATGCCTTATACATGTTCCTATGACTATGAGATTATGCAACTCCCGTTTGCCGGAGGAACACATTGTGTGCTACCAAACGTCACAACGTAAATGGGTGATTATAAAGGTTCTCTACAGGTGTCTCCAAAGGTAGATGTTGGGTTGGCGTATTTAGAGATTAGGATTTGTCACTCCGATTGTCGGAGAGGTATCTCTGGGCCCTCTCGGTAATGCACAACACATAAGCCTTGCAAGCATTACAACTAATGAGTTAGTTGCGAGATGATGTATTACGGAACGAGTAAAGAGACTTGCCGGTAACGAGATTGAACTAGGTATTGGATACCGACGATCGAATCTCGGCAAGTAACATACCGATGGCAAAGGGAACAACGTATGTTGTTATGCGGTCTGACCGATAAAGATCTTCGTAGAATATGTAGGAGCCAATATGGGCATCAGGTCCCGCTATTTGTTATTGACCGGAGATTTGTTTCAGTCATGTCTGCATTGTTCTCGAACCGTAGGGTCCGCACGCTTAATGTTACGATGACAGTTATTATGAGTTTATGCATTTTGATGTACCGAAGTTAGTTCGGAGTCCCGGATGTGATCACGGACATGACGTGGAGTCTCGAAATGGTCAAGACATAAAGATCGATATATTGGAAGCCTATATTTGGACATCGGAATCGTTTCGGGTGAAATCGGCATTTTACCGGAGTACCGGGGGGTTACCGGAACCCCCCCGGGGGATTAATGGGCCTTCATGGGCCATAAGGGAGAAGAGAGGGGCCGGCCAGGGCAGGCCGCGCGCCCCCTCCCCCCTAGTCCGAATAGGACAAGGAAAGGGGGGGCGGCGCCCCCCTTTCCTCTTCTCCTTCTCCCTTTCCTATTCCAACAAGGTAAAAGAGGGGGAGTCCTACTCCCAGTAGGAGTAGGACTCCTCCAGGCGCACCCCTTGGGGCCGGCCGCACCTCCCCCTCCCTCCTTTATATACGGGGGCAAGGGGGCACCCTAGAACACGCAAGTTGATCATCGTGATCGTTCCTTAGCCGTGTGCGGTGCCCCCTTCCACCATACTCCACCTTGGTCATATTGTTGTAATGCTTAGGCGAAGCCCTGCAACGGTAGAACATCAAGATTGTCACCACGTTGTTGTGCTGACGGAACTCATCCCCGAAGCTTTGCTAGATCGAATCCCGGGGAGCGTCATCGAGCTGTACGTGTGCTAAGAACTCAGAGGTGCCGGAGTAATGGTGCTTGGATTGGTCGGATCGGGAAGACGTACGACTACTTCCTCTACGTTGCGTCAACGCTTCCGCATCGGTCTACGAGGGTATGTAGAGAACACTCTCCCCTCTCGTTGCTATGCATCACCATGATCTTTCGTGTGCGTAGGATTTTTTTGAAATTACCACGTTCCCCAACACTCGCACGGCGCGGAGTTCTTGACATTCGTTGGTGTTGTGGGTGTGGAGGTCGTGGTACACATAGTACCGGCTGCCCCTGGAGGATTTGGGCAGATCCTTGCCGCGCTTGGAGTCTGGTTCTGCGGCGAGTACGGCAGCCCCCTTGCGCTTCACGTCCTTGGCCTTGGGCTTCTTCTCTTCTGGGTCCGAGGCAGGCAGCTCGAGGAGGGAGAGACGTCCCTCCTCAGCCCTGGCGCACTTGGTCGCCAAGTTGAACAGCTCCAAGGAGGTGCAGAGGTCTTCGTGCATCGCCAGCTCCTCCTTCATCTTGACGTCGCGCACGCCATCGGAGAAAGCCGAGATAATGGCTTCCTCGGATACCTTGGGGATCTTGAGGCGTGCGCTGTTGAAGCGCTGGATGTACTTTTGCAGGGTCTCTCCGGGTTGTTGCTTGATGCGGCACATGTCGCTCACGGCGGGTGGCCGGTCGCGAGTACCTTGGAAGTTGGCGATGAAGCGGGTGCGCATCTGGTCCCAGGAGGAGATCGTGCCTGGAGCTAGATTCAGGAGCCAGGTTCGAGCTCCTTCCTTGAGCGCCATGGGGAACCAGTTCGCCATGACCTTTTCATCCCCGCTGGCAGCCTCGATGCCCAGCTCATAGAGCTGGAGGAACTCTGCGGGATCAGTTGTGCCGTCGTAGCGAGGAGGCAGGCCTGGCTTGAACTTGCCGGGCCACGCGACGCTATGCAGCTCAGTGGTGTAGGCACGGCAGCCGGCGGTGGCCACGAAAGGCTTTGGCTGGTGGAGAGCTTGGTCTTGAGGGTCCCCACGCGCTGCAGCTAGGAGCAGAGCAGGGTCTTGGCGTGCCGGAGCTGGAGCAGGATCGCGGCGTGCCGGAGCAGGGAGCGCTTGGGCAGCTCCTTGCGAGTGAGGGACCTTTTGGCAGCTCTGTTCTTGTTGCACTGGCACCTGACGGAGCGGGTTCCGCCCAGGGGCCACGCGCCTTGGACCCATGGCATCTTCTTGGAGAGGAGGCGGCTGGTGTGCCTCTGGAGCTTCGTTGCACGCGCGGGGCGGGGTGTGGCGCAGAGGAACGGATGGCGTGGAAGAGCCCCCGGCGGCGCGGACAAGCTCGGAGACTTGGTCGAGCCACTCTTCGTAGACGTCGTCGATGGGGCGGTAGCGCAGGAGCTCGTTTGCCATGAGGAGCGCAGGTCGAGCCTCCAAGGGTGCGCGGAGCGCGCGGGACGAAGAGCCGGCTGGTGCGAGCGATGGAGTAGCGGTGCAGCCGTCTTGGCGCACGGACGGATGCTGAGACGATGCTTGCTACTCGCCCCCCGCCGGGCCGGTGGCGGCGTTGACGGTGGGCGACGGGGAACGACGAGGACGCCCACCGACGGGGGCCATCTGGGCGACGCGAGAAGCGATGGTGGCCCGGCGCTCGGCGCGGGCCCGACGAGCGTCAGACATGGACGCGACGGTCGGAGGAGAACGGAGTGGTGGAGGAAAGGTTCCGGCGCACCCCTACCTGGCGCGCCAAATGTCGGATTCACGGGTTCCGGCAGACCCTTAAGGTTCGAACACTGGGGTGCGCACGGAGATCACGCCCTCTGCCTCCCCGTCTCACAAAGATCTAAACTACTAAAAGAACTGCATGAGAGACACAAGGTTTATACTGGTTTGGGCCACCATTGTGGTGTAATACCCTACTCCAGTGTGTGGTGGGTGGATTGCCTCTTGGGGCTGATGATGATGAACGATACAGGGAAGAACAACCTCGCGAGGGTCTGTTCTTCCCTGGGGTGATGATCCGCTAGGAGGAGTTCAGTCACCCTTCTCTCTCTCTCACTCACTCTCTCTGCTTTTCTCTCACTTGTCGACCGTCTAGTTGAGATCGAGCCAACGAACTGAACCAACCGAACCCCTTGCTACGTGGGTGGCCGGTCCTATTTATAGGCAAAGGCCCTGGGCCTATTCCCAAATATTGAGCGGGAAGGGCGCCAACAATTGGCCAATTCGAAGGGGAACATCTAGTACACTTATCCTGACTAAAGTTGGTCTTCGCCTGCGAAAGACTCTGCGGTGACGCCGTGCTGGGCTCCATGGTGACCTCCGTCTCGTAGTCCGCCTGGTCTTGGTCTCGTTTCACCGAAATGGCAACCTTTGCCTGATGCCTCGGTACTCCGCGGCTGCGCTTGCCCCCTTTGCACCAAAGAGGAAAGAAGGACGCTACGCGCGCTGGCGCCCGCCTGGCACCCTCGATCGTCATGGCTTGCGTCATGGGCACCTCGCGAGGTACCCCGCCTTGATTTCTCCGCCTCCTCGCGAGCCAGCCTGAGGAGGCTGCGCCTGAGGATGCGCCGTGTCAGCCGCCCCGTGAGGCTTGGCCCCTTGTGAGGGTCTTGAGTCTTGTGTTGATGAAGATGGGCCATGCTGGGCCTCCTTTGAGCCACGCCACGGGCCGCAGGCACGCAAGTCTGGGGACCCCCGTTCCCAGAACGCCGGCGAATGTGTATGTTGTCCTACGGACTAAAACCCTCCGGTTTATATAGACACCGGAGAGGGTTAGGGTTACACAAAGTCGGTTACAATGGTAGGAGATCTTCATATCCGTATCGCCAAGCTTGCCTTCCACGCCAAGGAAAGTCCATTCCGGACACAGGACAGAGTCTTTAATCTTATATCTTCATAGTCCAGGAGTCCGACTGATGGTTTAGTCCGGCTATCCGAACACCCCCTAATCCAGGAGTCCCTCAGTAGCCCCTGAACCAAGCTTCAATGACGACTAGTCCGGCGCGGAGATTGTCTTCGGCATTGCAAGGCGGGTTCCTTCTCTGTCGTGGTATTTCTCACGTGGGGCTTGCGAGTCGACAGATGCCACAAGGGCTTAGTGTGTGGGTAGGACTGCTGCTGATTGGACCGGTAGCGGGTATGCGAGTAGCACGCGGTAGTTTACCCAGGTTCGGGGCTCTCCGGAGAGATAATACCCCTACTCCTGCATGTCTGAGTATATCTGGTATATCTGGTACAGAGTTGCTCCTGGAGCTGTATTGGACTGAGAGTAGTAGCAATGAGCTAGCTTACTAGTGAGGCGCATGTGCCTGGCCATGTGTGGCTGAATGAGTGTGAGTGCTCATGCGTGAGTGTGTGTCCGAGTGAGTCCATCCTCCTGGATGGATGGATGTGCGCCTTTATATAGGCATGGGGGTGGCTTAGGAAGTAAGCCAGGTGAGTAGGCATGGGTAGTGGCTTTGGTTGTAAGCTACCTTGGGTAGCTTACGTGCCAAGCCACATAGGCATGGCTAGTGGCATGGTACATGTCATGCTTGTTCCCTAGGGTACTATATAAATCAGTACCCAGGGGACACGGTACATTGTAGATGACGTCGCTGTACGGTCGCCCCATCAGTGTCTTGTCGGTGTTGGGTCGGGCTGCAGTCGGCAGCCGGCTGGTTGGTGCAGTCGGCAGCCGGCTAGTTGGCGCAGTCGGCGGCCGGCAGGTTGGTGTAGTCGGTAGTCGGCAGTCGGACTGAGGGGCTTTGCTAGCCCCGATGTCTTTAAATATCATCTTGCCGTCTTCGGGGTATCCGTGTCCAATTACTCCGACAGTAGCCCCCAAGCCTCCGGGCAACTTGGCAAAGTGGGCGGAGGTTTTTTGGCAAATGTTCATGAAAATGATCATAAAAAAGGACAAAGTTAGTCCGCGCAAATATATCATATGCTTGCTTTTAGTGTTGCAAGTTTTATGCGGACGGTGCGAACTCGGTTTCGTCCGAGCCCCCTTAATCTTTTTCGTATTCCCTCCGCTGTTTGGCTTGTGCTCTCGCTCGTCGGACAGCCGCTCTACGGTCTGTGGCTGAGAGTGGGCCGTGGAGCGGAGTGTACAGTACTCAGAGTCTGGGAGCAGATTCAACCGAGTAGATACTTGTAAAGGAAAACGGCTGGGTCGCCCGAACCGTTTTTCTTCCCGGACGTTTTTCGCGTGGGTGGCCTCCAGCGTTCACTTTTGCTAGTCGGACAGCCGCTCTGCGGTCTGTGACTAAGAGTGTGCCTTTGGTACCGTGCACGCTACTAAGCCATCTGCGGGAATTAATGTCTCAGGCCAAGCGGCGAGCCCCCGGGCCAACTCTGGCTGGCACCAGGGCGAATAGTGATGCAACTGTTAAAAAATGCGGAGATAGCACCCGAGCATCGCTCGGGGTTATCCGTGCTTGCGTGATGCAGAAATATGCGGGCGAGGAGCTCACATTGATTTTTGTGTAGTCTCGGTCGTCGAAGACAGCCGGCGCGACTCGGCGCTCGCGGAGCGCGTCGGCGCACCCGCTGGGTGTAGCCCGCGAGCCCCCGGGTGCTCGAAGGGGGTCCTGGCCAGTCAGGCTCGACCGGCCAGGTGGCGAGGCATCTTGCAACGCCCTTTATTCTTCTTTTTCTCTTCTGCCGGCTGTTCGAAGCCAGACAAAATTCTTCTCTTGTCTGCAGTCTTTGCGGGGGCGCGTTAGCGCACCCGCTGGGTGTAGCCCCCGAGATTTGGGCCGACTGCTGAGCAGTCGGGCCGGATCTTTCGGCAACTACTTTGTCTTCTTCTTCGCGGGGCGCGTCAGCGCACCCGCTGGGTGTAGCCCCCGAGATTCGGGCCGACTGCTGAGCAGTCGGGCCGGATCTTTCGGCAACTACTTTGTCTTCTTCTTCACGGGGGCGCGTCAGCGCACCCGCTGGGTGTAGCCCCCGAGATTCGGGCCGACTGCTGAGCGGTCGGGCCGGATCTTCCGGCAACTACTTTGTCTTCTTCTTCGCGGGGGCGCGTCAGCGCACCCGCCAGGTGTAGCCCCTGAGATTCGGGTGCTCGAGGAGGTCCCGGCCGGTCGGGCTTGATCGGCAGGGGGCGAGCGGGACGCGGCCGAGCCGGCGCTCTTGCCGGCCAGACGTTGAAGCTGGCAGGTAGGCCGGGTCGCGTCTAACCGTCCGAGTGGTGAAGTAGGCGGACGGATAGACGGACGTTTTTTTCATTTCTTCTCTTATAGCAGGCGGACGTATAAGCTGCTCTTTCTCCTTTTTTTACCAAGCCGGCTATGGGCAATCGGCCCTTTGACTTTCTGCCCAGCCGGCCCCTACTCCTTTCTTCCTTCCACCTGAGTCTCTGAGCGGCCGGGCAGCCGCGGTGCGGGGCACGAGCAGCGACCCTGGGCCGGCCAAGGGCGGGCGCAGCCAGATCCGGGCAGGCGCGGGGCGGCGCCGGAGATTCAGGCGAGCCTGGTGGGGGAGTGGCCGGGCGGCGGCCGAGCCAGCCGGGCGAGCGGGAGCCAGACGGCTGCGGGCAGGCGGAAGGCGGCCAGCGCGGGAGCCGTCCGAGCACGCGGAGGCCGGCTGGACCGGCGAGCCGGCCGTCCGGATTATGGCTGAAGACGGCAGGCGGCGGCCCTGTTTGGGTCGCAGGCGGAGCCGGCCGTCTGGGGAGCCGGGGCCGGAGCCGGCCAGAGCCGACTTGGAGCCGGCCCATGCCGGGCTCGCGGACACAGAGGAAGCCGGCGCGGGGGGTCTTTGACGCGGCGATGGAGAGGCGCGCGCGGTCTTCGGTGTGATGCAGAGGAGCGCGGGAGTCGGCGTCCGGGCGCGGAGCGGGGGAGGCCGGACGGCGACACAGACAGGGGCTCAGAAGGCCGGTGAGGGGGCACGGGAGGCCGGGCGCGACGCAGCCGGCGCGGTCCCGGTCCCAGAGACGGCCGAGGGCGAAGGCGGCTCGGCACGGCGGAGCAGGCGGACGCCGGCTGGGACGAGCGCGGGCAAAGGGTGCTGAGCGCAAGCGGACGGCGCAGTCCGGCGGAGGCGGAGCTGGCCGGGGGAGGCCATGGAGCGGAGCGGCTCACGCGCGAGAGGTGCCGGGGCCGGGGAGCCGCGCCGCGGACGGAGGCGGGCGAGCAGGCGAGGCCGGCTGGCGCAGGAGCCGCAGTCCGCCGGGGCGGCAGTGGTCGGCAACAGCGGCGAGGCGGACAGGCCTCCCGCTCGAGCTGGTGCGCGGGGAAGACGGCACGGGGAGGAACCGGCTGGGTGGCGGAGCCGGCCGTCCGGGTCCTGCGGAGGAGGCTGAGAGGTCCGAAGCCGGCCGGGCGAGGAGTCGGCCTGCGCGGGAGCAGGAAGCCGTGGGCGGGGGGCCAGCAGTCGGCCAGGCCGGCCGGGGGGAGGCCATGCTGGGGAGACGGACACGCAGGAGCCGGCCAGGATGCGCGGAGGGCGCGGGAGGCCGGCAGGGGAGCCCGGCAGCGGAGCGGTGGCCAGCGCCGAGCCGCGCTCGGGCGCGAGGAGACGGCGGCCTGGGGTGGAGCAGACGGCACGGGGCAGAGCGAAGCCGGCCCGGCTGCGAGTGCGTGGGGGCGGAGGCGCCGCTAGCAGAGCCGGCCGGGACGCGCGGAGCTGGCGAGCAGGCGGAGCCAACGCGCGAGCGGACAGAGCCGTGAAGGCGCGGCGAGGTGGTGCAGCTGGTGGGCGCGGGAGCCGGCCCGGGATGGTGCGCGGAGGCGGACCCGGTAGCAGCGAGCCGGAGGCGGCAAACAGTGGGGCCAGCGCGGCGGGATGGAGTTGGGCCGGACAGCCACGCGCACGCGCGCGGAACAGAGGCGAGCCGGGGTGGCCACGGGCGCACCGCAGGCCGGAGATGCACGAAGCGTAGCGCAGAAAACACATTGTGCGGGCATTATCTGGCCTCTGTCCAACTCGTATCTGACTTGTATCTTGACTATGCATGGGTGCGTGGGGTAGTCTGGGTAGTATTTTGCTAGTGTATTTGGCTAATGGTTTGACCATTGCTGACTCGCGTCTAGCTATCTTGCATAGATAGTATGTGGAGAAGCTAATGCGCGCCTCTACCGGAGTAAGGCACAACGCGGAGAGGAGCAGACGCAAGCCGCGCATGGACGGACATGGCCGACCGAAGCTAGGCCCCGATTGCGGCGCGCGCGCGGACGGATGGCCGGCGCTGCGTTGGTGATGACGAAGATGGCGAAGCCGACGGCGAGGGCGCGCCGTCCCGCACGGCCGCTCCGGGGGCGGGTCGAAGTCGAGCCCCCGAGCATTACCGGAGAGACGGCACGGCGCCGCGGCGGAGGCGATGAAGAAAAAAGGGTCCCGCCCGGACCGCGAAACCAGCAGCAGCGTGGTAGCGTAGTAGTAGTACCGCCCCACGGTGGGCGCCAACTATCGTGGTATTTCTCACGGGGGGCTTGCGAGTCGACAGATGCCACAAGGGCTTAGTGTGTGGGTAGGACTGCTGCTGATAGGACCGGTAGCGGGTATGCGAGTAGCACGCGGTAGTTTACCCATGTTCGGGGCTCTCCGGAGAGATAATACCCCTACTCCTGCATGTCTGAGTATATCTGGTATATCTGGTACAGAGTTGCTCCTGGACCTGTATTGGACTGAGAGTAGTAGCAATGAGCTAGCTTACTAGTGAGGCACATGTGCCTGGCCATGTGTGGCCGAATGAGTGTGAGTGCTCATGCGTGAGTGTGTGTCTGAGTGAGTCCATCCTCCTGGATGGATGGATGTGTGCCTTTATATAGGCATGGGGGTGGCTTAGGAAGTAAGCCAGGTGAGTAGGCATGGGTAGTGGCTTTGGTTGTAAGCTACCTTGGGTAGCTTACGTTCCAAGCCATTTAGGCATGGCTAGTGGCATGGTACATGTCATGCTTGTTCCCTGGGGTACTTTATAAATCAGTACCCAGGGGACACGGTACATTGTAGATGACGTCGCTATACGGTCACCCCATCAGTGTCTTGTCAGTGTCGGGTCGGGCTGCAGTCGGCAGCCGGCTGGTTGGTGCAGTCGGCAGCCGGCTGGTTGGCGCAGTCGGCGGCTGGTAGGTTGGTGTAGTCAGTAGTCGGCAGTCGGACTGAGGGGCTTTGCTAGCCCCGATGTCTTGAAATATCATCTTGCCGTCTTCGGGGTATCCGTGTCCAATTACTCCGACATCCTCCAACTACTTCATAGAAGATTTTGAACACAAAGATAGTGTCCGTCTCTGCAAAATAAGTTTCCACATATTGCCATAGAGAGAATAATATTTATACCAATCTAATCTGCTGACGTATTCCGTAGCGTGTCACACCATGGCCAAGCCTTTATCCGAGTTGTTTAATTATCCCACCTCAGCGCGTCATGCGAGGCGGTTTCTTTGGCACGTCTTGTTAAAGCAAAGATCATGTCCCCTTATCCCAGGATTCTCATCAATATGGGCGTGGGTAACCCAACCGCGCCATTGATTATGACGCTTGGAGATAAGCAAGTTTACCAGGCTGGTGGGGACATGTAGTTGCGTCCACCCATATAAGGGGATAAGGATCCACCTTTTCACCTATGCCTTCTTCCTCCTTCGCCTATCCATTCTTGCGCACTCGAGCTCCAGCGCCCAAGTCCGCACTCCCCACCTCAACCTTCTCCAGCCATGTCCGGAGCGGGAGGCAAGTGGATGGTCTCCTCCGTCACGGAGGGACACATCAAAAAGCTGAGGAAGGCCGGATACCTATCTAACGACATCGCGTACCGGCTTCCTAAAAAGGGGCAGCTCATCCCCACCCCTAGGCCCCATGAGAGGGTGGTGTTCCTCCCCCATTTCCTCTGCAGACTGGGCTTCCCTCTCCACCCATTTGTCCAGGGGCTCATGTTCTACTACGGTCTGGATTTCCACGATCTGGCCCCGAACTTCGTCCTCAACATCTCGGCGTTTATCATCGTGTGCGAGGCCTTCCTCCGCATCCGCCCCCATTTCGGCCTATGGCTCAAGACTTTCAACGTCAAGCCGAAGGTGGTGCGCGACAACCAGGCGGAGTGCGGAGGTGCCATGGTGGGCAAGATGGCCAACGTCCTATGGCTCGAGGGCTCCTTTGTGGAGACCCTGAAGGGGTGGCAATCGGGGTGGTTTTACATCACCGAGCCGCGCAACGCCGAATGGGTCGCACCCCCTGAGTTTCGATCCGGACCCCCTACGCGGCTCACCTCCTAGAAGGAGACGGGCCTGTCGTGGGGTTAGAAGGGAGAGCTGACCAGACTCCAAACATGCGTCCAAACCCTGGTGGACAAGAAGCTCAAACTTGTCAACATAGTCCAGGTTATGCTCATCCCCTTGATCCTCCCGTGTCAACAACGGGCTTTCAACCTGTGGGAGTTCGACCCGGCGCGGCACCAAACTCTGAGAAGGCTCTTCGACACAACATACGAAGATGTCTGGAAGGTACTTTTCAAGGGCGCCGAGGCTCCTGCATCCGCTACTGAGGATCGCGGATTTAGTGCGCAGGGTCATGCTCTCGCGGTAAGCTGTTTTTTCCTTTATAGGGTATCAGTTTTTCATAGTTTGACTCCATGCGGGATCTAAACTCCCTTACCTTTGACAGGATTGGCAGGTGTCATCTGGACAGATCAACTGTCCAGCTCCTTTGCCCGAAGGCCCAGCGGACGCTCGCTTGGCGAAGCTGCTGGTTCCGGCACCCTATGTGGTGCCAGAGAAGAAGGCCGCGAAAAAGGCCGCGGGGACTCGAAAGAGTGCCCGACGCCAGGAGGTGTCGGATCCATCATCCGACGGTTCCGAGGCGCATTCCTCCCATGAAGACGAGGAGGAAGAAGAAGAGACCCCTCCCCCTCCAGCGGGGGGAGAGAAGAAAAGGAAGGCCGCCGTCTCTGGGGAGGCCGGAGGGTCCAAGAAGGGGAAAACCCTTCCTACGGACTGCTCCACCGACGCCGATGATGGCGGAGAGGAGTGGCAGCCCAGGGCCAAGCCCCTGGCAAAATCGTAAGTATTCGGATACCAGAGTATTTCATAGTATTCGTTTATTTCACAGCTTTCCCTTACGTTGAATATGTTTATGCAGCCCACACAAAGACCGGCTCTACGCGTCATCGAGCGGCTCACTGGACTCGTTGGATGTGAACTCGCTTCTGACGGCTTCCTCCCCCCGCCCTACGGACGACACCAAAGTGTTGTCCTAACAGGTTCCAAGCCGGGAGGAGGTGGTCCTGGAGGAACCGCGAGGCGACCTCTCGGACTCCAGGAGTAAAGGGGACGAAACCCCCCAGGGCTCGAAGTCCGGCTCTAGGCCGGACACCGCTCCGGAACCTTCAAAGGTTCCAGAGTCCGGCGGGGGACCTCCTTCCAAGAGGAGCAAGTCCACCGTGCCGGTGGCCCCCGTCCAACCGGAGGCGTCGGACAATATGTTGGAGGCGCTCCAAGGCGCCTCCATCGATGAGGAGCACCGTACTATTATGAGTGCAGTGGTCCAGAAGGTTCAGTCCGCCAAGAGTGGACTGACTAAAGCTTGTACTAGCCTTTTAACAGGCTTTGAGGTAAGTAAAGAATGTGTAAATAATTTTACCGCATAGAGAGTAGCCCCTGATGCTCTGTTTGGCGTTTGGGAAGAAAAGCCGAATAGAGGATCAAAATAAAATTCGCAGGAGTCTAACAAAAATGAGTCAATATGCATATGCAGGCTTCTCTGTTTGCGTCCGCCGAACTGACTGCGGAAGTGGACATGCTAAAGCAGAACCTCGAGCGGTCCGAGCAAAAGCTCGGGTGTGCCAAGAAGCAGCTCGAGGACAATGAAGGTAAGAAATACCTTGGTTTTAAATATATATAAAAAGGTGCAATTGCAAAGAATGACAGGATTATCGTGGCTATTGTAGGGGCCACGTCTGAAATGGAGACCCTTAAGCAAGCGCTGGGCGAGGCCGAGAAGAGGGCGGCCTTGGAGCGCACCGAGCGGGAGAAGTATGAGGCCAAGGTTGGCAAGGTGTGGCAAGAGCTCCAGGCTCTCATGGAAAAACATGAGAGCTTGGAGCTTGACTCAAAGACGCGGGCGTCCGAGCTCGCGATGGCTATTGAAAATGCCAAGTCTGCCAAGGCCGAATCCCAGAAGACCCTCCATGAGTTGGATGAGGTGAAGAAGATAGCGGCGGGTAAGGCATTCTTTATGCAAAGCAAACACATAAACGTGAGTTACTTGTCACTTACCCGAATCTGGAGCTCTCCAGGAGCGTTCGCAGATCTTCCCCGGAGTGTGTCTGATGCCGCTGCATTCTATCGAGTCAAGGAGGGCAGCTCGATAGAGAAGGTGTTCTGGTCTCAGTATGCTGAGGCCGGACACCCCGTGCCCCTGAGCGACCAGCTGAAGCAACTGGTCGAGCTCCACAAGGCGGCCGAACAGGCCATGAAGGGCCTCATTGTTCAGCTGTGGCCTGGAGGGGCTCTGCCTGGGAGCTATTTTGGGCTGGTGCGGCGGCTGGTGGAGGCCTGTCCAAGGCTCGAAGTCATCAAGCGCTCTGTCTGCATTGAAGGTGCCCGTAGGGCCCTTGCCTGTGCTAAGGTGCACTAAGGAAAGCTGGATGCTGAGAAGCTTGTGAAGGACGGGCCACCGCCGGGGAAGGAGCATCGCAAGCCCGAAAATTACTATAAGGATGTTCTGAAGGGTGCCTGCCTTGTGGCAGATGAATGTTCTAGGGATGTAATTTTTGAGTGAAACTTGCTCGTTTTGTCATGTGAGCTGAAAACTTGTTTATATGCGCTAAGCAATGCTGTTGGAATTTAAAATATTACCTTCTGTGCGGTTGTTTATCAATTCTGAGAGATGGCGAGTCGTCGACTTCTGCCCCCGTGCCGCTAGTGCCAGGGTGTTCGGGGATAAACCTGAGCGCTCTTTTTCCCATGTTTGGGTCCTTCGAGGGAGGCGCTCAGCCCAACGAACAAGGCAATCGGACTATAATGCGTGAACACTCTCACTTAGCCATAGAATTCTATAATTTTAAATTTCGGCGAAGCCCCTGGTATTCGGAAGACCGAGTTCGGGGCGCTATCCACGCCTTGGCCGGACAGAGCCTGCTCCTCGCCCTAAGCGGCATAAGTCTTTAGGGACTCGAAAAACCTCTCGAACAGCGACCAGCTCTCGCTTCATCATGACAGTCAGTTTTAGCTTTCTCCACTGAGGTGCTCGACCCAGCTCAACTGGGACACAATCGCAGTGGTTCTCCTAGTGCTACCTTAGCCGATATAGCGGAACGTAAGGCACCAAAACATAGGAGCCGGGCAAACCCAACTATTGACCCAAGACATGATTCGGAGCCGATGCATATAATGCTATAAGTTCGGGGTGCCGCACTAGTTAAAGTGTTCGGACTTCTCACACCATATTGAGGGGTACTAAAGCCCCTGGCGTATTTTGGCCGTACCAACGTGTACGAGGGCAACATGTCGTTAAGGAACATATATAAAGAAAAAAGGTAATGCAAAAATAGACGAAAGCTATGCATTGTTTATTAAAAAGGGCTGTGATCAAAGCAGAACGATACAAATAATGCGATAAGTGGAAGGTTGGACTAGTTAACATGTCCGTTCCAGGGGCAAGCTGCGGAATAGTATACGGAACAGGTATACTGCTCATGATAGAGACCACCTGGGAGTTCCGTAATGCGGCGTGGCTTGTCTGCTTCCCTGGTTCTTGCATCGTTTGTGCGGCAATTGAACTGCCGAACAGGCCTTCCAAAGGATGGAGTCCTAAAAGTAAGACAAAAGTAAAAAATCGGCAGCCCCTGGTACGGTTTAAGCCGTGTTTTGGGCGTGTCGTGATGGTGCCCCTCCCCCTGTACCCATGGTATCTCTAGAGCGTAGTTATGTACGCGAAGTACTAGCGTCGCCTTTTTGCGAGGGTTGGGGTTGGGGCCGCATTGCTACGCCTGCTCGGATTGTGTCAGGCGGTCTTGTTGTAGGTTACTCCGGGCGCGCTTGACGGTGTCCGGTCGTTTAGTGGCCGGACTGGAGAACTGCTTGGAGAGGCTGCTTTGTACTTCCGCTGCCAGGGCCACCGTGTGCTCCTTCGTTCGGAGGGAGCGTTGGGTGTTTCCATTGACCGTAATTACTCCTCGAGGGCCTGGCATCTTGAGCTTAAGGTATGCGTAGTGTGGTACTGCATTGAACTTAGCGAATGCGGTTTGCCCGAGCAGTGCGTGATAACCACTGCGAAACGGGACTATGACAAAGATTAATTCCTCCCTCCGGAAATTATCCGGAGATCCGAAGACCACTTCAAGTGTGACTGAGCCTGTACAGTTGGCCTCTACACCTGGTATTACACCTTTAAAGGTCGTTTTGGTGGGCTTAATCCTCGAGGGATCTATGCCCATTTTCCGCACTGTATCCTGGTAAAGCAGGTTCAGGCTGCTGCCGCCGTCCATAAGGACTCTAGTGAGATGAAATCCGTCAATAATTGGGTCTAGAACCAATGCGGCGAATCCGCCATGACGGATGCTAGTGGGATGGTCCCTTCGATCAAAGGTGATTGGGCAGGAGGACCATGGGTTGAACTTTGGGGCGACTGGCTCTACCGCGTATACGTCCCTTAACGCGCGCATCCGCTCCCTTTTGGGGACGTGGGTTGCGTATATCATGTTCACCGTCCGCACTTGTGGGGGAAAACCCTTCTGTCCATTGTTGTTCGGCGGCCGGGGCTCCTCGTCGTCATCGCTATGCAGCCCCTTGTCTTCATTTTCGGCGTTTAACTTGCCTGCCTGCTTGAACACCCAACAATCCCTGTTGGTGTGATTGGCCGGCTTTTCGGGGGTGCCATGTATCTGGCACAAGCAATCGAGTATTCAGTCCAAACTGGACGGGCCCCTAGGATTCCTTTTGAATGGCTTTTTCCGCTGATCGGATTTAGAGCCTCCGAATCCGGCATTAACTGTCGTATCCTCAGCATTGTCGCCGTTAATGCGGCGCTTCTGCTTGTTGCGGCGCAACCAACCACTACTGTCCCTGGTGTCCGAATTACTAGGGTTCTTGGTCATATTGTTGCTACGAGCAAGCCAGCTGTCTTCTCCCATGCAAAAGCGGGTCATGAGTGTCATGAGTGCTGCCATAGATTTTGGCTTTTCCTGTCCAGGGTGCCAGGCCAGCCACTCGTCACAGATATTGTGCTTGAAGGCTGCTAGGGCCTCAGCGTCCGGATAGTCGACTATTTGATTTTTCTTTCTTAGGAATCGTGTCCATAATTTCCTGGCCGATTCCTCTGGCTGCTGAATTACGTGACTTAGGTCATCGGCGTCTAGGGGTCGCACATAAGTGCCCTGGAAATTGTCGAGGAATGCGGCTTCCAGGTCCTCCCAACAACTGATTGATCCTATTGTCAAGCTGTTAAGCCAATGCCGAGCTGGTCCCTTAAGCTTGAGTGGGAGGTATTTGATGGCGTGGAAATTATCGCCACGGGCCATGTGCATATGAAGGATATAATCCTCGATCCATACCGCAGGATCTGTTGTGCCATCATATGATTCGATGTTCACGGGATTGAAACCCTCGGGGATTTGATGATCCATTATTTCGTCTGTAAAGTAGAGTGGGTGTGCGGTGCCTCTGTACTGGGCTATATCATGATGTAGCTCCAATGAGCCTTGTCTACTGTGCTCGGCCCTGCCGAATTTGTGGCTGGCGTGACGGTTACCGTCTCGAGCCGTGGGGCGCCCACACGATCCGTAGATCGATCTTGTTTGCCTTGCCTTGTCCTCCAACATGTCTCGTAAGTCCGGCGCATATTCCCGTGCCTTGTTACGGGGTGTGGCTTGAGTGGAGGGCCGAGAGGACTCACTGTCGCGGCCACGAGGTGGCCGGTCGGCTGCATCAAGTGTTTCCTCCTCTAATCGGGGTAGCAACCTGCGCTTTGGGACCTCTTGGAGGGGGTCATTCGAGTTTATGCTCTTCGGCCACAAAGACTTCAGTCCATCTGTCGACTAGCAAATCTTGATCAGCTCTAAGCTGTTGTTGTTTTTTCTTGAGGCTTCTTGTCGTGGCCATAAGCCTGCGTTGAAAACGCTCTTGCTCGACGGGATCCTCTGGCACGAAGAATTCGTCGTCGTCGAGGCTTGCCTCATCTTCGGAGGGAGGCATATAATTATCGTCCTCGACCTCTCTGCTTGCCGCTCTCTCATGAGGGCTGGTTTCTCCATCCTCCTGTGCTAAATCTTGCTGGAGGGGGTTTTCTTCGACGCTTTCCGGAGTATTATTATCTCCCGTGCTGGAATCACCGTGTTTGTTTTGGCGGGATTTTGAGAGGCGCCGCTGACGCCGGCGCTTAGGCTGTTTCTTGGAGGGGTCATCCTCCGCTGTTCCATCGCCATCTCCATCTTTTGGTGCGTCCACCATGTATACGTCATATGGCGAGGTGGCGTTCCAGGGCCCAATAGGCGCTGGTTCTTCATCGTCTCCTCCATCGGCGTCATACCGTCGATGTCTTCGGAGTCGAGGTCGAGCATGTCGGTTAAATCATCGACGGTGGCTACAAAGTGAGTGGTGGGTGGGCTTTGAATTTCTTCATCATCCGTACCCCAACCTTGCTGACCGTAGTCCGGCCAGGGCTCTCCTGATAAAGAGAGAGACTTCAGTGACTTCAGGATATCACCGAAAGGCGAGTGTTGAAAGATGTGCGTGGCAGTGAACTCCATGATCGACGCCCAATCGGATTCGATCAGCAGGGGCGCGTCGGGTTCGGAGTCCGGCTCCTTGGAGTCACGAGTCTCACAGAGTACGGGGTTGGTGTTCGGCTCAATCGCCGTTGGGGTCGTAGCCCCCAAGGTGGCGTCCAACCGCCCATCCTCGATCAGCGTAGTTGGCTCCAAATTAAGGGTCGGAGCTGACGGGGGTGCGGCCTCCAGGGCACTGTTCGGCGGCAGAGCTAGATCATGCTCGTCGTGATAATGCGGCGCGCTCGGCAGTGGCTCGAATCTGTCGAAGATCAAGTCCCCGCGGATGTCAGCCGTGTAGTTTAAACTTCCAAATCTGACCTGACAGCTAGGGGTGTAGCTTTCGATCTGCTCCAGACGGCCAAGCGAATTGGCCCGCAGTGCGAAGCCGCCGAAGACGAAGATCTGTCCGGGGAGGAAGGTCTCACCCTGGACTGCATCGCTATTGATGATCGTAGGAGCCATCGAGCCTGACGGCGACGACACAGAGGAACTCTCAATGAAGGCACCAATGTCGGTGTCAAAACCGGCGGATCTCGGGTAGGGGGTCCCGAACTGTGCGTCTAGGCCGGATGGTAATAGGAGGCAAGGGACATGAAGTTTTACCCAGGTTCGGGTCCTCTCGATGGAGGTAAAACCCTACGTCCTGCTTGATTAATATTGATGATATGGGTAGTACAAGAGTAGATCTACCACGAGATCGGAGAGGCTAAACCCTAGAAGCTAGCCTATGGTATGATTGTTGATGTGTATGTTGTCCTACGGACTAAAACCCTTCGGTTTATATAGACACCGGAGAGGGTTAGGGTTACACAAAGTCGGTTACAATGGTAGGAGATCTTCATATCCGTATCGCCAAGCTTGTCTTCCACGCCAAGGAAAGTCCCTTCCGGACACAGGACGGGGTCTTTAATCTTATATCTTCATAGTCCATGAGTCCGGCTGATGGTTTAGTCCAGCTATCCGAACACCCCCTAATCCAGGACTCCCTCATACTTACTCTGCGATTTTTTCAATCACAGTTCGGACATACACATTAACACATGCACACCCAGGGAAAGGAACCCTTAACGAAACTATTCTCTCTAGAAGATGTTTCTTACATAATGTAATATAACATAACTAGCTGGATACACATTGTATGTTCAAGCAACTATGACCCCTACGCCTGGTTCCCATGCATACCCCGGTATACTCTATCGTAAGGGTATTCGGAAACACTCCGCACCTTCGAGTCCGGAGGTCAAAGCGAAAAGGTCAGTCATGACAATTGTTCTTATTATCCAGCTAGAACGAAAATACATAGTCACTTAGGACGCAAAAACTTCCTCCTCTATACCATCCAACAGGCGGTCTAATTTGCAATCCTGTTGGGAGTATCTAGCGGCCACCTCTACTTGGCCATATACTAAACTAACGGAAATTTCTTCCCCATTTGACCCTAGTGGTCCGACTCGGGCCATGTGATTCGGATTCAGCTTGGTATATCATGTTTTTATCATGGCCCAGGCTTCTCGCGCACCCTCTCGGCAGGCCGATATCTTCCACAGTCGGATACACCACCGCGCTCCCTTGAACAGCTCTACAAGCTTCTCCATACTCCCTGGAGGGGAGTCGGATGGCCATAAGGCCTTGGCTACACTCTGCATTGCCTGCCGAGCTTGCTCGTGCAACTGCGACAGCCCTTGCAGAAGATCACTTGATGATCCGAACACCTCCTCTTCGGGACTGCCCGTTAATATACCTGCAATCACAGCTATATTAGCTACTTTTACTTCCAAACTATTATAAGATAAATGTGACCACATACTGAATGTGCCACCTCGTAGTTTTTTGTTCTCCTTCACGGAGTCAGCTAGCTCAGCTCGCACATCTTTCGGTTCTTCGCCCAGTTTGGTGTTCGAATCCTGGAGCTTCTTTTTCTCCTGAATGACTTTTGTTAACACACGCTCGCCCACTCCTAGCAGTTTTTCGGCTATATGTTCTTCTCTTCGAGCGGCGTCCAGCTGCTCTCGTTGTTGGTCTAACGATCCAATCCAAAGATAAGCAACCATATCAGCATTATTAGTGTACAATTATGATTTCTCAATGGAGGGAAACATTACCGAGGGATGCCTTCTTCGATTTCTCCAATTCGGCATTGGCAGCACACAGTTGCCTCTGACACTTTTCTAGTTCCTGAGTTAACAGGGTGTTCTTCTCCGTAAGCACCTGGTTGTACATTGATCCTTAAATCAGTTGTTTCAACTACATTATGTCTCGGGGGCTACTGGCATATGGTTATCATAACTAGACAAAACAAACTTACCTGCACATCTTTTAAATGCTGTTTGGTGGCTCTATTAAGCCCATCTTGAGCAACTCGGATATATGCATCGGCCAAGCTAAAGGCGTTAAATGACTCTTCTGAAAAGCCAGGGTCTCGTAAAACGGCCCTGCGGCATCGATGATTCATGGCGTTCTCCACTTCCGAGTTGGTGACGGATACAACATCCGAGTCCTCGGCTGGAGGACAGTCCGGCGTCACCCCCGCATCAGCCACTGTCTTCACGACAGGATTTGGATCCTGGCTGCGGGTAGTATGACCGGCCGGACCGCCGGATATAGTCCGGCACACCTTTTTCCTGATACAGGGTAAACGGAAAGGTCACAGTTGGATGTGACTGCGAAGGTGCATACTTGCAAATTCATACCTCTTTGATGAAGGCTCGGCTGTATCTTCGCTTGCCTTCCTCTTAGAAGGCTTGCCTGGTATGAGGGACGCTCTCTTCGAATATGCTCCCGGGGCAGCATGGCACACCGAACGCTTCCCCTTCTAAGCACAAGACAGTGCGGTGGGTAAGGAGGAATGAGGAAACTCTTTTGTATAAGGTGTCTTTGGAATACTTACACATGAAGTAGGAAGGAGGCCAGGGTAATTGGCGATAATGGGCACATATGTACCGTCATAGCTCATCTGATAGAATATACCATCCTCAAGCTTCACAAATATGTCCGGATCTTCCTCATATCCGGGGTCAAGATCCCGGTTGCGATTCTCTGGCTGACGGGAAGGGTCATGGATCCCCTCGACAGCCTTTCGCCATTCCTGTTATGAGCAAGATAAGATGTTGCCTGTCAAGAATGATTCAGGGACAAGAATAAAATAGTGGAGCTGAACCTTACCCAGCTGGGAGGATTATACATGGAAAACTCGTCTCGAATTTGGAGATGGGTGAACTCCTCCTTCTCCCCTTTATACAGCTTGGCCAATATTTTGGCTAGGGCGGCAGGAGTCTTCGGGCCCTTTCGGCCATAGCATGAGGCGTCATCTTCTCCGTTATAATGCCACATGGGCAGCCCTCTGTATTGAAGTGGCTGGACCCCCCACATTATCGAAATCGCCATCACCTCGGCTATTGACAATCCGGACTGGGCAAGCATCTTAATCTTGCCCAGCAGCAGGCTGATCTTTGCACTATCCTCTTCCTCGAGGCTCTGAGGACGCCAGCTATGGCGTTTCTTGAGCGGAGCATTTGAAAACTCGGGGAGGCCCATGCGGACGGGGTCGGGTAGAGCGACGTTGTCGATGTAGAACCATTGAGAAGGCCACTCTTCGGGAGCTTTCTTCAGCGTGCCAGACAGGTATTCGGTCCCAGCGATGCGCCACACTTCGGCTCCTCCCACTTCAAAAATTGACCCACCTTGATTGCGAGGGACGAGGCAGAACAATCTTCTCCCCAAATCAAAATGGGCCTCCCAACCCAGGAATAGTTTGCATAAAATGACATAACCCGCGATGTGCAGGACGAAGGCAGGGGTAAAATTATGCAGCTGGAGGCCGTAGTACTCTAGAAGCCCTCGGAGGAATGGGTGAATTGGAAATACCACGCCCCTCAGCAGATAGGGGACGAAGCACACTCGTTCTCCCGCAGATGGATTGGGGAAATCCACCGCCTGGGTTTTGCCGTTAAAGGAGGGTAGTCCTGCTCAAACAGGGACCAGATCTGCAGGACGGAGAAATCCTGGCAGTTGCAGCTTCACTAATTGGCTGTGGGGCACGGATGTAACGCCCTCGATGTGGCTATATCTCCCACGTGTCAAAGCACAACTTAGAGGCATAACCGCATTGAAAGCAGTGTCACAAGTGAGGTAATCTTCGCAAATAACCCATGTAATACAATAAGGGAAAAGAGATACATAGTTGGCTTACAATCACCACTTCACACAATACATGAATAAAGCATTACAACATCCAGGTACAATCAAGGTCCGACTACGGAACACAAAAGAAAAGAAGACTACCCCAAATGCTACACAGATCCCCGATCGTCCCAACTGGGCTCCACTACTGATCAACTGGAAACGGAACAACATAACGAACACGAACTTCATCGAGCTCCTCCTTGAGCTTGGTTGCGTCACCTGCACGATAACATCGGCACCTGCAAGCTGGTTTTGGAAGAATCTGTGAGTCACGGGGACTCAGCAATCTCACACCCTCGCGATCAAGACTATTTAAGCTTATAGGAAGGGTAAAAGTATGAGGTGGACCTGCAGCAAGCGACTAGCATATATGGTGGCTAACATATGCAAATGAGAGCGAGAAGAGAAGGCAAACCACGGTCGAGAAACTATGATCAAGAAGTGATCCTAGAACAACTTACGTCAAGCATAACTCCAACACCGTGTTCACTTCCCGAATTCCGCCAGAAAGAGACCGTCACGGCTACACACGCGGTTGGTGCATTTTAATTAAGGGAAGTTTCAGGTTTTCTACAACCGGACATTAAAAAATTCCCATCTGTCCATAACCGCGGGCACGACTTTCGAAAGTTCAAATCCCTGCAAGGGTGTCCCAACTTAGCCCATCACAAGCTCTCAAGGTCAACGAAGGATATTCCTTCTCCCAAGACAATCCGATCAGACTCGGCATCCCGGTTACAAGACATCCTCGACAATGGTAAAACAAGTCCAGCAACACCGCCAGAATGTGCCGACAAATCCCGATAGGAGCTACACATATCTCGTTCTCTGGGCACACTCAGATAAGCACTCCATACAACTAAAACCAAACCTCGAGTTTCCCCGAGGGGGCGCTGCACAGGGCTCTAGTTTGGACCAACACTCAGAGGAGCACTGGCCCGGGGAGTTTAATAAAGATGACCCTTGAGTCCACGAAACCCAAGGGAAAAAGAGGCTAGGTGGCAAATGGTAAAAACAAGGTTGGGCATTGCTGGAGGAGTTTTATTCAAGGCGAACTGTCAAGGGGTTCCCATTATAACCCAACCGTTTAAGGAACGCAAAATCCGGGAACATAACACCGATATGATGGAAACTAGGGCGGCAAGAGTGGAACAAAACACCAGGCATAAGGCCGAGCCTTCCACCCTTTACCAAGTATATAGATGCATTAAATTAAATAAGAGATATTGTGATATCCCAACAAAATATCCATGTTCCAACATGGAACAAACTCCAATCTTCACCTGCAACTAGCAACACTATAAGAGGGGCTGAGAAAAGTGGTAACATAGCCAAACAACATGGGAGGAATTATAAGCAAGTGGTAGGTATCGCAGCATAGGCATAGCAAAAGAGCGAGCATCTAGTAAGCAAAAATAGAAGTGATCTCGAGGGTATGGTCATCTTGCCTGCAAAGTTCTCAGAGTTGGCTTGGTCCTCATAAGCGTACTCAACGGGCTCCTCGTTCATGCACTCGTCTCCCAGCTCTACCCAAGCAAGAACAACAAACAAAAAGGAACACAACCAACCACGTGCAATGCTCAAGCAACATGATGCAAACATGGTATGAGATGCGGGATGCGATATGTGATGCATATGCATGATTTGGAAAGGAATGATTGAACCTGGCCTCGACATGGAAATCCAAGAGTTCCACTGGAAAGAGGAGTTGATTTCGTTCGAAATCGATATAAAGATCACCGGAATCGGATGCACGGTTTGGAAATGGCAAGCAAAACAAATATGGCACCGGTCTGCGATAATCAGCAAGAAGCCATCTAAATGCATCAAGATAAATAATCTACTGAACCCAAACTTAGCAACAAAATACATGGCAGGGATCCAATCATGATCCTTGACAAAAGATGAACACTGAGCTACGGCTAATTCACTCATTAACAGGTTCAAACAACCATAGCAAAAGTGCAAAAGATAACAGGTTACAGACTTGGTGAAACAAACAACAAGTCTGGAATTTATCATCAGGAAGCAATGTTTAGAGCACGATAACTACATGCTAAAGGAACATATCATGGAAAAGCAAGGCATGGCATGAAACTACTCAAAGCATACAACAAAAGTCCCTTACTGACCATGAGCCAAAAGGGATCAGAAAATACAATTGCAACCACGTGAACATATCAATTATCGTTAACAGATTCAGACTTGGTGAAAAACTGGAACATGGCAAAAAAGATAACGAGTAGGCATGTTTACGAGCTCAATGCACTCACTACAAGGCATTGCATGACAAACTAAGCATACACCCAGCAAGTAGACATGTCATAGAAGCTATACATAGCAAGAACAACAATATAGCATGCACGGATCAACAACAATAAGCTCGGCAAAATTGCTAAAGATGTTAACAATCTGCTAGGAACATTTTATAGCAAAAGTAGAGCTCTATTGAGTCAAGCTAGGGTCCTCAATAATTGCAAACAAAGACATGGATGGATAGAGCACCACAATATCTACAAACATCTTTACTAATCATGCTCAAAAGAGGCATGGATCACTAGGAAACAACATGAACACATGGCATAAAAATAATAACAGGGCAAGGACTTAGAATATTTCTAAGTCCCTGAAATCAGCAACATTAAGTAAGCTACTTTGCATGCTTGTGCTAGTCACCACAAAGATCACAAAAATACATGGCATAAACCCCTGTAAAGATGGCATGGCATACTTCAAATCACATGTAGAGCTCAGGATCATATCATACACACATTAATCATGGCAAAAATGAGAAAAGTGCATTTGCTGAAACAGATCTAAAACTATCATCACATAGCCCTCTTCCAACAGAATTTCGGGCATCAAGATGAGCTCAAATGAAAATGATGCATTGAGATGAAACGAAGTACTCGACGAGACGAACATTTTGATATGCTACATGGACCAATCGGAGCAACTCTGATGAAGTTATGTGTAGGATCGAAAGTATGTCTAGAGGGGGTGATTAGACTACTTGACCAAATAAAAACTTAACCTTTTCCCAATTTTAGTTCTTGGCAGTTTTTAGCTATCTTAGGACAAGTCAAGCAATCATTACACAATTCAAGCAAGCATGCAAAGAGTATATTGGCAGCGGAAAGTAAAGCATGCAACTTGCAAGAATATAAAGGGAAGGGTTTCGAGAATTCAAACGCTATTGGAGACACGGATGTTTTTCCCGTGGTTCGGATAGGTGGTGCTATCCTACATCCACGTTGATGGAGACTTCAACCCACGAAGGGTAACGGTTGCGCGAGTCCACGGAGGGCTCCACCCACGAAGGGTCCACGAAGAAGCAACCTTGTCTATCCCACCATGGCCATCGCCCACGAAGGACTTGCCTCACTAGCGGTAGATCTTCATGAAGTAGGCGATCTCCTTGCCCTTAGAAACTCCTTGGTTCAACTCCACAATCTTGTCGGAGGCTCCCAAGTGACACCTAGCCAATCTAGGAGACACCACTCTCCAAGAAGTAACAAATGGTGTGTTGATGATGAACTCCTTGCTCTTGTGCTTCAAATGATAGTCTACCCAACACTCAACTCTCTCTCATAGGGTTTGGATCTGATGGAAAGAAGATTTGAGTGGAAAGCAACTTGGGGAAGGCTAGAGATCAAGATTCATATGGTTTGAATGGAATATATTGGTCTCAACACATGAGTAGGTGGTTCTCTCTCAGAACATATGAGTTGGAATGGTGTATGTGTTCTGATTGCTCTCTCCACGAGTGAAGAGGAGGTGGAGGGGTATTTATAGCCTCCACACAAAATCCAACCGTTACACACAATTTACCAATCTCGGTGGGACCGAATCAGAAAACTCAGTCCGACCGAAAAAGTAAACCTAGTGACCGTTAGGAATTTCGGTGGGACTGACATGCAACTCGGTAGGACCGATTCGGTTAGGGTTTGGGCATAACGTAATCTCGGTGAGACCGATTGCACAAACTCGGTGGGACCGAGTTTGGCAATAAGCTAACCAGAGAGTTGGTCAAGTAAACTCGGTGGGACCGACTCGCTCTTTCGGTGAGACCGAAAAGTTACAAGAAGGAAACATAGAGTTTACATTGCATTCTCAGTGGAACCGATTCGCTCTTTCGGTGAGACCGAAAACTTACGAAAGGGAAACAGCGAGTTTGCAAGCCCATCTCGGTGAGACCGAGATCTTTATCGGTAGGACCGAATTGCTAGGGTTTGGCAGTGGCAAATGACAAGTGAAACTCGGCGGCGCCGGATTGAAAGAATCGGTATGACCGAGTTTGGCTTAGGGTTTAGGTCATTTGTGGATATGGGAAAGTAGCTGAGGATTTTGGAGCATATCATTGAGCACATAGAGCAAGAGGCTCATTAAGCAACACTTCATCCCTCCTTGATAGTATTGGCTTTTCCTAAAGACTCAATGTGATCTTGGATCACTAAAATATAAAATGAAGAGTCTTGAACTTTTGAGCTTGAGCCAATTCTTTGTCCTTAGCATTTTGAGGGTTCCACTTTCACATCCATGCCATGCCAATCATTGAGCTTTCCTGAAATAATCATCTTGAAATAGCATTAGCTCAATGAGCTATATGTTGTTATGAATTACCAAAACCACCTAGGGATAGTTGCACTTTCAATCTCCCCCTTTTTGGTAATTGATGACAACATATAGATCAAAGCTTCGACAAATGATAATAAGCATGGAATATATCGTCGCTTTGAGAAGGATGTGACAAGTAAGAGCTCCCCCTAAATTTGTGCATATTTAAAATTTGCTTTGGACTGCAAATGCACAAGGAGTTAGAATCATGGGTTACTCTTCCATGTCACATACATCTTGGTGGAGCGCTCAAAAATGATAAGATTGAAATACATGCACTCATCACCAAGAATAGTGAATGATCACAAAAGATAGATAGAATGATAATATTTAAGCAAGCATTAAGTGTAGCTTATGATCAAACACATGATCATCGATGTCTCACAAACATAAGGGCATTGTATCTCACACACAAGCAAACAAAGTTCGAAAAACCACCAAATAAAACAAGAGAGAATAAAAGCAACACACTCTCTCGAAGCCTATGATCTATACATTTTCTCCCCCTTTGGCAACAAGTTACCAAAAAGTTCCTAGAAAATGCATAGTGCTAAGTCGACGCTCAGGCTTGATCTTCAGGTGGTGGTGGAGTCCAGAGCACTCCAAGGACGAAGCCTTCGGTAGACGTGGTCGGAGTCGAGGCTGAAGTGGATGCTGGAGCTAGTGGAACTGAGGCTGTGGCTGGCGCAGACGTTGTAGCTCTGGTGTCAGCAACTGGTAGTGCAGACAACCTCAGACCTCGTGGCACCCTGGCAAAAGCATCAGTCGTGGTCCTGCCTCTCCTCTCATTCATGTCCTCCTGGAGCTGCTCCACGGCAGTCTGTATCTCTGTCACCTTGATGTCCAAGTCATAGAACCTCTGTTCCATGATCCTCTCTAGGCTTGCCTGGTTCTGAGTCAGGGTGGCAAGTCCTTGCTCAATCCGCAGGGTGGACGCAATCAGGTAACCAAGATGCTCTTGTTTGGTTTTCAGGAAGTAATCAGATGCCTCCGCTTGAGTAGGCATCCTGGCAGCTTTCTCTTTCTTCGCCTTCTCCTTCTGAGCTTGTGCATGGACAGATGATGGCTCATTCTCAGTCATGACCACTTGGTTATCCTCGAAGTCTGGACGGATGGGCAGGTGTTCCTTATCCAAGAGGTATATGCCCGTGCCCATCTTGGAGTTGATGAGCTCATGAATCTGTGGGGCATATCCACAGCTCCTCTTCTGGTCTGCTGTTGTCCTTTTGATTGTTTCCACTATGAGACTCATGACTTTGAATTTTTGAGGCACGTCAAAGACATGAAGCAAATTGATCGCGTGACCTCTGATCATCTTGTGATCTCCAGACTTGGGCAGAAGAGTGTGCCTAAGGATCCAGTTGATCGTAGGCAATCCTGACAGAAGATAGTGCACTGAACCAAACTTGAACGTGTCAAGTGCTTCATTCGGAATCTCCTTGTACATGTTGGACATAGAGTTGTGGTCCATCTTCTTCTTGGCATAAATGTCCAAGTCATCATCCTGCTCCTCTGGGGCATTGATCAACTTCGCCCATTCCTCAACAGTGGATTGGTACCTTGTACCCTCTGACATCCAAGTGATCCTGCCATCCGGATAAAAGTGTGATGTGGAGTAGAATTGCATGATTAGCTCCTCGTTCCACTTTGTGAGCTTCTGCCCAACAAAGTCTGCCACTCCACACGCACTAAAGCTGTCATATACTCCAGGGTAGTGTTCCTCATTCTCCTTCATGTAGGTCCAGTCGACCCATCTCATGTCACATACAATTGGCTTCTTGTCAAGCAAAACAGTCTCATAGAAATCCTGCTGCTCCTTGGTATGAAACCTGTAGTCCACTGCAATCCTTCTCCTAGAAGCATACGGATCTGCTTCTCTCCACTTCCTCAGCCCTGAATCTCTCCTGAGCTTCATATCCTCAGCCACAGGATGAGCATCGTTGTGGTCTGGGATCTTGGGCTTGAGCTTCCTAAGGACATGCTCTTCTTCTTCTTCTTCCTCTGCAACTTCAGGCACTGGGGCCTTGTTCTTCTCAGTGGCTGGGATGCTTCTTGTGTTTCTCTTCGGCTTTGGCTTTGGAGCTGACTTGGCCTTGGAAGCAGCTCCCCCTGACTTTATGGCATCTCCCACTAGCTTGGGAGCCTTGGGTGCTGGTGCAGCAACCTCTTCTTCTTCCTCCTCCTCATCTACCATGATGGAGGCCTTCCCAAGCACTCTGGCCACAGTCGTCTTCACTCTTTCTTTCCTCTTTTTGCCCTCAGCAGCAACGGACTCAATGGGAGCAGGCTTCACAGTTGAAGCTCTAGCCTTTGACATGGGCTGCCTGCCTGCTGGCCTTTTGATTTTCAGGCCTGGCTTTGTGCCTTGAGCTGGCTCAACTCTCTTTGATGTGGCCTCTTCCTCTGCCACATAGTCCTCATCTTCAGAATCTGAGGTTCTCTTCTTCCTTTGTCTAGTGGCAGCTTTAGGCAGGTTGCTGGGTGTGCTCCTGCTGCCATTATCTGAGGAACTTGAGGGGCTAGTGCCCTCACTCAACTGTACTTGCTGCTCTGACAAGTTCTGGCTGTCACTCTGGTCTGACATGATGCAAACTGACTGTTGACCCTGTGAATAGATTATAGATGAGATAGAGTGGATGAGCATCACAAAATGCAGAGATTTTTGCAAAAGAATAATTCAAAAACTTACTTTTAGTTGCCCACTGAGATCATCTCGGATCTACCGATTTTCAAACTCGGTGACACTGAAGCAGTTTTGGCACCAGAACTAGTGAACTCGGTCAGACTGAGTCACAGTTCGGTGGCACCGAGACTGCTAGGGATTCACAGAGTTCCAAAATCGGTCACACCGATAAGTAATTCTCGGTCAGACCGAGTCTCACTTGTGCAATGGCATAAGCCAAATCGGTGGGACCGAGTTTTTCAACTCGGTGGGTCCGAGATGGTTTCGGCGGAAACCTAACCCTAAAATTTCCAAATTAAACCTAATCTACGAGTTCATTGACTGGATAGGAGTTTATCAAACGTGGCAAGAATCATGATGATCACAATGTTCTAGGAATCGTATTGGAGAATAGCACAAAGATCGAGTCCATACCCTAGTTCGGCAGAGACTCGCTACAGCGGCAACGGCGGGGCAGAAATCCCGTTGACGGCGACGGAGACCAGCGACTTGAGGCTGCTGGCGGCGAGGAGGACGATCCGGAGACCCAGGAGGCAGAGCGAGCTATGCGCGGGCGAAGACGTTTCGGAGAACTTTCCAAAATTCTTCCCGTCACTATATATAGCCCGACCCTGTTGGTGTGACCGAGTGGGACAACTCGGTGGCACCGAGATGCAAAACTGTATACAGTTACTGCAACTCGGTGTGACCGAGTGGTTCAAATCGGTTGCACTGAGATCGAGAACCTAGATCAACTTAATGATCTCGGTAGGACTGAAAGTATGGTATCGGTCAGACCGAGAATCCCAAAGAGGTTTTGGAAGTTTAAGTCTCTGACGAATCGGGGACTCCGAGCGCTCCTCACACAGAGTGGTTCGAATCTGACTTGATCAAGTTTTGTGATGCAGCATGAATAGAGTTTGAGACGAGAAAAGCATAGATAGCTAGAGGAGGTTCTTAGGCATTCTTGTCCATCCACTTGGCAAGATAAGATAAAGCCAAACAATCAAAACAACAAGTGGATGTCCTCAAATGAGTAAAATATGCAGCCAACATGCTCACACAATAAGATGGCAAATGAAATATGTGTCAAAGCATGCACAAACAATTCTAGCATCTATCAAGCAATTTGCGATGACTAGGTCATCTATATATGAGTATATTGACTTAGAAGTCAAGTGAGAACACTTGATCATAGGTCATACTCATCGTTTAAGCTCAAGTGGGGTTACCAGTTTTACATAAAGCATTGTTGTATTCACATCTTTAGAGTTGCTTTAGCTCAATTCTTAGAGTAAAGCTCCCCCTAGATGTGATATCCCCCCTAAGAGGGATGAACTAACCTTGGGTTTTATCGATGATGACTTCATGTAGATGTTGAAGATGTGGATGCTCAATGTTGATGTAGATCACTTGGAGCTATCCATTTGAGTGAGTTGCACTTTCAATACCTACATGGGTTAGTCCCACAAGGAACAGACAAGGATATCCATAGACATAGAGTGATGCATACACAAGCTGATGTCCATGAAAACTTTAGGTTACCTTCTCCCTTGTCTTACCAACAAGAGGGTTTGTGACTCCATGAACTAGTGCATGATGTGGAAGTTGATTGCACTTGTTCTTGCCAAAATGATGAGAATGAAATATGTTGGCGGAGTCACCCTCAAGAACTCTCTAGTTCTTCTTCTTTTGGATCCACACCATCTTGATGGGAATCCTTGGAGTTGTAGTCGTACTTGATGAAGTGGAACTTGACATGGTCTTGGGAATCCACTTGACTAAGGTCTTAGGAGCTTCTTCAAATGCATCAATCTCCTCTTGAAGCTTGTCCTTGCCTTTTTGCTTGTAGTCTTGGAGTTGTAGTCGTACTTGATGAAGTGGAACTTGACGTGGTCTTGGGAATCCACTTGACTAAGGTCTAGGAGCTTCTTCAAATGCATCAATCTCCTCTTGAAGCTTGTCCTTGCCTTTTTGCTTGTAGTCTTGTGGTGGAAGATCATCTTGAGCTTGTGTCCCCTTGAAAGAAGTATCATACTTCTCTTGTTGAGGAACAAACTTTGTCTTGCGGTATTGATCTTCTTCCCATTCAACTCCATTGGCATTGAACTTTCGTTCAAAACCAACACCTTGATTCTTCCGGTGCATCCCTTGCTTGCGCACAATTTCCTCGAATTGCTTACTCCCGGCAAGGCTTTTGTATACTCCTTTCTCTATAATCCCCTTCAATAAGCTATTTTCTTGCTCAAGTGTAACTTGGCTAAGAGAATCATTAGTGGAATCAAGAGAACTACTAGGAGCAACAATATTGGATTTAGCATGATCATTGTTACTACTAGAGGAAGAATCTTTCTTGTTCTTGTTACTAGACTTGACTTGAGGCATGTAAGTGGATAATAGTAAACACTTGGCATTGTAAGAAGAACTTTTCTTGCGGAGATCATCATTGATTGCTTTTAAGAACTCATGCTCTTTCTCAAGATTGAGCTTTTCAAAGCGTAATTTCTCATGAGCTCTTAAAAGTTCTCGATGATCTTCGAAGATAGTTTCATGAGCTAACTTAAGAGTGTTTAGTTCTTTAGTTAGAGCCTCAATCTTCTCCTTACCATTGTCATTTGTTTTAGCATGATTAATTGATGTTTCATCATAGTACTCATCACTAGAGTTGTCAACAAGCAAGTCATCATCACCTAACAAGTCATCTTCATCACTATTAAAATCAACATACTCGGGGTGTGTTACCTTAGGACCTTTGGTCATGAAGCATCTTCCAATTCCTTCATTTGGTGAGTCAAATATGTCGTAGGAGTTGGTTGACACAAGTGCTAGGCCGGCAACACCTTCATCTTGAGTATCTTCGGAGTCGGAGTGATAACTTCTCTCGGAGTGGCTGTCGGAGTCGGAGCCGGATACCCATTCACCAACATGAGCTTGATGTCTTCGTTTTGTATAGCTCCTTGATGATTTTTCCTTCCTTTCCGAATCCTTGCTTCTCCGTGAGTATCTCTGTTCATAACGATCATCTCTACTCCTTCTCTCTCTTGGTGGTGATTCTTTGCTTCTTCTTTTTGGAGAATCTTCTGTTCTCTTGTAGGGAGCCGTACACTCATTGGAATAGTGTTCGGGTCTTCCACAATTATAGCAGTTTCGCTCTCGACTAGAAGATCTTTTGTCATTGTATGACCTTGACTTGAAGCTTCTATCTTTGCTTCTACTCTTGTAGAACTTGTTGAAGTTCTTCACCATTAAGCTCAATTCTTCATTGAAGGTTTGTTTGTCACTTGATGATGTGGGGACTTCACATGAGGCTTTGTAGGCACCACTTGATTTGTTGTGAAGTTCCTCTTTATCCTTGAGTGACATCTCATGAGCAACAATCCTTCCAATCACTTCCGTTGGCTTGAGATCTTTGTAATTGGGCATCATTTGAATCAATGTGCACACGGTATCATATTTCCCATCCAAGGCTCTTAGGATCTTCTTGATGATGAATCTATCGGTCATCTCTTCACTTCCTAAGCCGGCAATCTCATTTGTGATGAGAGCAAGCCTAGAGTACATTTCAGCGACACCTTCACCATCCTTCATCTTGAACTTGTCAAGTTGACTTTGGAGCACATCCAACTTGGATTCCTTGACGGAGTCAGTACCTTCGTGCATATCAATCAAAGTGTCCCAAATTTCCTTTGCATTCTCAAGGCGGCTGATTTTGTTGAATTCTTCGGGGCACAATCCGTTGAAGAGAATATCACAAGCTTGAGCATTGTATTGCAACATCTTCAACTCATCCGCGGGAGCTTCACGGTTTGGTTCCCTCCCATCAAAGAACTCACCTTGCAAGCCAACACAAACAATAGCCCATACGGCGGGGTTATGTCCAAGAATATGCATTTTCATTTTATGCTTCCAACTAGCAAAATTAGTAACATCAAAGTAAGGAACTCTACGGTGATAATTTCCCTCGCTAGACGCCATACTCTCCTAGGTTGTGAAACCAAGGCTATGACCACCAATAGCTATGGAGATCAAGGCAAATGGAGACCAGAGCTCTGATACCACTTGTAGGATCGAAAGTATGTCTAGAGGGGGGGTGATTAGACTACTTGACCAAATAAAAACTTAACCTTTTCCCAATTTTAGTTCTTGGCAGTTTTTAGCTATCTTAGGACAAGTCAAGCAATCATTACACAATTCAAGCAAGCATGCAAAGAGTATATTGGCAGCGGAAAGTAAAGCATGCAACTTGCAAGAATATAAAGGGAAGGGTTTGGAGAATTCAAACGCTATTGGAGACACGGATGTTTTTCCTGTGGTTCGGATAGGTGGTGCTATCCTACATCCACGTTGATGGAGATTTCAACCCGTGAAGGGTAACGGTTGCGCGAGTCCATGGAGGGCTCCACCCACGAAGGGTCCACAAAGAAGCAACCTTGTCTATCCCACCATGGCCATCGCCCACGAAGGACTTGCCTCACTAGTGGTAGATCTTCACGAAGTAGGCGATCTCCTTGCCCTTACAAACTCCTTGGTTCAACTCCACAATCTTGTCGGATGCTCCCAAGTGACACCTAGCCAATCTAGGAGACACCACTCTCCAAGAAGTAACAAATGGTGTGTTGATGATGAACTCCTTGCTGTTGTGCTTCAAATGATAGTCTCCCCAACACTCAACTCTCTCTCATAGGGTTTGGATCTGATGGAAAGAAGATTTGAGTGGAAAGCAACTTGGGGAAGGCTAGAGATCAAGATTCATATGGTTTGAATGGAATATCTTGGTCTCAACACATGAGTAGGTGGTTCTCTCTCAGAACATATGAGTTGGAATGGTGTATGTGTTCTGATTGCTCTCTCCACGAGTGAAGAGGAGGTGGAGTGGTATTTATAGCCTCCACACAAAATCCAACCGTTACACACAATTTACCAATCTCGGTGGGACCGAATCAGAAAACTCGGTCGGACCGAAAAAGTAAACCTAGTGACCGTTAGGAATTTCGGTGGGACTGTCATGCAACTCGGTAGGACCGATTCGGTTAGGGTTTGGGCATAACGTAATCTCGGTGAGACCGATTGCACAAACTCGGTGGGACCGAGTTTGGCAATAAGCTAACCAGAGAGTTGGTCAAGTAAACTCGGTGGGACCGACTCGCTCTTTCGGTGAGACCGAAAAGTTACAAGAAGGAAACATAGAGTTTACATTGCATTCTCGGTGGGACCGATTCGCTCTTTCGGTGAGACCGAAAAGTTTCGAAAGGGAAACAGAGAGTTTGCAAGCCCATCTCGGTGAGACCGAGATCTTTATCGGTAGGACCGAATTTCTAGGGTCTGGCAGTGGCAAATGACAAGTGAAACTCGGTGGCGCCGGATTGAAAGAATCGGTATGACCGAGTTTAGCTTAGGGTTTAGGTCATTTGTGGATATGGGAAAGTAGCTGAGGATTTTGGAGCATATCATTGAGCATGTAGAGCAAGAGGCTCATTAAGAAACACCTCATCCCTCCTTGATAGTATTGGCTTTTCCTAAAGACTCAATGTGATCTTGGATCACTAAAATATAAAATGAAGAGTCTTGAACAATGGAGCCGCGGAGGCCGGACTTGTTGTTCGAGAAGGAGGAAGGAGAGACCGCCGGAGCGGTTGCCGGCGCTGGGCGGCGAGGACGATGGCCGGCGGAGGCACGGACGTCGAGGAGAGTGTCCCGGGTAGCGGGGCTTGGTGCTGGCGGCGGCCGGACTTGCAGAGCTCGCCGACGTCCAAGGTCGGCGGCAGGCTGGCGAAGGACAACGCCGGGCGGCGCTGGGAGGCGGGTGGCGGCGCGGGACGCGGCCCGCGAGGCGGCGCGGGAGGGCCCGCCCTGGGCTTCGGCGGGCCAGCGGCGGGGGATGCGGCCGAACCAATGGAGGCGTAACATGTGGCGGCGGCGGTGGAAACGGACACGTCCGTCGGCAGGATTTTGTCTGGCGGCTGCGGGTGGAGATTTTCTAGGGTTAGGGGTGGAGGAGACCCGGGATTTTCGTGGAGGGATCTATTTATAGAGGTAGAGGGGCTAGGAAGCTCCAAATGAGGTGCGGTTCTTGGCCACGCGATCATGATCGAACGATCTAGATGATGGAGGGGGTTTATGTGGGTTTTGGGCCACTTTGGAGGGGTGTTGGGCTGTAACACACACGAGGCATTTTCGGTCCCTCGATTAACCGTTGGAGTATCAAACAAAGTCCAAATGGCACGAAGCTTGACAGGCGGTCTATCGGTAGTAAACCAAGGCTGCACGACAAGTCTCGGTCCAATCCGAAAACGTTTAACACCCGCACATGAAAAGAGGAAGAAAGGGACACCTGAGGACATAGGAGCGCTGGATTGCAAAACGGACAACGGGGAAAATGCTGGGATGAATGAGACGAACACGTATGCAAATGCAATGCACATGATGACATGATATGAGACAAGTCAACAACAACGAATAACTGGAAGACACCTGGCACATCGGTCTCGGGGCGTTACAATGGAGCACCTCTCCCACTCGCCTCTCTCTAGGTTGGAGCGGGAAGAGGAGCTGGGAATGTTGGCAATGTTGGAATGTATTCACCTGGCAGTATCTGAGGATTTTCTCCGCGTGATGCCGAAAGGATCTGAGATCCAATCCCTTTAAATAGACATTCTTTCTTGTAGGGCTAGGGTGTTATTTGCAAAAAATACCCTGACCATCCACATTCGCCCGACACATGGAGGATGAGGTCATAAACGCACAGGGGCTACTGAGGGCTCCTCGGGCGTCCGGCCTGTCAGCCATGGGCCGGACTGATGGACTGTGAAGATACAAAGACCGAAGACTGCACCTGTGTCCAGATGGGACTCTCCTTGGCATGGAAGGAAAGCTTGGCGACCGAATATGTAGATTCCTTTCTTTGTAACCGACCTTGTGTAACCCTAGATCCTTCCGGTGTCTATATAAACCGGAGGACATAGTCCAGATAAGGAATACTCATTATCATAACCATACAAGCTAGACCTCTAGGGTTTTCGCCATTACGATCTCAAGGTAGATCAACTCTTGTAATACTCATACTCATCAAATACAATCAAGCAGGACGTAGGGTATTACCTCCATAGAGAGGGCCCGAACCTAGGTAAACACCGTGCCCCTTGTCTCCTCTTACCATCGACCTTAGACGCACAGTTCGGGACCCCCTACCCGAGATCAGCCGGTTCTGACACCGACAGCGCCCCCACCCTCGTGGGCCCCTCGTAGCTCCACCGGCCTACTTCTTTCGCCTATATGTACTCTTATACCCTAAAAACGTCCAGGAGAGCCACGAAACCACTTTTCCACCGCCGCAACCTTCTGTACCCATGAGATACCATCTTGGGGCCTTTTCCGGCGATCTGTCGGAGGGGGATTCCATCACGGAGGGCTTCTACATCAACACCATGGCCTCTCTGATGATGTGTGAGTAGTTTACCACAAACCTTCGGGTCCATAGTTATTAGCTAGATGGCTTCTTCTCTCTCTTTGGTTCTCAATACATAGTTCTCCTCGATATTCTTGGAGATCTATTCTATGTAATACTTTTTGCGGTGTGTTTGCCGAGATCCGATGAATTGTAGGTTTATGATCAAGATTATCTATGAACAATATTTGATTCTTCTCTGAATCCTTATATGCATGATTTGATATCTTTGCAAGTGTCTTTGAATTATCGGTTTTGTTTGGCCTACTAGATTGATCTTTCTTGCAATGGGAGAAGTGCTTAGCTTTCGGTTCAATCTTGCGGTGTCCTTTCCCAGTGACAGCAGGGGCAGGAAGGCACGTATTGTATTGTTGCCATCGAGGATAAAAAGATGGGGTTTATATCATATTGCTTGAGTTTATCCCTCTACATCATGTCATCTTGCCTAATGCGTTACTCTATTCTTGTGAACTTAATACTCTAGATGCATGCTAGATAGCGGTCGATGTGTGGAGTAATAGTAGTAGATGCATAATCCTTTCGGTCTACTTGACACGGACGTGATGCCTATGTTCATGGTCATGCCTAGATATTCAACTATGCGCTTTTCTATCAATTGCTCGGCAGTAATTTGTTCACCCACCGTAATATATGCTATCTTGAGAGAAGCCACTAGTGAAACCTATGGCCCCCGGGTCTACTTTACATCATATAAGTTTCCGATCTACAATTTTAGTTTACTATTTATTTTGCAATCTTTATTTTCCAATCTATACAACAAAATACCAAAAATATTTATCTTATTATCTTGATCAGGTCTCACTTTTGCAAGTGGCCGTGAAGGGACGGACAACCCCTTTATCACGTTGGTTGGAAGGTTCTTATTTGTTTGTGTAGGTACTAGGTGACTTGCGTGTAGTCTCCTACTGGATTGATACCTTGGTTCTCAAAAACCGAGGGAAATACTTACGCTACTTTGTTGTATCACCCTTTCCTCTCAAGGGAAAACCAACGCATGCTCAAGAGGTAGCAATGGACGCCGTCAAGCTTGCAACGGAGGGACAGCTCGCTGGCAAAGAGCACCGCACGCTGGAGCGGTACTTTGATGATGTCTTAAAAGGATCCCGCATTGTAGAGGGCCAATGTTCGAAGGACATCATTTTTGAATGAATGTATTTATGTTGTCCAATCCTGTATCATGAAACAATGCTTACGTATGATATATTGCTTATTTTACTTTAAAACATCTCCTCCTGTGCGACTGTTTATGATATCTGAGAGTTGGCCAGTCATCGGCTTCAGCCCCCACATAGGTAGTACGGGGGTGTTCGGGATAACACTTAGACATGCTTGACCCAACGTATTGGTCCATGAAGGAGGTGTTAGTTCGACGAACCAGGCAACTGTACTTTGTGGATTTGTCGCCCTCACTTAGCCATAGGACTTTTATAATGGGAGTGTGGACTCAGCCCCCAGTATTGTTAGATTATACGAACTTGGGTGCTGTGAATGCCCAGCCGGGTGGAGACCAGCCTATCGCATAATGCGGAGAAATCGTGAGAGATTTATACTTACTCACCAAATAGCTGACCGGCTCTCGCCGTATCATGACAGTCAGTTTCCGTCTTTCTCTACTGAGGTGTTTGTCCGTATGAACCAGAAACACAATCTTAGTAGTTCTCCCTTTACTACCCTAGCCGATCAGATTGAACGTAAGGTGGCAAGCACAGGAGCCGGCCAACCCAACTATTGACCAAAGACATGATTCAGAGCCAATGCATATAATGCTATATTCCGGACGCCGAGTTGCACTGTGAAAGTAACCGGACTTTGTTTTAGTGTTTAAAACATGTACGTGGATTAATAGAGCTCCTGGCAATTTAGGTCATACCAAGGTGTACATTGCAATCAGACAAAAACAGGGAAACATATGTTGAGAGATAAGCCGACGCCACATAGGTTGGGGCCAAAAACTGTTCCCATGGTAGTCTGATTGGTACGTCAAAACATATTGATACAAATAGTGCAATAAGCAACAAGGATATTTTACATGCCGGACACAAGGGGAAGCTGTGCATGCGTCCTGAAGGCGGACGAGGTGATCTTTAAGGATCCTTTAGATGCTCTAGCACGTGTCTATGCTTCTTTTCTCCTTGGTATATTGTCCTTCAAGAGGATCACCGACCGGTGTTTTCATGATAGGCCACAGAAAGAGGCCTTGGTATCGTTGAAAGGATGGTGTGGGTTGTAAGGAACCTGGAAAAGTAAAAAGAAAAAAATAGGAATGTGAGTGTCATGATATGGTCTAGTCGTATTGTAGACATTGTCCTTATTATGCCTCCATCCTTTCCCATGGTATTTTTAGTGCGTAATTATGTACGCATGGTACATATGCCACAATTCGGTAGGGGATGAGATGGAGGCCGAATTGCTCATCGAGCTCCCGATGAGATGGACTGTCGTACAGTCGGGTAGTCCGGACTCGCTTGACAGTGTCCGAGGACTTGGCCGCCGACGTAATAGTTGGCTTGATGAGGCCACCCTATACTTCTGCTGCCTGGGCCGCGGTGTGCTCCTTAGTGCGGAGGGAGCGTTCCATGTTTCCATTCATTGTTATAACTCTGCGTGGTCCGGGCATCTTGAGTTTGAGATAGGCGTAGTGCAGGACCGCATTGAAGCAAGCGAACGCGGTTCGTCCGAGCAGTGCATGGTAGCCGCTGCGGAAGGGGACGATATCGAAGATCAAGTCTTCGCTGCGGAAGTTGTCCGGCGAACCAAAGACCACTTCCAATGTGATTGAGCCAATGCAGCGGGCCTCTACACTGGGTGTCACTCCTTTAAAGGTCGTTTTAGTGGGCTTGATTCTTGATAGATCAATACCCATCTTGCAGACCCTGTCCTGATAGAGCAGGTTAAGGCTACTGCCGCCATCCATGAGGACACGCGTAAGGTGGAATCCATCGATGATTGGGTCGAGGACTAATGCGGCCAATCCTCTGTGACGGATA
Organism: Triticum monococcum; assembly: GCA_034509565.1. Classification (NCBI taxonomy): domain Eukaryota; kingdom Viridiplantae; phylum Streptophyta; class Magnoliopsida; order Poales; family Poaceae; genus Triticum; species Triticum monococcum. Next base: position 675,869,242 of record CM067842.1, on the reverse strand, counting down.
CTGGTCGGATGGTCCCTGCGATCGAAGGTGATCGGACAGGCCGACCATGGGTTAAATTTTGGGGCAACTGGCTCTATCGCATAGACGTCCCTTAGCGCATGCTTGCGCTCCCTCTTGGGGATATGGGTGGCGTATATCAGGTTCAATGTTTTGACTTTGGGGGGAAAGTTCTTCTGTCCCCCTGTTTTTGGTGCGCGAGGTTCCTCGTCGTCATCCTCACTGGGCGACCCTTTCTTCTTATGTTCGGCATTTAACTTGCTTGCCTGTTTGAAGATCCAACAGCTTCTGTTGGTCTAGTTTGCAGGCTTATCAGGAGTGCCATGGATCTGGCAGGGTCGATTGTCGGATTTTGGGTTCCGGCAAAACCCTTGAGGTTCGAACACTGGGGTGCGCATGAACATTTCTCCTCCCTCTAGATCACGCCCTCACCGCGATCTCAAGGCTCAGCACGTCGAACTCGTAGAACAAAGGGACACAAGATTTATACTGGTTCGGCCCACCGACGTGGTGTAATACCCTACTCTAGTGTGGTGTGGTGGATTGCCTCTTGGGTTGAGGATAAACAGTTACAAGGGAAGAACAGCCTCCTGAGGAGAGGTGCTCTTTTGCTTGGCAAGTTTGTGTGGTGGTCTCGGTGGAATGGATCCTGTCTAAGATGAGACGATGCCTCCCTATGGTGGTGGCTAGTCCTATATATAGAGGCCCGGGTCCTCTTCCCAAATATTAGGCGGGAAGGGTTCCCACAATGACCAATTTGAAGGGGGACAGCTAGTACAAGCTATCCTGACAAAAGATGGTCTTCGCCTGCCAAAGGCTCTGGTGATGACGTCGTCCTGGGCTCCACGGTGACCTCCGTCCTGCCGTCCTGCTGGTCTTGGTCTCATTGCACCAATATGAAACCTTTGCTTGGCGCCTCGGGACACCGCGCCTGCGCTTGCCTCTTTAGCACCAAAGAGGAAATGAGGATACAGCGCACGCTGGCGCCCGCCTGGGCTTGGTCGTCCTGGCTTGCGTCGCAGGAACCTCGCGAGGTGCCCCTTGCCTTGATATCTCCGCCCCTCGTGAGCCAGCCTGGTGAGGCCGCCCCAAGGAGGTCTTGCATCATCCGCCACGCGAGGCTTGGCCCCTCGCGAGGGTCTTGAGTGTTTGTTGCTGAAGATGGGCTGTATGGGGCCGCTGACGGAGCCACGCTGTGGGTCGCAGGCACGCAAGTCTGGGGACCCTGTTCCCAGGACGCCGATAGTAGCCCCCGGGCCTAAGGCGCGCTCGGACTTGGCTTCGAGGCGAAGCCAAGGGGCAAGTGCGGAGCGCCGCGGGCCCCAACAGCCCGCGGCCTCGGTTGGCACATGGCGACTAATTGGACATGGGCGTCTCCGCTTCCCCACGCAACCTCGGCAACTGCCTGACTTGATGAGTCCCTGCTGCATGCAGAAAAATGTCATTATTACCTTAGATTGTGGAGGCCGGCGGTTGGTCTCCTCTTGGCTATAAATGGGAAGGGGGGAGTGGAGGCCCCGCCACACATCTCTTCCTTCACTCCTCCTGCTTCTTCTTCTTCCTTGCTCCATCACTAGAAGCGACAATCATGGCGCCGGTGAAGAGGTTCTCAGCCGCAGAAAAGGGGAAGGCCCGCCAGGAGGGGCCCGGCTCACCGCCACCCAAGAGGGGGTGTGGTCGCCCGCGTAAGCATACCGTGACCCCCACTGTGGCCCCTCGCAGCCAAGCCGGCGCCTCCTCGCGCGGTGGGAGTCGCCTAGATCGTGGCAATCCCATCGATGAAGTGAGGCAGGCCGAGGCCGCGCTTCCACTCGGCAGAGGTGATACCGGAGTTCATCATGTGGTCGGAGAACCCGGCCGGCACCTGGCTTCAGCTCCCGCGCTTCTTCGCCGATGAACTGCCGGCCACGGGTCCTGGCTGTCTCTGGCTGCAGGCGGACGGCTGCTGCAGCGAGGCTTCGTGGGTCGCGGTTGAAGCATCCGGCATAGGCAACGCAGCCCTGGCCTGCGGCTGGTAGACGTTTACCCGTGCGCGTGGCCTGGGCGGGTGGTGTACCCTCCACTTCAAGTACGACGGTGACGCGGCCCTCTACATGCGGGTATTTGGGGAAGATGGTCGCCGCGTTGGGTGCTGCCCCGAGGATAACAACGACGACGAGGTGCTCGGCCTTGGTGACGGTCGTGACGAGGATGACGGTGGCCTCGTCCTCGGCGCTGGTCGCGACTCGTCCAGCTACGGCGGCTCTGTAGGTGTCAAAACCGGCGGCTCTTGGGTAGGGGGTCCCGAACCGTGCGTCAAAGGTTGATGGTAACAGGAGACAGGGGACACAATGTTTACCCGGGTTTGGGCCCTCTCTATGGAGGTAATACCCTACTTCCTTCTTGATTGATCTTGATGAATATGAGTATTACTAGAGTTGATCTACCATGAGATCGTAATGGCTAAAAACCCTAGAAGTCTAGCCTATGCGATTATGATTGTCCCTACGGACTAAACCCTCCGGTTTATATAGACACCGGAGGGGACTAGGGTTATACAAAGTCGGTTACATAGAAAGGAATCTTCATATCCGAACGCCAAGCTTGCCATCCACGCTAAGGAGAGTCCCATCCGGACATGAGTGAGAGTCTTCGGTCTTGTATCTTCATAGCGCATCAGTCCGGCCCATGTCCAACAGGTTGGACGCCTGAGGACCCCTTAGTCCAGGACTCCCTCACTAGGCCCTGAACCAGGCTTCAATGACGAGGTGTCCGACGCGCAGATTTTCTTCGGCATTGCAAGGCGGGTTCCTCTTCCAAATAGTCCAACACAGTCTTCGAACACAACAAACACGTCTGGATCTGCAAGACAGGTACCACACATCATCGTAGAGAGTATAATATTTCATGAGTCCAATCTGCTGACAACTTTTTGTAACCTGACATCACATCCCTGTCTGGTTATCATTTCGAACCGTTTTTTCTTTTAACATGTCACTTCATGTTTCGAGATGCAGTTTTATTGGCACGTCTTGTCGAAGCAGAGATCGTGTCCCCTTATTACGGGATTCTCATTAATACGAGCGTGGATACCCCAACACTTCTGTCGGGGTAAATAGCCATGGGTAGCCCAGCCGGCTTCCCCTGGCCCCTCAGAAAAAATTATGAGCCCATCCGGCTCATAAGAAGACTCAAGACTTAGGCCGCCTCCCCCCTAGCCGGCTACCTTCTTGGCCGGCTTCGGGGGCGGCCCGCCCTTTCACCCTCATGAAGAAAGCTGTGGAGGGCCAACTACGGCAGGGCCGGCTACGGCGAGGCCGGCTACGACAAGGCCGGCTACTGCCAGGCCGGCTCCCATAAAGCAGTCAACGTCGTACCCGCAATGTACGCGTCCACTCTGCGATGATGAAGCGGGGCGTGGCTACAGTAGAGCCTGCCACCCCCAAAACCCGGAGCACGCCTGGTACAGCGCATCGTGCGGGCAGCTGGAGCCCGCCCGATGCGGGACTGTGGCCACGGCGGCTCTGATGCCGTCCACTACGGGCCACCAGCGTGGCCCCCGAGGCGGTGGGCCCCTTCGGGAAGAGAGATGCCGAAGGCGGCCACATCTCCTCTCAAGCCGGCAAGACAGAGGGCCGGCTTCACGTAGCCGGCCTGCCGCCCTCCTCGAAGGAGACGCCCATTAAGGAGACAAGATGCGGCGGGGCTACAGTAATCGCCCGCCAAGGCGGCGTTACTGTAGCCACGCTTACCCCGACCAAGCCTGCGTCAACAGTACAGAGCAACAGTAACCAGCCGCCGACCAGGCCCTGGCCAGTGGGGCCGGCCTGTCGACCCAGGAGCCGGCAGCCGGCGGGACCCACCAGCCGGCGCGCCCCAGAAGCCGGCGGAGAAGCCGGCGAGCATAGTCACAGACAGCTGGGCCCAGCGCCCAGTCGTATTACCATTGTACCCCCGGGGGGTAGGCCTATATAAACCCCCCGGTGCACCCATGCAAAGGGTTGGACTCTCTTTCTAGACCTAGACACCATACAAGGAGAAGGAGCAGGCTGAGCCGAGCCCTTCTTCCTCCTTCCACCCAAAACAGCTCGAGGAGCATTGTAGCTACTTGTTCCCTTAGTAACCATGCGGAGACCCCGCAGAGCAGCAGTAGGGGTATTATCTCCCCGGAGAGCCCTGAAGCTGGGTAAGATTCGCCGGCGTGCATGTCTTCGCCTCATCCCGTTTCTAGGCACCGGCGATGTTCTATTGGCCCCCGCAATGATAAGCCACCCGTTGGCATATGTCGCTCCTACCACCCGACATTTGGCGCCCACCATGGGGCCAGGTGCACCGTCGTCTGGAGACCTGTTCTGGACGGGAACCCTTTTCCTTCCTCGCGAGCGTTGCCAGCCCGGCTTGCCCGATGGCGCTTGCCGCGACGCGCTGCATGGCGTTACCAACTTCTGGGCGGCTAGCGGCCTCGCCGTCCTCTTTGACAAGGCCCGCATCTCCGACGAGCTTGCCTCCGATGCGGGCACAGATCACCTCGCCAACCTCCTCGGCCAGCTCCACCGACCCGATGCCTGTCGACTCCGACGCGGCATCCTACGATACCTTCCCCACCAACGTCACGGTCTACAACGACCCGCTCCCTCCGGCTGGCGATCGCGATTCTGACGCCCCCGAGGTGATGGTTATCGGCCTCGACGGCCCGACTGACGAGGGCACCCACGACGCTCCACGCGCGGCTGCCCAAGATTTGTCCGCCCCCCTTCCGGCTGACGCCAGCGACGAAGTTCTGGAGGCACGCCGCCTCGCCCTCCTCGCGGAGAGCCGGCGGCTAATCTCCGTAAGACGCCTCACCGAGGCCTACCAGCGCGAAGCTGACCGTGCCGCCTTTGGCACGCCGGCTCCAGCTGGCCCAAGCCGGGCTGGCGTTGTCAGGCAACGCGGCGCCGTCATCGCCGACACACTTGGAGTAGATCGCCCGGTCTACGCCACCCCGCTCGAGAACCTGCGCGCCGCCCAGGTGGCCGTAGACGAGCTGGATGGCTTGGAAGCCGAAGACCTCGCCCACATGACGCGGCGCATCTAGCAACTAATCGATGCGGCCGCACGACGGCACGAAGCCAACGCCTGCGTGGGGAGCCCTCCCCCGCACCGCGAACACGGCGCGACTTCCCGGTCGCCGACTACGAGCAATACCCGCGCGCGGCGCGAGAAAGAGCTGGCTTCCAGCCGAAGCCGGACCCAAGTCTCCATCGAGCGAGACGCGGACGGCCGCCCCCGTGCCATGGAATGGCGGGGCACCCCGCCTCCGCCTCGAGCTCGCGGAGAAAGATATCCTACCCCGCCTCCAGTGGCTCACCCGACTCTCAGCGGCCGGCTTGGTCGCCGCGAGGGAGTCGGCGAAAACGACGCCCGCCACCGGATCGACCGCCTGGCCCGATCCCTGGCGCTAGAAGAAGAAGACGATGTCGGCCCGCCTTGCTTTGGCCCCCGCATCCGCGACGAGCCCTTCCCCAAAGGGTTCTCGCTCCCAAGAGACACACCCAAGTACAACGGCTCGGTGAAGCCAGAGGATTGGCTGACCGACTACTCCACAGCCGTCAGCATCGCCAATGGCAACCGGCGCGTTGCCGTAAAGTACGTGGCCCTCATGCTGCAAGGCACGGCACGGACTTGGCTTAACAGCCTCAAGCCCCCCCAGCATCAACAGCTGGGTGGATTTCACTGAAGCCTTCGCTCGCAACTTCACCAGCACCTACAAGCGGGCTCCCAAGCCCAGACAGCTCTCCCTGTGTGTACAGGGCCCAGCCGAGTCCACTCGCGACTACCTGACGCGTTGGGCCGAGCTCCACAACTCCTACGAAGGGGTGCACGAGGTGCAAGCCATCGAATACTTCACTGCCGGGTGCCGAGAGGGCACCCTCCTCAAGCACAAGCTTCTCTGTGATGAGCCGTCTACCCTCGACGAGCTCCTGAACATCGCCGACAAGTACGCCACCGCCGACTCCTCAATGAAGACCGAGCTCTGGGTGGACGCATCCGGAAAAGTGCTCAATCCGGCGCCCCAAGCGCCGGCTGGAGACGGCGGCCGACGCCAACACCAGAACGATCAAAAGCGCAAGGGCCCTGCGCCGCCTCCCGCTAGCCGGCAAGTGGCCACGGTCGAAGACACGCTGCCTGAAGGGCAGCCCGCACCCAAGAAGCCCAAGGGCGGCCGGGCGGCTTGGCAGCCGGACTTCTCCTACGAGAAAACCCTTGATGCCCTGTGCAAGTTCTACAGCGGCGCGAAGCCGTCCAACCACACGACCCGCAAATGCAACTGGCTCGCCCGAATCTCCAAGGGCGAAGGGCTCACGCCGACTCCGCCTGCCGGCCCGCCGCCGCCGGCTCCGCCGCCCAAGGCCGCCCGGCCCACGGTCGACGCCGTGCAGGACGAGTTCCCCGATGAGCAAGCATCTTATGTCGTCTTCACGAGCCAGCCCGAAGACCAGCACAGCAAGCACCGAGAGCAACAAGAAGTCAATATGCCCGCCGCCAGCCCAGCCAGCCACATGCACTGGTCAGAGAAACCCATCAGTTGGAGCCGGGCCGACCACCTAGAGGTGATGCCGTCCCCCGGCTCCTACGCATTGGTCCTGGAGGCCACCCTTGCAACGGATACGCGCGCCGCACGCTTCTCCCGCGTGCTGATCGACGGCGGGAGTAGCATCAACTTCCTGTACTGCGACACCATGGAGAAGCTGGGTGTCAAGGCAAAGCAGCTTGCGCCGACTCGAACGGTGTTCCACGGCATTGTACCCGGTTTGTCCTGTGCCCCCATCGGCAAGATCAAGATCGATGTACTCTTTGGGGGCAAGGATCATTTCCGCCGGGAAGCAATCTGGTTCGAGGTGGTGGACCTGGAGAGCCCTTACCATGCCTTGCTTGGCCGACCCGCCTTGGCCAAGTTTATGGCGGTCCCCCACTATGCTTACCTCAAGATGAAGATACCGAGCTCCAAGGGTGTCATCACCATCGCCGGCGACTACAAGAAGTCCGCCGACTGCGCCGCGGCCAGCAGTCGGCTGGCCGAAACCCTCGTGATCGCTGCAGAGAAGAAGACGCTGGACAGGGTCGTGGCCCTGGCCAGCAAGCAGCTAAACCAACCCGTCGACTCCAAGGAGTATGATGCCCAAGGATCTTTCCAGCCGGCCAAGGAGACCAAGAAGATACAGCTCGACCCCGAGCACCCCGAGAGGTTTGCCGTCATTGGGACGAGCCTGGATAGCAAATAGGAAGGCGAGCTCGTCGATTTCCTCCATGAGAATCGGGATTTCTTTGCATGGTCCCCCAAGGACATGCCGAGTGTTCCGAAGGATTTCGCCGAACACAAATTGCACGTGCGGGAGGATGCTAAACCCATCAAGCAGCCCCTCCGCCGACTGTCAGAGGAGAAGAGAAGGATCGTAGGGGAGGAGATAGCCCGGCTTCTCGCAGCCGGCTTCATCATGGAAGTTTTCTTCCCCGAGTGGCTCGCGAACCCGGTTCTCGTGCTGAAAAAGAATAACAAGTGGCGCATGTGTATAGATTACACAAGCCTCAACAAAGCCTGCCCAAAAGATCCCTTCGCCCTGCCCAGGATTGATCAAGTGATAGACTCCACAGCCGGATGCGAGCTGTTGAGCTTTTTGGATGCCTACTCGGGATACCACTAGATAAAGCTGAACCCGGATGACCAACTGAAGACCGCCTTCGTCACACCGTTTGGAGCCTTCTGCTACCTGACTATGACGTTCGGCTTGAGGAATGCCGGCGCCACTTTTCAGCGTTGATGCAGAAGTGCCTCCTCACGCAGCTCGGCAAGAACGCCAACGTTTACGTGGATGATGTTGTGGTGAAGATGGAGAAGCGTGGCACTCTGCTGGAAGACTTGAAGGAGACATTCGAGAACCTGCGCCGGTTCCGGATCAAGCTCAACCCGGAGAAATGCGTGTTCGGAGTGCCAGCTGGCCAGCTCCTAGGCTTTCTGGTCTCCGAACGCGGCATAGAGTGCAACCCTGTGAAGATCAAGGCCATCGAGAGGATGGCGGTCCCAACCAAGCTCAGAGAGATTCAGAAGTTCACCGGGTGCCTGGCCTCTCTGAAGACAAAGCTCTCCCCCTCTACCGCCTCATGAAGAAGAGCACTCACTTTGAGTGGAATGACCAGGCCGACCAAGCTTTCCACGAGCTGAAGAAAATGCTGTCCACGCCGCCTGTCTTGGCGGCACCGACTGAGAAGGAGCCCATGCTCCTATATATTGCCGCCACTAGCCGGGTGGTCAGCACCGTCATTGTGGTCGAACACCCCGAAGAAGGCCGAGCCTAGCCGGTCCAGAGGCCGGTTTATTACCTAAGCGAGGTGCTATCCGCCTCGAAGCAAAATTACCCGCACTATCAGAAGATGTGCTATGGCGTGTACTTCGCCGCCAAGAAGCTGAAGCCGTACTTTCAAGAGCATCCCATCACGGTCGTATGCACTGCCCCGCTCGCCGAGATCATAGGCAGCCGGGATGCATCCGGCCGGGTGGCTAAATGGGCCATCGAGCTGGCCCCCTACATGATCTTCTACCAACCCCGCACGGCCATCAAGACGCAAGCGCTGGCCGACTTCCTCGTCGACTGGGCCGAGACCCAGTACTTACCACCAGCGCCTGACTCCACCCATTGGCGCATGCACTTTGACGGATCAAAGATGCACACCGGCTTGGGAGCCGGCGTCGTCCTTACCTCTCCAAAGGGCGACAAGCTCAGATACACGCTGCAGATCCACTTCGCCGCCAAGGGTCGAACCGGCCGCTCATCTGGCACATCATGTGCGGCCGGGTTTGGAGGGGCAGAATCCGGCGCTCGACGAAGGCGGCTACCAGGTCAGATGCGCGCAGGCCTTCCGACTGGATCATCACCCGAAGCCGGGCGATGGAGGCATTCCCAGCCGGAGACAAAGACTTCGACCTGTAGCCCCAAGACGGCCACCTCCCAGCCGGCGGGCCGGCTATGTAAGCCGGCAGATTGACGTAGTCGCCGTGCGGGGCGATGTTCTTGATGTAGAAGTAGGACTTCTGCCAGAGCTTGACAGACTGGATCAGAGGAATGTGGGGGAAGGGGTTGTCGTCGCTTGCCCTCTTCATCGCGATGAAGGCGCCGCAGGGAGCCGGCACACCGGCGGAGACGGTGCCGAGCTTGTTCTGGAACAGCTCCGCCCAGAGGTCCAGCGTCGGCAGCACCCCCAGGAAACCTTCGCAAAGGGAGACGAAGGCCGAGAGCTGCATCACCGCGTTGGGCATGACGTGGTGCGGCTGGAGGTTGTAGAACTCGAGGAAAGACCGCATGAAGCTGCTCGCCGGGAAGCCGAAGCCACGCAGGAAGTGCATGCGGAAGACGACGTGCTCGCCTTCCTCCGGCGCCGGCGAGACCTTCGTTGTGGGCGCCAGACGCACCTGCACAAGGTTGGCGGCGGGCAGGCGCCGGGTCTGGCGGAGGAATTCAATGTGGTCCTCGTGGACATTGGACCCGTCCCACGATGTCGACAGCGCCAGAGACATGGCGGCGTGGGTGGGCTGCGGAGCGAGACTGCGTCGGGCGCCAGGAAGAAGAAGAAGAAGAAGAAGAGGAGCAGGAGGGACGGGGAGCGGGGGAGCGAACGGGCCTTTGCCTCTCCCCCTCCCCCCTACTTGTAGGCGCGTGCGCCAGAGCCGAGGAGGCGCGGCGTGGGGGATCGTGGGGATTGATCGTGCCCATCTCCCCCACGCCCGCGTTAATTGCGCGCCTTGATGACGTGAAGAAACGGCCGCGGGGAGGCGAGCAGTCCCCTCGGGCCACAGAAGATCTGCGCCCGGGCCGAGGCCAGGGAGTGGCGGGCCCGGGCCTGCGGCGGCGTCCCGTCGCGCACGTGCGACGGTAGGACTTCTCCGCCACGTGGCTCGTCGTGGGGCCCGCGGCCAGCCCGCGGGTCAACCATGGTCACCCTGACAAACAAAAAGTGCTTCGGAGTCGGCTGCAACGATGAGGTCGGCCCCTCAGGGTATGAAGCCAGCCAAGCTTCCCGTCCTTCCGTCCGCCGTGAAGCTCGCCCGGCTTCGGGGACTACTGTCGGGGTAAATAGCCATGGGTAGCCCAGCCGGCTTCCCCTGGCCCCTCAGAAAAAATTAAGAGCCCATCCGGCTCATAAGAAGACTCAAGACTTAGGCCGCCTCCCCCCTAGCCGGCTACCTTCCTGGCCGGCTTCGGGGGCGGCCCGCCCTTTCACCCTCATGAAGAAAGCTGTGGAGGGCCGGCTACGGCGAGGCCGGCTACGACAAGGCCGGCTACTGCCAGGCCGGCTCCCATAAAGCAGTCAACGCCGTACCCACAATGTACGCGTCCACTCTGCGATGATGAAGCGGGGCGTGGCTACAGTAGAGCCTGCCACCCCCAAAACCCAGAGCACGCCTGGTACAGCGCATCGTGCGGGCAGCTGCGGCCCGCCCGGCGCGGCACTGTTGCCACGGAGGCTCTGACGCCGTCCACTACGGGCCGCCAGCATGGCCCCCGAGGCGGTGGGCCCCTTCGGGTAGAGAGATGCTGAAGGCGGCCGCACCTCCTCTCAAGCCAGCAAGACAGAGGGTCGGCTTCACGTAGCCGGCCTACCGCCCTCCTTGAAGGAGACGCCCATTAAGGAGACAAGATGCGGCGGGGCTACAGTAATCGCCTGGCAAGGCGGCGTTACTGTAGCCACGCTTACCCCGACCAAGCCTGCGTCAACAGTACGGAGCAACAGTAACCAGCCGCCGACCAGGCCCTGGCCAGTGGGGCCGGCCTGTCCACCCAGGAGCCGGCAGCCGGCGGGACCCACCAGCCGGCGGGCCCCAGAAGCCAGCGGAGAAGCCGGCGAGCATAGTCACAGACAGCTGGGCCCAGCGCCCAATCGTATTACCATTGTACCCCCGGGGGGTAGGCCTATATAAACCCCCCGGTGCACCCATGCAAAGGGTTGGACTCTCTTTCTAGACCTAGACACCATACAAGGAGAAGGAGCAGGCTGAGCCGAGCCCTTCTTCCTCCTTCCACCCAAAACAGCTCGAGGAGCAATGTAGCTACTTGTTCCCTTAGTAACCATGCGGAGACCCCGCAGAGCAGCTGTAGGGGTATTATCTCCCTGGAGAGCCCTGAAGCTGGGTAAGATTCGCCGGCGTGCATGTCTTCACCTCATCCCGTTTCCAGGCACCGGCGATGTTCTATTGGCCCCCCAATGATAAGCCACCCGTTGGCATATGTCGCTCCTACCACCCGACAAATTCTGTTGGTATGATTCCTTAGGAATAGGCAGGTTTTAAGGCCTAGGAGGAGACGTTTGATATTCGTCGTCTTTATAAAGCGATTACGACCCGACTTTCTTTTTTACGCCTGCCCTTTCCTGAACCTCTTCGACCTCGAATTCCAGCTCCCAAGGTTCAACTTAACTGCTTCGAGCTACCCAGTCATGTCCTGGCCTAATTCTCAAGGCCGGTGGGTGGCTTCCTCTGTCACAGCGAAGGATATTGCGAAGCTTCGAGCGGCATGGTACCTGGCCGCGGAAATTCCCCACAGGCTTCCTGCTCACGGGCAGGTTATTCCTACTCCCAGATCTGTTGAGAGGGTCGTATTCATCTCCCACTTCCTCCGATGGCTAGAGTTCTCTCTTCAACCCTTTGTTCGAGGGCTCATGTTCTATTACGGGCTAGATTTTCACGACCTAGCCCCGGACTCTTTTCTTTTCATCTCGGCGTTCATCGTCATGTGCGAGGCTTTTCTCCGTATTCCCCCACACTTCGGCTTATGGCTTTAAGACCTTTATTGTGAAGCCGAAGGTGATCGAAGGGGAACAAGCGCAGTGTGGTGGCGCCATGGTGAGCAAGCTCACCAATGCTTTTTGGTTAAAAGGATCCTTCACAGAATCTTCCAACTTATGACGGCGTGACTGGTTTTACATCATTGAACCCCGTGGTACCAAGTGGGCAGCTATACCTACATTGCGATCCGGCCCTACAATTCAACTCGCATCATTGATCAACAAGGGGCTGGACTGGGGATCAATCGACGGAGTGCAGACTCTACATAGCCGCATCCGGAGCCTCCTTGAGAAGGACACTGATATCATCGACGTGATTCAAGTAATGTTAGTCCATCGAGTCCTCCCGTGCCAGCGACGGCCCCTCCGCATGTGGGAGTTCAATCCGGAAGGACCAACAGCCCTTCAACACTTCTTCGGCCTGGCACATAAAGGAATGTGGATGCTATTTTTCGGGACATGAAAACAGTGGTTGAACACTACCGAGGACATCGGCCTTGACTGCAACCATCCGGATACCTCGGTAAGCACTCAACTTCTGAACACAGCTTAATTAAATATCCTGTGATAAGGCACTAAGAAAACCATCTTTTTCCAGGGTTGGACGAAGAAGGCGGAGCGAATTAGGTGTTTGTCCCCCCCTTCCCAAAGACTTAGCTAGTCTTGTGCTGACAAGGATGCTGGTCCCGGCACCATTCCAGGTGCTAGTGAAAAAGGACGACGAGGAGAGTAGAAAGGCAAAAGGCGGCCTCCATTATGAAGGCACATTCAAATACTGTGTATGGGGGGGGATTAAGATTCCTTCTTCCAAAGATAAAAGAGAAAGAGAAGCAGACATCCTTTCTCCCCATGGTAAGAAAAGGGCCGCCTCCGAAGGTTGGGAGGTAAAGGCTCCTAAGCGAGGTAAGACACTCCGATCAGGCGGTACAGGCTCAGAAGACGATGTTGTCGCGTAGTTCCTCCATAAGGACGGGCCTTTGTCTGAATCATAAGTGAACAAGGGTGTTTTAAACATATTCGGTTCCTTTTCCCATTACAAGGGTAACATCTAGAATACATGTTTTTGCAGTCCGGCGGGCAGTCTTCCTCAACAATCCTCTTCGGGGGATCTTCTTCTGGAAATGATGGAAAGTGAAATGCCTCCACAGGATTCCTCACCCAATAGGGCGGACGACTTCAAGGTTTCGTCCCGGAGGATCTCTCCTGATAAACAACTGGTGCAGGGGATAGTGAAGACAACGCCCCAAGGTGAAACTTCGGTCACACAGGGTCCGGGAAGTACGGTCCCTATGGGGGCCAACAATAAAGGCGTCGGACTATCCGGTTTATAGCCGGAGACGACTCTAGGGTCAGACAAACATATCCCTTCAAAGGAAGTCCGTACTCCCACAGCTGCTTCCCGGGATCCGGAGGCGCCGGATACTCTGATGGACATGTTGCGATATTCATCCGTCTCAGAGGAACATCGTACCTTAATGGGTACAATGGTTGAGAGGACTATGTCCGTGAAAAGCGGATTGAATGAAGCTTTCACGGGTCTGCTAAGAGGCTTCGAAGTACGTAATGTAATGTTTTTTATTGTGCCCTATACGCAAAATGCACCTGTGTATGGATAGTAGCCCCTGAGACTCTGGTTGGCATCCAGATGAAGGCAATCAAAGGATCGAAAAAGACATGCCCAAGAAATAATCAAATTAATTGGAACATAGGCTGTTACATCCACGGCGACTGCCCGTGCTGTAGAGGTTGCAGATCTGGAGCAGAAGCTTAATGTGGTGGATGACGACATCGTGCTTATTAATATGCTGCCCGACGAGGCGCAAGGTATGTTTTAAGGCGGTCAGTGTACGTATGTATAATAATATGAGCATGAAGCTAATTATTATATACTGAGAAGTGTATAACTTCAGATAGTGCTGCCGCGGTGGAGGCCCTTCGGGCTGAACTTGTCCGAGCCAAGGAGCAAGCCCGGATGAGTAATGTGGCTGCCAAAAAGGCAGCTGATGAGTTAAAAGCCGAATAGGATGCTCGGTGCCAGTGTGAGGAGAGAATGTCTATCATGGCGCGTGAGCTAAAGGAAGCCACTGTCCGGTGCGAATTCCTTGAGAAGGATAACAAAGCCAAAATGGCAGATCTCGATAATGCCGTACAAGAGGCGAGGGAAGCATGATCCGAGTCTAGGGCAGCTTGGGAGGAGATCCGGCAAGCTGGAGATAGCGGCTGGTAAGCCTTTCTTATTACAGACTAAATTCGGCGATCCTAAGTATGCCCCGCTTAATTGAATGTGGAGTTCTCCAGACGCATTCTTGGACTTGCTGAAGAGCGCCTCCGATGCAGCACAATTTTACCAAGCGCAAGAAGGGTATGCAACAGAGAGGCTTTTCTGGATGCAATTCAGCACGCCAAAGCGCCCGTTGTTGCTGAATGAACATATGTCCTAGTGGGCCGAACTCCACAAGATATCCGGTTCTGCCATGAAGGACGTCGTGGTCCGGCTGTGGCCGACTGAGCCAGTTTCAAGTAGTTATTTCGGTTTGGTGTAGCGACTTATGGATGTGGTGCCGCGTTTCAACGCCGTGAAGCGATCAACGTGCATTGAAGGTGCACGGATGGCCTTTGCCCATGTCAAAACGTATTGGGCGAAGATGAATGTCGCCGATGTTGCAGCGAAGAGTTCGTCCAGGGGCAAGGACAAACACCCGCCGGAGCATTATTTTGAAGACGTCCTAGAGGGTGCCCGCTTGATAGAGGTTCAGTTCTCGGAGGATATGTTCTTCGAGTTAATGTACCAAATTTGTAAAAACAATATTATGATATTTTAAGGCTATGCTTAGAAGTTTTGGCCACTCTTGTGCGGCCATTTTTGTATAATCTGAAAGTTTCCCAATCGTTGGCTTTAGCCCCCTCGCATAAAATACGGGGGTGTTCGAAAAAGCACTTGATCATTCTTGACCCAATGTCTTGGTCTGTGAACGAGGTGTCAATGCGGCGAACTAGGCAATCGGACTATAGGGCTTTAACACTTTCACTTAGCCATAGGAGTTTGACGATGGGTCTACGATATAGCCCCTGGTATGTACACGGCTATCCGAATACGTTGCGTTACATAGGTGACCGGAAGAACGGTCCTTTGTGTAGTACGAAAGGAATCACAAAAGATTCTGATAAGTCATCGAGTGGTTAATCAGCTCTCGCCGCATCATGACAGTCAATTTTCGACTTTCTCTACTGAGGTGCTCATCTGGGTAAATCAGGACACAATCACAGTAGTTCTCCCTTTACTACCCTAGCCGATAGAGCGGAACGTAAGGTAGTATGCATAGGAGCCGGGCAACCCAACTATTGACCAAAGACATGATTCGGAGCTGATGCATATAAGGCCGAACTCGTGACACCGAAGTGTGCTATAAAGCTGTTCGGACATGCCGGCAATTTATTTGTTCCCGTATTGAGCACCTGGCGATTTGTGCCGAGGTGCATGTGTGAAACAACCAAAGAAGAAAAATTTAGTTCTTTTAGAAAAAAGTGAATACTCAATACGGATTATGTTCATGGAACCTGATTGATACGTCAATTGCCATTTTACAGATAATAATGCCATAACCCAGGCTATTTGACATGCCGGTGGTCGACGGCTGAGGGAGAAGGCACTTTACAGGCTCTACATAGAGAGTGCGGTCTACTGAGAGTTACTCGGACCTCCTGTCACACGTCTGTGCCGCCTTGCCTCGGTGAAAGGACTCCTCAATAGGAATAGTCTTTGGGTAGGTGAATGAAGCCGAACTCCGACAGAGTCCATGAGACGACCGGTCTTTGAACCACATGTGATGAAAGATAATAAAAAAAGTTAGACAAGAAAAGAAGAGAAGGCTATGAGAGAGCTTGTAGGCCTGTCTGTATTGTGCCTTTGTCGATGACCAGGGTATCTAAGTACCCAATTATGTACGCGCGGTACAAACTTCACGGGTATATCAGGCGAACGGTGGAGGCTGAACTGCTAATCCACCTCTGAGATTGATCGGTCCTCGTTAATAGAGGCAGGCGGTTGAAATGGCTGATCAGTAATGCGGCTTGATGAGTCCTCTTGGTACTTCGACTGTGGCCGCCGAACCTTTGGGATGGATATGGTGAAATTTGGGGGGGGCGGCTCTATGGTGTATGTGTCCCGTAGTGCACGCCTGTGCTCCCCTGCAGGGGTGTGCATCACGTATACCATATTTATGATTTTTACTTTGGTGGGAAATTGCTTCTGACCCCCGGTATTCGGCTGGTGAGTCTCTTCGTCATCACTGTCGCTGGGCGGCCCCTTCCCTTGGTGTTTGGAATTAAGCTTGCGGGCTTGTTTGAAGACCCAACAGCTTTTGTTGGTGTGAGTAGCTGGTTTATCGGGGGTGCCGGGAATCTAGCAGGCCGGTCCAATATTTTGTCTAGATTGGATGGTCCGTCTCTATTTGCCTTGAATGGCTTTTTCTGTTGACCGGTTTGTAGCCCCTAGATCCGGCGTTGATTGTCGTGTCTTGTGCTCTTTTGTTTTCATTGCAACGTTTGTGTTTATTGCGTCGTGGCTTGCAGTTGCCGTCTTGGACTTCGCAATTGCCCGGATCGCTGCCATTGTTGGTTCTACGAGCCAGCCAGTTGTCTTCTCCCGCGCAAAAGTGGGTCATTAGAGCGGTAGGGGCTGCCGTGGATTTTGGTTTTTCTTGACCGAGGTGGTGGGCAAGCCACTCATCCCGGACGCTATGTTTAAAGGCCGCGAGGGCTTCGGCGTCTGGACACTCGACAATTTGGTTCTTTTTAATTAGGAACCTGGTCCAGAGCTTCCTGGCTGACTCTCCGGGCTGCTGGATGATGTGACTTAACTCATCGGCATCTGGTGGCCGGACATACGTACCTTGAAGTTATCGTGAAAGGCGTCTTCCAGGTCTTCCCATCTGCCAACGAAGTTCTCTAGAAGGCTGTTTCGCCAGTGTCGCGCTGGTCCCTTTAGTTTTAGTGGGAGGTATTTGATGGTGTCGAGGTCATAACCGCGGGCCATGTGGATATGGAGAAGAAAATATTCGATCCATGCCGCAGGATCTGTTGTTCTGTTGTATGATTCAATGTTCATGGGTTTAAACCCTTCTGGGAATTTGTGCTCCATCACTTCATCAGTGAAGCAAAGAGGGTGTATAGCGCCTCTATATCAGGCCAGGTCAAGACGTAGTTCGGATGGAGCCCGTCCGCGTTTTTCGGCTCGGACGTAATTGTGCTTGCCATGTTCGACTTGATGGCCATCGTCGCGCGTCGGGGCATGCCCCCGTGATCCGTATATCGATCTGGCCAGGCCTCCTTTATTCTTCAAGCCCTAACGAAGATCATACGCGTATTCCTGAGCAGTTTTGTCTCTGCCCTTACGGCAAGGTAGGACGGGTCGACGTTCAGCGTGAGTTGTCATTTTTGTCCCGGACGTGTGGTGGCTGATCAGTCGCATTATGCGCTGATGGTACGGGCTCAAGTGCCTCGTAATCAAATTGGTGTAGCAGTTTATGTTTTGGGTAACTCTTGGTTGGGCGCTCGAGGCCGTATTCTTCTGCTGCCAGGACATCAGTCCATCTATCGTTGCGCAGATCTCGATCAGCTTGAAGCTGTTGCTGCTTCTTTTTCAGGCTCCTTGCAATGGCTATTAGCTGTTGCTTAAAGCGCTCATGCTCGAGAGGTTCCTCAGGCATGATAAAGTCTTCGCCGCCGAGGCTCACCTCATCCTCGGAGGGAGGAAGATAAGTACTGTCCTCCGAGTCTTCGTTTGCAACCTGTTCGTCAGGGCTAACTCGCCCATCTTCCCATTCGGCCTGTTCGGAAGCTGGCTCAGTGGGGTCTTCATTGTCTCCGGCGTCGTCTAGAGTATTGTTTTCTCCTGTGCCGGTATTGTTGTCTTTTTCAAGGCGTGACTTAGAGCGGCGCCGCTGTCATCGGCGCTTTGGCTGTATCGCAGGGGGTTTATCTTCCATTGGGTCTTCTTTGTCATCGTCGTTAACTTCCTCGGGTTTGTCCACCATGTATACATCGTAGGAGGAAGTGGCCGTCCAGCGCCCGGTAAATGGCGGGTTTTGGGCCTGCTCCTCTTTGATATCGTCGTCCATACCATCGATGTTTCCGGAGTCATAGTCGAGCATGTCGGTTAGATCTTCGATGTTGGCTATTAAGTGGGAGGTGGGTGGGAAGCGAAATTCCCTGTCATCAGCCCCCAGTTCAAACCAGATATAATTCGGCTATGAGTCCCCTGCTAAAGAGAGGGTTTTTAGTGAGTTTAGCACATCGCCTAGAGGTGAGTGCAGGAAAATGTCCACGGAACTAAATTCGACGATCGGCGTCGGGTAAGGCTCGACAGACGCGGATGCACGTAGTTCGGAGCCAGTGACCAGAGATGAATCCGGGGGTCCGGCGACGCAGATCCCGCTCGAGGTGGGGTCTGTGTGCGGCTCCAACGCCGCTGAGTCCGCGGCTTCCGTGGCAAGGTCAAGCCTCCCGTCTTCGGATGGCACAAGCTGCTCCGGATCTAGGGCCAGAGCGCTTACAGGCGCAATCTCCTGGGTATAGTCCGATGATAGATCTGGGTCATGTTTATCGCGATGGTAGGGAGCGGCTGTCATGGGCTCAAATCCGTCGAAGATCAAGTCTCCGCGGATATCAGAGACATAGTTCTAGCTTCCAAACCTGACCTGACGGCCAGGGCCGTAGCTATCGGTCTGCTCTAGATGGCCAAGCGAGTTGGCCCGCAGTGCGAATCCGCCGAATACGAAGATCTAGCCGGGGAGAAAGACATCCCCCCCGGGAAGCGTTGTTGTAGATGATGGATGAAGCCATCGAACCTTCTGATGATAGCACATCGGAACTCTCAATGAAAGCACCAATGTCGGTGTCAAAACCGACAGATCTCGGGTAGGGGGTGCCGAACCATGCGTCGGAGGTTGGTGGTAACAGGAGACAGGGGACACAATGTTTACCCATGTTCGGGCCCTCTCTATGGAGGTAATACCCTACTTCCTGCTTGATTAATCTTGATGAATATGAGTATTACAATAGTTGATCTACCACGAGATCGTAATGGCTAAAAACCCTAGAAGTCTAGCCTATGTGATTATGATTGTCCCTACGGACTAAACCCTCTGGTTTATATAGACACCGGAGGGGAGTAGGGTATAAAAAGTCGGTTACATAGAAAGGAATCTTCATATCCGAACGCCAAGCTTGCCATACACGCCAATGAGAGTCCCATCCAGACACTAGTGAGAGTCTTCGGTCTTGTATATTCATAGCCCATCAGTCCGGGCTATGTTCAACAGGCCGGACGCCCGAGGACCCCTTAGTCTAGGATTCCCTCAGGCTCCTCCTCCGGCGAAAGGTCCAGCAGCGGAGGCTATGACCAGCCGCCGCGCCCGCTTTGAGGGTGGCAGCGGGTCGCCTCGTCGTCGCGCTCTAGTGAAGCGCGAGGAGGGGTCGGGCTGAGCCCAGGAGAGCGCCATGGACCCATCCTCGTGAACTGCTGTGGGGGCACGCGCCACTTTTTTTTGTTCTTTCCTTCCTGCATTTGAGAAGAAACAAGTATGGGCCCTGCAGGGGCATGCAATGAACCATGATTTCCAAGTTGGCATGTTATATTTATCATTACTGCGTCGTGTTACAATACCAGCGTTTTATGTGGGTGTGTAGAGATAACTTAGCTTGATGTGTCTGAAGTAGTTTTCGCCCCGCGAGGCACGCATTTCCCAGTGTCTGGCGAGGCCTCCTTTGCTCGGGAGGCATCTAGGAACTGTAAAATTTCGTTAGGAAACTCTTATTCTTCCAGACCCTGGTCACAGGCGCAGCCGGCCACGACCCATCGCTTCGCATCGCGGTACCCGAGGGGCACGGATTAAGGGGGGCGCGCCAGCTTGCGGGCTCGGGCGAGGGTGCCTCACGAAGAACACGAAAAACGCTCGCGAGGGCACCTGTCCAGCCCCCTCGCGAGGCATGCGAGGGAGAGCACGGGTCAAAACAAGGAACCGAATGCAGAAACGGAGGCAAAAGGCGATGGAACCAAGCCGTCAAGGAACATGAGAAAGCAAATTTTCAGTAAAGAGGGGCAAGCCAACTACGGAAAGCAAATTAAAAGCCGCGTTCGACACCTAGTCTAGTCTTCTCACCAGCACGGAGCTAAGTGCTGCCACTAGGATGTGGGAGGGATCCCCCGAGGCCCAAGGGCGGCACTTCGGAGACTCCAGGACGTGTACAACCCCACTCATTATTACGTGAGAGTGTCACGAGCGGAGACCTTCACAGGCGTGAGCCTTACTTCATATCGCCAGGCGAGGGGCCCACCTTGCGCCGCCCTTCACCACCGTTGGGGCGTTCGGAAAACAGGACGATGCCAAGGGGCAAAGGGGACGCTAGCGGCGCTCCCGGTGACCACAGGCCCTCTACTGGGGGGAAGGCTCGCCAGTGCCTCCCCGGCAAAGGACCTACCTCCGGGCGACGTCTTGCTCCATGTGATGTGGGGAGGGGCCTTGCTCCCGGCTCCTACCATGCAACCCCCAGTGTGCTTCCCCTGGTGGAAGGGGCTGCCATGCTGGGGCCACCGTCCAACGTCGTGCCTGATTCACTTGCGACCCATGGTTAGCGTAAGCCTGCTCCTGAGAGATTAGTGGTACCCCATAGCTGTTGTCGCCGGCACAGTCGGCGAGGTTCCCCGGTGGCTCCTGGAAGGCCTCAACTTCCAGTGTCTCCTCTTCCCAACCCGGCTCGAGGAACATGCCAGGGTCATCTTCCGGCATGTACTCCTAGTCCATCATGTGGGGCACATAGGCCTCCGGAGCCTTCGCCCTGGAAACCTCGCTGAAGTGCCCCGCGCTCCACGCCGCCCGGCCCGGCGCGCCGCTCCAAGGATAGTAGGACGGCATCCTGCTGGGACCGTGGGTGGCAATGCTCATGCCTGCGCCCATCGAGGGATGCACAGGTGTGGTTCGGTGTCCGGCGCCGCTGGTCGTGTCGATGCCGACGAAACCTCCTGGTGCGCCCAAGAGAACGTAGGCGCGACGAGGCCCGTCGTGCGATCCGGCCGCAGCCTGAGGCGTATGCAAGGAGCAGAAGGGCGTTGTACCCCTGGCTGCGGCATCCAATAGCTCGGCAACACGCTCCAGGAACGCATATCGCCCGCCCTCCATTAATCGGCATCATAGCAGGTCCCGCGCCACTGTGAGGGCGGCCCTCATGTGTGGTTGTTCCCATCGAGTTTGTAGCGCTGTCGCCGTAGCGTAGCTTGAGGCCCTTGCAGTGGCCTGCACGTGCCGAGGAGTAAGGGTGGATGGCGTCGCACCGCGCCGCCTGCGCCCCGCATCGTTTGGTGGCGCACGTGCCACCTGGTGCGCAGGGTGAAGGAAATATGCCCAAGAGGCAATAATAAAGTTATTATTTATTTCCTTATATCATGATAAATGTTTATTATTCATGCTAGAATTGTATTAACCGGAAACATAATACATGTGTGAATACATAGACCAACAGAGTGTCACTAGTATGCCTCTACTAGACTAGCTCGTTAATCAAAGATGGTTATGTTTCCTAACCATGAACAAAGAGTTGTTATTTGATTAACGAGGTCACATCATTAGTTGAATGATCTGATTGACATGACCCATTCCATTAGCTTAGCACCCGATCGTTTAGTATGTTGCTATTGCTTTCTTCATGACTTATACATCTTCCTATAACTATGAGATTATGCAACTCCCGTTTACCGGAGGAACACTTTGGGTACTACCAAACGTCACAACGTAACTAGGTGATTATAAAGGAGTACTACAGGTGTCTCCAATGGTAGATGTTGGGTTGGCGTATTTCGAGATTAGGGTTTGTCACTCTGATTGTCGGAGAGGTATCTCTGGGCCCTCTCGGTAATACACATCACATAAGCCTTGCAAGCACTGCAACTAATATGTTAGTTGTGAGATGATGTATTACAGAACGAGTAAAGAGACTTGCCGGTAACGAGATTGAACTAGGTATTGGATACCGACGATCGAATCTCGGGCAAGTAACATACCGATGACAAAGGGAACAACGTATGTTGTTATGCGGTCTGACCGATAAAGATCTTCGTAGAATATGTAGGAGCCAATATGGGCATCCAGGTCCCACTATTGGTTATTGACCGGAGACGTGTCTCGGTCATGTCTACATTGTTCTCGAACCGTAGGGTCCGCACGCTTAACGTTACGATGACAGTTATTATGAGTTTATGCATTTTGATGTACCGAAGGTTGTTCGGAGTCCCGGATGAGATCACGGACATGACGAGGAGTCTCGAAATGGTCGAGACGTAAAGATTGATATATTGCAAGCCTATGTTTGGCCACCGGAAGCGTTCCGGGTGAAATCGGGATTTTTCCGGATTACTGGGAGGGTTACCGGAACCCCCCGGGAGGCAAATGGGCCTATTGGGCCTTAGTGGAAAAGAGAGAAGAGGCAGCCCACAAGCCTAGCCGGCGCCCCCCCTTTCCCAAGTCCTAATAGGACTAGGAGAGGTGGGCCGGCCCCCTCTTTCTCCTTCCCCCCAAGAGTCCTAGTTGGAATAGGATTGGAGGGGAGGAGTCCTACTCCCGGTGGGAGTAGGACTCCTCCCTGCGCCTCCCTCCTAGCCGGCCGAACCCCCTGCCCCTGGCCTTTATATACGGGGGCAGTGGGCACCCCAAGACACACAACTTGATCCTTGAGATCGTTCCTTAGCCGTGTGCGGTGCCCCCTGCCACCAAATTCCACCTCGATCATCCCGTTACAGTGCTTAGGCGAAGCCCTGCGTCGGTAGTACATCAAGATCGTCACCACGCCGTCGTGCTGACGGAACTCTTCCTCGACGCTTTGCTGGATCGGAGCCCGAGGAACGTCATCGAGCTGAACGTGTGCTAAGAACTCGGAGGTGCCGGAGTAACGGTGCTTGGATCGGTCGGATCGGGAAGAAGACGTACGACTACTTCCTCTATGTTTTGTGATCGCTTCCGCAGTCGGTCTGCGTTGGTACGTAGACAACACTCTCCCCTCTCGTTGCTGTGCATCACCATGATCTTGCGTGTGCGTAGGAAAATTTTCGAAATTACTGCGTTCCCCAACAGTGGTATCAGAGCCTAGGTTTTATGGTTTGATGTTATATGCACGAGTAGAACACAAGTGAGTTGTGGGCGATACAAGTCATACTGCCTACCAGCATGTCATACTTTGGTTCGGCGGTATTGTTGGTTAAGACGATCCGGACCAACCTTACGCGTACTCTTACGCGAGACCGGTTCCCTCGACGTGCTTTGCACATAGATGGCTTGCGGAAGACTGTCTCTCCAACTTTAGTTGAACCAAGTGTGACTACGCCCGGTCCTTGAGAAGGTTAAAACGGAGTCTATTTGACGAACTATCGTTGTGGTTTTGATGCGTAGGTGAGATGAGTTCTTACTTAAGCCCGTAGCAGCCACGTAAAACTTGCAACAACAAAGTAGAGGACGTCTAACTTGTTTTTGCAGGGCATGTTGTGATGTGATATGGTCAAGGCATGATGCTGATTTTATTGTATGAGATGATCATGTTTTGTAACCGAGTTATCGGCAACTGGCAGGAGCCATATGGTTGTCGCTTTATTGTATGCAATGCAATCGCGATGTAATGCTCTACTTTATTGCTAAGCGGTAGTGATAGTCGTGGAAGCATAAGATTGGCGAGACGACAACGACGCTACGATGGAGATCAAGGTGTCGCGCCGGTGACGATGGTGATCATGACGGTGCTTCGGAGATGGAGATCACAAAGCACAAGATGATGATGGCCATATCATATCACTTATATTGATTGCATGTGATGTTTATCCTTTTATGCATCTTATCTTGCTTTGATTGACGGTAGCATTATAAGATGATCTCTCACTAAATTATCAAGAAGTGTTCTCCCTGAGTATGCACCGTTGCAAAAGTTCTTCGTGCTGAGACACCACGTGATGATCGGGTGTGATAGGCTCTACGTTCAAATACAACGGGTGCAAAACAGTTGCACACGCGGAATACTCAGGTTATACTTGACGAGCCAAGCATATACAGATATGGCCTCGGAACACGGAGACCGAAAGGTCGAGCGTGAATCATATAGTAGATATGATCAACATATTGATGTTCACCATTGAAAACTACTCCATCTCACGTGATGATCGGTTATGGTTTAGTTGATTTGGATCACGTGATCACTTAGAAGACTAGAGGGATGTCTATCTAAGTGGGAGTTCTTAAGTAAATTAACTGAACTTAAAATTATCATGAACTTAGTACCTGATAGTATCTTGCTTGTTTATGTTGATTGTAGATAGATGGCTCGTGCTGTTGTTCCATTGAATTTTAATGCGTTCCTTGAGAAAGCAAAGTTGAAAGATGATGGTAGCAATTACACGGACTGGGTCCGTAACCTGAGGATTATCCTCATTGCTGCACAGAAGAATTACGTCCTGGAAGCACCGCTGAGTGCCAGGCCTGCTGCAAGAGCAACACCAGAAGTTATGAACGTCTGGCAGAGCAAAGCTGATGACTACTCAATAGTTCAGTGTGCCATGCTTTACGGCTTAGAACCGGGACTTCAACGACGTTTTGAACGTCATGGAGCATATGAGATGTTCCAGGAGTTGAAGTTAATATTTCAAGCAAATTCCCGGATTGAGAGATATGAAGTCTCCAATAAGTTCTATAGCTGCAAGATGGAGGAGAACAGTTCTGTCAGTGAGCATATACTCAAAATGTCTGGGTATAATAATCACTTGATTCAATTGGGAGTTACACTTCCAGATGATTGCGTCATTGACAGAATTCTCCAATCACTGCCACCAAGCTACAAGAGCTTTGTGATGAACTATAATATGCAAGGGATGAACAAGACTATTCCCGAGCTCTTCGCAATGCTGAAAGCTGCGGAGGTAGAAATCAAGAAGGAGCATCAAGTGTTGATGGTTAACAAAACCACGAGTTTCAAGAAAAAGGGCAAAGGGAAGAAGAAGGGGAACTTCAAGAAGAACGGCAAGCAAGTTGTTACTCAAGAGAAGAAACCCAAGTCTGGACCTAAGCCTGAAACTGAGTGCTTCTACTGCAAGCAGACTGGTCACTGGAAGCGGAACTGCCCCAAGTATTTGGCGGATAAGAAGGATGGCAAAGTGAACAAAGGTATATGTGATATACATGTTATTGATGTGTACCTTACTAATGCTCGCAGTAGCACCTGGGTATTTGATACTGGTTCTGTTGCTAATATTTGCAACTCAAAACAGGGACTACAGAATAAGCGGACACTAGCAAAGGACGAGGTGACGATGCGCGTGGGAAACGGTTCCAAAGTCGATGTGATCGCAGTCGGCACGCTACCTCTACATCTACCTTCGGGATTAATATTAGACCTAAATAATTGTTATTTGGTGCCAGCGTTGAGCATGAACATTATATCTGGATCTTGTTTGATGCGAGACGGTTATTCATTTAAATCAGAGAATAATGGTTGTTCTATTTATATGAGTAATATCTTTTATGGTTATGCACCCTTGAAAAGTGGTCTATTCTTATTGAATCTCGATAGTAGTAATACACATATTCATAATGTTGAAGCCAAAAGATGCAGAGTTGATAATGATAGTGCAACTTATTTGTGGCACTGCCGTTTAGGTCATATCGGTGTAAAGCGCATGAAGAAACTCCATACTGATGGGCTTTTGGAACCACTTGATTATGAATCACTTGGTACTTGCGAACCGTGCCTCATGGGCAAGATGACTAAAACACCGTTCTCCGGTACTATGGAGAGAGCAACAGATTTATTGGAAATCATACATACCGATGTATGTGGTCCGATGAATATGGAGGCTCGTGGCGGATATCGTTATTTTCTCACCTTCACAGATGATTTAAGCAGATATGGGTATATCTACTTAATGAAACATAAGTCTGAAACATTTGAAAAGTTCAAGGAATTTCAGAGTGAAGTCGAAAATCATCGTAACAAGAAAATAAAGTTTCTACGATCTGATCGTGGAGGAGAATATTTGAGTTACGAGTTTGGTGTACATTTGAAAAATTGTGGAATAGTTTCGCAACTCACGCCACCCGGAACACCACAATGTAATGGTGTGTCCGAACATCGTAATCGTACTTTACTAGATATGGTGCGATCTATGATGTCTCTTACTGATTTACCGCTATCATTTTGGGGTTATGCTTTAGAAACGGCCGCATTCACGTTAAATAGGGCACCATCTAAATCCGTTGAGACGACGCCTTATGAACTGTGGTTTGGCAAGAAACCAAAGTTGTCGTTTCTTAAAGTTTGGGGCTGCGATGCTTATGTGAAAAGCTTCAACCTGATAAGCTCGAACCCAAATCGGAGAAGTGTGTCTTCATAAGATATCCAAAGGAAACTATTGGATACACCTTCTATCACAGATCCGAAGGCAAGACTTTTGTTGCTAAATTCGGAAACTTTCTTGAGAAGGAGTTTCTCTCGAAACAAGTGAGTGGGAGGAAAGTAGAACTTGACGAGGTAACTGTACCTACTCCATTATTGGGAAATAGTACATCACAGAAAACTGTTTCTGTGAGACCTACACCAATAAGAGAGGAAGTTAATGATAATGATCATGAAACTTTAGATCAAGATACTACTGTACCTCGTAGATCAACCAGAGTAAGATCCGCACCAGAGTGGTACAGTAATCCTGTTCTGGAAATCATGCTACTAGATCATGATGAACCTACGAACTATGAAGAAGCGATGGTGAGCCCAGATTCCGCAAAGTGGCTTGAAGCCATGAAATCTGAGATGGGATCCATGTATGAGAACAAAGTATGGACTTTGGTTGACTTGCCCGATGATCGGCAAGCAATTGAGAATAAATAGATCTTTAAGAAAAAGACTGACGCTGATGGTAATGTTACTGTCTACAAAGCTAGACTTGTCGCAAAAGGTTTTCGACAAGTTCAAGGAGTTGACTACGATGAGACTTTCTCACCCGTAGCGATGCTTAAGTCTGTCAGAATCATGTTAGCAATTTGGCAAATGGATGTAAAAACCGCATTCCTGAATGGATTTCTGGAAGAAGAGTTGTATATGATGCAACCTGAAGGTTTTGTCGATCCAAAGGAAGCTAACAAAGTGTGCAAACTCCAGCGATCCATTTATGGACTGGTGCAAGCATCTCGGAGTTGGAATAAACGCTTTGATAGTGTGATCAAGGCATTTGGATTTATACAGACTTTTGGAGAAGCCTGTATTTACAAGAAAGTGAGTGGGAGCTCTGTAGCATTTCTGATATTATATGTGGATGACATATTACTGATTGGAAATGATATAGAATTTCTGGATAGCATAAAGGGATACTTGAATAAAAGTTTTTCGATGAAAGACCTCGGGGAAGCTGCTTACATATTAGGCATAAAGATCTATAGAGATAGATCAAAACGCTTAATTGGACTTTCACAAAGCACATACCTTGACAAGATTTTGAAGAAGTTCAAAATGGATCAAGCAAAGAAAGGGTTCTTGCCTGTGTTACAAGGTGTGAAGTTGAGCCAGACTCAATGCCCGACCAATGCAGAAGATAGAGAGAAAATGAAAGATGTTCCCTATGCTTCAGCCATAGGCTCTATCATGTATGCAATGCTGTGTACCAGACCTGATGTGTGCCTTGCTATAAGTTTAGCAGGGAGGTACCAAAGTAATCCAGGAGTGGATCACTGGACAGCGGTCAAGAACATCCTGAAATACCTGAAAAGGACTAAGGATATGTTTCTCATATATGGAGGTGACAAAGAACTCACCGTAAGAGGTTACGTTGATGCAATCTTTGACACTGATCCAGACGATTCTAAATCGCAAACCGGATACGTGTTTACTTTAAACGGTGGAGCTGTCAGTTGGTGCAGTTCTAAACAAAGCGTCGTAGCAGGATCTACATGTGAAGCGGAGTACATAGCTGCTTCGGAAGCAGCGAACGAAGGAGTCTGGATGAAGGAGTTCATATCCGATCTAGGTGTCGTACCTAGTGCATCGGGTCCAATGAAAATCTTCTGTGACAATACTGGTGCAATTGCCTTGGCAAAGGAATCCAGATTTCACAAAAGAACCAAACACATCAAGAGACGCTTCAACTCCATCCGGGATTTAGTCCAGGTGGGAGACATAGAGATTTGCAAGATACATACGGATCTGAATGTTGCAGACCCGTTGACTAAGCCTCTTCCACGAGCAAAACATGATCAACACCAAGGCTCCATGGGTGTTAGAATCATTACTATGTAATCTAGATTATTGACTCTAGTGCAAGTGGGAGACTGAAGGAAATATGCCCTAGAGGCAATAATAAAGTTATTATTTATTTCCTTATATCATGATAAATGTTTATTATTCATGCTAGAATTGTATTAACCGGAAACATAATACATGTGTGAATACATAGACCAACAGAGTGTCACTAGTATGGCTCTACTAGACTAGCTCGTTAATCAAAGATGGTTATGTTTCCTAACCATGAACGAAGAGTTGTTATTTGATTAACGAGGTCACATCATTAGTTGAATGATCTGATTGACATGACCCATTCCATTAGCTTAGCACCCGATCGTTTAGTATGTTGCTATTGCTTTCTTCATGACTTATACATGTTCCTATAACTATGAGATTATGCAACTCCCGTTTACCGGAGGAACACTTTGGGTACTACCAAACGTCACAACGTAACTGGGTGATTATAAAGGAGTACTACAGGTGTCTCCAATGGTAGATGTTGGGTTGGCGTATTTCGAGATTAGGGTTTGTCACTCCGATTGTCGGAGAGGTATCTCTGGGCCCTCTCGGTAATACACATCACATAAGCCTTGCAAGCACTGCAACTAATATGTTAGTTGTGAGATGATGTATTACAGAACGAGTAAAGAGACTTGCCGGTAACGAGATTGAACTAGGTATTGGATACCGACGATCGAATCTCGGCTAAGTAACATACCGATGACAAAGGGAACAACGTATGTTGTTATGCGGTCTGACTGATAAAGATCTTCGTAGAATATGTAGGAGCCAATATGGGCATCCAGGTCCCGCTATTGGTTATTGACCGGAGATGTGTCTCGGTCATGTCTACATTGTTCTCGAACCGTAGGGTCCGCACGCTTAACGTTACGATGACAGTTATTATGAGTTTATGCATTTTGATGTACCGAAGGTTGTTCGGAGTCCCGGATGAGATCACGGACATGACGAGGAGTCTCGAAATGGTCGAGACGTAAAGATTGATATATTGGAAGCCTATGTTTGGCCACCGGAAGCGTTCCGGGTGAAATCGGGATTTTTCCGGATTACCGGGAGGGTTACCGGAACCCCCCGGGAGGCAAATGGGCCTATTGGGCCTTAGTGGAAAAGAGAGAAGAGGCAGCCCACAAGCCTAGCCGGCGCCCCCCCTTTCCCAAGTCCTAATAGGACTAGGAGAGGTGGGCCGGCCCCCTCTTTCTCCTTGCCCCCAAGAGTCCTAGTTGGAATAGGATTGGAGGGGAGGAGTCCTACTCCCGGTGGGAGTAGGACTCCTCCCTGCGCCTCCCTCCTAGCCAGCCGAACCCCCTGCCCCTGGCCTTTATATACGGGGGCAGGGGGCACCCCAAGACACACAACTTGATCCTTGAGATCGTTCCTTAGCCGTGTGCGGTGCCCCCTGCCACCAAATTCCACCTCGATCATACCGTTACAGTGCTTAGGCGAAGCCCTGCGTCGGTAGTACATCAAGATCGTCACCACGCCGTCGTGCTGACGGAACTCTTCCTCGACGCTTTGCTGGATCGGAGCCCGAGGAACGTCATCGAGCTGAACGTGTGCTAAGAACTCGGAGGTGCCGGAGTAACGGTGCTTGGATCGGTCGGATCGGGAAGAAGACGTACGACTACTTCCTCTACGTTTTGTGATCGCTTCCGCAGTCGGTCTGCGTCGGTACGTAGACAACACTCTCCCCTCTCGTTGCTGTGCATCACCATGATCTTGCGTGCGCGTAGGAAAATTTTCGAAATTACTGCGTTCCCCAACACAGGGTTGAGGCCTTCTTGGGCGGACAACACCACCCGGGCTGGGCAACCTGCCCAGTGGTCGGCGTCGGCCCTTAGGTCGCCTAACATCGGCGCTGCAAAGTCCTGGCGGGTCTGTTGATGGAAAAGAGGCTTCGGCGCACCCCTACCTGGCGCGCCAAATGTCGGATTTCGGGTTCCAGCAAAACCCTTGAGGTTCGAACACCGGGGTGCACATGAAGATCTCTCCTCCCTCTAGCTCACGCGCTCACCGTGATCAAAAGGCTTAGCGTGTCGAACTCGCAAAACAAAGGGACACACGATTTATACTGGTTCGGGCCACCGATGTGGTGTAATACCCTACTCCAGTGTGGTGTGGTGGATTGCCTCTTGGGCTGAGGATGAACAGTTACAAGGTAAGAACAACCTCCTGAGGAGAGGAGCTCTTGTGCTTGGCGAGTTTGTGTGGTGGTCTCGGTGGAATGGATCCGGTCCAAGATGAGATGATGCCTCCCTACGGTGGTGGCTAGTCCTATATATAGAGGCCCGGGTCCTCTTCCCAAATATTAGGCAGGAAGGGATCCCACAACGGCCAATTTGAAGGGGACATCTAGTACAAGCTAACCTGACAAAAGATGGTCTTCGCCTGCCAGAGCCTCTGGTGATGACGCCGTCCTGGGCTCCACGATGACCTCCATCCTGCTGTCCTGCTGGTCTTGGTCTCGTTGCACCGATATGGAAACCTTTGCTTGACGCCCCGGGACACCGCGCTTGCACTTGCCTCTTTAGCACCAAAGAGGAAATGAGCACACTGCGCGCTGGTGCTCGCCTGGCCTTGGTCGTCATGGCTTGCGTCACAGGAACCTCGCGAGGTGCCCCTTGCCTTGATCTCTCCGCCCCTCGTGAGCCAGCCTAGTGAGGCCGCCCTTGAGGAGGTCTTGTGTCGTCCGCCTCGCGAGGCTTGGCCCCACGCGAGGGTCTTGAGTGTTTGCTGGTGAAGATGGGTCGTACGGGGCCGCTGATGGAGCCACGTTGTGGGCCGCAGACAGGCAAGTCTGGGGACCCCCATTCCCAGGACGCCGACATCGATCAAGTATTCGGTCCAGGCTTGATGAACCATCTTTGTTTCGCTTGAATGGCTTCTTCCGTTGATCAGATTTGGAGCCACTGAATTTGAAGTTGACTGCCGTACTCTCTGTGTCATCATTATTGCTCCGACGCTTATGTTTGTTGCGTCGGGGCCTCCCGTTGCTGTTTCGGGCTTCAGAAGTGCCAGGGTCACTGGTATTGTTACCGCTACAGGCTAGCTAGCCATCCTCGCCCGTGCAGAAGCGGGCCATTAGTGCTGTAAGGGCTGCCATGGACTTCGGCTTTTCTTGCCCGAGGTGTCAGGCGAGCCATTCGTCGCGGATGCTATGTTTGAAGGCCGCTAGGGATTCGGCATCTGGACAGTCGACAATCTGGTTCTTTTTAATTAGGAACCTGGTCCAAAATTTCCTGGCTGACTCTCCGTGCTGTAGGACTATGTGACTGAGGTCGTCGGCATCCGGAGGCCAGACATAAGTGCCTTGGAAGTTGTCTCTAAAGGCATCTTCCAAGTCTTCCCATCTTCTAATATAATTTTTTGGGAGGCTGTTTAACTAGTGCCTAGCTGTCCCCATAAGCTTTAGGGGAAGGTATTTGATGGCATGTAGATCATCGCTGCGAGCCATGTGAATGTGGAGAAGAAAATCTTCAATCCATACTGCGGGATTTGTTGTGTCGTCGTATGATTCGATGTTCACGGGTTTAAACCCTTCTGGGAACTTGTGCTCCATTACCTCATCAGTGAAGCATAGGGGGTGTGCGACGCCTCTGTATCGGGCCATGTCACGACGTAGTTCGGATGGAGTCTGAATGTGGTTTTCAGCCTGGGGTTGGTTATGCTTACCGCACCAGGCTTGATAGCCCTCCTCTCGCGCCAGAGCACACCCTCACGATCCGTAGATTGACCTGGTCAGACCTGCTCTATTTTCCAAGTCCTGTCGTAGGTCGTATGTGTATCCCCGAGCTATTGTTTCTCTGCTTTTACGGCGAGGTGGTGCGGGCTGGTGTTCGGCTTGAGTTGTCGTTCTGTCCTGGCCACGTGGTGGTCTATCGGGTCCGTCAGCCGCATTACGCATAGGTGGTATGGGCTCCAATGCCACAGCATGGAACTGTGGTAGCACCTTATGCTTTTGTGTAATTCTTTGCTGGGCGTTCAAGGCCGTATTCTTCGGCTGCCAGGACGTTAGTCCATCTGTCGTTGAGCAGATCTTGGTCAGCTAGAAGCTTCTACTGTTTCTTTTTAGGCCTCTTTCCATGGCTATTAGCCGGCGCTTGAAGTGCTCTTGTTCGAGGGGTTCCTATGGCACGATAAAATCTTCGCCGCCGAGGCTTACATCGTCTTTGGAGAGTGGCAGATAGTTACTGTCCTCCGAGTCATTGTTCCATGTTTGTTCGTCAGGGTCAACTTGCTGTCCTCCCGATAATCTTGTTCGGATGTTGGTTTGATGGGGTCTTCGGCGTTCTCCGGAGTATCATTGTCTTCGGTGCCGGTATTGCTATTCTTACCGCGACGCGATTTAGAGCGGCGCCGCTAACGTCGACGCTTCGGCGGTATCTCAGGAGGTTCATCCACGACTGGGTTTTTCTGATCATCGTCGTCTTCATCTTTCGGTGTATCCACCATGTATACGTCATACGAGGAGGTGGCCCTTGTTGGATGTGGGGCTCCGGCATACCCATAAGGTTCGAACACTGAGGTGCACGCAAAGTCTTCCCCTCCTACCGATGTACGCTCTAGCTCACTAAGATCATGCGGACGAACTCGACGAACTCACAACACAGAAAAACACGGGGTTTATACTGGTTCGGGCCACCGTTGTGGTGTAATACCCTACTCCAGTGTGGTGGTGGTGGATTGCCTCTTGGGATGATAATGAACAATACAAGGGGAGAACAACCTCCTGAGGTTGAGGTGTTCTTGCGCGTGTGAGACTGTGGTGTGTCTCTCGATCTCTGATGATCTCCCGGGATCTCCTCCTCTCTCTACTATGGTGGCCAGTACTATTTATAGAGGCCCTGGTCCTCTTCCCAAATATCGAGCGGGAAGGGAGCCAACAATGGCGGGCTAATTTGAAGAGGGACAGCTAGTACAAGCTATCCTGACAAAAGTAGTCTTCGCCTGCACAAAGCTCTGGTGGTGTCACTGTTTTGGGCTCCATGATGACCTCCGTCTTGCAGTCCGTGGTCTTGGTCTGTTTGCACCGGAATGGCAACGTTTGCCTGATGCATCGGTACTCCATGGATGCACTTGCCCCCTTTGCACCAAAGAGGAAACAAGGACGCTGCGTGCGCTGGCGCCCGCCTGGTGTCGATCGTCATGGCTCACGTCAGGAGAGCCTCGTGAGGTTTGCCTTGACTTGATATCTCCGCTCCTCGTGAGCCTGCCTAGCTAGGCCACTCCAGAGGAGGTCTTGCATCGTCCGCCTCGCGAGGCTTGGCTCCTCGCGAGGGTCTTGGATGCTTTGTTTGTGAAGATGGGCAGTACGGCCTGCTGGCTTTGCCACGCCGCGGGCCGTAGGACGGCAAGTCTGGGGACCCCCATTCCCAGAACGCCGAGAGTAGCCCCCGAGCCCAAGGTGCGCGCGGGCTTGGCTTCGCGGTTGTCGGCGTTCTGGGAACGGGGGTCCCCAGACTTGCCTGCCTGCGGCCTGCGGCGTGGCTCAAAGGAGGCCCAGCATGGCCCATCTTCATCAACACAAGACTCAAGACCCTCGCAAGGGGCCAAGCCTCGCAGGGTGGACGACACGGCGCATCCTCACGCGCAGCCTCCTCAGGCTGGCTCGCGAGTAGGCGGAGAAATCAAGGTGGGGTACCTCCTGAGGTGCCGATGACGCAAGCCATGACGACTCAGGGCGCCAGGCGGGCGCCAGCGCGCGCAGCGTCCTTCTTTCCTCTTTGGTGCAAAGGGGGCAAGCGCAGCCGCGGAGTACCGAGGCGTCAGGCAAAGGTTGCCATTTCGGTGCAACGAGACCAAGGCCAGGCGGACTACGAGACGGAGGTCACCATAGAGCCTAGCACGGCGTCACCGCAGAGCCTTTCGCAGGCGAAGACCAACTTTAGTCAGGATAAGTGTACTAGATGTTCCCCTTCGAATTGGCCAATTGTTGGCGCCCTTCCCGCTCAATATTTGGAAGAGGCCCAGGGCCTTTGCCTATAGATAGGACCAGCCACCCGCATAGCAAGGGGGTTCGTTCGGTTCGTGGGTTGGTCCGGCTAGCAAGCAGAGAGAGTGAGTGAGAGAGAGAGAGAGAAAGAGGTGACTGAACTCCTCCTAGCAGTTCATCACCCCAGCCAAGAACAGACCCTCGCGAGGTTGTTCTTCCTTGTATTGTTCATCATCACCAGCCCCAGAAGGCAATCCATCCACCACACAATGGAGTAGGGTATTACACCACAATGGTGGCCCGAACCAGTATAAATCTTGTGTCCCTTGTGTCGGCGTTCTGGGAATGGGGGTCCCCAGACTTGCGTGCCTGCGGCCTGCGGCGTGGCTCGAATGTGGGCCCAACATGGCCCATCTTCATCAAGCACAAGACTCAAGACCCTCGCGAGGGGCCAAGCCTCGCGAGGCGGATGACACGGCATGTCCTTAGGCGTAGCCTCCTAAGGCTAGCTCACGAGGAGACGGAGATATCAAGGCGGGGTGCCTCGCGAGGTGCCAGTGACGCAAGCCATGACGATCGAGGGTGCCAGGCGGGCACCAGCGCGCGCAGCGTCCTTCTTTCCTCTTTGGTGCAAAGGGGGCAAGGACAGCCGCAGAGTACCGAGGCATCAGGCAAAGGTTGCCATTTCGGTGCAACGAGAACAGGACCAAGCGGACTACGAGACGGAGGTCACCATGGAGCCCAGCGCGGCGTCACTGCAGAGTCTTTCGCAGGCGAAGACCACCTTTTGTCAGGATAGATGTACTTGTTGTCCCCCTTCAAATTAGCCCGACATTGTTGGCTCCCTTCCCGGTCAATATTTGGGAAGAGGACCAGGGCCTCTATAAATAGGAACCGGCCACCCTCGTAGCAGGGGGTTCGAGGAGTTGGTTCGTTCGGTTCTCGTAGGAAGGAACACAGAGTAGAGAAAGAGAGACAGAGGTGACCGAACTCCTCCCAGCAGTTCATCACCCCAGCCAAGAACAGAGCCTCGTGAGGCTGTTCTTCCTTGTAGTGTTCATCACAACCAGCCCCAAGAGGCAATCCATCCACCACACACTGGAGTAGGGTATTACACCACAATGGTGGCCCGAACCAGTATAAATCTTGTGTCTCTTGTGTGATTCTTTTAGTAGTTTAGATCTTTGTGAGGCAGGGAGGTTGAAGGCGTGATTTCCGCGCGCACCCCAGTGTTTGAACCTTAAGGGTCTACCGGAACCCGAAATCCGACATTTGGCGCGCCAGGTAGGGGTGCGCCGGAATCAGTCTTCCACCACTCTGTTCTCCTCCGACCGTCGCATCCATGTCCGACGCTCGTCGGGCCCTCGCCGAGCGCCGGACCACCATCGCTTCTCGTGTCGCCCAGACGGCCCCCGTCGGTGGGCGTCCTCGTCGTTCCCCGTCGCCCGCCATCAACGCAGCCACCGGCCCGGCGGGGGGCGAGCAGCAAGCATCGTCTCAGCACCCATCCATTCGGCAAGACGGCCGCACCGCCACTCCGTCACTTGCACCAGCCGGTTCTTTGTCCCGCGCGCTCCGCGCACCCTTGGAGGCTCGAGCTGCGCTCCTCGCGGCAAACGAGCTCCTGCGCTACCGCCCCGTCGACGACGTCTATGAGGAGTGGCTCGACCGCGTCGCCGAGCTTGTCCGCGCCGCAGGGGGCTCTTCCGCACCGTCCGTCCCTCTGCGCCACACTCCGCCCCACGCGGGCAACGAAGCTCCAGAGGCGCACCAGCCGCATCCCCTCCAAGAAGATGCCATGGCTCCAAGGCGCTTGGCCCCTAGGCAGAACCTGCTCCGTCAGGCGCCAGCGCAGCAAGAGCGGAGCTGCCAAGACGTTCCTCGCTCGCAAGGGGCTGCCAGGGCGCTCCCTGCTCCGGCTCTGGCGCGCAAATGCCCCGCCCTGCTCCTAGCTGCAGCTCATGGGGACCCTCAAGGCCAAGCTCTCCACCAACCGAGGCCTTTTGTGGCCACCGCGGGCTGCCATGCCTACACCACTGAGCTGTGCAGCGTCGCGTGGCCCGGCAAGTTCAAGCCCGACCTGCCTCCTCGCTACGACGGCACAACCGATCCCACAGAGTTCCTCCAGCTCTATGAGCTGGGCATCGAGGCTGCCAGCGGGGATGAAAAGGTCATGGCGAACTGGTTCCCCATGGCGCTCAAGGAAGGAGCTCGGACCTGGCTCCTGAATCTGGCTCCAGGCACGATCTCCTCCTGGGACCAGATGCGCGCCCGCTTCATCGCCAACTTCCAAGGTACTCACGACCGGCCGCCCGCCGTGAGCGTCATGCGCCGCATCAAGCAACAACTCGGAGAGACCCTGCAAAAGTACATCCAGCGCTTCAACAGCGCGCGGCTCAAGATCCCCAAGGTGTCCGAGGAGGCCATCATCTCTGCCTTCTCCGACGGCGTGCACGACGTCAAGATGAAGGAGGAGCTGGCGATGCACGAAGACCTTTGCGCCTCCCTGGAGCTGTTCAACTTGGCGAACAGGTGCGCCAGGGCTGAGGAGGGACGCCTCTCCCTCCTCGAGCTGCCTGCCACAGACCCAGAAGAGAAGAAGCCCAAGGCCAAGGACGTGAAGTGCAAGGGGGCTGCCGTACTCGCGGCAGAACCAGACACAAAGCGGGGCAAGGATCTGCCCGAGCCCTCCAGAGGCAGCCGGTACTGTGTGTACCATGACCTCCACACCCACAACACCAACGAATGTCAAGAGCTCCGCGCCGTGCGAGAAGGAAGGATCGGCCGTCGCCCTGACCGTGCTGACCGGGGTATGGCCGAGGAGGAGGAAGAAACCCAGGGCGCTGGGAAGATCGCGGCCCGCGCCCGGGTTGGCGCGATCAGCCTCGCGAGGACCGCTGGCGGGACCTGCCTCGCGAGGGAGACTGGAGGGATCAGCCTCGTGAGGCTCGCCCTCAAGGCAACGCAGGCTTACCTCCTCTGCCGCCTCCACCAAGAAGGAACGAAGACCGCCATCAAGACGAGGGGGCTGGGGGCTTCCAGGAGCCGCGCGCAATCGCTTGCATCCTGGGCGGAGCTCAAGCCCCAGCCTCCCAACGTATCTTCAAGCAGTTTGCCCGCGAAGTGAATGCAGTTCTCCCCAAGCTCGAAGCAACGCGCCCCCTTAGGTGGTCGGCGTGCGCCATCACTTTCAGCTCGGCAGACCAGCTCAAGTGCGCGGCCACAGCAGGAGTCCTCCCGATGCTCTGCTCCCCAGTCATCAGCAACGTGCTGGTCACCAAGACCCTCATCGATGGTGGGGCAGGGCTCAACATCTTGTCCGTGGAAACATTCAACAATCTCCAAGTGCCCTATGACCAGCTGCAGCCGACCAAGCCTTTCTCCGGGATCACCGACGGTTCCACAATCCCGATCGGGCAGGTCCGCCTCCATGTCACCTCCGGGGCCCGCAGCAACTACCGCACCGAGCTCATCGACTTCGACGTCGCCCACATCCGCCTGCCGTACAACGCCATCCTCGGGTACCCAGCGCTGGCCAAGTTCATGGCTGCGACCCACCACGGCTACAACGTCCTCAAGATGCCAGGAAGTGGCGGCGTCATCACGGTGCCCTGTGAAGAGAAGGATGCAGTGTGTTCCCTGGAGCGGGACTATCAGGCCGCGTCGCTAGAAGACCCAGATCGCGGAAGCAGGAGGCTTCCTGAGACCACCCCCAAGAAGAAGAAGACATCGTCAGGCTCGGCCCCTCAGGAGGCCGGCCCCTCAGGGCCCATGTCTGCCTACGGGGATTCTCCTTCCATCGCATAGGAAAGCGCGCCCGGCGCCCTCCTCAGGCAGGGCTCAGGGGCTCTCACCTGGAGGGCCACCGACCTAGCCAGGGTTACGAGGGAGGCGCTTGGGCACCATGTGGAGGCGTGCTTCGAAGCATGTTTCCCTCGAGAGGGAGCCAGGCGAGGAAGGTCAGACCAGCAGGAGTTCGTTAACAAGGCCATTCAAGAACTACAGGAGACAAGGATCATGAGAGGTTGCCGCCGCCTGCCAGCCCTGGCCCCACATCCCGGCGAGGATGGTGGGCTCCGCGTCTGCGTCGACGTACCAGGGCTCAATCAGATCGCCACGACGGAGCGTCTCTGCCCCTCACAAGTGGGGCGCTGCGGGGGTCCACCCCACAGCTATGTTCGCATGCCTCACGGCCTGCCGAGCATGGCTGTGGCGTACCAGCGCCTCATGAGGGGCATCATGGAGGCTCAGGAAGACAGACGTTCCGCGGCCTTGGCGAAGATGAAGAAAGCTCGTGAGGAGTCACCAGCGCCTCCAGAGCCTCCCGAGGCCCCGGGGCCCGGGGGCTCATGAGGATCAGCTTCTGCAGCCCGCCAAGTCTGCTGCACCAACGCCATTTCGCTGACGACATCCCCAGGTGACACCTTCCAAGCCTCATTCCCAGCTGGGAGCGCCCTCCCAGGGTTGCATCACTCCCAGGCCGCGTGGGTCCATCCCCGCGGCATGTATCTGCATTTACCCTTCCGTCGTTAGTTTGCCTTGTTGGGGGCGCCCCTCGGGCTGCATCATCCCCAAGCCGCTCGGGCCAGACCCAGCGGCGTGTATCTCCCTAGCGTTTATTTCCGACTATGCATTGCCTATCACGCCTGATTGCATGGTGCCCGTCCGCGGCATCCCTTCTTCTCCATGTCGACTACTTGCACGTTAAAGGGGGGGTGCCTAAGCATCGCGACTCAGGGCTCTTACTGGCTCTCCAGCCCTCACCCTCTAGCCTTGTCCATGGCATCGCGACCTGGCATACCAGCGATGGCTGAGACAAGCTCGAGGGCCGGGACCCAAGGACGTAGAGTACCGGCATCTAACCAAATTTTGCAGGGACACATCTCAAGATACGGCCCAGTGCCGGGCGCAACCCGCCCAGAGGTAGGGCCTCGTGAGTCCCGCGCTGGCTCACGGGTGCCCAGATACACCTCACCTAGCCCTACCGTGCCGGTCACGTGTCAGGGCGGGGCTGTATACGCCCCGGGGGCTCCTCCCAGAGGGGAGCCCCCTCCCACGTACCAGTGGAAGCACCATGCTCCGCGCTGGCTGACGACACTGCCGAGGCACGGCTATGCCCGTACACATACGGAAGCGCTATGCTCCGCGCTGGTGATAAACAACTGGGGGTGGCCTCCGGGCCGCATTAACCTCAGGGAGCCCAGAGCTCAATGGCTGGCCTCATCGCAACGCCTTGCCTCGGGAGTGCCACATGAGGGGGCTAGCCACGGGGGCTACGACTGGGTCACGCCCAGGCGTACGCCGCCCAGCCAGGCCCCTCGGGCCTAGTTCGCCGCGCGTCTCTCCCTGAGCGGAGCCAAGGTATGAAGGCCGTTTGTGCATCAAGGGGGACCCCTGAGCATCGCGACTCAGGGGCCTAACTGGTCCCGTAGCCCCTCACTCCTTAGTTCCGAAAGGCTATGCTGGGTGAGGTACGCGTGGGGCCAAGCTCTACAGACATAGAACGGTAGCCCCGCTTACATCGCACCTCGTCACCCATTGTTTGCGCGTCAAGGGGGACTCCTGAGCATCGCGACTCAGGAGCCTAACTGGCTCCGTAGCCCCTCACTCCTTAGTTCCGAAAGGCTATGCTGGGTGAGGTACGCGCGGAGTCGGGCTCTACAGACATAGAACAGAAGATACACCTACATCGCGCCTCCCTACTTGTTGTTCGCACGCCAAGGGGGACTCCTGAGCATCGCGACTCAGGAGCCTAACTTGTCACGTAGCCCCTCACTCCTTTGGTCCCATCCTGGTTTCCGGTCGGGGCTAATGCTGGGTGAGGCACGCGCGGGGCAGGGCTCTGCCGGCGTAGAACACAAGCAAGTAGGGAAGAAAAGCATAAAATTCAAGGAACTTAAAAGCAAATATTACAGTCCATATTGTCGTCTCAATACCAAACGCAAGTTTAAATGCCTCCCCGAGGCATGGTACATGTGCAGGAATTGAAAGAAGAACATGGATGGAATAGAGTCGCTTGTGGGCGGTGAAGCTGTGCGGAGCGGCTTCGCCTCATGGAGCAGCGGAGCCGGCAGCGCCTTGCCTTGGCTTGGTGCTGAAGGCCCGGAACTTCCTCAGCAGCGCCTCCGCGCGCCCCTTCACGGCTTCGACAGCGGCGGCAGCACCCTCACCGCTCACCGGTTCCAGTAGGCCGTCGAGGTCGGCGTCGGGATCATGAAGGTAGACGTGGGCGAAGACCCGCGTCAGTGCAGCAGAAGACAAGACGTGCGCCTCGGCCTCGGCCGCGGGGCCGATGCCAAGGGCGACATCCCCAAGGGCCTTAACCAGGAAGGGAAGCAGCTTGGCGGGGCCATCCCCGTCACTGGCTAGCGGGCTGTCCAGGCCGCTCTTGTAAAGCATCTTCAGCGAAGCACGGGCATCTTTCTCCATGTCTGTGAAGGCCACGCGATCCTCGGCAAGAACCCGGGCCTTGGCGTCCAGCTCGGCCTTCGTCGCCTCCAGCTCCTTCTTCAACGCGCCCAAGTGGTCACGGCGCTTCTTGAGCTTGGCCTCCTGGTCCTCGAGCGCCGCCTCGCGCGCCTTCGCCCCCTTCTCCAGCTCTTGGCGCAGGCGGACCTCCTCCGCAAGCCGGCCCCGCAGGCCTTGCAGCTCATCCTCCAGCGCCTTGCAACGGCCGCGGACTTCGACCACTTCCCCTAGTGCTGCGTCACGAGCAGCCTTCGCTTCGAGGGTGGATTCCCTCTCTGCGTCACAGGCCGTTGAGGCATGAACCAACGCCGCCTGAATCGAAGCATCAGAGCGAATCCACCCCGAAGCCAGTTCGAGGCGTCCGGCCACTAGGCGAGGGTCGGCGCCGAGAATATCTTGCCGCAGCCGGTCCAGTTCGGCGACGGCACGCTCCAAGATGGAAGAAGGAGGCGGAGAAATGTTGGTACGCCCCAAGACAACAGGAGGGGCCGGGAAGCAACGGTCACTGGAATGGGAGGAGAAAGTAGCGGCGGCGAGGCCGTAGTGTCCTGAAGCAGAGTCCGCTGCGCCTCCGCAGCCGTAGCAGCGGCGCCAGACGAGGGCACCTCCGGAGTCACTCGGACCATGGGGGCTGAGCTCGCCCCAGCCAGCTCGGCCAAACCTCGCAAGGATGCGCGGGTAGGAGAGGCCCGCGCGTCACGATCTCCCTCCCTGCAGGCGAAGGCGTCGCCGCAGGTGGGACCTCAGGAGCTCCTTTCGGCTTCTTTGCCACGGGCGCTAGCCTGTTCAAGAGAAGCAATCGTCAAGCCTCGTCGGCAGAACGAGAAACAAAAGATCAAGGATCAAGCACTTACGGGTCTTCGCCGGTGAGCTCGGGCAGCCTCCGGCCTAGCTTGAAGCCTGACAGCCGGCTGGAAGGGTCGACCTCAGAAGCAGAAGGCGTGTCCACGGTTCGCCCCAGAGTTAGGACAGACCCGCGGGAGATCAGCGCGGTCATGTCCTTCTTTGGAATCGCGGGCGAGCTCCCACTACCCAGAGCGTCATCAACATCATCATCATCATCATCATCATCATCATCATCATCATCATCATCATCGTCATCGTCGCTCGGCGAAAGGTGGAGAGTGCGGGACACGCGCCGGGAGAGGGGAGCCCTCGACTCTCCATCAGTTGCCCCAGAGTCGGGCCCCTCTTCCCGCTCCTCTTCCTCCTCCTCATCGCTGGAGTCGCCGAAGGGCACATCCACCGGCCCTTCAGAGGCCAACGCGGGCACGAGCCCGTCCCCGTTAAAAACGGGCATGGACTTCACCACTCGCTTCCAGTCGTCGCGAAGGAACCAGGGCTTGGGAGCACCCTTAGGCCTTGCCACCTCGCCCCCGACCAGAGATTGGAGAACCGCGGTCACATCCTCTTCGTCCACAGCCTCGGGGCACAGATGAGGCCTCCACATTGGAGGAGAGTACTCCCGGAACGGGGCCAGCTGCTGCTCCAGGAATTCCTTCAGCAGCGACGCACCGATCAACTTTGTCGTCGCCATGTTGGCCGGCCTCAGGTCCGCATCCATCTTCTCCAACACCGGCTTCGCGCGGGGGTCCGTGAGCTCCGCTCGGCACCAGTCGCTGGTGCTCACGGCTTGCTCCGTGGGCAAGATCAGCCGAGGGTGGATGCGCCCGACATCTGCCAAGACCCACTTGCTCTTGAAGCCCCCAATCCTCTTCCCGGGACTCGAGATGGCAATGGTGCCGCTATACGCGACGAAGCCCGCACACGCAGAAAGAGAGCTGCCGGAGACCCGGAGGGAGAAGTAGTGGCGCAGCAGGGCCACCAAAGGCTGCACCCCCACGTGGGCCTCGCAGTAGTAAGCGAAGATCGCCAGAAGGAGGACAGAGTTGGGGTGGAGATGTAGAGCCTGCAAGTCGTAATGACGGAGGACGGAGAAGAAGAACTCGGAGAAGGGAGGCACCAAGCCCGCAGCAATGGAGCTCACAAAGAGAGGATAAAAGGTGCTCCCTCGGTCCTCGGGGGTGGCGGAGCCGGCCTTAAACACCTCCGTCCCGTTGACGCCCTGCGCCGTCGCCATCCGGCACAACCGGGTGAAGCTCGCCTTGGACACATTCGGCGGATCCAGAGCAGGGGAGTACCAAGCCTTGGCCGGAGGCTGGCGAGGCGCCATGGCTTCCTAGGTCACGCAGCTAGAGTAGATCTGGAAGTTTAGAGGAAGAAAGGGAAGGCGCAAGAAAGGGGATCTGAGCGATGACCGGAGAGAGCAAGAAGGCGAAGTCTAGGCAGATGCCGCTCCTTTACCAACCTGCGTGGTTGCTGAAGCACCCACGTCCCGTCAACCGCCATGCGGCGCCCAAGGCCGCAGGCTGTTAGGGCCCGCGGCGCTTCGCCCTTGCCCTTTCGCCTCTCGGCACGGCCAAGCCCATGCGCGCCACGGGCCCGGGGGCTACTGTCGTTGTTCTGGGAACGGGGGTCCCCAGACTTGCCTGCCTGCAGCCTGCGGCGTGGCTCGAATGGGGGCCCAACATGGCCCGTCTTCATCAAGCACAAGACTCAAGACCCTCGCGAGGGGCCAAGCCTCGCGAGGCGGACGACACGGCGCGTCCTCAGGCGCAGCCTCCTCAGGCTGGCTCGCGAGGAGACGGAGATATCAAGGCGGGGTGCCTCGCGAGGTGCCAGTGATGCAAGCCATGACGATCGAGGGTGCCAGGCGGGTGGCAGCGCGCGTAGCATCCTTCTTTCCTCTTTGGTGCAAAGGGGGCAAGCGCAGCCGCGGAGTACAGAGGCATCAGGCAAAGGTTGCCATTTCGGTGCAATGAGACCAGGACCAAGCGGACTACGAGATGGTGGTCACCATGGAGCCCAGTGCGGCGTCACTGCAGAGTCTTTCGCAGGAGAAGACCACCTTTTGTGAGGATAGATTTACTTGCTTTCCCCCTTCAAATTAGCCTGCCATTGTTGGCTCCCTCCCCGCTCAATATTTGGGAAGAGGACCAGGGCCTCTATAAATAGGAACCGGCCACCCATGTAGCAGGGGGTTCGAGGAGTTGGTTCGTTCGGTTCTCGTAGGAAGGCACACAGAGTAGAGAAAGAGAGAGAGAGGTGACCGAACTCCTCCCAGCAGTTCATCACCCCAGCCAAGAACAGAGCCTCGCGAGGCTGTTCTTCCTTGTAGTGTTCATCACAACCAGCCCCAAGAGGCAATCCATCCACCACACACTGGAGTAGGGTATTACACCACAATGGTGGCCCGAACTAGTATAAATCTTGTGTCTCTTGTGTGATTCTTTTAGTAGTTTAGATCTTTGTGAGGCGGGGAGGTTGAAGGCGTGATTTCCGCGCGCACCCCAGTGTTCGAACCTTAAGGGTCTGCCGGAACCCGAAATCCGACACCTTGTGCAGTTCTTTTAGTAGTTTAGATCTTTGCGAGACGGGGAGGTAGAAGGCGTGATCTCCGCGCGCACCCCAGTGTTCGAACCTTAAGGGTCTGCCGGAACCCGTGAATCCGACATTTGGCGCGCCAGGTAGGGGTGCGCCGGAATCTGTCTTCCACCACTCCGCTCTCCTACGACCGCCGCATCCATGTACGGCGCCAACCGAGCTCGTGTCGCCCCGGCGGCGCTCGCCGGTGGGCGTTCTCGTTGTCCCCCGTCGCCCGCCGTCAACACCGCCACCGGCCCGGCGGGGAATGAGCGGCAAGCACCCCCCCAGCATCTGCCTACGCGGCGGAGTAGCTGCACCGCAACATCGACACCTCCGGTCGTTGCGGCCCTCCTGGGCGGCTCGCAGGCGCCGCCCACGAGTCACCACGTCAAGCCGTTTGCCCGCCGGGTTAGCGCCGTTTCCGCACGGCAGGGGGCTCCCCCGGACCGGGCGGCGCGCGAGGCCGATCTGACCTTCAGCTCGGAGGACCACCCCACCAACCTGGTCGGCTCGGGCGCGCTCCCCCTGTTGTGCACCCCCACCATCTGCCAAGTGGCCGTCACCAGAACTCTCGTTGACGGCGGCGCGGGCCTCAGCGTGCTTTCGGTCGAGACTTTCAACCACCTCTGCATACCCCGGGAGCGGTTGCGACCCAGCCGATCTTTCTCGGGCGTCGGGGCGGATCATCCGACTCCCTTGGACAGATCCGGTTCCCGGTAACCTTCGGCACCTACGACAACTTCCGCACGGAGATGGTCGACTTCGACATCGCCCCCATCGGCCTCCCTTACAATGCCATCCTCAGCTACCCGATGCTGGCTCAGTTCATGGCCGACAC
This sequence comes from Triticum monococcum, assembly GCA_034509565.1. Classification (NCBI taxonomy): domain Eukaryota; kingdom Viridiplantae; phylum Streptophyta; class Magnoliopsida; order Poales; family Poaceae; genus Triticum; species Triticum monococcum. The sequence goes on along the minus strand of CM067842.1, from coordinate 675,824,468 downwards.
GCACCCGGCGTATAACCTCATGAAGATGCCCAGGAGCAGCGGCACCCTCGCCATGCACGGGGACACCGGGGACGCCCTGCGAGTACTCAAGCTCGCCTTCAAGACGGCGGCATCGGCACGGCCCATCAATGTGGAGACCCCTGAGCCCAAGGGGGCTGCGCCCGCCAAGAAGAAGCAGTTGTTCACCCAGGACAAGGCAGAAACCAAGCAGATACTCGTCGACGAAGACGGGGCCTCTAGTGCCACTTTCACCATAGGCGCCAACCTTGAACCTGAGCAGGAGGAGGCCTTGGTCAAGTTCTTGCGCGCAAATAAGAAGGTATTTGCTTGGGAGCCCGATCAGCTGGCGGGGATCCCCAGGAGTGTCATCGAGCATCACCTCAATGTGTGCCCAAATGTGCGCCCCGTGAAGCAGAAGGCCAGGCGGCAGTCCGTGGAGAAGCAGGCCTTCATTGTCCAAGAGACCCGCAAGCTAGAAGCCGCTGGGGTCATTCGCGAGGTCCGATACCCGGATTGGTTGGCCAACCCTGTCGTTGTGCCCAAGAAAGGGGGGAAGGAACGCATGTGTGTCGACTTCACCAACCTCAACAAAGCATGCCCGCAAGATCCGTTTCCGCTCCCCCGCATCGACCAGATCGTCAATTCCACTGCGGAGTGCGACCTGCTATGCTTCCTGGACGCCTCTCCGGGTATCACCAGATCAAGATGGCGGTAGAAGATGTTGAGAAGACCGCCTTCTTAACCCCGTGCGGGGTATACTGCTATACATGCATGCCATTCGGACTGCATAACACAGGGGCAACCTTTCAGCGGCTGATGCACATCACCTTGGGCCCGCAACTCGGAAAGAATGTCGAAGCCTACGTTGATGAAATTGTAGTAAAATCTCGGGAGGCCAAGACCTTGATACAAGACCTGGAAGAGACCTTCACGAGCCTCGACGCAGTAAACCTGCGGCTCAACCCGGAGAAATGTGTGTTTGGCGTCCCCTCGGGTAAGCTTTTGGGATTCCTCGTGTCCCATCGTGGCATCGAGGCCAACCCCGAGAAGGTCAAGGCGGTCGATGACATGAGTCCGCCAAAGACCCTCAGGGAAATGCAGAAGCTCACTGGGCGCGTGACCGCGCTAGGGCGCTTCATCTCCAAATTATGGGAGAGAGCGCTGCCTTTCTTTCAGCTGATGAAGAAAAAGGGGCCCTTTGAATGGACTGAAGATGCAGATAAGGCGTTTCAAGATCTCAAGAGGTAGCTGACCAGTCCCCAAGTCATGGTGGCTCCGCGCCCTCAAGAGCCCCTGCTGCTTTACCTCGCTGCCACTCCCTACTCCGCGAGCGCAGCCCTGGTGGCAGTTAGGGAGGAACGCCAAGTCAAGACCGCAGCGACAGCTCGAGGCAAGACAAAATGGGAACAAGGAAAGCCTGTAGAAGCCGCAACCGCAGTTGAGGAGGGTCAGCTGCCGAAGAATGCACCAGAGGCAGGCGAGGCCGCATGCCCAGATGGTCCACCTCCTGAGGCCACGTCATCTCGCGAGGCGCCCTTGCCTCCCGAGGGCGCCGCGACCCCAGATACTCTCAGCCTTGTTGAGCATCCCGTCTACTTTGTTAGCACGGTGTTGCGGGACGCGAGGGCACGGTACCCAATGCCTCAAAAGCTCCTCCTCGCGCTGCTGGTAGCCTCACGCAAGCTGCGTCACTACTTCTAGGCTCATCCCATCAAGGTCGTCTCATCGTACCCCCTGGAGAGAGTGCTCAGGAGCCCTAACTCAGCCGGAAGGGTCGCCGAGTGGAACATGGAGCTGCAGGCGTTTCAGCTTGAGTTAGCACAACCAGGGTCATCAAAGGAGCAGCGTTGGCGGATTTCATAGCGGAATGGGCGGAGGCACCAGGCCTCAGGGACAACGAGGATCGGTCCCTCTCTCCAGGGAGTGAGGCGCCGGAAGGCTGGGTCATGTACTTCGATGGGGCGTTCTGCAAACATGGCGCGGGGGCTGGTGCGGTGCTGATATCACCCACTCAGGATAAGCTCTACTATGCCGTGCAGCTCTGTTTCCAGCAAGGTGAAAAGGTCTCCAATAACATTGCAGAATATGAGGGACTGATAGCCGGGTTGAAGGCCGCAGTAGCCCTGGGAGTGAAACGCCTCACCATCAAGGGCGACTCGCAGCTCCTAGTCAACTTCTCCAGCAAGGTGTACGAGCCGAAGGACGAGCACATGGAGGCCTACCTAGCGGAGGTCCGCAGAATGGAAAAGCAGTTCTGGGGGCTGGAGCTGAAGCACGTGCCCCGTGGCACCAATCAGGAAGCTGGCGACATAGCCGGACGGGCGTCCAGGCGGTTGCCGCAGGAACCCGGCGTCTTCAAAGAGCGGCTCTTCAAACCCTCAACACAGCCAACATTATCAAGCACCGCTCAGTCTCGAGAGGAGCTCCCCCAGCCGCCAGCCTCGGGAGCCCCGGTCTGTTGGCCGACCTCAGGAGCACGCCTGCTCCTGATGATGGAACCTCAGGAGGAGTGCTGGATCACAGAACTCTAGAGTTATTTAACGCAAGGGGCCCTACTGGAAAAGGAAGAGGAAGCAGAGTGTGTGGCGCGGCAGGCCACGGCATACTGCATCAGAGATGGGGAATTTTACCGGAAGCGACCAAATGGTGTATCTCTGCGCTGCATCTCCAGGGAGCAAGGAAAGGAACTACTGGAGGACATACACGGCGGAGACTGCGGACACCACTCATCATCACGGACCCTCGTCGGCAAGGCATTCCGTAGCGGGTTCTATTGGCCCACCGCGCTCAACGACGCAATCGAATTGGTAAAGGCTTGTGAGGCCTGCCAGTTTCATTCCAAGCAGATCCATCAACCGGCGGGGGGCCTGCAGACAATACCCATCTTGTGGCCATTCACAGTTTGGGGCTTGGATATTCTGGGCCCGTTCCCTCGGGCGCCAGGGGGCTACCGTTACCTCTACGTCGCCATTGACAAGTTCACCAAGTGGGCAGAAGTGGAGGCTGTCCGTACCATCCCCGCTGGCTCCGCGGTCAAGTTCATCAGGGGTATCGTGAGCCGGTTCGGGGTGCCGAATCGCATCATCACAGACAACGGTTTGCAGTTCACCAGTAATCTCTTCAAAACATATTGTTCTAACCTTGGGACGCAGATATGCTACACTTCGGTGGCACACCCGCAAAGCAATGGGCAGGCAGAACGAGCCAATGCGGAGGTCCTGAGAGGCCTCAAGACCAGGACATTCAAGAAGAAGTTGGAGGCCTGCGGCAGAGACTGGTACGACGAGCTCTAGTCCGTGTTGTGGTCCATCCGCACAACCGCAACCAAACCAACTAGGGAGACCCCGTTCTTCCTGGTCTATGGAGCCGAAGCAGTCCTTCCTCACGAGGTCAGGCATTGCTCCGCGCGGGTCCTGGCGTTCAATGAGGCGTAGCAGGACGCCATGCGGGGGATGGACCTCGTACTAGGGGAGGGACGCCACCGGGAAGCCGCGCTGCGAACGGCAAGGTACCAACAGGCGCTATGACGATATCACTGCCGCAACATCCGCCCCAGGACACTCGAGGTAGGAGACCTTGTACTCAGGCGGGTTCTCTCCAGGGAGGGGCTGCACAAGCTCTCTCCCATGTGGGAGGGCCCATTCAAGGTTGTTCATGTTTCCAGGCTAGGCTCCGTGCGCTTGGAGACTCAAGAGGGGGAGACGATCCAGAACGCGTGGAACATCCAGCACCTCCGGAGGTTCTACCCCTAAAAGGCCCAGAGCCTGTGAAGACCTTCCCTTTTTGGAAAAGGCCCAGAGCCTGTGAAGCACGGCGAGTGCCTGTGAAGCTATCACGTTTTGGAAAAGGCCCATAGCCTATGAAGCAAGGCGAGTGCATGTGAAGTTATCGCGTTTTGGAAAAGGCCCAGAGCCTGTGAAGCAAGGCGAGTGCCTGTGAAGACTATCACGTTTTGGAAAAGGCCCAGAGCCTGTGAAGCAAGGAGAGTGCCTGTGAAGCTATCGCATTTTGGAAAAGGCCCGGAGCCTGTGAAGCAAGGCCAATGCCTGTGAAGCTCGCCGCCCCGTGACACTCTCACGTAATAATGAGTGGGGCTGTACATGCCCCGGAGTCTCAGGAGCACCGGCCTCAGGCCCTGGGGCTCCCACCCACACCCCGTGGCAGAACTTAGCTCCGCGCTGGTGAGAAGACGTCGAAGACTAGATTAGGTGCTGGACCCGGCTTTTTCATTTGCTTTCCGCAGTTGACGTGTTTACTTGCATTTGAAGTCTTATTGAAGTTGTCGCTATTGCTGATTTGTGGTTCGTCCATTTTCGCTCCTCGCTTTGGTTTCTCTCATAAACGACCTCGCGAGGGATGGTACTCAAACGTCCTCGTGAGTGTTTCTGCTCTAGCCGTTGGAAGGTTTCATGGCCCAGGCACGTTACAGGAGCACCCCTCTAGTCCGTGCCCCTCGGGCACCGCGACGCGCACACAGGGCCTGGGTCGGTCGCCCCCCCCCCCCCCTGGTAGGGGTCAAAGGCTATCTACGCACAGGCGTATAGTTAAAGGCGCAAAAATAAGATCAAGGTAATGGCTAAAACGGCAATAATTCCCAACACGCCCCAGCGGGGCTCCATGCAGCTATTTTGTCTTCACGGGAAACAAAAGGGAAAGGAAGGGACGAGCCCAGTGTAGCCCTCCTCACATCAGCCCGCGGAGGCGACCCGGGCTGCCTCCGGACCTCAAGGAGACTCCCTCTCGCGCTTCACCGGGGCACGACGGCGGGCGGACGAGCCATCACCTCCCAAGCAAGCTCGACGGCGCGGGGGTTGACTGCGGCCACTGCTGGAGGAGTCGCTTGAGGAAGAGCTGACGAAGCTCGGGGAGTCTCGAGCACCGCCATCCGCGTGGGCGCTATCTCCTCCATCACCGTCGGGGTGGAGCCCCCGGCTGCGGTCGTCGTCCTCAGGGCAACACCTCGCGCGGCGACCATCTTCCCCAAACACCCTCACATAGAGGGTGGCGTCGCCGTCAAACCTGAAGTGCAGGGTGCACCGGCGCCCCAGGCCGCGAGCGCGGGCGAACGCCTGCCAGCCCCCGTTGGCGGAGACCTCCAGTGCGGCCCACGAGGACCTGCTGCAGCAGCCCTCCGCCTGGAGCCAGAGGCCACCAGGAGCACCGGCCGGGAGCTCACCAAGGAGGAAGCGAGGGAGTTGGAGCCGGGCGCTAGTCGGCTCCGCCGACCAGACGACGAACTCCGGCAGCACCTGCGCAGTGCGAAAGCGCGGCCTGGGGGAGTGCGCAACCCAGGCGCGTCCCTCGGCCACAGCGGCTCGCCCGCCACCGCGCTGGGAGCCGCCACCATGACCACCAGACGCTACCGGGGCGGTCACCGGATGCTTCTGAGAGCGCCCACGACCTCGCTTGGGCGGGGGAGAGGCAGGATGGACCTGGAGGGCCTTCCCCTTCTCCGCAGCCGAGTACCTCCTCGATGGAGCCATCACACCAAGGCGGGGCAGGAATTGAGGCAAAGGAGAAAACAATAAGAGATGGACTGGAAGGGCACGCGCCGTGCCGTACTTATAGCCGGCGAAGGCCAACCACCGGCCTCCATGATCACAGGTAATTATGACATGATCTGCATGCAGGGACCTGTCCAACTCGCGTGATCACCGAGGCGTCATGGGGAAGTGGAGACACCCACGTCCCATCAACCGCCACGCGGCGCCCAAGGCCGCAGGCTGTTAGGGTCCGCGGCGCTTCACCCTTGCCCTTTCGCCTCTCGGCACGGCCAAGTCCATGCGCGCCTTGGGCCTGGGGGCTACTGTCGGCGTTCTGGGAACGGGGGTCCCCACACTTGCCTGCCTGCGGCGTGGCTCAAAGGAGGCCCGGCATGGCCCATCTTCATCAACACAAGACTCAAGACCCTCGCGAGGGGCCAAGCCTCGCGGGGTGGACGACACGGCGCATCCTCAGGCGCAGCCTCGTCAGGCTGGCTCGCGAGGAGGCGGAGAAATCAAGGCAGGGTACCTCGCGAGGTGCCCATGACGCAAGCCATGACGACTCAGGGCGCCAGGCGGGCGCCAGTGCATGCAGCGTCCTTCTTTCCTCTTTGATGCAAAGGGGGCAAGCGCAGCCGCGGAGTACCGAGGCGTCAGGCAAAGGTTGCCATTTCGGTGCAACGAGACCAAGGCCAGGCAGACTACGAGACGGAGGTCACCATGGAGCCCAGCATGGCGTCACCGTAGAGCCTTTCGCAGGCGAAGACCAACTTTAGTCAGGATAAGTGTACTATATTTTCCCCTTTGAATTGGCCAATTGTTGGCGCCCTTCCCGCTCAATATTTGGGAAGAGGCCAAGGGCCTTTTCCTATAGATAGGACCAGCCACCCGCGTAGCAAGGGGGGTCATTCGGTTCGTGGGTTGTTCCGGCTAGCAAGCAGAGAGAGTGAGTGAGAGGGAGAGAGAGAAAGAGGTGACTGAACTCCTCCTAGAAGTTCATCACCCCAGCCAAGAATAGACCCTCGCGAGGCTGTTCTTCCTTGTATTGTTCGTCATCACCAGCCCCAGAAGGCAATCCATCCACCACACACTGGAGTAGGGTATTACACCATAATGGTGGCCCGAACCAGTATAAATCTTGTGTCCCTTGTGCAGTTCTTTTAGTAGTTTAGATCTTTGTGAGACGGGGAGGTAGAAGGCGTGATCTCCGCGCGCACCCCAGTGTTCGAACCTTAAGGGTCTGCCGGAACCCGTGAATCCGACAGCGGTGAAGCCAAGGGTCAATCTCGAAGCGTCGCGGGCCCCAAAAGCCTGCGGCCTTGGTTGACGCGTGGCGGTTGCTTGGACGTGGGCGTCTCCGCTTCCCCACGCTGCCCTGATGACTGCACGACTTGACAAGTCCCTGCAACATGCAAGGGAAACCATCATTACCTGCGCTCGTGGGAGACGCTGGCTTGCCTTCTCTTGCTATAAATGGGGAGGGAAGCGGAGACGCCCATCTCTTCCTTGCTTGCTCGCTTCTTCCTCCTTGCTCTACTGCTTGCTCCAATGGCGCCCATCAGAAGGTTCTCCGCCGAAGAGAAGGGGAAAGCCCCCTGGGATGTCCCAGAGCTACTCCCGCCGAAGAAGAGATCGATCCATCGCAGTGACGAAGCGGTGATGCAGGTGGTGGCGAGGCCTTTGTGCGAGCGACCTCCACTGGGGTACCCGCTACCCCTGTACGCCCAAGTCGTGGGCTCGGGAGGACGAAGTGACGAGCAGCGCCACCCACGCCGCGTCCGAGGTCGCCGTGCCACGGCGGCGCGTGCCGTACACGCCGCGGACTCCTCGCGCGAGTTGTTGTTGTGGGCGCCGACGTCTCCGAACTCCTGGATCCGCTTCCCACGTGAAAGGATCAAGACGACGTGTCTAGAGGGGGGTGATTAGACACTAAGTACCAAAAGTTGCAGTTTTTAATTTCTTTAAGTTGAAGTGGAGTTTTGGCACAAGTTTAATAAACACATTACATATCAAGCAAGCATGCAAAGAGTATATGAGCAGCAGAAAGTCAAGCATGCAACTTGCAAGAATGTAAGGGGAAGGGTTTGGAGAATTCAAACACAATTGGAGACACAGATGTTTTTGTCGTGGTTCTGATAGGTGGTGCTATTGTACATCCACGTTGATGGAGACTTCAACCCACGAAGGGTAATGGTTGCGCGAGTCCACGGAGGGCTCCACCCATGAAGGGTCCACGAAGAGGCAACCTTGTCTATCCCATCATGGCCATCGCCCACGAAGGACTTGCCTCACTAGCGGTAGATCTTCATGAAGTAGGCGATCTCCTTGCCCTTACAAACTCCTTGGTTCAACTCCACAATCTTGTCGGAGGCTCCCAAGTGACACCTAGCCAATCTAGGAGACACCACTCTCCAAAAAGTAACAAATGGTGTGTTGATGATGAACTCCTTGCTCTTGTGCTTCAAATGATAGTCTCCCCAACACTCAACTCTCTCTCTCATAGGATTTGGATTTGGTGGAAAGAAGATTCGAGTGGAAAGCAACTTGGGGAAGGCTAGAGATCAAGATTCATATGGTGGGAATGGAATGTCTTGGCCTCAACACATGAGTAGGTGGTTCTCTCTCAAAAATGTGTATTGGAAGTGTAGGTATATTCTGATGGCTCTCTCCACGAATGAAGAGTGGGTGGAGGGGTATATATAGCCTCCACAGAAAATCTAATCGTTACACATAACTTTCCACACTCGGTGGGACCGAATGGTTAAACTCGGTCGGACCAATTTAGCAAAGCTAGTGACTGTTAGGGTTTTTGGTGGGACCGACAGGCAACTCGGTAGGACCGATATGATTAGGGTTAGGGCATAACATAATCTCGGTCAGATTGATTACACAAACTCGGTGAGACCGATTTTGGTAATAAGCTAACCAGAGAGTTGGTCAGGTAAACTCGGTGGGACTGATCGCTCATTTCGGTGAGACCGAAATGTTACAAAAGGGAACCAGAGATTTTACATTGCAGTTTCGGTGGGACCGATCGCAAGTTTCGGTGAGACCGAAAGTATTGCAATAGGCAATAGAGAGTTTGCAATCCCATCTCGGTGAGACCGAGATCCTTATCGGTGAGACCGATTTGCCTAGGGTTTGTGGGAGTGGCTATGACATTTGAAACTCGGTGGCGCCAGATAGAAGAATCGGTGGGGCCGAGTTTGACTTTTGGTTTAGGTCATATGTGGATGTGAGAAAGTAGTTGAGGGCTTTGGAGCATATCACTAAGCATTTTGAGCAAGAACCTCATTAAGCAACACCTCATCCCTCCTTGATAGAATTGGCTTTTCATATAGACTCAATGTGATCTTGGATCACTAATATAGAAAATGTAGAGTCTTGATCTTGAAGCTTGAGCTAATCCTTTGTCCTTAGCATCTTGAAGGGGTTCCACATCCTTTAGTCCATGCCACTTAATTTGTTGAACTTGTCTGAAACATACTAGGTAAAAGTATTAGTCCAACAAGAGATATGTTGTCATTAATTATCAAAATCACCGAGGGAGCACGTGGGCTTTCAATTTCCCCCTTTTTGGTAATTGATGGCAACATACATCAAAGCTTTAGATAAAGATATAGAGAATAGCAAGTAAATCTTTGGAAAGACGTGTAACAAGCATAGGCTCCCCCTACATGTATGCAATCATGTGAATATGGAATATAGAAGCATGTGAGAGCATAACCATGACAGAGTAGCAATGTGTTACATGTATCTTGGCTATATGCATCAGGGCAAAAGATATGAATATGGGAAATGTACCTTCATGCCCATGAGTCCTTCTTGCAAACATTATGTACATCAGCAAGAATTTCTCATACACATGACTATGATGCATATACTTACCTTGTGGTCTTGGGTTGGCTAGGATGGGATGAGCCTGCGTAAACAAGGTTAGATAACACAGATGCACCCACTAGCTAGAGCAAACAAAAGAAACCACAAGAGTACCAAGACTGGGATGACATGTAGAGTGAGTATAGAGTACCAAGATAGATATTGACATGTCCCCAAAGAGAAAGATATGCAATGAATTTAATAAATTTCTTTCCCTTGGAAGTCATGCTCCCCCTGAATCTAGCATGGGATACTGGGAGAAGATAGGGAACAGAAAAAGAGAGCTCAAAGAAACAAATGAACAGAGCTAATGCAAATAAGCACATTTGAACATGTCTTTCCCCCAAGAAGGCATGTGGCATCTCTCCTCTTGAACATCAAGCATCTGGGATCCTTGAAGAGTACTCTTTCCTGGAGTATTCCCTCCCCTTAGAGATCTCTCCCCCTAGAGATATGATTAAGCTTTGATGTGATCTCTCTCTCCCCCTTGGACATCAATTTCCAAGAAGGGTCTTTTGAAATTTGTGGTGAATGGGTTCGGTCCTTGAATCACAGTACAAAGCATTAAGGTAAATGTGAGGCTTGCAGAGGACAAGATTCATTGAGTGGAGCTGGATCAAGAATAAAGCAGGAATAAATGGCAAAATGTCTTTCCTATAGTGAAATCGGTGTCACAGAATTGTATGCTTCGGTTGCTCCAAAAATCTTTGGCTAGAACGGAGACATGAAACCGGTGGAACCGAGTTCATCACAGAGAAAATGTCAGGACCCCGGTTCCACGCCACATCGATCTAGCCTGTAACACCTCATATCACTTTGCGGCCTCACGCACGGTATCCCACGAGTGTCGCCTTACCATGGCCTGGGACCGTTTGCGCCTTTTGGCTCACGTATATGACAATGTCGCTAGCATCCATATGACCGAGAACCCGGGCCGACATGGCTAGTCGTGAACCCAAAGCGGCACAGACCTATGGACACAGGCATACATGAATCACATCGAACATGTCGGTCATCAACGAGTGATTCCGGGCTGTAGCACTGGGCTAACATGACTCCGGGGATCCCGGGCTGTAGCAGGCTAGGCAGGACTCCGGAAGTCACCGTGTGACATTTCCCCGAAGGGACAGACATAGGGACGAAGTGAAACACATGCCGGCCAGTCATGTGTCCTGAACAGTAGTGCTGGGCTATCAGGACTCCGGTGAACCGGGCTGTAGCGGACTACTATGGCTCGAGGAACACTAGACTACATTTCCCCATAAGAAAGGCTGCGAAGGATAAACAACTAGATTGTCGGATCCCACTCATAGCAAGCATTTCAATCAGACACACAATATGCCCGATATGAGTACATACAACATGGCATCACAACAAAACTCTACAACTCAAGTACTTTATTTAAAGGCTCCCGAGAGCCATACATAACATGTTCATACAGATAGGGGTGACATGACCCAACACTCAAGTCATACAAGCATACAATCATGTGCGGAAGCAACTAGTCTGAGTACAGACTCTAAAAAGAAAGAAGGCTTCTCAAAGCCTGTCTATCTACATAGGGCCCTCCATGGCCGGGATCACCACCTGGGTGGCTAGTCACTCGTCGATGTCAAGATCTACATAAAACCCATCGGAGGGGGCGATGTTGTTGTCTGAAAACAATAATAAACAAACATGAGTACAGAGGTACTCAGCAAGTCTTACATCAGAACCTACTATACATGCTCATTCTCAAGAAGGTGGTGGGGTTATGCAGCAAGCCAGTTTTGACCCGTGGCTAAGCTATCCTACGGAACCTCTCTAGTAAAATGGTTTTCGCACACGAGTCCACTACTCACCAACACAATACTCCACCGAGGATCCTCCCTCGTCATCCTGCGAGAGGGCCATCCTCGGTACTCACATTTATCTTGAGTCTTTTAGTAGTATCCATTAACTTGTCTATGAACTGTATAGGCAACCAAGTAGTCCTTTACCGCGGACGCGGCTATTTGAATAGTTTTATACCCTGCAGGGGTGTACTTCGTCACACATGTTTCCACCACTTAGCATCTGCACACGAAATGTGCTCAGCAGACTTCAAGCGAAAACCGACGTGGGTGTAGACCACGACCTGACTAACCTCACAAGTCTCTAGTCCAAGGTTATCGCCTATTCAGGTTCCATCCGAAAGGAAATCCGGCCGGGGTGTCCTCAACGGCCCCGAACGATGTGAACAGGGTTCCCGAGACACCAAACGGGTGACTCGGTACACCGTGCCATGGTGTATCTACCGCAACATAGCCCACCCCTAGGGTCAGCGCTACGCACGGCCACCAACACATAACCTACAAACACCAGAAACTAGTTGCAACTCCTGGACTGAGGCGAGAGGGGTCAGTAAGTCGAGCGGGGTCATATTTCAGGGCCCAATGTGTGGTAGTAGCTGAATCTTAAATCACGCATACAGATCTCAGTTCTTAGGGACGGCCTCAATGAAACAACCCACCATGTACTCCTACAAGGCCTCTCATCAATACCTTTACCAAAACATGTTCAACACACCCCACATATTACCGACACAAGCATTTCACTCTAGCCCATCACCCAGATGAACCATACCTGACACAACTCTAAGCATAGCAGGCATAGCAAGGTAGGAATCACAAAACATGGCTCAATCAACTCCTACACATGCTAGTGGGTTTCATCTAGTTACTGTGGCAATGACAGGTCATGCAGAGGATAAGGGTTCAACTACCGTAGCACACAGCAGTTTGAATCGTGTTGTCTTAATGCAGTAAACAAGAGCAGGAGCGAGAACATGGGTTGTATCGGAATGATCAATGGTTGCTTGCCTGATGGAGTGGTAACGGGATACCGCCCTTCAGTTGGATACTCGTGAATATCCTCGGAGGCAGAACCTACCACGAAGAACACAACCAAGCACAATCAACACATGACGATATGCAACAATATGATGCATGCTATGACATGGCAATATGAATGTGTTTTGGCCTAATGCAAGCTAAAACAAAAAGGGATGAACTCATTTGAATCCAGGATTCAAATATTAGCTCATTAATTATGGCATTTATAGGGAATTTCCTTATTCTGCTTAAACAGCAAGGTAAACTTGTTTTTTCATGCATGAAACCATTACAGATGGATAGATTGAATTTTTCTGATAATTTTTGATATATAATTTATCTCATTTGGAGTTATGGTTGAATTTTTATGAATTTTTGAAGTTTGAACTATTTTTTGGAATTTCCTGAATAAAAATAATTCCAGAAAAACAATTACTGCGTCAGCAATGCGTCAGGGTGACGTCAGCAAGTCAAAGGCGCAGCCCGGTCAAACCTGACTGGTGGGGCCCCCTGGTCAGTGTCTCTGTGAACTAACCATGCTTAGTTAGCCTAGTTAACAGGCGGGGCCCACTAGTCAGTGACTATACTAATTAAACTAACCTATTTAGTTAGCACTAACAGGGTAATTAGCTGGGCGGGGCCCGCATGTCGGTGAGAGAGGGGGGGAAGTCAACCCACGTCAGCAGGTCAACCTCGTCGGTCAGCGGGTCAAAGCCTGCCGGCGTTTAGCCGCCGGTGAGGCCAGATGCGGTGGCGCGCTGTGGAAATCGCCCACAGGGTATCATTTGGTGCGCGGAGAGCAGCTACGGGTAGCTAGGGACAAACCGCAGCGTTTGGTGGTGGTGATTGGGCTCGGGGTGGCCGGAAACGTCGCCGGCGATGAGCCTTGCGGTCGCCGGAGTCGGGTAAAAACGGGCCCGAGGCTACGGGGCACGGCAGGGCATGTGGTGAGGTGCGTTGTGCCCCTAGGGATGCGGTGGAGTGGTTAGACTAGGTGGCGTGGCCGGTGTTGGGCCGGAGACACGTCGGCGACGAGCTCCACGGTGGCGGGTGCGGGTGAGCTTCGTGTGCTCATTGTGGTGCACGAGAAGAGGAACGGAGAGGTTGGGGAGGTGCAGCAGCTCACGGCGATCACGAAGAGGTAGACGGCGCGGTCGGGGACGAGTCGATGCGGCGGCGACGTCGAAGGGGATCTCCGGCGAGGCTCGGTGAAGACGAGGTCGAAGAAGATGTTGCAGAGCGTGTGAGCGCTCGGGGCTTGGCTGCTCGAAGGAGTTGACGACGGCGGAGAGGATGGACACGGTGGTGCATCACGGGGACGTCGGTGGATGGGGGTTTCACGGTGGCGCGAGCTCAGCAGCGTCGGCCATGGCAGAGGGGAGCGAAAGAGAGAGGCAGGGGGCGAGTGAACATGTCCAGGGGGTCGAGGCGGCGACGTGGAGCCTGTCCAGGCCAGCAGGGCGGCAAGGGAAGGAAGCAGGACGGCAGCCAGCTACGTGGCGCGTGCTGGTGCCGCCGACGAGCACCTGCCTGCCTGCCTGGCCAAGCCAAGCTGCTCGCTGGCGCGGTGGCTGGGCTGGGCCGGTAGGTGGGCCTGGTGGGTGGCGCCAGGTAAGCTTCTTCTCCTTTTTTTTGATTTTTGTTTCCTTTTCTATTTTTCTGTAGCTTTAGGGCTTTATTTAAAATACCTAGGCACTTTCTAAAATCCTGAAAATATTTGTGGGCCCTGTTGGGATTATTCCTAACAGCAAACAATTATTTCCAGCATTATTTGAGCACTTAAATTATTTAATAGCATTTAAATGCCCAAATTCAATTATTTATGATTTAAATGAGTGACCTTCTGTTGACCTAGAAAAATGTGCACCTATTTTCCCAGAGGTTCCAACCCAAGGCAAAGAGGGTGAACATTTTAGAAGGGCATTTCAAGTTCATTGAAATTATTTTCAGTAAACCCTAGTTGATTTAGGGGGGTGCTGGGGGTTCTGCCTTCCCCATTTCAAGTTTCTGATGAAAGTAAACATGATGCACACTCTAATGCATGGACTAGCTAGGGTGTGACAACTCACCCCCACTCAATAGAATCTCATCCCGAGATTTAGGATCCTCTGGAAAGAAGGTGGGGTACTCGAGTCGAAGACGATCCTCCCTTTCCCAAGTGGCTTCTTCCTCGGAATGGTGTGACCATTGAACCTTGAGAAACTTGATATTATGATGTCGAGTGGTACGCTCGGCTTGATCAAGGATATGAACGGGATATTCCCGATAAGAGAGGTTATCTTGTAAATCAAGCGTTGCGTGGTCCACTCCACGGATAGGATCCGCGAAGCAACGCCTGAGTTGCGAAACGTGGAAGACATCGTGAACTCTGGAAAGATGCGGGGGTAGTTCCAATTGGTAGGCAACTTCTCCTCGTTTGGCAAGAATGCGAAAGGGTCCAATGTAACGAGGAGCCAATTTGCCTTTGATACCGAAACGATGGGTTCCCTTTAACGGAGTAACCCGGAGGTAAGCCTTCTCGTCAACTTCAAAGGTCATAGGCTTATGTTTACGATCATATTGACTCTTTTGGCGAGATTGGGCTGTTTTCAATTTCTCACGAATAACGCAAACCTGCTCTTCTGCTTCCTGAATCATATCCGGGCCAAAGAGTTGTCTTTCCCCGGTTTCTGACCAATTAAGAGGCGTTCGACATTTTCGTCCATAAAGAACTTCGAAAGGAGCTTTGCCCAAACTAGCTTGATAACTATTGTTATAACCAAACTCCGCGAATGGAAGGCATTTCTCCCAACTCATTCCGAACGAGATAACAGAAGCTCGGAGCATATCTTCCAGAATTTGATTGACTCGCTCCAATTGACCACTTGATTGAGGATGGAAGGCGGTACTAAAGGAGAGACGAGTTCCCATAGCATTTTGGAAACTTTCCCAAAATCGAGAGGTGAAGAGACTTCCACGGTCTGAGTTAATTTCCAATGGGACACCATGAAGAGACACTATTCGGGAGATGTATAAGTCAGCTAGCTGGCTAGCGGTGATACTCTCACGAATAGGTAGAAAATGGGCTACTTTGGAAAGTTGGTCGATCACAACGAAGATGGCATTATTCCCTCTCTTGGTCCTGGGAAACCCAGTGATGAAATCCATACTGATTTTATCCCATTTCCATTCAGGAATAGCCAAAGGTTGAAGGGTGCCAGCAGGCCGTTGATGCTCTACTTTAACACGACGACAAACGTCGCAATTGGCAATGTATTGAGCGATTTCTCTCTTCATCCTTGTCCGCCAAAATCTCTGGCGTAGGTCTTGATACATTTTGGTACTACCAGGATGAATGGTGAGAGGGGATTCATGAGCTTCCTTAAGGATCATCTGGCGTAGATGTTGTTTCTTGGGAACCACCAGACGGTTCTCGAAGAAGACAGCACCTTGTTCATCCATGGAAAAACATTTAGCAACTCCGCTAGCAACGTTTTCCTTAATCCGGGATATGCCCTTATCACGCTTTTGGGCAGCTATGATTTGATCCATAAGGGTAGGTTTCGCCACCAGGGTGGATAGGAATCCTCGAGGAACAATGTGAAGATTAAGCTTACGAAATTCCTCATGGAGAAGTGGTTGACTTTGTTGTAACATCAGGTTGTTACAATAGGACTTACGGCTTAGCGCATCAGCCATGACATTGGCTTTGCCCGGGGTGTAAGTTATTCCTAAGTCGTAATCCGAGATCAACTCGACCCAACGTCTTTGCCTGAGATTCAAATCTGGTTGGGTGAAGATATATTTCAAGCTTTGGTGATCGGTGAAGATCTCGCAACGATTACCGAGAAGGTAATGTCGCCAAGTTTTAAGTGCATGGACTACAGCTGCAAGCTCTAGATCATGTGTAGGATAATTTTCCTCATGTGGGTGTAATTGCCGGGAAGCATAGGCAATTACCTGTCGATCTTGCATGAGTATGCAACCTAGTCCTTGTCACGAGGGGTCGCAATAGATAATAAAGTCCTTGGAGAAGTCTGGTGGTACCAGTACGGGGGCAGATGCCAGGCGTCTTTTCAGTTCCTGAAAGCTGAACTCGCACTACGGAGTCCACTCGAACTTTTTATCTTTCTTGAGGAGTTCAGTTAGAGGTTTAGCAACCTTAGAGAAATTTTCGACAAAGCGGCAACAATAGCTCGCTAGGCCAAGGAAACTCCGAACTTGCTTGACCATTTCAGGTGGAGTCCAATCAAGGACGGCTTGAACTCGCTCGGGATTGACAGCAATACCCTTACCAGAGTTTACATGGCCTAGATAGGTCACTTCTGGCAACCAAAATTCACACTTGGAGAATTTGGCATAAAGGCGATGCTCTCGAAGTTTCATCAATACCAGCCTTAGATGTTCGGCATGTTCCTCTTCATTCTTGGAGTAGATGAGTATGTCATCGAGGTATACTACGACGAATTTGTCCAAGTACTCCATGAAAACCAAGTTCATTAACCGGGAGAAGGTGGCCGGGGCATTGGTTAAACCGAAGGACATAACGATGTACTCGTATTGGCCATAACGAGTAACAAAGGCCGTTTTGGGAATGTCCCCGTTTCTGATTTTGATTTAATGGTAGCCTAACCTCAAATCCATCTTGGAGAAGACTGAGGATCTAGTGAGCTGATCATACAGGTCGTTGATCCTGGGAAGCGGGTATTTGTTCTTGATGGTGACCAAGTTGACGGGTCGGTAATCCACGACCATTCGATCTGTTCCATCCTTCTTCTTGACGAAGAGGACGGGGCAAGCCCAAGGAGAGGAACTAGGACGGATGAACCCCTTGTTCAAGGACTCATCGAGTTGGTTCTTAAGCTCGGCTAGTTCTAAGGGTGCCATCTTGTAGGGTCTTCTAGAAATTGGAACGGTTCCTGGAACAAGGTCTATCACAAACTCGACATCCCTGTCAGGTGGAACACCTGGCAGTTCTTCTGGAAACACATCCAGAAAGTCTCGGACTACCAGAACATCCTCAAGGTCTGGAAGAGGGTTGGCATTTAGGGAATAAAGTTGGTGCTTGGCCACTCGAGTTAAGACATTAACCGTCTTGCCCGAGGGGTGAGTAAGTTGAACGGTTCTAGTGGCACAATCGATCTTAGCATAATGAGATGACATCCAGTCCATACCCAAGATGATGTGTATGTCAGAGGACTTGAGAGCTATTAAAGATGCAAGGAAGACAAGTCTATCGACAAGAATTTCGTTCCCATGGCTTACCCTAGAAGTTTGCCATTTGGAACCCGGAGTTTGAATTACCATGGAAGTGGGCATGTCACAGAATGTCGTGTTATGCAACCAAGCATAATTCTCGGATATGAATGAATGAAATGCTCCAGTATCGAAAAGAACAGATGCCGGATGGCAGTTAACAAGGAGCGTACCAAGGACGACGTTGGGATCCTCATGAGCCTCCTCGGCTGAGACATAGTTAACATGGCCACGGGCAGTGGTGGCCGGCTTGGCGTAGAAAGTCTTTCCCGCGGGCTTACCACGGCCAATGGACTTCCCAGCTTGATTGGGGTTGTTCTGGGGACACTCTTGACTATAGTGACCCGGCTCTCCACACTTGAAGCATGTTACCACATTGGGGCGTGGAGCAGCATTAGCAGCGGGGCCACCATAGGGCTTGGGCGGTGCGAGTTGCTGGTTGGGACGAGGCGCCTCAAAGGATGGCCTCAGAATGAATCTGGGTGGCAGTGCCGTGCTTGGGATCCACACCCGGCGCTTCTGACCTCCCAAGACGGATGAAGAGCCAAAATCACGGGAGTGCTTGTGTGAAGCGTCATAATCAGTCTGGCCGGTCTCAGCACTGATAGCTTTATTGACCAACTTCTGAAAAGATGTGCACTCGTGCAGACGGAGATCGCGGCGAAGCTCAGGGCTAAGTCCCTTGCGGAACCTTGCCTGCTTCTTGGCGTCGGTAGAAACCTCTTTAGGAGCATAGCGTGCCAGGTTCCCAAATTCACGACTATATGCATCCACAGTCAGCCTTCCTTGGGTGAAGTTGCAGAACTCCTCCCTCTTACGATCCATGAGACCTTCCGGAATGTGATGCTCGCGGAAAGCCTCACTGAATTCAGCCCAGGTAGTGATTTGACCGACCGGGCGCATAGCTTCGTAGTTTTCCCACCAATGGCTAGCGGGGCCTTCGAGATGATAGGTAGCATAGGTAACCTTGTCGGCTTTGGCTACGTTGGCAGAACGTAGCTTGTGGGTGATGCTGCGAAGCCAATCATCCGCGTCGAGGGGCTCGACGGAATGGTTAAACTTTGGTGGGTATAGCTTGATAAAGTCATTGATTGACACCAAGTCATTTCGTGGGTGGCGTGCAGTGTTCTGCTCAATCCGCTCCAGCAGGCGGTTGGTCTCACGCTTGTTTCTTTCCGCCTCCAGCATTACTTCGGCCAGGGAAGGCGGGTGAGGCAGATTTTCACCTCTAGCTGCACTAGCTTCCCCCTGCTCCGGAACAGCAGGGTTGTCGCGGGTGTTGCCATCCTAGGAGAAAACAAGACAACAGTTTAGACAAGGATGGCTCAAACTTAACAAGGAAGTGCAGAATGTAAAGGATAACACGGAATGCAGAGATGCTCATTCGTATGCCATGGTAATATAAGGCTGCCATATATATACCAACGGTCATACACATCATACATAGTTTAGTACAAGCCCAGGCTACAGTACAACTATGAAGGAAGACGTTACATCTCATCGGAGGCATGCCAAGCTCCTATACATTATTTGTCTACACCTCCGGAATCGATTACACGCAAGGTCATATTCCACAAGTCACGCGGGACGATGGAGATACAACTACTACAATACTAGTGGTACTACTACTAACTCAGATAGCTCCGTAGTAGTCTTCATAGAAGTCACCTCCATAGCCTGGAAGTTCATCGTGCTCATCCGGAAACAGACGGTCCTGAGGAGCCTGTGGACCATAGGGGCTAGGATGAGGTCTTAGACCAACAAACGGTGGCCTGCGGGGGCCAAGGGGTGGGGTGATCCCTCCCACATCGCGCCAATCCACCATGTCTGGCAGAGCTGATCTCACAGGATACAGATCCCTTGTATCCATACATCCAGCTTGCACCACAAGTGCAAACCGAGTCAACGTGGCCCAATGATCAGCACGAGTATTAAAAAGCTCCAGCCTCAAGGCCCGATTCTCTCGGTCCTTATCTTCCAGCATCTCAGCAGTGGTACGAGTTAATGAATCCTCCTGAGTGCAGTCAGCATAGATCGCCTGAAGATACCCTTGCGCTCCCGGAAGTGAAGCTGGCATGTAACGGAAGTCAGTGTTCCGAAGCAGGCCAATCCGGACTCGCAAGATGGTCATCATGGAGTAGGCAGCATCCTGCACAGCCATCTCAACGGTAACCCCGAGTCCATAGGAACAGTGAAAGGGCTCGGTAGATCCAGGATAGGAAGGAAATATCCTGACGGTGCAGAAATACTGGCTTTGATTAAAGTCGCGGAACTGCTCTTCGACAGTGTATTCGGGATACCAATGGTATCCTGTCTCGATCATGACCCGGACTAACATAGCAGTATGACCGGGCACGTCGAGGCACCTGGTCAGGCGAACCACTTGGTTTTGAGGACGGTTGGCCATCTGAAAGCACAACCACAAGAAAAAGACATCAGAATTCCTAGGGAAAATTGGACAACATAACGGCTGTAAATGCTTAGAAAAAGATTTGAGACATCCACAACAGTTCACAATACCGCTCAACAGCATCATATCAAGGTTCTGATTCAAATAGCAACATACTAAAATAGTAGAAATTGGACTGGGACTCGTAGCAATAATCCTATAAGCTACTACGGATTAGTAACACGTGAACCTGATAGAAGAAGAGAGCCTAGTCCTTAACCCACGTTGAATGAGAAGAGAATGACTCAGATCAGAGGCATAGGGTAAAGGAGTAAAAGAACCTTACGTTCCCTTCCACAATCAATTCCCTTACATATAACTAAAGCATTTCTAGACTCGACATCGACCAGTTTGGCTCAACGAACCTACAGGCAGTCCGGCTCTGATGCCAACGCTGTCAGGACCCCGATTCCACGCCACATCGATCTAGCCGGTAACACCTCATATCACTTTGCGGCCTCATGCACGGTATCCCACGGGTGTCGCCTTACCATGGCCCGGGACCGTTTGCGCCTTTTGGCTCACGTATATGACAATGTCGCTAGCATCCATATGACCAAGAACCCGGGCCGACATGGCTAGTCGTGAACCCAAAGCGGCACAGACCTATGGAGACAGGCATACATGAATCACATCAAACATGTCGGTCATCAACGAGTGATTCCGGGCTGTAGCACTGGGCTAACAGGACTCCGGGGATCCCGGGCTGTAGCAGGCTAGGCAGGACTCCGGAAGTCACCGTGTGACATTTCCCTGAAGGGACAGACATAGGGACGAAGTGAAACACATGTCGGCCAGTCAAGTGTCCTGAACAGTAGTGCTGGGCTATCAGGATGCTGGTGAACCGGGCTGTAGCGGACTACTATGGCTCGAGGAACACTAGACTACATTTCCCCATAAGAAAGGCTGCGAAGGATAAACAACTAGATTGTCGGATCCCACTCATACCAAGCATTTCAATCATACACACAATATGCCCGATATGAGTACATACAACATGGCATCACAACAAAACTCTACAACTCAAGTACTTTATTTAAAGGCTCCCGAGAGCCATACATAACATGTTCATACAAATAGGGGTCACATGACCCGACACTCAAGTCATACAAGCATACAATCATGTGCGGAAGCAACTAGTCTGAGTACAGACTCTAAAAAGAAAGAAGGCTTCTCAAAGCCTGTCTATCTACATAGGGCCCTCCATGGCCGGGATCACCACCTGGGTGGCTAGTCACTCGTCGACATCAAGATCAACATAAAACCCATCGGAGGGGGCGGTGTTGTTGTCTGAAAACAATAATAAACAAACATGAGTACAGAGGTACTCAACAAGTCTTACAGAAAAACACTTGTCACCTCAGCTCACTGGACAAATAAGATCTCACAAAGATTTGCAATGAATTGGATACAGAAAATGCAGAACAAAAAGGAAAGAAAATAAACTAAAAGGTCTAGATGAAGTCTTTTTGAAAGGGGAAACATATATGCATGAGACAAATGCAAGAACACAGAAAAGAACGCAAGAGAACTTCATCTAGAGTTGGGCGGTGACAAAGTCACCTATGTTAGAGTATATTGACTTAGGAGTCAAGTGAGATCACTTGATCATAGGTCGTACTCATCATTTAAGCTCAAAATGGGGTTACCATTTTTCATTTAAGTATCTTGATGTATTCACATCTTGTCGAGTTGCTTTGACTCATGACTTGGAGTAAAGCTACTCTAAGATGGAATAACATACCTTGGGTGGCGGTGTTGATCTTGATCATGTAGTTGAACTTGTGTGGGTTGCTCAAGGTTGATGTAGCCCATCAAGAGTTGGGAGCACCCTTTGGATTTTGAGTTCATCTACCTAGATGGGTTAGTTTTCACAAGGAAGAGCACTTGTGTATCCAACATGACAATCATGAAACTCAACATAGAATTTGTCAAAGGATATGTTTGAAAGGTTTCGTGCTTCCTTGTCATCAATCACCATTGTGTAGAGACTTGGTGATGTAGAGATTGCTCAAGATGTGAGTGAGTTGCAATCTCATAGAATTAGATTCATCCAAGTACCTACAAGGGTTAGATAACATGCAAGATGCAAATTTTGAAGACATAAGATAATCATCATAGGAGAAATATCAAGTGATTAGTCGTAAGCTCAAGTCTTGCATGTATCCAATGGAGTTCGTACTCCAAGTTTGAAGCATCAATAATGTTCAATTCACCTCTTAACCTGCAAAACACTTTCTCATCAAGTGGTTTAGTGAATATATCAACTAATTGCTTATTGGTGCGAACATGCTTAAGGTTTATGTCACCCTTAGCAACATGATCTCGAATGAAATGATGACGGACTTCAATATGCTTAGTTCGAGAGTGTTCCACGGGATTGTGAGCAATCTTGATAGCAGTTTCATTGTCACAAAGTAATGGAACATGTTTCACATATATCACATAATCTTTAAGAGTTTGGGTCATCCAAAGTAATTGAGCACAACATGAACTAGCGGCAATGTATTCCGCTTCGGTGGTGGATAAGGATACTGAGTTTTGTTTCTTGGAAGACCAAGACACAAGAGATCTACCAAGGAATTGACAAGTACCCGAAGTAGACTTTCTATCAACCTTGTCACCGGCATAGTCCGAGTTAGAGTAGCCAACAAGATCAAAGTAAGTCCTCTTTGGATACCAAATGCCAAAATTTGGTGTATGCATTAAGTATCTCACTATCCTCTTCACGGCCTTAAGATGACATTCCTTAGGAGCAGCTTG
Organism: Triticum monococcum; assembly: GCA_034509565.1. Classification (NCBI taxonomy): domain Eukaryota; kingdom Viridiplantae; phylum Streptophyta; class Magnoliopsida; order Poales; family Poaceae; genus Triticum; species Triticum monococcum. The sequence continues at coordinate 675,801,807 of CM067842.1, read as the reverse complement.
ATATCGTGCACACATGCACACACTTAGCATGAATCGGGAAATGAAGCACATAGATGTAACAATGAACCAATCATAGAGCGGTAAACTTTTCGATCAACCGGTTCACCATCTTTGGTCAAATCAAGATGTCCACTAGTAGGCATGGGTGTAGTCATACCTTTGCATTCTTGCATATTGAACTTCTTGAATAAGTCCTTGGTGTACTTCGTTTGAGAGACAGAGGTGCCTTCCTTAGTTTGCTTGATTTGCAAACCAAGAAAGAATTTGAGTTCACTCATCATAGACATCTCAAACTTCTCCGACATTAGCTTCCCAAACTTTTCACTAAAATGAGGGTTAGTTGATCCAAATATAATATCATCGACATAAATTTGGCATACAAAGAGTTCTCCATTAACCCTTTTAGTAAAAAGAGTAGAATCTATTTTTCCAATTTCAAAGCCTTTTTCAATAAGGAACTTGGTCAAGCATTTATACCATGCTCTAGGAGCTTGTTTAAGACCATAAAGGTCTTTGTGAAGTTTTTAGACATGATTAGGTTTCTTAGGATTGACAAAGCCGGGAGGTTGCTTAACATAAACTTCCTCCTCAATTTCACCATTTAGAAAAGCACTTTTAATGTCCATTTGGTACAAAGTGATATCATGGTGATTAGCATAAGCAAGTAAGATGCGAATGGACTCAAGTCTAGCAACGGGAGCATATGTCTCATCATAGTCCATACCTTCGACTTGTGTGTAGCCTTGGGCGACGAGACGTGCTTTGTTGCGAACCACTTGTCCATCTTCATCTTGCTTATTGCAAAACACCCATTTGGTACCGATGATGTTGTGGTTGTTGTCGGGCTTCTCGACCAATGTCCACACTTGATTTCTCTCAAAGTTGTGTAGCTCTTCATGCATAGCATTTATCTAGTCCGGATCCTCCAATGCTTCTTCAACCTTCATAGGTTCAATGCTAGAGATGAATGAGTAATGTTCACAAAAGTTAGCCAAACAAGTTTTAGAGCTAGTGATTCTCCCGGTTTGGATATCATTGTAGATTTGCTCCAGGGGATGATCTTTTTCAATTCTTTCTCGAACTCGTGAAAGCTTTTGCTCGGGTCTTGGTTGAACATCTTCTTCATCTTGGCCTTCTTCATTGTTAGCGTTGTCATTCTCTTGTCGTGGTGGATAAGGAGGTTGTTGACGTTCGTCTTGGTGCACTTCCTCGTTTTCTTCATATTTGTGTGTCCCACTCGTGGATGTTTCCTTATCAACTCTTGGTTCACCTTGTCATGAGGTAGAAGCTTCCACTTGGACGGACAAGGTACTCTCCTTTATCTCTGTTGGACGAATCTTGCCAATAGAGAAGTCTTGGATTGCTTCTGAGGGATCTTTGTCTCCTACATCAATTGTCAATTGCTCTACTTGCGAGCCGTTAGATTCATCAAACTTCACATCTACCGTTTCTTCAACCTTTCGGGTGAAATTGTTGTAGACACGGTATGTGTGAGAGTTTGAGCCATAACCAAGTAGGAAACCTTCATGAGACTTAGGAGCAAATTTAGAACGACGATGCTTATCAAGAATGTAGCACTTTGAGCCGAATACTCGGAAGTATCCAACTTGGGGTTTGTTACCGGTGAGGAGCTCGTATGCCATCTTGTCGAGTAGCTTGTGAAGATACAAGAGATTTGTTGCATGACAAGCTGTCTCAACCGCTTCCACCCAAAAGTGTTTTGGTGTCTTGTACTCATCAAGCATCGTTCTTGCCATCTCGATAAGAGTCCGGTTCTTGCTATCAACGACTCCATTTTGTTGAGGTGTGTACGTAGCTGAGAACTCATGTACAATCCCTTCTTCGTCAAGAAAGGTGTCTACATTTGCGTTCTTGAACTCCGTTCCGTTGTCGCTCCGAACCTTCTTGATCTTCAAGTCAAATTGATTTTGGGCCTTCCTAGCAAAGTTTTTGAAGATCTTTTGGACCTATGATTTGTCATCAAGAAAGAACACCCACGTAAATCTTGAAAAATCATCAACTATGACTAGACCAAATGAGTTACCACCGAGACTCTTGTAGGCATTTGGACCAAAGAGATCCATGTGAAGTAGCTCGAGTGGTCTTCTTATGGTCATGATGTTCTTAGCGCGATGACTTCCTCCAACTTGTTTCCCTGCTTGACAAGCACTACAAAGTCTATCCTTGTCAAATATGACATCGTTAACGCCAAGGATATGATTTCCTTTAATGAGTTTGTCAAGGTTTCGCATGCCCACATGGCCTAGCCTTCTATGCCACAACCAGCCTTTAGAAGATTTAGCAATTAAGCAAGTTCTAGGTTGAGCCTTTTTAGTGAAATCAACAATGTAAAGGTCTCCTCTACGTATACCGGTACAGACCATTTTATGATTATCTCTATGAAACACTTGGCAGTCTACTTCAGTAAATAGGACATTGAAACCGAAATCAGCAAGTCTAGATACTGAAAGTAAGTTGTAGCCAAGAGATTCAATGAGCATAACATTTTGTATGGAGCTATCATGTGAGATGGCCACCTTACCAAGGCCAACCACCTTACCCTTTGAATTATCACCAAAAGTGACATACTTTCGAGTGTCGTCGTTTCCAGCAAGCTCACAGAACATGTCCTTATCATGTCATATGATCAGTACATCCACTATCAAGGACCCATTCCTTTCCTCCAGCCATGTAGCCACGAAGATTTGCCATAAGACCAAAGTGTCTCATCGCATCATCGAGATCATAGTCACTATCATCATCCTCATCATAGTATCCATGTTCAACATCATTTTGTGATTGATCAATTCCTAGAGAGGGTAATTCATTAGACAAATGATCGTCACAATGGTCACCTTTATGAATTCTAATAGCTTCAGATATGATATCGCTAATGATCCCAACATTTCTTATGGCACGCATGAGATTGGTAAGCTCAAATAGACAATCACCAAAGCTAGGATCACTAGAATTCATCCTACTCAAAGCAATAGACTTATGGAGAATTTCGTCTAAATTTTTCAAGGAATAATCTGGAAATCGTCCCTCAAGAAATTTCCATATAGTATAGGCACAATCAAGAGTAGGCAAACTATCAATCAAATTTTTGGGCAATCCTCTTATGATAAGATTGATGGTTCTAAGATTGCGAATCATGTCAAGATACTCTTCGGGTGTGGGATGCAAGGGATCAATATGAGGTGCACAAGGGCTAGCAATGTACTTGTTCAAGTGATATTCATTGAAAATCTCAAGCATTTCATTTTTCCACTCATGAAAATATTCTCCATCAAGAATAGGCACTCTATGTCTAAGACTCCCCAAAGTAGACACATCCATCTTCCTCCAAAGGTGTTTAAACCAAGGCAATGGAGACCAAGGCTCTGATACCAATTGAAAGGATCGAGAAGAGGTGTCTAGAGGGGGGTGATTAGACACAAAGTACTAAAAGTTGCAGTTTTTAATTTGTTTATGTTGAAGTGGAGTTTTGGCACAAGTTTAACAAACACAATACATATCAAGCAAGCATGCAAAGAGTATATGAGCAACGGAAAGTAAAGCATGCAACTTGCAAGAATGTAAGGGGAAGGGTTTGGAGAACTCAAACACAATTGGAGACACGGATGTTTTTGTTGTGGTTCCAATAGGTGGTACTATCGTACATCCACGTTGATGGAGACTTCAACACACGAAGGATAACGGTTGCGCATGTTCATGGAGGGCTCCACCCACGAAGGGTCCACGAAGAAGCAACCTTGTCTATCCCATCATGGCCATCGCCCACGAAGGACTTGCCTCACTAGCGGTAGATCTTCATGTAGTAGGCGATCTCCTTGCCCTTACAAACTCCTTGGTTCAACTCCACAATCTTGTCGGAGGCTCCCAAGTGACACCTAGCCAATCAAGGAGACACCACTCTCCAAGAAGTAACAAATGGTGTGTTGATGATGAACTCCTTGCTCTTGTGCTTCAAATGATAGTCTCCCCAACACTCAACTCTCTCTCACAGGATTTGGATGTGGTGGAAAGAAGATTCGAGTGGAAAGCAACATGGGGAAGGCTAGAGATCAAGATTCATATGGTGGGAATGGAATGTCTTGGCCTCAACACATGAGTAGGTGGTTCTGTCTCAGAAAATATGTATTGGAAGTGTAGGTATGTTCTGATGGCTCTCTCCACGAATGAAGAGTGGGTGGAGGGGTATATATAGCCTCCACACAAAATCTAACCGTTACACATAACTTTCCAAACTTGGTGGGACCGAATGGTTAAACTCGGTCGGACCGATTTAGCAAAGCTAGTGACCGTTAGGGTTTTCGGTGGGACTGACATGCAACTCGGTAGGACCGATATGATTAGGGTTAGGGCATAACATAATCTCGATGAGACCGGTTACACAAACTCGGTGAGACCGATTTTGGTAATAAACTAACCAAAGAGTTGGTTAGGTAAATTCGGTGGGACCGATCGCTCATTTCGGTGAGACCGAAATGTTACAAAAGGGAACAAGAGATTTTACATTGCAGTTTCGTTGGGACCGATCGCAAGTTTCGGTGAGACTGAAAGTATTGCAATAGGCAACAGAGAGTTTGCAATCCCATCTCGGTGAGACCGATTTGCCTAGGGTTTGTGGCAGTGGCTATGACATTTGAAACTCGGTGGCGCCGGATAGAAGAATCGGTGGGGCCGAGTTTGACTTTTGGTTTAGATCATATGTGGATGTGAGAAAGTAGTTGAGGGCTTTGGAGCATATCACTAAGCATTTTGATCAAGAACCTCATTAAGCAACAGCTCATCCCTCCTTGATAGTATTGGCTTTTCCTATAGACTCAATGTGATCTTGGATCACTAAAATAGAAAATTTAGAGTCTTGATCTTGAAGCTTGATTTAATCCTTTGTCGTTAGCATCTTGAAGGGGTTCCACATCCTTTAGTCCATGCCACTTAATTTGTTGAACTTGTCTAAAATATACTAGGTAAAAGTATTAGTCCAACAAGAGATATGTTGTCATTAATTACCAAAATCACCCAGGGAGCACTTGTGCTTTCACCATGGTTCTTCTCCGATGTGATGCCACCGAGGGGGCCTCTCGAGCTCTGGCTGCAGCATGCCAATTGCGGCGCTCCTGCGATCAGAGCGAAGATCGAAGCGGTCCCCACTGGCAAGATCTTCATGACTCGCGACTAGGGCGAGGTCGCACGGGTCTGTCGCGCGAGGGGTGCTCTCGCGATCCACTTCGAGTACGACGGTGCCTCCATGCTTCTCTTCAAGGTCTTCGACGCCGAGGGCCGCCGCCTGGAGTGCTGCTCCGGAGGGGAGCGCGAGGCTGATGCGCGCTCTGCTCGCGACCACTCCAGCAGCAGCAGCCCTTGGGAGTCCAACAGCTATCCTGAGCTCTATGAGACTTCGGAGACGAGCGACGATAGCTACGTCCCCTCGAGCTCTGGACGCATCCCGAGCAGGACTGCGGCATCCAGCCGCCGCCGCTGCTGATCGATGGGGTTGGCGCCGGCCTCCTGTGGCCCACTGTTGATGATGGCGTCCGCCATGGGAGGATGTAGATAGGACCCCCCTTAGCATCAGCTTTTGTTTCCTGCGAAGAATCATGAATCACCCCATGGGGGCATGTAAGGATCTGCAATGCCATTGTAGTTATTTTCCTTGTTATGAAGATTCGTTGAACGCGTGTCCCATTAAGGATCGGTCTCCCCTTTCTTTCCTCGCGATAGCTTGTTGCTCTATGATGACGGGTCCCGGTCCCAAGGCGGCTACAGCCATCGCTGGTATGCCAGGTCGTGATGCCGTGGTCAAGGCCAGGAGGTGTGCGGCCCGAGGTCCAGTAAGAGCCCCTGAGGCACGATGCTCAGGAGGTCCCCCTTAGCGCCCAAGCGGCCATGGTAAGGAAAGAAAGGAAGATGACTTGGCCGCAACGGGGTTGCGGCATGGCGTGTGCAACTATTAGGCCCAAATGTTTAGCCGACCGAGGGCGAGACTTATCTTGCAGACTTCGTGGTGATTCCTGATGTTGCGCTAGGGCTGCGCGCCAACTTTCGCGACATAGCTAGGCCGGTCCGTAGGAGTTTTCCTTCTCCCGAGCTCTTCTTAGTGCTCTACGTCCTGAGGTCCCAGCCCTCGAGCAAGCTCAGCCGCCACTGGTATGCCAGGTCGCGATGCCGTGGTCAAGGCCGGGGGGTGAGGGCTGGAGAGCCAGTAAGAGCTCCTGTGTCACGATGCTCAGGAGCCCCCCTTTTAACACGCAAGCGAATCACACGAGAGAAAAGAAAACTCGCGGTGCCACCTGCTGTCCTCCCCGTTGGGTCCCAGTGGACAGGCACAAGAAGAAACACGGTTTGCCGTTACTGCCGCTGGTTGGTCCGGATGAAGTGAAGGCACTGAGGGCCTGGTGAGGTGACGTGCATGGTGTGTGCCGCGAGACAGAGCTCGACCACTTAGATTTGTCGATCATGGTAGGGACGGACCCATGCACCAGCGCTGTGACTGTGTAGAGGCCCCAAGGGAGGTGATGATCGAACAGGTGATAGTAGTTGGCAAGTTAAGCATGATGAGCAGATTGACTGGGATAAATGCAGGAAGATACATGCCACTGGGTCAGGCCCGAGCGGCTTGGGGATGATGCAGCCCGAGGGGCGCCCCCAACGAGGTAAGCTAGAGACATAAGCAAAAGGAATACATGCCACAGGGACGGACCCACGTGGCCCGGGAATAGTGTAGCCCGAGGGGCGCTCCCAGCTTAAATGAACTTGGAAGATGTCACCTGGTTCTATAGACGAAGTAGAGTTGGTGCAGCTGAAGCCACACGTCGAAGGAATGACCCCTCATGAGCCACCGGGACCCTAAGCCTCGGGAGGCTCTGGGGGCTCAGGAGGTTCCCTAAAGACCGTCGTCATCTCTTCCAGAACAGCGTGCAACCTGGCCTCCTGAGCCGCCAGGACTTGCCGCATGTTGCGCTAATAGGCCGACGCCACGCTCGGCAAGCCGAAGGGCATGCGAACGTAGCTGTGTGGTGGACCCTCATAGTGGCCCGCACGTGATGGCCAGAAGCGTTCCTGAGATGCGGCACTGTTGAGCCCTGGGATGTCGATGCAGACGCACAATTCAGCACCCTCTCCTGGATGGTGAGCCATGCTCGGCGAGCGGCTGTCGCCACGCATGGCTCTCGCATCTTGTAGCTCTTGGTTGGACTTGGTGATGAACTCCTGGGTGGTGGGCACTCCTTGCCCTGTGCTCTCCTGAGGAAGGTGTGCCATGAAGCACGCTTCCAAGTGGTGCCCAAGCGCCTCCCTCGTGAGATCGGCAAGGTCTGAGGCTCTCCAGAAGAGAGCCCACGAGCCCTGCCCGAGGAGGGCGCCGGGCGCGCTTTCCTATGCGGTGGAGGGAGGCGCCCCTGGAGCGGGCGCTGATCCTGACAAGGTCCCTGACGCGACGCCATATTCTCGGGGTCCTGTGCAGCGCGGCAGCTTCTTCTTGGGGATGGTCTCTGGAGGGCCTTCACTTCTGCTGTCAGGGTCGTCAATTGCCGTGGCTTGGAAGGCGCGCTCGAGGGAGCACACCACATCCCTTTCTTCACATGGGACCGTGATGATTCCCCCGCTTCCTAGCATCTTGAGAACATTGTAGCCGTGGTGAGTGACTGCCATGAACTTGGCCAGGGCTGGATACCCGAGGATAGCATTGTACGGTAGGCGGATGTGCGCGACGTCCAAGTCGATGAGCTCGGTGCGGTAGTTCTTGCGCTCCCCGAAGGTGACAGGCAGGCAGACTTTCCCTATCAGTGTGGTGGAACCATCAATTACTCCTGAGAAAGGCTTGGTTGGCTGGAGCTACTCATAGGGCACTTGGAGGTTGTCGAATATGTCGACGGAGAGGACGTTGAGCCCTGCGCCGCCGTCGATGAGAGTCTTGGTGACTTGCACATTGCTGATGACTGGGGAGCACAACATAGGGAGTGTGCCAGTGGTGGCTACGCACTTGAGCTGGTCGGCCAAGTTGAAGGTGATGGCGCTCTGGGACCACTTGAGTGGGCACGTGGCCTCGAGCTTGGGGAGCGCCGCGTTCACCTCGCGAGCGAACTGTTTGAAGATGCACTGAGAGGCTGGGGCTTGGGCACCGCCCAAGATGCAAGCGACCGCACGCGGCTCCTGGAAGCCCCCAGCCCCCTCGTCCTGGTGGTGGTCATCGTTCCTTTTTGGCAGCGGCAATGGGGGAAGACCGACGTTGCCTTGGGGGCGATCCTCACGAGGCGGGTCCCTCCAGGCGCCCTCGCGAGGTTGGTCCTGCCAACGGTCCTCACGAGGCCGGTCACGTCACTCCTGGCGTGGGCCACGTTCATCCCAGCGTCCGCCTCCGCGGCCGTAGCCACGGTCGTTGCGTTCGGGGCGTCGACCGAAGCGTCCTTCCCGAATGGCTCTGAGCTCTTGACAGTGGCTGGGGTTGTGGGTGTTCAGGTTGTGGAAGGCGCAGAATGGACGGCCGTTCTTGGATAACTCGGGCTGATCTCTGCCTCGCTTGGTGCCGGCCTCTGCTGCGAGCACTACTGCCTCTTTGCGCTTCACGTCTTTGGCCTTGGCCTTCTTCTCCTCCATTCCTACAGCTGGTAGCTCAAGGAGAGAGAGGCGCCCCTCCTAAGCTCTTGCGCACATGTTCGCCAGGTTGAACAGCTCCTGAGATGTGCAAAGCTCTTCGTGGATGGCCAGCTCTTCCTTCATCTTGACGTCATGGACGCCGTCTGAGAATGCGGAGATGATGGCTTCGTCCGTGACCTTGGGGATCTTGATGCGGGTGTTGTTGAAGCACTGGATGTACTTCTGGAGGGTCTCTCCTGGCTGTTGCTGGATGCGGGGTAGATCGCCCGCGACCGGTGGGTGGTCACGAGTGCCTTGGAAGTTGGCGACGAAGTGGTCGCGCATCTCGTCCCAGGAGGAGATCGAGCCGTGCTGCAGGTTCAGGAGCCAGGAGCGGGCCCCTTCCTTGAGAGCCATGGGATACTAGTTCACCATGACTTTTTCGTCGCTGTTGGCCGCTTCGATGCTCAACTCATAGAGCTACAGGAACTCCGCGGGGTCGGTGGTGCCGGCGTACCGAGGAGGCAGATCTGACTTGAACTTGCCTGGACACGCAACGCTACGCAGCTCAGGGGTGAAGGCGCAGAAGCCGGCCGTTGTTGCCGGGGCCCGCTTCGGAGGCGGAGCTTGATCTTGGCGAGCTCCGCGCTGCGCCACTGCAGGCGGCGTGCAGTCTTGACGAGGTGGCGCGGGGAGCGCCGGTGCAGCTTCTCACGGTCGCGGGATTTCTTGGCAGCTCCTTTCTTCACGCGCGGGCATTGGGCGCGGTGGATCACGCCGCGGAGGCGCGCGCCTTGGTGCCAAGGCACCGCCTTGGGGTCGAGGCGGTGGAGGCATGCAATGAGCCCCGTCGCCCGCGGCTGGCTGAGGTGGAGGCAGAGAACGGGACGGCACCGGAGAGCCCCCTGCGGCACGGACAAGCTCAGCGACGCGGTCGAGCCACTGCTAATAGACGTCGTCGACGGGGCGGTAACGCAGGAGCTCGTTCGCCGCGATGAGCGCGGCCCTTGCCTCCATGGGAGCGCGGTGCGCGTGAGACAAAGAACCGGCAGGGGTGAGTGATGGAGTAGCGGTGCGGCCGTCTTGCCGCACCGAAGGATGCTGCGAGGACGCCTGCTGCTCGTTCCCCACCGGGCCGGTGGCAGCATTGACGGCGGGGGACAGAGAACGAAGAGGTGGCCCGCCGACGGGAGCCGTGTGAGCGACGCGGGCGGCGAGGGCAGCCCGACGCTCAGCTCGAGCACGAAGAGCGTCCGCCATGGAGACGACGGAGCGACAGAGCGGAAGCTACGGCGCACCCCTACCTGGCGCGCCAAATGTCGGATGTGGGGCTCCGGCATACCCTTAAGGTTCGAACACTATGGTGCGCGCGAAGTCTTCCCCTCCTACCGATCTATGCTCTAGCTCGCTAAGATCTTGCGGACGAACTCGACAAACTCACAACACAGAAAGACACGGGGTTTATACCGGTTCGGGCCACTGTTGTGGTGTAATACCCTACTCCAGTGTGCTGGTGGTGGATTGCCTCTTGGGCTGATAATGAACAATACAAGGGGAGAACAGCCTCCTGAGGTTGAGGTGTTCTTGCGCGTGTGAGCTTGTGGTGTGTAGGATCGAAAGTACGTCTAGAGGGGGGTGATTAGACTACTTGACCAAATAAAAACTTAACCTTTTCCCAATTTTAGTTCTTGGTAGATTTTAGCTATCTTAGGACAAGCCAAGCAATCATCACACAATTCAAGCAAGCATGCAAAGAGTATATTGGCAGCGGAAAGTAAAGCATGCAACTTGCAAGAATATAAAGGCAAGGGATTTTGAGGATTCAAACGCAATTGGAGACACAGATGTTTTTCCCGTGGTTCGGATAGGTGGTGCTATCCTACATCCACGTTGATGGAGACTTCAACCCACGAAGGATAACGGTTGCGCGAGTCCACGGAGGGCTCCACCCACGAAGGGTCCACGAAGAAGCAACCTTGTCTATCCCACCATGGCCATCGCCAACAAAGGACTTGCCTCACTAGCGGTAGATCTTCACGAAGTAGGCAAACTCCTTGCCCTTACAAACTCCTTGGTTCAACTCCACAATCTTGTCGGAGGCTCCCAAGTGACACCTAGCCAATCTAGGAGACACCACTCTCCAAGAAGTAACAAATGGTGTGTTGATGATGAACTCCTTGCTCTTTTGCTTCAAATGATAGTCTCCCCAACACTCAACTCTCTCTGATAGGATTTGGATCTGGTGGAAAGAAGATTTGAGTGGAAAGCGACTTGGGGAAGGCTAGAGATCAAGATTCATATGGTTAGAATGGAATATCTTGGTCTCAACACATGAGTAGGAGGTTCTCTCTCAGAACATATGAGTTGGAATGATATGTATGTGTTCTGATGGCTCTCTCCACGAGTGAAGAGGAGGTGGAGGGGTATATATAGCCTCCACACAAAATCCAACCGATACACACAATTTACCAATCTCGGTGGGACCGAATAAACAAACTCGGTCGGACCGAAATAGTAAACCTAGTGACCGTTAGGAATTTCGGTGGGACTGACATGCAACTCGGTAGGACCGATTCGGTTAGGTTTTGGGCATAACGTAATCTCGGTGAGACCGATTGCACAAACTCGGTGAGACCGAGTTTGGCAATAAGCTAACCAGAGAGTTGGTCAGGCAAACTCGGTGGGACCGACTCGCTCTTTCGGTGAGACCGAAAAGTTACAAGAAGGAAACATAGAGTTTACATTGCAATCTCGGTGGGACCGATTCGCTCTTTCGGTGAGACCGAAAAGTTACGAAAGGGAAACCGAGAGTTTGCAATCCCATCTCGGTGAGACCGAGATCCTTATCGGTAGGACCGAATTGCTAGGGTTTGGCAGTGGCAAATGACAAGTGAAACTCGATGGCGCCGAATTGAAAGAATCGGATGACCAAGTTTGGTTTAGGGTTTAGGTCATTTGTGGCTATGGAAAAGTGGTTGAGGATTTTGGAGCATATCACCAAGCACATAAAGCAGGAGGCTCATTAAGCAACACCTCATCCCTCCTTGATAGTATTGGCTTTTTCTAAAGACTCAATGTGATCTTGGATCACTAAAATATAAAATGAAGAGTCTTGAACTTTTGAGCTTGAGCCAATTCTTTGTCCTTAGCATTTTGAGGGTTCCACTTTCACATCCATGCCATGCCAATCATTGAGCTTTCCTAAAATAATCATCTTGAAATAACATTAGCTCAATGAGCTATATGTTGTTATGAATTACCAAAACCACCTAGGGATAGTTGCACTTTCAATCTCCCCCTTTTTGGTAATTGATGACAACATATAGATCAAAGCTTCGACAATTTATAATAATCATGAAATACATCGTCGCTTTGAGAAGTATGTGGCAAGTAAGAGCTCCCCCTAAATTTGTGCATATTTAGAATTTGCTTTGGACTGCAAATGCACAAGGAGTTAGAGTCATGGGTTACTCTTCCATGTCACATACATCTTGGTGGAGCGCTCAAAAAAGATAAGATTGAAATACATGCACTCATCACCAAGAATAGTGAGTGATCACATAAGATAGATAGAATAATAATAGCATTAAGCAAACATTAAGTGTAGCTTATGATCAAACACATGATCATCGATGTCTCACAGATAAGGACGTAGTATCTCACACACAAGAAAATAAAGTTCAAAAAACCACCAAATAAAACAAGAGAGAATAAAAGCAACACTCTCTCTCAAAGCCTATGATCTATACATTTTCTCCCCCTTTGGCAACAAGTTACCAAAAAGTTCCTAAAAATGCATAGTGCTAAGTCAACGCTCAGGCTTGATCTTCAGGTGGTGGTGGAGTCCGGAGCACTCCAAGGACGAAGCCTTCGGTAGACGTGGTCGGAGTTGAGGCTGAAGTGGATGCTGGAGCTGGTGGAACTGAGGCTGTGGCTGGCGTAGACATGGTAGCTCTGGTGTCAGCAACTGGCATTGCAGACGACCTCGGACCTCATGGCACCCTGGAAAAAGCATCAGTCATAGTCCTGCCTCTCCTCTCATTCATGTCATCCTGGAGCTGCTCCATGGCAGTCTGTATCTCTGTCACCTTGATGTCCAAATCATAGAACCTCTGTTCCATGATCCTCTCTAAGCTTGCCTGGTTCTGAGTTAGGGTGGCTAGTCCTTGCTCAATCCGCAGGGTAGACGCAATCAGGTAACCAAGCTGCTCTTGTTTGGTTTTCAGAAAATATTCAGATGCCTCCTCTTGAGTAGGCATCCTGGCAGCTTTCTCCTTCTTCGCCTTCTCCTTCTTGGCTTGTGCTTTCTAAGGACATTCTCTTCCTCTTCCTCTGCAGCTTCAGGCACTGGGGCCTTGTTCTTTTCAGTGGCTGGGATGCTTCTTGTGTTTCTCTTTGGTGCACTCTTTGGCTTAGATGCAGCCTTGGGTGCTTCCTTGGGCTTGGATGCAGTTGCCCCTGACCTTATGGCATCTCCCATAAGTTTGGGTGCCTTGGGTGCTAGTGCAGCAACCTCTTCTTCTTCCTCCTCATCTTCCATGATGGAGGCCTTGCCAAGCACTCTGGCTACAGTCTTCTTGACCCTTTCCTTCCTCTTTTTTCCCTCAGCAACAACTGGCTCTGTGGGTGCAGGCTTCACAGTTGAAGCTCTAACCTTAGACATGGGCTGCCTGCCTGCTGGCCTTTTGATTTTTAGCCCTGGCTTTGTGCCTTGAGCAGGCTCAACTCTCCTTGATGTGGCCTCTTCCTCTGCCACATAATCTTCATCTTCAGAATCAGAAGTTCTCTCCTTCCTTTGTCTAGTGGCAGCTTTAGGAAGATTGCTGGGGGTGCTCCTGCTGCCATCATATGAAGAGCTGGAGGGACTAGTGCCCTCACTCATCACCACTTGCTGCTCTGAGAGGTTCTGGTTGTCACTTTGGTCTGACATGATGCAAACTCTGACTGCTGACCCTGTGAATAGATTATAGATGAGATAGAGTGGATGAGCATCACAAAGTGCAGAGATTTTGCAAAAGAGTAATTAAAAAACTTAGTTTTAGTTTCCCACTGAAATCATCTCGGATCTACCGATTTTGAAACTCGGTGACACCGAAGCAGTTTTGGCACCAGAACTAGTGAACTCGGTCAGACCGAGTCACAGTTCGGTGGCACCAAGACTGCTAGGGTTTCACAGAGTTCAAAAATCGGTCACAATGATAAGTAATTCTCGGTCGGACCGAGTTTTACTTGTGCAATGGCATAAGCCAAATCGGTGGGACCGAGTTTTTCAACTCGGTGGGTCCGAGATGGTTTCGCTGGAAACCTAACCCTAAAATTTTCGAATTAAACCTAATCTACGAGTTCATTGACTGGATAGGAGTTTATCAAACGTGGCAAGAATCATGATGATCACAATGTGCTAGGAATCGGATTGGAGAATAGCACAAAGATCGAGTCCATACCCTAGTTCGGCGGAGACTCGCTACGGCCGCAACGGCGGGGCAGAATTCCCGTTGACAGAGACCAGCGACTGGAGGCGGCTGGCGGCGAGGAGGACGATCCGGAGACCCAGGAGGCAGAGCGATCTATGTGCGGGCGAAGAGGTTTCAGAGAAATTTCCAAAATTTCGCCCGCCAGTATATATAGCCTGACCGTGTTGGTGTGACCGAGTGGAACAACTCGGTGGCACCGAGGTGCAAAAACTGTATATAGTTATTGCAACTCGGTGTGACCGAGTGGTTCAAATTGGTTGCACCGAGATCGAAAACCTAGATCAACTTAATGATCTCGGTAGGACCGAAAGTATGGTATCGGTCAGACCGAGAATCACAAAGAGGTTTTGGAAGTTTAAGTCTATGACGAATCGGGGACTCCGAGCGCTCCTCACACAAAGTGGTTCGAATCTGACTTGATCAAATTTTGTGATGCAGCATGAATAGAGTTTGAGACGAGAAAAGCATAGATAGCTAGAGGAGGTTCTTAGGCATTCTTGTCCATCTACTTGGCAAAAGAAGATAAAGCCAAACAATCAAAACAACAAGTGGATGTCCTCGAATGAGTAAAATATGCAACCAACATGCTCACACAATAAGATGGCAAATGAAATATGTGACAAAGCATGCACAACCAATTCTAGCATCTATCAAGCAATTTGCGATGACTAGGTCATCTATATATGAGTATATTGACTTAGGAGTCAAGTGAGAACACTTGATCGTAGGTCATACTCATCGTTTAAGCTCAAGTGGGGTTACCACTTTTACATAAAGCACTATTGTATTCACATCTTTAGAGTTGCTTTAGCTCAAGTTTTTTAGAGTAAAGCTCCCCCTAGATGTGATATCCCCTCTAAGACGGATGAACTAACCTTGGGTTTTGTCGATGATGACTTCATGTAGATGTTGAAGATGTGGATGCTCAATGTTGATGTAGATCACTTGGAGCTATCCATTTGAGTGAATTGCACTTTCAATACCTTCATGGGTTAGTCCCACAAGGAACAAACAAGGATATCCATAGACATAGAGTGATGCATACACAAGATGATGTCCATGAAAACTTTAGGTTACCTTGTCCCTTGTCTTACCAACAAGAGGGTTTGTGACTCCTTGAACTAGTGCATGATGTGGAAGTTGATTGCACTTGTTCTTGCCAAAATGATGACAGTGAAATATGTTGGCGGAGTCACCCTCAAGAACTCTCTAGTTCTTCTTCTTTTGGATCCACACCATCTTGATGGGAATCCTTGGAGTGTAGTCGTACTTGATGAAGTGGAACTTGACGTGGTCTTGGGAATCCACTTGACTAAGGTCTTAGGAGCTTCTTCAAATGCATCAATCTCCTCTTGAAGCTTGTCCTTGCCTTTTTGCTTGTAGTCTTGTGGTGGAAGATCATCTTGAGCTTGTGTCCCCTTGAGAGAAGTGTCATAATTCTCTTGTTGAGTAACAAACTTTGTCTTGGGGTATTGATCTTCTTCCCACTCAACTCCATTGGCATTGAACTTTCGTTCAAAACCAACACCTTGATTCTTCCGGTGCATTCCTTGCTTGCGCACAATTTCCTCGAATTGCTTACTCCCGGCAAGGCTTTTGTACACTCCTTTCTCTATAATCCCCTTCAATAAGCTATTTTCTTGCTCAAGTGTAACTTGGCTAAGAGAATCATTAGTGGAATCAAGAGAACTACTAGAAGCAACAATATTGGATTTAGCATGATCATTGTTACTACTAGAGGAAGAATCTTTCTTGTTCTTGTTACTAGACTTGACTTGAGGCATGTAAGTGGATAATAGTAAACGCTTGGAAATGTAAGAAGAACTTTTCTTGCGGAGATCATCATTGATTGCTTTTAAGAACTCATGCTCTTGCTCAAGATTGAGCTTTTCAAAGCGTAATTTCTCATGAGCCCTTAAAAGTTCTCGATGATCTTCGAAGATAGTTTCATGAGCTAACTTAAGAGTGTTTAGTTCTTTAGTTAGAGCCTCAGTCTTCTCCTTATCATTGTCATTCGTTTTATCTTGATTAGCATGATTAATTGATGTTTCATGATAGTACTCATCACTAGAGTTGTCAACAAGCAAGTCATAATCACCTAACAAGTCATCTTCATCACTATTAAAATCAACATGCTCGGGGTGTGTTACCTTAGGACCTTTGGCCATGAAGCATCTTCCAATTCCTTCATTTGGTGAGTCAAATATGTCGTAGGAGTTGGTTGACACAACTGGTAGACCGGCAACACCTTCATCTTGAGTATCTTCGGAGTCGGAGTGATAACTTCTCTCGGAGTGGCTGTCGGAGTCGGAGCCGGATACCCATTCACCAACATGAGCTTGATGTCTTCGTTTTGTGTAGCTCCTTGATGATTTTTCCTTCCTTTCCGAATCCTTGCTTCTCCGTGAGTATCTCCGTTCATAACGATCATCTCTACTCCTTCTCTCTCTTGGTGGTGATTCTTTGCTTCTTCTTTTTGGAGAATCTTCTGTTCTCTTGTAGGGAGCCGTACACTCATTGGAATAGTGTCCGGGTCTTCCACAATTATAGCAGTTTCGCTCTTGACTAGAAGATCTTTTCTCATTGTAGGACCTTGACTTGAAGCTTCTATCTTTGCTTCTACTCTTGTAGAACTTGTTGAAGTTCTTCACCATTAAGCTCAATTCTTCATTGAAGTTTTGTTTCTCACTTGATGATGTGGGGACTTCACATGAGGCTTTGTAGGCACCACTTGATTTGTTGTGAAGTTCCTCTTTATCCTTGAGTGACATCTCATGAGCAACAATCCTTCCAATCACTTCCGTTGGTTTGAGATCTTTGTAATTGGGCATCATTTGAATCAATGTGCACACGGTATCATATTTCCCATCCAAGGCTCTTAGGATCTTCTTGATGATGAATCTATCGGTCATCTCTTCACTTCCTAAGCCGGCAATCTCATTTGTGATGAGAGCAAGCCTAGAGTACATTTCAGCGACACCTTCACCATCCTTCATCTTGAACTTGTCAAGTTGACTTTGGAGCACATCCAACTTGGATTCCTTGACAGAGTCGGTACCTTCATGCATGTCAATCAAAGTGTCCCAAATTTCCTTTGCATTCTCAAGACGGCTGATTTTGTTGAATTCTTCGGGGCACAATCCGTTCAAGAGAATATCACAAGCTTGAGCATTGTATTGCAACATCTTCAACTCATCCGCGGTAGCTTCACGGTTTGGTTCCCTCCCATCAAAGAACTCACCTTGCAAACCAACACAAACAATAGCCCATACGGCGGGGTTATGTCCAAGAATATGCATTTTCATTTTATGCTTCCAACTAGCAAAATTAGTGCCATCAAAGTAGGGACCTCTACGGTGATAATTTCCCTCGCTAGACGCCATACTCTCCTAGGTTGTGAAACCAAGGCTATGACCACCAAAAGCTATGGAGATCAAGGCAAATGGAGACCAAAGCTCTGATACCACTTGTAGGATCGAAAGTATGTCTAGAGGGGGGGTGATTAGACTACTTGACCAAATAAAAACTTAACCTTTTCCCAATTTTAGTTCTTGGCAGATTTTAGCTATCTTAGGACAAGTCAAGCAATCATCACACAATTCAAGCAAGCATGCAAAGAGTATATTGGCAGTGGAAAGTAAAGCATGCAACTTGCAAGAATATAAAGGGAAGGTTTTTTGAGGATTCAAACGCAATTGGAGACACGGATGTTTTTCCCGTGGTTCGGATAGGTGGTACTATCCTACATCCACGTTGTTGGAGACTTCAACCCACGAAGGGTAACGGTTGCGCGAGTCCACGGAGGGCTCCACCCACGAAGGGTCCACGAAGAAGGAACCTTGTCTATCCCACCATGGCCATCGCCCACAAAGGACTTGCCTCACTAGCGGTAGATCTTCACGAAGTAGGCGATCTCCTTGCCCTTACAAACTCCTTGGTTCAACTCCACAATCTTGTCGGAGGCTCCCAAGTGACACCTAGCCAATCTAGGAGACACCACTCTCCAAGAAGTAACAAATGGTGTGTTGATGATGAACTCCTTGCTCTTGTGCTTCAAATGATAGTCTCCCCAACACTTAACTCTCTCTCATAGGATTTGGATCTGGTGGAAAGAAGATTTGAGTGGAAAGCGACTTGGGGAAGGCTAGAGATCAAGATTCATATGGTTAGAATGGAATATCTTGGTCTCAACACATGAGTAGGAGGTTCTCTCTCGGAACATATGAGTTGGAATGATATGTATGTGTTCTGATGGCTCTCTCCACGAGTGAAGAGGAGGTGGAGGGGTATATATAGCCTCCACACAAAATCCAACCGTTACACATTTACCAATCTCGGTGGGACCGAATAAACAAACTCGGTCGGACCGAAATAGTAAACCTAGTGACCGTTAGGAATTTCGGTGGGACTGACATGCAACTCGGTAGGACCGATTCGGTTAGGTTTTGGGCATAACGTTATCTCGGTGAGACCGATTGCACAAACTCGGTGGGACCAAGTTTGGCAATAAGCTAACCAGAGAGTTGGTCAGGCAAACTCGGTGGGACCGACTCGCTCTTTCGGTGAGACCGAAAAGTTACAAGAAGGAAACATAGAGTTTACATTGCAATCTCGGTGGGACCGATTCGCTCTTTCGGTGAGACCGAAAAGTTACGAAAGGGAAACAGAGAGTTTGCAATCCCATCTCGGTGAGACCGAGATCCTTATCGGTAGGACCAAATTGCTAGGGTTTGGCAGTGGCAAATGACAAGTGAAACTCGGTGGCGCCGGATTGAAAGAATCGGTATGATCGAGTTTGGTTTAGGGTTTAGGTCATTTGTGGCTATGGAAAAGTGGTTGAGGATTTTGGAGCATATCACCAAGCACATAAAGCAAGAGGCTCATTAAGCAACACCTCATCCCTCCTTGATAGTATTGGCTTTTCCTAAAGACTCAATGTGATCTTGGATCACTAAAATATAAAATGAAGAGTCTTGAACTTTTGAGCTTGAGCCAATTCTTTGTCCTTAGCATTTTGAGGGTTCCACTTTCACATCCATGCCATGCCAATCATTGAGCTTTCCTGAAATAATCATGTTGAAATAGCATTAGCTCAATGAGCTATATGTTGTTATGAATTACCAAAACCACCTAGGGATAGTTGCACTTTCATGGTGTGTGTCTCGATCTCTGATGATCTCCCGGGATCTCCTCCTCTCTGTACTATGGTGGCTAGTCCTATTTATAGAGGCCCTGGTTCTCTTCCCAAATATCGAGCGGGAAGGGAGCCAACAATGCCGGGCAAATTTGAAGGGGGACAGCTAGTACAAGCTATCCTGACAAAAGTAGTCTTCGCCTGCACAAAGCTCTGGTGGTGACCCTATTTTGGGCTCCACGATGACCTCCATCTTGCTGTCTGTGGTCTTGGTCTTGTTGCACCGGAATGGCAACCTTTGCCTAATGCATCGGTACTCCGTGGCTGCGCTTGCCCCCTTTGCACCAAAGAGGAAACAAGGACGCTGCGCACGCTGGCGCATGCCTAGTGTCGATCGTCATGGCTCACGTCACGAGAGCCTCGTGAGGTTTGCCTTGCCTTGATATCTCCACTCCTCATGAGCCTGCCTAGCTAGGCCACTCTAGAGGAGGTCTTGCGTCGTCCGCCTCGCGAGGCTTGGCTCCTCGCAAGGGTCTTGGATGCTTTGTTGGTGAAGATGGGCCATACGGCCTGCTGGCTCTGCCACGCCGCAGGTCGCAGGCAGGCAAGTCTAGGGACCCCCGTTCCCAGAATGCCGACAGCCGTCCAACGTCCGGTGACCGGTGGGTTTTGGGCCTGCTCCTCTCCGGCATCTTCGTCCATACCATCAATGTCTTTGGAGGCATAATCAAGCATGTCGGTTAGGTCCTCGATATTGGCTATGAAGTGGGTGGTGCTTGGGAAGTAAAATTCCCTATTTCGAGCCCCTAGTCCGGGCTGGGCGTGATTCAGGAGCGGTTCCTCTATGATGATGAGGGATCGCATTAGGTCCAATGCCTCGTTTAAGAGCAGGGTTGTGACATTATCGAAAGTTTCTGGGCCGAGCTCGCATGCCGCGGCCCTCTAGGGTTTAGAAGTACTGTCCGGGCAAGAGTCCGGTTTTGCAATGATTGTCGGAGATATTCTCACTGGGTTTCTGGTGTTGATCTCTAAGGCCGCAAAGAGTCTGGCAGGCCCTAGACTCCCGTCTTCGGACCTGGTGACATGCTCCGGATCTAAGGCCAGAGCGGTGGTTGAGGCCACGAACCCTTGGAAGATCAAGTCTCATCGGATATCAATGACATAGTTTAGATTTCCAAAACTAATCTGGTGACCAAGGGCATAGCTATCGATCTGCTTCGGATGGCCAACTGAGTTGGCACGCAGTGTGAAGCCTCCGAATACAAAGATCTGGCCGGGAAATCTCCTTCGCGACAGCATTGTTGTGGATGATTGATGGAGCCATCAAGCCTTTGGACAACTGCACAGCGAAACTCTCAATGAAAGCACCAATGTCGGTGTCAAAACCGGCAGATCTTGGGTAGGGGGTTCCGAACTGTGCGTCTAAGGATCAAAGATAACAGGAGACAGGGGACACAATGTTTACCCAGGTTCGGGCCATCTTGATGGAGGTAATACCCTATGTCCTGCTTGTTTGACTTTGATGAGTATAGGGGTTACAAGAGTTGATCTACCACGAGATCGTAATGGCTAAACCCTAGATGTCTGTAACACCCCGGATGTAATTTATCTTATATGTATCCCAACTCTTGCCATTTCCGGTGCTAAGTTATTTTATTTTCCTCGGGTTTCGGTTTTTTTCTTCGTGTGTAGTTGCCTTTGTCATGCATCTCATATCATGTCATCATGTGCATTGCATTTGCATACGTGTTCGTCTCATGCATCCGAGCATTTTCCCCGTTATCCGTTTTGCATTCCGGCGCTCCTATCTCCTTCGGTGGTCTTTTCTACCTCTTTTCGTGTGTGGGGGTTAAACATTTCCAGATTGGACCGAGACTTGACAAGCGGCCTTGGTTTACTACCGGTAGACCGCCTGTCAAGTTTCGTACCATTTGGACTTCGTTTGATACTCCAACGGTTAACCGAGGGACCGAGAAGGCCTCGTTTGTGTTGCAGCCCAACACCCTTCCAATTTGGCCCAAAACCCACCTAAAAACCCTTCCATCATCTAGAGCGTTCGATCACGATCGCGTGGCCGCAAACCGAGCTCAATTTGGAGCCTCCTAGCTCCTCCTATCCCTATTTATAGGTCTCCCCTTGAAATTCCCGGGTCAAACCCTAACCCTCTCCCTCTCCTCGCGCCACCGGACGAAATCAGCCGGGCCGGACATGTCCGACCCACGCCGCCGCCACGTGGCAGCCCCTCATTCGCCGCCACGCCGCCCCACTTCGTTGTCCTGCCGAGCCCAGGCAGGACCCTCCCGGGCCCGCGCGCGCCCGCCGCCGCCTTCGCCGCGCCACCGTAACCGCGCTACCGCCACCCTCGCCCGCCTCGTCTCCGGCCGCCGCTGCCACCGTCTCCGTGCGTCGCCCTGCCGCCTCACCGGCCAGATCCGCCGCGGGAGACGCCGCTCCGCCGTCCGGTGCCCCCCCTCGACGCCGGCGCACCTCCGCCGGCCGGATCCACCCTTCTCCGGCCATCGCCTCGCCTTCCCCTCGCCGGAGCAGCCACCTCCTCGCCGGAGTCCTTGGTTCGCGTGCCTGCTATAGTAAACCCTAGATCTGGAGAGGTTGACTTTCCCTCCCGCTCAATTATTTTTTTGCAATTTTCGTCATGTCGTAACTCCACATCCGTAGCTCCGATTTGAGCGTGTAGCATATCAAAATGTTTGTCTCAGAGAGTACATCATTTCATCTCATTGCATCATTTTCATTTGAACTCGTCTTGATGCCCGAAATGCTGTTGGAAGAGGGCTATGTGATATAATTGTCAGATCTATTTCATCAAATAGATATTTGTCATTTTTGCCATCATTAATGTGTGCATGATATGCTCCTGAGCTCTACATGAGTTTTTTTATCTGCCATGCCATCTTTACAGAGGTGCTTACCATGTATTTTTGTGATATGTGTGGTGACTAGCACAAGCTTGCAAAGTAGTGCATTCGTTAATGCTGATTTCACGGACTTAGAATTTATCTAAGTCCTTGTCCTGATTTGTTTCATTATGCCATATGTTCATGTTGTTTCCTAGTGATCCATGCCTCTTTTGGGGATGATCAGTAAGGATGATTTGTTAACATTGTGGTGCTATATCCATCCATGTCTTTGTTTGCATTTATGGAGCATCCTAGCTTGAGTCAACCGAGCTCTACTTTTGCTATATCGTGAATCCTGGCAGATTGTTGACTTGTTAACGATTTTGCCGAGGATGTTGCTAGTGATCCGTGCATGCTATGTTGTTGTTCTTGCCATGTCTAGCTTCTATGAAATGTATTCTTGATGGGTGTATGCTTAGTTTGTCAGGCCATGCTCTCTAGTGAGTGCATCGAGCTCGTGAACATGCCTACTCGTTAACAGATTTGCATGCTCCAGTTTTTCACTAAGTCTGTAATCTGATTATGTTTTTGTCAAATTCGCATGCTTGCAATTGTATTTTCTGATCCCTTTTGGCTCAAGGTCACTAAGGGACTTTTGTTAAGTGCTTTGAGTAGCTTCATTCCATGCCTTGCTTTGCCATGTTAAGTTCCTGTAGCATATAGTTTCCATGCTCCAAAGTGTGCTACCTGATGTTAAATTCTAGACTTGTGTTAATTTCACTAAGTCTGAAAGCTGTTATCATTTGCATTTTTGCCATGCTTGTTTGAACCTGTTAATTGATGAATTAGCCGTAGCTCAGTGTTCATCTTTTGTCACGCATCATGAGTGGATCCCTGCCATGTATTTTATTGTCATGTTTGAGTGCTGTAGCATATTTATCTTGATGCATTTATATGGCTACTTGCTGTTTATCACAGACCGGTGCCATATTTGTTTTGCTTGCCATTTCCAAACCGTGCATCCGATTCCGATGATCTTTATATCGATTTCAACCGAAATCACCTCACCTTTCCAGTGGAACTCTTGGATTTCCAAGTTGAGGCCAGGTTCAATCATTATTTGTCAAATCTTGCATATGCATCACATATTGCATCCCGCATAGCATACCATGATTGCATCATGTTGTTCGAGCATTGCACGTGGTTGGTTGTGTTCCTTTTTCTTGTTTGTCTTGTTTGGGTAGAGTCAGGAGACGAGTTCGCTAACGAGGAGCCCGTTGAGTTTTCTTACGAGGATCAAGTCAACTCTGACAACTTTGCAGGCAAGATGATCATACCCTCAAAATCACTTCTATCTTTGCTTGCTAGATGCTCGCTCTTTTGCTATGCCTATGCTACGATGCCTACCACTTGCTTATCATGCCTCCCAAATTGCCATGTCAAACCTCTAACCCACCATGTCCTAGCAAACCGTTGATTGGCTATGTTACCGCTTTGCTCAGCCCCTCTTATAGCGTTGCTAGTTGCAAGTGAAGATTGGAGATCGTTCCTTGTTGGAACATTGTTTATTGTTGGGATATCACTATATTATCTTGTTATCTTAATGAACCTATATACTTGGTAAAGGGTGGAAGGCTCGGCCTTTTGCCTAGTGTTTTGTTTCACTCTTGCCGCCCTAGTTTCCGTCATATCGGTGTTATGTTCCCGGATTTTGCGTTCCTTACGCGATTGGGTGATAATGGGAACCCCTTGACAGTTCGCCTTGAATAAAACTCCTCCAGCAATGCCCAACCTTGGTTTTACCATTCGCCACCTAGCCTCTTTTTCCCTTGGGTTTCCGGAGCCCAAGGGTCATCTTTATTTAAACCCCCCTGGGCCAGTGCTCCTCTGAGTGTTGGTCCGACCAAGTAGACTGCGGGGCCACCTTGGGGCAACTTGAGGGTTGGTTTTACTCGTAGGATGTCTCATCTGAGTGTGCCTTGAGAACGAGATATGTGCAGCTCCTATCGGGATTTGTCGGCACATTCGGGCGGTGTTGCTGGACTTGTTTTACCATTGTCGAGGATGTCTTGTAGAACCGGGATGCCGAGTCTGATGGGAATGTCTCGGGAGAAGTAATATCCTTTGTTGACTGTGAGAGCTTGTGATGGGCTAAGTTGGGACTCCCCTGCAGGGATTTGAACTTTCGAAAGCCGTGCCCGCGGTTATGGGCAGATGGGAATTTGTTAATGTCCGGTTGTAGATAACATGAAACTTAACTTAATTAAAATGAATCAACCACGTGTGTAACCATGATGATCTCTTCTCGGCGGAGTCCGGGAAGTGAACACGGTGTTGGAGTAATGTTTGACGTAGGTTGTGATAGGGTCACTTCTTGATCATAGTTCTTCGTTCGTGCTTTGCCTTCTCTTCTCGCTCTCTTTTGCGAACAGGTTAGCAACCATATATGCTAGTCCCTTGCTGCAGCTCCACATATTACCTTGCCTTACCTATAAGCTTAAATAGTCTTGATCGCGAGGGTGCGAGATTGCTGAGTCCCCGTGACTCAGAGATTACTTCCTAACCAGATGCAGGGACCGATGATTCCGTTCTAGATGATGCGCTTGAGCTCAAGTGGGAGTTTGACGAAGACTCTCGCCGTTACTATGTGTCTTTCCCTGATGATCTGTAGTGGTGCCCAGTTGGGGCGATCGGGGACCGTGTCGCAAGCTGGGGTTGATCTTTTATTTTGGTACCGTAGTCGGACCATGAGTGTATTGGATGATTGTAATGTTATTCATGTATTTGTGTGACGTGGCGAGTGTAAGCCAACTATGTCCCTTTTTCCCCTATTATCTATTTACATGGGTTGTTGTGAAGATTACCTTACTTGCGACATTGCTTTCAATGCGGTTATGCCTCTAAGTCGTGATTCGACATGTATGAGATATAGCCGCATCGAGGGCTTTACAAGTTGGTATCAGAGCCTTCCCCGACCTTAGGAGCCCCCTGATTGATTGAATAGCTGGCGTTGTTGAGTCTAGAAAAATGTTTTGAGTGTTTTAGGATTATATATATTGGAGAGTTAGGAATTCTTTTTACTCCCCAGTCCCTTCATCACTCTGGTAAGGCATCCTGACGTAGAGTTTTGACTCTTCTCTTCTCAAATTTCACTAAAAAAATTAGGATCACACGGGTACCTTGGAATCGTTCTGATCGATTTGTGACGAGAACATTGTTCTTGGTGCCTCCTGTCATTTAGGGGTTGTGGCAGTGTCCCGGGGGGTTGAGCTCCGAGGTGTTGTCGTCATAATTTTATCATTGCAGTTTTGGAATACCTGAGTTTAGGTTCGCCGACATCGAAAATCTCTTTTATGCAGTTGTTGGTGAGATAACCTCGACGCCACCCAGTACTGGGGCGGGAGTTCGGGAGTATTGCCATAACTTGTATAACGGATGCTTTTCGAAGGTTGAGGTAGACGATTTCCAACGTTTTTTCTCGGTTATGTGTTGAAGGATGGATACAGCTGGATGTAGGATTTGCTAGATTTGGGTGAGATATTATGCTTCCCCTGTATCCCCAACACCTGATTGCATAACCGGAAAGGTTCGGGAGTTTTATAGGTGGGAATTCTTGTAGCTCTAGTTCTTCTTCCATGGATATTTGGTTTGAGATTGGGTGATACTTACCGAGTATTCGTTCTTGCTCTGTACCTTGTTGGTTTTATTCTTCTACATCAATTCTATGTGGCTTCTCAATTTATGGATATGTGACCATTTCAATTGGAATGCATTCGTTCATTTTGTTCGGATGTGAAGACTTTATGTTGCAATTTCAACCCGTTTGGTTCAGCTTCAATATTTGTCTATCAATGTGCTAATGGATGTCAACCTCTTCAGGATGGCTCCTCCAACGCGCACGACTCTGAATCCTGATCCGCCACCACCACCTCCACCTCCGGAGGCATGGCAAGCTGTGATGGCCGCTACCAATGCAGACACGCAGCTGATCATGCAACTTCTTCAAGAGCGCAACCAAGCGAACTAGGGCCAAGGCAACAATCAGAATCACTTTGCTACACTCAACCAGTTCCTTGCTAACCAGCCAAAGGCCTTCAGCAATTGTGTTGAGGCAACAGACGCTGATGATTGGCTCGAGGACATATGCAAGCATTTTGAGTGCAGTAACGTCAGGCCTAAGGACTTTGTCAAGTTCGCTTCCTTCCAACTCAAAGACCAAGCTACAGAATGGTTTC
Organism: Triticum monococcum; assembly: GCA_034509565.1. NCBI lineage: Eukaryota > Viridiplantae > Streptophyta > Magnoliopsida > Poales > Poaceae > Triticum > Triticum monococcum. The sequence goes on along the minus strand of CM067842.1, from coordinate 675,775,523 downwards.
AGCAGTACAAAGATTCCAGAGGAGGCCGTGTGATTACCTGGGATGAATTCCGTCAAGACATTAAAGCTCATCATATTCCTTAGAGCATGGTTGAAAGCAAGCGTGAGGAATTCCGCAACCTGAAGCAAGGCTCTATGTCTATCTATGAGTACAAGAAGATGTTTCAGAAGATCGCTGTTTTGCTAAGCAGGACGTCCCTGACGAGAAGAGCATGATATACCAGTTCAGGGGTGGTCTCAGAGAAGAAATCCAGCTAGCTCTCGTTCTCTTTGAGCCCAGGAGGTATGATGAGTTTTACAACATGGCAATAAAGCAAGAGACTGCTCAACTGAAGTGTGATGCTTCCAAGAAGCGAGTCAGAGATGCTACTCCTTCTTCCTCAACTCAAGTGGCTAAGCAGCAGAAGTATTGGCTTCCTCCTCCTCCGTTCCGTCAGCCTTATCAGTAGAAGAGCAAAGGTGCCAGTGGATCTTCCCACCCGCCCAACCCTGGCTTTCAGAACAAGACTTCGTCTCAAGCTCCAAGATCGAGTGCTCCGTATCACCATCCGCTTCAGAGGTCACGTGCAACACGTGCCAACAGAAGGGTCACTATGCCAACAAATGCTTCAATCAGAGGCGTCTCCCTCCTCCTCCTCCTCCTATGAGATCGGCAAGTACAGCTATGGTCAAGCATAACCCCAAGCACGCCAAGGTCAACTTGATGAATGCAGCTCAGGCAGAGGACTCGTCAGATGTCATCATGGGTAACCTTCCTGTTAACGATGTTCCTGCAAAAGTACTTTTTGACACTGGTGTGTCGCATTCTTTCTTGTCATTCCCATTTGCATCGAAGAACAATGTTGATACTGAGGTTATGCCCAAAGTCATGCAAGTTGTTTCTCCCGGCAGGCTTTTGACTTCTAGTTTGGTTGCTCCCGATGTCTCTATCACGTTGGGCGACTACAAGTTTCTGTCCTCTCAAGTGGTCCTTGGAAACTCGGATATTGATCTTATTCTCGGAATGGATTGGCTTTCTAAGCACAAGGCGCATCTTGATTGTGCTGCCAGGCAGATTCAATTGACTCATTCATCTAAGGATGTAATTGTCTTTGCCGCTCGTGATGATACAATCCGTCTTTTTTCTCTCAATGAGGAGGGTGAACTAGATGCCATCTCTCAGATTCCAGTCGTTTGCGAATATCAAGACGTCTTTCCAGAAGAGCTTCCAGGAATGCCTCCGCACCGGCCAGTTGAATTCGTCATCGATCTTGAGCCTGGCACGGAACCTGTTTGCAAACGTCCTTACAAGCTTGGACCTGAAGAATTGAAGGAGCTGAAGAAGCAACTCGATATTCAAGAGAGAATGGGTCTCATCCGACCTAGTTCTTCTCCGTGGGGTTGTGGAGTTCTTTTTGTGAAGAAGAAGGATGGAGTGGACCGACTTTGTGTTGACTACCATCCATTGAACAAGAAGACTATCAAGAACAAGTACCCACTTCCCAACATCAATGAGCTGTTCAAACAACTCAAAGGTGCTCAAGTATTCTCCAAGCTTGATCTATGTATGGGCTATCACCAGATTCGAATCCGTGAGCAAGATATTCCCAAGAAGGCTTTCAGAACAAACCATGGTTCATATGAATACACTGTCATGTCTTTTGGCCTCGTCAACGCTCCTCCGACTTTCTCTCGCATGATGAACTTCATCTTCAATGCCTACACAAATGACTTCGTCTTGGTCTACCTCGATGACATTCTGGTCTTTTCGAAGAACAAGGAAGATCATGCCAAGCACTTGCGTTTGGTGCTTGATAAGCTCAGAGAACATCAGTTTTACGCCAAGTTTTCAAAGTGTGAGTTTTGGCTTGATGAGGTTCTCTATCTTGGGCATATCATCTCTGCAAAGGGCATAGCGGTGAATCCTGAGAAGGTGTCTGCAATTGTGAATTGGGAACCACCTCAGAACATGATGAAACTACGCAGCTTCCTTGGTCTCGCAAGCTATTGTTGAAGGTTCGTTGAGAAATTTTCAAAGATCGAAGCATCTTTCAAACCTTCTCCAGAAGCACATCAAGTACGTTTGGTCTCCGGAATGTGACATCGCTTTCAACACTTTGAAAGAGAAATTAGTCACTGCTTCAGTTCTGACTCCTCCTGATGAATCCAAACCGTTCGAGGTCTTCTGTGATGCCTCTCTTCAAGGTCCTTGTGTGGTGTTGATGCAAGAGAAGAAAGTTGTGGCTTATACCTCTCGCCAGTTGAAGCCCAACGAGAAGAACTACCCCACTCATGATCTCGAGTTGGCGACAGTTGTGCATGCTCTTTTGACTTGGAGACATCTCTTATTGGGAAGAAAAGTGGACATCTTCACTGACCACAAGAGTCTCAAGTACATCTTCACTCAGCCCAATCTCAACCTCAGGCAGACTCGTTGGGTCGAAATGATTCAAGAGTATAATCCGAGCATCGAATATACTCCAGGCAAGGCCAATGTGATTGCTGACGCTTTGAGCAGGAAGGCGTACTGCAACAGTCTGATTCTCAAGCCTTACCAACCCGAGCTTTGTGAAGCTTTCTGCAAACTCAATCTGCAAGTTGTTCCTCAAGGTTTCCTCGCCAACCTTCAAGTCTCTCCTACTTTGGAAGATCAGATTCGCGAGGCTCAACTTCTTGATGCTATGGTGAAGAAGGTGAAAATTGGGATTGCCAAGAGTCAATCCAAGTACAAGTGCTATCGCCTTGATGACAAGGATACTCTCTTCTTCGAGGATCGCATTGTTGTGCCTAAAGGTGACCTTCGTAAAGTCATTATGAATGAGGCTCACAATTCACTTCTCTCCATCCACCCTGGGAGTACGAAGATGTACGAGGACCTCAAGCAGGCTTATTGGTGGACTCGAATGAAGCGCGAGATTGCTTAGTTCATGAATGAATGTGATGTCTGCAGAAGAGTGAAGGCAAAACACCGACGACCAGCTGGTCTCCTCCAACCTCTTGCCATTCCAGAATGGAAGTTTGACCACATTGAGATGGACTTCATGACGGGATTTCCAAAGTCCAAGCGTGGCAATGATGCTATATTCGTTGTCATCGACAAACTCACTAAAGTGGCTCATTTCCTGCCTATCAAAGAGTCTATCACTGCAGCTCAATTGGCGGAGCTGTATACCTCTCGGATTGTCTCTCTGCACGGCATTCCTCAGTTGATTTCTTCAGACCGTGGCAGCATCTTTACCTCCAAGTTTTGGGATTCTTTTTAGAAGGCCATGGGCACCAACATCCGTTTCAGCACAGCTTTTCATCCTCAAACTAGCGGTCAAGTCGAGCATGTCAATCAGATTCTCGAAGATATGCTCAGGGCTTGCGTTATCTCTTTTGGTATGAAGTGGGAAGATTGTCTTCCATATGCCGAGTTCTCCTACAACAACAGTTTCCAAGCAAGTTCGGGCAAGGTCCCATTCGAAATTCTCTATGGCAGGAAGTGTCGTACTCCTCTTAACTGGTCAGAGACCGGTGAATGTCAACTTCTTGGAAATGACTTGATCACAGAGGCAGAGGAGATGTGCAAAGTCATTCGTGATAACCTCAAAGCAGTGCAATCGCGCCAGAAGAGCTACTATGATAGTAAGCATCGTGATTTGGCTTTCGAGATCGGAGACCATGTTTACCTCCGCGTCTCTCCAATGAAAGGTACTCGTTGCTTCGGTATCAAAGGGAAGCTTTCCCCTAGATACGTGGGTCCTTTCAAAATCTTCAGCAAGAGAGGTGATCTCGCCTATCAACTCGAGCTTCCTCCCAACTTTGCAAATGTGCACGACGTGTTCCATGTCTCTCAGCTCCGCAAGTGCTTCAAGACTCCTGACCGCACCGTCAACTTCGAAGACATTGATCTCCAAGAAGACCTCTCTTATCGTGAGCACCCAGTTGCTATTCTTGAAGAAACTGAGCGCAAGACTCGCAATAAGTCACTCAAATTCCTCAAAGTCAAGTGGTCACACCATTCCGACCGTGAAGCCACCTGGGAACGCGAGGATCACCTCCGTTCTGAGTACCCGGCATTTTTCCAGTCCTAGATCTCGGGACGAGATCCCTTCGTAATGGTGGAGTGTTGTAACACCCCAGATGTAATTTATCTTATATGTATCCCAACTCTTGCCGTTTCCGGCGCTAAGTTATTTTATTTTCCTCGGGTTCGGGTTTTTGTCTCCGTGTGTAGTTGCCTTTGTCATGCATCTCATATCATGTCATCATGTGCATTGCATTTGCATACGTGTTCGTCTCATGCATCCGAGCATTTTTCCCGTTGTTCGTTTTGCATTCCGGCGCTCCTATCTCCTCCGGTGGTCTTTTCTACCTCTTTTCGTATGTGGGGGCTAAACATTTCCGGATTGGACCGAGACTTGCCAAGCGGCCTTGGTTTACTACCGGTAGACCGCCTGTCAAGTTTCGTACCATTTGGACTTCGTTTGATACTCCAGCGGTTAACCGAGGGACCGAGAAGGCCTCGTTTGTGTTGCAGCCCAACACCCTTCCAATTTGGCTGAAAACCCACCTAAAAACCCTTCCATCATCTAGAGCGTTCGATCACGATCGCGTGGCCGCAAACCGTGCTCAATTTGGAGCCTCCTAGCTCCTCCTATCCCTATTTATAGGTCTCCCCTCGAAATTCCCGGGTCAAACCCTAACCCTCTCCCTCTCCTCGCGCCGCCGGACGAAATCAGCAGGGCCGGATGTGTCCGACCCGCGCCACCGCCGCCACGTGGCAGCCCCTCATTCACCGTCGTGCCGCCTCACTTCGCCGGCCAGCCGAGCCCAGGCAGGGCCCTCCCGGGCCCGCGCGTGCCCGCCGCCGCCTTCGCCGCGCCGCCGTAACCGCGCTACCGCCGCCCTCGCCCGCCTCGTCGCCGGTCGCCGCTGCCACCGTCGCCGTGCGTCGCCCCGCCGCCTCACCGGCCAGATCCGCCGCAGGAGACGCCGCTCCACCATCCGGTGCCCCCCTCGACACCGGCGCACCTCCGCCGGTCGGATCCGCCCTTCTCTGGCCACCGGCTCGCCTTCCCCTCGCCGGAGCAGCCACCTCCTTGCCGGAGTCCTTGGTTCGCGCGCCCGCTATAGTAAACCCTAGATCTGGAGAGGTTGACTTTCCCTCCCGCTCAATTATTTTATTGCAATTTTCATCATGCCGTAACTCCGCATCCGTAGCTCCGATTTGAGCGTGTAGCATATAAAAATGTTCGTCTCAGAGAGTACATCATTTCATCTCATTGCATAGTTTTCATTAGAGCTCATCTTGATGCTCGAAATGCTGTTGGAAGAGGGCTATGTGATATAATTGTCAGATCTGTTTCATCAAATAGATATTTGTCATTTTTGCCATGATTAATGTGTGCATGATATGCTCCTGAGCTCTACATGAATTTTGTTATATGCCATGCCATCTTTACAGAGGTGCTTACCATGTATTTTTGTGATATGTGTGGTGACTAGCACAAGCTTGCAAAGTAGTGCATTCGTTAATGCTGATTTCACGGACTTAGAATTTCTTTAAGTCCTTGTCCTGATTTGTGTCATTATGCCATATGTTCATGTTGTTTCCTAGTGTGGTGCTCTATCCATCCATGTCTTTCTTTGCATTTATGGAGCACCCTAGCTTGAGTCAATCGAGCTCTACTTTTGCTATATCGTGAATCCTGGCAGATTGTTGACTTGTTAGCAATTTTGCCGAGGATGTTGCTAGTGATCCGTGCATGCTATGTTGTTGTTCTTGCCATGTCTAGCTTCTATGCAATGTATTCTTGATGGGTGTATGCTTACTTTGTCATGCCATGCTCTGTAGTGAGTGCATCGAGCTCGTGAACATGCCTACTTGTTAACAGATTTGCATGCTCCAGTTTTTCACTAAGTCTGTAATCTGATTATGTTTTTTCCATATTCGCATGCTTGCAATTGTATTTTCTGATCCCTTTTGGCTCAAGGTCACTAAGGGACTTTTGTTAAGTGATTTGACTAGCTTCATGCCATGCCTTGCTTTGCCATGTTAAGTTCCAGTAGCATATAGTTTCCATGATCCAAAGTGTGCTACCTGATGTTAAATTCCAGACTTGTGTTAATTTCACTAAGTCTGAAAGCTGTTATCATTTGCATTTTTGCCATGCTTGTTTGAACCTGTTAATGGATGAATTAGCCGTAGCTCAGTGTTCATATTTTGTCAAGAATCATGAGTGGATCCCTGCCATGTATTTTGTTGTCTTGTTTGAGTGTTGTAGCATATTTATCTTGATGCATTTAGATGGCTACTTGCTGTTTATCGCAGACCGGTGCCATATTTGTTTTGCTTGCCATTTCCAAACCGTGCATCCGATTCTGGTGATCTTTATATCGATTTCAACCAAAATCACCTCACCTTTCCAGTGGCACTCTTGGATTTCCATGTTGAGGCCAGGTTCAATCATTCCTTGTCAAATCTTGCATATGCATCACATACCGCATCCCGCATAGCATACCATGTTTGCATCATGTTGTTCGAGCATTACACGTGGTTGGTTGTGTTCCTTTTGCTTGTTTGTCTTGTTTGGGTAGAGCCAGGAGACGAGTTCGCTAACGAGGAGCCCGTTGAGTTTGCTTATGAGGATCAAGTTAACTCTGAAAACTTTGCAGGCAAGATGATCATACCCTCGAAATCACTTCTATCTTTGCTTGCTAGATGGTCGCTCTTTTGCTATGCCTATGCTATGATGCCTACCACTTGCTTATCATGCCTCCCAAATTTCCATGTCAAACCTCTAACCCACCATGTCCTAGCAAACCGTTGATTGGCTATGTTACCGCTTTGCTCAGCCCCTCTTATAGCATTGCTAGTTGCAGGTGAAGATTGGAGATCGTTCCTTGTTGGAACATTGTTTATTGTTGGGATATCACTATATTATCTTGTTATCTTAATGCACCTATATACTTGGTAAAGGGTGGAAGGCTCGGCCTTTTGCCTAGTGCTTTGTTCCACTCTTGCCGCCCTAGTTTCCGTCATATCGGTGTTATGTTCCCGGATTTTGCGTTCCTTGCGCGGTTGGGTGATAATGGGAACCCCTTGACAGTTCGCCTTGAATAAAACTCCTCCAGCAATGCCCAACCTTGGTTTTACCATTCGCCACCTAGCCTCTTTTTCCCTTGGGTTTCCGAAGCCCAAGGGTCATCTTTATTTAAACCCCCTGGGCCAGTGCTCCTCTGAGTGTTGGTCCGACCAAGTAGACTGCGGGGCAACCTCGGGGCAACTTGAGGGTTGGTTTTACTCGTAGGACGTCTCATCTGAGTGTTCCCTGAGAACGAGATATGTGCAGCTCCTATCAAGATTTGTCGGCACATTCGGGTGGTGTTGCTGGACTTGTTTTACCATTGCCGAGGATGTCTTGTAGAACCAGGATGCCGAGTCTGATCGGAATGTCTCGGGAGAAGGAATATCCTTCGTTGACCGTGAGAGCTTGTGATGGGCTAAGTTGGGACTACCCTGCAGGGATTTGAACTTTCGAAAGCCGTGCCCGCGGTTATGGGCAGATGGGAATTTGTTAATGTCCGGTTGTAGATAACATGAAACTTAACTTAATTAAAATGAATCAACCGCGTGTGTAACCGTGATGGTCTCTTCTCGGCGGAGTCCGGGAAGTGAACACGGTGTTGGAGTAATGTTTGACGTAGGTTATGATAGGGTCACTTCTTGATCATAGTTCTTCGTTCGTGCTTTGCCTTCTCTTCTCGCTCTCTTTTGCGAACAGGTTAGCCACCATATATGCTAGTCGCTTGCTGCAGCTCCACATATTACCTTGCCTTACCTATAAGCTTAAATAGTCTTGATCGCGAGGGTGCGAGATTGCTGAGTCCCCGTGACTCACAGATTACTTCCTAACCAGATGCAGGGACCGATGATTCCGTTCCAGATGATGCGCTTGAGCTCAAGTGGGAGTTCGATGAAGACTCTCGCCGTTACTATGTGTCTTTCCCTGATGATCAGTAGTGGTGCCCAGTTGGGGCGATCGGGGACCGTGTCAGAAGTTGGGTTGATCTTTTATTTTGGTACCGTAGTCGGACCATGAGTGTATTGGATGATTGTAATGTTATTCATGTATTTGTGTGACGTGGCGAGTGTAAGCCAACTATGTCCCTTTTCCCCTATTATCTATTTACATGGGTTGTTGTGAAGATTACCTTACTTGCGACATTGCTTTCAATGCGGTTATGCCTCTAAGTCATGCTTCGACACGTAGGAGATATAGCCGCATCGAGGGCATTACAATGTCTAGCCTATATGATTATGATTGCCTCTACGGACTAAACCCTCCTGTTTATATAGACACCGAAGGGGACTAGGGTTTGTACAGAGTCGGTTTACAGAAAAGGAATCTTCATATCCGTACGCCAAGCTTGCCTTCCATGCCAAGGAGAGTCCCATCCGGATACGGGGGAAAGTCTTCTGCCTTGTACCTCCATGGACCATTAGTTCGGCCCATGTCACATAGCCCGGATGCCCGAGGACCCCATAATCCTGGACTCCCTCAGCCATGAAATCTGAGATAGGATCCATGTATGAGAACAAAGTCTGGACTATGGTTGACTTGCCCGATGATCGGCAAGCCTTAGAGAATAAATGGATCTTCAAGAAGAAGACTGACACTGATGGTAATGTTACTGTCTATAAAGCTCGACTTGTTGTGAAAGATTTTCGACAAGTTCAAGGAGTTGACTATGAAGAGACCTTCTCATCCATAGCGATTCTTAAGTCGGTACGAATCATGTTAGCAATTGTCGCATTTTATGTTTATGAAATTTGGCAAATGGATGCCAAAACTGCATTCCTTAATGGTTATCTTAAAGAAGAGTTGTATATGATGCAACCAGAAGGTTTTGTCGATCCAAAAGGTGTTAACAAAGTGTGCAAGCTCCAGTGATCCATTTATGGACTGGTGCAAGCCTCTCAGAGTTGGAATATACGCTTTGATAGTGTGATCAAAGAATATGATTTTATACAGACTTTTGGAGAAGTCTGTATTTACAAGAAAGTGAGTGGGAGCTCTGTAGCATTTCTAATATTATATGTAGATGAAATATTTTTGATTGGAAATAATACTTGAATAAGAATTTTTCAATGAAAGACCACGGTGAAGCTTCTTATATATTGGGCATCAAGATCTATAGAGATAGATCAAGACTCTTAATTGGACTTTCACAAAGCACATACCTTGATAAAGTTTTGAAGAAGTTCAAAATGGATTAGTAAAAGAAAGGGTTCTTGCATGTGTTACAAGGTGTGAAGTTGAGTCAGACTCAATGCCCGACCACTGCAGAAGATAGAGAGAAAATGTAAGTCATTCCCTATGCCTCAGCCATAGGTTCTATCATGTATGCAATGCTATGTATCAGACCTGATGTGTGCCTTGCTATTAGTTTAGCAGGGAGGTACCAAAGTAATCCAGGAGTGGATCACTGGATAGCGGTCAAGAACATCCTGAAATACCTGAAAAGGACTAAGGATATGTTTCTCGTTTATGGAGGTGACAAAAAGCTCGTCGTAAATGGTTACATCGATGCAAGCTTTGACACTGATCTGGATGACTCTAAGTCACAAACTGGATACATATTTATATTGAAGGGTGGATCTATCAGTTGGTGCAGTTCCAAGCAGAGCGTCATGGCAGGATCAACGTGTGAAGCAGAGTACATAGCTGCTTCAGAAGCAGCAAATGAAGGAGTATGGATGAAGGAGTTCATACCTGATCTAGGTGTAATACCTAGTGCATCGGGTCCAATGAAAAACTTTTGTGACAATAATGGTGCAATTGCCTTGGCAAAGGAATCCAGATTTTACAAGAGAACCAAGCACATCAAGAGACGCTTCAATTCCATCCGCTATCAAGTCAAGAATGGAGACATAGAGATTTGCAAGATACATACGGATCTAAATGTTGCAGACCCGTTGACTAAACTTCTCTCACGAGCAAAACATGATCAGCACCAAGACTCCTTGGGTGTTAGAATCATTACTATTAATCTAGATTATTGACTCTAGTGCAAGTGGGAGACTGAAGGAAATATGCCCTAGAGGCAATAATAAAGTTGCTATTTATATTTCCTTATATCATGATAAATGTTTATTATTCATGCTAGAATTGTATTAACCGAAAACTTAGTACATGTGTGAATACATAGACAAACAAAGTGTCCCTAGTATGCCTCTACTTGACTAGCTCGTTAATCAAAGATGGTTGAGTTTCCTGACCATAGACATGTGTTGTCATTTGATGAACGAGGTCACATCATTAGAGAATGATGTGATGGACAAGACCCATCCGTTTGCTTAGCATATTGATCGTTTAGTTTTATTGCTATTTCTTTCTTAATGACTTATACATGTTCGTCTGACTATGATATAATGCAACTCCCGAATACCGGAGGAACACCTTGTGTGCTATGAAACGTCACAACATAACTGGGTGATTATAGAGATTCTCTACAGGTGTCTCCGATGCTGTTTGGTGAGTTGGCATAGATCGAGATTAGGATTTTTCACTCCGTGTATCGGAGAGGTATCTTTGGGCCCTCTCGGTAGTGCTCATCACTATAAGCCTTGTAAGCATTGTGACTAATGAGTTATTTGCCGGATGATACATTACAGAACGAGTAAAGAGACTTGTCGGTGATGAGATTGAAATAGGTATGGTGATACCGACGATCGAATCTCGGGAAAGTAACATACTGATGACAAAGGGAACAACGTATGTTGTTATGCAGTTTGACCGATAAAGATCTTTGTATAATATGTAGGAGACAATATGACCATCCAGGTTCCGCTATTGGTTATTTACCGGAGATGTGTCTCGGTCATGCCTACATAGTTCTCAAACTCGTAGGGTCCGCATGCTTAACATTCAGTGATGATTTGTATTATGAGTTATGTGATTTGATGACCGAAGTTTGTTCGGAGTCCCGGATAAGATCACGGACATGACGAGGAGTCTTCAAATGGTCAAGACATAAAGATTGATATATTGGACGATGTTATTCAGACATCGGATGAGTTCCGAGAGGTACCGGGTAACTATCAGAGTGTCGGAGGGTTATCGGAACCCCTCGAGGGAACTAATGGGCCTTCATGGGCCTTAGTGGGGAGAGAGAAGGGCCACAAGGGGCTGGCCGCCCCCCTGGCAGGCCGAATTGGACTAGGGGAAGGGGGCGGCGCCCCCCTTTCCTTCGCTCCCCCTCTCCCTTACTCCTTCCCCCTTCCACCAAGTGGAATCCTACTAGGACTCTTCTCCTTGGTGCGCCCTACAGGGGCCGACCGGCCTCCCCTCTCCTCCTTTATATACGGGGGTAGGGGGCACCCTAGAACACACAAGGTCAGTTGTCTTAGCCGTGTGCGGTGCCCCCTCCACAGTTACACACCTCGGTCATATCGTCGTAGTGCTTAGGCGAAGCCCTGCATCGTTAACTTCATCATCACTGTCACCATGCCGTCATGCTGACGAAACGCTCCCTCGTCCTCAACTGGATCAAGAGCTCGAGGGACGTCATCGAGCTGAACATGTGCTAAACACGGAGGTGTCTTACATTCGGTGCTAGGATTGGTTGAATCGCGAAGATGTTTGACTACATCAACCGCGTTACTAAACGCTTCCGCTTTCGGTCTACGAGGGTACGTGGACACACTCTCCTCTCTCGTTGCTATGCATCTCCTAGATAGATCTTGCGTGATCATAGGAAAATTTTGAAATACTGCATTCCCCAAACAATATATGGATCCTGTTTGATGCGAGACGGTTATTCATTTAAATCAGAGAATAATGGTTATTCTAATTATATGAGTAATATCTTTTATGGTCGTGCACCCTTGATGAGTGGTCTATTTTTACTAAATCTTGATAGTAGTGATACACATATTCATAGTATTGAAGCCAAAAGATATAAGTTTAATAGTGATAGTGCAACTTATTTGTGGCACTGCCGTTTAGGTCATATTGGTGTAAAGCGCATGAACTAACTCCATGTTGATGGGCTTTTGGAATCACTTGATGCTTGCGAACCATGCCTCATGGGCAAGATGACTAAGACTCCGTTCTCCGGAACAATGGAGCAAGCCACTGACTTATTGGAAATAATACATATTGATGTATGCAGTTCGATGAGTGTTGAGGCTCGCGACGGGTATCATTATTTTCTGACCTTCACACATGATTTGAGCAGATATGGGTATGTCTACTTAATGAAACAGAAGTCTGAAACATTTGAAAATTTCAACGAATTTTACTGTGAAGTGGAAAGTCATCATAACAAGAAAATAAAGTTTCTACAATCTGATCGTGGAGGCGAATATTTGAGTCACGAGTTTGGTCCTCATTTGAAACAATGTGGAATAGTTTTGCAACTACCGCCACCTGGAACACCACATCGTAATGGTGTGTCCAAACGTCATAACCGTACTTTATTAGATATGGTGCGATCTATGATGTCTCTTAACCATTTTACCACTATCTTTTTGGAGTTATGCTTTAGAGACGGTTGCATTCACGTTAAATAGGGCAACATCTAAATCCGTTGAGACAACTCCATATGAATTGTGGTTTGGCAAGAAACCTAAGTTTTCATTTCTTAAAATTTGGGGTTGCTATGCTTATGTTAAAAAGTTTCAACCTGATAAGCTCGAACTCAAACCGGAGAAATGTGTCTTCATAGGATACTCAAAGGAAACTGTTGGGTACACCTTCTATCACAATCCGAAGGCAAGATATTCGTTGCAAAGAATGGATCCTTTCTAGAGAAAGAGGTTCTCTCAAAAGAAGTGAGTTGGAGGAAAGTAGAACTTGATGAGGTAATTGTACCTTCTTTAGAATTGGAAAGTAGTTCATCACCGAAATCAGTTCTAGTGATGCCTACACCAATTAGTGAGGAAGTTAATGCGGATGATCATAAAACTTCAGATAGAGTTACTACCGAACCTCGTAGGTCAACCAGAGTACGTTCCGCACTAGAGTGGTATGGTAACCCTATTCTAGAAGTCATGTTACTAGACCATGACGAACCTACGAACTATGAGGAAGCGATGATGAGCCCAGATTCCGCAAAATGGCTTGAGGCCATGAAATCTGTGATTGGATCCATGTATGAGAACAAAGTGTGGACTTTGGTTGACTTGCCTGATGATCGGCACGCCATAGAGAATAAATGGATTTTCAAGAAGAAGACTAACGCTGACGGTAATGTTATAGTCTACAAAGCTCGACTTGTTGCGAAAGGTTTTCGACAAGTTCAAGGAGTTGACTACGATGAGACTTTCTCACCTGTAGCGATGCTTAAGTCTGTCCGAATCATGTTAGCAATTGCCGCATTTTATGATTATGAAATTTGGCAAATGGATGTCAAAATCGCATTCGATATTGGATTTCTTAAAGAAGAGTTGTATATGATGCAACCAGAAGTTTTTGCCGATCCTGAAGGTGCTAACAAAGTGAGCAAGCTCCAGCGATCCATTTATGGACTGATGCAAGCATCTCGGAGTTGGAATATACGCTTTGATAGTGTGATCAAAGCATATGGTTTTATACAGACTTTTGGAGAAGTCTGTATTCACAAGAAAGTGAGTGGGAGCTCCGTAGCATTTCTGATATTATATGTGGGTGACATATTGTTGATTGGAAAAAATACATAATTTTTGGATAGCATAAAAGGATACTTGAATAAGAATTTTTCAATGGAAGACCTCGGTGAAGCTGCCTATATATTGGGCATCAAGATCTATAGAGATAGATCAAGACTCTTAATTGGACTTTCACAAAGCACATACCTTGATAAAGTTTTGAAGAAGTTCAAAATGGATCAGTCAAAGAAAGGGTTCTTGCATGTATTACAAGGTGTGAAGTTGAGTCAGACTGAATGCCCGACCACTGCAGAAGATAGAGAGAAAATGAAAGTCATTCCCTATGCCTCAGCCATAGGTTCTATCATGTATGCAATGTTGTGTACCAGACCTAATGTGTGCCTTGCTATAAGTTTAGCAGGGAGGTACCAAAGTAATCCAGGAGTGGATCACTGGATGGAGGTCAAGAACATCCTGAAATACCTGAAAAGGACTAAGGATATGTTTCTCGTTTATGGAGGTGACAAAGAGCTTGTCGTAAATGGTTATGTCGATGCAAGCTTTGACGCTAATCCGGATGACTCAAAGTCGCAAACCGGATATGTATTTATATTGAATGGTGGAGCTGTAAGTTGGTGCAGTTCCATGCGGAGCGTCATGGCAGGATCTATGTGTGAAGCGGAGTACATAGCTGCTTCGGAAGCAGCAAATGAATGAGTCTGGATGAAGGAGTTCATATCCAGCCTAGGTGTAATACCTAGTGCATCGGGTCCAATGAAAATCTTTTGTGATAATACTGGAGCAATTGCCTTAGCGAAGGAATCTATATTTCACAAGAGAACCAAACACATCAAGAGACGCTTCAATTCTATCCGCGATCAAGTCAAGGAGGGAGACATAGAGATTTGCAAAATACATTCAGATCTGAATGTTGTAGACCCGTTGACAAAGCCTCTTCCACGAGCAAAACATGATCAACACCAAGACTCCATGGGTGTTAGAATCATTACTATGTAATCTAGATTATTGACTCTAGTACAAGTGGGAGTCTGAAGGAAATATGCCCTAGAGGCAATAATAAAGTTGTCATTTATATTTCCTTATATCATGATAAATATTTATTATTCATGCTTGAACTGTATTAACCGGAAACTTGATACATGTGTGAATACATAGACAAAAACAAAATGTCCCTAGTATATATGCCTCTACTTGACTAGCTCATTAATCAAAGATGGTTAAGTTTCTTGACCATAGACATGTGTTGTGATTTGATGAACAGGATCACATCATTAGGAGAATTATGTGATGGACAAGACCCATATGTTACCTTAGCATATTGATCGTTTAGTTTTATTGCTATTGCTTTCTTCATGACTTATACATATTCCTCTGACTATGATATTATGCAACTCCCGAATACCGGAGGAACACCTTGTGTGCTATCAAACGTCACAACGTAACTGGGTGATTATAAAGATGCTCTACAGGTGTCTCCGAAGTTGTTTGTTGGGTTGGCATAGATCAAGATTAGGATTTGTCACTCCGAGTATCAGAGAGGTATCTCTGGGCCCTCTCGGTAATGCACATCACTATAAAGCCTTGCAAGTAATGTGATTAATGAGTTTGTTGCGGGATGATGCATTACGGAATGAGTAAAGAGACTTGCCGGTAACAAGATTGAACTAGGTATGAGGATACCGACGATCGAATCTCGGGTAAGTAACATGCTGATGATAAAGGGAATAACGTATGTTGTTATTGCGGTTTGACCTATAAAGATCTTCGTAGAATATGCAGGAACCAATATGAGCATCCAGGTTCTCCTATTGGTTATTGACCGGAGATGTGTCTCGGTCATGTCTACATACTTCTCGAACCCATAGGGTCCGCGCGCTTAACATTCAATGACGATTTGTATTATGAGTTTTGTGTTTTGTGACCGAAGTTTGTCCGGAGTCCCGGATGAGATCGCGGACATGACGAGGAGTCTCGAAATGGTCGAGAGTTAAATATTGATATATTGGAACGATGATATTCGGACACTGGAATGGTTTTGGAAAGGTTTGGGTATATTTTGGAGTACTGAGGGGTTACCGGAACCCCCCGGGGAAGTATTGGGCCTACATGGGCCTTAGGCAAGAGAGAGGGGAGCCCGCAAGGGGTGGCGCGCGCCCCCCTCCAAGGGAGTCCGAATAGGACAAGGAGGAGGGGCACGGCCCCCTTTCCCTCTCCCTCTCCCTCTCCTTCCTTTTCCCCTCCGATGAGAAAGGAAAAGGGGGGCCGAATCCTACTAGGAGTGGAGTCCTAGTAGAACTCCCCCCCTTGGCGCGCCCCCTTGGTGGTCGGCCTCCTCCTGCCCTCCCTTATATACGGGGGCAGGGGGCACCCCAAAGCACATCAATTGTTCTCTTAGTCGTGTGCGGTGCCCCCATCCACAGTTTACTCCTCCGATCATAGCGTCGTAGTGCTTAGGTGAAGCCCTACGCGGATCACATCACCATAGCCGTCACCATGCCGTCGTAATGACGAAACTCTCCCTCGACCCTCTGCTGGATCAAGAGTTTGAGGGACGTCATCGAGATGAACGTGTGCTGAACTCGGAGGTGTCGTACATTCGGTACTAGATCGGTTGGATCGTGAAGACGTTCGACTACATCAACCGCGTTAACCTAACGCTTCCGCTTTCGGTCTACGAGGGTACGTGGACATACTCTCCCCTTCTTGTTGCTATGCATCTCCTAGATAGATCTTGCGTGTGATCGTAGGAATTTTTTTGAAATTGCATGCTACGTTCCCCAACACCTGCCCTTATCGGTGGGGCGGAGTAGTTGTCATTCTTCAACTAGGTGGAGGTGCTAGTTGGGCTGCGGTTCTCACTGTCGTGCGATCTTCGGCTTTGCGGCAACAACGGCGTGGTGTTGTGGTGGCGTCGGTGCGAAGCTATTTGGACAGTGCTAACCAATTCCCTCATGGTGTGGTGAGGTGCAACAATCGGATGAAAATCTGCTTGGCATTTGCCGGGCAGGCAGAGATGGCGCCCACGGGCGCCAACCCCCTCCTTGGAGGCGCCGTTGAGGTGTGCTTGCATTTCCCACCGACCATTTGGAGTTGGTGATGTGTCCGGGCGAAAGCCTCGATTCACCATTGGATCGGCATGATGGAGGCGCCCTCAATGTCGCTCCTTTGTTCCTTCTAGCTCTCCTCCGTTGTTCGTTGTGGTCCTATTTTGAGCTCCGGCAATGCTATGTACACCCATCAACGGTGCCTCCAAGATGATGTCTTCCTAGGTTCTGATCAAGTCCTACCATGCATTCACCTGCCACCTCCTCTTAGGCATCAAGGGTGATTGGTGCGTTGACGAGCGAAATCTAGGGGGAGCTGGTGGTCTTTGAAGGAGCCCGACATTGGTTGAGACGCAGTGTTGTTCTTTGTTAGGGTAGACCCTTTTGCTTGTAGTTTTGTGTGGTCGGAGGTTGTGTTTGGTCTTACCCGGATGTGGTGTTCATGCCATGTTCGTTGTTTCTAATGAGTAGTAGTTCTCTTGTACTTGTATTTCTGCCTTCTATAAAGCTATGGTACGCCTAGGCGTACTCTTGAAAAAGATCATGAGTGCAATCATCATTAGGGAGTTCCATAATTCATGTTGGTATTGAAGCAATGACCCCTTGCTACCACAATAAGTGAGCTTGTTAATGTTAATGCACCACAACCATCCGATCGACCTAGGCATGGCCTTCCCAGTTGGTGTGGAGAATGAAGGAAATATGCCCTAGAGGCAATAATAACAGTTGTTATTTATATTTCCTTAAATCATGATAAATATTTATTATTCATGCTAGAATTGTATTAACCGGAAACTTAGTGCATGTGAAAATACATAGACGAACAGAGTGTCCCTAGTATGCTTCTACTTAACTAGCTCGTTAATCAAAGATGGTTAAGTTTCCTGACCATGGACATGTGTTGTCATTTGAAGAGCGAGATCACATCATTACAGAATGATGTGATGCATGGACAAGACCCATCTGTTAGCTTAGCATAATGATCGTTTAGTTTTATTGCTATTGCTTTCTTCATGACTTATACATATTCCTCTGACTATGAGATTATGCAACTCCCGAATACCGGAGGAACACCTTGTGTGCTATCAAACGTCACAACATAACTGGGTGATTATAAAGATGCTCTACATGTGTATCCGAAGGGGTTTGTTGAGTTGGCATAGATCAAGATTAGGATTTCTCACTCCATGCATCAGAGAGGTATCTCTAGGCCCTCTCGGTAATGCACATCACTATAAGCCTTGCAAGCAATGTGCCTAATGAGTTAGTTGCGGGATTATGCATTACTAAATGACTAAAGAAACTTGCTTGTAACGAGATTGAAGTAGGTATGAAGATACCGACGATCGAATCTCGAGCAAGTAACATACCGATAACAAAGGGAATGATGTATGTTGTTATGCGGTTTGATCGATAAAGATCTTCGTAGAATATGTAGGAGCCAATATGAGCATCCAGGTTCCGCTATAGGTTATTGACCGGAGATGTGTCTCGGTCATGTCTACATAGTTCTCGAACCCGTAGGGTCCGCACGCTTAACATTTGATGACGATTTGTATTATTAGTTATGTGTTTTGGTGACCGAAGTTTGTTCGGAGTCCCGGATGAGATCACGGACATGATGAGGAGTCTCGAAATGGTCGGGAGGTAAAGAGTGATATACTGGAAGGCTATATACGGACACCGGAATGGTTCTGATAAGGTTCTGGGATTTTTCGGAGTACCGGGAGGCTACCGGAACCCCCCGGGAAAGTTAGTGGGCCTATTGGACCATAGTGGAGAAAGGGAGGCTGCCACAAGAGGTGGCGCGCCCCCTCCCAATCCCAAACCGAATTGGACAAGGGGTGGGGGCGCGGCCGCCCTTTCCTTCTCCCTCTCCCCCTTTCCCTTTCCCCTCTCCGTTGGATGGAAGGGGGGCGAATCCTACTTGGACTAGGAGTCCAAGAGGACTCCCCCCTTGGCGCGCCCCTCTTGGGAAAGCCTCCTCCTCCCCCTCCTTTATATACATGGGCAGGGGGCACCCCAAAGACACAACGGTTGTTTCTTAGCCGTGTGCGGTGCACCCCTCCACAGTTTACTCCTCCGGTCATAGCGTCGTAGTGCTTAGGCGAAGTCCTGCGCGGATCACATCACCATCACTGTCAACACACCGTCGTGCTATCGGAACTCTCCCTCGACCCTCTACTAGATCAAGAGCTTGAGAGACGTCATTGAGCTGAACGTGTGCTGAACAGGAAGGTGCCGTACATTCGGTACTAGGATCGGTTGGATCGTGAAGACGTTCGACTACATCAACCACGTTAACCTAATTCTTCCGCATTCGGTCTACGAGGGTACGTGGACTCACTCTCCCCGTCTCGTTGCTATGCATCTCCTAGATAGATCTTGCATGATCGTAGGATTTTTTTGAAATTGCATGCTACATTCCCCAACAGAGAACACCTCATCTTAGGTGCCACCTCTCACCACTACCGCTCCACCTCACATTGTGTCAGCCTTCTCCTCCTCGCCAGCTTCAGTTTTTTCTGTCACGACCACCGTTGCCATTTTTGTCGAAGGAAGGACTACTTATTCCTCTCCTCCTTCCATATATCACCTTAGAATCACCCCAGTATTTTCTCCGATGCTCCATTGGCTGCCATAAATTACTCCAAATGATCTTTTAATTCATTATTTTCTTTATTCTAAATGGTGTTAGATCTTTTACTTCATTCACCCGAAGTTAATTTTTTGACTCAAATACGATGAGCATATATGTAGCACATGACACATATGATCGTGCGCGCACACAAGAAAGAACAAGGGGCATAAGAAGAGAACTAGAAACGAGCTATGCTAGTGACTACCAACCAAAATTTATACCTACCACCGGAACAAACTAAGAAGACCAAGGAGTGTTGCTGGATCAACCGAAGGATTCCCGTTGTTGAGACTACAAATAGAAATATCACACTCATTTACTTTGCTCGCTCTACACCTTGCATAAGTAGGAAAGTCCCCACTATTGTCATTGGCCATCGGACAACCTAGGTCAAATCTCGACACTAAGAGCCACAGACGCAACCCAACGACAATATTCCTCCAAGATAACCATTGCACCTCCTCTTAGACTCATATTCCATAGTCATCCCATATGAGTAAACTCGGGAACACTTCAAGGTGATGTGAACCTAGAACGCCATCGAAGGACTTCAACTAATTGAGACCTCACCTCCAGCATGAAAAATCCCTAAGATGGTGTTGTTATTTTTTGTGGCTAGGTAGATAATAGTACTTAGCTTAACACGAATTCAAAGAGCAACTCATAGAGACCACGACTCACAAAAGTCACCTATGTTGGATGTGACAGATATGCTTTCGTGCGTGAGAGAGAGAGGGGACCTAGCTGGATGTAACATGGTGGTTGGGGCTCCACAGAGATGCTTTTGCAAGAGAGAGAGAGAGAGAGAGAGAGAGAGAGAGAGAGAGAGACCCGCTTGCGTCACTATGACCGGCACTAACATAAGTCAAAGTATGGCTTTCACTCAAAGCTAAACCGGTAACCCCAGCCGAACACATGTGGGTTCCTTTACGAAACCACTAGGGAGAAAAACCTCACCCCGGGTGACACCATCATTGAGATCTCGCCCAGAAATCCAGCTCCATCTCACTAAGTTCGACACGCGTGACATGTCCAAAATGTATTTATTAATTTTTTAAGTTTAATTACATAATTGCTATCATTTAGCAATTCTATATTTTTTGGACTATCCTGCTAAAATTGTAGACGAACAAAATTGTTTTTTATGTCGGTGAATTCATAAACATTTTTGAACTCCAAAAGATCTACAAGAAATTAGGCGAAGATAAGATGTTGACGGGAGATACCTTGGAAAGAAGGCATACCGGGGGCTAGGCTTCATGGGCTTCTGTGAGGGACCAATGGTCACGTACCAAATATTGATGCTCCCTTTAGGTGTAACTCCTATATATTCCTACTAACACCCAAACTATCTAGAGATCATTAGTTTTGCCATCGCCATACAACCCTATTCATTATCCGAGGCGAAGCCTGTCATATT
This sequence comes from Triticum monococcum, assembly GCA_034509565.1. Taxonomy (NCBI): domain Eukaryota; kingdom Viridiplantae; phylum Streptophyta; class Magnoliopsida; order Poales; family Poaceae; genus Triticum; species Triticum monococcum. The sequence goes on along the minus strand of CM067842.1, from coordinate 675,754,801 downwards.
ATCTTTAGACGACCCTTCCTTGTTTTGATTATTGTTACTTTGGACAGCTAATCGCTTCATGCAACCTTTTTCTGGTTTAAGGAAGACATAAACATGATAGGAAAAGAAGGACCAAGATGACTTTTGAGTTTGGGGTAGTCCTGCATCCCCTTGAAACCAAGGAGGTCAAAAGTCTTAAACTTGCGGATGTCCCCACATCCCCCTCTTCCTCAACTAGTATGATCTTCTTGAGGTACGTTTCTTATTTACTATCATAGTCTCTGCATTTTTTGGAGATTCATTTTTTTAATTATTCTAAAAATAAAAGACAATAATGTAATGAGAGAGAGAGGGCGTTTGCATGGTATTGCTTATATTTAATTGCTGAGCTTCACTTATATCTTTTAGGGTAAATTGTGATGAAATTTTCCCTTTTATATTTTTCACTTGTTAATCACTTATATTAATGGAAGGAAGAGTGTCGGTCTTGAAAAAAGGAATGAGAATTCTTAACCCGTGCATTTATAAGAATCTTGAGTGTAAAAGAGTTAATGCTTGACAATTGTCTTAAGATGGTTTCATAAAATGGTTACTTGTAAACGGATCGAGTAATTGTTCACCAAGAGGGGATTCGTGTTTCTTATGTACTCGTTGTCGGTGTCAAAACCGGCGGATCTCGAGTAGGGGGTCCCGAACTGTGCGTCTAAGGTGGATGGTAACGGGAGGCAGGGGACATGATATTTTATCCAGGTTCGGGCCCTCTTGATGGAGGTAAAACCCTACGTCCTGCTTGATTTATTCTTGATGATATGAGTATTACAAGAGTTGATCTACCACGAGATCGGAGAGGCTAAACCCTAGAAGCTAGCCTATGGTATGATTGTACGTTGTCCTACGGACTAAAACCCTCCGGTTTATATAGACACTGGAGGGGGCTAGGGTTACACAAGGTCGGTTACAAAGGAGGAGATATACATATCCGTATTGCCTAGGTTGCCTTCCACGCCAAGTAGAGTCCCATCCGGACACGAGACGAAGTCTTCAATCTTGTATCTTCATAGTCCAACAGTCCGGCCAAAGGATATAGTCCGGCTGTCCGGAGACCCCTAATCCCGGACTCCCTCAGTAGCCCCTGAACCAGGCTTCAATGACGATGAGTCTGGCGTGTAGTGTTGTCTTCGGCATTGCAAGGTGGGTTCCTCCTCCGGATATACCACAGAAGAGTTCAAATAAAAGGATAGTGTCCGACCCTGCAAAACAAGTTCCACATATCTCCGCAGAGAGAATAATATTTCCACAAATCTAATCTGCTGACACATTTTGGCAACATGACATTAATCCATGGCCCGGTGATTATTCGAACCGTTTCCTTTAACTAGCCCCGCACAAAACGCGAGGCAGTTTTTTTGACACGTCTTGCCAAAGCAGAGATCGTGTCCCCCTTATTACGGGATTCTCATCAATACGGGCATGGGTAACCCAACCGCGCCATCGATTACAACGCTTGGGGGATAAGCGAGTTTTACCAGGCTAGTGGGGGCGCATAGTTTCGGCCGCCCTTATAAAGGGATAAGGTTTAACCTTTTTCTAACCATGCCTTCTTCCTCCTTGCCTATCCGTTCTTGCGCACTCGAGCTCCAACGCCCAAGTCCACATCCTCCCCCTCGACCTTCTCTAAACATGTCCGGAGCGGGGGGGGCAAATGGATGACTTCCTTCGTTACGGAGGGGCACATCAAAAAGCTGCGCGGCGCCGGATACTTAGATGCGAATATCGCGCATCGGCTGCCCGCTGCGGGGCAGATCGTTCCTACCCCGGAACCTCATGAGAGGGTAGTTTTCCTCCACCACTTCCTCCGTGCACTGGTGTTGCGGCATATCTAACTCAAGGTAGTTTTGGTGATTGATGACAACATGTTTGCGGACTAATCTTGTGCTTTGAATAATTCACAGATTCTCCCCTGGCACAAGACGCTTTCTTCCCCTCGGAGTGTATTTCAAGACGGTGTAGCTCTTTCGTTTCTTTCTCGGTGGACTAGTTGAGTAGAGGGCACCGTACTATCAAGAGGGGGTCCGCTGGGGTATTGCATGGGTGGAATCATCACGTACACATCAGCTTCTCACCCTCCGAGCTTTTCCATTCCATTGTAGAGTTCTCTCCTCTCTTCCTTGTCCTGTCTGTGTCCAAGCGGTAGTACCGCACAACCCAGCGGTAGTACCGTGCAACCCAGTGGTAGTACCGCTCAGGAGCCACAAGCGGCAGTACCGCTCCACAGCGGTAGTACCGCCCGTGGCTCCACAGCAGTAGTACCGCTGGGGTGCTTGGCACCTCCGCCTCGTCCTCAGCATCTTTGGAGAGCTTCTCTCTCTCTTTTGCGCCCCAACGGTAGTACCGCACTGCCAACGGTAGTATGGCCGAAGGGTCACAAGCGGCAGTACCGCTCCACAGTGGTAGTACCGCCTGTGACCCCGCTATCGTAGTACCGCTGGGCAGTCTGGCTCCTACCGCCTCCATTCGAGAGGTATTTTTCTCGTGTCGGGTTTTCCGGCACTAGTCGCGGTTGTAGAGGTGGTAGTACCGTTCCAGGAGCGGTAGTACCGCCCCTACCACCGCGGTAGTACCGCGGTTGGGTCCCTTTCCTTCTTATCTCCTCTGCGCGACAGTGCCGCTGGCTGGCGCGGCAGTACCGCTGTCCTGGCGGTAGTACCGCCCCCTCTGCGGTAGTACCACCCTGTGCGGGGCTGGTTGGTGGGGGGCAATGGTTGGATTGTTGCCCCCACTATAAAAGGGAGTCCCCTTCTTCTCTTTCACCTACCTCTTCCTCCCCCAAGCTCCATTTATTGCTCAAGCTCCATTAAATGCTCCAAGCTCCATTTTCGCCCGATCTATCTCTCTAGCCAATCAAACTTGTTGATTTGCTCGGGAGTGGTTGAGAAGGTCCCGATCTACACTTCCACCAAGGGATTTTCGATTCCCCCACTCATCCCTAGCGGATCTTGTTACTCTTGGGTGTTTGAGCACCCTAGACAGTTGAGGTCACCACAGAGCCATAGTCCATTGTGGTGAAGCTTCGTGGTTTTGTTGGGAGCCTCCGATTAAGTTGTGGAGATTGCCCCAACCTTGTTTGTAAAGGTTCGGTCGCCGCCTTCAAGGCCACCAATAGTGGAATCACGGCATCTCGCATTGTGTGAGGGTGTGAGGAGAATACGGTGGCCCTAGTGGCTTCTTGGGGAGCTTTGTGCCTCCACACCGCTCCAACGGAGACGTACTTCCCTTCAAAGGGAAGGAACTTCGGTAACACATCCTCGTCTTCACCGGATCCACTCTTGGTTATCTCTTACCTTTACTTGTGCAAGCTCTTTAGTGTTACTTCTCTTGCTTGCTTGTTTGCTTGTTGATATTGCATCATATAGGTTGCTCACCTAGTTGCACATCTAGACAACCTACTTTGATGCAAAGTTTAATTTGATAAAGAAAAGTTAAAAATTGGTAGTTGCCTATTCACCCCCCCCCCCCCTCTCTAGTCAACCATATCGATCCTTTCAATTGGTATCAGAGCCTCGTCTCTTTATTAAGGACTTTACCATCCAAAGAGTATGGTTGATACCATAGACGGTGTGGAGGAACACTCCGGTGTGAATCCGATCTCGTCTACGGGAGATGGGGGAACCTCGGTCTCTCATGAGGAGTTCAATGTGGCCTTGGAGACATTGAAAACCTCCATGACGACCGAAGTTGAAAGCATGTTTACTAAATTTCTTGAGGGGCTTAAATTATCCACCACACCATTGGAAGTGGGTGACCCCGCCAACAAGGTGACGGATGCTATCCCCGACAAGGGGGAAGCTAGTAGTGAAAAGGCTCCTTCTTCTAGTGGTAAGAATGGCACCGGCATCTTTGCCCATGTGGAACCACCACTTGTGTATGGTGGACCGGTTCCTTCCACCCATTTGAATCATGCCGGTCCTCCCCCTAAGATTGTGAAAAATGAGGATTTTGATTCTTGGGTTTACCGCTTTAAACGTCATTTAAATCATGTGAACACTAACCTTTGGAGAATCATTGAAGAAGGTTTCTATCCACATGATCCAAGCAACTTCACTCCTCGAGAAGCCGCGGACAATCAATTCAATGAGAATGCTCTCTTCATCATTCAAGATGCAATTCCACCCGAAGACCTACCTCATCTTCATCCCTTCGCCTTGGCCAAAGATGCATGGCATTGTGTTGTCTCTCTCTACCGGGGAAGCGCAAGCATTCAACGCTCCAACTATGAAGTGGTACAAGATGAGGCCGATGAGTTTGCAATGAAAGAAGATGAAGAACCTCGTGAGCTTTATCGGAGAGTAACCAAACTCGCGGTCTCACTACGAGATCACGGGAGCAAGGACACGGATGACAATTGGATCAAGCGCAAATTCCTCAAGGCAATGATGCCCTATCACAAGGCCATGTCCTCTGTCATTCGTCAAAGACCGGACTTCCACACTTTGACCTCAAGCGAACTGTTGGATGAGTTTGTGGCCATGAACATTTTGGACAAGACCGCCGATAATGCGGTGCTCCGTTCTCAACGGGCAAAGAAGCCTAACCTTGCATTGAAGGCCAAGCTCACCGTTGAAGAAGAAGAAGAGGAAGAAGAGGAGAGCAACCCCGAAGACACGAAGTATGCATATCATGAACACATGGCACTTGCTTCAAGGCAATTTTGGAGCAAGAAAAACTCGAGGCCAAACTTTAGCAAAAACAATTCGAGTGGCACGAGGGGCAAGCAACGTGTAAGGACTTGCTACAATTGCGGCAACGTGAGTCATTTTGTTGCAGAATGCCCGTATGAGAAGAGGGAAGACAATGGTGGCAAGCTCATCCGAAAGGACAAGGCCAAGTCGTTCCCCAACAAGAACAACTTCACCAAGAAGACTCCTCCCAAGGCATTGGTTGTACAAGAAGAGTACAATGAGGATGATGACGATGATGAAGATGATGAGTCGGTTGCCATGGCCTCCGTTGCCATTGCGACGACTTCACGGGTGTCTCTCTTCGACTCACCCAATGAGAGCATCACCGCCAAGTGCCTCATGGCTAAAGCCACCAACAAGGTAACCCCCAATATCAAAACTACCATCATTAATCATCCTTCTCCGACGGATAGTTTTAATGAACTTGAGGGAGCTAATGTGGAGGCTAATGAGTTTGAGGCCTTTATGGGCAAACTCAAGGGAAAATCCAAGAAGCACTTTGTTGCTCTCTTGGAACAACTTGGTGAAGCCAATGACATGATCGAGGCTCACGAAGACACCATCACTAAGATGGAAGGGCGTAGTCGTGACTATGCCAATGAGATTTCGGATCTTTCCAATGCTCTTGAGGAAGAGCGTGGTCTTCGTTTCGCTCTTGAGGAGTCACACAACGTTGATCGTGCTAAGTTAAAGAAAGATTATGATCATGTCCTCATAGCTTCTCATGTGCTAAACTCCGAGAAGGCCGAACTTGAGGTTGATCTTGCTAGACTCAAAGAGGAGTTTGATCTACTTGACAAGGCTCACAAGGTCTTGAAGGGTGCTCATGCTAGCCTCAAAGAGTCTCATGATCAACTTCAAGTAAAGCTAACCAAGGAAAAAGCCACTTTCCCTCGTATGATGTTAATTGATAATGCAAATGCTACTAACCCATGTTGTGAGCATGTGCATCTCATTGAGGAGAACGCTAAGCTAAAGGGGCAACTTGAGAGAGGTCTTGTGACTTGCATACAAGGCAAGAAGAACCTCAACGATCTCTTGATCAACCAAAAGGGAGTTGTGGCCAAGGAAGGGGTTGGGTACGTGCCCGACTCCAAGAACAAGAAGAAGAATGACAAGACCAAACGACCTCCTCCTCTCATGCAAACCTTTGTTAAGGAGGGAGAGAGTGCCTCCGAGGAGAAGAAGAACAATGTCAAGAAGGGCAATGTCACCCCTCCCAACAAAGCCGGCGTTTTTTATCCTTCTTATGTGTTATGCCGTGCTAGTGATGGGCATGTTTATGCCAAATTTGTTGGTTCTCCTCATGAATACATTGAATGGTCTATTTGGGTTCCAAAGACCCTTGTTACTAACATCAAAGGACCCATTACAAAATGGGTACCTAAAACCAAGCATTGATCTCTTGTAGGTGTTTGCTTCTGGTGGGGGATCATGGTTGCTCGATAGCGGAGCTACAAATCATATGACGAGAAGGAAGGACTTGGTGGTGGACGTGCACAAGGCTCCATCTATGCCCACCAATGTCGAGTGGGGTGATGCCTCATCTTCTAAGGTATTGGGACTTGGCAAGGTGGTCATCTCTCATGATCTCACGATCGAGAAGGTCATGCTTGTTGAGTCCCTTGCATACAATTTACTTTCCGTTCGTCAACTTGCAATCATGGGCTTTGCCACTTTCTTTGATATCGATACCGTGGCCGTCTTGTGGATCAAGACTCTTAAAGTAGCCTTTGTTGGGCATGTTGAGAACGGTATATATGTGATTAACTTTTCGGAGCGACCCACTAAGACCGCGACATGTCTAATGGCTAAAGTTGATGTGGGATGGCTTTGGCATCGCCGTTTAGCCCATGTCAATATGAGATCTTTGCAAAGTCTCCTCAAGGGGGACCATGTCCATGGACTAACGAATGTTAGTTTTGCTAAAGATCGTGCTTGCAGTGCCTGTATCGAAGGAAAGCTACATGAGAAGGCTCACCCTCCCACGACTATCATTTATTCAAAGAGGCCTTTGGAGCTCCTTCACATGGATCTCTTTGGGCCTCCATCCTTCGATAGTCTTGGAGGAAGGAAGTATTGCTTGGTGATTGTGGATGACTACTCAAGGTACACGTGGGTGTATTTCTTCAAGAGGAAGAGCGAGACCCAACAAACCGTCATTGACTTTGCGAATGAAGCACAACGTCAACACAATGCAAAGATCTTGACAATAAGAAGTGACAACGGCACCGAGTTCAAGAACTACACCTTGGATGAGTTTCTTAGTGATGAGGGAATCAAGCATCAATATTCCGCACCCTACACCCCTCAACAGAACGGTGTTGCAGAGAGGAAGAACTGGACGTTGATGGATGCGGCAAGGACCATGATGGCGGAGTTCAAGTCGCCGTACAACTTTTGGGCCGAAGCCATCAACACCGCGTGTCATGCATCCAATCGGCTCTACCTCCGCAAGGGCTTGAACAAGACTCCATACGAGATACTCACCGGTAACAAGCTGAACCTCAAGTACTTCCGGGTATTCGGGTGTAAGTGTTTCATTCTCAAGAAAGGTGTTCGGTTGTCTAAATTTGAGGCTAGATCTTATGAGGGCATATTTGTTGGCTATGCTACGAACTCTCATGCTTACCGTGTCCTCAATAAATCCACGGGACTTATTGAGGAGACGTGTAACGTGGAGTTTGATGAGAATAACGGCTCCCAAGTGGAGCAAATTGGCACTTGTGATGTAGGTGATGAAATTCCTCCCCAAGCCATAAGAAGAATGGGTGTTGGCTTTATCCTACCCATTGAGGAACCCCTTTTGGCCAAAGGAGAAGGACAAAGCTCCACTCAAGTGGAGCCTGTCGAATTCGCGGGTTCCGGCAGAGCCTTAAGGTTCGAACACTGGGGTGCGCGCGGAGATCACGCCTTCTACCTCCCCGTCTCACAAAGATCTAAACTACTAAAAGAACAGCACAAGAGACACAAGGTTTATACTGGTTCAGGCCACCGTTGTGGTGTAATACCCTACTCCAGTGTGTGGTTGGTGGATTGCCTCTTGGGGCTGGTGATGATGAACAATACAAGGAAGAACAGCCTCGTGAGGGTCTATTCTTGGCTGGGGGGACGAACTGCTGGGAGGAGTTCAGTCGCCCTCTCTCTCTTTCTCTCACTCACTCTGCTTGCTAGCCGAATCAACAAAAACCCCAACCCCTTGCTACGTGGGTGGCCGGTCCTATTTATAGGCAAAGGCCCTGGGCCTCTCCCCAAATATTGAGCGGGAATGGCGCCAACAATTGGCCAATTCGAAGGGGAACATCTAGTACACTTATCCTGACTAAAGTTGGTCTTCGCCTGCCAAAGGCTCTTCGGTGACGCCGTGCTGGGCTCCATGGTGACCTCCGTCTCATAGTACGCTTGGTCCTGGTATCGTTGCACCGAAATGGCAACCTTTGCATGATGCCTCGGTATTCCGCGGCTGCGCTTGCCCCCTTTGCACCAAAGAGGAAAGAAGGACGCTGTGCGCACTAGCGTCCGCCTGGTACCCTCGATCGTCATGGCTTGCGTCATGGGCACCTCGCGAGGTACGCCGCCTTGATTCCTCCGCCTCCTCACGAGCCAGCCTAAGGAGGCTGCGCCTGAGGATACGCCGTGTCGTCTGCCCGTGAGGCTTGGCCCCTCGCGAGGGTCTTGAGCCTTGTGTTGATGAAGATGGGCCATGCTGGGCCTCCTTTGAGCCACGCCGCAGGCCGCAGGCAGGCAAGTCTGGGGACCCCCGTTCCCAGAACACCGACAGAGCCATCACCAACCCAAGGCCCACACGCTTCCGAAGTTCAACATGAAGGCCCTCATCTTCAAGAACATGACCAAGGGCAAGATCACGCTCAAGACGATGTTGACACATCAAGTGATGCCCAAGGTCAAGTTCTCTCCTCCAAGCAAGTTCAAGAACAAGAACAAGCCTAAGACGACGCTCAAGATGATCAAGTGACCACTCCTCGTCTCACCCCCGAGGAGGAATTAGAGAATCGTGTCGCCAAGGTTGCTTCCAAGCTCTCCACCAAGGATCATCTCATGACGAATGTGCTTGGAAGCTTAAGAAAGGGGGTAAGCACTCGTAGACAATTAGCAAATTATTGTGAGCATCACGCGTTTGTCTCTTGTGTGGAACCCCACAAGGTCTATGAAGTGCTAGAAGATCCGGATTGGCTCAATGCCATGCATGAAGAACTCAACAACTTCGAACGCAACAAAGTGTGGAGATTGGTGCCAAGACCAACCGGGAATCACAATGTCATAGGAACCAAGTGGATATTTAAGAACAAGCAAGATGCCCATGGGATTATCATTCGCAACAAGGCTCGTTTGGTAGCACAAGGCTACTCCCAAGTCGAGGGTATCGAGTACGGTGAAACCTTTGCTCCCGTTGCTCGTCTTGAATCCATTCGCATGTTGATTGCATATGCTTCTCATCATAACTTTAAGTTACAACAAATGGATGTGAAGAGTGCTTTTCTTAATGGTCCTATTAATGAATTGGTTAACGTCAAGCAACCCCCCGGGTTCGAGGATCCCTACTTTCCCGATCATGTGTATCAACTCGATAAGGCACTCTATGGCCTTAAACAAGCCCCACGTGCGTGGTATGACCACCTTACCGAGTTGTTACAAGACCGTGGTTTTGAAGTTGGGCTAATCGACCCCACTCTTTTTACTAAGAAGGTCAAAGGGGAGTTGTTTGTGTGCCAATTATATGTTTATGATATTATCTTTGGTTCTACTAACAAAGCTTTCAATGAGGAATTTGCTGCTCTCATGACCTCAAAGTTCGAGATGTCCTCCATGGGAGAGTTGAAGTTCTTTCTAGGGTTCGAAGTGAAGCAAAGAAGAGAAGGAACTTTCATCAATCAATCCAAATACAGTCAAGACATGCTCAAGAGATTCAAGCTAAGTGACGTCAAGCCGGCTTCCACTCCAATGCCCACCAAGTGCCAACTTAACTTAGATCCCAATGGTAAAGTGGTGGATCAAAAGGTATATCGTTCCATGATTGGATCCTTGCTTTACCTTTGTGCATCTAGACCGGACATCATGTTGAGTGTGGGAATTTGTGCATGGTTTCAAGCCGCACCTAAGGAAAGTCAGTATGTGGCGGTCAAATGAATCTTTCGATATTTGGATCATACCCCAAACTTTGGCTTATGGTACCCAAGAGGATCAAACTTCAAGCTTGTAGGGTACTCGGATTCCGATTGGGCGGGAGACAAAGTGGATAGGAAGTCCACTTCCGGAGGGTGCCAATTCCTTGGTTGCTCTTTGGTAAGTTGGTCTTCCAAAAAGCAAAGTTGTGTGTCTCTCTTGCCCACTGAGGCGGAGTATGTTGCCGCCGGTAGTTGTTGTGCACAACTCCTATGGATGAGGCAAACTTTAAAGGATTATGGTGTCACTTGTGAAAAAGTGCCTCTTTGGTGTGACAATGAAAGTGCCATCAAGATTTCTCTCAACCCGGTGCAACACTTCAAGACGGAGCATATTGAGATTCAGTATCACTTCATCCGGGATCACATTAGGCGAGGAGAGATCAAGCTCAACTATGTCAACACTCATGACAACCTTGCAGATATTTTCACGAAGCCCTTGGATGAAGCAAGATTTCGCGAGTTAAGGCATGAGATAAATATCATTGATTCGAGCAATGTGGCTTGAACCCTTGCACACCCTACCATGCTCAATTTGTTGTCTAGTTTAGGTGTAGGCATGGATATAGGGGGAGTGTTGTTCTCTCAATGAACTCTCCCTCCCCCCATTATGCATAAATTGATCAAGTCTTTCACTTTAGCCATTGTTGATGGTACTTGTGCTTCAAAGACGAGTTTTGGTCATGGGCCCAAGGTTAAAATCTTCGCGGCGCCATACCTTTTGACTCAAACATAGGTGGCCTCGGCCACCGCCCTCGGTTGAAGAGGTGTGTCTTGGTATTTTTGCTGGCTCTCTCTTTTTTTCTTTTTTTTTCTCTTGCCGTTTTTGTCATTCTTTCGAGCAAAAGCCTTGTTGGTTTGGTTGCCATGGTGTGCTGGGCGGTCCTACCACTGGTGGTGCGTGGTACTACTGCTCATGAGCGGTATTAACGCCCCCCAGCACGGTACTACCGCTGAGGGACGGGACCAGGGGGTTATGTCAGGGCAAGGGGAGGTTTCTTCTCCCCCATATCCATTCACTTTGCCCCCTCTTTCCTCTTCCTCTCTCCAGCCTCCACTCGCCGCGGGAGGGCTCCGGCGGATCTCCGTCTCCGGGGCGTTCCTCTCCGTTTCCTTTGGTGGAGTCGATCCCCACCCTGTTCTCTTGCCATGGATGCCGGTATTGCCCCCGTTCCTTCTTTCCTTTTGTCTCGTTTTCAGATCTTGTTTCTTAGGGGCAATGGTGGCTGCATCTCTAGTTTTTTGGCCAAATCTATGCTTGAGTTGGTTGGAGAAGGCAACTAGACTATCTCGATTAGAGTTTGGTAGGAATATTTTTGAATTTGGTAGGCCGGTAGTGCCGGATATGACCACGGTAGTAGGAAACCGCGGTTTCACTGCCTCGTGCTGTAGGAAACTGTTGTTTCTCCGCCTCGAGCAGTACTACCGCTCTCATTGGAGCGGTACTACCGCTTGACCTCGAGATGTACTACCGCTCTCTTTGGGCCGGTACTACCGCTTGGGGCGGTACTACCGCGGGCATGTCACAGTACTACCGCTGCATGCCGAATTCCATCATTTTTCCTGCCTTACCTTGATATTTTTGTTGTGTTTGTTGGCTTATGCTCGTTCTTTCTGGTTGTTTTGCGTGTTCTTGTGTTTGGCTCCAGGTGATGACCATTCCGAGCAGCAAGGTCGCCGTATCAACCCCGGGCGTGCAACATCAAAACGCTACCGCACCTCTGAGCTAGCCGGTGGTTCCTCGAGCACCCAACCGCCTCCAGCAAGCGCTTCTGCAAGTGTTCCTCCACCTCCTCAGCATACGAAGAGATCTGCCAACAAGCCAAAAGGGAAGACTATGACTGAGATGACCAACAAGGAGTTTTGGGAGAAGCGGTGCCGCAACCCCTATGCGGTGGACCAAGAACCCACTTTGGTCAACCGCCCGTTCTGGAACCGTTTTCAGTTTGCCATCTACTTTGATGTGATCAAGGCCAAGAAGAATCTCTTTGTTGATGTTCGCTCCATTGACACTGATGCTATGGAGAAGGACCCGGAGTACTTTGGCGAAGCCCTTTAGATGTGCACTCAGCTGAACATTCTCAGGATCATGCAATTCAACAAGGACTTCGATGCAGATTTGGTGGCTCAATTCTATGCCACCATCCTTCTTGGGACGGATGTCGACAGGACTCTGACATGGATGACCAATGTCAAGCTGCTTTCCGTCAAATGGAAGGCGTTCATGGAGTTACTTGATGTGGTGGATAACGGGCTTGAGACTCCTGTCGGTTTCCGCCCTCACCGCAATGCTACGTCCACCCACAAGCAAGCCCTTTGGCCCTACTGCACTGTGAAAGTTCACCCAGTAACTGAGAAGAAGACCTATGAGTTGTCTCCATATCTGGACATTCTTCATCGCATCTTCCGTGAGACTCTCTTCCCTTGGATCGGGAATCTGGATATGGTCCACTCTTACCTTGTAGACATGCTCCTTTTCTGTCAGCATGAGAAGGAAGCAAGCACTGGAGAGAGCTTGGATATTTCTCATGTCATGTGGTCTGAACTCCTCTCTGCCGTGTCTGAGCACAAGTGCCCTATATATGGTCCATTCATCATGAGGCTCATTGAGAGGGCTTGGGCACAGACCTATCCCAGAGTGTTGCTAGAGACTGGAGACTTGGTTTCTCATGAATCAAGCGTCTGAGGAAGAAGGACAATTGGACTACCCCAGCGCCTCACACAGGAGGTCCATCTGCTGCTGCTGCCTTAGGGGGTCCGTCTGCTGTTGCTTCTGCCATGGGGACTGAGGGTGGGGCTGCTACTGATGATCATGAGGAGGACTTTGGGTCCTCTAGTACAGAATCGTCGTGGGCACAGAAGCTTAAACGCAAGATGAAGAAGCTTTTCTACATGGAGTCTCATGGTCAGTACATGACTCATGTGGCGGAGAAGCATGCCAGGACACGCCACAAGGAGCTCATGCGTCAGATGGGAGCAATAGTTGCCAGTGGGTCTGAGGGTCAGATCACTGAAGAGGAGGACTGGATTCATCAGAATTGCCATTGGACCGACTCCGATGCCGAGCAGTTTTCGACCCACGATGAAGATGCTGAGATGTGATGTCCGAGATCTTCATCTTCCCATCACCTGGAGTCGTAGCGTTGCTCTTTGCCCTTTTTGGTGTCTCGCTGCCAAAGGGGGAGAGAGTGTAGGGATTTGTGTTATTGCCGTGCTTTGAGTCGTCTTTGTGGTTTCTTGTGTGCTCTCTCGGTGTCTTTATTTGGTTTGGTTTGGTGACTGTGAGACCTAAGTTCTAGTCATATGGTGTGAGACATATGCTCCCTATCGCTACCTTATTACTTATGTCTATTCAGTACTGTAGTTTATTATGAGATGCATGCTTGTCCTGTTTTATTCTCTTCTCTCATATATCTTGTGCTTAGTATTGTTGGACTATAAAATATAGGGGGGGTGTTGATCCGAATGTGTGTGTCTTGCTCCGAATGCTCCACTACCTAGGTGCACACATTCTGGGGGAGCCCGTCTATATTTTGTAGTTCAGAGTTTTCTTCTTTTATTTCTTTTCCTTGCGCAAATCCCTAGTTGTCATCAATCCACCAAAAAGGGGGAGATTGTTACGGCATATATATCTCAAGGTAGTTTGGATGATTGATGACAACATGTTTGCGGACTAATCTTGTGCTTTGAATAATTCACAGATTCTCCCCTGGCACGAGACGCTTTCTTCCCCTCGGAGTGTATTTCAAGACGGTGTAGCTCTTTCGTTTCTTTCTCGGTGGACTAGTTGCGTAGAGGGCACCGTACTATAAAGAGGGGGTCCACTGGGGTATTGCATGGGTGGAATCATCACGTACACATCAGCTTCTCACCCTCCGAGCTTTTCCCTTCCATTGTAGAGTTCTCTCCTCTCTTCCTTGTCCTGTCTGGGTCCAAGCGGTAGTACCGCGCAACCCAGCGGTAGTACCGCTGAGGAGCCACAAGCGGCAGTACCGCTCCACAGTGGTAGTACTGCCCGTGTCTCCACAGCAGTAGTACCGCTGGGGTGCTTGGCACCTCCGCCTCGTCCTCAGCATCTTTGGAGAGCTTCTCTCTCTTTTGCGCCCCAGCGGTAGTACCGCACTGCCAGCGGTAGTACGGCCGAAGGGTCACAAGCGGCAGTACCGCTCCACAGCGGTAGTACCGCCTGTGACCCGGCTGTCGTAGTACCGCTGGGCAGTCTGGCTCCTACCGCCTCGATTTGAGAGGTCTTTTTCTTGTGTCGGGTTTTGCGGCACTAGTCGCGGTTGTAGAGGCGGTAGTACCGTTCCAGGAGCTGTAGTACTACCCCTACCACCGCGGTAGTACCGCGGTTGGGTCCCTTCCCTTCTTATCTCCTCTGTGCGGCAGTGCCACTGGCTGGCGCGGCAGTACCGCTGTCCTGGCGGTAGTACCGCCCCCTCTGCGGTAGTACCGCCCTGTGCGGGGCTGGTTGGTGGGGGGCAACGGTTGGATTGTTGCCCCCACTATAAAAGGGAGTCCCCTTCTTCTCTTTCACCTACCTCTTCCTCCCCAAGCTCCATTTATTGCTCAAGCTCCATTAAATGCTCCAAGCTCCATTTTCGCCCGATCTATCTCTCTAGCCAATCAAACTTGTTGATTTGCTCGGGAGTGGTTGAGAAGGCCCCGATCTACACTTCCACCAAGGGATTTTCGATTCCCCCACTCATCCCTAGCAGATCTTGTTACTCTTGGGTGTTTGAGCACCCTAGACGGTTGAGGTCACCACGGAGCCATAGTCCATTGTGGTGAAGCTTCGTGGTTTTGTTGGGAGCCTCCGATTAAGTTGTGGAGATTGCCCCAACCTTGTTTGTAAAGGTTCGGTCGCCGCCTTCAAGGGCACCAATAGTGGAATCACGGCATCTCGCATTGTGTGAGGGCGTGAGGAGAATACGGTGGCCCTAGTGGCTTCTTGGGGAGCATTGTGCCTCCACACCGCTCCAACGGAGACGTACTTCCCTTCAAAGGGAAGGAACTTCGGTAACACATCCTCCTCTTCACCGGATCCACTCTTGGTTATCTCTTACCTTTACTTGTGCAAGCTCTTTAGTGTTACTTCTCTTGCTTGCTTGTTTGCTTGTTGATATTGCATCATATAGGTTGCTCACCTAGTTGCACATCTAGAAAACCTACTTTGATGAAAAGTTTAATTTGATAAAGAAAAGTTAAAAATTGGTAGTTGCCTATTCACCCTCCCCCCCCCCCTCTAGTCAACCATATCGATCCTTTCAACTGGGGTTTCCCCTTCATCCATTCATCTGTGGTCTCATGTTCTACTACGGGCTGGACTTTCATGATCTGGCCCCAAACTTCATCCTCAACATTTCGGCGTTCATCGTCGTCTATGAGGCTTTCCTCCGCGTCCAGCCCCACTTCAGCCTGTGGTTAAAGACCTTCAATATCAAGCCGAAGGTGGTAGGCGGCCAACAAGCAGAATGCGGCGGAGCCATGGTGGGCAAGATGCCCAACGTTATATGGCTTGAAGGCTCCTTCGTGGAGACCATAAAGGGGTGGCAATCGGCGTGGTTCTACATCACCGAGCCGCGCGACACCAAATGGGTGGCTGCCCCCAAGTTTCGATCCGGAATCCCCACGCGGCTCACTTCCTGGAAAGAGAAGCGCCTGTCCTGGGGTCCATCAATGGAGCTGGACGGACTCCAGAAATGTATTCGGAATATGGCAGGCAAGAAGCTCATGCTTGTCAATATAGTCCAGGTCATGCTCATCCACCGGATCCTCCCGTGCCAACAACGGGATTTCAACTTGTGGGAGTTCGACCCGGCCCAGCACCAGACTCTGAGCGAGCTCTTCGACACGACGCACAAGGACGTATGGAAGGTGCTGTTCAAGGGCGCCGAGGTCCCTCCCTCCCTCACCGAGGACCGCGGGCTAAGCGCCAAGCACATTCGGTCAGTTCTATACATCCGGTAGGATATTTATTTCCCCTAGCTTAACCATGTGCAGGGTCTGAGCTCCATGCCTTTGACAGGACTGGGTGGAGACGTCGGGGCAGATTAACTGTTCGGCCCCTCTGCCCGAAGACACTGTGGACACTCTCCTAATGGAGATGCTAACTCCGGCTCCTTACAAGGTTCCAGAGAAGACCAAGAAGGCCAAGGGAACCCGAAAGAGTTCCCGACGCCAGGCGTTATCGGACTTATCGTTCGATAACTCCACGACGCACTCCTCCCCCGAAAATGAGGAGGAAGATGAAGATGCTCCACCTCCAGTCAGGGGAGACAAGAAAAGGAAGGCCGCCCCAACCGGGGGGGGGGGCGAAGGGTCCAAGAAGGGAAGGACTCTCCTTCCGGACTTCTCCACCACTGACGCCGAAGGCAAAGACGAGTGGCTGCTCAGGGCAAAGCCCCTGGCGAAGTCCTAAGTATTCGGATGCCAGAGTAACTCATAGTATACCTTTGTCGCACTGCCTCTCCTAACGCCGAATTATGACTATGCAGACTGCGACGAGCCCGTATCGATGTATCATCGGACGGCTCCCTGGGCTCGTCGGATATGGATAGTGATCCACTTCCGACCGCCACCTCCCCTTGCCCTATGGACAATGCCGAGGTGTTGTCTCAAGAGGCACCGGGTCGAGGGGAGACCGTCTCGGAGGCGCCTCAAGGCGACCTTCCGGACTCCGGGAGCAGAGGGAACAAGGCCCCCGAGGGCTCCGAGTTCGGCCCTCATCCGAACACCGCGCCGGAACTTCCAGTGGTTCCGGACTCAGGCAGGCGGCCTCCTTCCAAGAGGGGCAAGACGCCTGTGCCGATGACCTCTGTCCATCCAGAGGCACCGGACAATCTGCTGGGAGCGCTTCACAACGCTTCCATCGACAAGGAGCGCCGCACTATTATGAGTGCGGTGGTCCAGAAGGTTCAGTCCGCCAAGAGCGGACTGACTGAAGCCTGTGCCAGCCTTCTAACAGGCTTTGAGGTAAGTTTTTGAAATATGGGGAAAAATATTACCGCATACACAGTAGCCCCTGATACTTTGTTCGGTGTTCACAAATAAAAGCCGAACAGAGGATCAAACAATATCGCAGGAGTCTAATATAAGTATGTCAATATGCGTATGAAGGCTTCGCTGCTGGCATCTGCCGCACTGATTGCGGAGGTTGCCGCACTGAAGCAGGACCTTAAAGGGTCCAAGGACGAGCTCGGCCTTGCCAAGAGGCAGCTCGAGGAGAACAAAGGTAAGTAGTACCTAGTCTATGGATAAGTATAAAAAGAATGCGATTGCAAAATGACAGGATCATCGTAAATTTGTCAGGGGCCATGACCGAGGTGGCGACCCTGAAGCAAGCGCTATTCGAGGCCAAAAACAAAGTGGCCAAGGAGCGCACCGAGCGGAAAAGGCATGAGGCACGGGTGGGCGAGGTGCAGCAAGAGCTCCACGCTCTCGTGATGAAGCACGAGGTGCTAGAGCTTGACTTGAAGACGCGAGAGTCTGAGCTTGCCGCGGTCCTCGAGAGTGCAAAGAGTGCCAAGGCCGAAGCCCAAACGGCCCCTCCAGGAGATTGATGCGATGAAGAAGATAGGGCGGGTAAGGCATTCTATATGCAAAGCAAGCATGTGAAAGTAAATTACCTGTTACTTACCCGAATCCGGAGCTCTCCAGGAGCATTCGCAGATTTGCCCCGCAGTGTGTCGGATTCCGCACAGTTTTACCAGGCCGAGGAGGGTGAAGGAAATATGCCCTAGAGGCAATAATAAAGTTATTATTTATTTCCTTATATCATGATAAATGTTTATTATTCATGCTAGAATTGTATTAACCGGAAACATAATACATGTGTGAATACATAGACAAACAGAGTGTCACTAGTATGCCTCTACTTGACTAGCTCGTTAATCAAAGATGGTCATGTTTCCTAATCATGGACAAAGAGTTGTTATTTGATTAACAGGATCACATCATTAGGTGAATGATCTGATTGACATGACCCATTCCATTAGCTTAGCACCCGATCATTTAGTATGTTGCTATTGCTTTCTTCATGACTTATACATGTTCCTATGACTATGAGATTATGCAACTCCCATTTGCCGGAGGAACACTTTGTGTGCTACCAAACGTCACAACGTAACTGGGTGATTATAAAGGTGCTCTACAGGTGTCTCCAAAGGTACATGTTGGGTTGGTGTATTTCGAGATTAGGATTTGTCATTCCGATTGTCGGAGAGGTATCTCTGGGCCCTCTCGGTAATGCATATCACTTAAGCCTTGCAAGCAATGCAACTAATGAGTTAGTTGCGAGATGATGTATTACGAAACGAGTAAAGAGACTTGCCGGTAACGAGATTGAACTAGGTATTGGATACCGACGATCGAATCTCGGGCAAGTAACATACCGATGACAAAGGGAACAACGTATGTTGTTATGCGGTCTAACCGATAAAGATCTTCGTAGAATATGTAGGAGCCAATATGAGCATCCAGGTTCCGCTATTGGTTATTGACCGGAGATGTGTCTCGGTCATGTCTACATTGTTCTCGAACCCGTAGGGTCCGCACGCTTAAGGTTTCGATGACAGTTATATTATGAGTTTATGAGTTTTGATGTACCAAAGGAGTTCGGAGTCCCGGATGAGATCGGGGACATGACGAGGAGTCTTGAAATGGTCAAGACGTAAAGATCGATATATTGGACGACTATATTCGGACATCAGAAAGGTTCCGAGTGGTTCGAGTATTTTTCGGAGTACCGGAGAGTTACGGGAATTCGCCGGGAGAAGTATTGGGCCTTATTGGGCCATACGAGAAAGAGAGAGGGGCTGCCTAGGGCAGGCCACGCGCCCCCCAAGGCCTAGTCCGAATTGGACTAGGGGGAGGGGCTGCGCCCCTTCCTTGTTTCCTACTCCTACTACATGGAAGGACTCCTAGTTGGACTAGGAAAAGGGGGAATCCTACTCCCGGTGGGAGTAGGACTCCCCTAGGGCGCGCCATAGAGAGGGCCGGCCCTCCCCTCCTCCACTCCTTTATATACGGGGGCAGGGGGCACCCCATAGACACACAAGTTGATACACGTGATCATATTCTTAGCCGTGTGCGGTGCCCCCTTCCACAATAGTCCTCGATAATATTGTAGCAGTGCTTAGGCGAAGCCCTGCGACGGTAGTACATCAAGATCATCACCACGCCGTCGTGCTGACAGAACTCTTCCCCGACACTTTGCTGGATCGGAGTCCGGGGATCGTCATCGAGCTGAACGTGTGCTAGAACTCGGAGGTGCCGTAGTTTCGGTGCTTGATCGGTCGGGCCGTGAAGATGTACGACTACATCAACCGCGTTGTCATAATGCTTCCGCTGTCGGTCTACGAGGGTACGTAGACAACACTCTCCCCTCTCGTTGCTATGCATCACCATGATCTTGCGTGTGCGTAGGAAAATTTTGAAATTACTACGTTCCCCAACAGAGGGAAGCTCAACGGAGAAGTTGTTCTGGGCCCAATATACTGGGACCGAACACCCGGTGCCTATGAGCGACCAGCTAAAGTAGTTGGTCGAGCTACACAAGGCGGCCGAACAGGCCATGAAGGGCTTTATAGTCCGGCTGTGGCCTGGCGACGCCCTTCTGAACAGCTACTTCGGCCTGGTGAGGCAGCTTGTGGATGCCTGCCCACGCCTGGAAGTCGTCAAGCGGTCCGTCTGCATCGAAGGTGCATGCCGGGCTTTCGCCCGTGTGAAGGTGCAATGGGCCAAGCTAGATGACGTGAAGCTGATCAAGGAAGGGCCGCCGGAGGGCAAGGAGCATCGCCACCCCGAGATGTACTATGAGGGTGTCCTGAAGGGTGCCCGTCTCGTAGCGGACGAGTGTATCAAAGATACAATATTTTAGTAAACCCGCTCGTGTAATCCTGTATTCATGAAAACTTGTTCATATGCGCTATGCAACGCTTGTTTGAATTTAAAATATTACCTTGTGTTCGGCTGTTTATCAAATCTGAGAGATGGCTAGTCGTCCACTTCTGCCCCCATGCCACGAGTGCTGGGGTGTTCGGGATAAACCTGAGCACTCTTGTTCCCATTTTTGGGTCCTTCGAGGGAGGTGCTCAGCACAACGAACAAGGCAATCGGACTATAATGCGTTATCACTCTCACTTAGCCATAGAATTCTATAATTTTAAATTTCGGCGAAGCCCCTAATGTTTGGAAGGCCGAACTCGGGGCGCGATACACGCCTTAAGCCGGACAGGGCCGACTACTCGCTCTAAGCGGCATAAGTCTTTAAGGACTCGAAAACCTCTCAAACAGCGACCAGTCTCTCGACTTATCATGACAGTCAGTTTTAGCTTTCTCTACTGAGGTGCTTAGCCCAGCAGAATTGGGGCACAATCACAGTAGTTCTCCCAGTGCTACCTTAGCCGATATAGCGGAACATAAGGTACCAAAACATGGGAGCCGGGCAAACCCAACTATTGACCCAAGACATGATTCGGAGCTGATGCACATAATGCTATAAGTTTGGGGTGCCGCACTGTTGAAAGTGTCCGGACTTCTCACGCCGTATTGTGGGGTATGCTTAAGCCCCTAGCGTATTGGCCATACCAAAGTGTGCGGGTGCTGGATGTCATGAATGAACATATATATATATATATATATATATATATATATATATATATATATATATATAGGGTGGGTCTATTCTCATAACACCCCTTAAGACCTTATTCTCCTAACAAAAACCTTATTCTCCTAACACCCCTCCCCCTCCACTCCCCGCTACCTAGCGCCAGCGCCCCGACGCCGGGCGTCCTCCCCCACCCCTCCCCGCCTCCTAGCGCGGGAGCGCCCCGGCGGCCGGCGGCCTCCCCCACCCCTCCCCGCCTTCTAGCGCGGGAGCGCCCCGGCGGCCGGCGTCCTCCCCCACCCCTCCCCGCCTTCTAGCGCGGGAGTGCCACGGCGGCCGGCGTCCTGCCCCACCCCTCCCCGCTTTCTTCCGCGCCCAACACCGCGGCGGCCGGCGGCGACCCGCACCCCTTCCCGCCTTCTTCCGCGCCCAGCACCGCGGAGCGCGCGCCAAGCGGCCCGCGATGCAGTCCGTCCGCGACGATATTTCCGCGGCGGCGTTTAGGAAGCGACGCCGCACCTCACCTTCGTCCCAACACCACCTGGGGGATCCGCCGCTGAAGCATCCAGCCTCAGTCATGCATGACAAGGGAAAGCGAACTGCAAGGATGACTACTCCATCGCATTCGTCGTGGATGCGAACTGCAATGGTGCACGTCCAGCCTTCTCCCGCAACAATGGCGAAGGTGGAAAAAGCGCATGAGTTCCTGCAGCGGAGGTGGACTGCACGCCAACAGCAGCAAGAGCTGCATCTGCAGAAGGGGGGGACTGCATATAAGGTAAGAAAATCACATACCAAACCCCCACATCCAGTTTGCAGTGCCGTTTTTATACCCATGCAGTGCCCCATCTTGCGTCGACTACAGTCACATGTGTCTCCAAAGTAGAAAAACAGAAAAGGATACTTCGAAAAATAAAAAATGCTATATGGATCAAAATTGCAGTCCACAATGACTTAAATATGTAGAGCGCTGTGCCTAGAACTGAAGTGCATTGTTTCTTCATGTTAACTAACAGTGCCCCTGCTGTAGAATGACAAATTGAAGTGCAATTTCTTACAGTTGCAAAAATATAATGATATATAGTACGAAAGATGCAGTTCATTTCACTGTTGATGTGCATAAAAAAAGCTTTGGCTTAATAACCTGCAGGAATTTACTATGCCTCAAAAACAGAAGATGCCCCGAATCATTTACGACCCCGAGCCCCTGAACTGCATTAGAAGAGAAGAGTGGGAGATGCCTGGATGGATAACACCTGAAATACCTAGGGGTTTCTTTAACACAACAAACAGAACTGCATACTCCATGGAGGAAGATGTAGAGGATAAAGATGAAAACAGTGAACCAAACATCATTCGAGATGGAGAAGGCAGTGAAACAAAAAACCCGCAGGATGAGAAGGAGGACGACGACGATCTGGTCTTCATAGGGGAGCACGCGCAGAAAAATGATGAGGAGGAGGATGATGACGAAGAGAAAATCATAACAGTTATGCAGCCAAGGTACACGCGTGTCTTTGAAACATTTGGTCAGCAGATCAGAACGGATGATATAGCACCTCCAGAAGTCGATGTTGAAACCCAGCAAGTTTGGCAGGTCCATGAGCAAACGATTCGTCGACAAAGGGACAGTGGAATTCCACCAAGGCCGCCTACTGCCCAACAAAAGAATCGGAAGCAGAATCAAGGAGGACCGCAAGCAACCAAAAAAGTAAAGTTCTCCACACTCCTGCCTCCTCGCGATCCTCAATTACACAGATCTGTTGTCACCCCTCCATGCCCAATAAACATCGGTGAGCTGCAAACACCGTTAGAAGAAAAATAGTACACGCACGTAAGCATCCTTACCTAATTACTGCAGTTTACTTATTACGCATTCTTTCAGCTTGTGCATTCTCATTAACAAAAAAAACATTCCATATTGTGTGTGTGCAGGATGAGAACATGCTCCAAGAACTTGTGCCTGTGAAAGGTATGCAGTTCACATCACAAGATGCGGCACGAGAATTCTACAACACGTATGCGAGGCATGTAGGCTTCGGCACACGCAAAAACGGTGGATACAGAACAAATAGATACATCATGTGCTCAAAGGAAGGCAGAAGCAAAGAAACTGTCACGGATTATGACAGAAAGCGAGAAAAAACATCAAAGAGGACTGGCTGCAAGGCGGGAATGAGATTGAAAAAAAATCAAGGATGTGTTTGTGATAGCAGAGATTGAGCTCAATCACAACCACAGGATGATTGACAGCCCGGCTATGCTTCTGCACATGCACTCGCATAAGACGGATGATCCGTTGCTCGATAAACTAGTGAAGGACATGCAGAGCGACAACCTGATGCACACGCAGATGATGTCAACCCTGTCAAGGATGTCAGGAGGGCTGCACTTTATGGGGCGCACCAGCCGTGACTGGGTGAACAGGTACATTCACTAAAACAAAAAAAGATATATCGTCTATTTCATGCAGTCCGCTTTGTGCATTTTCTGTATGTCCATAATGCTGCAAGTATATTGTTATTTCGAACTGCAGGAAGCATCAATTCGCGAGGGAGGAAATAGAGGACGATGTGAAGAAACTCCCGGCTTTCTTTGAGAAGATGCAGCAAATAAACCCGGAGTTCTTCTATGATTACGACAAAGATGTCGATAACCGTGTGCGGAACATATTCTGGGCGAACGCCAGCTGCAGGGGATCGTACGAAGATTTTGGAGATTGTGTCACATTTGACACGACCTACAAGACCAACAAGTTCCACATGCCTCTCGCCGTCTTCGTTGGAGTCAACCACCACCTCCAAAGTACAATATTCGCTGTGGCTCTCATCAGAGACGAAACAATACCGACTTTCGAGTGGGTGTTCCAGACGTTATTGCGTTGCATGAACAACAAGCGGCCAATCTGCATACTCACAGGTATGCTGAAAAAAAAGAGTGAAATTAAATAACAATGCAGTTCACTGCCAACTTTTGTAGTCCATTTCTTACATCCAATGAAAAAAAAGAAAAAAAGCAGAAAAAGGATATGCAGTTCTCTCAATAACTCGCTGCTTGGTTTTTTTTCAAAAACATGCAGATCAATGCCCCTCCATGGATGTCGCGATAAAAAGTACGCCAATAGGCATGCTGCACAAGTTATGCCGTTGGCATATACTGAAAAAAATACAAGGATCACCTGTCCTTGCTGTACAAAGCGTATGAGAAATTCAAGGATGGGCTGACCTCCGTTCTCAACCACCCGCTGATGCCATCAGAGTTTGAACGCGCTTGGCATGAGCTCATGGAAAAGTATAACCTGCAAAATGATGAGATTATGAAGGCGCTCTGGACAGATAGAAAAGAATGGATATCGGCTTACTACAAGGAGGTGTTCTGTGCACGGATGACGTCGACACAGAGAAGTGAAAGCATCAACCGGATCTTGAAGAGGAACTTTGTCAAGGAAAGACACGACCTACACATCTTTGCGTCGCAGGTGGACAGGTGCATCCAGACAAGGAAGGGCATCGAGCACGCGGAGACCATAGCTAACGAGGTATATAAACAGAGCAAAGTTTTTAAGATGGATGAGCAATTAATAAAAAACACTACTCGCTTTCTTGATTTTTGCTGCGAAAAGACAACTACTTAACTGGTTTTCTTTGTTTCACAGACGAAAATAAAGACTACTACTCAGTTTGGTTTCGAGGTTCAGCTCTCCAAGATTTACACTAGGGCGGTCTTTGCTGACTTCAAGCAAGCGCACTACCGCAGCACTGCATTCAGATCAGAGCAGTCCACTGACAACCCGACGAAATATTTGGTGCGCCACTACAACCGGTCTGATGATTTTGATTGGGCAAGACACGAGTTCCAGGTGGTTGCTGATGTGAAGAACGGTATCTACGAATGCGAATGCAAGCTGTGTACACACACAGGTAAGTGAGACAGGAAACCAAAAAAAATAAGCACACATAAAACATAATGAAGTTCACTTATTGCTGGTAGCAAAAAAGAGATGAAAAACAAAAAAATATTTAGTGAAGTTCACTATAGCAGCAGACCCAGGACCTATTTATAATGCAGTTCACAAAACCAAAAAAATGAAAAAATGTTGCCTATTTATGCGAACAGAGGTGTCAAATCGGATAGAGGGTACAACAGAGCTTTAGCTGGGATGAGAGAACTCATACAAGAAGTGAACGTAATAAACAAAGAAGAAGAGGCAGAGAAGATCATGGATGCGCGGGGTGAAGAACAAGGAAAGGAGCGCGAGCATGCTGCTGATGGTGCAGTTCATCATATGGATGACACAATTCTTCCCCCGCCTGTTTCAAACACAAAAGGGAGAAAGAAAGAGAGCAAATCAGCCAATAAAAAAGCTGCAGCAAATGAAAGAAGCCCTGAAAAAAATAGCAGGCCTGAGCCAGAACAGGACAGCGGAGGAAGACCACTGGGGGTAAGGATGTGTAAATCATGCAATAAGATTGCGGGACGCAACTCAAGAACATGTAAGGAGAGGCTGAAACAAAACCAGGCTGAAAATGCCACCACAAATCACCGAGCTGACCAACAAGATGATACGACAAAGAGAAGACTATGTAGCGTCTGCAACAAGAGAGAGAAGCATAACGCGAGAACTTGTCCAAATAGAACAGAGGAAAAAGATGAAGAAGATGACGAAGAAGATGCTGACAGAGAAGAGAGCGAGGAAGCGAGCGAAGCTGATGAAACCGAGGAGGAAGATAAGGAAGAAGAAGAAGAAGACAAGGAAGAAGAAGAAGCAGATGAAGAAATCGAAGAACCATCATCAAAAACGAGTGGGAGAGATAGAACGCAGAATCCAGTGCGTAGGCAAGCATCGCGGTCGCACGGTCCCGTTACGAGGGGTAATGCGAACAACAAGAGCAAGACAGAAGCAGCAACAACCATTGAAACAAATGCAGTGCACAATCTGAGAAGAAGCACCAGGAAAAGGACGTAGATCAACACATATGCAGTTTTACACTTTAAAAAACATATTAACTTCATCCTTTATATATATCGTATCGTATATAATATATATAGCTTGTGTTCAGTGGACTGCAAAAAAAAGAATTCAACATGTAATACTGAAGTTAAAAAATGAAAAGATACAACATATGCCATACATACTTTGTGACCAATGTGCTGCGGGGGGGGGGGGGATGCTTGATAAAATGCAGTTCTCTTCTATATGAAAAGAAAATAAGATGAGAATGGCACACTCAGAATGTGGTTCTCTTCTGTATGAAAAACCTGAGATCGGAATGTCATTTGGGAATGCAGTTCTCTTCGTCGTATAGAATCTGACATGACCGTGAATCAATACAGAATGCAGTTAGAAAAGAAAAAAATTTAGAGTCAGACTAGGATTCACGTACACTGCAGTGCGTGCGTGGTGCGTTTAAAGCTTGCAGTGCAGTACGCTTCGAGTACACAGTGCAGTGCGCTTAGTGCAAAAAAATGTAAAAAAACTGGGCTGCAGTGCGGATGAATTTTGAAACTCGACAACAAACACGTTGAATTCGTCTTTGCAGTCCCATGTGATAAGGTGAGATGCAGTGCAGATGCGTATATTTAAAAAAAACTTGGCTGCTACTCATATGAGAGAATACAGTGTGCTGCGAACATGTTACAACTCACAAGGAGGAGTTGGCTGAAAGCTCCATTATGTACATATTTGACATTGTCACCATCTGCCACCAAAAAAAAAACACAAAAACTAACTAGACCGGTATATACAAAAGCACACAGCATGGGTGTTAATAGTTTTGCACATCGAGAACTACACACAACGACCATACATTACTGTTTACATAAAGTTCTGGAGCACACACGAAAAAGACATCAATACACATAGAAAAAGATCTGCTATCATTTATGCCTCATCCTGCTCCTGCGAATGCAGTCTTGGAGAGAAGCCAAGAGAAATGTAGAGATTTCTTAGATCCTCCGGGAACTCGGTGACAACGACCATGTTTCCTGGGTGGAACAGAATCTGGAACAAAAACTCAGCCTTCCAATCCTGAATAACAGCTTCCTGCGATGAAGAAAAAAATAAAATAAACAAATATACAACATCATCTACAAAAAAAGAAACTGACGAAAAAAATATCAAGGAATGAGGAGATATTGCTGGGTTAAAAAGAAGATACTTACACTACGCTTTGCGAATTTCACAACAAAGGTTTTGCCGTCGTAATACTGAGCCATCTTCAGAACATAAAAGCCGCACTCGTTGGGGCCCTTCTCAGGGGTGCCCAAATAGCTAGCTTTCTTTGAAACATCGACCCAGTCTACCGACTCCTTTCTCTTGTACTCCTTTTCTCCATAAACCTTCTTCAACAATGCAGTCATCCTGATCATCTGGTGGAAAATAAAAAAACAAAAATACACATCACAACAAAATATTGTTCAACACGCACACGCATGAAAAAAAACAAGAAAGGTGAAAAAAGGAAAAAATTTACCATTTCAGTGCGGTCGCTGCGGTATTCAGACTTATGCCACCTTGTCGTTTGATCAACCGGTCCGCTGTACCTCCTAGTGTCATGAATGTCAAGGGTCTCGCGGTGCCTATTCATCGTGTATAGCGAATAATGCTGGTCTTTCATCCGTGGTAACATAATCTGGTTTTGTTTCATCAAATTTGTTATGGGTTTGATGAGTGAAAAAGGATTACTCGGAAAAATAGGGAGAGAAAATAAATACAAAAAGGCTGAACAAAAGCAAATCTGATAACTTACTAATTTGCAATCAAGAAGGTTCTCGTCATCACGAACATAAAGTTCGAACTGCTGTGTTGCATCTTCGACGTTAAACTTGTCGTGGACAAAAGGCAACACAACATTTCCATCTTCATCTCTATCCGCATGATCATTCATTTGAAGCACATACTGCGTGTGGGTAATTCACAAAAAGAAAGTTAATGCAGTTCACTTTAAGATGTTCGCTCCGACGCTTAATAAAAAACGGATCACGCTTCTCTAAAAAACAGTATGCAGTTCACAAAATTCTCACCGTAAATTTGTTTCGTTTGAGATGCATGGGTTAAGACACAAAAAAAATGTATGCAGTTCAGTACATTCTAAAAACGAATTATTATACACTATTTACTGCAGTTCACTCGAGCAGAAAAAAAAAGAAAAAAGAGAAATACCGTGATAAACAAAGGGGACAGCAGAACGCGTTCCCCAGATCGATAAACCACATTCATACTCTCGTCATTCTTCCAGAACCTGATGATATGATCCATCAATTCCGAGTCCATAAAACCACCTTTGGTGAAAGTTAGGAACATGTAGTCCACAGTCACGGTGTAGACTTCGATAGGATTCATGTGCATGAAAAGCGTGCACCTGCACAAAAGAAACGGCGAAGGTGGGGGGGTTAGTAGCACAAAATCAAAAACACAGAAAAGAACATTACACACATTAAAAATCAAAAAAAACTAATGAAAAAAGAACTGACTCACTGTATTTCTGCCTGAATTGTGTGCTCGTGATGAGTTGCAAGACTTTCCTCATCTCCACAAGATAGCTAAATCTCGCAGGATTCAACTTCTGTACAGGAGATCGAAACTTTGATGGCTTCTGCACAGGCCTCCTATTTGATAGAATTAGTGCCTCGCTGTCCGTCGGGCGTTCCACAGCTGCGCTCCTGGTCCTCCTAGGCACTGGTGGTGGCCTCTCAAAATCATCATCGCTATCTTCAGCATTAGGAGGGCTCGCAGCTTTCTTCCCATGCTTGACATTGACAGGATATTTCTCAAGAGCTTTTTCATTCAAAGTGCCGGCGCCACTCCTCAACATCTTACACACAGGTTCTTTCACAACCTTAACGGGGGGTTCATCAAGGACAACTTTCTGAATAGTTGGAGTATGAACCTGAGTTTCAAACAAGGAAATACCACCTTGGTGTGTGCCTTCATCAAAGCCTGCACAAAAAAAATGGATAATGAGCAAAATGAAAAAGAATCATCAAGTTCCCTAAGGAAAAGTCATTTTAAACACACAAATGGGGTTCTACTAAAAAGCTTAACAAAAGTAGTGGACCTCCCCTCTCTGTACCAATGAAGTTCACTTAATAAAAAAGGTGTGTGACTGGAAAAAAAATGTAATAACCTTCTTTAAAAATTAAAAGTGAAGTCAGGTCCAGACAGCAATGCGATGAGGTCAGCCAACTATAGAGCATAGCCTTCCTGATGTAGCCAATGTGCTCCTTCCCAAACTTGGCAATCGTTTCACCATCCCAGGTCTGCATGAATTGGAACATGTAAAATCCACAATCATGCCTACAAAAAAACCAACACAAAACACATTAATAATGCAGTTCACTCAGTAATGAAAGAGCTACTCATGTTAGTAAAACAATGCAGCTCCATACACACAAGAGACCGAGGGAGAACAACCAATAACACATTAGTAATGCAGTTCGCTCAAGGGGAAAAGGTGCTTCTAATTTAGTAAAAACAATGCAGCTCACTTACACACAAAAAAATGAAGGAGGGAAAAGAAAAAAGGAGAACAGGTACAAATCCTTTTCCCTGTTGCGGGACATTAATATGAGTCAGCCCAAAGCCGTCCAGGGTGGGAGGGTTCAATGGCTCGTCGCAGCTTGCGCTGCCATCTTTCCAGACTTTTTTATGTTCCTGACCATTTTCCTGAAGACAACATTTGCAGCAGCACTGTCTCCTTCATTCAATGAGTCGAGAAGCTCAAAACGCTTCTCTCGCAGGTTCAAAGTGACCAAGCAGTAGTGGCCTATCGCGTCCTTCATTGTTGTGGGAGGAGGGTCAAATGTTGCAAACATAATCTGAAATAAAAAAAAGAATAAAACAAACCAGATGAGAAAAAATAGAAAAAACAGAAAACTTATTTCCAAGATGATGAAAAATGGTCAAGATGCGTTACCAAGTTTTTCTTGTCCACACGTTCCTCTGCGCTTGAAGAAAACATCTTTTTCAAAGCCCTATTTGTGGCACCACCGTTCCAAATGGAATTCTGCAAAAAAGACAAAACCAGAGAGTTAATGAAAAATGGTTATAGCACAAATAAAAATTGGACGAGGGGATAAAATATAAATTAATGAAAATGCTTACACATAGGTTGTACGGGACAATCATATTTTGAGATCCTTTTAACCTTTCAGCTAGCATAGACACGCCAATGTTTGCGAGGCGCATGCTCAGCGTTCCATACGACCAAAAAGACTCGCCAACATGACCGATAGTAATATCACCAAACTCGCCCTTGAACGCAACTAGATGCCTTCAGACAAGAAGAAAAAAGCACAGCAAAAAGTAATAAGATGGGAGCGTCCCTAAAAAAATAACATATTAATTAACCAGGGCGTAAGACAAAAAATGTCGTACTGCTTCTTCTTGTCCCTCCTAGCCCTCGTAACAGCGTCATACAACTCATTGTATCTTCTCATAAGAGCTGGATCAATCCTTGAAGGAGTAACAACAGGTAATTCCTCATCTGCATACAGAGTGGGAACGATATCAGATGATAAAACACACACGGTCCATTTCGCCCCCGGGAAAAAGAACAAAAATAATGCAGTTCGCTTACCTTCGGTTTCAGAATAAACTTCCTTCTGCTGCTCATATACATCTTCGCTGAGCGTCAAGTGCTCCAGCCCGGTAATATCATCGTCAAGCGGCGCTTGATTGCTCATGTCCTGAGAAAGTCTTGGCTGTTCCTCTTCGGAATCAATCGAAACTGTCTCAGGTGGGACTTTGGTTGTATCGGCTGGGAAAGCCAGATTGCCGACAGATTGCTCGGGGGCGCGAGGGACCACACAAAATTTCTCAGGCACCTCGTCGCCAACCAACAAAACAGTAGGCACAACAACACCATCGATGCTAGTGGATGTCCCGGCATCGTCAAATCCGACTCTACGAGTTCCTTCTGTCTCTTTTGCAACTTCAACTGTAACACCAGGAGCTCCTTCTTTCTCTTCATGCTTATCACAATCCAGGATATCCTCCCTTCCTTCTCTCTCTTGTGCCTTATCAGCCTCAACAGGACACTCCCCTCCTTCTCTACCTTCTGCCTTATCAACCTCCGCATCAGGCTCCTCCCCTCCTCTCCCTTCCACATTATCATCCCCAATGTTGCGCTCCGCTTGGATTTCAACATTTAATCCGCAGTTCTGATGAGTTAAAAAATAAAACACATTACGCAAAAAAGATAGAATGCAGTTCACTAATAAAACGGACCATGAAGCTCCCACGAAAAATAAAAAATAAAACACAAAAATGCAAAAATTCTCTATACTCACCAGGGAAGCGTCGTCGCCTTCCATCTCTTTACACTTGTCAGCCTCCTCATCCTTGCCAGCGTCGTCACCATCTGCCTCCTTCACATGTATGTCCACGTTTGATTCGGCAACCTAAAAAACATTAAAACATAAATAAAACTATTATCCAAATCTGCAGTTCTACAACTAAAAAACCAACACCAGATCATGCAGTTCACTGCTAAAAAAAAGATGATGCTTCTTCTCTAGACAACAACTGCAGTGCACTACCACTTCTGGTGCATAAAAATACAAAAAAAGTTAAAAACTGCAATTCGCTGCCACTGCTGGTGCAAAAAAAATATGATTGTTTGTTTTGCACACTACAAAAAAATCAAACAATGAAGTTCACTCTAACAAAAAAATAGGAAGAAATCAAACCTTGTCGATGACGACTTCGTCAATAGGATTGTCTTTGGCAGCTTCGTCAACGGGGGATAATGGCCTGTCAAACAAGTAATCAGAATCAACACCGTCGTGGTCCTGGTGGTCATCAACACGACAAGTGTTAGCCTTGGAAGATTCTCCAACACACTGCGAAAAGAACAAAAGGATAGAAAAAACAAATAGTCAATGCCACAAACGCACGGAAAAAATAGATAACAAAATATGGGTAAAAAAACTGTTCACATTTGGAAAAAAGACATACATCCACATCTGCGGGGTCGGACAAAGAAGGCCGGACAACATCTTCATGCCTGTTCATTTCCTTCACGATTGCATCCGCTTCCTGCTCATACGTAGCACACCTGTCATCCTGAGACTGCTTAAACTGAACGAATGAAGATCTGATATTCGTTACAGCCTACTTAAGGAATTCAAGCTGCCCACGGTCAAAGTTATGAGCGGCCTCGATTTCTGCTTCAGAAGGGCCTTTGCCTTCAGGAAACAACCCGGCAATATTCCTCATCCTGGAACCGAATGTTGGGAAATCACTAGTTATATTGATGACCCTATCGAGAAGCCCATCGACCTGAACAAATTTATTACGATCAGTAGAAGCATGGCCAGAAAAACCTCCAGCAGCCGCCCTAGCAAAACCACGACCCCGTCGAATTGGAGCCGCCCTAGCAAGAGGGTCACAAAACATTTCAGGGGCTTCGGCAACTGCAGTCCGCTTGTACACAATATCCGCTTCCACCTTCCACTGAAAAAATTAACAAAAAAAGAGATGCAGTTCACAAAAAAAAGTACATAAGAGGTTCGCATTTAGCATGCGCGAAAGAAAAGGAATAAAAACAAAAACAAAGCATGGCTATGCACTCACCGGCAGCTTGCCAAACTTGTAAGAGTCCAGGTGTATCTTTCCCCTGACAACAATGTCGGCGTTGTGAATCTTCTTCAACTGCACATGGGACAGTATTGCGGCGCGTGGAGTGCGTTTATCCATCACCGATACTTTTCGAAGATTCAAGGAATCCAGGTACATGAACAGGGGAATGATGGTGCAACCCTCAGCGCAGTTCTGCTTGCTCCCTTTAGAATTCCACTTGTACACAGTGGCCTGCAGCTCGTCGACAACAAGCTGACAAAAGTCCATGCTAGCCATAGATGCAATATCCAAGTTTTCAACCATAGCAGCTACCCTGGACAACCGAGTTGCGGGGCTAGGACAAAGCAAGCACTGGAAGACAATGAGAAAAAAAACCTTCACTGTCTTATCAACCTTCGCAGGGTCAGCAGCCAGCGTGCGAAGTAAGGTAAGCAGGTCCTTCGCATCTATGCTACGAGAACGGTTGAAACCGAGTTCATCCTTCAGATTAGTCAGCGAATCATCATGGCCACTGGCAGCAGGCCTGGGAGCAGTGTGAGAACCCATAGGGAAGTCAAAAATGTGATGGACAGCCTCGCGATTGATTTCCAGAACCTTGTTTGGCCCACAGTCCAATCTCATCGTGTCGGGGTCGATCTTTCCCATCAGCTTGCACATCAAAACACGAGAAACATTCTTCTCTAATTTCAGGTCAAAGACAATGCCAAAACCTGCTTGCCGCACCAAAGTTATGTGCACCTCACCCAGCAAAGCGACAGCTTTGATTACATTTGGAATGGACAGCCGAACAGTCTTGTTGAAACGCCATTCATGCGCAACATCATCTTCAGACCTCTTCCTCTTCGTACTCTTAGCAGCCTACAAAAAAACAAAGAATAAAAAATGCAGTTCACATCAGCAAACTCATGCCAAAACAACTTAAAAAACAGAAGAAAAAGTAAATAAACAACGTATACCTTACTAACATCAACATCCTCCTCATCAGAATCGCTGTCCAGAGCTTCTTCAGCTGCATTTTCCCGCGCAAGCTTAGATCGACGCTCAGAATCAACACCAGAGTGATTGTCCGCACGTCTCCGCTTTCCTTGAATCCCACCCACACCAACCTCGGCGTAATTAGGTCTCTTTGAGTAATCAACACGCGGGCTCTCGCATGGAGAACTTAAACCTTGCTCTGCGACAGTGTTGAGTTTCCTCTTCACAGGATTCTTTGCGGGGGCAAA
This sequence comes from Triticum monococcum, assembly GCA_034509565.1. NCBI lineage: Eukaryota > Viridiplantae > Streptophyta > Magnoliopsida > Poales > Poaceae > Triticum > Triticum monococcum. The sequence goes on along the minus strand of CM067842.1, from coordinate 675,721,484 downwards.
TGTAGCAGACTTCTTTGAATCTGCAATCCTCCTTCCTATCTCCTTACCCTCCCCTAACTTTACTTGCTTCGCCCTATGAGCCTTCATGAAAGTATTACCAAGCGCAATAGCTTTCTGCCTTCTCCTCTCAACATCGGCTGCAATCTGATCAGGGACCATCCAATCCTGTGTAACTGGCTCTGTGCCATCAACAGATTGCGACTGGGTTTCACTCAATTCAGGTGAAATGTTGACCTGATCAGATGTACCGCCACCGACAACATCGGCTGTGAAATAATGTGTAATCAAATAGTTAACGCCACCACCCCCTGACCCACCAGGAGATAAAACTGTGGGTGAGAAAAAACATAAGAAAAGATGTGTGTGTGAGATGAAGACCTAAACTTAATGCAGCTCATATCAACTTGGAAAAACAAAAAAAATATAGAAATGCAGTGCACTTTTCCAGCAGTTTATGTTTAACAATTAAAAACATAACAGTAAACCTAAAAAATACAGTTCATGTCACTTGAAATATCATATTCACGCGTCTGAAAGTGGACATTGGTACAGGGATATATGATGCAGTGCACTAATTCGTTCAAGTGACCAATTGACCCCATATAAAAAAAAGAAGTGCGCTTAGATATGCAAAACAAAACAAATTCATGCAGTTCTGTGAGAGGCAAAAACTAAAACTTAATGCAGCTCATATCGATTTCGTAAACCGCATAGTGGATAGACAAAAAAAATACAAAAGCAGTGTCCAAAATGCAGTGCTCTTTTAGCAGTTTATGTTTAACAAAAAAAACATAAAAACTAACTTAATGTCCTTCCAAAAAAGTAAAAAACAATTAACTTGACGCAGTTCATATCAGTTTGCCACACGTGTCTTAAAAAAAGGCCTTACTAAAAAGGAATCTAAGATGCAGTGCACTATTTCGTTCAACAAAAAGAAGTAAAATTGACCCTGAATGAAAACTGCAGTTCACTTTGATGTAGTTACCAGATGGAGAAGCCGTTCTAACTGGTGACGCATCAATTGGGCAGGAAGAAGCCATACTGTGCCTCCAATCAGCAAGGGATAATAATTAAACCCTAGACAGCAAACCCCAAATTCAGGCAGAGAAAAACTTTCAATCCATAGGGCGTTGCAATTTCAAGCATACAAAACAACCTTAAGAAGAGAATGCTAGCACGAAAAATAACCCTAGCACAAGATCTGGAACGGATTAGGGGCGATTTGGGGCTCACCATGGGACGAAGTGACGGCCGGACGAGGCGGGTGCGGACGGCAACGGCGGAGGAAGCGCCCTACGGACGGCGGCGGTTGCGGGCGTCGTCGCCCTCCACCACGAGAGAGCCCCTACGGACGGCGGCAGCTGCGGGCGTCGTCGCTCTCCACCACGAGAGCACGAGGGCGGGGGGGATTTCTGTGCGGGCACGGGGGAGAGGGAAGCGGAAGCGGGCAAGGGGGCTGCAAGAGAGACTTAATGAATAAAAGCCCGACCGACAGGCCCACAGGTCATAGACAAAAAATAAAAAAACATATCGGTGTTGTAACACGATGCAGTTCGCTTATGGAAAACCGCCTCGGCTTCTGAAGCGTTGCAGTTCGTTTATGGGAAACGATTCCGCTTCCGAAGCGATGCAGTTCGCTTACGGCGGACGATTCGGTTCGCCTGCCCTAAAATAAATGCGCCCACTATCGCCCGAAGCGCCCCCCCCCCTCCTCTATCCCGCCGGTTGCACGCCGCACGAACACCACGATCATCACGAACCCACGATCGCCAACACGGTTGGGAGACAAGATCGTGGCCTCGGCAGAAGTTGCTGTCGCTCCCATTTAAATCCCGCGCTCCATCAACCAGACCGTCCGCACAAAACACACGACGCTGCCCCTTCCTCCTCCTCTTCCTCCTCTTTGCAGCCATGGGGTTCAGCAGGACCTACAACGACGTCCATGCGCACGGGAACACGAAGCTGAAGGTGATCTACACCACCGACGTCGCCGCCATGGCGACGTACGTCGAAGAGTTCAAGACAGTTCTCCAGCGGCGCCGCCAGAAGATCGTCGGCATCGACGTGGAGTACACACCCGACCACGACAGGGCGGCCCTGGTTCAACTATCCATCGGCAAGTACCACCCAGTGCTTCTTTTCCAGGTATGTGGTACATTTGGCAAGAGATGCATCCCCTTCGACAGGTTCCTCGGCGACCCAAGGTAAGCAATTCTCTTTGCCGAGTACGTGTTGCAGTTCTATATGCCTATGTATGCAGTTCCAAAAGGTATAACTTGCGGTTCACTTTCCTTAGTTTCGAGTTCGCTGGCTTCGCCATCAAGCAGGACAAGGAGAAGCTCGCACGCTGCAACCTCCACATCCCCAACTTCGTCGACATCCAGACGAACTGGAGGGTGCCTGATGGAACGAAGCCACTGGACTCGCTTGGCGATGTAGCTGCTGCCATCATCGACGACGAGTATGCAGACATGAAGACGAAGATGTCAGACCACGACCACAGCCTGTGGACTTCGATTCTCAGCACCAGGCACATCGAGTATGCTGCCAAGGACGCCTACACTGCATTCGAGATATGGAACCGAATCACCACAATGAAGAAAGGCCTCGCGCGCGCTAAAACAGAGAAGACCAGGAAGCGCCCGAGGTCATCCTGGAGGGTGTGGGGCAAGGGGGCATCAACTTCCACCTCCAACTCCAACGGGTGGAACTAGTGAAGCAGGCCAGATGCTGAAAGCCAAGGATTCCCTGTCGCAAGTGCTCGATTAGTTTCCCTCTGTGTATGTACATTAGTTTGCTTTCGTTGTAGTTTGCTTTGGGACAATGTTTGCTTATGTTGCGTTAGTTTGCTTGATGATGCACTATGTTAATTATGAGCGCAGAACCTTGGTTTCTATCTATCAACTATATGCAGTTCTCAGTAGTCTGTTTTCAGTATGTATATTGCTTCAAAACTGCTGCTGTAGCTAGGATACACATAAAAAACAAAACTATCAGAGCAGTTCACATAGAGTATTCTTTCACAAAACTGTTGCTATTAAGAAGGTTGATGCAGTCCTCTTTTATTAAAAAAACTGTAGTTCCGATTGCATATTACTGCATATTACTATTAAGAAGGATACGCATTGCATATTACTGCAGTTCACCGCGCATTGCATATTACTGCAGTCCACCGCTATTGACCACGATTCATAGACGAAAAACACAGCCTGCAATGCAGTTCTAACAACTATATAATGCAAAAAAATCTCAAAAAACATCTTTGAGAAATGACCAGAGCCAGTGGCGCCGCAAAAAACATGGACAAAAAACTTAAATTCTTCAAAATTAACAACTTAATCCACTCCAATTCATACGGATAGATCAAAGGCAGCCCGTAATTGCCGAAAACAACAGAATATTACATACAAAATGCAACAATTTCGATCCGGACGGGGAAGAACAGAGAACAGACGTTTTTCCGCTCGAACAGAGAGATACTCGACAAATTATACTGAAATTTCAATCCTATTAGCAGATTAATCTGTCGCGGAATAACACAAACATCAACGCGATAATGGTAACACACTAGGACCACGCTATAAAATCGAATACGAACAGCCAGCAGCAGGATGCGAAACTCCTCCACCACCGGAAGAACGGACGCAGATCCGCCAAATCAAAGGATTTCCGTCGTTTTCTCGCTGAATTCAGTGCTTAACCACATATTAAATCAGCGCACACACAAATAAACCAATAGAAATCGATCAAACTAGCCAGAAACGCTGCTCCATGAAGGTTTCCTGCTGCACCTCTATGTGGTTCACAACAGAAGAAGGAAGCAGTGCGCATAGCTTTCCAATGCAGTTTTTCAATGCAGTTCAGAAGTGTTATGAGAATATTATTCTCATAATGTTATGAGAATAGACCGGATGTATATATATATATATATATAAGAAGAATGCAATAATAGTCTTAATGCTATGCATTGTTTATTCAAAAAGGTGCATTAAAGCAGAATGATACATGCGGTGCAATAAGCAAAAAAGTAGGACTATGTCCCCTCCAAGGGCGAGCTGAAGAATAGTATTAAGGCAAGTATTACACTCGTTATCGTAATCCACCTGGGAGTTCCATGGTGTGACGTAGCTTTCTGCCTTCTTGGTTGCTGCATCATATGTTCGGCAATCATGCTACCGGACCGGGTTTCCAGAGATTAAAGTCCTGAAAAGAAAAAAATACAAAACGGGAAGCCCCTAGTGCGGTTTAAGCCGTGTCTTGGGGCGTGCCGTAGTCATGCCCCCCTCCCCGCCTATGCCGATGGTATTTTTAATGCGTAATTATGTACGCGTGGCCCGAATTTCGCCGTTTGGCTTGGGCCGGGGTGGGGGCCGCATTGCTATGCGAGCTCGGAACGTGACAGGCGGTCCTGTTGCTGATTACTCCAGGCACGCTTGAAGGTGTTTGGGTCCTTAAACGTCGAACTAGTGGATTGCCTTAAGAGACTGCTTTGCGCTTCCGTCGTGAGGGCCGCAGTGTGCTCCTCCGTTCAGAGAAAGCGCTCTGTGTTTCCATTAACTGTAATGACCCCCTGAGGTCCTGGCATCTTGAGCTTGAGGTATGCATAATGCGGTACCGCATTGAATCTCGCAAATGCGGTTCGCCCAAGTAGTGCATGATAACCACTGTGGAACGGGACTATATCAAAGATTAACTCTTCGCTTCGGAAGTTATTTGGGGATCCGAAGACCACTTCCAGTGTGACTGAGCCTGTGCAATGGGCCTCTACACCTGGTATGACGCCTTTAAAGGTCGTTTTTGTGGGTTTGATCCTTGAGGGGTCTATACCCATTTTGCGCATTCTGTCCTGGTAAAGCAGGTTCAGGCTGCTGCCGCCATCCATAAGGACTCGAGTGAGGTGAAATCCGTCAATGATTGGGTCTAGGACCAGTGCGGCGAATCCACCATGACGGATACTAGTGGGGTGGTCCCTGCGATCGAAGGTGATCAGACAGGAGGACCATGGGTTGAACTTTGGGGCGACTGGCTCCAACGCATATACGTCCCTGAGCGCACGTGTAGGATCGAAAGTATGTCTAGAGGGGGGTGATTAGACTACTTGACCAATTAAAAACTTAGCCTTTTCCCAATTTTAGTTCTTGGCAGATTTTAGCTATCTTAGAGCAAGTCAAGCAATCATCACACAATTCAAGCAAGCATGCAAAGAGTTTATTGGCAGCGGAAAGTAAAGCATGCAACTTGCAAGAATGTAAAGGTAAGGGTTTGGAGGATTCAAACGTTGGAGACACGGATGTTTTCCCGTGGTTCGGATAGGTGGTGCTATCCTACATCCACGTTGATGGAGACTTCAACCCACGGAGGGTAACGGTTGCGCGAGTCCACGGAGGGCTCCACCCACAAAGGGTCCACGAAGAAGCAACCTTGTCTATTCCACCATGGCCATCGCCCACGAAGGACTTGCCTCACTAGCGGTAGATCTTCACGAAGTAGGCGATCTCCTTTCCCTTACAAACTCCTTGGTTCAACTCCACAATCTTGTCAGAGGCTCCCAAGTGACACCTAGCCAATCTAGGAGACACCACTCTCCAAGAAGTAACAAATGGTGTGTTGATGATGAACTCCTTGCTCTTGTGCTTCAAATGATAGTCTCCCCAACACTCAACTCTCTCTCATAGGATTTGGATCTGGTGGAAAGAAGATTTGAGTGGAAAGCAACTTGGGGAAGGCTAGAGATCAAGATTCATATGGTAGGAATGGAATATCTTGGTCTCAACACATGAGTAGGTGGTTCTTCTCAGAACATATGAGTAGGAATGATGTATGTGTTCTGATGGCTCTCTCTTTGAATGAAGAGGTGGTGGAGGGGTATATATAGCCTCCACACAAAATCCAACCATTACACACAATCTACCAATCTCGGTGGGACCGAATCAGAAAACTCGGTCTGACCGAAATGGTAAACCTAGTGACCGTTAGGAATTTCGGTGGGACTGAGATGCAACTGAAGGAAATATGCCCTAGAGGCAATAATAAAGTTATTATTTATTTCCTTATATCATGATAAATGTTTATTATTCATGCTAGAATTGTATTAACCGGAAACATAATACATGTGTGAATACATAGACCAACAGAGTGTCACTAGTATGCCTCTACTTGACTAGCTCGTTAATCAAAGATGGTTATGTTTCCTAACCATGAACAAAGAGTTGTTATTTGATTAACGAGGTCACATCATTAGTTGAATGATCTGATTGACATGACCCATTCCATTAGCTTAGCACCCGATCGTTTAGTATGTTGCTATTGCTTTCTTCATGACTTATACATGTTCCTATAACTATGAGATTATGCAACTCCCGTTTACCGGAGGAACACTTTGGGTACTACCAAACGTCACAACATAACTGGGTGATTATAAAGGAGTACTACAGGTGTCTCCAATGGTAGATGTTGGGTTGGCGTATTTCGAGATTAGGGTTTGTCACTCCGAGTGTCGGAGAGGTATCTCTGGGCCCTCTCGGTAATGCACATCACATAAGCCTTGCAAGCACTGCAACTAATATGTTAGTTGTGAGATGATGTATTACGGAACGAGTAAAGAGACTTGCCGGTAACGATATTGAACTAGGTATTGGATACCGACGATCGAATCTCGGGCAAGTAACATACCGATGACAAAGGGAACAACGTATGTTGTTATGCGGTCTGACCGATAAAGATCTTCGTAGAATATGTAGGAGCCAATATGGGCATCCAGGTCCCACTATTGGTTATTGACCGGAGACGTGTCTCGGTCATGTCTACATTGTTCTCGAACCGTAGGGTCCGCACGCTTAACGTTACGATGACAGTTATTATGAGTTTATGCATTTTGATGTACCAAAGGTTGTTCGGAGTCCCGGATGTGATCACGGACATGACGAGGAGTCTCGAAATGGTCGAGACATAAAGATTGATATATTGGAAGCCTATATTTGGACATCGGAATTGTTCCGGGTGAAATCGGCATTTTACCGGAGTACCGGGGGGTTACCGGAACCCCCCGGGGGGTTATTGGGCCAACATGGGCCTTAAGGGAGAAGAGGAGAGGAGGCAAGAGGTGGCTGCGCGCCCCTCCCCTTCCTAGTCCGAATAGGACAAGGGAAGGGGGGCCGGCGCCCCCCCCCCCTTCCTTCCTCTCTTCCTCCTATTCTCCCCCTTCTCTCCTAGTCCAACTAGGAGTCCTACTCCCGGTGGGAGTAGGACTCACCTTGGCGCGCCACACCTTGGCCGGCCGCCTCCTCCACTTGCTCCTTTATATACGGGGGCAGGGGGCACCCCATAGACACACAAGTGGATCATTGTTGATCGTTCCTTGGCCGTGTGCGGTGCCCCCTGCCACCAAATTCCACCTCGATCATATCGTTGTAGAGCTTAGGCGAAGCCCTGCGTCGGTAGTACATCAAGATCGTCACCACGCTGTCGTGCTGACGAAACTCTTCCTCAACGCTTTGCTGGATCGGAGCCCGAGGATCGTCATCGAGCTGAACGTGTGCTAAGAACTCAGAGGTGCCGGAGTAACGGTACTTGGATCGGTCGGATCGGGAAGAAGACGTACGACTACTTCCTCTACGTTGTGTGATCGCTTCTGCAGTCGGTCTGCGTTGGTACGTAGACAACACTCTCCCCCTCGTTGTTGTGCATCACCATGATCTTGCGTGTGCGTAGGAATTTTTTTGAAATTACTACGTTCCCCAACAGCAACTCGGTAGGACCGATTCGGTTAGGGTTTGGGCAATAACGTAATCTCGGTGAGACCGATCGCACAAACTCGGTGAGACCGAGTTCAGCAATTAGCTAACCAGAGAGTTGGTCAGGCAAACTCGGTGGGACCGACTTGCTCTTTCGGTGAGACCGAAAAGTTACAAGAAGGAAACATAGAGTTTACCTTGCATTCTCGGTGGGACCGATTCGCTCTTTCGGTGAGACCGAAAAGTTACGAAAGGGAAATAGAGAGTTTGCAAGCCCATCTCGGTGAGACCGAGAACCTTATCGGTAGGACCGAATTGCTTGGGTTTGGCAGTTGCAAATGACAAGTGAAACTCGGTGGCGCCGGATTGACAGAATCGGTATGACCGAGTTTGGCTTAGGGTTTTGGTCATTTGTGGATATGGAAGGGTGGTTGAGGATTTTGGAGCATATCACTAAGCACATAGAGCAAGAGGCTCATTAAGCAACACCTCATCCCTCCTTGATAGTATTGGCTTTTCCTAAAGACTCAATGTGATCTTGGATCACTAAAATATAAAATGAAGAGTCTTGAACTTTTGAGCTTGAGCCAATTCTTGTCCTTAGCATTTTGAGGGTTCCACTTTCACATCCATGCCATGCCAATCATTGAGCTTTCCTGAAATAATCATCTTGGAATAGCATTAGCTCAATGAGCTATATGTTGTTATGAATTACCAAAACCACCTAGGGATAGTTGCACTTTCAATCTCCCCCTTTTTGGTAATTGATGACAACATATAGATCAAAGCTTCGACAAATGATAATAAGCATGAAATGTATCGTCGCTTTGAGAAGTATGTGACAAATAAGAGCTCCCCCTAAATTTGTGCATATTTAAAATTTGCTTTGGACTGCAAATGCACAAGGAGTTAGAAGCATGGGTTACTCTTCCATGTCACATACATCTTGGTGGAGCGCTCAAAAATGATAAGATTGAAATACATGCACTCATCACCAAGAATAGTGAATGATCACAAACGATAGATAGAATGATAATATTTAAGCAAGCATTAAGCAAACATTAAGTGTAGCTTATGATCAAACACTTGATCATCGATGTCTCACAAACATAAGGACGTAGTATCTCACACACAAGCAAACAAAGTTCGAAAAACCACCAAATAAAAACAAGAGAGAAAAGCAACACTCTCTCTCTCGAAGCCTATGATCTATACATCTTCTCCCCCTTTGGCAACAAGTTACCAAAAAGTTCCTAGAAAATGCATAGTGCTAAGTCGACGCTCAGGCTTGATCTTCAGGTGGTGGTGGAGTCCGGAGCACGCCAAGGACGAAGCCTTCAGTAGAAGTGGTCAGAGTTGAGGCTGAAGTGGATGCTGGAGCTGGTGGAACGGAGGCTGTAGCTGGTGCAGACGTTGTGGCTCTGGTGTCAGCGACTGGCAGTGCAGACGACCTCGGACCTTGTGGCACCCTGGCAAAAGCATCAGTTGTGGTCCTGCCTCTCCTCTCATTCATGTCCTCCTGAAGCTGCTCCACGGCGGTCTGTATTTCTGTCACCTTGATGTCTATGTCATAGAACCTCTGTTCCATGATCCTCTCTAGGCTCGCCTGGTTCTGAGTCAGGGTGGCAAGTCCTTGCTCAATACGCAGGGTGGACGCTATTAGGTAACCGAGCTGCTCTTGTTTGGTCTTCAAGAAGTAGTCAGATGCCTCTGCTTGAGTAGGCATCCTGGCAGCTTTTTCCTTCCTCGCCTTCTCCTTCTGAGCTTGTGCATGTGCAGATGAGGGTTCATTTTCAGTCATAACCACTTGGTTATCCTCAAAATCTGGACAGATGGGCAGGTGTTCCTTATCCAATAAATACACACCCGTGCCCATCTTGGAGTTGATGAGCTCCTGAATCTGTGGGGCATACCCACAACTCCTCTTCTGGTCTACAACTGTCCTCTTGATTGTTTCCACAATGAGACTCATGACCTTGAATTTCTGAGGCACGTCAAATACATGAAGCAAGTTGATCGCGTGACCTCTAATCATCTTGTGATCTCCAGATTTGGGCAGAAGGGTGTGCCTAAGGATCCAGTTGATCGTAGGCAATCCTGAGAGCAGATAGTGCACGGAGCCAAACTTGAACGTGTCAAGCGCTTCATTCGGGATCTCCTTGTACATGTTGGACATGGAGTTGTGATCCATCTTTTTCTTGGCATAGATGTCCAAGTCATCAGCTTACTCCTCTGGGGCATTGATCAACTTCACCCATTCTTCCATAGTGGATTGGTACCTTGTACCCTCAGACATCCATGTGATCCTGCCATCCGGATAGAAGTGTGCTGTGGAGTAGAATTTCATGATCAGCTCCTCGTTCCACTTTGTGAGCTTCTGCCCAACAAAGTCTGCAACTCCACATGCACTAGAGCTGTCAAATACACTGGGGTAGTGCTCTTCATTGTCCTTGATGTAGGTCCAGTCGACCCATCTCTTGTCACAAACGATCGGCTTCTTATCAAGCAAAACAGTCTCATAGAAATCTTGTTGCTCCTTGGTGTGAAATCTGTAATCCACGGCAGTCCTTCTCCTAGAAGCATATGGATCTGCTTCTCTCCATTTCCTCAGCCCTGAATCCCTCCTGAGCTTCATATCCTCAGCCACAGGATGAGCATCGTTGTGGTCTGGGATCTTGGGCTTGAGCTTCCGAAGGACACTCTCTTCCTCTTCTTCGATTGCTTCAGGCATTGGGGCCTTGTTCTTTTCTGCAGCTAGGATGCTTCGTGTGTTCCTCTTTGGTGCACTCTTTGGCTTAGATGCAGCCTTAGGTGCTTCCTTAGGCTTGGGTGCAGCTGTTCCTGACCTTATAGCATCTCCCATGAATTTGGCTGCCTTGGGTGCTGGTGCAGCAACCTCTTCTTCTTCTTCCTCCTCATCTACCATGATGGAGGCCTTCCCAAGCACTCTGGCTACAGTCTTTTTCACCCTTTCTTTTCTCTTCTTGCCCTCAGCAGCAATGGGCTCAGTGGGAGTAGGTTTCATAGTTGAAGCCCTAGCCTTTGACATGGGCTGCCTGCCTGCTGGCCTTTTGATCTTCAGCCCTGGCTTGGTTCCTTGAGCTGGTTCAGCTCTCTTTGATGTGGCCTCTTCCTCTGCCACATAGTCTTCATCCTCAGAATCAGACGTTCTATTCTTCCTTTGACGTGTGGCAGCCTTGGGCAGATTGCTGGGGGTGCTCCTGCTGCCATCATCAGAAGAGCTTCAGGGGCTAGTGCCCTCACTCATCACAACTTGTTGCTCAGACACATTCTGGCTGTCACTTTGATCAGACATGTTGCACACTGACTGCTGACCCTGTGAATAGATTATGGATAAGATAGAGTGGATGAGCATCACAAAAAGCATAGATTTTTGCAAAAGATTAATTCAAAAACTTAGTTTTAGTTTTCCACAGAAAGCATCTCGGATCTACCGATTTTCAAACTCGGTGACACCGAAGCAGTTTTTGCACCAGAACTGGTGAACTCGGTCAGACCGAGTCACAGTTCGGTGGCACCGAGACTGCTAGGGTTTCACAGAATTCCAAAATCGGTCGCACCGATAAGTTATTCTCGGTCAGACCGAGTTCACTTGTGCAATGGCAAAAGCCAGATCGGTGGGACCGAGTTTTTCAACTCGGTGGGTCCGAGATGGTTTCGGCGGAAACCTAACCCTAAAATTTTCGAATTAAACCTATTCTACGAGATCATTGACTGGATAGGAGTGTTTCAATCGTGGCAAGAATCATAATGATCACAATGTGCTAGGAATCGGAGTGGAGAATAGCACAAAGATCGAGTCCATACCCTAGTTCGGCGGAGACTCGCTACGGCGGCAACGGCGGGGCAGAAATCTGTTGACGGCGGCGGAGACCAGCGACTGGAGGCTGCTGGCGATGAGAAGACGATCTGGAGACCACGAAGGCAGAGCAGGCTATCGCGCGGGCGAAGAGGTTTCGGAGAAATTTCCAAAATTTTGCCCGTCACTATATATAGCCCGACCCTATCGGTGTGACCGAGTGGAACAACTCGGTGGCACCGAGATGCAAAACTGTGTGCGGTTATTGCAACTCGGTGTGACCGAAAAGTTCAAATCGGTTGCACCGAGATCGAAAACCTAGATCAACTTAATTAACTCGGTAGGACCGAAAATGGTGTATCGGTCAGACCGAGATTCATAAAGAGGTTTTGGAAGTTTAAGTCTATGACGAATCGGGGACTCCGAGCGCTCCTCACACAGAGTGGTTCGAATCTGACTTGATCAAGTTTTGTGATGCAGCATGAATAGAGTTCGAGACGAGAAAAGCATAGATAGCTAGAGGAGGTTCTTAGGCATTCTTGTCCATCCACTTGGCAAAAGAAGAAAGCCAAACAATCAAAACAACAAGTGGATGTCCTCGAATGAGTAAAATATGCAACCAACATGCTCACACAATAAGATGGCAAATGAAATATGTGGCAAAGCATGCACAACCAATTCTAGCATCTATCAAGCAATTTGCGATGACTAGGTCATCTATATATGAGTATATTGACTTAGGAGTCAAGTGAGAACACTTGATCGTAGGTCATACTCATCATTTAAGCTCAAGTGGGGTTACCACTTTTACATAAAGCATTGTTGTATTCACATCTTTAGAGTTGCTTTAGCTCAAGTCTTAGAGTAAAGCTCCCCCTAGATGTGATGTCCCCCCTAAGAGGGATGAACTAACCTTGGGTTTTGTCGATGATGACTTCATGTAGATGTTGAAGATGTGGATGCTCAATGTTGATGTAGATCACTTGGAGCTATCCATTTGAGTGAATTGCACTTTCAATACCTACATGGGTTAGTCCCACAAGGAACAAACAAGGATATCCATAGACATAGAGTGATGCACACACAAGATGATGTCCATGAAAACTTTAGGTTACCTTGTCCCTTGTCTTACGAACAAGAGGGTTTGTGACTCCTTGAACTAGTGCAAGATGTGGAAGTTGATTGCACTTGTTCTTGCCAAAATGATAAGAGTGAAGTATGTTGGCGGAGTCACCCTCAAGAAATCTCTAGTTCTTCTTCTTTTGGATCCACACCATCTTGATGGGAATCCTTGGAGCTGTAGTCGTACTTGATGTAGTGGAACTTGAAGTAGTCTTGGGAATCCACTTGACTAAGGTCTTGGGAGCTTCTTCAAATGCATCAATCTCCTCTTGAAGCTTGTCCTTGCCTTTTTGCTTGTAGTCTTGTGGTGGAAGATCATCTTGAGCTTGTGTTCCCTTGAAAGAAGTGTCATACTTCCCTTGTTGAGGAACAAACTTTGTCTTGGGGTATTGATCTTCTTCCCATTCAACTCCATTGGCATTGAACTTTCGTTCAAAACCAACACCTTGACTCTTCCGGTGCATTCCTTGCTTGCGCACAATTTCCTCGAATTGCTTACTTCCGGCAAGGCTCTTGTAAACACCTTTCTCTATAATTCCCTTCAATAAGCTATTTTCTTGCTCAAGTGTAACTTGGCTAAGAGAATCATTAGTGGAATCAAGAGAACTACTAGAAGCAACAATATTGGATTTAGCATGATCATTGTTACTACTAGAGGAAGAATCTTTCTTATTCTTGTTACTAGTCTTGACTTGCGGCATGTAAGTGGATAATAGTAAATGCTTGGCAATGTAAGAAGAACTATTCTTGCGAAGATCATCATTGATTGCTTTTAAGAACTCATGCTCTTGCTCAAGATTGAGCTTTTCAAAGCGTAATTTCTCATGAGCTCTTAAAAGTTCTCGATGATCTTCGAAGATAGTTTCATGAGCTAACTTAAGAGTGTTTAGTTCTTTAGTTAGAGCCTCAATCTTCTCCTTATCATTGTCATTCGTTTTAGCATGATTAATTGATGTTCCACCATAATATTCTTCACTAGAGTTGTCAACAAGCAAATCATCATCACCTAACAAGTCATCTTCATCACTATTAAAATCAACGTACTCGGGGTGTGTTACCTTAGGACCTTTGGCCATGAAGCATCTTCCAATTCCTTCATTTGGGGAGTCAAATATGTCGTAGGAGTTGGTTGACACAAGTGCTAGACCGGCAACACCTTCATCTTGAGTATCTTCGGAGTCGGAGTGATAACTTCTCTCGGAGTGGCTGTCAGAGTCAGAGCCGGATACCCATTCACCAACATGAGCTTGATGTCTTCATTTTGTATAGCTCCTTGATGATTTTTCCTTCCTTTCCGAGTCCTTGCTTCTCCGTGAGTATCTTCGTTCATAATGATCATCTCTACTCCTTCTCTCTCTTGGTGGAGATTCTTTGCTTCTTCTTTTTGGAGAATCTTCTCTTCTCTTGTAGGGAGCCGTACACTCATTGGAATAGTGTCCGGGTCTTCCACAATTATAGCAGTTTCGCTCTCGACTAGAAGATCTTTTGTCATTGTAGGACCTTGACTTGAAGCTTCTATCTTTGCTTCTACTCTTGTAGAACTTGTTGAAGTTCTTCACCATTAAGCTCAATTCTTCATTGAAGTTTTGTTTCTCACTTGATGATGTGGGGACTTCACATGACGCTTTGTAGGCACCACTTGATTTATTGTGAAGTTCCTCTTTATCCTTGAGTGACATCTCATGAGCAACAATCCTTCCAATTACTTCCGTTGGCTTGAGATCTTTGTAGTTGGGCATCATTTGGATTAATGTGCACACGGTATCATATTTCCCATCCAAGGCTCTTAGGATCTTCTTGATGATGAATCTATCGGTCATCTCTTCACTTCCTAAGCCGGCAATCTCATTTGTGATGAGAGTAAGCCTAGAGTACATTTCAGCGACACCTTCACCATCCTTCATCTTGAACTTGTCAAGTTGACTTTGGAGCACATCCAACTTGGATTCCTTGACGGAGTCGGTACCTTCGTGTATATCAATCAAAGTATCCCAAATCTCCTTTGCATTCTCAAGGCGGCTGATTTTGTTGAATTCTTCGGGGCATAATCCGTTGAAGAGAATATCACAAGCTTGAGCATTGTATTGCAACATTTTCAACTCATCCGCGGTAGCTTCACGGTTTGGTTCTCTCCCATCAAAGAACTCACCTTGCAAGCCAACACAAACAATAGCCCATACGGCGGGGTTATGTCCAAGAATATGCATTTTCATTTTATGCTTCCAACTAGCAAAATTACTGCCATCAAAGTAAGGACCTCTACGGTGATAATTTCCCTCGCTAGACGCCATACTCTCCTAGGTTGTGAAACCAAGGCTATGACCACCAAAAGCTATGGAGATCAAGCCAAATGGAGACCAAAACTCTGATACCACTTGTAGGATCGAAAGTATGTCTAGAGGGGGGGTGATTAGACTACTTGACCAATTAAAAACTTAGCCTTTTCCCTATTTTAGTTCTTGGCAGATTTTAGCTATCTTAGAGCAAGTCAAGCAATCATCACACAATTCAAGCAAGCATGCAAAGAGTTTATTGGCTGCGGAAAGTAAAGCATGCAACTTGCAAGAATGTAAAGGTAAGGGTTTGGAGGATTCAAACGCAATTGGAGACACGGATGTTTTCCCATGGTTCGGATAGGTGGTGCTATCCTACATCCACGTTGATGGAGACTTCAACCCACGGAGGGTAACGGTTGCGCGAGTCCACGGAGGGCTCCACCCACGAAGGGTCCACGAAGAAGCAACCTTGTCTATTCCACCATGGCCATCGCCCACGAAGGACTTGCCTCACTAGCGGTAGATCTTCACGAAGTAGGCGATCTCCTTGCCCTTACAAACTCCTTGGTTCAACTCCACAATCTTGTCGGAGGCTCCCAAGTGACACCTAGCCAATCTAGGAGACACCACTCTCCAAGAAGTAACAAATGGTGTGTTGATGATGAACTCCTTGCTCTTGTGCTTCAAATGATAGTCTCCCCAACACTCAACTCTCTCTCATAGGATTTGGATCTGGTGGAAAGAAGATTTGAGTGGAAAGCAACTTGGGGAAGGCTAGAGATCAAGATTCATATGGTTGGAATGGAATATCTTGGTCTCAACACATGAGTAGGTGGTTCTTTCTCAGAACATATGAGTAGGAATGATGTATGTGTTCTGATGGCTCTCTCTTCGAATGAAGAGGTGGTGGAGGGGTATATATAGCCTCCACACAAAATCCAACCGTTACACATAATCTACTAATCTCGGTGGGACCGAATCAGAAAACTCGGTCTGAACGAAATGGTAAACCTAGTGACCGTTAGGAATTTCGGTGGGACTGAGATGCAACTCGGTAGGACCGATTCGGTTAGGGTTTGGGCATAACGTAATCTCGATGAGACCGATCGCACAAACTCAGTGAGACCAAGTTCGGCAATTAGCTAACCAGAGAGTTGGTTAGGCAAACTCGGTGGGACCGACTTGCTCTTTCGGTGAGACCGAAAAGTTACAAGAAGGAAACATAGAGTTTACCTTGCATTCTCGGTGGGACCGATTCGCTCTTTCGGTGAGACCGAAAAGTTACGAAAGGGAAACAGAGAGTTTGCAAGCCCATCTCGGTGAGACCGAGAACCTTATCGGTAGGACCGAATTGCTAGGGTTTGGCAGTGGCAAATGACAAGTGAAACTCAATGGCGCCAGATTGACAGAATCGGTATGACCGAGTTTGGCTTAGGGTTTTGGTCATTTGTGGATATGGAAGGGTGGTTGAGGATTTTGGAGCATATCACTAAGCACATAGAGCAAGAGGCTCATTAAGCAACACCTCATCCCTCCTTGATAGTATTGGCTTTTCCTAAAGACTCAATGTGATCTTGGATCACTAAAATATAAAATGAAGAGTCTTGAACTTTTGAGCTTGAGCCAATTCTTGTCCTTAGCATTTTGAGGGTTCCACTTTCACATCCATGCCATGCCAATCATTGAGCTTTCCTGAAATGATCATCTTGGAATAGCATTAGCTCAATGAGCTATATGTTGTTATGAATTACCAAAACCACCTAGGGATAGTTGCACTTTCAGCATGCTTCCGCTCCCTCTTGGGGATGTGGGTTGCGTATATCATGTTCACCGTCCGCACTTGTGGGGGGAACCTCTTCTGTCCCTCGGTGTTCGGCTGTCGGGGCTCATCCTCGTCATCGCTATGTGTCCCCTTATCTTTGTTTTTGGCATTTAACTTACCGGCCTGCTTGAATACCCAACAATCCCTATTGGTGTGGTTGGCTGGCTTGCCGGGGGTGTCGTGTATTTGACACGAGTGATCGAGTATGCGGTCCAAACTGGACGGGCCCGGAGTGCTTCTTTTAAATGGCTTTTTCTGCTGACCGGATTTAGAGCCTTTGAATCCGGCATTGACTGCCGTATCCTCGGTATT
This sequence comes from Triticum monococcum, assembly GCA_034509565.1. NCBI lineage: Eukaryota > Viridiplantae > Streptophyta > Magnoliopsida > Poales > Poaceae > Triticum > Triticum monococcum. The sequence goes on along the minus strand of CM067842.1, from coordinate 675,704,399 downwards.
GTCGTTGTTAATGCGGCGCTTATGTTTGTTGAGGCGTGTCCTGCCATTGCCGTCCTTGGTATGCGAAGTACCACGGTTCTTTGATATGTTATTGCTGCGAGCCAGCCAGTTGTCTTCTCCCGCACAAAAGCGGGTCATGAGTGTCGTGAGGGCTGCCATAGATTTCGGCTTTTCCTGACCAAGGTGCCGGGCTAGCCACTCGTCGCGGATGTTGTGTTTAAAAGCTGCTAGGGCCTCTGCATCCCAACAGTCGACGATTTGATTTTTTCTTTGTTAGGAACCGTGTCCAGAATTGCTTGGCCGATTCCTCTGGCTGCTGAATTATATGGCTCAGGTCATCGGCGTCTGGTGGTCGCACATAAGTGCCCTGAAAGTTGTCGCGGAATGCGGCTTCCAGATCTTCCCAACAGCCAATGGACTCTGCTGGCAAGCTGTTGAGCCAATGCCGAGCTGGTCCTTTAAGTTTGAGTGGGAGGTGTTTGATTGTGTGTAGGTCATCACCGCGTGCCATGTGGATGTGCAGGAGGAAATCCTTGATCCATACCGCAGGATCTGTCATGCCGTCGTATGATTCTATGTTTACGGGTTTGAAACCCTCTGGGATTTGATGATCCATTACTTCATCTGTGAAGCATAAGGGGTGTGCGGCACCTCTGTACTGGGCTATATCGCGACGCAGCTATAATGAGTCTTGCCCGCTGTGTTCGGCCCGGCCAGATTTACTTTTACTGTATCCAGCGTGACGTTTATCGTCTCGCATAGTGGCACGCCCTCGTGATCCGTAGATCGATCTTGCATGTTTTGCTTCATCCTCCAATACATCTCATAGGTCTGGCGTATTTCCCCATGCCTTTTTATTTGAATGGCGTCGGGGTGCAGACTGAGATTTTGGCTGGAATGCCTCTCTATCGCGGCCACGAGGTGGCCGATCAGCCGCGTCATACGCTTCTTCCTCCAGTCAGGGTACCAACCTGCATTTTGGGTAACTCTTGGAGGGGTGTTCGAGTTTATATTCCTCGGCCGCGAGGACTTCAGTCCATCTGTCAGCTAGCAGATCTTGATCAGCTTGAAGCTGATGCTGCTTTTTCTTAAGGCTATTTGCCATGGCTATAAGCCGGCGCTTGAAGCGCTCTTGTTCGATGGGATCCTCTGGCACGACGAATTCGTCATCGTCGAGGCTTGCCTCGTCTTCGGAGGGGGGCATGTAATTATCATCCTCCGCCTCTCCATCTGCCGCTCTCTCTGGAGGGCTGGCCTCTCCATCCTCCTGTCCTAGATCGTGCTGGAGGGGATTGTTGCCATCTTCGACACTATCTGGAGTGTTATTATCTACTGTGTCGGTATCACCACTTTTGCTTTGGCGGGACTTAGAGTGGCGCCGCTGACGTCGGTGCTTGGGTTGCTTCTTGGAGGGGTCATCCTCTGTTGTCTCGTCGCCATTGCCTTCTTTGGGTGTGTCCACCATGTATATATCGTATGATGAGGTGGTTGTCCAGTGCCCTGTGGGCAGTGGTTCCTCTTCGTCTCCTGCATCGTCGTCCATACCGTCGATGTCTTCGGAGTCGAAGTCGAGCATGTCGGTTAAGTCGTCGACAGTGGCTACTAAGTGGGTGGTGGGTGGGCAGCGAATTTCTTCGTCATCCGCATCCCAATCCTGTCGGACATAGTTCGGCCAGGATCCTCCTGACAAGGAGAGAGACCTTAATGAGTTCAGCGCCAAAGGGCGAGTGCTGAAAAATATCCACGGAGGTAAACTCCATGATCGGCGCACAATCGGATTCGCTAGCAATGGGCGCAGGCGGTTCGGAGTCCGTGGCCGGAGAAGGATCCGGTAGTCTGACAACACGGCTCTTGTGCAGGGTAAGGTCGATGTTCAGCTCGATCGCCGCTGAGGGTAAGGCCTCCATGGCGGGGTCCATCCACCCGTCCATGGACGGAGCAACTGGCTCCGAATTGAGGGTCGGAGCGGCTGCCGGTGCGATCTCCTGGACACTGTCTGATGGTAGAGCTAAATCGTACTCATCGTGACCGCGTGACACACAAGGCAGAGGCTCAAATACGTCGAAGATCAATTCTCCACGGATATCGGCCGTGTAGTTTAAGCTTCTGAACCTGACCTGGTGGTCAGGGGCGTAACTTTCGATCTGCTCCAGATGGCCAAGTGAGTTGGCCCGCAGTGCGAAGCCGCCGAACACAAAGATCTGTCCGGGGAGAAAAGTCTCACCCTGGACTGCATCGCTATCGATGATCGTAGGAGCCATCAAGCCTAACGGCGATGACACAAAGGAACTCTCAATGAAAGCACCAATGTCGGTGTCAAAACCGGCGGATCTCGGGTAGGGGGTCCCGAACTGTGTGTCTAAGGCGGATGGTAACATGAGGCAGGGGACACGATGTTTTACCCAGGTTCGGGCCCTCTTGATGGAGGTAAAACCCTACGTCCTGCTTGATTTATTCTTGATTATATGAGTATTACAAGAGTTGATCTACCACGAAATCAAAGAGGCTAAACCCTAGAAGCTAGCCTATGGTATGATTGTACGTTGTCCTACGGACTAAAACCCTCCAGTTTATATAGACACCGGAGGGGGCTAGGGTTACACAAGGTCGGTTACAAAGGAGGAGATATACATATCCGTATTGCCTACCTTGCCTTCCACGCCAAGTAGAGTCCCATCCGGACACGAGACGAAGTTTTCAATCTTGTATCTTCATAGTCCAACAGTCCGGCCAAAGGATATAGTCCGGCTGTCCGGAGACCCCTAATCCCGGACTCCCTCACTCGTCCTCACCGATGAGGGTTGGCAATTGTCTTAAGAAGTTGGAAGTGAAAGGGGATGTGTCGGTGAGGGGGGGGGGGATGAGTCCGAGAAGACTCAACACACGGTGGCGGCAACGGGGCATAAAACAAAGTCGGGGCACGATGCTTCTAGAGTCCCAATAAGCAGCTCCATCATGCTGCACATCCATCATCCTTGGCACCTAGTTGAGATTCACCAGTGGACGCGTGGGTAGCAGCAACGATTCGGGAAGGAGGGGCAGGAGAAGATAGCACACTCCCACAACCCCGGAGTCACCAAGGGAGAGGTGACACGTAGTTGGGGGGCTTGTGAATCTTCCATTGGAAGTATAATGTACATAACCACGTTGATGAGGAGTATGAGCTTCTTCACTATGGGCGCTGAGTGGCATAACAATGACATTAAGATTATTCTCTCGACCTACGCCACCATCTCATATGTGCCCTTCGATTTCATGATGCCCCCTGCAAGCACATCATACTATGTGTGGCAGAAGTGGCGGAGCCAAAACCTCAACATAGATAGAGCTAAACGTGTCATATAATGTTAGGAGGGGCTAAACCACCTAGATCTAGCTAATTTTCTTGGACAAATAGAGAATTAGGAGCATATATAGGTGTATTTTCTGAGAGCTTGAGGAGTGGGGGTGGGAGGAGGGCACGACCCCTGCCGGTCCCCCTGCCTCTGCCAGTGTGTAGCGACAACTAAAATTGTTCTTCAGCAACAACCAAGCTAAGCCACACCATCCACACCTGTGCATATTCCACTCCACTTTCCAAGGTGACACGGCTCTTACAAATATCAAATGAATCGGTTTATTATTTATTCCTACGTCATACGACGGACATGTTTTGCGTGTGCGAAATGGGGAAGCAAATTATTGAATCCCATCAATGGAACCCAACAATGAAGCCGGAAAAAAAACCCTATATATTGATGAAAATTGCATGTTTCAAATTTATCTGGTTGTTGGGTCGCCAGAACATGGGCAGGATCTCGTGGCTCTCGTAAGTGCCTTAGCATTTGTGATGTTTTCACCGAAAAGAAGTCAAGTACCACACCACAAGTCCAATTTTGCCTTGGACAATCTGTTGGCAGCTTTCATGATGTCTTGGACCCCAATTTCGCCTGCCAACGCTTCAGACATGTAGCATCACAAGTTAACTGGTGGCTGTCCACCGGGCACGAGCTACGTGGACCAAGCCCCTCCAGTCACGACCAAATGAGGCCGTGGCTTCCGAAAATCTGAGCTTCTTTCACTTGCCGGGTAACTGGACCTCCACGTCATGGATTTCCTGAGATTTCTACGAGAACCCACGTGGCCAGATCCCAGCCGTCGAAATCAGACAGTTTCCACCAGCAGATGCCCGTAAAAACCAGCGCGACGGAATCTCCTCCATGGCAGGATAAGGTGCCTTCGTCCCGAACAGCGTGGTTCTTCCATTCCCAGCCTCCAGTTCCCATCGCGAATCATGGCCAAATGCTACTCCGACTGGCCTCCCCTCCCCCCTCTCCATCCGTCGAGAAGATCGTCGCCCAACACCTCCCTCTGCACGATCAAGCGGCAGCTCGCGTCCTTCGTCCTGCACTGCTCCCGCTCCTGCGCCTCCCCCGTTCTTGAGCCCAAGAACTTGCCCGGCGAGCTCCATGTTCTCTCTGCTCCGGCGCCGGCCAAGGCGGCGCCGGTGTCCACGCTTCCGGATGCTGCGAAGCTCGGCATCTCCAACAAGTTCATCCGGGGCCTCTGCAGCGACCGGCAGACCGAGCCGCTCGCCTTCGAGTGCTACCGGAGGGCTCTGCAGCAGCCGGAGTTCCGGCCGGACAAGAAGACGATGAATGCGCTCACCGTGCAGCTGCTCCGGTCCAAGCAGTGGAGCTCGCTGGAGCATCTGGTCCAGGATTTCATGGCCTATGGGGTGCTCCCGGAGAGACGGACGTGCGCGCGGCTCGTCGCGACCTGCGTCAGGGCGAGGAAGTTCGGCCTCGCCGACGTGGTGCTCGGGGTCCTCGAAGGGAAGAAGGGCCCGGCCGCCGCCGTGTGCTTCAGCTCCGCGCTGCAGGCGTACAACAAGCTGCACATGTACCGGAGCACGGTGCTGCTGTACGAGCGGATGAAGGCGGCCTGCCTGTCGGTGAACGCCGACGCCTACCGCGCCGTGATGGCGGCGTTCGGGGCGCTGGGCGAGCCGGACGCGGTGGCCTCGCTGTTCAAGCAGTACAGGTCTCGGAAATGGTACCCCTCCGAGACCTGCCTCGAGACGTACACCATCGCCTGCGACGCGCTGGGGCGGGCAGGCAGAGCCCTGGACGCGCTCAAGTGCCTGCGGGAGATGGAGGCGGACGGCATCTCGCCGGACGCCGCGATCTACTCCACGGTCATCGGCTCTCTGGCGGACGCCCGGGAGACGGCGTCGTCGGAGGACGTGTACCACGAGGCATGGAAGAAGGGGATGCTGCGAGATCCAGACATGTTCCTGAAGGTGGTCATCATGCAAGTGGAGACCGGGCTACTGGAGGACACGCTCGGCGTGGCCAAGGACATGAGGGAGATCGGCCTGAGGGTCACCGACTGCGTCCTGTCCACGATCGTCAACGGCTTCGTGAAGAGGAGAGGGCTCAAGCCAGCCATCAGAGCGTATGACAAGCTGGTGGCCATGGGATGTGAGCCCGGGCAGGTCACGTACGCGTCGGCGATCAACGTGTACTGCCGGCTGGGGCGGAGCGACAGGGCGGAGTCCGTCTTCTCGGAGATGATCGATCGGGGCTTCGACAAGTGCGTGGTGGCGTACGGCAACATGATCTCCATGTACGGGCAGATCAGGAGGGCGTCGGACGCCACCAGGCTGCTGGCGCTGATGAAGCAGAAGGGGTGCGAGCCCAACGTGTGGGTGTACAACTCGCTCCTGGACATGCGCGGCAAGCTCGGGGACTCGAGGCAGGCCGAGAAGATCTGGAAGGAGATGATGCGGCGCAAGGTGCAGCCCGACCGGGTGAGCTACACGGCCATCGTCGGCGCGTTCAACCGGTCGGGGGAGCTGGACCGGTGCATGGACTACTACCAGGAGTTCAGGGAGACGGGGGGGACGGTGGACAAGACCCTGGCCGGGCTCATGGTGGGGGTGTTCTGCAAGACCAGCCGCTTCAACGACCTCATCCAGCTGCTGAGGGACATGAAGCTGCAGGGCACCAAGCTGGACAGGCGGCTGTACATGATCGTCCTCAACAGCCTCCGAGAGGCTGGGCTGGAGGTTCATGTCAGGTGGCTCCAGGATTACTTCAATTCCGTGGAGGAGAAAACCTGATTTCGCGCTCCACGAGTGCCTGATGTTCATCTTCAGCATCGGAGCATGAGGATTTGGGTGTCTGGGAAAGGCACTGCTCTGTAAATTTGAAGAAAAATAGGTAAATATTTGCTTGCCTCCATGCTCCTTGAAACTACGTGCATGCTTCCCTGAATCATGGAGAAATTGACACTGTAAATGTATTGTAGAAAATGGCACCATTGTACCAAAATGATCTGATTCCAGAATTCTCGGATAAGCTGTATAGCTGAATAATTCTGCATTCATGTCGGATTCGATGATACTCTTGTACAGTTGTATTATAGCCCCCGTGGCGGATGTAATAACTTGTATCGATACTGAATTTCTCACATTGGGCTTGTTACGTTCTCTCTTTGGATTTAACTTGCCCCTAGCTTTGCATCCATGGGGGCGGTGACCGGCAGTGCTTTGCAGGACTGCCAGTGCGCAGCTCAATCCGACGGCTCTGTCTGCATGGCATCCCCATTGACATGGCCGTGCTGACTAGCTTTGCTGCCTTTGTCGTTCTACTCCATGGCGGAGTCACGGACACGTTGCACAGACGAAGCAACGTACGGCTCCATCGCCACCGGTGCACGTATGCACGGCGAATGCCAGGACGCCACTGCCCGTGCCGGCCAACATGCACGTCTTCCCAACGATGCGTGCCTCCGTCCACCGCACATTACAGTCTAAAGACGACCGTCTTGCCACCGCCGCTGCTCCACGTTGCCATCGCTCGTTGGCAGAAGCATGCCGCTGGACGCTGCTCCGGCCGCCCCACGTGTGCTCCAGGGCGTCGAGCAGTCCTCCCACCACTCCGCCGTGAGGCGAGGCTGCCCGCCGAGGCTAAATTTTGTGTTTTGACCCTTTTTTTAAACCTATTCGAAATCTGATCCTAGTTTGAAATTTTTTTAAGATCTGACCCTTTTGCTACCGTCAGGTACCTTGACGGTAGAGTATAACAGCCTACCGCCAAGGTCCCTGGCGGTAGGGTTGCATACCCTACCGCCAAAAACCTTCTAAGTATTGACCACAATGCGCGCTCGTACCTACCGCCAAGCACCTTGGCGGTAGGGTTGTGCAGGCTATCGCCAGCCCGTTTGGCGGTGGCGATGTTTCCTATCGCCAAAGTCCCTGGCGGTAGGCTGTTAGACCCTACCGCCATGTACTCTGGCGGTAGCAAAAGGGTCAGATCTCGTAATTTTTTCAACATACGATCAGATCTTGAATAGGTTTCAGAAAAGGGTCAAAACACGAAAATTTGCCGCCCGCCGAGTCCGGCGAGAAGGAACTGGATGAATCGGGTGTTCGAAACAGGCGAATTTACTGCTAAAATGAGCCAGGTGTCTTGTAACTTGTTTCATAAAAAACATTTTTCTTTGCGTTTAAGCCATTCATCTCATCTCTGCAGCAGGAGATTCCTCACCGGATAAAAGATAAGGAAAAAACAAAGAAATCACATAGATAGTTTTTGTGAAAAGCATTTCTCATCTTCTTGGCTATGCGGAGGAGTAAGTAGAAACTGAACTCCGTAACTCTCTTACTTAGGCCTCCTTTGGTTCATAGGATTGAAAAATCATAGGAATAGAAAAGTCATAGGAAATGAGATGACATGCATCTCAAATCCTGTGCATAGGAATAGAAAAAGAGATGCCCTTTGATTCACACCATAGGATTTTTTTCCATTGAGTCTAGGCTAATGTTTATTTTCGTATGAAATGTGAAGGATAGGAACAATTTCTCCGTAGGAATAAGATTTCATTCATACAAATCAAAGAGCTCTGAAGGAATTTTTCCTATAAAAATCCTATCCTATGAAAATCTTACAAAATTCCTTCAAATCAAAGAAGGCCTTAAACTGAGTTGACCAGTCGATGTGGAACCATAGGAAGCCGAGAGAAAGATAGAATAAATAGACTACAGCTCAACATTTGAAGAGTGGAATCTGTCTCGTATACCTCCAAATTCTATTCGAGCACTACACCACGAGGGCAAATTGTGGATGCACACTAGGTGTACTCGTTTGTAGGTCTAATATTATAGATCCCATCAATTGCACTATTGCAAAGTGAAAGCAGGTAGAGAAGCGTGTAGAGAAATGGTCGAGCTGTTGCAAAGGCAAGCTGCTCTTAGTTGGAAGACAGCTGGCTCTAATCAACTTTGTCCTCACAAATATAGTTTTTATATGCTTTATTTCTTTTAACTCCAAAAAGAGACCTGCAAAGGCTGAACTATTTTAGATTCAGATTATTTTGGCAAGGAGATGGTGAAAAAAAATACATACTAGCCAAATGAAGCATGGTTTGTAGGGCGAAAGACCAAGATGGCCTTGGAATTCCTGGCCTGCATGCCAAGAATGAGGCCCTACTTTTTTTCGACAAAAGGTGTTCTTTATTGACTCAAGATATAGCATCGAGGGATACAATTAAAGTGAGCATACATCCGGCCTCTGCATAACAAAGATGCACACAGCAAACACTAACACACGCACATAAAGTATCACGCCGGCAAATAACGAATTCATTAAAGACCGAAGCTATGCATAGGCGGAGACAAAAGAAGGGGAAAAAATCCCGAAAACAATGAAAACAACGATTGATGACATACACCAATGACCATCAAGACCAACCATCTCTTGAAAATATAATAACTACAATGAAGATTCTCCAAAAGCGACGCCTACGAGAAGAGAACGAGGCGCAAGTGTCGCCGTTGCCCGATCCAACCACCGTGGTTAGACCGTGGGTTTCACCCTGAAGATCAAGTCCGAGTAAACTCCAAGCAATGCCTTCATCATGGTAACGACGCCGAGAACGCCACCATTGCATGGTATAACCAAGGGTCAGACATGGGGCTTTCACCCTGGAGCTCGAGGTCATCCAATCAAAATCATCATATGTTGTCTCCTCCACTTGCCTCGATCCCAGCAGCTGCATACGTGCATGGTCTTGACGGCGTGCTGAGGAGCCACGGTAAGAAGCGGTCGCGATAACACGACGAAGTATATGACGGAGAGGAAGGGTGACGGTGTCCTGGACTAGGGGGTACTCACCACGTCGTCTTCCGATCTGTTAGATTGGGCCGAGGGCCCCCATGGCCATATACTCATGGGCCAGTTCGGACGGCTGCCGCATACATGGAAGATTCCACAAGACTTGGTGATCAAGACAAGGACTCCTCCCGACCGACGTATTCGGCTAGGACTCTTGTTATCCTAGGCCTCTGGTGCATTATATAAACTGATGCCAGGCTAGTCGATATACAACAATCATACCATAGGCTACCTTCTAGGGTTTAGCCTCTACGATCTCGTGGTAGATCAACTCTTGTAATACTCATATCATCAATATCAATAAAGCAGGACGTAGAGTATTACATCCATCAAGAGGGCCCGAACCTGGGTAAACATCGTGTCCCCTGCCTCCTGTTACCATCGACCCTAGACGCACAGTTCGGGACCCCCTATCCGAGATCCGCCGGTTTTGACACCGACATTGGTGCTTTCATTGAGAGTTCCGCTGTGTGTTCGGCAAAAGGTTGATGGCTCGCCTGCAGATCAACTGCAACTTCGGCATCTTCGTTACCAGCTCGACTAGTCATCTTGGTTCGACCAAGGACTGCGCCCTACCTCCGATCGTCATGTTCGGATGAGGGTCTTTATAAACATCAACTCCGGTCTTTATCAAGATCATGGAGGAATCATCCAGGGAGCCCGGGGGCTCAACGTCAACATTGCCCTCGGGCGACCACGCTGTTTTTCTGGACAGCAAACTTGTGTCCGCCGCTACCGCCTCCTCAAGTGTCGTTTTAACGATTACTTCGGTGGAATTGTGCGGAATTGAGTCTACAACAACCCTGAAAAATTTCGTCGAGTTCCGATGAAGGAATCTCTGGCAATCCACGATATACCAGAGCCCTGTCAAATCTGGACGGGAATCTGGACAAGTTTAGGGCGTGGTGTCCAGCTTCTAGCTCAGACGTTTTTTGGAAGATCCAACCATTGATCGGCTGCGGAATTCCCATATCTACCACCCCTCCAAATTTCAGCTCGATCCGACGGCTCAAACTCCGGGAACCTTCCGATGAGTGGACCAATTTTCGGATCCGTTTTCTGCGCGAATACGGATCCGACCAGAATTCATGTTTCTTTATGAACGTGATATTGGACAACCTTTTTAAGGAATTTTCTTCTATGTTATTGTGCGTTGTTTTCAAACACGTACCCGTAAAATTTTAAGCTTCCTCCGAGGTAATCTTCACCATCACGCTGGTGTCAAACCAGTCCGGCAGTATTGCTCCGCGGCTGCCGACCGGTGCTAGACACGTCGCCGCTTTATTGAGCCGAGCTCAACCCCTTCGATCATCATCTCGGCAAGCCGAACAAGAGTTCGGCATCGCGAAGGATAAATCATCATCAACGTCGCTGCCCCACGGACTACACGGAGTGGGCACACCGGCATCGCCACGCGGTAGCTGTATCAAGTAGCGTCGACCGCGTCACAAGTCTTGACCTGCGTCGGCATCACCATGCTGCCTCTTCTTCAAATCATCATCAAACACGCCGACCTGTTTCGACACATCGGCTGACAGGTAGACTCTGGCATCTCTTCGGCGAGCCGCTCCAACACCTTGGCTAGACCGGGGGCTTCATCATCTCTTCATCAACATACTCCGATGACCTCGCGTCACCAACCGACCAGCTTCGTCACGTTAGCTGGACTGAGGGATTCACCTCGGCAAGCCAACCTTTGCAAGCATCACCAGGCCATTGCTTTATCGCCCACCAAGCAATGGGTGTGCGGATCGATTCCCGATTTTGGGAGTCGCTTCTCTTCGGAATGCTACAACAAATAAACCAAGTGCTATTAATCCTAACAATTTTTGCTTGTTGGGTTTATTTTTCTTAAGGAATTATTACTCTGGTTTGTTCCATCATCTGTACACAGGTCTATCAAATGGCGGCCACATTAAAAACGGTCGCGTGGTGGTTCGATCAGTTTCCGTATATAGTTCGGCGAACGCCGCATCCGGAACCCGGACCGCCCTGCAAATTCAGGCTTTGTCACGCATTCACCGCGTCACGCTAACCCCCTGCATCGACATTGACTTCGGCGCCAGGCCATATTTCTTTTATTACTCACTTTGCATAAATTATTTATTATGCAACGCTTTTTTAATTATTATTATTATTACAATTATCTCCGGTTTGCATCATTTTTTGTGCACAGGAAAATAATCCGGGTTGGGCAGTATCGTCAACTCGGCGTACCGACATACCATGTCACCTCGGCTGGACGGGGGGCTTCGTCAACACTTCATTACCCCATGTCGGGGACTTCGGCATCACTCTGTCGGCCTGTATTGACCGTGATATGTCACCACTTCGGAGTGCCGAGCCCTTTGCTTTGCCACCTCGGGACCGGCTTGGGGGATGGAATCTTGTCCCGCATCAAGCTCGGACCGCGTCATCAATACCAAACACATTAACTAGCTAAGTTGCCTTCATGCTCAAAGTTTTAAATTTTTAACTTGTATTCAGTTCGACCAAGCATTATACTTTTTTGGGGAAAAAGTTGCTTGTAAAGAATTTCCTTGTCCAAACTTTGTTTGTGACGCACAAATTCAAATACCCCTTTTATTTGGGGGCTTCCTTTATGAAGCTTTTCCTCTTGCATATGATTATATGTGTACGGCTTTGTTCCTTGTTCGTGTATTACGCCACAATATGCACCATATTGACTTAAGCGATTTGCAAGCTGGGTTGCCTGGCTCCTGTGATTACCCCTACGTTTCCGATTGTTCGGCTAGGGAGTAAAGGGAGCACCTCTGCGATTGTCATGACCGGGTCCTCCGAGCTCTGACCTCAGACTGGGTGAAGCCGAAAGCTAGCGCTCTTATTGTTTTCAATCATAGTCGGCACACAACGAAACTCATGAGTACAAAAAATCTATTGCACAAGTCTCATAGTAATAATGAGCACCGAAGAAAGGTATCGGTGGGGGTACTATTTTCTTCCAAGATGCTTCTTACACTTCGTCTGTAATATAGCATAAGTTCCCTGAGCGCGCTTTGTCTGTTACAGCCTTATGGCCCGGTTGCCTGGTTATCGGAAACACTGTCGATATTCTCAACAGGTGGAGTACATAACACTTTTCGGTCCTTGACCGAAGAGGGAGAAGCCGACGGTCGGTTAAGACGCGTTTAAAGTTTGGGTGAACAAAGATATGATATTAGTGCTTCGGTACATACAATCATTATACATAAAATTCTTTTACCCAAGTCACTTGGGGGCTCTTAAATTTATATGAGCCGTTTTATAATAAGTGTTCTTCTTCTTAGTTGTTGCAAATTTTTTATTACTATTATTATTCATCACTCCTTTTTTCGACACGAGTGTGTGGTCACTAGCCGGGGAGCCTAATTTCTCTCTCAAAGCCGCTAGTGTTTAGTTTGCTAAACTGGCCTAATGAGAAGTACTCCGCCTTCGGGATAGGAGGTTGAAGCCATAGGCTGACCCGCTTGAAGTCTTGAGATAGGATGTGTCATGTTAAAGCACGATAGAAGCACTTTTTTTTCTAAGACCAATTTTCGGATTGGCACCGAACACTTGATCTTATTCGGGCGTCATGTTTTTACTGACGTTTTTTGGTTTTCCAAGCTTTTTGGCACTTTTAAATTGTTTGTGTGTTTTCAGCACAAGTCTCGCGGTGCAACGCCGGACACCTTTAGAGATTCGGCAAAAACATTCTCGGATATTGCTATATATGCATCGGTTTCGAATTGTGTCTTCGGTCAATATTTGGGTTGCCCGGCTCCTGCATTTGCTTCCTACGTTCCGCTTTGTTCGGCTAGGCGCGCAAAGGGAGAACCACTGTGATTGTGCTTCCAGCTCACACGGTTAAGCACCTCAGTGGAGAAAGCCGAAAACTGACTGTCACAATAAGCGTAAACTGGTCAGCGATCCGATGACTGTGTTAAATGACGGGCCATTCATAACAATGGCCGAAGTGTTTACGGCTTGACCTCGACTGTCACCGAACACTTCCGGGGGCTATTAACTGGCCTCCCAAACTAAATCCTCGATATTTTTCTCTTACATTAGAGCTGAGGTTTCGTGATCATGCTTAGCATGACAACCCAAAGAAAGGAAACGATAGGGGGACTATTTTCTTTGGAAGACATTTCTTATGTTAAAAAGTAATATAACATATCTCTCTGCGTACCTTTGTTTATAAAACCGTATGGCCAGATTGCCTTGTTTGTTGTAAATCTTTGCCCTCATAAAGGCTTTATAAAGTAGGACAAACACTCCTCGGCTACTGGCCAAGGAGGTGGAAGCCGATGGTCGGTCAACAAAGTTTTGTACAATACGGATCCGAGCATTAATGACGTAAAGTACTTGGATACATAGAGTCATTACACATAATTTGTGATTTTACTATGGATATTGATCCTTAATTCGGCCACCCGTGCCCGCATTAAGGCTCGGGGCTACTGGGCTTCGGGCTTATTATTTACAAATATTAAAGGGGCACATCGATCCCCTAATCTGGTGTTGCCACCCGACCAGTGTCTCGGGGGCTACTGCATTGCCTGTTCAATACAGAAAATTTTAAGTGCAATACAGTTTCCGACGAGATTTTGATCCTCAGGTTGGTCGGCCGCACCCAACCTGAGTCCCGAGAACTGAGCACGCCGCTTTTTGTGTCCTGAAGTATTCTGCCGAGCTAGGACTTGATCCTCAGGCCGATTTTGCAAAGCAACCTGAGTCTCAGTGGCTACTGGGATCAGTGGTCTTACGTCATCCTTCAGGTGCATCTCGGGTTTTAGACCGATACACACCTTGAGGGCTACTGGTTGTATATCTCGGCAGAGAATAAATTGCACCAATAAAAAATATTGACAAAAAATCGGCTCACAGTCGGGGTGGTGCACCACCTCGGAAGCAGTCCGGCATAAAGCTCGAGCGCTAGTGGCTGGCTCCATAGAGGGCATTTCCAGCATTAAGCTCAGCTAAACTCCTTCAACTTTTTTGGACCAAGATGATCTATGACATCTTGGATATAGTCCGGCGTTGGAGCTTGGACACAGTCCGGCGTTGGAGCTCGGATACATTTCGGCGTTGGAGCTCGGAAGCAGTCCAGCATTGGTGCTCGACTGCAAAAGATACCTCAAATGCAGTCCCGCGTTAGAGCTCGGACGCAAGAGGACACTGCCTCCCGGGAACAACTTCAAACCCGAGGTGTGGCATAAAAATAACAAGGCATTGACAAAGTCCGTAAACTTAAAGGGGCTCCTCGGATACCCGACGTATAAACTCATCAGCATTTCGGCGATCCTCAAGATCGAAGATGAGAAGATTTGTTGAACCATTTTTCAAGACCGACAACCGAAGATGAAGAACAGTTCGGAAGAATCGAGGAGCGTCCCTAACTTGAAGACCGGTTCAGGGGGCTACTGCCGGTGTCCTGGACTAGGGGGTACTCACCACGTCGTCTCCCGATCTGTTAGATTGGGCCGAGGACCCCCATGGTTGTATACTCATGGGCCAGTTCGGACAGCTGCCGCATACATGGAAGATTCCACAATACTTGGTGATCAAGACAAGGACTCCTCCCCACCGGCGTATTTGGCTAGGACTCTTGTTATCCCAGGCCTCTGGTGCATTATATAAACCGAAGCCAGGCTAGTCGATATACAACAATCATACCATAGGCTAGCTGCTAGGGTTTAGCCTCTATGATCTCGTGGTAGATCAACTCTTATAATACTCATATCATCAATATCAATCAAGCAGGACATAGGGTATTACCTCCATCAAGAGGGCCCGAACCTGGGTAAACACCGTGTCCCCTGCCTCCTATTACCATCGATCCTAGATGCATAGTTCGGGACCCCCTACCCGAGATCCGCCGGTTTTGACACCGACAAAGGGCACTGGCACTGCCAAAATCCTGAGTCTGGGACACTTCGGATACCCCGTATCGTCCTCACAAGTAGAAGTCGATGGCTGATCTGCATCAGACAACAACACCGGGTGCTGATACTAGCTCTGTCGTCCTTATCGTGAACCATGTGACACAGGAAATTGTCGTTGTCACCGATTAGAAGGACAGAACTACAGGCCAAGCCGTCTAGCCTTTGCCGCAACCACTTGGGTCTAGGGCAATGCAATACAAAGCATACGGCAAGATCCATGGCACCTCCAGCCTTGAATCGGAGCAGAAGACCACCCTGGCCGCCACCTCCCGATGGGCAGCTTGGGCGACTGAAAGCACAAGTGCTCCCTAGGTGGTTTTGATAATTGATGACAACATATCTCTTGTTGGACTAACGTTTTCATCTAGTATGTTTCAGATAAGTTCAACAATGGAGTGGCATGGACTAAAGGTTGTGGGAAGTTCTCCAAGATGCTAAGGACAAAGGATTGGCTAAAGCTTGAAGCTCAAGACTCTTCATTTTACATTTTAGTGATCCCAGATCACATTGAGTCCATAGGAAAAGCCAATACTATCAAGGAGGGATGAGGTGTTGCTTAATGAACCTCTTGCTTCATGTGCTTAATGATATGCTCCAAAATCCTCAGCTACTTTCCCACTTCCACATATGACCTAAACCTAAAGCCAAACTTGGACCTACCGATTATTCCTATCCGGTGCCACCGAGTTTCACTTGTCATAGCCACTGCCAGAAACCATAATCAGTTCGATCTCACCGATGGGATCTTGGTCTCACCGAGATGGGCTTGCGAACTCTCTGTTACCTATTGCATTATTCTCGGTCCCACCGAGATATGCAATCGGTCCCACCGAGTTTGCTTGACCAACTCTCTGTTTCGCTTATTACCCAAATCGGTCCCACCGAGTTTGAGTAATCGGTCAAACCGAGTTTTGGATTTACCCTAACCCTAGCACATCGGTCCCACCGAGTTGATCTAGTCGGTCCCACCGAAATCTCTAACGGTCACTAGGCTTACCTTTTCGGTCCGACCGAGTTTGTTGATTCGGTCCCACCGAGATTGGTAAATTGTGTGTAACGATTGGATTTTGTGTGGAGGCTATATATACCCCTCCACCTCCTCTTCATTCAGAGAGAGAGAGAGCCATCAGACTAAGCCTACACTTCCAGCATCCTATTTCTGAGAGAGAACTACCTACTCATGTGTTGAGGCCAAGATATTCCATTCCTACCATATGAATCTTGATCTCTAGCCTTCCCCAAGTTGCTTTCCTCTCAAATCTTCTTTCCACCAGATCCAAATCCTATGAGAGAGAGAGCCATCAGACTAAGCCTACACTTCCAGCATCCTATTTCTGAGAGAGAACTACCTACTCATGTGTTGAGGCCAAGATATTCCATTCCTACCATATGAATCTTGATCTCTAGCCTTCCCCAAGTTGCTTTCCTCTCAAATCTTCTTTCCACCAGATCCAAATCCTATGAGAGAGAGTTGAGTGTTGGGGAGACTATCATTTGAAGCACAAGAGCAAGGAGTTCATCATCAACGCACCGTTTGTTACTTCTTGGAGAGTGGTGTCTCCTAGATTGGCTAGGTGTCACTTGGGAGCCTCCGACAAGATTGTGGAGTTGAACCAAGGAGTTTGTAAGGGCAAGGAGATTGCCTACTTCGTGAAGATCTACCGCTAGTGAGGCAAGTCCTTCGTGGGCGATGGCCATGGTGGGATAGACAAGGTTGCTTCTTCGTGGACCCTTCGTGGGTAGAGCCCTTTGTGGACTCGCGCAACCGTTACCCTTCGTGGGTTGAAGTCTCCATCAATGTGGATGTAGGATAGCACCACCTATCCGAACCACGGGAAAAACATCCGTGTCTCCGATTGCGTTTGAATTCTCCAAACCCTTCCCTTTACATTCTTGCAAGTTGCATGCTTTACTTTCCGCTGCCTATATACTCTTTGCATACTTGCTTGATATGTATTGTGATTGTTGAAATTATGCTTAAACTCCACTTAAACCAAAAAAGCTTAAAAATTGCAACTTTAGCATGAAGTGTCTAATCACCCCCACTAGACACATCTACTTCAAGGTCCTACAAGTGGTATCAGAGCATTGGTCTCCATTGTCTTGGTTTAATCACCATTGGAGGAAGATGGATGTGTCTACTTTAGGGAGTCTTAGACATAGAGTGCCTATTCTTGATGGAGAGTATTTTCATGAGTGGAAAAATGAGATGCTTGTAATTTTCAATCAATATCATTTAAACAAGTATATTGCTAGCCCTTGTGCACCTCACATTGATCCTTTGCATCCTACCCTAGATGAAGATATTGACATGATTCGCAATCTTAGAACTATTGAGCTCATCATTAGAGGATTGCCCAAAAATTTGATTGCTAGTTTGCCTACTCTTAATTGTGCCCATACTATATGGAATTTTCTTGAGGAACGATTTCCCGATCATTCCTTGAAAAATTTGGATGAAATTCTCCATAAATCTATTGCCTTGAGTAAGATGAACTCTAGTGATCCTAGTTTTGGTGATTGTCTATTTGAGCTTACCAATCTCAAGCATGCTAAAGGAGATGTTGGAATCATTAGTGATATTATATTCGAAGTTATAAGAATTCATAAAAGTGACCACTTTGATGATCATTTATCTAATGAATTACCCTCTCTAGGAAATGATGAGTCACAAGATCATGGTGAACATGGATACTATGATGATGATGATGATAGTGACTTCAATCTTGATGATGCAATGAGACACTTTGGTCTTACGGCAAATCTTCGGGGATATGCGTCAGGAGGAAAGGAATGGGTTCTTGATAGTGGATGTACTGATCATATGACCGGACATGAAGAGATGTTTCATGAGCTTGCTGAAAATGACGGACCTCAAAAATATGTCACTTTTGGTGATAATTCAAAGGGTAAAGTGGTTGACCTTGGTAAGGTGGCCATCTCACATGATAGTTCCATTCAAAATGTCATGCTCGTTGAATCTCTCGGCTACAACTTACTTTCAGTATCTAGACTTGCTGATTTCGGTTTGAATGTCTTATTTACTGAGGTAGATTGCCAAGTTTTTCGTCGAGACAATCATAAAATGGTCTTTACCGGTATGCGTAGAGGTTATCTTTACATTGTCGATTTCTCTAAAAAGGCACAACCTAAAACTTTCTTTATTGCTAAATCCTCAAAAGGTTGGTTGTGGCATAGACGACTAGGTCACGTTGGCATGAGAAACCTTGACAAGCTTATTAAAGGAAATCATATCCTTGGAGTTAACGATGTCATATTTGATAAGGATAGACTTTGCAATGCTTGTCAAGCAGGTAAACAGGTTGGGGGAAGACATCCCGTGAAGAACATCATGACCACAAGGAGGCCACTCGAGCTACTTCATATGGATCTTTTTGGTCCCAACGCCTACAAGAGTCTCGGTGGAAATTCTTTTGGTCTAGTTATAGTTGATGATTTTTCAAGATTTACATGGGTTTTCTTTCTTAATGACAAGTCGTAGGTCCAGAAGATCTTCAAAAACTTCTCTAGGAAGGCCCAAAATCAGTTTGACGTGAAGATCAAGAAGGTTCGGAGTGACAACGGAATGGAGTTCAAGAACGCAAATGTGGACACCTTTCTTGACGAAGAAGGGATTTCACACGAGTTCTCGGCTACGTACACACCTCAACAAAATGGAGTTGTTGAGAGGAAGAACCGGACGCTCATCGAAATGGCAAGAACAATGCTTGATGAATACAAGACGCTGAAGCATTTTTGGGCAGAAGCGGTTGAGACAGCTTGTCACGCAACAAATCGCTTGTATCTGCACAAGCTACTCGGCAAGACGGCATACGAGCTCCTCACCGGTAACAAACCCCAAGTTGGATACTTTCGAGTATTCGGCTCAAAGTGCTACATTCTTGATAAGCATCGTCATTCAAAGTTTGCTCCTAAATCTCATGAAGGTTTCCTACTTGGTTATGGCTCAAACTCTCACACTTACCGTGTCTACAACAATTTCACCCGAAAGGTTGAAGAGACGGTAGATGTGAAGTTTGATGAATCTAACGGCTCGCAAGTAGAGCAATTGCCAATTGATGTAGGAGACAAAGACCCTTCAGAAGCAATCCAAGACTTGTCCATAGGCAAAGTTCGTCCAACGGAGGTGAAGGAGAGTACTTCATCTGTCCAAGTGGAAGCTTCTACTTCACGACAAGGTGAACCAAGAATTGATACGGAAGCATCCACAAGTGGGACACACCAAGATGAAGAAGGCAAGGAAATGCAGCAAGACGAACATCAACAACCTCCTTCTCCACCACGACAAGAGAATGACAACGTCAACAATGAAGAAGGCCAAGAAGAAGAACAAGATGAAGAAGATGTTCAACGAAGACCCAAGCAAAAGCTCTCACGAGTTCGAGCAAGAATCGCCAGAGATCATCCCGTCGAGCAAATCTTCAATGACATACAAACCGGGAGAATCACTCGCTCAAAAACTCGTTTAGCTAACTTTTGTGAAAACTATTCATTTATCTCTAGCATTGAACCTATGAAGGTTGAAGAAGCATTGGAAGATCCGGATTGGATAAACGCTATGCATGAAGAGCTACACAACTTTGAGAGAAACCAAGTTTGGACATTGGTTGAGAAGCCCGACAACAACCACAACATCATTGGTACCAAATTGGTGTTTCGCAACAAGCAAGATGAAGATGGACAAGTGGTTCGCAACGAAGCACGTCTCGTCGCCCAAGGGTACACACAAGTCGAAGGTATGGACTATGGTGAGACATATGCTCCCGTTGCTAGACTTGAGTCCATTCGCATCTTACTTACCTATGCTAATCACCATAACATCACCTTGTACCAAATGGACATTAAAAATGCTTTTCTAAATGGTGAAATAGAGAAGGAAGTTTATGTCAAACAACCTCCCGGCTTTGTCAATCCTAAGAAACCTAATCATGTTTACAAACTTCACAAAGCTCTTTATGGTCTTAAACAAGCTCCTAGAGCATGGTATAAATGCTTGACCAAGTTCCTTATTGCAAGTGGTTTTGAAATTGGTAAAACTGATTTTACTCTTTTTACTAAAAGGGTTAATGGAGAACTATTTGTATGCCAAATTTATGTTGATGATATCATATTTGGTTCAACTAACCCTCTCTTTAGTGATAAGTTTGGAAAGCTAATGTCAGAAAAGTTTGAGATGTCTATGATGAGTGAACTCAAATTCTTTCTCGGTTTGCAAATCAAGCAAACTAAGGAAGGTACATTTGTCTCTCAAACGAAGTACACCAAGGACTTATTCAAGAAGTTCAATATGCAAGAATGCAAAGGTATGTCTACACCCATGCCTACTAGTGGACATAATGATTTGACCAAAGACGGTGAACCGGTTGATCAAAAGGTTTATCGCTCTACGATTGGTTCATTGTTATACCTATGTGCTTGACGTCCCGATATTATGCTAAGTGTGTGCATGTGTGCACGATATCAAGCTGCTCCTAAAGAATGTCATCTTAAGGCCATGAAAAGGATAGTTAGATACTAAATTCATACACCAAAATTTGGCATTTGGTATCCTAAGAGGTCTTCTTTTGATCTCGTTGGCTATTCCGACTCGGATTATGCCGGAGACAAGGTTGATAGAAAGTCCACTTCGGGTACTTGTCAATTTCTTGGTAGATCTCTTGTGTCTTGGTCTTCCAAGAAACAAAACTCGGTATCCTTATCCACCGCCGAAGCGGAATACATTGCCGTTGGTTCATGTTGTGCTCAATTACTTTGGATGACCCAACTCTTAAAGATTATGGGATCTATGTGAAACATGTTCCACTGCTTTGTGACAATGAAAGTGCTATCAAAATTGGTCATAATCCTGTACAACATTCTCGAACCAAGCATATTGAAGTTCGTCATCATTTCATTCGAGACTATGTTGCTAAGGGTGACATTAATCTTAAGCATGTTCGCACCGATAAGCAATTAGCGGATATATTCACTAAACCACTTGATGAGAAAGTGTTTTGCAGGTTGAGAGGTGAATTGAACATCATTGATGCTTCGAACTTGGAGTAGGAACTCCATTGGATACATGCAAGACATGAGCTTATGACTAATCCATGATATATCTCTTATGATGACTATCTTATGTCTTGGATATATTTGTACCTTGCATGTTGTCTAACCCATGTAGGTAGGTGAACTCACACTCCAAGTGGTGCTCCCAACTCTTGATGAGCTACATCAACCTTGAGCACCCACACAAGTTCAACTACATGAGCAAGAACCACACCACCACCCAAGGTATGTTATTCCATCTTAGAGAAGCTTTACTCCAAGACATGAGTCAAAGCAACTCAACAAGATGTGAATACATCAAGATGCTTAAACGAAAAATGGTAACCCCATTTTGAGCTTAAATGATGAGTATGACCTATGATCAAGTGTTCTCACTTGACTCTTAAGTCAATATACTCTAACATAGGTGACTATGTCACCGCCCAACTCTAGATGAAGTTCTCTTGTGTTCCTTTTTGTGTTATTGCATTTGTCTCATTGCATACTTATTTTTCTTTTTCAAAAAAAAACTTCATCTAGATCTTTCAGGTTCTTCTCTTTTCTCTTTGTTTTTGTTCTGCATTTTCTGCATTTAATTCCTTGCAAATCCTTCAGGTAATTCATTGCAAATCTTTGTGAGATCCTACATGTCTAGTGAGCTGAGGTGACAAGTGTTTTTCTCTGTGTAAACTCGGTTTCACCGACTTGCAATGTTCGGTCCAACCGAATCATTTTGGTACCACCGAAATATGCCACTCGGTGCCACCGACTTTGCAATCAGAAAAATAGTTTGCCACTTGTTCTACATTTCTTCTGATCCAGCTCCACTCAATGAATCTTGTCCTCTACAAGCATCATAAATTTATCCATTGCTTTGTGCTGAGTCTCCAGGACCAAACCTATACGTCGGATTGCAGAAAGCCCTTCTTGGAAATTGATGTCAAAGGGGGAGAGAGAGAGATCACATCAAAGCTCAAGGGGGAGAGAAAGTCTCAAGGATCCCAGATGTTGTTAAGGGAAGCTCAAGGGGGAGAGAAAGTCTCAAGGATCCCAGATGTTATTAAGGGGGAGAGAGAGATTTCCAGGGGGATAGAAAATACTCAAGGATCCCAGATGCTTGATGATTCAAGAGGAGAGATCTCACATGTCTTTTTGGGGGAAAGACATGTTCATATACGCTTATTTGCATTAAGTTCTATCCAGTTGTATCTTTCAACTCTGATTTTCTGTTTCCTATCTTCTCCCAATATCCCATGTAAGATTCAGGGGGAGAAAGACACCTAAGGGAAAGAAATCAGTCAAATTCATTGCATATCTTTACTCTTGGGGACATGTTGAATTCAATGTAGTACCTAGTACTTACTCTCTACATGTCATCCCAGTCTTGGTACTCTTGTGGTTTCTTTTGTTTACCCTGGCTAGTGGATGTACCTGTGTTATCTAACTTTGTTTGTGCAGGATCATTCTATCCTAAGCCAACTCAAAAACTACAAGGTAAGTGTATGCATCAAAATCATGAGTATGAGGAGTTCTTCCTTATGTACATACTGTTTGCAAGAAGGACTCATGAGCATGAAGGTATTTTCCTTGATAATCTTTTACTCTGATGCATATGGCCAAGATACATGTAACACATTGCCTACTCTATCATGATTATGCTCTCACATGCTTCTATATTTTATATTCATATGATTGCATACATGTGGGGGAGTCTATGTTTGTTACATGTCCTTCCAAAGCTTTACTTGCTGTTCTTTATATCTTTATCTAAAGCTTTGACGTATGTTGCCATCAATTACCAAAAAGGGGGAGATTGAAAGCACAAGTGCTCCCTAGGTGGTTTTGATAATTGATGAAAACATATCTCTTGTTGGACTAACGTTTTCATCTAGTATGTTTCAGATAAGTTCAACAATGGAGTGGCATGGACTAAAGGTTGTGGGAAGTTCTCCAAGATGCTAAGGACAAAGGATTGGCTAAAGCTTGAAGCTCAAGACTCTTCATTTTACATTTTAGTGATCCCAGATCACATTGAGTCCATAGGAAAAGCCAATACTATCAAGGAGGGATGAGGTGTTGCTTAATGAACCTCTTGCTTCATGTGCTTAATGATATGCTCCAAAATCCTCAGCTACTTTCCCACTTCCACATATGACGTAAACCTAAAGCCAAACTCGGACCTACCGATTATTCCTATCCGGCGCCACCGAGTTTCACTTGTCATAGCCACTGCCAGAAACCCTAATCAGTTCGTTCTCACCGATGGGATCTCGGTCTCACCGAGATGGGCTTGCGAACTCTCTGTTACCTATTGCATTATTCTCGGTCCCACCGAGATATGCAATCGGTCCCACCGAGTTTGCTTGACCAACTCTCTGTTTCGCTTATTACCCAAATCGGTCCCACCGAGTTTGAGTAATCGGTCAAACCGAGTTTTGGATTTACCCTAACCCTAGCACATCGGTCCCACCGAGTTGATCCAGTCGGTCCCACCGAAATCTCTAACGGTCACTAGGTTTACCTTTTCGGTCCGACCGAGTTTGTTGATTCGGTCCCACCGAGATTGGTAAATTGTGTGTAACGGTTCGATTTTGTGTGGAGGCTATATATACCCCTCCACCTCCTCTTCATTCGGAGAGAGAGCCATCAGACTAAGCCTACACTTCCAGCATCCTATTTCTGAGAGAGAACTACCTACTCATGTGTTGAGGCCAAGATATTCCATTCCTACCATATGAATCTTGATCTCTAGCCTTCCCCAAGTTGCTTTCCACTCAAATCTTCTTTCCACCAGATCCAAATCCTATGAGAGAGAGTTGAGTGTTGGGGAGACTATCATTTGAAGCACAAGAGCAAGGAGTTCATCATCAACGCACCGTTTGTTACTTCTTGGAGAGTGGTGTCTCCTAGATTGGCTAGGTGTCACTTGGGAGCCTCCGACAAGATTGTGGAGTTGAACCAAGGAGTTTGTAAGGGCAAGGAGATCGCCTACTTCGTGAAGATCTACCGCTAGTGAGGCAAGTCCTTCGTGGGCGATGGCCATGGTGGGATAGACAAGGTTGCTTCTTCGTGGACCCTTCGTGGGTGGAGCCCTCCGTGGACTCGCGCAACCGTTACCCTTCGTGGATTGAAGTCTCCATCAACGTGGATGTAGGATAGCACCACCTATTCGAACCACGGGAAAAACATCCGTGTCTCCGATTGCGTTTGAATTCTCCAAACCCTTCCCTTTACATTCTTGCAAGTTGCATGCTTTACTTTCCGCTGCCTATATACTCTTTGCATACTTGCTTGATATGTATTGTGATTGTTGAAATTATGCTTAAACTCCACTTAAACCTAAAAAGCTTAAAAATTGCAACTTTAGCATGAAGTGTCTAATCACCCCCCTCTAGACACATCTACTTCAAGGTCCTACAGCGACGACTGTGACCTGCAGGTTGTCCACCACCTAAACCCGCTGCACCCTTGCGCTGGCACCCCAAGATCTGGGCTTCATGGTCGCTGTAGCTCTCGCATCTCTCATGTGTGATGCACCTACACGTTCAGGGAAGGGAAAGGGGAAACATGCACTCGTTGCTCCGAGGCTGCCGCCCAATCCCGACCCGGCGCCGTCTTTGCAAACTCCACCTTCATGGCATCCGGTCGCTGCTCATACACCACCAAAGCACTACTTAAATGCCATGGGAACGAGGCCCCGCCGCCACCGTCGGTCACGCAGGCAAGCCTGGCAGCACCGACAAGCGGCGGCGAGGAGAGGGCGCCCGAAGAACACGGCCGGAAAAGGATCGAGATCCGCCCGAACCGCCCAGAAGACGACGTGGAGGCTCTACTTATTAAATGGTTGTTCAAACTTCTTACTGAGGATGGTTTTTGGTAAACCATGTTGTGTAACAAGTATCTAGGCCAAAAGCCATTTTCTCGGGCATATTGTAAGCCTCGAGACTTGTACTTTTGGGCTGGCCTAATGGCGGCAAAGAAGCACCTCTTTTTGCTTTGGGTCTTTTGCGATAAAGGATGGGCCGGAGATTTGTTGCTGGGAAGACATCCAGCCTTGTACATCAATGCAAGTCTTCGAGAACAATATCCAGCCTTGTACATCATTGCTCGCGATAAGGATAATACTATTGCACAGGTGCTCGGTTCATCCCTGACGAATATTTTCGTTCAGGCGGGATTTGATTGGCCACCATTGAAAGGACATGCGGTGCCGCCGTGTGTGGTTTTGGTAATTGATGACATTCTCTATGGACTAATGGTTGCATTGAGTTATATTTGAAGGATTTGTCCATAGTCATTTCTTGAAGTCCATGTGTTGGTTTCAAGGAGTTTATGTGTCGACGAAGGTGCTATTAAGGAATTATCCAAAGATTGGTCATGTGAGTATTGAGCTTATTGCAAGCATGTCTTGAAGAAGAAGATTGTGTGATCATTCATGTTTACCTTCAAGACAACATCCAAATGAAGAGAGTTGGAAAGAGTAGGTTGATCAAGACTAAGTACATAGAGTGATTCAAGTTGATCATCACACAAAGCGTAGATGATACACCGAGTGGGACCAACTAATTTCACGGTTTGGTAAGCATTGTCCATTGCGCTTTGTGTACTAACCCATGGTTCCGAGAGTTCTATGTGGGGTTAGGTTTGCTTCCATGGGCTTGCGTCAGGAGGAGGATCACATACAACCCATGGAGGATGACATCAAATCAAGGTTGTGTTGTGCAAGTTAAAGTGGAGCATCATGAAGAAAACATGCTTGTAGCTTGCCGTCCATTATGGTGACTGGTTAGAATGTACTTGTGAAGGTGTGCCGAAGAGTGACTCGCCCATAGTGGAGTATGGGGGAGCAATCAACTAGCCTTCATCGAGCCAACGCAATCACGAAAGGTGGTCCAACTTGAGGGAGTAAAGATCATCATCATCTAGCTCAAGTGGACTTCGTGAAAGGCAAAGGTTTGCCCTTTGTAGGTTCTCTATTTTACCGGTCTCATGGTGGTAGTTTGGAGACCGGGTTATAGGATCGATTGCCGTACTATCAAGGGGGCTCTCAAGTGAGTAGCTTGATCGTATTGTTCGTAGAGAGCTCAAACCATTGCATGCTTGCATCATCTTTCTTGGTTCTTATTTGGTTTCTCCTTGTGAGATTTGGAGCGTATGGTCATCTTCTTGACAAGCTCGAGTTCATCAAAAACGGAGTTCACATGCTTCTTCTATTGCGTTTTGGGTGTTGGAGGTTTTACCGGTCTTATTCGAGGAATGGTTCTCACCATTTTCTTGTGGAACTTTTCTAATTTCCTTCTTCTTGTTATTGCTATCAATATTGTGTTATCCCTTGTCACTAGCTTTCCAACAAACTTGGTTTCGTTGAATTCGGAGTCCGTTTGCAGATGTTGTGTCAGTTTTGGTGTCCTTAAAAAGGCTGAAGCGGTACTACCGCTTGGAGGGGATATAATTTTTTACTACCGCTCTTGGGAGCGGTACTACCGCGGCTACTTCCGTGTCTACTTCCGCTCCAGATCAAAAACTCGTCTTAAGTCCCGCGGTGGTAGGCATGGATGTATTTTTTAGTACCGCTCGCAAGCAGTAGTACCGCTACCCCTAGCGGTAGTACCGTGAGGAAGAGCGGTAGTACCGCTCTGTGCAGGCTGTGAGCATAATGGTTTGATTTTTTTCCCACCTATAAAAGGGGGTCTTCTTCCCCAATGAACGTTATCCTTTGAGCTCGTGTTCTTCCCCCATTGTTGACCTTCTTCGAGCTTGCTATCTCTCAATCCCGCCATGGATTCTTGCTAGTTTGGGGGGGGAGAGGAGATCTAGATCCACATTTCCACCAATCACTTTCTTCTCTATGTGAGGGGAACCCCTTGGATCTAGATCTTGGAGTTCTTCGTGTTCTCCTTCTTGTTCTTCCTCACATTTCCCTCCCTAGCATTAGTTGCTTTGGTGGGATTTGGGAGAGAAGGACTTGGGCACTCCATGTGCCCTTGCTATTGCATTTGGTGCATCGGTTTGAGTTCTCCACAGTGATACGTGGAAGTTGCAAGTTGAGTAGCTTATTACTCTTGGGTGCTTGGTACCCTTGAGCTTGTTCCTCTTGGGTGCTTGGGCGCCCTAGACGGTTGGTGGTGTTCGGAGCTCAATCATTGTGGTGTAAATCTCTAGGCAAGCGTCGGTGTCTCCAATTAAGTTGTAGAAATCACCCGAAGCAATTTGACGGGTTTCGGTGACGTCCCCCAAGGGTTGCTAAAGTGTACGGGTTCAGTGACCGCCCCCAAGGGTTGCCATTTGTACGGGTTCAGTGACCGCCCTCAAGGGTCCCTTAGTGGAATCACGACATCTTGCATTGTGCGAGGGCGTGAGGAGATTACAGTGGCCATAGTGGCTTCTTGGGGAGCATTTTGCCTCCACACTGCTCCGGACGGAGATTAGCATTCGCAAGGGTGTGAACTTCAGGATACATCGTCGTCTCCGTGTGCCTCAGTTATCTCTTACCCGAGCCCTTTACTTATGTACCTTACATTGTGATAGCCATATTGTTTCTTGTCATATATCTTTCTATCACTTAGTTGTTTATCTTTCTTAGCATAAGTTGTTGGTGCACATAGGTGAGCCTAGTTGTTGTAGGTTTTGTGCTTGACAAATTAACCGCTAGGTTTATTCCGCATTTGTTCAAGCCTAAACTGTAATTATTTTAAAGTGCCTATTCACCCCCCTCTAGGCGACATCCATGATCTTTAAATTAGTATCAGAGCCTCATATCTCTTTATTTGGCTTTACCGCCTAGAGAGTAAAGATGTCTACTAGGGGATTAGGATTCTCTGACACTCTTAGTTTCGATAGCACAAATTTTGATGTTTGGGTAATTCACATGCTTAATCTCTTTAGGGTCATGGACCCAAATTTTGAGCGAATTGTACATATGGGTTTTTCTCCTCCAAAGGATCCCCAAAGATTATCTTTAGAGGATGAGAAAAACTGTTATCTCAATGCTCAAGCTTCTAATGTGCTCTTTGATTCTTTGAGCAATATGATTATATTTCAACTCATGCCATTTCGGGATGCTCATGAGTTGTGGACAAAGCTTCAAGATAAATATGGCGTGTCCAAGATTTGTGGGGATGATTGTTTTCCCTCCACCTCCAGCCGTGTTGCCTTCTCAACTTCTTCTACTTCACCTACATGTGGATTGCCACAAGGTAATGCTATGGTGAGTAGTGTTGGTCATTGCAATGATGATAGTGTTCTTATCGTTGATGACTCTTCATCACTATCTTGTTGCAATGCTCCATCTTTGGCCTTTAACACTTCGTGCATCTTACATGTTTCCCATGCTTGTGTTGATAGTCCGTGCATATCACGTAGAAATTTCTTGACTAAATCTCATGATGATATGCTTGCTATATCTTGTTGCCATGATAAAAATGCATGTATTTCCTCGAGTTGTTTTGCTAACAATGTAGAGGAAACCCAACACTCCATGGAACAAGATGTGGTCTTGAATGGTGCTTCAAGGGATCCTACATCATCATCGATTGCTTTTTGCCTTATGGCTAAGGCTTCAAAGGTATCTCCGAATTTGAACCCCCAATATGTCTCTTGATGATGATGTTGATAATGATAATGATGAAGAGAATGACAATGTTGCCTCCTTAAAAATTAAGGGGGAAATGATTTTTAAAGCTCTTCATAAAAATAAAATTGCTCGTTCCAACTTCATGGAAATCATGCCCATTGCCATTGAGGGCAAGAAATATATTGAGGATTTGGAATCTCATATCGAGGAGCATGATGTCACCATTGATAAAATGGAAGGTCATGAGCGTGATAACGCTAATGAGATTGCGGACCTCTCTCAAGCTCCTAAACTTGAACAAACCACCAAGGAATCTGTTGAGTGGACTTTTGCTCTAGAATTATCTAGAGTGAAGGATCTCATGATAGAGCTCTTGTGGTGGACAATGTTTTTGAAATAAAAATGAGAAGCTTGAAGTTGCGCATGCGAAACTCCTTGAGGACTTTGGGCACCTCGAAAATGGCTCAAGGGACATTAAGAGTGAGCTCATCAAACTCACCGAGTCTCATGCACAACTTAAAGCTTCATATTCAAAAGAGCTTGTAAAGTTGCCTTATCCTCTTGCTATTATTTATGATTCTTGTGCTACTAACTCTATTACTTGTGAAGCATCCATTTTGAAGGAGAATGTTGAGCTTCAGGCTCAACTTGAGTTGCTATCTAGCAATTATGAGAAATTGGAAGAAATCCATGAAAAGCTCTCAAGCTCTCATGATGATCTTCTAGTATCCCATAATTTGCTAAAGATAGCTCATGAGGCCATGATTGCTAAGGTAACATCTAGTGAGCCTCATGTGGATACTAGCACTACTTTTAGTGAAAATGCTATATTGCCTAATGCTAGTCCTCGTGATTCATCCATGCATAACATTGGTACGTCTTGTGATGAATTTCCTTCCTTGCCTTGTTGCTCTAACGATGAAGCTTATACTTCCTCTAGTGCTTGTGTTGATACTAACAATGTAGAGGAAATCAAAGAGCTCAAGGCCCAAGTCACTTCTTTGAAGAAAGACTTGGAGAAGTGTCGTGAAGGGAAGGCCACACTCAACAATATCTTGAGTGTGCAAAAATCCTCCAATGACAAAGGTGGACTTGGATTCAACTCCAATAAGAAGAAGAAGTCCAAGAGCAACAAGAAGAAGGGCCAAAAAAAAGTCAAGAATTCGGCCAAGATCATTTGCTTCAAGTGCAACATTGAAGGGCATCATGTTAGATCGTGCCCTTCGAAGAAGAAGACCATTAGTGACAAGCAACAAGGGAAGCAGCCACAAGTTCATTATAAAGCTCAACCTCAAGTTGAAGAAAGGCCTCTTCCCAAGAAAACTCAAGATAATGCTTCTCAAGTTGAGAAATCAAGTGAGAAGAAAGTGAAGAGTGGACCTTGAGGGAGTCCTGGACTAAGGGGTCCTCGAGAGTCCGGCCCATGTGTTGTGAGCCAGACTGATGGGCTATGAACACACAAGGTAGAAGGACTTCCCCCGTGCCCGGATGGGACTCTCCTTTGCATGGATGGCAAGCTTAACGTCTGGATGTGTAGTTTCCTTTCTCTGTAAACCGACTCTGTACAACCCTAGGCCCCTCCGGTGTCTATATAAACCAGAGGGTTTGGCCCATAGAGGCTATCAGAATTCATATAGGCCAGACAACTAGGGTTTAGCCATTACGATCTCGAGGTAGATCAACTCTGGTAGCCCCTATACTCATCAAATACAATCAAGCAGGACATAGGGTTTTACCTCCATTAAGAGGGCCCAAACCTGGGTAAACATCGTGTCCCCCTTGTCTCATGTTACCTTCGATCCTCAGATGCACAGTTCGGGACACCCTACCCGAGATCGACCAGTTTTGACACCGGCATAGGTAGTTTCATTGAGAGTTCCACTATGCCATCGACAGAATGTTCGATGGCTCATTCGATCATCAACAACGATGCCGTTTCGGGGGAAACTTTCCTCCCCGGTCAAATTTTTGTGTTCGGCAGCTTCGCTCTACGTGCCAACTCAATTGGCCACCTCAAACAGATCGACAGCTACACCCTGGTCATCAGATCAGTTTCAGGAACCTGAATTATGTCGCTGATATCCGAGGAGACTTGATCTTCGAAGGGTTCGCGGCCCCGACCACCGCTTTGGCCTTAGATCCGGAGCAAACTATTGGGTCCGAAGATGGGAGTTTGGAGCCCACCGGAATCTCTGCTATGAAGCTCACTATCGGAGATCCGGGGGCAATTGTGTCCTCGGCAAGCTCGGAGTCAGACTGGGTTCCCCTATCATTGAAAGGCCGGACTCGCCCCCAGAGTCTAGCTCCAAACTCTCAAAGTCCTAGGCAAGTGAGCATGGACAGGAGGCTTTTGCCCTAGCTAGCTCCGCGGACTCTTGTTTCCCCGTCCAATCCTCGCTCTTAAATGAGGTTTTGGACTTAATGCGGTCCCTCGCCATTACAGAGGGATCACCTCCGAACTATGCCCAGCCCGGATTAGGGGCTGAGAGTAGGGAATTTTACGCCCCACCCACCACCCACTTCATAGCCACCGTCGAGGACTTAACCGACATGCTGTATTACACCTCCGAAGACATCGACGGCATGGACGACTATGCCGAAGACAAACAAGGCCAAGGCCCACCGTTTACCGGACGTTGGATGGCCACCTCCACATACGACGTGTATATGGTGGATACACCCAAAGAGGATGACGGCGAAGGCAGGAAGGATCCGGTTGAGGAAAACCTGCCAAGGCACCACCGAAGCGTTGACGCCAGCGATGCCGCTCAAAATCGCGTCGTGAAAAAGACAGTAATACCGGCACCGGAGACAATAACACTCCAGAGAATGCCGACGACCCCGAAGCCCCCATTGAGCCCACATCCGAACAGGATGATGTGGAGGAGGGGCAAGTTAACCCCGACGATCTGGTCGGGAACGAAAATTCGGAAGATAGCAACTATCTACCGGTCTCCGAGGATGATATTAGCCTCGGCAACAAAGATTTCATCGTGCCAAAGGAACCCCTCGAGCAGGAGCGCTTTAAGCGCCAACTAATTGCCACTACGAGAAGCCTCAAAAAGCAGCAGCAACGGCTCCAAGGCGAACATGATACACTCAACGACAGATGGACCCAGGTCCAAGCTGCCGAAGAATATGGCCTCCAACGCCCAACAAAGAGTTATCTGAAGCATCGGCTACTACCACAATTTGACGGCAAGGCCCTCGAGCCAATACCGTCAAGACATGCCCGCGCTGATGAACCAGACCGGCCACCTCGTGGGCGAGATAAAGCGGCCGCCTACGCCGAACACCAACCCGCACCACCTCGCCGTAGAGGCAAAGAGACAGCGACTCCAAGATACACCTACGACCTACGACAGGACCTGGACAATAAAACAGGCCAAGCCAGATCAATCTATAGATCAAGGGGGCGTTCCCCAACGCGAGAAGACGGCCGTCAAGCCTGGCGCAATAGGCATGACCTCATGATGTCTACTACGCAACTTTGTTCTTGTAGACTCGTGTCGGGCCTCCAAGCGCAGAATTTTGTAGGACAGTAGCAATTTTCCCTCAAGTGGATGACCTAGGGTTTATCAATCTGTGGGAGGTATAGGATGAAGATGGTCTCTCTCAAATAACCCTGCAACCAAATACAAGAAATCTCTTGTGTCCCCAACACATCCAATACAATGGAAAATTGTATAGGTGCACTAGTTCGGTGAAGAGATGGTGATAAAAGTGTAATATTGATGGTAGAAATATATTTTTATAATCTGAATAAATAAAAATAACAAGGTAGAAAATAGTAAATGGGCTCAAAAACGTTATTGCAATGCTTGAAATGAGGCCTTAGGTCCGTACTTTCGCTAGTGCAATCTCTTAACAATGCTAATATAATTGGATCACATAACCATCCCTCAACGTGCAACCACTACAAGAAATATGTCAACTTGTGACCACCACTATTGGTCACTGAATGGTCATAAATTTCCATTTGTGACCTTTTTGTGACCAAAAACATAAGGTCAAAAGCTGGCCGTCATAAACTGACTATAGCGACCTTTCTTCTGAAATGGTCGTAGACGTTTATGACCAAAATATGTCTACTGTGGCGTTTTGGTCACTAGCAACCTCCCCAGGCCACGTAGGCATCCCGCGTGGCAATCTGACGTGGCACAAGATTCAGCCCGGTCCAATTCGATTTTCTACATGGGCCTAGCCCAACAATTCGGCCCTTTTTATATTTTTTTTCCATCAATTTTTGGTCAGGATCATGGGCCAAGCCCAATATGGCAGCCTTTTTATTGTTGGGCCGCGGCCATTTTGGCTAAACAATTTCATTTCTTTTTTATTAAATGGGTCCACTAGTCAGGTGGGTCCTAATTGTTAGGTTCTGGTAGCAGGTTTCCATTTGTCAGGTAAGTAGGTCCCATCTATCAGACTCATATTCTTCATATTTCAAGCAGTATTTAGATTCACAGAGACAAAAACACACATAATACTTAATCAAGAGCAACCAGATCACATAATACAATACTTTACAAGCTCTATCCGTGCCATTACAAAGGGTCATGTATAATACAATACTTTACAAGCTCTACAAGTGTAATATAGTACTACTTCACAAGCTCCTGGACTCACTGGACTCTCTCATATTTCTATGCAACTTCAACAGGACAAAATCTTTGGTAGTCAGGGCTGGAACCATAATTAGATGAACAACACGCCGGACTCGCTCGACGGCGATAGTCAGGGCTGAGACCAAACAAAACAGCAACATGGGTTCCTCTGTCATCCTGTTACATGAATCAGAAAAGAATGAGAAAAACTGGGGCAAATATATTATGAATAGACCATTCAAGAACAGACCATTCAACATTCAGCTAGTACCATGCTTTTTGTTGTCGAGCTAGTTAAAATGAGATAGTAGTTCATATAAGAAACAGAGACACAATATGAATATGCATGGCACATATGCAGGTTGTGCAAAAAACTGCACTACAACACATTGCGCCTAAAACAAAATACCATTCTACTATCACGACCATACATTCAACTGGCAAGATCTAACAATACTCGTCAGCACACGCATACTAAACTTCACAAAGGCAGGAGAGAATAAAGGGAACCAAGGAAGATACCTGTGGATGATAGTGTCAACGATGATCTGGATTGAGTTAGCATTGATGAGGAAGTGGATGGTGTCCATGGTGTGCTTTAGATGCACACATCCATGAGCTTCTTGGCGCTGTTGCATCCGTTCGCTCGATGATGGGTACCAATGCATCCAAGTAGAACAAAACCACCAACATTAACCTAAAACAGAGCAAGTGTACAGCAAGTGTGAATGTGATACAGTAAAAAATTGCATGCTATGTACATCAAGTTAAAAGGCACAAGTTATACAGTAACCTAAAGCAGAGCAAGTGTACAGCAAGTTGATAAAAGAATGCCCAGTCATGGCATTTGATTTCACAAGAGAAGAATGTGTAAGGTGCAATGTTGTGTACACTTTGTAATTCTATAATAATTTGTAGTGCACTGCGGGTAGAAGCCAGAGTACACTTGAAGCTACGAACTATGCAACAAGCCTGAAACTCCAACAACAAGAAGCAGAGTTGAGTTCCTAGCCATCAAACAAGACTGGAACTCCCAGCATTTGCCTCTTAATTTTTTATATAAAGTGAAAATTCCCAGCAAGGTAGATAGTGATCAACTTGTTGTACAACAAGTGCAGAGCAGCTACACAAGAAAAATACAAGCCCACTGATACTAGTTGTGCACTTGTTTCTTTCGTTCACCACTGATCTGGTCTGTAGTGAAAGTGAAAGCACGGCCAAAAGAAGTTAAAAAATGTTATTAGTTGTAAGAGGATAGAGATGCCACTGGATCTCAGAACAATATCAGATCAGGTTGTTGAAGACGTTGATGACGATGTTGTCGTTGGTGACGGCGTCGATCTGCGGCCCCGGGAACTGCATGTTGATCAGGATCCCCTGCACCGCCGCCAGCATCAGCCCAAGAACAGAGCAAGAGGAAGAGTGCAATGCGCGCGCGTGCTGCCGACCGCCATACGTAGAGGTCTTGAAGTGGAGGAAGGATTCATACCATAGCACCGACCGCCGTCGAGGTCTTGAAGGCTGCGATGGGTTTCCATGGCCGGGCTTCATTCCGTCGCTTGTCGCTGTTCCTCCTGTCCTACCTGCAGAGACAGAGACGGGGTGAGAGGGAGGGGGAGATTGATCCACCTGTAGTACTAGGATTACACAGCAACTAGTAGCAGAACTAGCATGAAATAACCAAATTGAGTGTACACCAATATCATATGAATCCGCAACACAATCGAGCAACAGATGGTAGAAGAACAGCTGCTGCATAAACCGTGAACTCCAGGTGGAGAAATAACCCTTTTCATGAGTATACTAAGCACTAATATGGGTTACAGCTAGTTGATAACTGACACCGTGTAGACCATGATGTGAGTATACTAAGCACTCATATGAGTATTACCAAGGACTTCCATGACATTATTACCTCAAAGACATACTGGAAAATTAAAACTGCACTGTTTATGCCTCTGATCACATAATAGCAGCTACCTCCCTTAACAAATTCACATCACTGTCAGTTTTGTGATATTGTTGCATAAATAGCTCTAAGATCAAGTTAATAAATCTATTTAGAATGTAGTGTGTGCAGCAAGAAACTTGATTGAGAAACCATGCTCTGTCTAGGCATAATACTCCTGACTGAGGTAGAAAAATCGTTGGTCTTCTAAGTTGACTTCAACGCCAACCAGATACAGTAGTACCTACGTGTACAGACTAGTCAATGTAATCATGCTGCACTCCTATCTATATCTAGTAGCTGAATTAGTACACACATAGACTAATCCTGCCTGTCTAGTAGCTCAAGTGACATCTCAATCGTCCTATTTGGATATAAACTTCAGCTCAAACAGGGACGTCTCTTTGGTATAAGCTCAAACAGGGACGTCTCCAGATCAGGAAGTGAAGGAAGTATACCTTAGGTCGCTGGCGCACTTGCCCCGCGAGATCCGGCGCACCCCCCTCGCGCTTGGAGCGAGCATGCGCCCCTTCGGGCCACTTCACATACCCACCAATGACCGAGCAGGCCGCTCCTTGGGGAGGAAGGCGCGCTGCATGACGGGTTCGCGGGTTAGCATGTCCGCCAGCTCCCGGACCTGATCGAATCGCCTGCAACCCTGCGTGAGGAAGAAAATGGCGTGCGTTAGGGAAGGGAAGGGAAAGGAGGAAGAGCAGGTCCAAGAGGGGGTGGGGGTGACCTTGATGGCGAGCGGCCTCCCGGGCAGAGCGAGTTCATGGCCGGTGCCTGGCCTCTCCTTCCTGATTAGAGGAGGGAAGGGAGACGGGTCATGGTGTCTGGGCATGCGTCCGCGTCGTGATCCTGACAGGATCCCGATGGGATCTACACGAGGCCTCCGCCGCCCCTCCCCCGCCGCGGGGCCGGGTGCGGGTCACCTCTCACGAAAGGAGACAGAGACGGAGCCAACGCAGGCATGGATGGGACGGGGAGACGGGGTGGATGAGCCAGCGTAGCGGAGGTGGTTGCCGAGGCGGGCGCGGAGATGGGGTGGGTCGCCGGGATTCATGGTGTGGTGGAGGCGCCGTGAGGAGGGGAGGAGGAGAGGGTGAGGGAAGGAGGGCGCCGCCACCGGCGACGGGAAGCGAGAGAGAGAGAGGGAGGCGGCGTCGATTTGGATCGGGGAGAGAGAGAGGGAGGGAGGCAGCGTCGATCTGGATCGGGGAGAGAGAGAGGATATGAATCAGGGGCGGGAGGTAGGTGGCGGCTGTGAGTGGATCTGAATCGGGGGCGAGAGGGGAGATGAGTGGAGTTAGGGTTTGGGTTGGCCCGCTGAGGAGTGGAGTGAGAGACGTTGGATTCGCCTGGTATGGACGGTTCAGATCACATAGAGTGGGGTGATCCGTGAGAAGTGTTCTGATTGGTCCGAGAAATCTGTGATTTAAAATAATTTCCAAGTACTAAAGATAGAGCTATTTTGTGAAGCAACTATCAAAAATATTTTGCAAAAGGGCATTATACAAATTTTCACTCAAGCTAGACCACATTTTATGGATGAGCACCAATTTGTATGAATTTCTGATCTTTCTAGCTATTTTTAATCATTTTTTGAGTGTCCAAACTGAGTTGTTTTGTGAAGGACCTATAATATATTTGTTGCAAAATTGGACCAAATCATTTTTCTAAAATACTAGGCCATATTTAATTCAGAATTGACCAAATTATTGGGTGTAAAAAGTTTTGATCCACCTCTGGTGAAAAAGACAAATTTCCACCGATTCAGCTGGAAGCGGGTCAAATTTGAACTGCGGATGCCTCATAGTTTGCTATTTTTAAAAAAAAATCATTTATAGGTACAAAAGTATCTATTTAATCAGAGAAACACCAAAAAAATACCAAGATTCAACCACTAGCTAGGAACGGTCATTCCCGCCATTTTGACCGCATTTTGAAATGGGCCTAAAAAATTCAAAAAAAAATCAAAAAATTGGGAAGCCTTCGCTTTGTGTCATTATATGTGGCCAAGTTCCCAGGAAAAATAACAAACTTGTAATACGACAATTATTTTAAAAAAGTGTTCTCAGAAATGAGCTATCATCTCTGAAGATTCATGGCTTTCAAGCCAAATGATCAATCTTATGGCCACATTCATGGCATAGTTTGTTCAACTGGTCTCATATTGTGCACAAGGGTGCATATTGGAATGGCAAACAATGTTGCCTAAGGAAGTTTTCATTTTATTTAGACGAAAAAACCATTTTCCATTTTTCGAGTGCCCAACAGGAGGTTTTTTTGTGAAGGACCTCCTAAATAATTGTTGCAAAATTGGACCAAATCATTTTTCTAAAATACTAGGCCATATCTAATGCACAATTGACCAAATGGTTGGGTGTAAAAAGATTTGATGCACCTCTCGTGAAAAAGACAAATTTCCACCGATTCAGCTGGAAGCGGGTCAAATGGTGGAAATTTGAACTGCAGCTGCCTCATAGTTTGCTCTTTATTTTTTCCAAAAATCATTTATAGGTACAAAAGTATCTATTTAATCAGAGAAACACAAAAAAAAATCCAAGATTCAACCACCAGCTAGGAACGGTCATTCCCGCCGTTTTGACCGCATTTTGAAACAGGCTTAAAAAATTCAAAAAAATCAAAAAATTGGGAAACCTTCGCATTGTGTCATTATATTTGGCCAAGTTCCCAGGAAAAATAACAAACTTGTAATACGGCAATTATTTTTAAAAAGTGTTCTCACAAACAAGCTATCACGTGTGGAAATCAATCGCTTTCAAGCCAAATGATCAATCTTGTAGCCACATTCATGGCATAGTTTGTTCAAATGATCTCATATTGTGCACAAGGGTGCATATTGGAATGGCAAACAATGTTGCCTAAGCAAGTTTTCATTTTCTTTGGACGAAAAAACCATTTTCCATTTTTCGAGTGCCCAAAAGGAGGTTCTTTTGTGAAGGACCTCCCAAATAATTATTGCAAAATTGGACCAAGTCATTTTTCTAAAATACTAGGCCATATTTAATGCACAATTGATCAAATGGTTAGGTGTAAAAAGATTTGATCCACCTCTCGTGAAAAAGACAAATTTCCACCGATTCAGTTGGAAGCGAGTCAAATTTTGTAAGTGCATCTAGTGCCACCCCTAGTTGGTTTTGGAGTATTGACGACAAACCTAGTTGAAGGACTGATGTGTTTGTGAGAATTGCAGGATAACACAGGTAGAAGTTCCTCATTGATTCGGTTTAGCTACCAGAGATGACCCCTAAAAATGTACGAAGACATTGAAGACAATGGTGGTTTATGAAGATATTCATATTGACGACAATGACATGTGAAGACTCCCTATGAAGCTTATGGAACTCGAAGACTTAGATCCTTCGTTGTTTTACTTCATTCATGTTGTGTCATAGGAACCACCGTACTGTTAAGTGGGGTCCAAGAGAACCAGTCAGAATGACTGAAGTGATGCCTAATTCAAATCCTATGTCTTCGAGCGAAGACTATGAGAGAAAATCTTGTCCAGAGTCAGACAAGTCAGCTTTACTTGTAGCCCAAGTAAAGTTGCCATGTGAGTTCGAAATCTGACCGTTGGTACACGTGTCAGTTCCTTAGTGACCCAGGGTCATTTCGGACAAATCAGGTTGGGTTGCCCAGTGGCTATAAATAGTCCACCCCTACAACCATAAACGGTTGGCTGCTCAGATTTCAGTGCACGGCTTTTGTCGTTTGAGAGCAACCCACCTCAAAGCCTTTGAGAGAAAATACCTAGCGAGGAGAAAAGCCCTAACCACCCAGAGCCAGAGTAAATTGGGCATCACTTAAGTCTTCTTGTCTGAGTGATCTGAAGACTTATTACACTTGAGGACCGTGCATCCTCCAGCCGGTTAGGCGTCGCGTTCTGAGCATCCAAGAGAAATTGTGGATTGCCGGTGAACGAAGTCTGTGAAGGTTTGGGAGTCTACCTTGAAGACTTACCAGAGTGATTGGGCGAGGTCTGTGTGACCTTGGCTCAAGGAGAAAACGGTGAGGACTGGGTGTCCTGAGCTGCGTGTTCAGGACTGGGTGTCCGGGACTGTGTGTCCTTTGGTTTAAATACCTAGCCGCTCCAACCAGACGTACAGTTGTCACAGCAACTAGAACTGGTCCAACAAATCATTGTCTTCAACGTGTCACTGGTTTCATCTTTACCTCCTTTTTCTTACCGTTACATATTGTGAAGGCATTGCATGCTTGCTTTATCTTCTGTCTTCACAACGTAACTGTATGATTTGTTTGGCTTCATAACTTCTTCCTACCTGATCCTTATTACACTGAAGCTGTTTGTCACTGCACTTTCACTATACTGAATACTTGACCATGGCTTGCCTTGTGTAATCTAACTTCCGCTACATAGTGATAGGCTTGTCTATTCTGTTTGTCTTCATAACTCCCATGTTTTGAAGACTTTCATAAAAATCGCCTATTCACCCCCCCTCTAGTCGATATAACGCACTTTCAATTGGTATCAGAGCAAGGTGCTCCCTTGTTCTGTGTGATTCGGTTTAACCACCTAGAGTTTTAGCTATGTCGACTGCAGGGATAATTAAAGTCTCCGTTGCGTGCCCCGTCTTCGATGGAACTGAATATCCCTACTGGAAGAATAAGATGCGCATGCATCTTGAAGCCATTGACGTCGACCTATGGTATGTCGTCGAAAATGGCATTCCCAAGGCTGGAGAAGGTGTCACTGCTGCTGATGTCAAGAAGTTCACTCAACTGGACTCTACTGCCAAGAATATCATCTATGGTCATCTGACCAAGGGACAGTACGACCGTGTAAGTGCCTTGAAGACATCCAAGCTGGTCTGGGACTGGCTCTCCAAAGTCAATGAAGGCATTTCAACCCAGAGAGATCAGAGAATCAGTGTTCTTCGCAATCTCTTCAACCGCTTCAAGCGAAATGACAATGAGAATGTCCAGCACACATTTGACCGGCTCACTGACATCACAAATGAGCTTCAAGCCCTCGGCGCCACTGAGATCACCAAACATGAAATCGTCAAGACGCTGCTGAGATCACTTGACAGTTCGTTTGACATCCTAGCCCTGATGATTCAAGAACGTCCAGATTTCAAGACACTCGGTCCGTCTAACATACTTGAGAGGCTCAACACACATGAGTTTTAGCTTTCTGAGAAAAGAGATATCTACGGTCCAAACTATGGGCGAACTCGTGCCTTGATGGCAAAAGCTGTGTCCTCATCTGAAGAAGAATCTGACAGCAGTTCTGATGATCCTGAAGACATTGGACGTGAACTTGCAATGCTAGTGAAGAAGTTCCAGAAATTCACCAAGAAGAAAGGCTTCAGGAAGTCTTCACGATCAAGCTCAAGGAATGATGAAGCTTCTGCTCATGACTACAAGAAGAAAACATGTCACAAGTGAAAGAAAACTGGACACTTCATCTCTGAGTGTCCACAGTGGGACAATGAGAGCAGAAAGAAGAAGAAGAGCAAGGAATATGACTCCGACGACAAGAAGAAGAAATACTCAAAGTCTTCTTCCAAGTCTTCCTCAAAGTCTTCATCACACAAGAAGAGCTCAACTGGCAAGGCTCGTGCGTTTGTTGGCAAGGAAATGGATTCAGAGGAGGAGTCCGCTTCTGAGGAGGCAGAGGTGGAGTCTGAGGAGGAGTCTGATTCTGGCATCGCGAGTCTGGCTACAGCCTACGTCGCCAAGTCCATCTTCAACACTGAAGACAATGACTTCATCACCAACACCGATGCAAATGACAAGGACGACTCTACTCCTACCTACTGCTTCATGGCACGCGGTGCCAAGGGAAAGGTCTCCAGCAGAAAACCAAAATCTTCTGACGCTATTGCTGGGGACCTTAAAAATCTTGTGGGGCGCAAGATCAAATGCCCGAATGGCATCACTATGTATTTCGTACCTGAATCGCATGCTACTCTTCCTATTAGTCCTAACCTGGATCTAAGTTTTCATAACCCACTGGTTCGTCAAATGTTTTTGCTTCACAATACTCTTCGTGAAGCCTATCCCCCTAACTGCACTATAGGGTACGACGCCAGCGTCTTCAGAGTCTTCAGAATGGATTATTGACAGTGGGTGTACAAATCACATGACTGGCAAAAGAAGTCTTTTTATGGACTCAACCTTACGTCCATCCGACAAGAGCCACATCACATTTGCTGACACTGGTAAAAGTAAGGTATTGGGTCTAGGTAGAGTTGCAATCTCAAAGGATCAACACATGGATAAAGTCATGTTTGTTGAATCCCTTGGCTTCAACTTAATGTCTGTCTCAATGCTTTGCGATTTGAACATGATTGTAATTTTTGGAAAATATCGTTGCCTGGTACTAATGGAATCTGACAAGTCTCTAGTGTTTGAAGGGTATCGGAAATATGATTTGTACGTGGTAGATTTCTCAGCAGGGCCACAGCTTGCAGTATGTCTTCTGGCAAAGGCTTCAGAATGCTGGCTTTGGCATCAGAGGCTTGGGCATGCTGGCATGAGGAACCTCCACACCCTTGCAAAGAAGAAGCATGTCATAGGCATCGAGGGCGTCAAGTTCAAGAAAGATCACTTATGCGGTGTCTGTGAAGCAGGGAAGATGACAAGGGCAAAACATCCTTCGAAGACAATCATGACCACTACTCGACCCTTCGAACTGCTTCACATGGATCTCTTTGGTCCCACTCACTACTCAACTTTTTCCACTACTGGTTGCCTCTATGACTTTGTCATTGTTGATGATTACTCTAGATATACTTGGGTGCACATAATCCTTTACAAGACTGAAGTGCAGGATGTCTTCAGATGCTTCGCAAATCGGGCTATGAACAATTATGGCGCCAAGATAAAGCACATCAGAAGTGACAATGGCACTGAATTCAAGAACACTGGCCTTGATACATATCTGGATACCTTGGGCATCACTCATGAATTCTCAGCTCCTTACACGCCACAGCAAAATGGCATCGTCGAACGCAAGAACAGAACACTCATTGAGATGGCCAGAACAATGCTAGATGAATACAAGACTCCAAGAAAATTCTGGACTGAAGCTATTGACACTGCATGCCATACAATCAACCGTGTCTATCTTCACAAGCTTCTGAACAAGACATCTTATGAACTTCTAACTGGCAAGAAGCCAAATGTCAGTTACTTCAGAGTATTTGGCTCAAGATGCTGGATCAAGGACCCACACCACACCTCAAAGTTTGCACCAAAAGCACATGAGGGATTCATGCTTGGATATGGAAAGGATTCGCACTCCTACAGAGTCTTCAATCTCTTTCACTACAAAGTGGTTGAAACAGTGGATGTGCGGTTCGATGAGACCAATGGTTCACAAAGAGAGCAACTGCCAGACGTGCTAGATGAAGTTCCAGCCAGTGAATCAATCAAGCTAATGGGAACTGGAGAAATTATACCTTCTGAAGCTCATCCTGAAGAAGAAC
The DNA here is from genome assembly GCA_034509565.1 of Triticum monococcum. Lineage (NCBI taxonomy): Eukaryota > Viridiplantae > Streptophyta > Magnoliopsida > Poales > Poaceae > Triticum > Triticum monococcum. The sequence goes on along the minus strand of CM067842.1, from coordinate 675,661,660 downwards.
TTATCATCTCAGCACCTGATCCACATGAAGACAATGCTCAGCCTGAAGACATTCCTCCCCACGACAACATAGATCAGCAAGAGCAAAGTCTTCGACCCATACATCCTCGTGTTGCCAATGAAGTGCAGATTGACAGAATAGTTGGCAGCATCAATGCACCTGGTCCACTGACTCGTTCAAGGGCAACTCAACTGGCAAATTTCTGCGGACACTTCGCATTCATTTCAATCACAGAACCCAAGAAAGTTGAAGAAGCTTTTATGGAACCTGAGTGGATTCAAGCAATGCAAGAAGAGCTTCATCAGTTTGAGCCGAACAATGTATGGGAATTGGTTAAGCGTCCTGATCCATGTAAGCATAACATAATAGGCACCAAATGGATATACCGCAACAAGCAAGATGAGCATGGTCAGGTTGTTAGAAACAAAGCTCGTTTCGTTGCTCAAGGATATACTCAAGTGGAAGGCATTGACTTCGATGAAACATTTGCTCCTGTGGCTAGACTTGAAGCCATACGCATACTGCTGGCCTATGCAAATCATCACAACATAATTCTGTATCAAATGGATGTGAAGAGTGCCTTTCTCAATGGCAAGATTGAAGAAGAAGTGTATGTTGCACAACCACCTGGGTTTGAAGATCCAAAACATCCTGACATGGTTTACAAGCTCAACAAGGCACTATATGGCCTCAAACAAGCCCCTCGGGCCTGGTATGACACACTCAAATACTTCCTGAAGAGCAAAGGCTTCATACCTGGCTCCCTAGATCCCACTCTCTTCACGAAGACATATGATGGTGAACTGTTTGTGTGCCAAATATATGTGGATGACATTATCTTCGGCTGCACCAATCAGAAGTACAATGAGGAGTTCGGATATATGATGCAAGAGCAATATCAGATGTCTATGATGGGGGAGCTGAAATTCTTCCTCGGTCTTCAGATACGGCAACAACGCAATGGCATCTTCATATCTCAAGAGAAGTATCTCAAAGATTGCCTGAAGAAGTTCGGTATGCAAGACTGCAAAGGGTTCACAACACCAATGCCAGCCAAACATCATCTGGGTCCTGATGACAATGGTAAAGAGTTCGATCAAAAGGTATACCACTCCATGATTGATTCTTTGCTTTATTTATGTGCATCTAGGCCAGATATTATGCTTAGTGTTTGCATGTGTGCTCGATTCCAAGCGACACCAAAGGAGCCGCATCACTTAGCTGTGAAGCGAATTCTTCGATATTTGGCTCACACCCCAACTCTAGGGTTATGGTATCCAAAGGGCTCAAAGTTTGATCTGGTTGGATTCTCTGATGCTGATTACGCTGGTGACAAGGTTGATCAGAAGTCCACATCAGGCACATGTCACTTCCTGGGCCGATCACTTGTATGTTGGTCTTCAAAGAAGCAGAACTATGTATCTCTCTCCACTGCTGAATCTGAATACATTGCTGCTGGATCCTGCTGCGCTCAGCTTCTATGGATGAAGCAAACCCTCAAGGATTATGGCATTCATCTGAAGCAAGTGCCACTTTTCTGCGACAACGAAAGTGCCATCAAGATCGCCAACAACCCAGTTCAGCACTCGAAGACAAAGCACATTGAAATTCGTCATCATTTTCTCAGAGATCATGTTGCAAAGGAAGATATTGATATCATACACGTCAACACTGAAGAGCAATTGGCAGATATCTTCACCAAGCCCTTGGATGAGAAGAGATTTTGCAAGTTACGGTGTGAGCTAAATATCTTGGAATCCTCAAATGTCCTGTGATCAGGCACACATCCTAACACTTATGCATGTTGATGACTTAGATGTGCAACACACAAAGTAACGTATATCTTCAATCAATGAAGACATACATTCTAAGTGTGAATACATTAACATGGAATTTGACTTCGGAGCGCCACGATAATTGTGCGCCGTGTCTGGGTCTAATACTTCCTATACGGTGGGTAACACCACCACCAAGTTTTCTGTTTGAAGTGTTTCACTCATGGCGTTACATTTGCTATGTCTTCACATTTGGTTTGGCTTCAATCTCAACATGTCTTCATGATTATCTTCACTATGTTGATTATATATATGTACTGGTGTTTTGTCCTCTACAGCATTCACTTATAGCTATGTCTTCTTGTTTGAATCTTTTGAACTAAGTGAATGTGATCGGACCCTAACCTCTCCATGCTTCCTACCTCAAACTCTATCTCTCCAAGTCGTATGCATTCTAATGAAACTGTCGAATGTCTTCACTGCATCCTTGTCAGCAAAAGACACAGAGACAAACTTTAAAACCGTTTTCAATGTTTCTTTTTCATCAACAAGAAATCCGGAGTAGTAGGAACGACACCCGACAATCAAGGCGTGCGTGGGATGTGGAACTGCCCCCACAATACCGCATGATGGCCACGTGCTGTTCAGATGCGAATCGCCAGGAGCACCTGAGTAATAGCGCAGTGCCGCCTCTATCCCTATAAATACACGATTCGCTGCGGTCATTATCTCTTCTTCCACCTTTGCACGAACCCTAGCGCCACCGCTACCTCTCGACGACGCCGGCGACGAAGCGCTTCACTGCCGCAACCTCTCCGACGCCGTTTTCACGCCGACAGCGGACATCGCTCTCTCCGCCATCGCCGTAGGTGTCTTCCGTCTCCAAGTTAGGGCACGGAGGATCGAACTGCTCGGTCTCAACTCCCACTTCGTCTAGCAGTTCCACGTGGGGTAAATAAAACCTCTTTTTACAGCCTCTTTTGATCCCATAGTTCAGTCACCTACTGCCATAAGAAGTTTCTGCTCTCACAAGTTACATCTCTCTCAATCTGCATCTCATAACCTGCCTAGAATATTCACTTGTGCATCATGAAGTAGTTAGATTCCTCACTTGTACTGATCTATGGGTTCGTACAAATCTGGAACCAGCTTCTTTTCTATAAGTGAATGTCTACGCATGATGAGGTCAATATCTTCTAAACTGATTTATCTTCAAAATCTTCTGAGAATGCATATGACCTCTTCCCCTTCCCTCGCACCTTAATGCTGTCACAGGTACATGTCCGTGGGAGAATCTTTTGGTTCTCATAGTCTGCATTCATTTGCAGAGTTCTTACAGCGTCACATCAATTCTCCTGAAGCCAGTTCCTGTTGGTCCAGCAAAAGAAAACCTTTGAAGCCTTTGAACACTTTGAAGCCTTCCAAGTTAAGCTTCATGGCGGCAGAAAAACCAGCAAGGAAGGGAGGCAGACAGAGACGTGGTGAAACATCTAAAGATCTGCCTGATGACTTGGCAGAAATGTACAAAACTGATCCTGAAGAGAGCTATGGTCAGCGCAAGACACGAATCCAATGGATTCGAAGATATTGGGCAGAGCAGTGGTTCTAATACCGCTTCGTCACTAAGGAATATGCAGAAAAGTGCGCCATCAAGAGACCGTGGGGAGACGTATTGTACAAAAATCTCGTACCCCGGTCCAGAGACGAAGCCATTGCTCAAGGCTTCTATCCATGCATGGTCAGAGGACCACAGCCAGCTGAAGCACATCCGTCATCACTTCTCTGGTGTCGCGATGACAATCTGTTCAAGCGCAACTTCCAATTTGCTCAGAACTCTGCGAAGCAAAACAAGGAGCTGGGGTTGGACTTCAACCCTGGTCCCTCTAAACCAAGTGCGGATGGCACACGCGACGCCAATCCCAATATCATCGGGCCGTATGCCGATCTCGAAGGCCTCATCACTCGCATTCTAGTCCAAGGGACTGCCGTGAACGACCCTCCAACAGACACTGAGTTTGATGACGCTCCTGCTGTACCGAAGCCGGAGCAGACGAAGAAGACGAAAGCTTCAAAGCTAGCCGCTTCTCCCAAAATCTCCAGAGTGAAGCCGTTGGCAACTGCACCTCCTAAAGCCAGTGTGCAGTCTGAAGACTTATCATGAGTCTCCAAGCCCCAAGAAGCAAAGCAGCCTCAGCCACACACAGGCAAAGAGCTCACAGCTGCCGCTATTCTGCGCTGCGAAACCATTGATCTGTCCAGCGACGAAGATCTTGGAGATGACGCTCTTGAGCAGCTCATCAAGAGTAAGGAGGAGGCTGAAATCTTCAACAATATGCCTCTGTTTGATGCAGCAACCATCCACAACTTCATCGATGAGTGGTTTGATACACCCAATATTAGCTTCGATGATCTGTAGCTGCCCATTGGCCTCAGCGTCGCCTTCCAAGGCGCTATTGCTTCAGAACTTGCAATTGCCCAGCGCATTGTTGAACTGAAGCATAAAATTGATTTTGAAAAGGCTCAGTTCAAGCAGAATATGGCCAGGCTCAGCGTCCAAGAAGTCAAGGACTTCAAGATCATGTTGCACGAGTTAAAGGAAAACTTTCTGAAGAAACGTGCAGAAGCTCATGGTTCGCGGGAGCGAATGAAGACTCTGGCTGATCTTTGTGTGCAGGCCTACAATGAGGCCGAGAAGCGCAAAGCACTTGGGCGTCCCGGCATCGACCCCAGGATGGCCGCAAAGAAAAAGAAGAAGCCTGCTGTGGCTGAACCAGAGGCACCAAGGTCAGAAACTGCTCCGATTGTCTTCCCCACCGCAACGAAAGGCTCGAAGCCAAAGAGTCGATCAACCGCCTCAGAGCTCAAGAAGACACGGACTGCAGAGGCTGAAGCTAGGAAGAGGAAACACCCTGATGCCTCTCCTTCTGACCCCACCATCAAGAAGCGCAAGACCAAGAAATCTCAGGCTACTCCCACAGAGCCCTTGATAGTCGAACCCCTCTCCGTCCGCTATCCTGACGAAGATCGTCAGTTGACAGTGCACGAGCCTGCTTTCATAGAGGCTCCGCACGCTGAAGACATTCCAGCAGCCGACCCCAATGCTGCTGAAGACATTTGTCTCCAAGATAATGTACAAGGTGATGCAGCCCTTCCTCAGCTTGAGACAAGCGAAATGATCAGCATTGGTCGTCCACTGACACCAATCACACAAGATGCATCGTGGGCAGATCGCCCACAGGAGGAAGATAATGAGCCCCAGCCCACTGCAACTCCATCGGCGTCGCCTACATTCCGTAGCCTTCGCAAAGGGCCAAGGGCTCAGGCTGCTGACGACATTCCGGCTGCATCTACCGAAGATATTGAAGAAGAACCTCAAGCTCCATCTCCCCCGCACCAACAAGAAGCAGTTTTCCAGGAGAACGTACATGAATCCGTCCCTCTCACTACATGTGTTGAGGCTGAAAACGTTGAGGCTGCCACAACCAACACTGAAGCAATTGTGGAGCCCTTCCCACCAACAGCTTCAAGAGACACTGAAGCTACTGCATCTGAACCTTCTGTGCCTGAGCCTGCTGCCGGTCCACAATTCAACTATCATGTTGCACACAGGCCCCAGGTCCAGAAGCCGATCCCACGACTGCCAAGGTTCCCAGGTCCTGCATCAGCTCCTGGCTCCTTCAACATCAACAGCTTCAGGGCAGATAACACGTTCTTCAACAGCTCCAAGAACCCTTATTCAAGGGAACGGATTGTATCAGATAGGTTCTGGAGCTACCCATAGCGCAGCTACTATTCATGCATCCTATACAACCAAGGCCGCATCTTTCCTCACCAGCGCCTTGAGGTTGAAGCTATTGCTGGTCTGCCTAGTCTGGAAGAAGCACTGGATTGCTTCAAGCAAGTGGGTCTGCTGCCATTTATCACCGATGAAGAGCACTGAAATGAAGAGCTTCTGCTCCAGTTCTATGCCACCCTGCATATCAGAAGCTATAACAGAGATCCGAAGACTTGGGTCCTGGAGTGGATGACCGGCAATGTCCATCATGAAGCTAATGCATTCGATATCATTGAGCTTACCGGCCTACCCACTCCTGGCGAACTCTTCGAAGAAGGCTGCCAACTCCATGCTGAAGCAATTGAGAGCATATTCCAGCGGCCTGAGCCAAATATGAGTCAGATGCTCTCGATGATGAAGCCATTGCCTCATGATGCACCTTATCCAACTGAGTTCTTTGTTGAAGACTTAGAGTACCTGCCCAGAACCATATATCACATCATCAGGCGGACTCTATGGCCCATTAAGGGGCACTCTCCATATGCCAAGGTTGAAGGTGCAATGAAGACTCTCATCTTCTGTATTCTGCATGGCAAATGCTTCAACGCACAGGATCTCTTTATACGCCAACTTGCAACGTCTGGCTCAGATCTCTTTAGTTTGAAGTTCTATGCTCCTTGGGTTATGAGGCTAATCAAGCTTCACTCTGCTATCTCCTATCAGCCCTCAGCTCGCAACCATAGGATCTTCTTACCCGATGTGGACACCTCTGCTGAAGCAATATATCCTGAGCCTGCCAAGCAACCATTAAGTCTTCAGAATGCAGAACACCAGAGCTTCACTCAGAATGAAGAAGGTGTTGAAGCCATTTCAAGAGTGTATCCAATGGCTGGCACCACACGTGCCCCTGCATCAACTGAAGCCACTGATAGCACAGCTGCACCGAGACCCAAGAAACGCGCTCGTGCACTCAATGACCGAGAACTTCTTGTGGCTCTTCACTAAAAGCAAGATAGGCATCACGACTGGCTCAAGAGGCAGATGGGAAGTATCATGCAAGACGTCAATCGCATCAGAAATCTGGCCACCAAGAATGCATTCGTCACACATGAAACGTGTCGCCGCACTTGGAAAGGCCTCACCATGATGTGCACTGAAGCTGAACTTCAAGCGGATGGCTTCAGAGAGAGATTCAAGTTTGACTCCACACCCCCCAGAAGAGCTGTGCTGCGCGGAACTCCCTCTCTTGAAGATTCTGAGTTCTCTTCCTCTGCTGCCACCGTGACTGGAAGAATCATTGAGGAAGAAGACGACGCTACATCACCACCACCTTCTTCAGCGTGCATTGACCCTGCACCAAGCTCTTCAGCACCACCAAACGCCTCCACCGACCCTGCTGCGCCTGGGAACGCGTAGAAAACTCTATGTCTTCAAACCTTTTTGGTCATCACTGACAAAAGGGGGAGAAGCATATGATGTTTGTAGTCTTCAAGCGGGTCAATAATATGGGCGGATGCTTTATATTTTGCTACATTTTGCTTCGTGCTTACAACTCTCGTCTTGCTACATTTGGTTCTTTGAGTTGTAACACTTAAACTTGATGGTCGTCTGCTACTTGATTGCCACCATGTTTTTGTGAAGATAAATTCCGCATGTACGACGATAATTTCCGCACTTATATCATTTGGCAGACGTCCATTTTTCATTATGCATGTCATTGTCTTCATATACTTTTACATGCATGGTGGATTGTCATCATAAGTTGAAGTGGATTTCCACAAGTACAACCTGCCATGTGCATTTGCGTTCCAGAAGCAAATTACTTATATGCACATCTTCAGGGGGAGCCCTTGCAGCTTATGAAGACAATTCCTTTACAATTTCACAAATTATATTCCCCGTTGAAAACTTCAACTAGTTTGTTATCAATCACCAAAAAGGGGGAGATTGTAAGTGCATCTAGTGCCACCCCTAGTTGGTTTTGGAGTATTGACGACAAACCTAGTTGAGGGACTGATGTGTTTGTGAGAATTGCAGGATAACACAGGTAGAAGTTCCTCATTGATTCGGTTTAGCTACCAGAGATGACCCCTAAAAATGTACGAAGACATTGAAGACAATGGTGGTTTATGAAGATATTCATATTGAAGACAATGACATGTGAAGACTCCCTATGAAGCTTATGGAACTCGAAGACTTAGATCCTTCGTAGTTTTACTTCATTCATGTTGTGTCATAGGAACCACCGTACTGTTAAGTGGGGTCCAAGAGAACCAGTCAGAATGACTGAAGTGATGCCTAATTCAAATCCTATGTCTTCGAGCGAAGACTATGAGAGAAAATCTTGTCCAGAGTCAGACAAGTCAGCTTTACTTGTAGCCCAAGTGAAGTTGCCGTGTGAGTTCGAAATCCGACCGTTGGTACACTGTCAGTTCCTTAGTGACCCAGGGTCATTTCGGACAAATCAGGTCGGGTTGCCCAGTGGCTATAAATAGTCCACCCCTACAACCATAAACGGTTGGCTGCTCAGATTTCAGTGCACGGCTTTTGTCGTTTGAGAGCAACCCACCTCGAAGCCTTTGAGAGAAAATACCTAGCGAGGAGAAAAGCCCTAACCACCCAGAGCCAGAGTAAATTGGGCATCACTTAAGTCTTCTTGTCTGAGTGATCTGAAGACTTATTACACTTGAGGACTATGCATCCTCCAGCCGGTTAGGCGCCGCGTTCTGAGCATCCAAGAGAAATTGTGGATTGCCGGTGAACGAAGTCTATGAAGGTTTGGGAGTCTACCTTGAAGACGTACCAGAGTGATTGGGCGAGGTCTGGTGACCTTGGCTCAAGGAGAAAATGGTGAGGACTGGGTGTCCTAAGCTGCGTGTTCAGGACTGGGTGTCCGGGACTGTGTGTCCTTTTGTTTAAATACCTAGCCGCTCCAACCAGACGTACAGTTGTCACAGCAACTAGAACTGGTCCAACAAATCATTGTATTCAACGTGTCACTGGTTTCATCTTTACCTCCTTTTTCTTACCGTTACATATTGTGAAGCCATTGCATGCTTGCTTTATCTTCTGTCTTCACAATATAACTGTATGATTTGTTTGCCTTCATAACTTCTTCCTACCTGATCCTTATTACACTGAAGCTGTTTGTCACTATACTTTCACTATACTGAATACTTGACCATGGCTTGCCTTGTGTAATCTAACTTCCGCTGCATAGTGATAGGCTTGTCTATTCTGTTTGTCTTCATAACTCCCACGTTTTGAAGACTTTCATAAAAATCGCCTATTCACCCCCCCTCTAGTCGATATAACGCACTTCCAATTGGTATCAGAGCAAGGTGCTCCCTTGTTCTGTGTGATTCAGTTTAACCACCTGGAGTTTTAGCTATGTCGACTGCAGGGATAATTAAAGTGTCCGCTGCGTGCCCCGTGTTCGATGGAACTGAATATCCCTACTGGAAGAATAAGATGCGCATGCATCTTGAAGCCATTGACGTCGACCTATGGTATGTCGTCAAAAACGGTGTTCCCAAGGCTGGAGAAGGTGTCACTGCTGCTGATGTCAAGAAGTTCACTCAACTGGACTCTACTGCCAAGAATATCATCTGTGGTCATCTGACCAAGGGACAGTACGGCCGTGTAAGTGCCTTGAAGACATCCAAGCTGGTCTGGGACTGGCTCTCCAAAGTCAATGAAGGCATTTCAACCCAGAGAGATCAGAGAATCAGTGTTCTTCGCAATCTCTTCAACCGCTTCAAGCGAAATGACAATGAGAATGTCCAGCACACATTTGACCGGCTCACTGACATCACAAATGAGCTTCAAGCCCTCAGCGCCACTGAGATCACCAAACATGAAATCGTCAAGACGCTGCTGAGATCACTTGACAGTTCGTTTGACATCCTAGCCCTGATGATTCAAGAACGTCCAGATTTCAAGACACTCGGTCCGTCTGACATACTTGAGAGACTCAACACACATGAGTTTCAGCTTTCTGAGAAAAGAGATATCTACGGTCCAAATTATGGGCGAACTCGTGCCTTGAAGGCAAAAGCTGTGTCCTCATCTGAAGAAGAATCTGACAGCAGTTCTGATGATCCTGAAGACATTGGACGGGAACTTGCAATGCTAGTGAAGAAGTTCCAGAAATTCACCAAGAAGAAAGGCTTCAGAAAGTCTTCACGATCAAGCTCAAGGAATGATGAAGCTTCTGCTCACGGTCATTCCCGCCATTTTGACCGCATTTTGAAACGGGCATAAAAAATTCAAAAAAATCAAAAAATTGGGAAACCTTCACATTGTGTCATCATATGCGGCCAAGTTCCTAGGAAAAATAACGAACTTGTAATACGACAATTATTATAAAAAAGTGTTCTCAGAAACGAGCTATCATGTGTGGAGATCAATGGCTTTCAAGCCAAATGATCAATCTTATGGCCACATTCATGGCATAGTTTGTTCAAATGATCTCATATTGTGCACAAGAGTGCATATTGGAATGGCAAACAATGTTGTCTAAGGAAGTTTTCATTTTCGTTGGACGAAAAACCATTTTCCATTTTTTGAGTGCCCGAAAGGAGGTTTTTTTGTGAAGGAACTACCAAATAATTGTTGCAAAATTGGACCAAATCATTTTTATAAAATACTAGGCCATATTTAATGCACCATTGACAAAATGGTTGGGTGTAATTTTTTTTGATCCAACTCTCATGAAAAAGACAAATTTCCGCCGATTTAGTTGTAAGCGGGTCAAATTTGAACTGCAGCTGCCTCATAGTTTGCTATTTCTTTTTTCCAAAAATCATTTCTAGTTACATAAGGACCTATTTAATCATAAATACATGGTTTGGTGGCGATACGTCGAGGTTTGGGCGGTGGCCGAGGGCCCCAACTCTAGAGCGCGTAAACTCGCATGCCCGTCGCGTGGTCACCGCGTGACCATAATGTTGCCATGTGTTCTGGGTGGCCTAGGCATGTCTAGTGGGTTGGGCACTCCCCAGGTTGGTGCTAGGAAGAAAATTACAACATAAGATTCTCACGAGGAGACCGATCGATGCTCAAACATGAATTAGCAGCCAAGTGTTTGATTAGCGGTACGGGAAATGCACATGGCCAATGGGCGTGAGTTTTGGCTGAGGATTATCATCTACTATGGAGAATGTCTTCACAAATGTTTAGCTCAAAAGGAGGATCCTAGGTGGTACTTGCTTTGCAAAGTACCACGCTGGACAAAAATATGAATGTTGAAGCTGGGCTCAAAATAATGAATGGAGTGAGCTGAAATTTTGTGGAGGATGGTTATTTGGGCATAGGAAAGCATTGTAGAAAATTGATACCATTTGGACATGCCAAAGTAGTACTTCCTTCACAATGCTCTTCTATGGACAGAAACTTGGGAAAACTAGTGAGAGATATTGGATGAATGAAATGAGCTCAAAATTGGTGTAGGTAAGTTACTTAGGTATGGTCATGCGCTGGTAAATTTTCAGATCATTTGGGTAAGCCTAGCTAGTACTTATTTCACAAAGCTTCTCTCGAGGTAGAAACTTTGGAAATTTTCCCGAGAAAGATTTACTAGGAAAATTGAGTTGAATATTACCATGTGGCAATGATTTGGGTATGGAAGAGTGCCCGAAAAGTTTGAGGGTAATAGGAGGGGTCTATATAATGCTTGCTTTGCAACGTGCCAATTTGGCCATAAAATATAAATTGAACCTGGGCTGACATAAAAGATTTGACTGAGCTGCAATTTGGAGGAGGGTGATAATTTGGGCATATGAAGGAACTGTATAAATTTCATGTCATTTAGAGATATAAAAAGGGTACTTCCTTCACAATGCTTCTAGGTGGACAAAAACTTTGGAAATTTTCCGAGGAAGATTTGTTTGGCAAATGGAGCTGAATTTTGTCATGCGGTAATGATTTGTATAGGAAAGAGTGCCCAAAAATTCTGAGGGCAATCAAGAATATATAAATAGCACTTCCTTCATAAAGTGTTGTTGTGAACAGAATAGGAAAATGAATATTGTTGAATTAGTTTTGAACTAGGCAAGGAAGGATTTTTACATATTTGATGAAGATATGCCCCAAAGAATTTATGAGATTTTTTTGGGAATTTTGGGAATGATAGAAATATAGGTTGCTTCACAACCTAGGGCAAAAACTGCCACATGGACATGACACATAGGCAAAACTGATGAGATGGCGCCTAGTCATCACAACCCACCACAATCTACAAGGATATGACCATCTATATTGGTCATTAACAACTAGAAATAAGGCAGCGGACTAGCACTGTTTGCTTTGTGACCATTTCGTGTAAGGAAATTACAACCTTTCTGACCAAAATGGTCGCAATGGTTTAGGGTTTGGAGCCCCCTGAACAGCTTTTGACCAATTGGTCTAAAATGGTCATAAATTTATGACCAATTCTTCGAGGGTCACTAACAGAAGTTCATAAGTTGGCATATTTCTTGTAGTGAACGAAGAATCACTCCAAAGTTCCTATCTAGGGGAGAACACAAGAATAAATTGTTTGTAGGGTACTAAACCACCTCAAAGCTATTCTTTCCGTTCAATCTATTCAAGAGTTCATACTAAAATAACACACAGTTATTCTTTCCATTCGATCTATCCTAGAGTTCATACTAAAATAACACCAAAGCAAATTCATATTCATAATACTCAATCCAACACAAAGAACTTCAAAGAGTGCCCCAAGATTTCTACCGGAGAAACAAAGACAAGAACGTGCATCAGCCCCTATGCACAGATTAACCCAATGTCACCTCGGGAATCCACGAGTTGAGTGCCAAAACATATATCAAGTGAATCAATACGATACCCCATTGTCACCATGAGTATTCAATTGCAAGACATATATCAAGTGTTCTAAAATCCATAAAAGTATTCAATCCGATAACAACGAAATCTCAAAGGGAAAAAATCAATTCATCACAACAAGATAGAGAGGGGAGAACACCATATGATCCAACTATATTAACAAAGCCTGAGATACATCAAGATCGTGACATCTCAAAATCACGAGAGAGAGGGGGAGAGTGAGCGAGAGAGAGAGAGAGATTAAACACATAGCTACTGGTACAAACCCTCAGCCCCGAGAGTGGACTACTCCCTCCTCATTGTGGTGGCCACCGGGATTATGAAGATGGCCACCAGAGATGATTCCCCCTCCAACAGGGTGCCAGAATGGGGTCTAGATTGGTTTTCAGTGGCTACAGAGCCTTGCAACAATGAAACTTATGATCTAGGTTAACCCCGAGGGGTTTCAGAATATTTGGGAATTTATAGTGCATAGAAGGGGTGCTGGAGGCCACCGAGGTGGGCACAACCCACCTGGGCACCCCAGGGGCCCTGGCGTGCCCTGGTGGGTTGTGCCCCCCTCGGGGCACCCTCCAGGTGCAGCTCTGGCCCATTGGGTTCCTTCTGGTCCAAAAAAAATCTCCGTAAAGTTTCGCGGTGTTTGGACTCCGTTTGATATTGATTTCCTATGATGTAAAAAACAAGCAAAAAAACAGCAACTGGCACTGGGCACTGGGTCAATAGGTTAGTCCCAAAAAATGATATAAAGTTGCTATAAAATGATAGTAAAACACCTAAGAATGCTAAACTATTGGCATGAATACTTCATAAATTAAATATATGTTGGACACGTATCAGCATCCCCAAGCTTAATTCCTACTCGTCGTCGAGTAGGTAAATGACAAAAGAAATAATTTATGAAGTGTGAATGCTAGCAAAGTGCACAAGTTTGATCAATGATAATTTCAATCACTTTTCATAGCATCATAACATCAATTCTTTCTTATGAAATTTCTCATGTTATAGTGGCAACCAATTCACATGTTAAGGCTCAAACAATGAATTCTCTTGAAACCCAACTACCTATGTTCTTAATCACCAAGCAATTGAAATTCAACTAATTCAATAGAGTTTAAGTAAGAGCTCCACATACTCAACCATCATATAGTCTTCTATGATTGCTAACACTCACCTTGTACACATGAGCAAAACGTTTCAACCGGACACATAGAGAGATAGGGGCTTATTGTTTTGCCTCCCAACGTATTCACCTCAAGGGTGATGTCAACAATAATAACTCATGCTACCATATCCAACTGAATATATGTGCCTAGATCTTTCCACACCACATGATGCTTGCCAAAATAGAAAAATAAAAAGGAATAGAGAGAAGAACTTTGACTCTTTGCATAAAAGTAAATACATAAAAGTAAAAGATAGGCCCTTCGCAGAGGGAAGCAGAGGTTGCCATGCCCTTATTTGTTTGTATGCTCAATCCTTAGTGCAAAAGGACGCCACGTTATATTGCCCCTTGTGATAGCAACCTTTATTATGCAGTCTGTCGCTTTTATTGCTTTACCATCACAAGTTCGTACAACGCTCAATTTTCTATTACACTAAATGATCTTACACTTTTAGAAGAAATTTTTATTGCCTTATTGCACCGATGACAACTTACTTGAAGGATCTTGCTGAATCCTTAGGTAGGTAAGGTGGACTCTTGAAAATAAGATTTGGGTTTAAGGGTTTTTGGATGCACAAGTAGTATCTCTACTTGGTGCGGAATTTTTGGCTAGCAAAGATGGGTGTCGGATTTCGGGTTCCGGCAGACCCTTAAGGTTCGAACACTGGGGTGCGCGCGGAGATTACGCCTTCTACCTCCCCGCCTCGCAAAGATCTGAAACTACTAAAAGAACTACACAAGAGACACAAGATTTATACTGGTTCGGGCCACCGTTGTGGTGTAATACCCTACTCCAGTGTGCGGTTGGTGGATTGTCTCTTGGGGCTGATGATGATGGATAATACAAGGAAGAACAGCCTCTCGAGGGTCTGTTCTTGGCTGGGGTGATGAACTGCTAGGAGGAGTTCAGCCACCCTTCTCTTTCTTTCTCTCTCTTACTCATACTAGCCAACCGAACCAAAAGCTCGAACCGAACCGACCCCTTGCTACGTGGGCGGCTGGCCCTATTTATAGAGGCCCTGGTCCTCTTCCCAAATATTGAGCGGGAAGGGAGCTAACAATGGTGGGCTAATTTGAAGGGGGACAACAAGTATCAACTAATCTGACAAAAGCAGTCTTCGCCTGCGCAAAGCTCTGGTGATGACGCCGTCTTGGGCTCCACGGTGACCTCCGTCTCGTAGTCCTCCTGGTCTTGGTCTCGTTGCACCGAAATGGCAACCTTTGCCTGATGCCTCGGTACTCCGCGTCTGCGCTTGCCCCCTTTGCACCAAAGAGGAAAGAAGGATGCTGCGCACGCTGGCACCCGCCTGGCGCCCTGAGTCGTCATGGCTTGCGTCACGGTCACCTTGTGAGGTACCCCGCCTTGATCTCTCCGCCTCCTCGCGAGACAGCCTAACGAGGCCGTGCCTGAGGAAGCCCCGTGTCGTCGGCCCCTCGCGAGGGTCTTGAGCCTTGTGTGATGAAGATGGGCCATGCTGGGCCTCCTTTGAGCCATGCTGCAGGCCGCAGGCAGGCAAGTCTGGGGATCCCCGTTCCCAGAACGCCGACAGTAGCCCCCGGGCCCAAGGCGCGCCCAGACTTGGCCGTGCCGAGAGGCGAAAGGGCAAGGGCGAAGCACCGTGG
Organism: Triticum monococcum; assembly: GCA_034509565.1. Classification (NCBI taxonomy): domain Eukaryota; kingdom Viridiplantae; phylum Streptophyta; class Magnoliopsida; order Poales; family Poaceae; genus Triticum; species Triticum monococcum. The sequence continues at coordinate 675,646,479 of CM067842.1, read as the reverse complement.
GCCCTAACAGCCTGCGGCCTTGGGCGCCGTGTGGCGGTTGATGGGACGTGGGCGTCTCCACTTCCCCGCGACGCCTTGGTGACCGCGCGAGTTGGACAGGTCCCTGCATGCAAATCGTGTCATGATTACCTGTGATCGTGGAGGCCGGCGGTTGGTCTTCACCGGCTATAAGTACGGAACTGTGCGTGCCCTTCCAGTCCATTCCTCCTTGCTTCTCCTTCTCCCCGATCCTTGCTTCGTCTTGTAGTGATGGCTCTGATTCGCCGGTTCTCTGTAGTGGAGAAGGGGAAGGCCCCTCGAGAGGGACCGGACTCGCTCCCGTCGAAGAAGCGGCTCGCCCTTTGTAGCCCGAATGAGGAGGACCGTCAGGCGGTGCCAAGGCCCTGGTGCGAGCGGGCTCTGCCGGGGTTCCCACTTCCCTTGTATGCCCACGTCGAGGGCCCCGAAGGTGTCGATGCCGATCGCCGTGGTCAGCGCCGTCGTCGGCGCCGTCGGGCCACGAAGGCGTGGGTTGTTCCTCCTAGGGTTCACGCCGAGGGCTCCTCCCAAGAATTCATGCTCCACGTCGCCATTCCTCTTCAGTCTTGGAGCCGTCTGCCTCCCTTCTTCACCTCCGTCATCCCGCCGGGGGGGATCCCTGGAACTCTGGCTGCAGCACGCCGGCTGCAGTACCCTCACGACCGAGGCAGAGGTCGTGGTCGCTGCCCCGGGCGAGGTTTACATGTCTCGTGGCTGGAGAGAGCTCGCCTGGGTTTGCAGGAAAAGGGGCATCTTCGCGGTCCACTTGGAGTACGATGGGGCTTCGGCGATGTTCTTCAAGGTCTTCGACCCGAACGGGCGCCGGCTGGAGTGCTGCCCCGGGAGAGGTGGCCAGGACCTTGCCCTGGTGAGGGCTAGGCTCATCGACCGTTCCCTTGGCGGCTCTGCAGGCGACGGAGGCGCCGGAGGATCCAGCGACTCCGGCAAGGTCTTCGCGACTCTGGAGACGAGCAACGACAACTACGAGCCCCCGAGCCGGCGCCGCTCCCGGAGCAGGGCGGGCTCGTCTGGCCGTCGCCGACCCTGATCTGGATGGGGTTGGCACCGGCGCTTGACGGCCCACTGTTGATGATGGCATCTTTTGCAGGAGCGCGTGTAGTTCTCATCCCTTAGGTTCCGTTCCCTGCGAGGAATCACAATGCTCCCCATGGGGGCTTGTAAGGTGCCTGTAGTCCCATTTGTTAATACACAATTTTTGCTGCAGAGCTGTGCGAGTTACTGATTCCGTCTTAGCTCAGTTCTCCCTTTCGAACCTCGCGAGGGCTTGGTGCTTTGTGCCGACAGGTCCCAGTCCCAAGGCGGCGTCAGCCGTCGCTGCTATGCCAGGTCGCGATGCCATGGTCAAGGCTAGGAGGTGAGCGACCCGGGGTCCGGTAAGAGCCCCTGAGTCGTGATGCTCAGGAGGTCCCCTTTGGCGCTCAAGCAGCCATCGTTCGGCGAGAAAGGAGAGCGACGTAGCTGACATGGAATTGCCTTAGGTGCGGGGGTAGTGCTGCGATAGCTGGTGCTTTCAGGCAGTGACTTATCTTGAGAGTCGGGGATTATCCCTGGTGTGAGGCCGGGTCTGCGTGTCGGCAGGAGCGGAATCGCTCGGCGAGGTCCTCGCGAGCCCCCTTCTCCCCCGCCTTTGCTCCCCTTTCTGCTCTACGTCCTCGGGTCCCGGCCCTCGAGGTGGTCTCATCGGTCGGTGGTATGCCAGGTTGTGATGCCGTGGACATAACCAGAGGGTGAGGGATGGAGAGCCAGTAAGAGCCTTGAGTCGCGATGCTCAAGTACCCCCCCTTTAACGTGCAAGTGGTCGACATGGAGAAGAAAAGGTGCCGTGGGCAGGCATCAAGTAATCATGCATGATGGGCGAATGCATAACCAGAAATAAACGCTAGGGGGATACATGTCGCTGGGCCTGTCCCGAGCGACTTGGGGATGATGCAGCCCGAGGGGCGCCCCCAACAAAGCAAGCTAACGACATGAAGTAAAGGGATACATACCGCAGGGACGGACCCACGCGTCCTGGGAATGATGCGGCCCTGGGAGGGCGCTCCCAGCTGGAAATGAAACTTGTAAGATGTCACCTGAGGGTGTCAAGGGCGAAGGGGTGTCGGTGCAGCAAACTCGGTTGGCTGCGGAAGCCAATCCTCACGAGCCCCCAGGCCCAGGGGCCTCGGGAGGCTCCGGAGGCACTGGCAGCTCTTCACAAATCGCCTCCATCTCCGCCAGGGCCGTGGAACGCCTGTCTTCTTGAGCCTCCATGATGCCCCTCATGAGGCGCTGGCGCGTAGCAACCACGCTCGGCAGGCCGTAAGGCATGCGAACGTAGCTGTGGGGCGGACCCCGGCAGTGCCCCACTCGCGAGGGCCAGAGGCGCTCCATCGTAGCGGCTTGGTTGAGCCCTGGTACATTGACGCAGACGCGCAACCCACCATCCTCGCCTGGATGGGGAGCCGCAGACGGCGGCAACCTCTCATGATCCTTGATTCCTGTAGTTCTTGAATGGCTTTGTCGACGAGCTCCTGCGGGTCCAACCTTCCTTGCCTTGCTCCTTCTTGAGGGAAACGTGCTCCGAAGCACGCCTCCACGTGGTGCCCAAGCGCCTCCCTCGCGACCCTGGCCAGGTCGGTGGCCCTCCAGGGGAGAGCCCCCGAGCCCTGCCTGAGGAGGGCACCGGGTGCGCTTTCCTATGCGATGGAAGGAGGCTTCCCCTGGGCAGACGCGGGCCCTGAGGGGCCTGCCTCCCGAGGGGCTGGTCCGGACGATGTCTTCTTCTTCTTGGGGGTGGCCTCGGGAAGCCTCCTGCTTCCGCGATCCGGGTCTTCTAGCGACGCGGCTTGAAAGGCTCGGTCCAGGGAACACACCGCATCCCCCTCTTCACAGGGCACCGTGATGACTCCGCCACTCCCTGGCATCTTGAGGACGTTGTAGCCATGGTGAGTCACGACCATGAACCTGGCCAGCGCTGGGCACCCGAGGATGGCGTTGTACGGCAGGCGGATGTGGGCGATGTCGAAGTCGATGAGCTCGGTGCGGTAGTTGTCGCGTGCCTCGAAGGTGACAGGGAGGCGAACCTGCCCAATCGGGACCGTGGAGCCGTCGGTGATTCCGGAGAAGGGCTTGGTTGGCTGAAGCTAGTCGTAGGGCACTTGGAGATTGTTGAAGTTTCCACGGACAGGACATTGAGTCCTGCCCCACCATCGATGAGGGTCTTGGTGACCAGTACATTGCTGATGACTGGGGAGCAGATCATCGGGAGGACGCCAGCTGTGGCTGCACACTTGAGTTGATCCGCTGAGCTGAATGTGATGGCGCACGCCGACCACCTGAGAGGGCGCGTCGCCTCGAGCCTTGGGAGGGCTGCGTTCTCCTCGCGGGAAAACTGCTTGCAGATGTGTTGGGAGGCTGGGGCTTGAGCTCCGCCTAAGATGCAGGCGATTGCGCGCGGCCCCTACCTGGCGCGCCAAATGTCAGATTTCGGGTTCCGGCAGACCCTTAAGGTTCGAACACTGGGGTGCGCACGGAGATTACGCCTTCTACCTCCCCGCCTCGCAAAGATCTAAAACTACTAAAAGAACTACACAAGAGACACAAGATTTACACTGGTTCAGGCCACCGTTGTGGTGTAATACCCTACTCTAGTGTGCGGTTGGTGGATTGTCTCTTGGGGCTGATGATGATGGATAATACAAGGAAGAACAGCCTCCCGAGGGTCTGTTCTTGGCTGTTGTGATGAACTGCTAGGAGGAGTTCAGCCATCATTCTCTTTCTCTCTCTCTCTCTTACTCTTACTAGCCAACCGAACCAAAAGCTCGAACCGAACAGACCCCTTGCTACATGGGCGGCTGGCCCTATTTATAGAGGCCCTGGTCCTCTTCCCAAATATTGAGCGGGAAGGGAGCCAACAATGGGGGCTAATTTGAAGGGGGACAGCAAGTATCAACTAATCTGACAAAAGCAGTCTTCGCCTGCGCAAAGCTCTGGTGATGACGCCGTCTTGGGCTCCACGGTGACCTCCATCTCATAGTCCTCCTGGTCTTGGTCTCGTTGCACCGAAACGGCAACCTTTGCCTGATGCCTCGGTACTCCGCGTCTATGCTTTCCCACTTTGCACCAAAGAGGAAAGAAGGACACTGCGCGCGCTGGCACCCGCCTAGCGCCCTGAGTCGTCATGGCTTGCGTCACGGTCACCTCGCGAGGTACCCCGCCTTGATCTCTCCGCCTCCTCGCGAGCCAGCCTAACGAGGCCGTGCCTGAGGAAGCCCCGTGTCGTCCGCCTTGCGAGGCTTGGCCCCTCATGAGGGTCTTGAGCCTTGTGTTGATGAAGATGGGCCATGCTGGGCCTCCTTTGAGCCACGCTGCAGGCCGCAGGCAGGCAAGTCTGGGGACCCCCGTTCCCAGAATGCCGACAATGGGGGGTGTCGGTGTCAAAACTGGCGGATCTCGGGTAGGGGGTCCCGAACTGTGTGTCAAGGCCGGATGGTAACAGGAGACAAGGGACACGATGTTTTACCCAGGTTCGGGCCCTCTTGATGGAGGTAAAACCCTACGTCCTGCTCGATTATTATTGATGATATGGGTAGTACAAGAGTAGATCTACCACGAGATCAAGGAGGCTAAACCCTAGAAGCTAGCCTATGGTATGATTGTTGTATACATTGTATATCTATTGACTAGCCTGGCCTCGGTTTATACAATGCACCGGAGGCCTTGGATAACAAGAGTCCTAGCCAAATACGCCGGTGGGGAGAAGTCCTTGTCTTGATCGCCAAGTCTTGTGGAATCTTCCTTGTATGTGGCAGCCGTCCGAACTGGCCCATGAGTATACGGCCACGGGGTCCTCGGCCCAATCTAGGGAGACGACGTGGTGAGTACCCCCTAGTCCAGGACACCGTCAGTAGCCCCCTGAACCGGTCTTCAAGTTAGGGACGCTCCTCGATTGTTCCGAACTGTTCTTCATCTTCGGTTGCCGGTCTTGAAAACTGGTTCAAGAAATCTTCTTTATCTTCGATCTTGAGAATCGCCGAAATGCATTCGACAAGTTTACACGTCGGGTATCCGAGGAGCCCCTTTAAGTTTCCGGCCTTTATCAATGCCTTGTTTATTTTTATGCCACACCTCGGGTTTGAAGTTGTTCCCGGGAGGCAGGGTCCTCTTGCGTCCGAGCTCCAACGCCGGACTGTATATCCGAGCTCCAACACCGAAATATATCCGAGCTCCAACGCCGGACTGTGTCCAGGCTCCAATGCCGGACTATATCCGAAGTGTCATATCACCTTGGTTCAAAAAAGTTGAAGGAGTTTAGCCGAGCTTAATGCCGGAAATGCCCTCTATGGAGCCAGCCACTAGCGCCCGAGCTTTATGCCGGACTGCTTCCGAGGTGGTGCACCACCCCGACTATGGGCCGATTTTTTGTCAATATTTTTTATTGGTGCAATTTATTCTCTGCCGAGATATATAGCCAGTAGCCCTCAAGGCGTGTATCGGTCTAAAACCCGAGATGCACATGAAGGATGACATAAGACCGCTGATCCCAGTAGCCGCTGAGACTCAGGTTGATTTGCAAAATCGGCCTGAGGATCAAGTCCTAGCTCGGCAGAATACTTCGGGACACAAAAGCGGCGTGCTCAGTCCTCAAGACTCAGGTTGGGTGCGGCCGACCAACCTGAGGATCAAAATCTCCTCGGAAACTATATTGCACATAAAATTTTCTGCATTGGACAAGCAATGCAGTAGCCCCCGAGACACTGGTCGGGTGGCAACACCAGATCAGGGGATCGATGTGCCCCTTTAATATTTGTAAATAATAAGCCCGAAGCCCAGTAGCCCCCGAGCCTTAATGTAGGCACGGGTGGCTGAATTAAGGATCAATATCCATAGTAAAATCACAAATTATGTGTAATGACTCTATGTATCCAAGTACTTTAGGTCATTAATGCTCAGATCCGCATTGTACAAAACTTTGTTGACCGACCATCGGCTTCCACCTCCTTGTCCAGTAGCCGAGGTGTGTTTGTCCTACTTTATAAAGCCTTTATGAGGGTAAAGATTTACGACAAACAAGGCAATCTGGCCACACGGTTTTATAAATAAAGGTACGCAGAGAAATATGTTATATTACTGTTTAACAGAAGAAATGTATTCCAAAGAAAATAGTCCCGCTATCGGTTCCTTTCTTTGGGTTGTCATGCTAAGCATGATCATGAAACCTCAGCTCGAATGTAAGAGCAAAATATCGAGGATTTAGTTTGGGAGGCCAGTTAATAGCCCCCGGTAGTGTTCGGCGACAGTCGAGGTCAAGCCGTAAACACTTCGGCCAATGTTATGAATGGCCCATCATAGTCATCAGATCGCTGACCAGTTTACGCTTATTGTGACAGTCAGTTTTCGGCTTTCTCCACTAAGGTGCTTAACCATGTGAGCTGGAAGCACAATCGCAGTGGTTCTCCCTTTGCACGCCTAGCCGAACAAAACAGAACGTAGGAAGCAAGTGCAGGAGCCGGCCAACCCAACTATTGACCGAAGACACAATTCAAAACCGATGCATATATAGCAATATCTGAGAATGTTTTTGCCGAATCCCTAAAGGTGTCCGGCGTTGCACTGCGAGACTAATGCTGGAAAAGCACAAATAGTTTAAAAGTGCCAAAAAGCTTGGAAAACCAAGAAACGTCAGTAAAAACATGACGTCCGAACAAGATCAAGTGTTCGGTGCCAATCCGAAAATTGGTCTTAGAAAAAAGAAGTGCTTCTGTCGTCCTTTAACATGACACATCCTATCTCAAGACTTCGAGCGGGTCAGCCTACGGCTTCAACCTCCTATCCCGAGGGCGGAGTACTTCTCATTAGGCCAGTTTAGCAAACTAAACTCTAGCGGCATTAAGAGAGAAATTAGGCTCTCCGGCTAGTGACCACACACTCGTGTTGAAAAAAGGAGTGATAAATAATAATAATAATGGAACTTTGCAATGACTAAGAAGAAGAACACTTATTATAAAACGACTCAAATAAACTTAAGAGCCCCCAAGTGACTTGGGTAGAAGAATGATTGCATGTACCGAAGTACTTATATCATATCTATGTTCAACCGAACTTTAAACGCGTCTTAACCGACCGTCGGCTTCTCCCTCTTCGGTTAAGGACCGAAAAGTGTTATGTACTGCATCGGTCGAGAATATAGACGGTGTTTCCAATAACCAGGCAATCAGGCCATAAGGCTGTAAGAGACAAAGCGCAATCAGGGAACTTATGCTATATTACTGCGAAGAGTAAGAAGCATCTTCGAAGAAAATAGTACCCCCACCGATACCTTTCTTCGGTGCTCATTGTTATTATGAGACTTGTGCAATAGATTTTTTGTACTCATGAGTTCCGTTGTGTGCCGACCATCATTGAATAACTATAAGAGTGCTAGCTTTCGGCTTCACCCAGTCTGAGGTCCGGCTCGGGTGACCCGATCGTGACAATCGCAGAGGTGCTCCCTTTACTCCCTAGCCGAACAATCGGGAACGTAGGGGTAAACACAGGAGCGAGGCAACCCAGCTTGCAAATCGCTTAAGTCAATATGGTGCATATTGTGGCGTAATACACGAATAAGGAACGAAGCCATACAAGTATAATCATATGCAACAGGAAAAGCTTCATAAAGGAAGCCCCCAAGTAAACGGGGTATTTGAATTTATGCGTCACAAACAAAGTTTGGACAAGGACATTTTTTAGAAGCAACTTTTTTCCAAAAAAGTATAATGCTTGGTCGAACCAAACGCAAGTTAGAAATTAAAGCTTTGAGCATGAAAGCGACTTAGCTGGTTAATGTGTTCGGTATTGATGACGCGGTCCGAGCTTGATGCGGGGCAAGGTTCCATCCCTCAAGCCGGTCCCGAGGTGGCGGAGCGGAGAGCTTGACACGCCGAAGTGGTGACATAGCACGATCAATGCAGACCGGCAGAGTGACGCCGAAGTCCCCGGATCATTTTCCGAAGTCAATGTCGATGCAAGGCGTCGGCGTGATGCAGTCAAGGCATGGCAAAGCCTGAATTCGCAGGTCGGTCCGAGCTCCGAGTGCGGCGTTCGCTAGACTATGTACAGAAACTGACCGAGCCATCATGCGACTGTCGTTAATGCGGCCACCATTTGATAGACCTGTGTACATATGACGGACAAACTAGAGTAATAATTCCTTGGGAAAAATGAACCCAAACAAGCAAAAAATACTGGGATTAATAGCACCTGGTTTATTTGTTGTAGCAATCCGAAGGAAGGTGATTCCTAAAATTGGGACCTGCTCCGCACACCCATTGCCTGATGGGCGATAAAACGACGGCATGGCAATGCTGGTAAAGGTTGACTCGCCGAGGCAAAGCCCTCGGCCCAGCTAACGTGACGGAGCTGGTCGGCTAGTGACGCCGAAGTGTCCGGAGTAGGTTGATGAAGAGATGGCGAAGCCCCCGGTCCAGCCGAGATGTCGAAGCCTCGATGTCAGCCGATGAGTTGAAGTAGGTCGGCGTGATGGACACCAGCTTGAAGAAGCAATAGTGCGGCCCTGTCGATGCAGGCCGTGACGTGGTCGATGCCGGCTTGATGAAGCGACCGTGCGGCGATGCCGGTATGCCCGCTCCGTGTAATCCGTGGGGCGACGATGTTGGTGATGATTTAACCTTTGCGATGCCGGGCTCTTGTTCGGCTTGCCGAGATGATAATCCGAAGAAGTTGAGCTCGACTCAACAAAGTGACACCGTGCCTAGCGCAGGTCGGCAGTCGTGGAGTAATATTGCCGGACTGGTTTGACACCAACATAATGTTGAAGATCATTTTCAAAAGATCTTACAGTTAGTGGGATGTGTTCGGGAACAAAACACAGTACCCCATACAAAACTTCCTTCAAAAGGGATGTCCGAAATCCTGTTCATAAAAAAGATGAACTCGGGTCGGATTCGTTTCCGGGCAGAAAACAGATCCGAAAAGTGATGCACTAATCGGAAGGTTCCCGGAGTTTGGACGGTCGGATCGAGCTGAAATTTTGAGAGGTGGTAGATATAGGAATTCCGCAGCCGATCAACGGTTGGATCTTCCAAAGGACGTCCGATCTAGAAGCTGGACACCACGCCCTAAACTCATCCAAATTCCCGTACACATTTAACAGGGCTTCGGTATATCGTGGATTGCTAGAGGTTCCTCCATCGGAACTCGACGAAATTTTTCAGGGTTGTTGTAGACTCAATTACGCACAATTCCACCAAAGAGATCGTCAAAGAGATACTCGAGGAGGTGGTGGTGGCAGATACGAGTTCGCTGTCCAGAAAACAGCACGGTCGCTTGAGGGCAATATTGACGTTGAGCCCCTGAGCTCCATAGATGATTCCTCCGTGATCTTGATAGAGATCGGAGTTGATGTTTGACGAAGGGCCCTCGTCCGGACATGGTGATCCGAACACGGGGCGCAATTCTTGGTCGAACCAAGGTGACCAGTCGAGCTGGTGACGAAGATGCCGAAGTCGCAGTTGATCTGCAGGCAAGCCATCGATCCTTTTGTCGATCACACAGTGGAACTCTCAATGAAAGCACCAATGTCGGTGTCAAAACCGGCGGATCTTGGGTAGGGGATCCCGAACTGTGTGTCAAGGCCGGATGGTAACAGGAGACAAGGGACATGATGTTTTACCCAGGTTCGGGCCCTCTTGATGGAGGTAAAACCCTACGTCCTGCTCGATTAATATTGATGATATGGGTAGTACAAGAGTAGATCTACCACGAGATCAAGGAGGCTAAACCCTAGAAGCTAGCCTATGGTATGATTGTTGTATATATTGTATATCCATCGACTAACCTGGCCTCAGTTTATATAATGCACCGGAGGCCTAGGATAATAAGAGTCCTAGCCGAATACGCCGGTGGGGAGAAGTCCTTGTCTTGATCGCCAAGTCTTGTGGAATCTTCCTTGTATGCGGCAGCCGTCCGAACTGGCCCATGAATATACGGCCGCGGGGGTTCTCGGCCCAATCTAATAGATCGGGAGACGACGTGGTGAGTACCCCTAGTCCAGGACACCGCTAGGGGGCAAGCACCACATGTTGAAGGATCTATGACAATATAACTTCTATGTGAATATGAACAAATATAAACCATTACGTTGTCTTCCTTGTCCAACATCAACAATTTTGGCATATAATATTTTGGTGGGGGCTCACAATCACAAAAGATTTCCATGATGGTGGATTTATATGTGAAAGTTCTCTTCCTTATACTAATTATTCGTGAATTGCTTGTATGACCAATATTGTGATTGTCAAGCCTCAAAAGATTTCACTTTCTAAATCCAATGTGAAGCTACCACTAGGCATGATATGATTTCAACTTCATGAAATTCAATTTATTCAACAATTTACTCATAGGATATAAGTGAAGCACAAGAGCAAATGACATAGAAAAGAGCTTCGTTGATGGGATGTGAGTGCCGCTCACTTAGCCTCTCTGGAAACTATTTAAGGACTATATTTTATTTAAAAACTTTCAGATCTAAGCACTTTATTAAAACAACATGCAAAACAAAATAAAATGACAATCCAAGGATAGCACACATAATGTGAAGAAGCAAAAACTTAGGCTCAACCGATACTAACTGATAATTGTTGAAGAACAAAGGTGGGATGCCTACTGGGGCATCCCCAAGCTTGAGCTTTTGTGTCTCCTTAATTCCTCTCACATCGCGGTTTTCCTAAATCTCAAAGGTTCATCCACAAAAAACTCAACAAGAACTCGTGAGATAAGTTAGTATAAGCCAATGCAAAAACCTTATCATTCTCTACTATAGAAAAGCACTAAAATTATTATTCAACATTGCATACTAAATGCCTTTGCATATTTAATACTCCTATCCTCAAATAGGATCATTAAATGAGCAAACATATGCAAACAATGCAAACATAACAACAATCTGCCAAAATATTACAGTGTGTAAAGAATGCAACAATATCAATACTTCCCTAACTCCAAAAGTTATGAAAATTTACCACACTGTAGAAAATTTATCAGAGCTCATTTTTCAAGAAAATTCAACATTTTATCACATTCTGACTTTTCTAGGGAATTTTTGCAACAGTGGTAAAGTTTCTGTTTTCAAACAGCAACATGTATACTTGCAAAATAAGCATGGCAAAGGCTATCATTGCCACTTTTATTGAAATAAAAGATGAAAAACATTATTCTAAATAACAAAAAGAAAATTCAAAAAAAAATTGATGCTCCAAGCAAAACACATATCATGTGACGAATGAAAACATAGCTCCAAGTGAGGTTACCGATAATGTTGGAGACGAAAGAGGGGATGCCTTCTGGGGCATTCCAAGCTTAGTTGCATGGATCTTCATTTAATATTACCTTGGGGTGCCTTGGGAATTCCCAATCTTAGGGTCTTGTCACTCCTTATTCTCCTCATATCAACATCTTACCCAAAACTTGAAAACTTCAATCACACAAAACTTAACGGAATTTTGTGAGATAGATTAGTATGATAAAGAGCAAACCATTTCACTTTTGGTACTGTCAAACACCAGATTCATAATTGTTTACACAAAATTCCTACTGTAGCATATCATTTCTACAATTTATATTGAGAAATATAAGTGATAGAAGCAACAAAACAAGCAAAGTATGCATTGAAAAAAGAATCTGTCAAAAACAGAACAGTCTGTAGTAATTTGTACTCCAACCATATTTATGCTACTCCAAAAATTCTGAAAAATAGGAAAACCTAGGAAATTTGTCTATTAATCTTCTGCAAGAATAATCAGCATTTTATCACGCTTCTGTTAAAAATTAGAATTGTTTTTCTGAGCACAAAATTTTCTGTTTTTCAGCAAGATCAAATCAACTATCACCGTAAGCCATCCCAAAGGTCTTACTTGGCACTTAATTGAAACGAAGGCAATAAAACATGATTACTAAAGTAGCCTAATCATGTGAACACCCAAAAAAGTAGGTAAAAGTGTTGGGTTGTCTCCCAACAAGCACTTTTCTTTAATGTCTTTTAGCTAGGCAAGATGATTTCAATGATGCTCGCATAAAAGGTAAGAATTGAAGCAAAAAGAGAGCATTAAGAAGCATATGACTAGAACATTTAAGTCTAACCCACTTCCTATGCATAGGGATTTTGTGAGCAAACAACTTATGGGAACAAGAATCAACTATCATAGGAAGGCAAAACAAGCATAACTTCAAAATTTTCAACACATAGAGAGGAAACTTGATATTGTTACAATTCTTGCAAGAATAACTTCCCCCCTCATAATAATTTTCAGTAGCATCATGAAGAAATTCAACAATATAATCATCACATAAGGCACTCTTTTCATGAGGCATAATCATAAAAAATTTGTTACTCTCCACATAAGAAATTTTATTCTGATCAATAGTAGTGGGAGCAAACTCAACAAAATAACTATCATGTGATTGGAAATTAAAATCATGATGACAAGTTTCATCTTTATAACTATTCAATATAGCATACATGTCATCACCATAATCATCATATATAGGAACTTTGTTGTCATAATCAATTGCAACCTCCTCCAAAATAGTGGATTCATCATTAAATAAAGTCATGACATCTCCAAATCCACTTTCATCAATATAATCATCATAAATAGGAGGCATGCAATCATCATAATAAATTTTCTCATCAAAACTTGAGGGACTAAAAAAATCATATTCATCAAATATAGCATCCCCAAGCTTATGGCTTTGCTTATCATTAGCATTATGGATATTCAAAGAATTCATACTAACAACATTGCAATCATGCTCATCATTCAAATATTTTGTGCCAAACATTTTATTGACTTCTTCTTCCAACAATTGAGCATGATTTTCCGATCCATCATTTTCACGGAAGACATTATAGAGATGAAAAATATGATGCAACCTCAATTCCATTTTTTGTAGGTTCCTTTTATAAACCAAACTAGTAATAAAACAAGAAACTAAAAGATCCAATTGCAAGATATAAAGATATAGCTTCAAGCACTCACCTCCCCGGCAACGGCGCCAGAAAAGAGCTTGATGTCTACTACGCAAATTTATTCTTGTAGACTCATGTTGGGCCTCCAAGCGCACAGTTTTGTAGGACAATTGCAATTTCCCCTCAAGTGGATGACCTAAGGTTTATCAATCCGTGGGAGGTGTAGGATGAAGATGGTCTCTCTCAAACAACCCTGCAACCAAATACAAGAAATCTCTTGTGTCCGCAACACACCCAATACAATGGCAAATTGTATAGGTGCACTAGTTCGGCGAAGAAATGGTGATAAAAGTGTAATATTGATGGTAGAAATATATTTTTATAATCTGAATAAATAAAAACAGCAAGGTAGAAAATAGTAAACGGGCACAAAAACGGTATTGCAATGCTTGCAATGAGGCCTAAGGTCCATACTTTCACTAGTGCAATCTCTCAACAATGCTAATATAATTGGACCACATAACCATCCCTCAACGTGCAACGAAGAATCACTCCAAAGTTCCTATATAGCGGAGAACATAATAATAAATTGTTTGTAGGGTACGAAACCACCTCAAAGCTATTCTTTCCATTCGACCTATTCAAGAGTTCGTAATAAAATAACACAAAGCTATTATTTCTGTTCGATCTATCCTAGAGTTCGTACTAAAATAACACCAAAGCAAATTCATATTCATAACACTCAATCTAACATAAAGAACTTCAAAGAGTGCCCCAAGATTTCTAACAGAGAAACAAAGACAAGAACATGCATCAACCCCTATGCATAGATTACCCCAATGTCACCTCGGGAATCCGCGAGTTGAGTGCCAAAACATATATCAAGTGAACCAATACGATACCCCATTGTCACCACGAGTATTCAATTACAAGACATATATCAAGTGTTATCAAATCCATAAAAGTATTCAATCCGATAACAATGAAATATCAAAGGGAAAAACTCAATTCATCACAACAAGATAGAGAGGGGAAAACACCATATGATCCGACTATATTAACAAAGCCCGCGATACATCAAGATCGTGACATCTCAAGAACACGAGAGAGAGAGAGAGACAGAGAGAGAGAGTAAACACATAGCTACTGGTACAAACCCTTAGCCCCGAGGGTGGACTACTCCCTCCTCATCGTGGTGGCCACCGGGATGATGAAGATGGCCACCGGAGATGATTCCCCCCTTCTGCAGGGTGCTGGAATGGGTTCTAGATTGGTTTTCGGTGTCTATAGAGCCTTGCAGCGGCGGAACTTCTGATCTAGGTTAACCCCGATGGGTTTCGGAATATTTGTAAATTTATAGTGCAAAGAAGGGGTGCGGGAGGCCAGCGAGGTGGGCACGCGCCCTGGTGGTTGTGCCCTGCTCGGGGCACCCTCCAGGTGCAGCTCTGGCCCATTGGGTTCCTTCCGATCCAAAAAAAATCTCCATAAAGTTTCACGATGTTTGGACTCCATTTGATATTGATTTCCTGCGATGTAAAAAACAAGCAAAAAAACAACAACTGGCACTGGGCACTGGGTCAATAGGTTAGTCCAAAAAAATGATATAAAGTTGCTATAAAATGATTGTAAAACACCCAAGAATGATAAAATATTGGCATGAATACTTCATAAATTATAGATACGTTGGAGATGTATCACCTCACTAGGGCCGAAAACCGCATACAGATGTCATCCGAACTCCGTCGTGACGTTCCCGATACATAGGCGCCACACACCCCTTATGCTTTACCGATGAGGTAATGCAGCACCAGTTCCCAGAAGGCTTTAAACCCGTAAACATCGAATCATACGACGACACGACAGATTCCGTAGTATGGATTGAAGTTTTCCTTCTCCATCTCCACATGGCCCGCGGTGACGATCTCCACGCCATCAAATATCTCCCCTTAAAGCTGAAAGGACCAGCACGACACATGTTAAACAGCCTCCCAGAGAACTCTATTGGTAGCTGGGACGATTTGGAAGATGCCTTCAGAGACAACTTCCAAGGTACCTATGTCCGGCCTCCGGACACCGATGACCTTAGTCTTATAGTCCAGCAACCCGAAGAGTCAACCTAAAAACTCTGGACCAGGTTCTTAATTAAAATGAACCAACTTGTTGATTGTTCGGACGCCGAAGCCCTCACGGCCTTTAAACACAGCGTCCGTGACGGATGGCTCGCCCGATACCTCGGCCAAGAAAAACCAAAGTCCACGTCAGCTCTTACTGCACTGATGACCAGCTTTTGTGCAGGAGAAGATAGCTGGCTAGCTCATAGAAGCAACAACACCAGCGACCCTGGCACCTCCGAGGCTAGAGATGGTAACGGTAGGCCACGGCACAACAAACACAAGCGTTGAAGCAACAATGAAGATACTAAAGACACGGGGGTCAACGCCGGATTCAGTGGCTCTAAACCCGGTCAGCGGAAGAAGCCATTCAAAGGAAACAAAGATGGTCCATCTAGTTTGGACAGAATACTCGATCGGCCTTGCCAGATCCATGGCACCCCTGACAAGCCTGCCAATCATACCAACAGAAATTGTTGGGTCTTTAAACAGGCCAGTAAGCTAAACACCGAACATAAGGGGAAAGGGCTTCCTAGCGAGGATGATGATGAGCCTCTCCCAACGAACACAGGGGGGCAAAAGTAATCCCCCCCCCCTGAGGTAAAAACAATGAATATGATCTACCTCACTCATATCCCTAAGCGACGTCTATGACATAGAGCCAGTCGCCCCAAAATTCAACCCATGGTCGGCCTGTCCGATCACTTTCGATCACAGAGACCATCCGACCAATATCCGTCATGGAGATTCGACAGCATTGGTCCTTGATCCAATCATCGACGGATTCCATCTCACGCGAGTCCTCATGGATGGCGGCAGCAGTCTTAACCTACTTTATTAGGACACTGTCCATAAAATGGGTATTGATTCGTCAAGGATCAATCCTACTAAAAACACCTTTAAAGGAGTAATACTCGGCGTAGAGGCCTGCTGCATAGGGTCAATAACGCTGGAAGTAGTCTTCGGCTCACCGGATAATTTCCGAAGCGAGGATTTGATCTTCAACACCGTTCCCTTCCGCGGTGGTTATGATGCACTGCTCGGACGAACCGCTTTTGCCTGTTTCATTCCAGTCCCGCACTATGCTTATCTAAAGCTTAAGATGCCCGGACGACGCGGTGTCATAACAGTCCATGGAAATATGGAGCGCTCCCTCCATATTGAGGAGCATACCGCGGCCCTCGCAGCTGAGGTACAGGGTGGCCTTATCAAGCCGAATACTTCGTCGGCCATCAAGCCCCCTAACACTGTTAAACGTGTCTGGTCTACCCTGTAGAATGACAATTCGGTTCATCTAGAGCTGGACTAGCAATTTGGCCTCCGTCAAAACCCCCACCTGATCGCCACATACGTGTCACGCGTACATAACTACGCACTAAAAAGACCATGGGCAAGGACGGAGGCACACTAAGGACAAAGTCCACAATACGGCTCGACCCTATTCGGACCTTAATCGTCTTCTTCTTCTTTTTTCCTTTTCTCTCTTTTCCCAGGTTCTTCAAAACCTAGATCATTTTTCGGTGGTACAAGGGCCCTCTTCCAGGCCCCTTCTATATGTATGATTGTTGATCCTCTCAAAGGATGCTTTACCAAGGTGAAAAGCGGTGCAGACGTGCGACAGGATGTCCAAAGGATCTTCAAGACCACCTTTTTAGGACCTGTATACAACTTTCCCTTGTTCACAAATTCTTGGCATGTAAAATAGCCTTGATGTTTATGGAATTGTCTGCAATAGCACGTTTTGGCGTATCAATCAGACTATTGTGGGAACAGTTTTGCCCAACCCTGTTTGGTATTGTCTTATTTCATAATCTGTACTCCCTCTTCACGTCAGATTGACATAATACACCTCGGCATAAATTGCCTGGGGCTCTATTCGGCCACAAATATTTTTCAAAAACAAAATGTCTGAACACTTTAATAGTACACTATGGCGTCCCGAATACCGCATTATATGCATCCGCTCCGAATCATGTCTTTGGTCAATAGTTGGGTTGCCCGGCTCCTGTGGTTACCACCTTACGTTCCGCTTGTTTGGCTAAGGTAGTAAAGGGAGAACTACTGCGATTGTATTTCTGGTTGGTCCAGTCAAACACCTCAGTAGAGAAAGCCGAAAACTGACTGTCATGATATAGCGAGAGCTGGTCAGGGGTTCGACAACTTACTAAATCTTTTTATGATTTTTTTCGTATTATATGAAGGACTAGGCTCCACCCAGTCATGCGCCTAAAGCATCCAAGTTCGGATAGCCGCACACGCACCAAGGACTAGCTCATAGTCCCATTGTCAAACTCCTATGGCTAAGTGAGAGTGATAAAGCCGCATAGTATGATTGCCTGGTTCGCTGCACAGTCACCTCCTTTACGGACCAAGACGTTGGGTCAAGTGTGGTCATGTGCTATTCTGAACACCCCCATAGTATCTGCATGGGGGCTGAAGCCGACGACTGGCAAACTTTTAGACATAAAAAACGACTGAACAGGAGGAAAATAATTTCAGATAAAGGCACTATAAAGGCCTTGGTTCATAAAACAAAGTCTGGGCAGCCCGGATACATTCATTCAAACATAATATCCTTTGAGCATTGACCCTCTATTAAACCGGCACCCTCTAGGATGTCTTCAAAATATTGCTCTGGCTTGCGATAGTCCTTGCCTTCAGGTGGGCCCTCAACTGCCACGACGGTGGCCTTCATCTTCGCCCAGTGCATCTTGACACGGGCAAAGGCCATCCGAGCACCCTCAATGCACGAAGAGCGCTTCACAGCTTCAATTCGGGGTAGGGCGTCGGCGAGCCGCTTGACCAAGCCGAGGTAGCTGTTAGGAATGGGTTCGGCTGGCCATAGCCGGACTATGATGTCTTCATGGCCAGGCCGGACATCCTATGCAGCTCCGCCAACTACATCATCTGGTCGTTCAACAGCGCTAGACGCTCCGGTGCTAGGTACTACGACGAAAAGAGTTTCTCCGTCGTGTTCCCCTCTTGTGCCCGGAAAAACTTCGCAGTGTCGGCGGCGCTCTTCGGAAGATCCGCAAACATGTCTGGAGAACTCCATAGTAGAGTAAGCAGGGCATATTTTTGACTACCGAATTTACTCTGCAAAAGAAAGGGCTTACCAGCCGCTATCTATTCCGCCTGCTTGATCTCCTCGCGAGCCGCCCGGGACTCAGTTCGCGGCTCCTTGGCCGCTTGGAGAGCCTTGGAGAGTTCCACTGCTTGGGCCTTATTTTTCTCCTCCAAGGCCTCATACTTACCAGCAATGTCCTTGAGCTCTTGCTCGACTTCGGTCACCCTCTCCTCATACTGGCGGCGGTTGGCCTGCTCGGCCTTTAAGTCTGTAGCCGCTTTATCAGCAGCCGCTTTACTCACCCTCGCCTGCTCTTTGGCTTGCGACAGGGCGCCCTTGAGGGTCTCGACCTCGGCCGCACTGCCTGCAATCATTTATATGACAAATTGTGTGAGCTTAAACTCCGCATTCACATATATTTTTAGTCGTACAAACAACCTTTTAAAAAACATACCTTGCGCCTCATCGAACCGCTTGTTAATGCGGTCGAGGTCATCATCGGCCAGCTCCAGCTTCTGCTTGAGTACAGAAACTTCAGCGGCCTGGGCGGTCTTTGCCAACAGGGAAGCCTGTTCATTCAATAGATATGTATGTTACCTTCTGCGATAATCATTTGATCATCTGTTCGGCTTTTTTCCAAAACCGAACAGAGTCTCACGGGCTACTATATGTATACAAGCATATTTCCTTCATATGAAAAAGGATCTTACGTCGCATACCTCAAAGCCCATCAGTAGGCTGGAGAAGGCTTCGTTCAGCCTGCTCTTGGCAGACTAAATCTTCTCAACCACCGTACCCATCAGGGTACGGTGCTCCTCCATGACGGAAGCATGTCAAAGCGCTTCCACCAAAGTGACCGGTGCCTCCGGATTAATGGAGGTCGCCGGTGGAGTTTACGCTCCCCCGTCCTTCAAAGGGGGTTGCTCGCTCGATTCCGGAGCTGTGCGGGTCTCCGGAATGGTGTTCGTCTAGGGGCCGGATTGTTCATGGCCCCCGTCGTCAGTCTCCATAGGGGTTGGTTCCCCTATGTTCTCGGCAGCCGATGTGTTACCCTTTGCCGCTGTCTTTGCGGCCTCCTGCACCTCTCCATGGCCTGGAGAGGCTCTTTGGGACAAGATTTGGTGTTGTCTGTAGCGGCTGGAGGGGAGGCTCGCGGAGGCGTCTCGCTCTCCACCATCCCCGGCTCCAGCAAGTTCGTCGAAGATGATGATAGTTGTGGGAGATCGTGGGCTGGACTGCAGCACACAATATAATGTGTTAAATTACAAATAAAAACCGGATATATGTACAGTATCCTTGGATACTTATGATGCGGCTAGGGGCTTCGACCTGGGGCACCACTCGGGGATGGCTTCAGCATCCGAGTCCGAGCCGTCCGAAAGGGATATCTTCCCCCTCTTGGACGCCTCCGCCACTAGGTCCACGGAGGCTGCCCTTTTCTTCTTCCTCCCCTTAAGGGGAGAATTTCTCTCCTCCTCCTCCTCTTCATCTTCATCTCCCTCATGGGAGGAGGGAGGTTCAGTATCTCCGGAAGCAGCGTCCGAAGTACCTTTATGGCGGAGGCCGCCTTGGGCCTTCTTCTCCGGCGGCTGATAAGGCGCCGGGACCAGCATCCTTGTTAAAAGAGGAGTGGCTGGGTTTTCGGGTAGAGGAACCGGACACCTGATCCGCTCCGCATTCGCTGTCTAGCCCTGAATGAGGAATGGGCATCTTAGTATACCCTTTGAGTTATGGACCGAAATTATGTTTGGAAGTAAGAAGCTTACGTCAGTAGCCGGATTCACGCTGTCGAGACCGATGTCTTCGGTCTTCTCCGGCCACGTCTTATGGGCCTTAAGAAGCAGTTTCCAGATCTCTTTGTGTGTTGTACTAAAGAAGCACTGCAGGTTCCGGGGGGCATCCAGATTAAACTCCCACATGCGGAGAGCTCGACGTTGGCATGGGAGGATCCGGCGGAAGAGCATCACCTAAATCACATCGGTGAGACTGCTGTGCTTATTTATCATACTCTTGATGCGCTTTGGCAGCGTCATCACTTCGTTAATCAACCCCCAGTCTAGACCCTTGTTGGTCCAAGACATGAGCCGCATAGAGGGCCCAGATCTAAATTCAGGAGCGGCCACCCATTTGGTACCATGGGGTTCAGTGATGCAGAACCACTCCTGCTGCCACACCTTCATGGTCTCCACGAAGGCTCCTTTGGGCCAAGTGGTGTTGGGGAGTTTGCTCACCATGGCGCCTTCGCAGTCGGCGTGCTGCCTGTCAACCACCTTTGGCTTCACATTGAAAACTTTGATCCATAGGCCAAAATGGGGTGGAATGTGGAGGAGCGCCTCACACACGATGATAACGAGATGTGGAGGAAGGAGTTTGGGGCTAGACCGTGGAAATCTAGACCGTAATAGAACATGAGGTGTCACACCCTAGCTAGGTTATGCATTAGAGTGTGCATCATGTTTACTTTCATCAGAAATGGAAATGGGGAAAGCAGAACCCCCAGCACCCCCCCTGAAATCAACTATGGTTTACTAAAAATAAATTCAATGAACCTGAAATGCCCTTCAGATATGTTCACCCTCTTTGCCTTGGGTTAGAACCCTTGGGAAAAATGGTGCATATATTTTTAGGTCAACAAAAGGGGCATTGATTTAATTCATAAATATTTGAATTTGGGCATTTAAATACTATTAAATAATTCAAATGCTCAAATAATGTTGGAATTATTTTTGGGCCACTGAAATATTTCAGAAAGTGTCCATAAATATTTTCAGGATTTTATAAAATGATTTAGTATTTAAACTAAATCAAAACAGAATAGCAAAAATAGAAAACAGAATAAAATTTGAGAAGAGAGAGAGAGTAGGCCAGTGGGCCACTTACCTGGCGCCACCAACCGGCCCAGCACGGCCCAGTCCACCAGAGCCGGGCGCCAGTCGTCTCCTTCCTTTGCCAGGAGGACGACGGCGTGGCGCACGCACAGGAGGCGAAGCCACCTCCTGCTTCCACCTCCTGCTTCCCCCGGCCCTCCTAGCGACGCCACGACGATGTCCCGTGTCCCCTCGCTCCTCTCCCTCACTCGCTCCACCCTCTCTCGCTCCCCTGACTCTCTTCCCCGAGCACATCCGAGAGTCGCCGTCGCCGTCGCTTGTCGTTACCGTGGCCACCAGCACCCCCCACGCCGGCCAGCGCCCCCATGAGCTTCGCCTCGACGCCGTAGAGCCGCACGCCAAGGCACGTGACCCCGGGAGGCCAGCAACATTGCCATCGCCGTCGTCTTCCACCTCGTGCTCCGGCCACCATCATCATCGATTCGCCGCATGCAGGACGCCCCTGAGCCCGCTAACCATCCCTACGGCACCGCTGTGAGCTCCGCAACCGTTTCCCCCTCTTCTCCTCTCCGATTGATTGCCGTAGCCGTCACCCCCTTGATGACCGAAGTGCGCCGCCGCCTGAGCTCGCTGTCGACGATGCTCCGGTGACCAAATGGTCACCCTGGAGTGTCAAACCTACTCCCCGCGATGCGTAGCGCCCTCCTAGCCCCCTTGCCCCGCTCTTCTACGCACTGAAACACGATCCCGCGAACACCCGAACTCCGGCGACCGCCAAAGTCGTCGCCGGCGACGTCTCCGGCCACCCCGAGCTCCACCACCACCACCAAGAGCCGCGGCTCGTTCCCAGGAGCTCGTAGATGCTCTCCACGCCCCAAATGGTGCCCCGTGGGCGATTTCCGCAGCGCGCCACCGCGTCTGGCCTTGCCGGCGGCTAAACGCCGGCAGGCTTTGACCCACTGACCGGGGATGTTTGACCCGCTGACGTGGGTTGACTCCCCCCCTCTCTCACTAACATGCGGGCCCCGCCCGGCTAATTACCCTGTTAGTGCTAACTAAATAGATTAGTTAATTAGTATAGTCACTGACTAGTGGGCCCCGCCTGTTAATTAGGCTAACTAAGCGCGGTTAGTGCACAGAGACACTGACCAGGGGGCCCCACCAGTCAGGTTTGACCTGGCTGGCGCCTTTGACTTGCTGATGTCATGCTGACGCAAGGCTGACGCAGTAAACCATTTTCTAGTTTAAAAATAATTCAGGAAATTCCAGAAAATACCCAAAACTTTGAAAAATCATAGAAATTCAACCATAACTCCAAATGAGACAAATTATATATGTAAAATTATCAGAAAAATTCAAGGAATCCATCTGTACCATTTTCATGCATGTTTGAACAATGTTTGTCCCCTGTTTTGGACAAAACAAATAAAGGGCATTTAAATAATCATATATGGGGTTGGAATTTGAATCTTGTACTCAAACCAACTCCATTTAAATCATAGCTAGTTGCATTAGCTCAAGACACATCCATATTGCCATGTCATAGCATGCATCATATTGTTGCATATCGTCATGTGTTGATTGTGCTCGGTTGTGTTCTTCGTGGTAGGTTCTGCCTCCGAGGATATTCACGAGTATCCAACTGAAGGGCAGTATCCCGTTACCACTCCATCAGGCAAGCAACCATTGATCATTCCGATACAACCCATGTTCCCGCTCCTGCTCTTGTTTACTGCATTAAGACAACACGATTCAAACTGCTGTGTGCTACGATAGTTGAACCCTTATCCTCTGCATGACCTGTCATTGCCACAGTAACTAGATGAAACCCACTAGCATGTGTAGGAGTTGATTGAGCCATGTTTTGTGATTCCTACCTCGCTATGCCTGCTATGCTTAGAGTTGTGTCAGGTCTGGTTCATCTGGGGATGGGCTAGAGTGAAATGCTTGTGCCGGTAATATGTGGGATGTGTTGAACATGTTTTGGTAAAGGTATCGATGAGAGGCCATGTAGGAGTACATGGTGGGTTGTTTCATTGAAGCCGTCCCTAAGAACTGAGTTCTGTATGCGTGAATTAAGATTCAGCTACTACCACACATTGGGCCCTGAAATATGACCCCGCTCGACTTACCGACCCCTCTCGCCTCAGTCCAGGAGTTGCAACTAGTTTCTGGTGTTTGTAGGATATGTGTTGGCGGCCGTGCGTAGCGCTGACCCTAGGGGTGGGCTATGTTGCGGTAGATACACCGTGGCACGGTGTACCGAGTCACCCGTTTGGTGTCTCGGGAACCCTGTTCACATCGTTCGGGGCCGTTGAGGACACACCGGCCGGATTTCCTTGCGGATGGAACCTGAATAGGCGATGACCCTGGACTAGAGACTTGTGAGGTTAGTCAGGTCGTGGTCCACACCCACGTCGGTTTTCGCTTGAAGTCTGCCGAGCACATTTCGTGTGCAGACGCTAAGTGGTGGAAACATGTGTGACGAAGTACACCCCTGCAGGGTATGAAACTATTCGAATAGCCGCGTCCGCGGTAAAGGAATACTTGATTGCATATACAGTTCATAGACAAGTTAATGGATACTACTAAAAGACTCAAGATAAGTGTGAGTACCGAGGATGGCCCCCCTCACAGGATACGAGGGAGGATCCTCAGTGGAGTATTGTGATGGTGAGTAGTGGACTCGTGTGCGAAAACTATTTTGCTAAAAGATTCCATAGGATAGCTTAGCCAAGAGTCAAAGCTGGCTTGCTGCATAAACCCCACCACCTTCTTGAGAATGAGCATGTATAGTAGGTCCTGATGTAAGACTTGCTGAGTACCTTTGTAATCATGTTTGCTTATTTATTATTTTCAGACGACAACACTGCCCCCTCCGATGGGTTTTACGTAGACCTTGACGTCGACGAGTGACTAGCCACCCAGGTGGTGATCTAGGCCATGGAGGGCCCTATGTAGATAGACAGGCTTCGAGAAGCCTTCTTTCTTTCTAGAGTCTGTACTCAGACTAGTTGCTTCCGCATGTGCTTGTATGACTGTATGACTTGAGTGTCGGGTCATGTGACCCCTACCTGTATGGATATGTTATGTATGGCTCCCTGGAGCCTTTAAATAAAGTACCTGAGTTGTAGAGTTTTGTTGTGATGCCATGTTGTATGTACTCATATCGAGCATATTGTATGTATGATTGAAATGCTTGGTATGAGTGGGATCCGACAATCTAGTTGTTTGTCCTTCGCAGCCTTTCTTATGGGGAAATGTAGTCTAGTGCTCCTCGAGCCATAGTAGTCCGCTACAGCCCGGTTCACCGGAGTCCTGCTAGCCCAGCACTACTGTTCAGGACACTTGACTGGCCGACATGTGTTTCACTTCGTCCCTATGTCTGTCCCTTCGGGGAAATGTCACGCGGTGATCTCCGGAGTCCTGTCTAGCCTGCTACAGCCCGGGATCCCCCGGAGTCCTGTTAGCCCAGTGCTACAGCCCGGAATCACTCGTTGATGACCGACATGTTCGTTGTGATTCATGTATGCCTGTCTCCATTGGTCTGCGCCGCTTTGGGTTCACGACTAGCCATGTTGGCCCGGGTTCTCGGTCATATGGATGCTAGCGACATTGTCATATACGCGAGCCAAAAGGCGCAAACGGTCCTGGGCCATGGTAAGGCGACACCCGTGGGATACCGTGCGTGAGGCCGCAAAGTGATATGAGGTGTTACCGGCTAGATCGATGTGGCTTAGAATCGGGGTCCTGACAGCGTTGGTATCAGAGTCGGACTGCCTGTAGGTTCGTTCAGCCAAACTGGTCGATGTCGAGTCTAGAAATGCTTTAGTTATATGTAAGGGAATTGATTGTGGGAGGGAACGTAAGGTTCTTTTTACTCCTTTACCCTATGCTTCTGATCTGAGTCATTCTCTTCTCATTCAACGTGGGTTAAGGACTAGGCTCTCTTCTTCTATCAGGTTCACGTGTTACTAATCCGTAGTAGCTCATAGGATTATTGCTACGAGTTTCAGTCCAGTTTCTACTATTTTAGTACGTGGCTATTTGAATCAGAACCTTGATATGATGCTGTTGAGCGGTATTGTGAACTGTTGTGGATGTCTCAAATCTTTTTCTGAGCATTTATAGCCGTTATGCTGCCCAATTTTCCCTAGGAATTCTGATGTCTTTGTCTTGTGGCTGTGCTTTCAGATGGCCAACCAGTCTCAAAATCAAGTGGTTCGCCTGACCAGGTGCCTCGACGTGCCCGGTCATACTGCTATGTTGGTCCGGGTCATGATCGAGACAGGATACCGTTGGTATCCCGAATACACTGTTGAAGAGCAGTTCCGCGACTTTAATCAAAGCCAGTATTTATGCACCGTCAGGATATTTCCTTCCTATCCTGGATCTACCGAGCCCCTTCACTGTTCCTATGGACTCGGAGTTACCATTGAGATGGCTGTGCAGGATGCTGCCTATTCCATGATGACCATCTTGCGAGTCCGGACTGGCCTGCTTCGGAACACTGACTTCCGTTACATGCCAGCTTCACTTCCGGGAGCGCAGGGGTATCTTCAGGCTATCTATGCTGACTCCACTCAGGAGGACTCATTAACTCGTACCACCGCTGAGATGCTTGAAGATAAGGACCGAGAGAATCGGGCCTTGAGGCTGGAGCTCTTTAATACCCGTGCTGATCATTGGGCCACATTGACTCGGTTTGCACCTGCGGTGCAAGCTGGATGTATGGATACCAGGGATCTGTATCCTATGAGAGCAGCTCTGCCAGACATGGTGGATTGGCGTGATGTGGGAGGCATCACCCCACCCCTTGGTCCCCGCAGGCCACCGTTTGTTGGTCCAAGACCTTATCCTAGCCCCTATGGTCCACAGGCTCCTCAGGACCGTCTGTTTCCGGATGATCACGTTGAACTTCCAGGCTATGGAGGTGACTTCTATGAGGACTACTACGGAGATATCTGAGTTAGTAGTAGTACCACTAGTATTGTAGTAGTTGTATCTCCACTGTCCTGTGTGACTTGTGGAATATGACTTGGTGTGTAATCGATTCCGGAGGTGTAGACAAATAATGTATAGGGACTCGGAATGCCTCCGATGAGATGTAACGTCTACCTTCATAGTTGTACTGTAGCATGGGCTTGTACTAAACTATGTATGACGAGTATGACCGTTGGTGTATATATGGCAGTTTTATATTACCATGGCATACGAATGAGCATCTCTGCATTCCGCGTTATCCTTTACATTCTGCACTTCCCTGTTAAGTTTGAGCCATCCTTGTCTAAACCGTTGTCTTGTTTCCTTCTAGGATGGTCAACACCCGCGGAAACCCTGCTGCCCCGGAGCAGGGGGAAGCCAATGCAGCTAGAGGTGAAAATTTGCCTCACCCACCTTCCCTGGCCGAAGTAATGCTGGAGGCGGAAAGGAACAAGCGTGAGACCAACCGCCTGCTGGAGCGGATTGAGCAGAACACTGCACGCCACCCACGAAATGACTTGGTGTCAATCAACGACTTTATCAAGCTGTACCCACCAAAGTTTAACCATTCCGTCGAGCCCCTCGACGCGGATGATTGGCTTCGCAGCATCACCCACAAGCTACGTTCTGCCAACGTAGCTGAGGCCGACAAGGTTACCTATGCTGCTTATCATCTCGAGGGCCCCGCTAGCCATTGGTGGGAAAACTACGAAGCTATGCGCCCGGTCAGCCAAATCACTACCTGGGCTGAGTTCAGCGAGGCTTTTCGTGAGCATCACATTCCGGAAGGTCTCATGGATCGCAAGAGGGAGGAGTTCTGCAACTTCACCCAAGGAAGGCTGACTGTGGATGCATATAGCCGAGAATTTGGGAACCTGGCACGCTATGCTCCTGAAGAGGTTTCTACTGACGCCAAGAAGCAGGCAAGGTTCCGCAAGGGACTTAGCCCTGAGCTTCGCCGCGATCTCCGTCTGCACGAGTGCACATCCTTCCAGAAGCTGGTCAATAAAGCTATCAGCACTGAGACAGGCCATACTGATTATGACGCTTCACGTAAGCACTGCCGTGATTTTGGGTCTTCATCCGGCTCTGGAGCTCAGAAGCGCCGGGTGTGGATTCCAAGCACCGCACTGCCACCCAGATTCACCCCGAGGCCATCCTTTGAGGCGCCTCGTCCCAACCAGCAATTTGCACCGTCCAAGCCCTATGGTGGCCCCGCTGCTAATGTTGCTCCACGCCCCACTGTGGTAACATGCTTCAAGTGTGGAGAACCGGGTCACTATAGTCGAGAGTGTCCCCAGAACAACCCCAATCAAGCTGGAAAGTCCGTTGGCCGTGGTAAGCCCGCGGGAAAGACTTTCTACGCCAAGCCGGCCACTACTGCACGTGGCCATCTCAACTATGTTTCAGCCGAAGAGGCTCATGAGGATCCCAACGTCGTCCTTGGTACGCTCCTTGTTAACTGCCATCCGGCATCTATTCTTTTCGATACTGGAGCATCTCATTCATTCATATCTGAGAATTATGCTCGGTTGCATAACACGACATTCTGTGACATGCCCACTTCCATGGTAATTCAAACTCCGGGTTCCAAATGGCAAACTTCTAGGGTAAGCCATGGGAACGGAATTCTTGTCGATAGGCTTGTCTTCCTTGCATCTTTAATAGCTCTCAAGTCCTCCGACATCAACATCATCTTGGGTATGGACTGGATGTCGGCTCATTATGCCAAGATCGATTGTGCCATTAGAACCGTTCAACTTACTCATCCCTCGGGCAAGACAGTTAATGTCTTAACTCGAGTGGCCAAGCGCCAACTTTACTCTCTCAATGCCAACCCTCTTCCAGACCTTGAGGACGTTCCGGTAGTCCGAGACTTCCCGGATGTGTTTCCGGAAGAACTGCCAGGTGTTCCACCTGACCGGGATGTCGAGTTTGTGATAGACCTTGTTCCAGGAACCGTTCCAATTGCTAGACGACCCTACAAGATGGCACCCTTAGAACTAGCCGAGCTTAAGAACCAACTTGATGAGTCCTTGAACAAAGGGTTCATCCGTCCTAGCTCCTCTCCTTGGGCTTGCCCCATCCTCTTCGTCAAGAAGAAGGATGGAATGGATCGAATGGTTGTGGATTACCGACCTGTCAATCTGGTCACCATCAAGAACAAATACCCGCTTCCCAGGATCAACGACCTATATGATCAGCTCGCTGGATCCTCAGTCTTCTCCAAGATGGATTTGAGGTTGGGCTACCATCAAATCAAAATCAGAAACGGGGACATTCCCAAAACGGCTTTTGTTACTCGTTATGGCCAATACGAGTACACCGTCATGTCCTTCGGTTTAACCAATGCCCCGGCCACTTTCTCCCGGTTAATGAACTCGGTTTTCATGGAGTACTTGGACAAATTCGTCGTAGTATACCTCGATGACATACTCATCTACTCCAAGAATGAAGAGGAACATGCCGAACATCTAAGGCTGGTATTGATGAAACTTCGAGAGCATCGCCTTTATGCCAAATTCTCCAAGTGTGAATTTTGGTTGTCAGAAGTGACCTATCTAGGCCATGTAATCTCTGGTAAGGGTATTGCTGTCAATCCCGAGCGAGTTCAAGCCGTCCTTGATTGGACTCCACCTGTTTCGGTCAAGCAAGTTTGGAGTTTCCTTGGCCTAGCGAGCTATTGCCACCGCTTCGTCGAGAATTTCTCCAAGGTTGCTAAACCTCTAACTGAACTCCTCAAGAAAGATAAAAAGTTCGAGTGGACTCCACAGTGCGAGTTCAGTTTTCAGGAACTGAAAAGACGCCTGACATCTGCTCCCGTACTGGTACCACCAGATTTCTCCAAGGACTTTATTATCTATTGCGACGCCTCGCGACAAGGACTAGGTTGCATACTCATGCAAGATCGTCAGGTAATTGCCTATGCTTCACGACAATTACACCCACATGAGGAAAATTATCCCACACATGATCTAGAGCTTGCAGCTGTAGTCCATGCACTCAAAACCTGGCGACATTACCTCCTCGGTAATCGTTGCGAGATATTCACCGATCACCAAAGCTTGAAATATATCTTCACCCAACCAGATTTGAATCTCAGGCAAAGACGTTGGGTCGAGTTGATCTCGAATTACGACTTAGGAATAACTTACACCCCTGGCAAAGCCAATGTCATGGCTGATGCACTAAGTCGTAAGTCCTACTGTAACAACCTGATGTTACAACAAAGTCAACCACTTCTCCATGAGGAATTTCGTAAGCTTAATCTTCACATTGTTCCTCAAGGATTCCTATCCACCCTGGTGGCGAAACCTACCCTTATGGATCAAATCATAGCTGCCCAAAAGCGTGATAAGGGCATATCCCGGATTAAGGAAAACATTGCTAGCGGAGTAGCTAAATGTTTTTCCATGGATGAGCAAGGTGCTGTCTTCTTTGAGAACCGCCTGGTGGTTCCCAAGAACCAACATCTACGCCAGATGATCCTTAAGGAAGCTCATGAATCCCCTCTCACCATTCATCCCGGTAGTACTAAAATGTATCAAGACCTACGCCAGAGGTTTCGGTGGACTAGGATGAAGAGAGAAATTGCTCAATACATTGCTAATTGCGACGTTTGTCGTCGTGTTAAAGCAGAGCATCAACGACCTGCTGGCACCCTTCAACCATTAGCTATTCCTGAATGGAAATGGGACAAAATCAGTATGGATTTCATCACTGGGTTTCCCAGGACCAAGAGGGGAAATAATGCCATCTTCGTCGTGATCGACCGTCTTTCCAAAGTAGCCCATTTTCTACCTGTTCGTGAGAGTATGACCGCTAGCCAGCTAGCTGACTTATACATCTCCCGAATAGTGTCTCTTCATGGTGTCCCATTGGAAATTAACTCAGACCGTGGAAGTCTCTTCACCTCTCGATTTTGGGAAAGTTTCCAAAATGGTATGGGAACTCATCTCTCCTTTAGCACCGCCTTCCATCCTCAATCAAGTGGTCAAGTAGAGCGAGTAAATCAAATTCTGGAAGATATGCTCCGAGCTTCTGTTATCTCGTTCGGAATGAGTTGGGAGAAATGCCTTCCATTCGCGGAGTTGCCTATAACAATAGCTATCAAGCTAGTTTGGGCAAGGCTCCCTTCGAAGTTCTCTATGGACGAAAATGTCGAACGCCTCTTAACTGGTCAGAAACCGGGGAAAGACAACTCTTTGGCCCAGATATGATTCAGGAAGCAGAAGAGCAAGTTCGCGTTATTCGTGAGAAATTGAAAACGGCCCAATCTCGCCAAAAGAGTCAATATGATCGTAAGCATAAGCCTATGACATTTGAAACTGACGAGAAAGCTTACCTTCGGGTTACCCCGTTAAAGGGAACCCATCGCTTCGGTATCAAAGGCAAATTGGCTCCTCGTTACATTGGACCTTTTCGCATTCTTGCCAAACGAGGAGAAGTTGCCTACCAATTGGAACTACCTCCGCATCTTTCCAGAGTTCACGATGTCTTCCATGTTTCGCAACTCAGGCGTTGCTTCGCGGATCCTATCTGTGGAGTGGACCACGAAATGCTTGATTTACAAGATAACCTCTCTTATCGGGAATACCCCGTTCGTATCCTTGATCAAGCCGAGCGTACCACTCGACGTCATAATATCAAGTTTCTCAAGGTTCAATGGTCACACCATTCCGAGGAAGAAGCCACTTGGGAAAGGGAGGATCGTCTTTGACTCGAGTACCCCGCCTTCTTCCCAGATGATCCTAAATCTTGGGACGAGATTCTATTGAGTAGGGGTGAGTTGTCACACCCTAGCTAGGTTATGCATTAGAGTGTGCATCATGTTTACTTTCATCAGAAATGGAAATGGGGAAAGCAGAACCCCCAGCACCCCCCCTGAAATCAACTAGGGTTTACTAAAAATAAATTCAATGAACCTGAAATGCCCTTCAGATATGTTCACCCTCTTTGCCTTGGGTTAGAACCCTTGGGAAAAATGGTGCATATATTTTTAGGTCAACAAAAGGGGCATTGATTTAATTCATAAATATTTGAATTTGGGCATTTAAATACTATTAAATAATTCAAATGCTCAAATAATGTTGGAATTATTTTTGGGCCACTGAAATATTTCAGAAAGTGTCCATAAATATTTTCAGGATTTTATAAAATGATTTAGTATTTAAACTAAATCAAAACAGAATAGCAAAAATAGAAAACAGAATAAAATTTGAGAAGAGAGAGAGAGTAGGCCAGTGGGCCACTTACCTGGCGCCACCAACCGGCCCAGCACGGCCCAGCCCACCAGAGCCGGGCGCCAGTCGTCTCCTTCCTTTGCCAGGAGGACGACGGCGTGGCGCACGCACAGGAGGCGAAGCCACCTCCTGCTTCCACCTCCTGCTTCCCCCGGCCCTCATAGCGACGCCACGACGATGTCCCGTGTCCCCTCGCTCCTCTCCCTCACTCGCTCCACCCTCTCTCGCTCCCCTGACTCTCTTCCCCGAGCTCATCCGAGAGTCGCCGTCGCCGTCGCTTGTCATTACCGTGGCCACCAGCACCCCCCACCCCGGCCAGCGCCCCCATGAGCTTCGCCTCGACGCCGTAGAGCCGCACGCCAAGGCACGTGACCCCGGGAGGCCAGCAACATCGCCATTGCCGTCGTCTTCCACCTCGGGCTCCGGCCACCATCATCATCGATTCGCCGCACGCAGGACGCCCCCGAGCCCGCTAACCATCCATACGGCACCGCTGTGAGCTCCGCAACCGTTTCCCCCTCTTCTCCTCTCCGATTGATTGCCGTAGCCGTCACCCCCTTGATGACCGAAGTGCGCCGCCACCTTAGCTCGCTGTCGACGATGCTCCGGTGACCAAATGGTCACCCTGGAGTGTCGAACCTACTCCCCGCGATGCGTAGCGCCCTCCTAGCCCCTTGCCCCGCTCTTCTACGCACAGAAACACGATCCCGCGAACACCCGAACTCCGGCGACCGCCAAAGTCGTCGCCGGCGACGTCTCCGGCCACCCCGAGCTCCACCACCACCACCAAGAGCTGCGGCTCGTTCCCAGGAGCTCGTAGATGCTCTCCACACCCCAAATGGTGCCCCGTGGGCGATTTCCGCAGCGCGCCACCGCGTCTGGCCTCGCCGGCGGCTAAACGCCGGCAGGCTTTGACCCACTGACCGGGGAGGTTTGACCTGCTGACGTGGGTTGACTCCCCCCTCTCTCACTAACATGCGGGCCCCGCCCGGCTAATTACCCTGTTAGTGCTAACTAAATAGATTAGCTAATTAGTATAGTCACTGACTAGTGGGCCCCGCCTGTTAATTAGGCTAACTAAGCGCGGTTAGTGCACAGAGACACTGACCAGGGGGCCCCACCAGTCAGGTTTGACCTGGCTGGCGCCTTTGACTTGCTGATGTCATGCTGACGCAAGGCTGACGCAGTAAACCATTTTCTAGTTTAAAAATAATTCAGGAAATTCCAGAAAATACCCAAAACTTTGAAAAATCATAGAAATTCAACCATAACTCCAAATGAGACAAATTATATATGTAAAATTATCAGAAAAATTCAAGGAATCCATCTGTACCATTTTCATGCATGTTTGAACAATGTTTGTCCCCTGGTTTGGACAAAACAAATAAAGGGCATTTAAATAATCATATATGGGGTTGGAATTTGAATCTTGTACTCAAACCAACTCCATTTAAATCATAGCTAGTTGCATTAGCTCAAGACACATCCATATTGCCATGTCATAGCATGCATCATATTGTTGCATATCGTCATGTGTTGATTGTGCTCGGTTGTGTTCTTCGTGGTAGGTTCTGCCTCCGAGGATATTCACGAGTATCCAACTGAAGGGCAGTATCCCGTTACCACTCCATCAGGCAAGCAACCATTGATCATTCCGATACAACCCATGTTCCCGCTCCTGCTCTTGTTTACTGCATTAAGACAACACGATTCAAACTGCTGTGTGCTATGGTAGTTGAACCCTTATCCTCTGCATGACCTGTCATTGCCACAGTAACTAGATGAAACCCACTAGCATGTGTAGGAGTTGATTGAGCCATGTTTTGTGATTCCTACCTCGCTATGCCTGCTATGCTTAGAGTTGTGTCAGGTCTGGTTCATCTGGGGATGGGCTAGAGTGAAATGCTTGTGACGGTAATATGTGGGATGTGTTGAACATGTTTTGGTAAAGGTATCGATGAGAGGCCATGTAGGAGTACATGGTGGGTTGTTTCATTGAAGCCGTCCCTAAGAACTGAGTTCTGTATGCGTGAATTAAGATTCAGCTACTACCACACATTGGGCCCTGAAATATGACCCCGCTCGACTTACCGACCCCTCTCGCCTCAGTCCAGGAGTTGCAACTAGTTTCTGGTGTTTGTAGGATATGTGTTGGCGGCCGTGCGTAGCGCTGACCCTAGGGGTGGGCTATGTTGCGGTAGATACACCATGGCACGGTGTACCGAGTCACCCGTTTGGTGTCTCGGGAACCCTGTTCACATCGTTCAGGGCCGTTGAGGACACCCCGGCCGGATTTCCTTGCGGATGGAACCTGAATAGGCGATGACCCTGGACTAGAGACTTGTGAGGTTAGTCAGGTCGTGGTCCACACCCACGTCGGTTTTTGCTTGAAGTCTGCCGAGCACATTTCGTGTGCAGACGCTAAGTGGTGGAAACATGTGTGACGAAGTACACCCCTGCAGGGTATGAAACTATTCGAATAGCCGCGTCCGCGGTAAAGGACTACTTGATTGCATATACAGTTCATAGACAAGTTAATGGATACTACTAAAAGACTCAAGATAAGTGTGAGTACCGAGGATGGCCCCCCTCACAGGATACGAGGGAGGATCCTCGGTGGAGTATTGTGATGGTGAGTAGTGGACTCGTGTGCGAAAACTATTTTGCTAAAAGATTCCGTAGGATAGCTTAGCCAAGAGTCAAAGCTGGCTTGCTGCATAAACCCCACCACCTTCTTGAGAATGAGCATGTATAGTAGGTCCTGATGTAAGACTTGCTGAGTACCTTTGTACTCATGTTTGCTTATTTATTATTTTCAGACGACAACACTGCCCCCTCCGATGGGTTTTACGTAGACCTTGACGTCGACGAGTGACTAGCCACCCAGGTGGTGATCCAGGCCATGGAGGGCCCTATGTAGATAGACAGGCTTCGAGAAGCCTTCTTTCTTTCTAGAGTCTGTACTTAGACTAGTTGCTTCCGCATGTGCTTGTATGACTGTATGACTTGAGTGTCGGGTCATGTGACCCCTACCTGTATGGATATGTTATGTATGGCTCCCTGGAGCCTTTAAATAAAGTACCTGAGTTGTAGAGTTTTGTTGTGATGCCATGTTGTATGTACTCATATCGAGCATATTGTATGTATGATTGAAATGCTTGGTATGAGTGGGATCCGACAATCTAGTTGTTTGTCCTTCGCAGCCTTTCTTATGGGGAAATGTAGTCTAGTGCTCCTTGAGCCATAGTAGTCCGCTACAGCCCGGTTCACCGGAGTCCTGCTAGCCCAGCACTACTGTTCAGGACACTTGACTGGCCGGCATGTGTTTCACTTCGTCCCTATGTCTGTCCCTTCGGGGAAATGTCACGCGGTGATCTCCGGAGTCCTGTCTAGCCTGCTACAGCCCGGGATCCCCCGGAGTCCTGTTAGCCCAGTGCTACAGCCCGGAATCACTCGTTGATGACCGACATGTTCGTTGTGATTCAAGTATGCCTGTCTCCATAGGTCTGCGCCGCTTTGGGTTCACGACTAGCCATGTCGGCCTGGGTTCTCGGTCATATGGATGCTAGCGACATTGTCATATACGCGAGCCAAAAGGCGCAAACGGTCCCGGGCCATGGTAAGGCGACACCCGTGGGATACCGTGCGTGAGGCCGCAAAGTGATATGAGGTGTTACCGGCTAGATCGATGTGGCTTAGAATCGGGGTCCTGACATGAGGCCACTGACAAAAGGGTGAAGTGGAAACCCTAGTCCGCGGAGAAAGTGAGGGATGAACACAACCCTCTCGCCGGGCTCTGGAGTGGGGATGACTTGCTCTTTGGCCAGGACCCTGTGTGCAGTATCAGCGGTCAAGTACTTCACCTCCCGAAGTTCCTTAATGTCCTTCTTCGTGACGGAGGAGGCCATCCACTTGCCGTGTGAGCCGGATCCGGTGATGGCTGGAAAGGTTGGGCGGTGGGAAAGATTGAAGCTTGGGTGTTGGAGCTCGAGGATGGGAAGGCTGAAGAAGGAAGAAGGCATGTGGTAAAAAGATGGATCTTTATCCGCTTATATAGGTAGTGAATATCAAGCGCTCCCCACAAGCCCTAAAACTCGCCTGTTCCCAAGGGGTTGTGCGAATGGCACATTTGGATTACCCAAACCCGTATTGATGAAAATCCCGGAATAATGGGACACGATCTCTGCTTTGAAAAGACGTGTCAATGGAGGCTGCGCCTCGAAACATGAAGCGGGAGGCCAAAAAACGGTTCAAAATGATAAAAAGGCAAGACGTGATGTTTCGCCGAAAAAGCTGTGAGTAGACATACCTTATTTTTATTAAATATTGTACCCTTGTGGTTGAGGGTTGTAACTGTTATATAGAGCCGGATACAGTTCTCTTGCTTAGAAGACTGCTTTGTACGCAGAGAAGGAACCCGCCTTGCAATGTCGAAGACAATCTACGAGCCGAACACATCGTCATTGAAGACTGGTTCAGGGGCTACTTAGGGAGTCCTGGACTAAGGGTCCTCGAGAGTCCGGCCCGTGTGCTATGAGCCGGACGGATGGGCCGTGAAAACACAAGGTAGAAGGCCTTCCCCCGTTTCCGGATGGGACTCTCCTTTGCGTGAATGGCAAGCTTAACGTCCAGATGTGTAGTTTCATTTCTTTGTAAACCGACTCTGTACAACCCTAGGCCCCTCCAGTGTCTATATAAACTGGAGGGTTTGGTCCATAGAGGCTATCAGAATTCATATAGGCTGGACATCTAGGGTTTAGCCATTACGATCTCGAGGTAGATCAACTCTTGTAACCCCTATACTCATCAAATACAATCAAGCAGGATGTAGGGTTTTACCTCCATTAAGAGGTCCCGAACCTGGGTAAACATCGTGTCCACCTTGTCTTCTATTACCTTCGATCCTCATATGCACAGTTCGGGACCCCCTACCCGAGATCGGCCGGTTTTGACACCAACAGACGTTGCTACCTATGCCGTGAGAAAGGTCACCTTGCTTCCTCATGCACTAGTGGTAACTTATCCAACCCAATTATTATTGATGATATCTATTCTCTTGGGAAGGATAAGGTTGGCAATGTGTTTGCCAAGTTTCTTGGTACTCAAAGTGGTTTCAAGAAAATAACCATTTGGGTTGCCAAGCCTATTGTGACTAACCTCTTAGGACCCAATTTGGTTGGGGACCGACAAGCTCAAACTTGATCAATAGGTGTTGTTGGAGGGCATTGGAGACTTGGCTACATTATGAAGAATTAAGGGGACTTTATCATTCTTATTGTCTCAGGCCAAGTCAATTGGGTTATCAAGTTTCTATACCATATCCAATGTGCCTCCTTCCGGTAACTTGTACTTAAATTGTTTACATTGAAAGTTACTTTCCCCTTTGCATGTTTTGTTTTTTTCCTTGCATGTGCTTGTATAGGTTGTGTCTCCAGATTTCTTATCTTGAGTAATCAAGTATGTGTATGTTGGTTTGCACTTCATGTACATGTGTGTTGTTCGTTGAGCCTTTGTGCATCTTGTTTGTATTTTAGTTGGCTCTTGTGAGAGATTAATGGGATATCCCATTGTGGCGGAGTGATGTGCTTTACGCACCTCACAATCCTATTCCTATGAATGTGTGTACATGAGTAATACCATTGTAACGCCCCGAGACCGTTGCGCCAGGTGTCTTCCCGTTATTCGCTGTTGTTGCCTTGTCATTTGTTTGCGTGTCATGCATTTCATATCATGTCATCATGTGGATTGCATTTGCATACGTGTTCGTCTCATGCATCCGAGCATTTTCCCCGATGTCCGTTTTGCAATCCGGGGCTCCTATGTCCTCCAACGCCCTCCTTTTGCCTGTTTTCATGTGTGGGTGTTAAACATCCTCGGATTGGACCGATATTTTCCAAGCAGCCTTGGTTCACCACCGGTAGACCGCCTGTCAAGTTTCGTGCCTTTTGGAGCCCGTTTGATACTCCAACGATTAACCGGGGAACCGTAAAGGCTTCATGTGTGTTACAGCCCAACAACCCTCCTAAGTGGCCCAAAACCCATCCAAACCCCCTCCATCCTCTCGGTCGTTCAATCACTATCGCGTGGCCGAAAACCGCACCTCATTTGGACTCTCCTAGCTCCCTCTACCTATAAATATGCGTCTCCCTCCGAAAATTCGCGGATGAACCCTAGCATTTTCCCTCTCCGCCGCCGCACACATCTCCCTCCTCCATCGGACATGTCCGCCGCCGCCTTCGTCCAATCTGGAGCCGCCACCTGTCCTCCATCGCCGTTCCCATGCCGCCGGCCCGCGGAGCCCATCGCGGGCCCGCTCGGCCCGGTCACCGTCGCCGCTCACCCGAGCGACTCCCCGCGCGGGAGCCCGAGTTGTGCGCCGCCCCACGCCATTCGCCGGCACGTCGCCGCGCCTCCGCCGGCGTCCGCCTCCTCGCCGGTGCTGCTCTGGCCGCCGCCCTCCGCCACCTTGCCAACGCCGCGCGGCCCGGCTTCTCCGGCGCCGCCCGTCCTCCTCCTCGTTGCCCCCTCGCCGCCACCTTCCTCCCACTCCGGCGAGCTACGTCCTCTCCGGCGAGAAGCTCTGGCCGCCGCAGCGTTCTTCGGTGAACCTCGAAGTCCGTGCCGCCCCAGATTTGGATCTAGAAAACCCTAGGGTTGACCCGAAATTCCCTCCAAGCCTTTTTTCTACATTCTGAAGCACTTTTCATTATAGCAAACTCTACATCCGTAGCTCCGTTTTGCGCGTGTGAGATATCAAAATGTTCATCATGATGTGCTCTTCATTTCATTCCATTGTTCCGTGCTTGTTTGAGTCCATCTTGATGCCCTAAATACTGTTGCAAGAGTGCTTCATAATGTTAGGTGTTGATTCTTATCAGTTTATGAGCATTTATCATTTTTGCCATGATTATTGTGTGCTGCATATGAGCATGAGCTCTACATGTGTTTTGAGCTATGCCATGCCATCTTTACAGGGGTGTATGGCATGTATTTTTGTGATCAATGTGGTGACTATCACAAGTATGCAAAGTAGCTCTTGTGATATTGCTGTTTTCAGAGACTCAGAATTTCACTAAGTCCTTGTCTGCTGTTATTTTTATGCCATGTATTCATGTTGCTACAGTGAGATCCATGCTTCTTTTGAGTATGTTCAATAGGGATGATTTTGAGATATTGTTATGCTCTATCCATCCATGCCCTTGTTTGCATTAATGGAGTTCCCTAGCATGACTCAATCTTTCTCTACTTTTGCTATAAAATGTTTCTGGCAGATTGTTTACGTGTTAATCAATTTTGCTAAGGTTGTTGTAGTTGATCCATGCTTGCTATGAACTTGTTCTTGCCATGTTTAGCTTCTTGAACATGTCTTATTGCTGGGAGTATGCTTAGTTTGTCATGCAATGCCTTGTGTTGAGTGCATCGAGCTCGCAAACGTGCCTTCATAATTCTGTTTATGCCATGCCCTGTTTTCTGCTAAGTCTGAATCTGTTAACGAAACTTGCTATGTTTACATGAGTGCCATCATATCTTCTGATCCTTTTTGGCCTATGGTCAGTAAGGGACTTTTGTTATATGCTCTGAGTAGATTCATGCTATGCCTTGTATTGCTATGTTCTGATCCTGTAACATGTTGTTTGCTTGCTCTAAACATTGCGTCCTGATGTTAATACCTGACATGTTATTTTCAGCAAGTCTGTGATGCTGTTTTCTTTTGCCACTTTGCCATGCTTGTTTGAACCTGCTCTTGTGTGATTTAGCCGTAGCTCAGTGTTCATCTTTTGTCAAGCATCTTGAGTAGATCACTTCCATGTGCTTTGTTGCTATGTTGGAGTGCAGTAGCTTAGTTTCTTGTTGCATTCTAGATGGCATCGTGCTGTTAATCGCAGAATTGTGCCATTCTTGTTTTGCTTGTCATTTGCAAACCGTGCATCCGATTTCGGTGATATTTATATCGATTTCGACCAAAATCAACTCATCTTTCCAGCAGCACTCTTGGTTTGCCAAGTTGAGGCCTAGTTCAATCTTTTCCTTCCGGAGCTCGCATATGCATTGCATATCACATACCGCATGTCATGTCATGTTTTGCATCATGTTGCTTGCACATTGCACATGGTTGATTATCGTTTCCTTTGCTCGTGTTCTTGCTTTGGGTAGAGCCGGGAGACGAGTACGTGATCGTGGTCCCGTTGAGTACACTTACGAGGATTAAGCTTTCGTCTTCTCGGAGAACTTAGCAGGCAAGATGACCATACCCTCAAAATCACTTCTATCTTTGCTTGCTCGTTGCTCGCTCTTTTGCTATGCCGCGATTCCTACCACTTGCTATATCATGCCTCCCGAGGGAGTCCTGGATTAGGGGGTATCCGGACAGCCGGATTATATCCTTTGGCCGGACTATTGGACTATGAAGATACAAGATTGAAGACTTCGTCTCATGTTCGGATGGGACTCTACTTGGCGTGGAAGGCAAGCTAGGCAATACGGATATGTATATCTCCTCCTTTGTAACCGACCTTGTGTAACCCTAGCCCCCTCTGGTGTCTATATAAACCGGAGGGTTTAGGTCCATAGGACAACATACAATCATACCATATGCTAGCTTCTAGGGTTTAGCCTCTCCGATCTCGTGGTAGATCAACTCTTGTAATACTCATATCATCAAGAATAAATCAAGCAGGACGTAGGGTTTTACCTCCATCAAGAGGGCCCGAACCTGGGTAAAACATCGTGTCCCCTGCCTCCTGTTACCATCCGCCCAGACGCACAGTTCGGTACCCCGAACCCGAGATCCACCGGTTTTGACACTGACATTGGTGCTTTCATTGAGAGTTCCTCTGTGTCATCGCCGTTAGGCTTGATGGCTCCTTCTATCATCGATAGCGATGCAGTCCAAGGTGAGGCTTTTCTCCCCGGCCAGATCTTTGAGTTTGGCGGCTTCGCACTGCGGGCCAACTAGCTTGGCCATCTGGAGCAGATCGAAAGCTACGCCCCTGGCCATCAGGTCAGGTTTGGAGGCTTAAATTACACGGCCGATATCCACGGAGACTTGATCTTCGACGGATTCGAGCCCCTGCCTTGTGCACCACGCGGTCACGATGAGTACGATTTAGCTCTACCATCGGACCGTATTCAGGAGATCGCACCGGCAGCCGCTCCGAGCCTCGACTCGGAGCCAGTTGCGCCATCCACGGACGGGTGGATAGACCCCGTCATGGAGGGCATATCCTCAGCGGCGATCGAGCCGAATATCAACCTTACCCTTCACGAGAGCCATGTTGCCAAACTGCCGGATCCTTCCCCGGCCATGGGCTCCAAACCGCGTTGAAAGAACATGCGGTGCCCCCATGTTTGGTTTTGGTAATTGATGACAATCTCTATGGACTAATGGTTGCCTTGAGTTATATTTGAAGGTTTTGTCCATAGGCTTTTCTTGGAGTACATGTGTTGGTTTCAAGGAGAGTTTGTGTCGACCAAGGTGCTATTCAAGGAATTACCTAAAGATTGGTCTTGTGAGAGGTTGATCAAGACTAAGTTAAAGAGTGAATCAAGTTGATCAACCCACAAAGCATAGAAGATGTACCGAGAGGGATCAAGTGATCCCATGGTATGGTAAGCATTGTCAATTACGCTTTGTGTACTAACCCATGGTCTTCGTGAGAGTTCTTTGTGGGGTTAGGTTGCGGTGTGCAAGTTCAAGTGGAGTATCACGAAGAGATCAAATGCTTGAAGCTTGCCATCCTTTGTGGTGACAATGGACTTGTGAAGATGTGCGGAAGAGTGGCTCACCCATAGTGGAGTATGGGGGAGCAATCAACTAGTCTTCATCGAGTCAACCCAATCAAGAAAGGTGGTCCAACTTGAGGGAATCAAGATCGTCATCACCTAGCTCAAGTGGACCATGTGCAAGGCAAAGGTTTGCCCTTGATAGGTTTTCTATTTTACCGGTCTCATGATGGTAGTTGGGAGACCGGGTTATAGGATCGATTGCCGTACTATCAAGGGGGGCCCTCGATGAGTAGCTTGATCATATCGTTCGTTGAGAGCTCAAACCTTTACATCCTTGCATCATCTTTCTTGGTTCTTGTTTGGTTCTCTTTGTGAGTCTTAGAGCTTATGGTCATCTTGATGACAAGCTTGAGTTCATCGAAACCGGAGTTCGCATGCATCTTCTATGATGTTTTCGATGTTGGAGGTTTTGCCGGTTCTTCTCGGTTGGAGGTTTCACTCCTCTATTTGTTGGCATACCTCCCCTGCCTCTTCTTACTATAACCAATCACTTGTTTTCAACAAGCTTGAGTTTTCTCAATTCGGAGCTCATATGCAGAAGTTATGGCAGTTCTGGTTTTCTGGAGTATGGTTTTTCTCCTGGACCCAGCGGTAGTACCGCGGTCCACAGCGGTAGTGCGGCTGAGACTCCCTAAGCGGTAGTACCGCTCCCGGAGCGGTAGTACCGCTCCCCGGAGCGGTAGTACCGCTGGGTGGCCTCAGCGGCAGTACCTCTGCGGTTCCGTGCTACTACCGTCCCGTCACTGCGTCTGTAGCGGTAGTACCGCTCCTCGGAGCGGTAGTACCGCTTGCTCGGCTCAGCCGCAGTACCGTGGTGGCATGGTGCTCCTTCCGCTTCGATTCGTGCGCGCATTTTCTCGTGTCGGGTTTTGCGGTACTTGCTGCGGCAGTAGTGGCGGTAGTACTGCTTGAGAGCGGTAGTACCGCTCTACCTCCGCGGTAGTACCGCCCTGGGCCCCTGCCCCAGCCCTTCTCTTCTGGCGCGGTAGTACCGCTGAGGGGGAGCGGTAGTACCGCTTGAGGGCGGCAGTACCGCTCTACCTCAGCGGTAGTACCGCTCTCTGCGGGGCTGTGTGGGGGATAACGGTTGGATTTTCCCCCTCCTATAAAAGGGGGTCTTCTTCCCCATTGAATCTAATCCTTTGAGCTCATGTTCTTCCCCCATTGTTGACCTTCTTCGAGCTTGCTAACTCTCAATCCCTCCATGGATTCTTGCTAGTTTTTGAGGGAAAAGAGAGAGGAGATCTAGATCCACATTTCCACCAATCACTTTCTCCTCTATGTGAGGGGAACCCCTTGGATCTAGATCTTGGAGTTCTTGGTGTTCTCTTTCTTGTTCTTCCTCTCATTTTCCTCCCTAGCATTAGTTGCTTCGGTGGGATTTGAGAGAGAAGGACTTGGGCACTCCGTGTGCCCTTGCCATTGCATTTGGTGCATTGGTTTGAGTTCTCCACGTGATACGTGGAAGTTACAAGTTGAGAAGCTTATTACTCTTGGGTGCTTGGTACCCTTGAGCTTGTTCCTCTTGGGTGCTTGGGCGCCCTAGACGGTTGTTGGTGTTCGGAGCTCAATCATTGTGGTGCAAAGCTCCGGGCAAGCGTCGGGGTCTCCAATTAGGTTGTGGAGATCGCCCCGAGCAATTTGACGGGTACCGGTGACCGCCCCCAAGGGTTGCCAAAGTGTACGGGTTCGGTGACCGCCCCCAAGGGTTGCCATTTGTACGGGTTCGGTGACCGCCCTCAAGGGTCCCTTAGTGGAATCACGGCATCTTGCATTGTGCGAGGGCGTGAGGAGATTACGGTGGCCCTAGTGGCTTCTTGGGGAGCATTGTGCCTCCACACCGCTCCAAACGGAGATTAGCATCCGCAAGGGTGTGAACTTCGGGATACATCATCGTCTCCGCGTGCCTCGGTATCTCTTACCCGAGCCCCCTTACTTATGCACTTTACTTTGTGATAGCCATATTGTTTCTTGTCATATATCTTGGTATCACATAGTTGCTTATCTTGCTTAGCATAAGTTGTTGGTGCACATAGGTGAGCCTAGTTGTTTTAGGTTTTGTGCTTGACAAATTAACCGCTAGGTTTATTCCGCATTTGTTCAAGCCTAAACCGTAATTATTTTAAAACGCCTATTCACCCCCCTCTAGGCGACATCCACGATCTTTCACGCGTGCGCCCATGCCTATCAAATCCGAATGGGCACCAATCATGGAGTTCACCTCCGCGGATATCTTTCAGCACTCGCCCTTCGGTGGCATACTGAATTCATTAAAGTCTCTCTCCTTGTCAGGAGAGTCCTGGCCGAACTATGTCCGGCAGAATTGGGATGTGGATCACGAAGAAATTCGCTGCCCACCCACCACCCACTTAGTAGCCACTGTCGAGGACTTAATTGAGATGCTCAACTTCGACTCCGAAGGCATCAACAGTATGGACGACGATGCAGGAGACGAACAGGAACCACTGCCCACAGGGCACTGCGCACCCACTTCATCACATGACGTACACATGGTGGACACACCAAAAGAAGACAACGACGAGGAACGAAAGGACGCAGCAAAGGGTTGTCCCCTCAAGAAGCAGGCAAAGTGGCGGCATAAGCGCCGCCCCAAATCCCACCTTGGCAGAAACAACGATCATATAGACCCAGCGTTAGAGCAGGGTGAACCATCGCCGGACCACGGCAACACGGGGAATCAAACCGAACAACCGACTCTGTCAAAGATAACAGTCCGGATGACATCACACCGGACAGACACCCGGAGCAACAGAATGCCCATCAAAGGCTTGTTGCCACCGTGAGGAGTCTAAAAAAGCAGAAGCAAAGGCTCAGGGCTGCACAGGACACACTCAACACAACAGCGAGGTACAGCGGTAATCGCCCCACCAAGAGCTACCCGAAGCGGAAGTTGCTACCTGAATTCGATGAGGAGGCCTTAGATCCCCCGCAACCAAAAATTAAAACAGCCATCTTGCCGGATAGACGACCTCACGGCCAACATAGAGCGGCAAACAACGCCGCACGCAAGCCAACACGCGATCCACGCGCAGGCTCGCATCAAAAGGACGGCGTAACCAGATCCATCTATGGACCACGCAAGCGCACCCCAGCATACGATGCAACACAACAAACACCCGAACAACGCGGTACACCCAGATACAGGGGTGCCGCACACCCCCTATGTTTCACCGACGAGGTGCTGGACCATGAATTTCTAGAGGGATTCAAACCCGTAAACATAGAGGCATAGGACGGAACAACAGACCCTGGGGTCTGGATTGAGGACTATATCCTCCATATCCATATGGCTCGAGGAGATGATCTCCATGCCATTAAGTATTTACCACTCAAACTCAAAGGGCCAGGTCGGCACTGGCTTAAAAGCCTCCCCGAAAGCTCCATTGGAAGCTGGGAAGAGCTCGAAGACGCTTTTCGGGCAAATTTCCAAGGGACTTATGTCCGACCTCCGGATGCAGACGATTTAAGTCATATAACTCAACAGCCCGGAGAGTCAGCCCGAAAGCTTTGGAACAGGTTTCTTACTAAAAAGAACCAAATAGTCGACTGTC
Source organism: Triticum monococcum (assembly GCA_034509565.1). Taxonomy (NCBI): domain Eukaryota; kingdom Viridiplantae; phylum Streptophyta; class Magnoliopsida; order Poales; family Poaceae; genus Triticum; species Triticum monococcum. Next base: position 675,601,907 of record CM067842.1, on the reverse strand, counting down.
CGGACGCTGAAGCCTTGGCAGCTTTTAAACACAGCATCCAAGACGAATGACTTGCCAAACACCTCGGCCAAGAAAAGCCGAGAACAATGGCAGCATTAACAAGCCTCATGACCCGCTTTTGCGCGGGCGAGGACAGCTGGCTAGCCCGATGCAGCACCAACGACCCAAGTACATCTGAAGTTAGAGATGGAAACGGGAAATCATGACGCAGCAAAAATAACAAGCGCCAGAATAAAGAAGACAACCCGAAGAGCATGGCGGTAAACGCCGAATTCAGAAGCTCTCGGCCAGGTCAGCAAAGGCCGCCCTCTAAAGGTAGCAGAGACGAACTGTCCAGCCTAAACAAAATTCTGGATCAAATATGTCAGATCCATAGCACCCCTGGTAAACCCGCTAATCATACCCACAGAGAATGTTGGGTCTTCAAGCAGTCCGGCAAGCTTAACGCCGTACACAAGGGGGAGGATACAACAAGCAAAGATGAGGATGAGCCTCTCAAGCAAGACACTGGGGAACAAAAGAAATTTCCACCAGAAGTCAAAACAGTAAACGTGTTACACATGATAAAGGGAAGAAACAAAGCGGCACTCCCAGATAAATATGCCCAAGGGCTTATCACCACGGAGTTCTGCCACTGGCCGTCTCAACCGATAACCTTCTACCATTAGGATTACTCGGCAAGTATCTGACGCGCAGGATGGGCTGCCTTGGTATTAGATCCAATAATTGACGGATACCACTTCACACGAGTCCTGATGGACGGTGGCAGTAGTCTAAACCTGATATATCAGGACACAATCTGCAAAATGGAATAGACCCAACGAAAATTTGCCACGGCAATAATTCCTTTAAAGGAGTAACGCCAGGCCCAGGGGCTCATTGCACGGGCTTCCTGATACTAGAGGTTATATTCGGCTCCCCCGATAACTTCCGTAGCGAAAATTTAACCTTCCACATTGCTCCGTTCCAAAGTGGCTATCAAGCACTACTTGGACACGAAGCTTTTGCTCGCTTTAATGCAATACCGCATTACGCTTCCCTCATGCTTAAGATGCCCGGTCCACGTGGCATCATTACAATACATGGAAATATTGAGCGATCATTGCGCGCCGTAGAGAGTGCGGCTGCCTTGACAACCGCACACTAAAACGGCCTCACCACTAAAGCATTCGATAGGTTGTCAAGACTACGAACACGGTTAGATGAGTCCGACGCAGCTACAATTCATACAGGTTTGATGGCCACACCCCTATTACAAATACAAGGGGCTCAACGGGCGCAGACAAGTGGCAATTTTTACTCATCTTGAATTGTACATGGTTTCTTTAAACCTACCTTTTTGCACGACAACTTTTCACCTAAGTTCCTCTCTTTTACAGATGATCATCATGCTACACCCATCCAGAATACGGCACAACGGAGACACAGGCGCAGACGTGCAGTAGGGACCCATTCCAAGGATTCTTTTTAGATTAAGACCCTGCGTAAACCTTTCTCACTGTCTCTTGTTGATACACATCCCTCAGATTCTCAGTACTATTGAGAAGGATGCTGACGTCTCGGCATGTGGCCACGTCAGAATAATGCACGTACTTGGACACCAGGGGCTTCTTACAAAGGGCACTGATTAGGCCCGGTTTATACCATAAATACCGAACACCTTAGGGAGTGTTCGGCGTCGCGAGTTTGGCCCGAATCATGTATTTGGTCGAATGTTGGGTTTGCCCAGCTCCTGTGTTTTTCTGCATTACGTTCCGCTCTATCGGCTAAGGTGGCACCAGGAGAACTACTGCGATTGTGGCCCGGTTCATCCGGATGAGCACCTCAGTAGAGAAAGCCGAAAACTAACTATCATGATATAGCGTGAGACTGGTCAACCACTCGATGACCTATCGGAATGTTAGAATTCCTCCGTCTTAACGAAGGGCCGTTTCCCGGCTAGGCATGTACGCACCCCGAATTCGGGAGAGTGCGGAGCCACCAGGGGCTATATAGTAGCCCCACCATCAAACTCCTATGGCTAAGTGAAAGTGTTAAAGCATTATAGTCTGGTTGCCTCGTTCGCTGCGCTATCACCTCCTTAATAGGACCAAGACATTGGATTAAGTGTGAACACGCGTCTTCTGCGAACACCTCCGCATTATATGCGTGGGGGTTGAAGCCGACGACTGCAATCTTTCAGGTTATATACATATATACATAAACGGCCACACATGAGGCATCATATTACTTTCAAGCAAAAGTATAAATACAGCCTTAATAAATTTCATAAACATTGTTTTTTACAATGGGAATATATGTCACTCAAACATAATATTCTTTGAGCACTAGGTCTCTATCAAACGAGCACCCTCGAGAACTTCTTCGAAATAGTGCTCGGCAGCCACTCGGCCTATGGCCGAACCCTGTGCCGCAACAGTAGTGGCATCCATCTCCGCCCAGTATGCTTTGACACGGGCAAAGGCCATCCGCGAGCCTTCTATACACGCTGACCTTTTCATCGCATTGATGCGCGGCACCGCACCAAGGAACTGTTGCACTAAGCTGAAATAGTTGTTCGGCTTCGGTTTTCTGGCCACAAATGATCTACGACGGACCTCATGGCAAGTCCGGAATATCTATTGAGTTCGGCCCATTCGGCAAGCTGATCAGTTAGTGGAAGCGGACGCTCTGGAACGTTAAACTGTGACCAGAATAGCTTGTCCACTTCATGATCTGTTCGATCTCGGAAGTATTCGGCCGCATCGACAGCGCTCGCCGCCAAGTCCATATATGCGTCTGCCGAACTCCACAGCCGATCCAGAGGGGCATACCACGGATCTCTGAACTTCCTCCGCAGCATAAAGGGCTTCCCAGCCGCAATATCCCCGGCTTCACGTAGTTCCTCCTTCTTCGCTCTCATAGTAGAGCGGGTGTCCTTGGTCGCCATTATGGCCTTCTCGAGGCCCGTTGCCCTCGCCCAGAATTCTTCTTCAAGGAACTGGCAACGGTCGACAGTGTCTTTTAACTTTACAGCCATCTTGGCCACTTTATCTTTGCTCTCGCAATGTGCAGCCTTTTGGATCTTAACTCTTCGGCCGCCTTTAAAGCGGCCACATTACTAATTATTGCTTGTTCCTTGGCTCGGGCAAGTTCCGCCCAAAGGGTCTCCACGGTGGAAGCTCCATCTGCAGTCACAACATATTAAAGATACTGGCGTTACGCTGCTCTTACTATGTGACATTCACCAGAAAATACCATTTACCCTGTGCCTCGTCAAGCCACTTATTAACGTGCTCGATGTCGGCATCCGCCGCATCCAGTTGCCGCTTTAGTTTGGCAATCTCATGAGTCCAGCCAGCCACTAGAGCTCCAGCCACCTGCACATAAAGGCGGTTTGGTTATTGGCTACTATCTACACAGGGCACACCTAAAAATGTGTGGTACTATCAAAAAGTATATCATTTCACATACCTCAAAGCCCGTTAGTAGACTCATAAAGGCCTCATGCAATCCACTTTCGGCGGACGAAATTCTTTCCATCATCGTACCCATCAACATACGGTGTTCTTCTGAGATGGCCGCTCGCTCTAACAGCCCCCTCAGTACGTCCGACCGCATACCAGGCGGTGCCGGACTCTTCTGTTTGCTCTCTTCAAGAGCCGGATACTGGGGACTTCGGGTGACCATATGATGATCTTCTGGCCTCACCGGATCCGGGGAGGCCCTCCGAGACGACACTTCAAGGTCGCCCACTTCTTGAGCGGAGGAGTCCGGGGGAGGCGTTTCGCTCTCCATCATCTCTGGAAGAAGATCCCCCGAAGAGGTGCTTTGCTGAGAAGGGCTGAGATCCGAACTGCAAGATAAATGCTTTGGTTATTTTCCTTAGAGGTAAGGTAGTATATCTTCACTATTAAAGTACTTTTTGATTACTTACAACTTGTTAGAGGGCTGATCCCCACGCGGACTTTGTGCGGCAAGAGCACCCTCCAAGGCAGGACCCTCTGGTGGAGATTTCTTCTCCTGTTTGGAAACCTTGGTTTCCGGATCTTCAGAGGCAGTCCTCTTCCTTCCCCGAAGAGAGAGCAGGTCAGATTCTTCCCCTTGGTTATCCTCCTTCATGGAGGCGCTCATTCCCTTGGTTGGAATTGGTAGTGATGGGGGCCTGCTTTCGCCCTCATTATTCCCCCCTTTATCTTCCTTTGAGGGCTCCGGGCAAGGTGCTAGCTCGAGCATCTTTTCCAGTACCGGATTGTCCAAACCCTCAGGATGGGGGGCCAAACACCGCATCATCTTTGCCTTTGTTAGCCAGTCCTGGTTAAAGAGCGATTTCTTAGAATGACGTCATGATATATGAAAGACGGTGTGTTTGGATAGAGGATTACTTACTTGGTCGGCGGTGCGGTTGCTGCTCAGGCCCACGTCCTCGGTAGTATCCGGACACTCTATTTGGGGTCTGAAGAATGATTTGTACATCTCCTCGTGCGTCAGGCCAAGGAAATTCTGAATAGTGCACGGTCCTTCTGGGTTGAACTCCCACATGTGGAGGGGCCGACGTTTGCAAGGCTGGACTCGACGAACCAGCATAACTTGCATCACCGTAACAAGACTGAAATCTCCTTCGAAGAGATTTTGAATGCGGCTCTCTAGTATAGGCACGTCCTTGGCTGGACCCCAGCTCAGCCCTCTGCTAATCCATGACATCAGTTGTGGTGGAGGGCCCGAGCGGAAAGCAGGGGCAGCCACCCACTTGGCACTTCTAGGAGCTGTGATGTAAAACCACTCCCATTGCCATAATCCGGACACCTCTGGAAAGGAACCCTTTGGCCATGGAGCTCCAGCGATCTTGCTTATTAATGCGTCTCCGCACGCTACATGCTGCCCCTCGACCTTCTTCGGCTTCACGTCAAAGGTCTTGAGCCACAGACCGAAGTGAGGGGTAATGCGGAGGAAGGCCTCACATACGACAATAAATGCCGAGATGTGGAGAAAGGAGCCCGGGGCTAGATCGTGGAAATCCAGCCCGTAATAGAACATCAAACCCCTAACGAAGGGATCCAGAGTGAGGCCTAGACCTCGGAGGAAGTGGGAGACGAACACAACGTTCTCGTTGGGTTCGGTTGTAGGGACAACCTGCCCTCGGGCAGGCAGCCGATGCGAAACCTCGGCGGTCAGGTATCTGGCCTCCCTCAACTTCTTGATATCCTCTTCCATAATGGAGGAGGGCATCCACCGGCCTTGAAGGCTAGATCCGGACATGATTGAAGGTCGGAGCCCTTGACCTGGGCTTTGGGTGTTAGAACTCGAGGCGGGGCAAGGATTCGATTGAGCACGGGAGGGAAAAAAGTAAAAGCCTTGTCCCTTTATAAAGAGGGTGAATATCAAGCGTCCTCCTAGTGGCCGTTTGGGACTTGCCTAAAATCTAGGAGTCCTAGGCACGGTTGGGTTACCCATGTCCGTATTGATGAGAATCCCGTACTTAGGGGAACACGATCTCTCCTTTGACAAGACGTGTCAAGAAACCGCCTCGCATTATGTGTGGAGCTGGTTGAAGAAAAATGGTTCGAATAATCACCGGGCCTTGGCTTAATGTCATGTTGCCAAGACAAGTCAGGAGATCAGATTTGTGAAAATATTATTCTCTCTACGGTGGTATGTGGAACTTATTTTGCAGGGTCGAACAATATCCTTGTATTCAAATTCTTCCGTGGTGTATTCGGAGGAGGAACCCGCCTTGTAATGCCGAAGACAACACTACGCGCCGGACTCATCGTTATTGAAGCCTGGTTCAGGGGCTACTGAGGGAGTCCTGGATTAGGGGGCATCCGGACAGCCGGATTATATCCTTTGGCCGGACTGTTGGACTATGAAGATATAAGATTGAAGACTTCGTCTCGTGTCCGGATGGGACTGTACTTGGCGTGGAAGTCAAGCTAGACAATACAGATATGTATATCTCCTCCTTTATAACTGACCTTGTGTAACCCTAGCCCCCTCTGGTGTCTATATAAACCTGAGGGTTTAGGTCCCTAGGACAACATACAATCATACCATAGGCTAGCTTGTAGGGTTTAGCCTCTCCGATCTCATGGTAGATCAACTCTTGTAATACTCATACCATCAAGAATAAATCAAGCAGGACGTAGGGTTTTACCTCCATCAAGAGGGCCCGAACTTGGGTAAAACATCGTGTCCCCTGCCTCCTGTTACCATCCACCAAGACGCACAGTTCGGGACCCCCTACCTGAGATCCGCTGGTTTTGACACCGACACCTCCCATATTGCCATGTCAAACCTCTAACCCACCTTGTCCTAGCAAACCGTTGTTTGGCTATGTTACCGCTTTGCTCAGCCCCTCTTATAGTGTTGCTAGTTGCAGGTGAAGATTGGAGTTTGTTCCATGTTGGAACATGGATTTTTGTTGGGATACCACAATATCTCTTATTTAATAATGCATCTATATACTTGGTAAAGGGTGGAAGGCTCGGCCTTATTCTTGGTGTTTTGTTCCACTCTTGCCGCCCTAGTTTCCGTCATACCGGTGTTATGTTCCTTGATTTTGCATTCCTTACGCGGTTGGGTTATAATGGGAACCCCTTGACAGTTCTCCTTGAATAAAACTCCTCCAGCAAGGCCCAACCTTGGTTTTACCATTTGCACTAACAACCTATCACGTTCCCTTGGGTTCTGCAGACTCAAGGGACATCTTTATTTTAACCCCCCCGGGCCAGTGCTTGTCTAAGTATTGGTCCGAACCTGTCAGCCGCCGGCGGCCACCAGGGGAAACTCTAGCCTGGCCTAACGGAAGTTTGGACAATCTGGTGTTTCCTTGAGAACGAGATATGTGCAGATCCTATCAGGATGTCGGCACATCGAGCGGCTTTGCTGGTCTTGTTTTACCATTGTCGAGATGTCTTGTAACCGGGATTCTGAGTCTGATCGGGTCTTCCTGGTGGAAGGAATGTCCTTCATTGATCATGAGAGCTTGTGATGGGCTAAGTTGGGACACCCCTGCAGGGTTTTGAACTTTCGAAAGCCGTGCCCGCGGTTATGGGCAGATGGGAATTTGTTAATGTCCGGTTGTAGAAAACTTGACACTTAACTTAAGTAAAATACATCAACCGCATGTGTAGCCATGACGGTCTCTTTCCGGCGGAGTCCGGGAAGTGAACACGGTTCTTGTGTTATGTTTGTGCGTAAGTAGTTTCAGGATCACTTCTAGTTCACAACCGTGCTTTGCTTCTCTTCTCGCACTCATTTGCGTAAGTTAGCCACCATATATGCTAGTGCTTGCTGCAGCTCCACTTTACTACCTTTTCCTACCCATAAGCTTAAATAGTCTTGATCGCGAGGGTGTGAGATTGCTGAGTCCCCGTGACTCACTGTTTACTTCCAAAACCAAATGCAGGTGCCGATGATGACTGTGCAGGTGACGCAACCGAGCTCAAGTGGGAGCTTGATGAAGATCGTGTTCATTGTGTTGTTTCCTTTCGAGTCGATCAGTAGTGAAGCCCAGTTGGGGCGATCGGTGATCTTTCGCATTAGGGGTTGTCTTTCTTTATTTGGTTCCGTATTCGGACCTTGATTGTATTCTGGATGATGTAATGATATATTTATGTATTGTGTGAAGTGGCGATTGTAAGTCAACTCTTTATCCCTTTCTTATTCAGTACATGAGATGTGTACAGATTACCCCTCTTGCGACATGCCTACAATGCGGTTATGCCTCTAAGTCGTGCTCCGACACGTGGGAGATATAGCCGCATCGTGGGTGTTACAAGTTGGTAATCAGAGCCTTCCCTGACTTAGGAGCCCCCTACTTGATCGAATCGCTGGCGTTGTTGAGTCTAGACCAAAATGTTTTGAGTCTTATAGGATTATATATATCGGAGAGTAGGATTGGTTTTACTCCTCAGTCCCTTCGTCGCTCTGGTGAGGCCTCCTGACGTAGAGTTTTGACTCTTCTCTTCTCAAATTTCATGAAATTTTATTTTAGGATCACGCGGGTATCTTGGAATCGTTCCGATGGTTTTGTGACGAGAACATTGTTCTTGGTGCCTCCTGACATTTAGGGGTTGTGGCAGTGTCCCGGGGAGTTGAGCTCCGAGGTGTTGTCGTCACAATTTTATTGTTGCAGTTCTGGAATACCTGAGTTTCACCGACATCGAAAATCTCTTTTATGCAGTTGTTGGTGAGATAACCTTGACGCCACCCAGTACTGGGGCAGGAGTTCTTGAGTATTGCCATAACTCATATAACGGATGCTTTTCGAAGGTTGAGGTAAACGATTTCCGAAGGTTTCTTGGTTATGTGTTGAAGGATGGATATAGCTGGCTGTAGGATTTGCTAGTTTTGGGTGAGATATTATGCTTCCCTGTATCCCCAACAACTGATTGCATAACCAGAAAGTTTCGGGAGTTTATAAGTGGGGATTCTTGTAGCTCCTAGGATATCTTTCCGACAGATGTATGATATGAAATTGGGGTTCGACGTCTAGTGGTCCGCCTATCCACGGTTGGTTTTATAGTGGTCTCGTTGTGTCTTAAAGAGTCCTTGGCTATGCTGACTTGGGGATGCTTCATATGTCATGTGCACTGCCTTGTACATGATGGTGTTGTACGATCGAGCCCATGTGGGCCCCACCACAAAAACTTCGGACAAAATCTCTATCATATGTTTGATCCGGCTTATTTCCTAAGTCAATCCTTTGTTTTTGTTTTTGTTTATGGTATTCGAGTTGCTTCGAAGTCAAGTGTTGATTCCATACCTTTCCTCAGTGGTGTTCTCATGTTCTTATGTGAACACTAATCCTTCTCGATCATCGAGTTAGTCATTTTAATTTATTTTCAACCGGCGTGTCTCTCTTCAAGTGGATCCGATCACTTCAACATTTGCAAGATCAATTATCAGTTCTTCTCAACGGTGTTTGCTTCATCCGTTCCAAGTTGCCTTTGTTTTCCCACCCTCCCACCCTTTTCCCTTCAAGGACTCGGATTTCTTAATTCGTTATCCACTTTATGGATGTGAAGTCTCTCCATTCTTTTCAATCAACGTTCTTACCCGGTGGTTCTCTTGAAGATGTTCTACTAGTTCATCATTCTTCATTCTCTTTCTTCTCCGGTGGTTTCAATTCAAGATTTTGGTGTTGATAATATCCCTTTTCCTCGTTTCAAATACCTTCTCATACCGGTGCACCTCATAATCATTCACTTTTCGCTATTCATGTGTTCGGGAGTGCTGAAGATATCTCAGAAGGCTCGTGTAACACCCTCGATGCGACTATATCTCCCACGTGTCGAGGCACGACTTAGAGGCATAATCGCATAGAAGGCATATGTCGCAAGTCAGGAAATCATTACACATCCCATGTACATAAATAATATGAAGGGGAAAAACATAGTTGGCTTACACTCGCCACGTCACATCAGAGTACATAAATAACATCCATCATACAATTCACTCATGGCCCGACTACGGCGCCAAAATAGAAAAGACCCCCCAACATGCGACAAGGCCCTGAATCTATCCCCGAATAGGCACCACTACTGATCATCAGGAAAAGACACATAGTAACGCTGAGAGTCCTCGTCGTACTCCCACTTGAGCTCGAGCGCGCCATCTGGAGCTGTATCATCTGTCCCTGCATCTGGTGTAATAGTAATCTGTGAGCCACAGGGACTCAGCAATCTCGCACCCTCGCAATCAAGACTATTTAAGCTTAATAGGTAGGAAGGGGGGTAATGTATAAGTGGAGCTGCAGCAAGCAACTAGCATATATGGTGGCTAACTTATTCGCAAAAGAGAGCGAGAAGAGGAGGCAAAGCACGAGCGAGAAACTAGAGAGCAACCTGCGCAAACATAACTCCAACACCGTGTCCACTTCCCGGACTCCACCGAGAAGAGGCCATCATGGCAACACACTCAGTTGATTCATTTTAATTAATTAAGGTTAAAGTTATCTACAACCGGACATTAACAAATTCCCATCTGCCCATAACCGCGGGCACGGCTTTCGAAAGATCAATCCCTGCAGGGAGGTCCCAACTTAGCCCATAACAAGCTCTCACGGCCAACGAAGGAATAGACCTCCACCCAAGACACAGCGATCAGACTCGGTATCTCGGTACAACAAGATGATTCGACAGGTCAAAACAAGTCCAGCAACACCGCCCGAATGTGCCGACAAATCCCGATAGGAGCTGCACATATCTCGTTCTCAGGGCACACTCAGATGAGCCAGACGTCGGGAAGGCCAGCCCAGAGTTGCCCCTGGTAGCCCCGGACATCGCTCGGTGGGACCAACACTCAGAGGAGCACTGGCCCGGGGGGGGGGGGGGGGTTAAAATAAGATGACCCTCGGGGTCCGGAAACCCAAGGGAAAAAGAGGCTAGGTGGCAAAATGGTAAAACCAATGTTGGGCATTGCTGGAAAAGCTTTAATCAAGGCGAACTATCAAGGGGTTCCCATTATAGCCCAACCGCGTAAGGGACGCAACAATCCGGGAACATAACACCGATATGACGGAAACTAGGGTGGCAAGAGTGGAACAAAACACTAGGCGAGAGGCCGAGCCTTCCACCCTTTACCAAGTATATAGATGCATTAAGATAACATAGCAAACTAATGATATCCCAACAAGTAAATAAATGTTCCAACAAGGAACGGCTCCAATCTTCACCTGCAACTAACAATGCTATAAGAAGGGCTGAGCAAAGCGGTAACATAGCCAATCAACGGTTTGTTAGGACAAAGGTGGGTTAGAGGCTCAATCATGGCAATTGGGAGGCTGACAAGCAAGTGGTAGGCATCGTAGCATTGGCAAAGCAAAAGAGCGAGCAAACTAGCATAGCAAAGATAGTAGTGATTTCGAGGGTATGATCATCTTGCCTGCACAGTTGTCAGAGTTGACTGGATCCTCAAAAGCAAACTCAACGGGCTCCTCGTTAGCGAACTCGTCTCCCGGCTCTACCCAACAACACAAACAATCAACAAGGATACAATCAACCACGTGCAAAGGCAACCAATAAGATGCAAAGATGGTATGCTATGCGGGATGCAAAATGCAAGACGTGACAGGAAATGCATGAACCTGGCCTCAACATGGAAAATCATGTGTGCCACTAGATAGAGGGGAAGAAATCCCCTGAAAACGATATAAAGATCATAGGAATCGGAGCTACGGTTTGAAAATGGCAAGCGTTTTACAAAACGAACCGATCTGCGATTTACAGCAAGTAAGCTCCTAAATGCAACGAAATGAACATGCTACAGCCACCAAACATGAAAACAAATTACATGGCAGGGATGTACACAAGATGCTTAACAAATCACTAGGACTGAGCCATAGGCAAATTCATCCGTTAAGGGGTTCAAACAAGCATGGCAAAACTGAATAAGCAAAACAGATTTCAGACTTAGCGAAATTAACGCTAGTCTGGAATTTCAGACCACGATGCTCTCTTCGGAGCAGCAAAACAACATGATACATGACCTGAACAGGACAAGTAAGAACATGTCATGGAGGTACTTAACAAGCTTAACAAAACACCCAAAGTGACCTGGGGCCAAAAGGGTACACAAAATACTCTATCGAGCACACGAACATAGATGAAACACAATCAGTTTTCAGACTTAGTGAAAATTGAGACATGCTGAAATAATAACTCACGGAGGCATGTAAACGAGCTCGATGCACTCACTACGGTGCAATTCATGGAAAGGCAAGAATATATCCATAAAGAAGGCACAAAATTCTAGCTAGACACGGCAAGAACAATGGCATATCATGCATGGATCACTAGCAATAGCATCGGCAAAATCGCAAAAGAGTTCACGATCTGCCCAAATTAACAACGATGCAAAAGTTGAGCTCGATTGAGTCAACCTAGGGTGCTCCAACATAACAAGTAAAGACATGGATGGATAAAGCACAACAAGCATAACAAATCACTCTTAATGATCATCCTCAACAGAGGCACGGATCACTAGGAAACAAGCTGGACATATAGCATCATGAACTAAAACATCCCAGACTTTGTGAAAATCACTAAGTCCCTGAAATCAGCAATCTCAGGTACCCCTCTTTGCAAGCTTGCACAAGACACCACACACATCCTAAAAATGCATGGGTGGCACCACTGGAAAGAAGACAAAATGCTTAACAATTCATCCCAAAGGGGCACATGCATATCATGCACACAATAATCATGGCAAAAATGACAAAAGTCAATGTTGAGCTAACGGATCTGCAATTTAACTCACGATGCCTCCTTCTAACAGCATTTTGGGCATCAATATGAACTCAAATGCAAATGATGCAATGGAATGAAATGATGTACTCGTCGAGACGAAGATTTTGATATATCATATGTCCAAAACGGAGCTACGGATGCGGAGATATGAGCAGTCAAAGTTTGCATAAAAGATCAAGGGGGAGAGGGAGAAGTCAACCCTAGGTCAAAACGGATCTGAGATCCAGATCGGCACGGATTACGAGGCGGTCGAAGTTACTGTTCACCGCCGGAGCTTGGTCGCTGGAGAGCGTAGAGGAAGCCGGGGCGAGGCCGGCCGTCGAGGGCGCCGCGGTGGAGGGCGGTGCGGCTGGGGTCGCCGTGGCCGGGGCCGGCCGGACCGAGGGGCGGCGAGGCGCGGTGGTCGCCGGCCGGCGATGGTGGGATGCGGCGGGTGCGGTGGCTCAGGCGGCCGGCGCCGAAGGAGGAGAAGGGCGGCGGGGCACGGGCGCCTCTGGGCCGCGGGGACCCCGCACGGGCCGAGCGAGCTGGCGGCGCGGCAAAGTGGTTCGGGCCACGTGGCGGCGCGTGAGTGGCTGCGGCGGCGGGGCGGACAACGTCCGGCGCGGGCGGACACGTCCGGCCCGGCGCGGGGAGAGATGAATCTGTTTTTTAGGGTTTTGGACGGGGGAAGAAGAGTTCCGAATGGAGGGGGTATTTATAGGCATAAGTGGAGCTAGGAGAGTCCAAATGAGGTGCGGTTTTCGCCCACGCGATTGTGATCGAACGACCGAGACGATGGAGCAGAGTTTGGTGGGTTTTGGGCCAAATTGGAGGTGTGTTGGGCTGCAACACACACGAGGCCTTTTCGGTCCCTCGGTTAACCGTTGGAGTATCAAACGAAGTCCAACTGACCCGAAACGTGACAGGCGGTCTACCGGTAGTAAACCAAGGCCGCATGGCAAGTCTTGGTCCAATCCGGAAATGTTTAATCCCCACACACGGAAGAAAGCTAGAAATGGCCACCAGAGGAGAACGAAGCACCGGAATGCAAAACGGACAACGGGGAAAATGCTCGAATGCATGAGATGAACATGTATGCAAATGCAACGCACGTGACGACATGATATGAGATGCATGAAAAAGAAAACAACACACGGAGACAAAGACCCAAACCCGAGAAATAAATATAACTTAATGCCGGAAACGGCAAGAGTTGGAGTACAAATTGGGAAAATCATATCTGGGGCGTTACAACACTCCACCACTACTAAAAGATCTCGTCCCGAGATCTAGGACTAAAAGAACTCTGGGTACTCAGAACGGAGGTGATCCTCGCGTTCCCAGGTAGCTTCACGGTCGGAATGGTGTGACCACTTTACTTTGAGAAATTTGATTGACTTGTTGCGAGTTCTGCGTTCAGTCTCTTCAAGGATTGCAACTGGGTGCTCACGATAGGAGAGATCTTCTTGGAGCTCAATGTCCTCAAAGTTGACGGTGCGTTCAGGCGTCTTGAAGCACTTTCGGAGTTGGGAGACTTGGAACACATCATGAACATTGGCAAAGTTTGAAGGAAGCTCGAGTTGATAGGCGAGGTCGCCTCTCTTGCTGACAATCTTGAAAGGTCCGATGTATCTGGGGGCAAGCTTCCCTTTGATACCGAAGCGACGAGTCCCTTTCATAGGAGAGACGCGGAGGTAAACATGATCTCCGATCTCGAAAGCCAAATCACGGTGCTTACTATCATAGTAGCTCTTCTGGCGGGATTGGGCTGCTTTGAGGTTATCACGAATGACCTTGCACATTTCTTCTGCCTCTGTGATTAGGTCATTACCCAGCAGCTGACGTTCACCGGTTTCAGACCCGTTGAGAGGTGTACGGCATTTCCTACCATACAGAATTTCAAATGGGGCCTTGCCCGAGCTTGCTTGGAAACTGTTGTTGTATGAGAATTTAGCATAAGGAAGACAATCCTCCCACTTCATGCCGAAGGAGATAACACAAGCCCTGAGCATATCTTCAAGAATCTGGTTGACACGCTCGACTTGACCGCTTGTTTGAGGATGGAAAGCAGAGCTGAAGCGAATGTTGGTGCCCATGGCCTTCTGAAAAGAATCCCAAAACTTGGAGGTAAAGATGCTGCCACGGTCTGAAGATATCACTTGAGGAATACCGTGCAGAGAGACAATTCGAGAGGTGTAGAGTTCCGCCAATTGAGCTGCAGTGATCGACTCTTTGATAGGCAGGAAATGAGCCACTTTGGTGAGCTTGTCGATGACAACGAATATAGCATCATTGCCACGCTTGGACTTTGGAAACCCAGTCACGAAGTCCATTTCGATGTGGTCAAACTTCCATTCTGGAATGGCAAGAGGTTGGAGGAGACCTGCTGGCCTTTGGTGTTCTGCCTTCACTCTTCTGCAGACATCACATTCATTCACGAATTGAGCAATCTCGCGCTTCATTCAAGTCCACCAATAAGTTTGCTTCAGATCCTGATACATCTTCGTACTACCAGGGTGGATGGAGAGGAGAGAGTTGTGAGCCTCGTTCATGATCACTTTACGAAGTTCACCTTTGGGCACAACAATTCGATCCTCGAAGAAGAGAGTGTCCTTGTCATCAAGTCGGTAGCACTTGTACTTGGACTGACTCTTTGCAATACCAATCTTCACCTTTTTCACCATAGCATCAAGAAGCTGGGCTTGGCGAATCTGGTCTTCCAAGGTAGGAGCGACTTGAAGGTTGGCGAGGAAACCTTGGGGAACAATTTGCAGATTAAGTTTGCGGAAAGCTTCACAAAGCTTGGGTTGATAAGGCTTGAGAATTAGACTGTTGCAATATGCTTTTCTGCTCAAAGTGTCAACAATCACATTGGCCTTGCCTGGAGTATACTCGATACTCGGATTGTACTCTTGAATCATTTCGACCCATCGAGTTTGCCTAAGGTTGAGGTTAGGCTGAGTGAAGATGTACTTGAGACTATTGTGATCAGTGAAGATGTCCACTTTCCTTCCCAATAGAAGATGTCTCCAAGTCAACAATGCGTGCACAACTGCCGCCAACTCGAGATCATGAGTGGGGTAGTTCTTTTCATTAGGCTTCAACTCGCGAGAAGTATAAGCAACAACTTTCTTCTCTTGCATCAGTACAACACCGAGACCTTGGAGAGAGGCATCACAAAAGACCTCGTACGGCTTGGTTTCATCAGGCGGAGTCAGAACTGGAGTAGTGATCAACTTCTCTTTCAAAGCGTTGAAAGCAATATCACACTCCGGAGACCAAACGTACTTGACGTGCTTCTGAAGAAGATTTGAGAGAGGCTTCGCGATCTTGGAAAAGTTTTCAATGAATCTTCGGCAGTAGCTTGCGAGACCGAGGAGGCTATGGAGTTGCTTCACGTTCTGAGGAGGTTCCCAATTAACAATTGCAGACACCTTCTCAGGATCGACGGAAATGCCCTTGGCAGAGATGATATGACCAAGATAAAGAACCTCATCGAGCCAAAATTCACACTTGGAGAACTTGGCGTAGAACTGATGTTCCTTGAGCTTGTCAAGAACCAAACGCAAGTGCTTGGCATGATCTTCCTTGTTCTTCGAGAAAACCAGAATGTCGTCGAGATAGACCAAAACGAAGTCATTGGTGTAGGGGTTGAAGATGAAGTTCATCATGTGAACGTCGGAGGAGCGTTGGCGAGGCCAAAAGACATGACAGTGTATTCATATGACCCATAGCTTGTCCTGAACGCCGTCTTGGGAATATCTTGCTCACGAATGCGAATTTGATGATAACCCATACGGAGATCAAGCTTGGAGAATACTTGGGCACCCTTGAGTTGTTCGAACAGCTCATTGATGTTGGGAAGTGGGTATTTGTTCTTGATGGTCTTCTTGTTCAATGGACGGTAATCAACACAAAGTCGGTCCGTTCCATCCTTCTTCTTCACGAAAAGAACACCACAACCCCACGGAGAAGTGCTAGGCCGAATGAGACCCATTCTTTCTTGAACATCGAGTTGTTTCTTCAACTCCTTCAACTCTTCGGGGCCGAGCTTGTAGGGACGTTTGCACACAAGTTCCGTACCGGGCTCAAGTTCAATAACAAATTCAACCGGCCGGTGCAGAGGCATGCCTGGAAGTTCTTCTGGGAAGACGTCTTGATACTCACAAACAACCGGAATCTGCGAAATAGCATCCAATTCACCCTTCTCATTGAGAGAAAACAACCAGATGGTGTTATCCCAAGCAGGAAAGACAATGACATCTTCAGACGAATGAGTCAGTTGAATCTGCCTGGCTGCACAATCGAGGTGAGCCTTGTGTTTAGAGAGCCAGTCCATCCCAAGAATAAGATCGATATCAGAATTACCAAGAACCACCGGAGAAGAGAGAAACTTGTAATCGCCCAATGTGATAGAAATATCCGGAACAATAGCGCTTGCATTCATGAATTTGCCCGGAGAAACAACAGACAACTGTCTAGGCAAATCTTGCAAAGGCAACTCATGCTTAGAAACAAATGGCCTCGAGATGAAACAATGCGATGCACCCGTATCAAAAAGAACTTTTGCAGGAATATCATTAACAGGAAGGTTACCCATGGATACATCTGACGAATCCTCTGCCTGAGCTGTGTTCATCAAGTTGACCTTGGCGGACTTGGAGTTATGCTTGACCACAGCTGTACTTACCGATCTGACAGGAGGAGGAGGAAGACGCCTCTGGTTGAAACACTTGTTGGCGTAGTGACCCTTCTGTTGGCACTTGTTGCACGTGACCTCAGAAAGCGGACGGTGGTACGGAGCACTCGATCTTGAAGCTTGAGACGAAGCCTTGTTCTGAAAGCCTGGGTTGGGTGGGTGGGATGAACCACGGCCACCTTTGCTCTTCTGCTGATACGGCTGACGGAACGGAGGAGGAGGAAGCCAATACTTCTACTGCTTGGCCACTTGAGTAGAGGAAGAAGGCGTAGTGTCTCTGACTCGTTTCCTGGAAGCATCACACCTCAACTGAGCAGCCTCTTGCTTCAGTGCCATGTTGTAGAACTCATCGTATCTCAGCGGCTCAAAGAGGACAAGAGCGAGCTGAATTTCTTCACGGAGACCACCCCTGAACTGATAGATCATGCTCTTCTCATTAGGAACATCCTTCTTGGCAAAACGGGCGAGCTTCTGGAACAACTTGTTGTAGTCATAGACAGACAAAGAGCCTTGCTTCAGATTGCGGAATTCCTCGCGTTTGCTTTCAGTCACACTTTGAGGGATGTGATGAGCTCGGAAATCACGACGGAAATCATCCCAAGTGATCAAACGTCCACCTCTGGAATCCTGGTACTGCTGGAACCACTCTGCGGCCTGATCTTTGAGCTGGAAAGAAGCAAACTTGACGAAATCTTCAGGCCTGACGTTGCTGCATTCAAAATGCTTGCCTAGATCGACTAACCAATCATCAGCATCGGTAGGCTCAACACAGTTGCTGAACGTCTTTGGACCATTTGCGAGGAACTTGTTCAGAGTTGCAAAATGGTTCTGGTTGTTGCCTTGATTCCCTTGACTGCCTTGATTCCGCTCTTGGAGGATTTGCATCATCAACTGTGTATTTGCATTAGTTGCGGCCATCACAGCTTGCCAAGCCTCCGGAGGCGGTGGAGGTGGTGGCGGATCAGGGTTCGGAGTCGTGCGTGTTGGAGGAGCCATCCTAAACAGGTTGACCACCATTAGCACACAAATAGACAAATATTGAAGCTGAATCCAACGGAATGAAAATTGCAACATAAAGTCTTCACATCCGAACAAAATGAACGAATGCACTTCTCTTGAAGTGGTCAGATATTCCTAAATTGCGAAGCCACGAAGAATCAGGTAGAATGGGTACATCAACGAGGGATGGAATCAACATATGACGACGAAGGAACTTGAATACCACAACTGAAAAATAAAAACCAAGGGTTGGCTTGCAGAATAAGCCGAAACAAGCATATGATATAAATTTCGTCCGAGGTTTTCGTGGTGGGACCTACACGGGCTCGACCGTACAGCACCATCATGTACAAGGCAGTGCACATGACATACGAAGCGTCCCCGAGTCAGCATAGCCAAGGACTCTTTAAGACACAACGAGACCACTGTAAAATCGACCGTGAATAGGCGAACCACTAGACGTCGAACCCCAATTTCATATCATACATCTGTTGGAAAGATATCCTAAGAGCTACTAGAATTCCCACCTATGAAACTCCCGAAACTTTCCGGTTATGCAATCAGGTGTTGGGGATACAGGGGAAGCATAATATCTCACCCAAGCTAGCAAATCCTACATCCAGCTGCATCCATCCTTCAACACATAACCAAGAAACCTTCGGAAACCATCTACCTCAACCTTCAAAAAGCATCCGTTATACAAGTTATGGCGATACTCCCGAACTCCCGCCCCAGTACTGGATGGCGTCGAGGTTATCTCACCAACGAACTGCATAAAGGAGATTTTCGATGTCGCGCACATATCTCAAGTATACCAGAATTGCAACGATAGAATTATGATGACAACACCTCAGAGCTCCACTCCCCGGGACACTTCCACTAAACCCCTGACAGGAGGCACCAAGACAGTATTCTCATCATAAGTCATCGGAACAAATCCAAGATACTCGCGTGATCCTAAATTTTTTTTAGTGAAATTTGAGAAGAGAAGAGTCAAAACTCTACGTCAGGATGCCTTACCAGAGCGATGAGGAGACTGGGAAGTAAAAATAATTCCTAAGCTCTCCGATATATAATTCCTAAGGACTCAAAACATTTTTTCTAGACACAACTCGGCTGCTAAAAACGATCAAGCAATGGGGGCTCCTAAGGTCGGGGAAGGCTCTGATTACCAACTTGTAACACCCTCGATGCGACTATATCTCCCACGTGTCGAGGAACGCTTAGAGGCATAATCGCATTGAAGGCATATGTCGCAAGTCAGGAAATCATTACACATCCCATGTACATAAATAATATGAAGGGGAAAAACATAGTTGGCATACACTCGCCACGTCACATCAGAGTACATAAATAACACCCATCATACAATTCACTCATGGCCCGACTACGGCGCCAAAATAGAAAAGACCCCCCAACATGCGACAAGGCCCTGAATCTATCCCCGAATAGGCACCACTACTGATCATCAGGAAAAGACACATAGTAACGCTGAGAGTCCTCGTCGTACTCCCACTTGAGCTCGAGCGCGCCATCTGGAGTTGTATCATCTGTCCCTGCATCTGGTGTAATAGTAATCTATGAGCCACAGGGACTCAGCAATCTCGCACCCTCACGATCAAGACTATTTAAGCTTAATAGGTAGGAAGGGGGGTAATGTATAAGTGGAGCTGCAGCAAGCGACTAGCATATATGGTGGCTAACTTATTCGCAAAAGAGAGTGAGAAGAGGAGGCAAAGCACGAGCGAGAAACTAGAGAGCAACCTGCGCAAACATAACTCCAACACCGTGTCCACTTCCCGGACTCCGCCGAGAAGAGGCCATCACGGCAACACACTCAATTGATTCATTTTAATTAATTAAGGTTCAAGTTATCTACAACGGACATTAACAAATTCCCATCTGCCCATAACCGCGGGCATGGCTTTCGAAAGATCAATCCCTGCAGGGAGGTCCCAACTTAGCCCATAACAAGCTCTCACGGCCAACGAAGGAATAGACCTCCACCCAAGACATACCGATCAGACTCGGTATCTCGGTACAACAAGATGATTCGACAGGTCAAAACAAGTCCAGCAACACCGCCCGAATGTGCCGACAAATCCCGATAGGAGCTGCACATATCTCGTTCTCAGGGCACACTCAGATGAGCCAGACGTCGGGAAGGCCAGCCCAGAGTTGCCCCTGGTAGCCCCGGACATCGCTCGATGGGACCAACACTCAGAGGAGCACTGGCCCGGGGGGGTTAAAATAAGATGACCCTCGGGCTCCGGAAACCCAAGGGAAAAAGAGGCTAGGTGGAAAAATGGTAAAACCAATGTTGGGCATTGCTGGAAAAGCTTTAATCAAGGCGAACTATCAAGGGGTTCCCATTATAGCCCAACCGCGTAAGGGACGCAACAATCCGGGAACATAACACCGATATGACGGAAACTAGGGCGGCAAGAGTGGAACAAAACACTAGGCAAGAGCCGAGCCTTCCACCCTTTACCAAGTATACAGATGCATTAAGATAACATAGCAAAATAATGATATCCCAACAAGTAAATAAATGTTCCAACAAGGAACGGCTCCAATCTTCACCTGCAACTAACAATGCTATAAGAAGGGCTGAGCAAAGCGGTAACATAGCCAATCAACGGTTTGCTAGGACAAAGGTGGGTTAGAGGCTCAATCATGGCAATTGGGAGGCTGACAAGCAAGTGGTAGGCATCGTAGCATTGGCAAAGCAAAAGAGCGAGCAAACTAGCATAGCAAAGATAGTAGTGATTTCGAGGGTATGATCATCTTGCCTGCACAGTTGTCAGAGTTGACTGGATTTTCAAAAGCAAACTCAACGGGCTCCTTGTTAGAAAACTCTTCTCCCGGCTCTACCCAACAACACAAACAATCAACAAGGATATAATCAACCACGTGCAAAGGCAACCAATAAGATGCAAAGATGGTATGCTATGCGGGATGCGATGCGGGATGCAAAATGCAAGACGTGACAGGAAATGCATGAACCTAGCTTCAACATGGAAAACCAAGTGTGCCACTGGATAGAGGGGAAGAAATCCCCTGAAAACGATATAAAGATCATAGGAATCGGAGCTACGGTTTGGAAATGGCAAGCGTTTTACGAAACGAACCGATCTGCGATTTACAGCAAGTAAGCTCCTAAATGCAACGAAATGAACATGCTACAGCCACCAAACATGAAAACAAATTACATGGCAGGGATTTACACAAGATGCTTAACAAATCACTAGGACTGAGCCATAGGCAAATTCATCCACTAAGGGGTTCAAACAAGCATGGCAAAACTGAATAAGCAAAATAGATTTCAGACTTAGCGAAATTAACGCTAGTCTGGAATTTCAGACCACGATGCTCTCTTCGGAGCAGCAAAACAACATGATACATGACCTTAACAGGACAAGTAATAACATGGCATGGAGCTACTTAACAAGCTTAACAAAACACCCAAAGTGACCTGGGGCCAAAAGGGTTCACAAAATACTCTAACGAGCACACGAACATAGATGAAACACAATCAGTTTTCAGACTTAGTGAAAACTGAGACATGCTGAAATAATAACTCACGGAGGCATGTAAACGAGCTCGATGCACTCACTACAGTGCAAGTCATGGAAAGGCAAGCATATATCCATAAAGAAGGCACAAAATTCTAGCTAGACATGGCAAGAACAATGGCATATAATGCATGGATCACTAGCAATAGCACCAGCAAAATTGCAAAAGAGTTCATGATCTGCCCAAATTAACAACGATGCAAAAGTTGAGCTTGATTGAGTCAACCTAGGGTGCTCCAACATAACAAGTAAAGACACGGATGGATAAAGCACAACAAGCATAACAAATCACTCTTACTGATCATCCTCAACAGAGGCATGGATCACTAGGAAACAAGCTGGACATATAGCATCATGAACTAAAACATCCCAGACTTTGTGAAAATCACTAAGTCCCTGAAATCAGCAATCTCAGGTACCCCTCTTTGCAAGCTTGCACAAGACACCACACACATCCTAAAAATGCATGGGTGGCACCTCTGGAAAGAATACAAAATGCTTAACAATTCATCCCAAAGGGGCACAGGCATATCATGCACACAATAATCATGGCAAAAATGACAAAAGTCAATGTTGAGCTAACGGATCTGCAATTTAACTCACGATGCCTCCTTCTAACAGCATTTTGGGCATCAAGATGAACTCAAATGCAAATGATGCAATGGAATGAAATGATGTACTCATCAAGACGAAGATTTTGATATATCTTATGTCCAAAACGGAGCTACGGATGCGGAGATATGAGCAGTCAAAGTTTGCATAAAAGATCAAGGGGGAGAGGGAGAAGTCAACCCTAGGTCAAAACGGATCTGAGATCCAGATCGGCACGGATTACGAGGCGGTTGGAGTTACTGTTCACCGCCGGAGCTTGGTCGCCAGAGAGCGTAGAGGAAGCCAGGGCAAGGCCGGCCGTCGAGGGCGCCGCGGTGGAGGGCGGTGCGGCCGGGTTCGCCGTGGCCGGGGTCGGCCGGACCGAGGGGCGGCGAGGCGCGGCTCGCGCGCCGGCGAGGCGCGGTGGTCGCCGGCCGGCGATGGTGGGATGCGGCGGGCGCGGTGGCTCGGGCGGCCGGCGCCGAAGGAGGACAAGGGCGGCGGGGCACGGGCGCCTCTGGGCCGCAGGGGCCCCGCACGGGCCGAGCGGGCTGGCGGCGCGGCGAAGTGGTCTGGGCCACGTGGCAGCGCGTGAGTGGCTGCGGCGGCGGGGCGGACAACGTCCGGCACGGGCGGACACGTCCGGCCCGGCGCGGGGAGAGATGAATCTGTTTTTTTAGGGTTTTGGACGGGGGAAGAAGAGATCTGAATGGAGGGGGTATTTATAGGCATAAGTGGAGCTAGGAGAGTCCAAATGAGGTGTGGTTTTCGCCCACGCAATCGTGATCGAACGACCGAGACGATGGAGCAGAGTTTGGTGGGTTTTGGGCCAAATTGGAGGGGTGTTGGGCTGCAACACACACGAGGCCTTTTCGGTCCCTCGGTTAACCGTTGGAGTATCAAACAAAGTCCAACTGACCCGAAACTTGACAGGCGGTCTACCGGTAGTAAACCAAGGCAGCATGGCAAGTCTCGGTCCAATCCGGAAATGTTTAATCCGCACACACGGAAGGAAGCTAGAAATGGCCACCGGAGGAGAACGAAGCGCCGGAATGCAAAACGGACAACGGGGAAAATGCTCGAATGCATGAGATGAACATGTATGCAAATGCAACGCACGTGACGACATGATATGAGATGCATGAAAAAGAAAACAACACACGGAGACAAAGACCCGAACCCGAGAAATAAATATAACTTAATGCCGGAAACGGCAAGAGTTGGAGTACAAATTGGGAAAATCATATCTGGGGCGTTACAGCTTGTCTTTTCTTTCAAGATCCGTTCAACCAATTTCAAGTATGTTATCTCATTCAAACCATTTAAATCAATCGGTGCATTACATCTTCCTAAGTATTCGTTCAACGGTGTTTTTCTTTTGAGTGGGCCCTAACCCATAGGTCTTTTTCCAGGATCTTACCTGACTCTTCTAATTTTACCGGAGCTATTCTCAAGTCTTTCAAAGTTTGACGTAAGAATGATTTATCATCAGTCAAATGTCTTTCTCCAAGATCTTTCAAATTCTTTCACCGGTGGCTCAATCTTTCTATTCGTTATTCCGGAGTGTCTCAACAAATTCATGGTGCTGTTTCTCATCATCATTCTCTGCATTTGAAGACCGAAGTAGAGTTTTCCTCCAAATCTTGTCCGTTCTCTCAAAGATTCATGATTCTACCTTGATGCCATCCTCTCATAATTGTTCTCAATTGTGAGAATTCTTTTCACCCATCCCGAGCAATTCAAGAGTCTTTTCAGTATGTTTCTCCGTTGCCCATCATTCTCAGCTTTCAGTTATCATCCTCCAAATCTTACCAGTGCATCATGCAAGTTTTCTCTAATCAGTTCGTGATCTCTTCGTTCTCATGTATCTAAAGCCCAACAAGTATCTTCATTCGTTTTCCAATTCTTCCCGGTGTTTCTTTATCTTATCTTCGTTCATTTTCAATTTCTTACGGTGGTTCATTCAAGATTCCTTTTCTCTTGGTATCATATCGATTTATTCGTTGTTTCAATCCGAACGGTGGTTCGTTGAAGTCCTTCTCAAGTTGACGCTATATCTATCTTAATCCTTTCTATGAGAATAAGTAGTATGCCAAATCCGTTGCTTGTCATCAATTTAATTGATGAAGGATAAGCATAATGTAGTTCTTATTCTTGTTTCATCCAAGTGATTAATTCCTTATTCCGAAGGTTCATCAAAATTCTTGATTTCATTTGTTTCATCTTCTCTTTTTCCCGGAGTTCCAAACTCTAATTATCACGAAGATCCATCTAAATCATTACAAGGCTTCACCTTGTGTTTTCAACTTCTCTTTCGTTTGATCATTCTTTTATTACCGAGTTCTTCAGGGAGGCTCTACATGATGGTTCATCAAAGACTTAATTCCTTCTCGAAGTGCTCATCAAGATTCTTTTCAAAGGAGCTCAAGTATTCTTCATCTTGCATTTCGAAGTGCAATTCTTTCCACCTTATCTTTTGAGGTGGTGTTAAGTCATTTTTTACAATTGCTTGGTGTTTCATGATTCACAAGTTGTCTGGAATGAAATATTGTAAACCTATCATTTTCAAATCATTCATGAGATCCTTTGCAACCCATCAATCTCTTCTTTGGAGTTATCTTGGGTTATATTTTCACCTTAAGACTTCCCTAAGGATTGTGGCTATTATGGTGCTTATAAATGACCCAAGTTCTTCATTTATCGTCCCGGTGAGATAGCTTCTCGTTTCCTTATTCATATCAGTCCAATCTATTGTTTCCGCTAGTGGCAGAATTTCACCTCAAGATTTTAAGATGTCTTCCATAAGCCCACAACAAGCTTATTTTTTTCGTTGTTGGTTTTTCAACAACTACGTTCGACCCTTCTCCTAAAGATGCTTTCCAAGCTCATTTGAGGTAGAAGATATTGTTTTCTCCTTCGTTCATTCCATTCCATTCTCTCTTTTCTTCCGGAGCTTTTGTGATGTTGCTCTTTCTCTCATCATCTCGAATTGTGAGCATCATGTTCTTTCGTGCTTATCCATTTAACTGAAGTGTTGTGTCCTCTACGCAAGATCTTTTCACCTTATCAAGTCTCGTATCTCTTTTCAACCGGAGTGCTGTCCGAATTTGTTCTTCCTTGTTCCTCTTTTCTAATGGAGTGTTTTCAACCTTTTTCATCTTTGTTGTATTATTTCTTTCAAGTTGCTCAACCTCTCAAGGTTCTCTGGTTTCACTCGTTTGTCAAGGAAGTAACTCAGTTGTACCTCTTCTCTTCCTCTTCCTTTTCCCTTCGGTGCCATCCTAGATCTCGGGACGAGATCCTCTCGTAGTGGTGGAGTGTTGTAACGCCCCGAGACCATTGCGCCAGGTGTCCTCCAGTTATTCGCTGTTGTTGCCTTGTCATTTGTTTGCGTGTCATGCATTTCATATCATGTCATCATGTGCATTGCATTTGCATACGTGTTCGTCTCATGCATCCGAGCATTTTCCCCGTTGTCCGTTTTGCAATCCGGCGCTCCTATGTCGTCTGGCGCCCTCCTTTTGCCTCTTTTCGTGTGCGGGTGTTAAACATCCTTGGATTGGACCAAGACTTGCCAAGCGGCCTTGGTTCACCACCGATAGACCGCCTGTCAAGTTTCGTGCCTTTTGGAGTCCGTTTGATACTCCAATGGTTCACCGGGGAGCCGTAAAGGCCTCGTGTGTGTTATAGCCCAACACCCCTCCTAAGTGGCCCAAAACCCATCCAAACCCCCTCCATCCTCTCGGCCGTTCGATCACGATTGCGTGGCCAAAAAACGCACCTCATTTGGACTCTCCTAGCTCCCTCTACCTATAAATATGTGTCTCCCTCTGAAAATTCGTGGATGAACCCTAGCATTTTTCCCTCTCCGCCGCCGGACACATCTCCCTCCTCCATCAGACATGTCCGCCGCCGCCTTCGTCCAATCTGGAGCCGCCACCTATCCTCTGTCGCCGTTCCCGCACCGCCGGCCCACAGAGCCCATCGCGAGCCCGCCCGGCCCGGTCGCCGCAGCCGCTCGCCCGAGCGACTCCCCGCACGGGAGCCCGAGCTGCGCGCCGGCGTTCGCCTTCGCCGTCACCTTGCCGCGCCTCCACCGGCGTCCGCCGCCTCGCCGGTGCTGCTCCGGCCGCCGCCCTCCGCCGCCTTGCCAACGCCGCGCCGCCCGGCTTCTCCGGTGCCGCCCGGCCTCCTCCTTGTCGCCCCCTCGCCGCCACCTTCCTCCCACTCCGGTGAGCTATGTCCTCTTCGGCGAGAAGCTCTGGCCGCCGCAGCGTTCTCCGGCGAACCTCGAAGTCCGCGCCGCCCCAGATCTAGATCTGGAAAACCCTAGGGTTGACCCGAAATTCCCTCTAAGTCTTTTTTCTACATTTTCAAGCACTTTTCATCATGGCATAACTCTGCATCCGTAGCTCCATTTTGCGCGTGTGAGATATAAAAATGTTCATCATGATATGCTCTTCATTTCATTCCATTGTGCCATGCTTGTTTGAGTCCATATTGATGCCCTAAATGCTATTGCAAGAGTGCTTCATAATGTTAGGTGTTGATTCTTATCAGTCTATGAGCATTTGTCATTTTTTCCATGATTATTGTGTGCTGCATATGAGCATGAGCTCTACATGTGTTTTGGGCTATGCCATGCCATCTTTACAGGGGTGTATGCCATGTATTTTTGTGATCAATGTGGTGACTAGCACAAGCATGCAAAGTAGCTCTTGTGATATTGTTGTTTTCAGAGACTTAGAATTTCACGAAGTCCTTGTCTGTTGTTATTTTTATGCCATGTATTCATGTTGCTGCACTGAGATCCATGCTTCTTTTGAGTATGTTCAGTAAGGATGATTTTGAGATATTGTTATGCTCTATCCATCCATGCCCTTGTTTTCATTAATGGAGTTCCCTAGCATGACTCAATCTTTCTCTACTTTTGCTATAAAATGTTTCTGGCAGATTGTTTACGTGTTAATCAATTTTGCCAAGGTTGTTGTAGTTGATCCATGCATGCTATGAACTTGTTCTTTCCATGTTTAGCTTCTTGAACATGTCTTCTTGCTGGGTGTATGCTTAGTTTTTCATGCAATGCATTGTGTTGAGTGCATCGAGCTCGCAAACGTGCCTTCATAATTCTGTTTATGCCATGCCCTGTTTTCTCCTAAGTCTGAATCTGTTAACGAAACTTGCTATGTTTACACGGGTGCCATCATATCTCCTGATCCTTTTTGTCCTATGGTTAGTATGGGAGTTTTGTTATATGCTTTGAGTAGATTCATGCCACGTCTTGTATTGCTATGTTCTGATCCTGTAACATGTTGTTTGCTTGCTCTAAACATTGCTTCCCGATGTTAATACCTGACATGTTGTTATTTTCAGTAAGTCTGTGATGCTGTTATCTTTCGCTGTTTTGCCATGCTTGCTTGAACCTGCTCTTCTGTGATTTAGCCGTAGCTCAATGTTCATCTTTTGTCAACCATCTTGAGTAGATCACTGCCATGTGCTTTGTTTCTATGTTGGAGTGCAGTAGCTTAGTTTCTTGTTGCATTCTAGATGGCATCGTGTTGTTAATCGCAGAATTGTGCCATTCTTGTTTTGCTTGTCATTTGCAAACCGTGCATCCGATTCCGGTGATCTTTATATCGATTTCGACCGAAATCAACTCATCTTTCCAGCGGCACTCTTGGTTTGCCAAGTTGAGGCCTGGTTCAATCTTTTCCTTCCGAAGCTCGCATATGCTTTGCATATCACATCCCGCATGTCATGTCATGTTTTGCATCATGTTGCTTGCGCGTTGCATGTGGTTGATTGTCATTTCCTTTGCTCGTGTTATTGCTTTGGGTAGAGCCGGGAGATGAGTACATGATCGAGGACCCATTGAGTATGCTTACAAGGATCAAGATTTCGTCTTCTCGGAGAACTTTGCAGGCAAGATGACCATACCCTCAAAATCACTTCTATCTTTGCTTGCTAGTTGCTCGCTCTTTTGCTATGTTGCGATACCTACCACTTGCTATATCATGCCTCCCATATTGCCATGTCAAACCTCTAACCCACCTTGTCCTAGCAAACCGTTGTTTGGCTATGTTACTGCTTTGCTCAGTCCCTCTTATAGCGTTGCTAGTTGCAGGTGAAGATTGGAGTTTGTTCCATGTTGGAACATGGATTTTTGTTGGGATATCACAATATCTATTATTTAGTTAATGCATCTATATACTTGGTAAAGGGTGGAAGGCTAGGCCTTATGCCTGATGTTTTGTTCCACTCTTGCCTCCCTAGTTTCCGTCATACCGGTGTTATCTTCCTTGATTTTGTGTTCCTTACGCGGTTGGCTTATAATGGGAACGCCTTGACAGTTCTCCTTGAATAAAACTCCTCCAGGAAGTCCCAACCTTGGTTTTACCATTTGCACTAACAACCTATCACGTTCCCTTGGGTTCTGCAGACTCAAGGGACATCTTTATTTTAACCCCCCGTGCCAGTGCTTGTCTAAGTGTTGGTCCGAACCTGTCAGCCACCGGTGGCCACCAAGGGCAACTCTGGGCTGGCCTACCGGAAGTTTGTACAATTCGGTGTTGCCCTGAGAACGAGATATGTGCAGCTCCTATTAGGATGTCGGCACATCGGGCGGCTTTGCTGGTCTTGTTTTACCATTATCGAGATGTCTTGTAACCGGGATTCCGAGTTTGATCAGGTCTTCCTGGGAGAAGGAATATCCTTCGTTGACCATGAGAGCTTGTGATGGGCTAAGTTGGGACACCCCTGCAGGGTTTTGAACTTTCGAAAGCCGTGCCCGCGATTATGGGCAGATGGGAATTTGTTAACGTCCGGTTGTATAAAACTTGACACTTAACTTAATTAAAATACATCAACCGCGTGTGTAGCCGTGATGGTCTCTTTCCGGCGGAGTCCAGGAAGTGAACACGGTTCTTGTGTTATGTTTGTGCGTAAGTAGTTTCAGGATCACTTCTTGATCACTTCTAGTTCACGACCGTGCTTTGCTTCTCTTCTCGCTCTCATTTGCGTAAGTTAGCCACCATATATGCTAGTGCTTGCTGCAGCTCAACTTCACTACCTTTTCCTACCCATAAGCTTAAATAGTCTTGATCGCGAGGGTGTGAGATTGCTGAGTCCCCGTGACTCACATTTTACTTCCAAAACCAGTTGCAGGTGCTGATGATGACCATACAGGTGACGCAACCGAGCTCAAGTGGGAGCTTGATGAAGATCGTGTTCGTTGTGTTGTTTGGTTTCCAGTCGATCAATAGTGGAGCCCAGTCGGGCCGATCGGGGATCTTTCACATTAGGGGTTGTCTTTCTTTATTTGGTTCCGTAGTCGGACCTTGATTGTATTCTGGATGATGTAATGCTATATTTGTGTATTGTGTGAAGTGGCGATTGTAAGTCAACTCTTTATCCCTTTCTTATTCAGTACATGGGACGTGTAAAGATTACCCCTTTTGCGACATGCCTACAATGAGGTTATGCCTCTAAGTCGTGCTCCGACACGTGGGAGATATAGCCGCATCATGGGTGTTACAACCATCTAGTATTGATATTACAAGATTATCTAGTTGCTATATGGTATGTCTTCTCATGAGAAATTCAAATTCTAAATAGTCCATTAATTATCTCTTGTTGGATTCCCTTATTGCCTGTTGTTAAGTTTTTATTGGTATCACATTATGTGGGAGTAATATGCTATGCGCATATTACAAGCCTAGAAAATGTGTTCATTTGAAATATTGTCACCTAGAATTGATATTGTAAATTATCTTATTCCTAGGTGGCATGTTAGCTCTACAAGTTGCAATTTGCTTTTGTATTTGGTGTGAAGATGATAATGGATATCATTGAAATCTACCACTAAGAATCATTTCCAAATACTTCTTGTCTCTTTACAATTGGTAATAGTTTATGTGGTAGAAATTGTTGATCATCTTTACATTGGCCTTTGCTTTTATTTCCCTTATCTCCTGCCAATGATTGTGTCAACTCCCGTTGTCTTCCATACCACTTGTGGATCTTGTTAATTTCTTTATCTCCCCTAGTGTTTTCTAGATATAGTGAAAGTGGTGATCCCACCTTGTGCATTTTATATTCAAATGCAAATTCTCTATAATGCACTACTCTTGGGGGAGCTATCCTATTTTCTATAAAACTCTCATCTTGTGATCTTTATCAAGTGTGCGTTGGTGGAAGGCTAGCCATTTCTTTTTGGTACTTTGTGCCATCATGAAACTTAGTAGAGGGATTGGATTGTTTGGAACCATCCTCTCGTTTGGGAGTTCGATATCTCTCTTTTTGTGTGTTTCAAAGGATATCTCATTCCTTGTTGAATCTTTCAAGTGATATCCTCCAAGTGATGATTTATTCATTTGGTGTCTTTTCTTCATGTGGTATTTCTTTGTCAATTAGTATCGGTTCTTGAAAGTCTTGATCATGCATATTAACTTCATGTAGTTTCTTTGGCATGTTTTCTTTCTTTGACCCAATATATAAGGGAAACTCCACCAAGTCTCTAATTGGCTAAGTTGTGCATGAAATTCTGTTTCATATCTATATGCACATATTTATGTGGAGTTTGTCATATGTATTGTTGGTTTGCTAACTCTTTGGTCCCAATGAGTTTGGGTACCATTTTGTTTGTGTGATGTTCTAGAAACAACTAGACATGCATTGGATGCTCGGCTCATTCAAAAAGGAAGGTGGTGTCACCATGTGCTTATTGGAGTCAAGCTGGGACGTTCAATGAACTACTATCGTTTACATTCAGTTGGTATCTACTACATCCTTCCAATGCTATCTCGGTAACAAGTATCTACTCATGCATACATTTCTTACATACAACCTTGTGTAGGTTGCATCATGGCATGAATTTCTTGATTAGTTCTTGTGATACTCGTTTCCCTTCTCAAAGCATCTCAACAATGATCTCATGTTGCTAGTTGTGATGTCCTTGATGGTTGTGTGGTAGGAATTCATTTCTATACAATAAGACCATATTTGGCCATGTGTTATGATTTCAAGCATATATCTTATTGGTATATTAATGACTTCCTTTTGGATATCTTCGTCCTTCATGTTGAAACTATTTCAGGTGTACATCCTTCTTTGTAGATAGATATAATCATGATTTTCATCTACCTAGAATCTTATACACTTGAGAGAAGTTAAATATTTAGTGCATATCCTTATTCTTTCATGTCCACCTTTCTTTCCTTTGTATTTCCTAGGTGGCTCCGTGAAAGGATTTGTCTTGAGTGTGGATCTTATCTTGTTGCATCTTGATGCACTTGTGTGTGGTGAAGATTTTTGTATTTTTCTTCTTTTCTCTCTTGCTTGTCTTGATGAGGCTTTTGGCATTTTGATTGGTATCCCTCCTCACGAGAAAGCTATCTTTTTCTTTCTTCACCCTGGGTTGTCACAAGCATTGGTTTTTCATTTTGCATTTTGAGTGCGCTTTTGAACCCCTTTGCTTGGTGTGTGTGGGAAGGACATGTCTTGCACCTTGTATCTCATTTATTCAAGACTATGTTGATGCTTCATGCTCATCCTTATATTAGTCTTCACAAGTGCTTTGGCATGACTCACACACATCATTTTGGTTGAGCCTTTTTCTAAGTTGCCTCTTTTACTTGTTGCTCAACCATTCGTTTGTTGCTTGTGCTAGGCTTTGTTTCCTACATGCTCACTTGCCCTAGTTGTGAGGTTCTATTGATTTTGGGGGAGTGATGATCCTATTTTGTGCACGTTGTATCCCATTACAAAAATTCTTATTTGTGCACAAATCATGGGGAGCTTCCCTAGTTTCTTTAGAACACTCCCTTGCGTGTATCATAATATCTTTTCTTCATGTGGCTCGTAGGATCATCGGTCTAGTTGGTTAAATTGATATCCTTTGATTGCCTGCTTCAATTGATATCTTTTGATTGCTTGCTTCAATTGATATCTTTTGATTGCTTGATTGCGTGTGTCTCTCTTTATTATGTCTTCGTGGCATATCATTCTTTAGCAATCTTTGTGCCTCAATATAATCTATCTTCCTCCAAGTATTTACCTTTGGATATCTGTATTTCATTCCACTCTCTAGTTCAGAAATGCACAACTTATGGAGGAACACTTTTTATATTGGCCTTCTAAGCTTTTTGCCCATTTTGGTAAACGATGCCAATGGGGGAGAAGTTTCAGAGAGTTTTGTGGAGAAGTTTTCAGAGTTTCTTCTTGCTTTGGTTTTGTTCCTAAGCATTTGCATCTCATACTCATGCATCATTGGTTGTTGCATTACATAGTGATGCATAATTCCTTATATAAACTCTCTTTAAAGTGATTGTCATCAATTACCAAAACGGGGGAGATTGAAAGGACATGCAGTGCCCCCATGTGTGGTTTTGGTAATTGATGACATTGTCTATGGACTAATGGTTGCATTGAGTTATATTTGATGGATTTGTCCATAGGTATTTCTTGAAGTCCATGTGTTGGTTTCAAGGAGTTTATGTGTTGACCAAGGTGCTATTAAGGAATCATCCAAAGATTGGTCATGTGAGTATTGTGCTTATTGCAAGCTTGTCTTGAAGAAGAAGATTGTGTGATCATTCATGTTTACCTTCAAGACATCATCCAAATGAAGAGAGTTGGAAAGAGTCAAGCTTGATCAAGACTAAGTACAGAGAGTGATTCAAGTTGATCATCACACAAAGAGTAGAAGATACACCAAGTGGGATCAAGTGATCTCACGGTTTGGTAAGCATTGTCCATTGCGCTTTGTGTACTAACGCATGGTCTTTGTGAGAGTTCTATGTAGGGTTAGGTTTGCTTCCATGGGCTTGCGTCAAGAGGAGGATCACATACAACCCATGGAGGATGACATATCAAGGTTGTGTTGTGCAAGTTCAAGTGGAGCATCACGAAGAAATCATGCTTATAGCTTGCCGTCCATTATGGTGACAATGGACTTGTGAATGTGTGCCGAAGAGTGACTCACCCATAGTGGAGTATGGGGGAGCAATCAACTAGCCTTCATCGAGCCAACACAATCACGAAAGGTGGTCCAACTTGAGGGAGTCAAGATCATCATCATCTAGCTTAAGTGGACTTCATGCAAGGCAAATGTTTGACCTTGATAGGTTCTCTATTTTACCGGTCTCATGGTGGTAGTTTGGAGACCGGGTTATAGGATCGATTGTCATACTATCAAGGGGGCTCTCAAGTGAGTAGCTTCATTGTATCATTCGTAGAGAGCTCAAACCATTGCATGCTTGCATCATATTTCTTGGTTCTTGTTTGGTTTTCTCCTTGTGAGATTTGTAGCTTATGTTCATCTTCTTGACAAGCTCGAGTACATCAAAAACGGAGTTCACATGCTTCTTCTATTGTGTTTTCTGTGTTGGTGGTTTTACCGGTCTTATTAGAGGAAGGGTTCTCACCATTTTCTTATGGGCATTTTCTAATTTCCTTCTTATTGTTATTTCTATCAAGATTGTGTTAGCCCTTGTCGCTAGCTTTCCAACAAACTTGGTTTCGTTCAATTCGGAGTCCGTTTGCAAAAGTTGTGTCAGTTTTGGTGTCCTTAAAAAGGTTGCAGCGGTACTACCGCTCATGGGAGCGGTACTACCGCTTGGAGGGGATGTAAGTTTTACTACCGCTCTACGGAGCGGTACTACCATAGCTACTTCCGCTCCGGAACAAAAACTCATCTTAAGTCCAATGGTGGTAGGCACGGATGTATTTTTTTAGTACCGCTCGCAAGCAGTAGTACCGCTACCCTTTGAGGTAGTACCGCTACCCCTAGTGGTAGTACCGTGAGGAAGAGCGGTAGTACTGCTCTGTGCGGGCTGTGAGCATAACGGTTGGATTTTTTCCCACCTATAAAAGGGGGTATTCTTCCCCAATGAACCTTGTCCTTTGAGCTCGTGTTCTTCCCCCATTGTTGACCTTCTTCGAGCTTGCTATCTCTCAAACCCTCCATGGATTATTGCTAGTTTTGGGGGAAAAGAGAGAGGACATATAGATCCACATTTCCACCAATCACTTTCTCCTCTTTGTGAGGGGAACCCCTTGGATTTAGATCTTTGAGTTCTTGGTGTTCTCGTTCTTGTTCTTCCTCTCGTTTCCCTCCCTAGCATTAGTTGCTTTGGTGGGATTTGGGAAAGAAGGACTTGGGCACTCCGTGTGCCCTTGCCGTTGCATTTGGTGCATCGGTTTGAGTTCTCCACGGTGATATGTGGAATTTACAAGTTGAGTAATTTATTACTCTTGGGTGCTTGGTATCCTTGAGATTGTTCCTCTTGGGTGCTTGGGCACCCTAGATGGTTGATGGTGTTCAGAGCTCAATCATTGTGGTGTAAACCTTTGGGCAAGCGTCGGGGTCTCCATTTAAGTTGTGGAAATCACCCCGAGCAATTTGACGGGTTCCGATGACCGCCCCCAATGGTTGCCAAAGTGTACGGATTCAGTGACCGCCCCCAAGGGTTGCCATTTGTACGGGTTCGGTGACCGCCCTCAAGGGTCCCTTAGTGGAATCACGGAATCTTGCATTGTGCAAGGGCGTGAGGAGATTACAGTGGCCCTAGTGGCTTCTTGGGGAGCATTGTGCCTCCACACCGCTCCAAACGGAGATTAGCATC
Source organism: Triticum monococcum (assembly GCA_034509565.1). NCBI lineage: Eukaryota > Viridiplantae > Streptophyta > Magnoliopsida > Poales > Poaceae > Triticum > Triticum monococcum. The sequence continues at coordinate 675,567,208 of CM067842.1, read as the reverse complement.
CTGAAGGGTGTGAACTTCGGGATACATCGTCGTCTCTACGTGCCTCGGTTATCTTTTTCCCGAGCCCTTTACTTATGCACTTTACTTTGTGATAGCCATATTGTTTCTTGTCATATATCTTTCTATCACTTAGTTGTTTATCTTGCTTAGCATAAGTTGTTGGTGCACATAGGTGAGCCTAGTTGTTGTAGGTTTTGTGCTTGACAAATTAACCGCTAGCACTACAAAAAATACACTTCCGTGATGATACATGTTTGTCACAGTAGGTCACATTTTTTGTCATGCATGTACATCCATGACGATTTTATGACAGAATCAAGATAGTCATACCTGTGCTATCGTAGAAGTGTTCCATGACATTACCAAAATTATCATCACGGAAGTGTGCACTTCCATGACGATAAATCGCGCATCGCAGAAGTGCTTTCGTCAAGGGTGACCGACACGTGGCATCCACCATAACAGAACGTCGTTAAGCTATCGGGTCGGGTTTTGGATCCGATAACCCGTTAATAGCCCCGACCAATGGGGATTTTCCACGTGTAAAGTCATCATTGGCTGGAGGAAACACGTGTCGGCTCATCGTTGGGACAGATGTCATCCACTCATTGGACAGAAGGCGCCTATGATACGTCGACATGTGGCACAACCCAACAGAGGCTCATTCCTGTGAAAAGGCCGACCCATTTGACTTGGTCAAAAGGTGGCGGGCTGGCCCATGGAAAGCCTGTTAATGGCCTATTCACATATAGCCCATTTACAGCCCGCTAACCCAAGGCCCGTTACGTGATAACCCACAAGTATAAGGGATCGCAACAGTTTTCGAGGGTAGAGTATTCAACCTAAATTTATTGATTCGACACAAGGGGAGCCAAAGAATATTCTCAAGTATTAGCAGCTGAGTTGTCAATTCAACCACACCTGGAAACTTAATATCTGCCGCAAAGTATTTAGTAGCAAAGTAATATGATAGTAGTGGTAACGGTAGCAAAAGGTAATGATAGCAAAAGTAATGTTTTTGGTATTTTGTAGTGATGATAGCAATGGCAACGGAAAAGTAAATAAGTGAAGAAAAATATATGGAAAGCTCATAGGCAATGGATCGGTGATGGAGAATTATGCCGGATGCGGTTCAGCATGAAACAGTCATAACCTAGGGTGACACAGAACTAGCTCTAGTTCATCAATGTAATGTAGGCATGTATTCCGTATATAGTCATACGTGCTTATGGAAAAGAACTTGCATTACATCTTTTGTCCTATCCTCCCGTGGCAGCGGGGTCCTTACAGAAACGAAGGGATATTAAGGTCTCCTTTTAATAAAGAACCGGAACAAAGCATTAACACATAGTGAATACATGAACTCCTCAAACTATGGTCATCACCGGTAAGTATCCCGATTATTGTCACTTCGGGGTTAATGGATCATAACACATAATAGGTGACTATAGACTTGCAAGATAGGATCAAGAACACTCATATATTGATGAAAACATAATAGGTTCAGATCTGAAATCATGGCACTCAGGCCCTAGTGACAAGCATTAAGCATAGCAAAGTCATAGCAACATCAATCTCAGAACATAGTGGACACTAGGGATCAAACCATAACAAAACTAACTCGATTACATGATAGATCCCATCCAACCCATCACCGTCCAGCAAGCCTACGATGGAATTACTCACGCACAGCAGTGAACATCATGAAATTGGTGATGGAGGAAGGTTGATGATGACTGAGGGAGTCCTGGATTAGGGGGTCTTCGGACAGCCGGACTATATCCTTTGGCCGGACTATTGGACTATGAAGATACAAGATTGAAGACTTCGTCTCTTGTCCGGATGGGACTCTACTTGGCGTGGAAGGTAAGCTAGGCAATACGGATATGGATATCTCCTCCTTTCTAACCGACCTTGTGTAACCCTAACCCTCTCCGGTGTCTATATAAACCGGAGGGTTTTAGTCCGTAGGACAACAACAACTACAACATACAATCATACCATAGGCTAGCTTCTAGGGTTTAGCCTCTCTGATCTCGTGGTAGATCTACTCTTGTACTACCCATATCATCAATATTAATCAAGCAGGACGTAGGGTTTTACCTCCATCAAGAGGGCCTGAACCTGGGTAAAACATTGTGTCCCCTGCCTCCTGTTACCATCCGGCCTAGACGCATAGTTCGGGACCCCCTACCCGAGTTCCGCCGGTTTTGACTCCGACATTGGTGCTTTCATTGAGAGTTCCTTTGTGTCGTCGCCGTTAGGCTCGATGGCTTCTACTATCATCGATGGCGATGCAGTCCAGGGTGAGGCTTTTCTCCCCGGACAGATCTTTGTGTTCGGCGGCTTTGCACTGCGGGCCAATTCGCTTGGCCATCTAGACCAGATTGAAAGTTACGCCCGTGGCCACCAGGTCATGTTTGGAAGCTTAAGCTACACGGCCGATATCCGTGGAGACTTGATCTTCGACGAATTTGAGCCTCTGCCTTGTGCGTCACGCGGTCACGATGAGTACGATTTAGCTCTACCATCGGATAGTGTTCAAGAGATCGCACAGGCAGCCGCTCCGACCCTCAATTCGGAGCCAGGTGCGCCTTCTGCGGATGGGTGGATGGACCCTGCCACGGAGGCCTTACCCTCAGCGGCGATCGAGCCAAACATCGACCTTACCTTGCACGAGCGCCGTGCTGTTAAACTTCTGGATCCTTCTCCGGCCACGGACTCCGAACCGCATGCGCCCGTTCCTATCGAATCCGATTGGGCACCGATCATGGAGTTTACCTCCGCAGATATTTTTCAGCACTCGCCCTTTGGCGACATACTGAACTCATTAAGGTCTCTCTCCTTGTCAGGAGGATCCTGGCCGAACTATGTCCGGCAGGACTGGGATGCGGATGATGAAGAAATTCGAGGCCCACCCACCACCCACTTAGTAGCCACTGTTGATGACTTAACCGACATGCTCGACTTCGACTCCGAAGACATCGATGGCATGGATAACGATGTGGGAGGCAAAGAGGAACCACCGCCCACAGGGCACCGGACAACCACCTCATCATACGATATATACATGGTGGATACACCCAAAGAAGGCAATGGCGATGAGACAGCGGAGGATGACCCCTCCAAGAAGCAACCCAAGCGCCGACGTCAACGGTGCCGCTATAAGTCTGCCAAAGCAAAAGTGGTGATACCCTCCAGCAAAAATAATACTCCGGATAGTGCCGAAGGCAACAAAAATCCCCTCCAGCAAGATTTAGAGCAGGAGGATGGAGGAGCCAGCCCTCCTGAGAGAGCGACAGATGGAGAAGAGGAGGATGATAATTACATGCCCCCCTCCGAAGACGAGGCAAGCCTCGGCGACGACGAATTCACTGTGCCAGAGGATCCCGCCGAGCAAGAGCGCTTCAAACGCCGGCTTATAGCCACGGCAAATAGCCTTAAGAAAAAGCAGCAGCAGCTTCAAGCTGATCAGGATCTGCTAGCCGACAGATGGACTGAAGTCCTCGCGGCCGAGGAATATAAACTCGAGCGCCCCTCCAAGAGTTACCCAAAGTGCAGGTCGCTACCTCGACTGGAGGAAGAAGCGTATGATACGGCTGATCGGCCACCTCGTGGCCGCGATAGAGACGCATTCCAGCCAAAAACTCAGCCTCCACCCCGACGCCATTCAAATAAAAATGCATGGGGAGATACGCCAGACCTGCGAGACGTATTGGAGGACAAAGCAAAGCATGCAAGATCGAGCTACGGATCACGGGGGCGCGCCACTCTGCGAGATGATAAACGTCTCGCCGGATACAGTAAAAGAAAATCCGGCAGGGCACAACACAGCGGGCAAGACCCATTCGAGCTGCGTCGCGATATAGCCCAATACAGAGGCCCCACACACCCCTTATGCTTCACAGACGAAGTAATGGATCATCAAATCCCAGAAGGTTTCATACATGTAAATATTGAATCATACGACGGCACAACAGATCCCGCAGTATGGATCGAGGATTTCCTCCTCCACATCCACATGGCCCGCGGTGACGACTTACACGCCATCAAATACCTCCCACTAAAGCTCATGGGACCAGCGTGGCATTGGCTTAACAGCTTGCCAGCCGAGTCCATCAGCTGTTGGGAAGATCTGGAAGCCGCATTCCTCGACAACTTTCAGGGCACTTATGTGCGTCCACCAGATGCCGATGACTTGAGCCACATAATTCAGCAGCCAGAAGAATCGGCCAGACAATTCTGGACTCGGTTCCTAACAAAGAAAAATCAAATTGTCGACTGTCCGGATGCAGAGGCCCTAGCGGCTTTCAAACACAACATCCACGATGAATGGCTAGCCCGGCACCTTGGTCAGGAAAAGCCAAAATCTATGGCAGCCCTCGTGACACTCATGACCCGCTTTTGTGCGGGAGAAGACAACTGGCTGGCTCACAGTAATAACATATCAAAGAACCTTGGTACTTCGGATACCAAGGACGGCAACAACAGGTCACGTCGCAACAAACATAAGCACCGCATTAACAGGGATAATACCGAGGATACGACAGTCAGTGCCAGATTCAAAGGCTCTAAACCCGGTTAGCGGAAAAATCCATTCAAAAAAAGTACGCCGGGTCCGTCCAGCTTGGACCGTATACTCGATCGCTCGTGTCAAATACACGGCACCCCGGAAATGCCAGCCAATCACACCAATAGGGATTGTTGGGTGTTCAAGCAGGCTGGCAAGTTAATTGCCGAAACCAAGGACAAGGGGCCACATAGCGATGACGAGGAGGAGCCCCGGCAGCCACACATTGGAGGACAGAAGAGGTTTCCCGCACAAGTGCAGACGGTGAACATGATATACACAACCCACATCCCCAAGAGGGAGCGGAAGCGTGCGCTCAGGGACGTATATGCGTTGGAGCCAGTCGCCCCAAAGTTCAACCCGTGGTCCTCCTATCCGATCACTTTCGATCGCAGGGACCATCCCACTAGTATCCGTCATGGCGGATTCGCCGCACTGGTCCTAGACCCAATCATTGACGGATTTCACGTCACTGGAGTCGTTATGGATGGCGGCAGCAGCCTGAAGCTGCTTCATCAGGATACAATGCGCAAAATGGGCATAGACCCCTCAAGGGTCAAACCCACGAAAACGACCTTCAAGGGCGTCATTCCAGGCGTAGAGGCCCATTGCACAGGCTCAATTACACTGGAAGTGGTCTTCGGATCCCCGGATAACTTCTGAAGCGAAGAGTTAATCTTCGATATCGTCCCGTTCCGCAGTGGTTATCGTGCACTGCTTGGGCGAACCGCATTTGCGAGATTCAATGCAGTACCGCATTATGCATACCTCAAGCTCAAGATGCCAGGACCTCGCAGGGTTATTACAGTCAATGGAAACACAGAGCGCTCTCTCCGAGGAGCACACTGCAGCCCTCACAACAGAAGTGCAAAACAGCCTCTCAAGGCAATCCACCAGTTCGGCGTTTCAAAACCCGAACACCTTCAAGCGTGCTCGGAGCAATCGGCAAATAGACCGCCTGGCGCGATCTGAGCTCGCGTAGCAATGCGGCCCCCACCCCAGTCCCAGCCAAACAATGAAGCTCGTGCCACGCATACATAATTCCGCATTAAAAATACCATGGGCACAGGTGGGGAGGGGGACACACTACGACACGCCCCAAGACGCGGCTTAAACCGCACTAGGGGCTTCCCGTTTGGATATTTTTCTCTTTTTCAGGACCTTAATCTCTGGAAACCCTGTCCGGCAGCACTATTGCCGAACACATGATGCAGAACCAAGGAGGCAGAAAGCTACATCACACCACGGAATTCCCAGGTGGATTACAATAACGAGCGAAATATTTGATTTAATACTATTCCTGAACTTACCCTTCGAAGGGACATAGTCCCACTCTTCGCTTATCGCACTATCTGTATCATTCTGCTTTAACGCACGTTTTGGAATAAACAATGCTTAGCTTCAGCTTATTATTGCATTCTCTATTCATTTCTTTTTCAATACATATGTTTAGTTATGACATTTAGCACCCGTACACTTTGGTACGGTCCATACGCCAGGGGCGCAAGCACCCCACAATATGGCGTAAAAAGTCTGAACACTTTCACAAGTGCGGCACCCCGAACTTATAGCATTATATGCATTAGCTCCGAATCATGTCTTTGGTCAAATGTTGGGTTTGCCCGGCTCCTATGTTTTGGTACCTTATGTTCCGCTCTATCGGCTACGGTAGCGCTAGGAGAACTACTGCGATTGTGCCCCGGTTTTGCCGGGCTTAGCACCTCAGTAGAGAAAGCTAAAACTGACTGTCATGATAAGGCGAGAGACTGGTCATTGTTCGGCGAGGTTTTTTGAGTCCCTAAAGACTTATGCCGCTTAGGGAGAGGGGCCGGCCCTGTCCGGCTTACAGGTGTGTATCGCGCCCCGAATTCAGCCTTCCGAATACCAGGGGCTTCGCCGAAATTTAAAATTATAGAATTCTATGGCTAAGTGAGAATGATAAAGCATTATTAGTCCGGTTGCCTTGTTCGTTGTGCTGAGAACCTCCCTCGAAGGAACCAAACATGGGAACAAGAGTGCTCAGGTTTATCCGGAACACCCCAGCACTTGTGACATGGGGCAGAAGCCGAGGACTAGCCATCTCTCAGATTGGATAAATGGCCAAACACAAGGTAATATTTTAAATTCACACAAGCGTTGCATAGCGCATATGAAACAAGTTTTCATCATACAGGATCACGCGAGCATGTTTACTCAAATATTACATCCTTTGAATATTCGTCCGCCACAAGACGGGCACCCTTCAAGACACCCTCATAATAAATTTCGGAGGTGTGATGCTCCTTGTCCTGCGGCGGCCCTTCCTTGATCAGCTTCACGACGTCTAGCTTGGCCCACTGCACCTTCACACGGGCGAAAGCCCGGCGTGCACCTTCGATGCAGACAGACCGCTTGACGACCTCCAGCCGTGGGCAGGCATCTACAAGCCGCCTCACCAGGCCGAAGTAGCTGTTCGGAAGGGCGTCGCCAGGCCACAGCCGGACTATAAGGCCCTTCATCGCCTGTTCGGCCGCCTTGTGCAGCTCAACCAGCTGCTTTAGCTGGTCGCTCAGAGGCATCGGGTGTTTGGTCCTAGTATACTGAGACCAGAACAGCTTCTCCGTTGAGCTTCCCTCCTTGGCCTGGTAAAACTGTGCGGCATCCGACACGCTGCGGGGCAAATCTGCGAATGCTCCTGGAGAGCTCCGAATTCGGGTAAGTAATCGGTAATTTACGTTTACATGCTTGCTCTGCATATAGAATGCCTTACCCGCCCCTATCTTCTTCATTGTGTCGATCTCCTGGAGGGCCTTTTGGGCTTTGGTCTTGGCACTTTTTGCGCTCTCGAGGGCCGTGGCAAGCTCAGACTCTCGCGTCTTTGAGTCAAGCCTCGTGCTTCGTCATGAGAGCCTGGAGCTCTTGCTGCACCTCGCCCACCCGAGCCTCTTGCTTTTCTCGCTCGGTGCGCTCCTTGGCCGCTTTATCTTCGGCCTTGGTTAGCGCCTGCTTCAGGGTCGCCACCTCAGTCGTGGCCCTTGGCAGATATACCATGATCCTGTCATTTTGCAATCGCGTCTTATATATATATATATATACATATCTATAGACAGGGTATTTCTTACCCTTGTTCTCCTCGAGCTGCCTCTTGGCAAGGCTGAGCTCTTTCTTGGACCCCTCGAGGTCCTGCTTCAGTACGGCAACCTCCGCAGTCAGTGCGGCGGACGCCAGCAGTTAGGCATGCATACGCATATTGACATACTTATATTAGACTCCTGCGATATTATTTGATCCTCTGTTCGGCTTTTCTTTGTGAACACCGAACAGAGCATCAGGGGCTACTGTCTATGCGGTAATATTTTTCCTATATTTTAAAACACGTACCTCAAAGCCTGTTAGAAGGCTGGCACAGGCTTCATTCAATCCGCCCTTGGCGGACTGAACCTTCTGGACCACCGCACTCATAATAGTACGGTGCTCCTCGTCGATGGCAGATTGTCCGGCGCCTCTGGATGGACAGAGGTCACCGGCACAGGTGTATTTCCCCTCTTAGAAGGAGGCCGCCTGCCCGAGCTCGGAACCACTAGAGATTCTGGCGCGGTGTTCGGCTGAGGGCCGAACTCAGAGCTTTCAGGGGCCTCGTCCCCTCGGCTCCCGGAGTCCGGAAGGTCACCTTGAGGCGCCTCTGGGACTATCTCCCCTCGACCTGGTGCCTCTTGAGACAGCACCTCGGCGTCGTCAGCAGGATGAGGGGAGGTGGCGGTCGGGACTGGACCGCTTTCCATGTCCGACGAGCCCAGGGAGCTGTCCGATGATACATCGATACTGGCTCGTGGCAGCCTGCATAATTATGTTTGGCGTTAGGGAAAGCGGTGCGACAAAGTAATGCTATGAGATACTCTCTTATCCGAATACTTACGATCTCCCCAGGGGCTTGGCCCTGGGCAACCACTCGTCTTCACCTTCGTCGGCGGTGGTGGAATTGTCCGGAAGGAGAGTCCTTCCCTTCTTAGACCCTTCGCCCCCCCAATTGGGGCGGTGAGGGAGTCCTGGATTAGGGGGTGTTCGGATAGCCAGACTATACCTTCAGCCGGACTCCTGGACTGTGAAGATACAAGATTGAAGACTTCGTCCCGTGTCCGAATGGGACTTTCCTTGGCGTGGAAGGCAAGCTTGGCGATGCCGATATTCAAGATCTCCTACCATTGTAACCGACTCTATGTAACCCTAACCCTACCCGGTGTCTATATAAACCGGAGGGTTTTAGTCTGTAGGACTACTTCATCAACTCCAAAGAGAACAATCATACCGTAGGCTAGCTTCTAGGGTTTAGCCTCCTTGATCTCGTGGTAGATCCACTCTTGTACTACCCATATCATCAATATTAATCAAGCAGGACGTAGGGTTTTACCTCCATCAAGAGGGCCCAAACCTGGGTAAAACATCGCGTTCCTTGCCTCCTGTTACCGTCCGGCCTAGACACACAGTTCGGGACCCCCTACCCGAGGTCCGCCGGTTTTGACACCAACATTGGTGCTTTCATTGAGAGTTCCTCTGTGCCGTCGCAATCAAGAAGGATGCCTTCTCCCGTCTTCAAAGACGGCGCCGTTGCTAAGGGAGCGTTGGATGTTGGCCAAACCCTCCGGCTAGGTGGTTTCCTCATGACCGCCTGTTCGGCTGTTGCGCCGACGGTGACCTCTCGGGTCATCAAAAGCAATCTACACGTCAGGTCGGAGCTCGTCGAGCAGTTAGATCCAATGGAGCTCTCTTCCGTAAACGAGCTCTTGGATCACATCCCCGCCCTGGGGGTCGCCATGGATTACGACCAGGTTGGGCTTAAACCCGATCTAAGAGAAATTAACTCTCCCCAAGTCACCCACCACGTTGCCGTGGTAGAGGCGCGGTGCGGCGACCCTTCATCTATTTTAAGGACTAGTTACGTCCGAATTCCCGATCCCTCCAAGCCGGATACCCGCAGAGGGGAGGATGTAACTCAAGACCTGAGCTTAGAATCAGTCAACGGGCCGGATTCGTTGGATAATGTCCAGGAATCCGAACTTCAGAATTCAGAAAATCTTCGGCCTCCGAATCTTGGATTGGCTGAGGTTTCAGATTCAACGACACCCACCCACCCGAACATAAGCGATCTCTCCCAAGTCAGGCAGAGGCCCGACGAAACAGTACATCATTACTGGGCCAGATTCCTCCTGGTTATGAACAGGATAAAAGATTACCGCGAGGGAGACGCGATATCAATTTTCTACAGTAATTGCACGGACGAGGGAATCCTTAACGCCGTAAGTCGTCGTGACTTCGCTGACTTGGCGTCCATAGTACAAAAATACTGTGCGATGGAAAGTGCCTGGAAAACCGAAACGATTTTGGGATAATCCAGCCTTGAATAGTAATCTCGTCCGAACTAAGAGGGTGCATCATCATAAGACACCCGGGATAAATGGCAAAAAGCCAAAACCCATTGCAGGGCATGGAACCGTACTGGAAAGGTGGCTTGATGGACCCTGTAGAATTCACAGTACAGGGGACGCCACACCAAGTCACAGCCTTAGAGCATGTTGGATACTCCGGCAGGTAGCCAAAATTGGCGAGGACCTCTTAAATCGGGAGGCCGTAGAAAGCTAGCCCGAGGACACCAGTACCGTTCTCACAGTCTTCGAGACTTTCGCATCAAACAATATGCGAAAAAGAACACTCCGCAACCTCGCCGAAGTCTATCAAGTTGCAACAATAAATCCATGGAGCGACACTGCCATTACTTTCAACGCAAGTGGTGAACCTAGATTCCGAACAACCTGAGCACCAGCCGCATTGGTCCTCAGTCCCAGTGTGGACGGCTTTCGCCTTACCAAGGTGCTCATGGATGGAGGCAGCGGACTGAACCTCATTTATGAGGAGACCCTTCAAAAAATGGAAATAGACTGGAACCAGGTCGAGCATAGCAGCACAACCTTCAGAGGAATAATCCCCAGTCGGGAGGCGCGCTGCACGGGAAAAATCACACTAGATGTGGTGTTCGGCACGCCAGATAATTACAGGTCCGAAGAAGTCACGTTTCAGGTGGCCCTGTTTAAAAGCGGACATCACGCCTTACTAGGGCGGGAAGCATTCACAATCTTCCAAGCAATACGTCATTACGGGTACATGAAGCTCAAGATGCCCGGGCCGAATGGAATTATCACTCTAGCTAGTGATCCGGACATAGCACTCCGCACCGAAAACAAAACGGCCGCATTAGCCCTTGAGGCACTATCCGAAGCCTTAGCGGCCGAGGAACTGACGGCGCTGCGCTCCATGGTTAACAGGGATGATGTGATACTCGACAAAAGATCTAAATCCACATCCTTCAAGCCAGCAGACGAAATAATCAAATTCCAGGTCCATCCAACGGACCCCAATAAAACAGCTTCCATCGGGGCATGACTGAACCCCGATGTAGACGCCGCACTGCGAGAATTCCTACAAGAAAATTGGGACATTTTCGCCTGGCACCCTTCAGACATGCCAGGGATCCCACGCAGGCTGGCCGAACACAGCCTAAATATCCTAAAAGGATTCAAACCGGTCAAACAAGCCCTTCGGCGTTTCTCCGAACCTAAGAGACAGGCTATGGGAGAAGAGCTAGCCAAGCTATTGGAGGCCGGATTCATTAGAGACATAAAACATCCAGACTGGCTAGCAAACTTGGTGATGGTACCAAAGAAGGACAAATCCTGGCGCCTGTGTGTCGATTTTAAAGACCTTAACAAGGCTTGACCGAAGGATCCCTTCCCCCTCCCCCGTATCGATCAAATTATCGATGCAACCGCAGGACACGACTCGTTGTGTTTCCTCGACGCATACTCCGATTACCATCAAATCAAGATGGCAGAATCAGACCAAGCTGCAACAACATTCATCACACCATACGGCCCATTCTGCTTCAACACAATGCCCTTCGGGCTAAAAAACGCCGACGCAACATATCAGCGCATGATCCAGACATGTCTGGCAAATCAGATCGGCAAAATAGTGGAGGCATACATGGATGATGTGGTTATCAAATCAAGACATGTCGAATCTCTAGTAGGCGACTTGAGGCTCACATTCGATAACCTCCGAAAATACGACATCAAGCTCAACCCGGAAAAATGCGTCTTCGGCATTCTAGCCGGAAAGCTCTTGGGCTTCATTGTATCCGGTAGAGGATTTTAAGCAAATCCAGCAAAGATCCGAGCTTTGTCACAATTGGATATCCCAAAGGACCTCAAACAAATACAAAAATTAACCGGATGCGTGGCGACTCTAAGCCGCTTCATCTCCCGCTTGGGAGAAAAGGCACTGCCCCTTTATCGCATACTCCGGCGCACCGAACACTTCGAGTGGACGGATGCCGCCATGGCCGGACTCGATGAAATAAAATTCATATTGGCAACAAACCCAGTCCTGGCCGCGCCTAACACCGGCGAACAAATGCTATTGTACATTGCAAAAACACATCAAGTTGTCAGCGCAGTGCTCATTGTCGAGCGGGAAACGGACGGACACAAATTCCCCCTTCAAAGGCCGGTCTACTACGTGTCCACCGTCCTCACTCCACGCAAATCACGGTACCCGCATTATCAAAAAATTGCATACACGGTATTCATGGCATCCCGAAAGCTACGACACTACTTTCAAGAGTGCTCCATAACAGTAGCCTCGGAAGTACCACTTAACGATATTATCAACAACCACGATGCAACGGGCCGGATCGCAAAATGGGCCATCGAGCTCCTCCCATTCGATATAACCTATAAGCCACGGCGAGCTATCAAATCGTAAGTTTTGGCCGACTTCATCGCAGAATGGACGGAGGCCGAACTCCCTAAAGAGTACGCCACATACTCAAACTGGATCATGCATTTCGACGGCTCCAAAATGTTGGCCGAACTAGGGGCTGGCGTCGTTTTGACATCCCCAACAGGAGACACAGTCCAGTATGTACTCCAAATTATGTACACGGACTCCAACAACGCAGCCGAATACGAGGCCCTTCTATACGGCACATACACAAACTGGATCATGCATTTCGACGGCTCCAAAATGTTGGCCGGACTGGGGGCTGGCGTCGTTTTGACGTCCCCAACAGGAGACATAGTCCAGTATGTACTCAAAATTATGTACACGGACTCCAACAACGCAGCCGAATACGAGGCCCTTCTACATGGCCTCCGGATGGCAGTGTCCATGGGCATTCAACGCCTAGAGGTACGCGGGTATTCAAACCTCGCGATATCCCAAATAAATGGTGACTTCGACGCCAAGGACCCAAAAATGGCAGCTTACCGCAACGCCGTCCTAAAAATGTCAGCTCTGTTCGAAGGGCTGGAGTTTCACCATATAGCCCGAGAAAACAATCAAGCAGCGGACGTCCTGGCACGCATCGGAGCAAAACGCGATGCAGTCCCCCCAAACATCTTTTTAGAAAGATTGTTCAAGCCATCCGTAGCATGGGAGGGGGAATCCGCAAATAACAGCCCGGACCCAGCCGCACCACCTAATGCCGAACAATCTGACACAATTGGAGGTTCTGCCAATGAAATTACACCTTCAGCCCACGTAATAATGGCGATCATCGCCCCGTGGACAGAACCATTCCTAGCCTACCTTACTAGGCAGGAACTCCCGGAGGACCAAAATGAGGCCCGCTGCATCGTGCGGCGATCTAGAGCCTACGGAGTCCATGAGGGAGAGCTTTATAAGAAAAGCACTACCGGAGTCCTTCAAAGGTGCATCTCCGAAGAGGAAGGGCGGAACCTTTTGGCTGAAATTCATGCTGGACTTGGTGGTCACCCCACCGCTGCTCGGTCCCTTGTTAGCAAGGCTTTCCGTACAGGCTTTTATTGGCCGACGGCCCGGGCAGACGCTCAGGACTTAGTCCAACGATGTGCTGGTTGCCAACTTTTTGCCAACCAAAGCCATATGCCACCCACCGCACTCCAAACTATACCAATCACCTGGCCTTTCGCGGTCTGGGGGCTTGACATGGTCGGACCTCTTAAAGGCGGGACCGATAGAAAGAAATACTTACTGGTCATGGTGGATAAATTCACCAAATGGATAGAAGCCCAGCCTGTTAAAACGGCCGAATCCGGACCTGTGATAGACTTCATATCCGGGGTTGTACACCATTATGGCGTCCCCCACAGCATCATATCTGATAACGGCACGAACTTTACCGTAGACGAGGTAAAACTCTGGTGCAAAAACATGGGCATCAAGCTCGATTATGCTTCCGTCTATCACCCACAAACCAACGGCCAGGTCGAAACGTGCAAACGGTCTTATTATGAGCGGCATCAAACGCCTCGTGCTTCGTCATGAGAGCCTGGAGCTCTTGCTGCACCTCGCCCACCCGAGCCTCTTGCTTTTCTCACTCGGTGCGCTCCTTGGCCGCTTTATCTTCGGCCTTGGTTAGCGCCTGCTTCAGGGTCGCCACCTCGGTCGTGGCCCCTGGCAGATATACCATGATCCTGTCATTTTGCAATCGCGTCTTATATATATATATATACATATCTATAGACAGGGTATTTCTTACCCTTGTTCTCCTCGAGCTGCCTCTTGGCAAGCCTGAGCTCTTTCTTGGACCCCTCGAGGTCCTGCTTCAGTACGGCAACCTCCGCAGTCAGTGCGGCGGACGCCAGCAGTGAGGCATGCATACGCATATTGACATACTTATATTAGACTCCTGCGATATTATTTGATCCTCTGTTCGGCTTTTCTTTGTGAACACCGAACAGTGCATCAGGGGCTACTGTCTATGCGGTAATATTTTTCCTATATTTTAAAACACGTACCTCAAAGCCTGTTAGAAGGCTGGCACAGGCTTCATTCAATCCGCTCTTGGCGGACTGAACCTTCTGGACCACCGCACTCATAATAGTACGGTGCTCCTCGTCGATGGCAGATTGTCCGGCGCCTCTGGATGGACAGAGGTCACCGGCACAGGTGTATTTCCCCTCTTAGAAGGAGGCCGCCTGCCCGAGCTCGGAACCACTAGAGATTCTGGCGCGGTGTTCGGCTGAGGGCCGAACTCAGAGCTCTCAGGGGCCTCGTCCCCTCGGCTCCCGGAGTCCGGAAGGTCACCTTGAGGCACCTCTGGGACTATCTCCCCTCGACCTGGTGCCTCTTGAGACAGCACCTCGGCGTCGTCAGCAGGATGAGGGGAGGTGGCGGTTGGGACCGGATCACTTTCCATGTCCGACGAGCCCAGGGAGCTGTCCGATGATACATCGATACTGGCTCGTGGCAGCCTGCATAATTATGTTTGGCGTTAGGGAAAGCGGTGCGACAAAGTAATGCTATGAGTTACTCTGTTATCTGAATACTTACGATCTCCCCAGGGGCTTGGCCCTGGGCAACCAGTCGTCTTTGCCTTCGTCGGCGGTGGTGGAATTGTCCGGAAGGAGAGTCCTTCCCTTCTTAGACCCTTCGCCCCCCCAATTGGGGCGGTGAGGGAGTCCTGGTTTAGGGGGTGTTCGGATAGCCGGACTATACCTTCAACCGGACTCCTGGACTGTGAAGATACAAGATTGAAGACTTCGTCCCGTGTCCGGATGGGACTTTCCTTGGCGTGGAAGGCAAGCTTGGGGATGCCGATATTCAAGATCTCCTACCATTGTAACCGACTCTATGTAACCCTAACCCTACCCAGTGTTTATATAAACCGGAGGGTTTTAGTCCGTAGGACGACTTCATCAACTCCATAGACAACAATCATACCGTAGGCTAGCTTCTAGGGTTTAGCCTCCTTGATCTCGTGGTAGATCCACTCTTGTACTACCCATATCATCAATATTAATCAAGCAGGACGTAGGTTTTTACCTCCATCAAGAGGGCCCAAACCTGGGTAAAACATCGCGTTCCTTGCCTCCTGTTACCGTCCGGCCTAGACACACAGTTCGGGACCCCCTACCCGAGATCCGCCGGTTTTGACATCGACATTGGTGCTTTCATTGAGAGTTCCTCTGTGCCGTCGCAATCAGGAAGGATGCCTTCTCCCGTCTTCAAAGACGGCGCCGTTGCTAAGGGAGCGTTGGCTGTTGGCCAAACCCTCCAGCTAGGTGGTTTCCTCATGACCGCCTATTCGGCTGTTGCGCCGACGGTGACCTCTCGGGTCATCAAAAGCAATCTACACGTCAGCTCGGAGCTCGTCGAGAAGTTAGATCCAATGGAGCTCTCTTCCGTAAACGAGCTCTTGGATCGCATCACCGCCTTGGGGGTCGCCATGGATTACGACCAGGTTGGGCTTAAACCCGATCTAAGAGAAATTAACTCTCCCCAAGTCACCCACCACGTTGCCGTGGTAGAGGCGCGGTGCGGCGACCCTTCATCTATTTTAAGGACTAGTTACGTCCGAATTCCCGATCCCTCCAAGCCGGATACCCGCGAAGGGGAGGATGTAACTCAAGACCTGAGCTTAGAATCAGTCAACGGGCCGGATTCGTTGGATAATGTCCAGGAATCCGAACTTCAGAATTCAGAAAATCTTCGGCCTCCGAATCTTGGATTGGGCGAGGTTTCAGATTCAACGACACCCACCCACCCGAACATAAGCGATCTCTCCCAAGTTAGGCAGAGGCCCGACGAAACAGTACATCATTACTGGGCCAGATTCCTCCTGGTTATGAACAGGATAAAAGATTACCGCGAGGCAGACGCGATATCAATTTTCTACAGTAATTGCACGGACGAGGGAATCCTTAACGCCGTAAGTCGTCGTGACTTCGCTGACTTGGCGTCCATAGTACAAAAATACTGTGCGATAGAAAGTGCCTGGAAAACCGAAACGATTTTGGGATAATCCAGCCTTGAATAGTAATCTCGTCCGAACTAAGAGGGTGCATCATCATAAGACACTCGGGATAAATGGCAAAAAGCCAAAACCCTTTGCAGGGCATGGAACCATACTGGAAAGGTGGCTTGATGGACCCTGTAGAATTCACAGTACAGGGGACGCCACACCAAGTCACAGCCTTAGAGCATGTTGGATACTCCGGCAGGTAGCCAAAATTGGCGAGGACCTCTTAAATCGGGAGGCCGCAGAAAGCTATCCCGAGGACACCAGTACCATTCTCACAGTCTTCGAGACTTTCGCATCAAACAATATGCGAAAAAGAACACTCCGCAACCTCGCCGAAGTCTATCAAGTTGCAACAATAAATCCATGGAGCGACACTGCCATTACTTTCAACGCAAGTGATGAATCTAGATTCCGAACAACCCGAGCACCAGGCGCATTGGTCCTCAGTCCCATAGTGGACGGCTTTCGCCTTACCAAGGTGCTCATGGATGGAGGCAGCGGACTGAACCTCATTTATGAGGAGACCCTTCAAAAAATGGAAATAGACTAGAACCATGTCGAGCAAAGCAGCACAACCTTCAGAGGAATAATCCCCAGTCGGGAGGCGCGCTGCACGGGAAAAATCACACTAGATGTGGTGTTCGGCACGCCAGATAATTACAGGTCCGAAGAAGTCACGTTTCAGGTGGCCCTATTTAAAAGCGGACATCACGCCTTACTAGGGCGGGAAGCATTCACAATCTTCCAAGCAATACGTCATTACGGGTACATGAAGCTCAAGATGCCCGGGCCGAATGGAATTATCACTCTAGCTAGTGATCCGGACATAGCACTCCGCGCCGAAAACAAAACGGCCGCATTAGCCCTTGAGGCACTATCCGAAGCCTTAGCGGCCGAGGAACTGACGGCGCTGCGCTCCATGGTTAACAGGGATGATGTGATACTCGACAAAAGATCTAAATCCACATCCTTCAAGCCAGCAGACGAAATAATCAAATTCCAGGTCCATCCAACGGACCCCAATAAAACAGCTTCCATCGGGACACGACTGAACCCCGATGTAGACGCCGCACTGCGAGAATTCCTACAAGAAAATTGGGACATTTTCGCCTGGCACCCTTCAGACATGCCAGGGATCCCACGCAGGCTGGCCGAACACAGCCTAAATATCCTAAAAGGATTCAAACCGGTCAAACAAGCCCTTCGGCGTTTCTCCGAACCTAAGAGACAGGCTATGGGAGAAGAGCTAGCCAAGCTATTGGAGGCCGGATTCATTAGAGACATAAAACATCCGGACTGGCTAGCAAACCTGGTGATGGTACCAAAGAAGGACAAATCCTGGCGCCTGCGTGTCGATTTTAAAGACCTTAACAAGGCTTGACCAAAGGATCCCTTCCCCCTCCCCCGTATCGATCAAATTATCGATGCCACCGCAGGACACGACTCGTTGTGTTTCCTCGACGCATACTCCGATTACCATCAAATCAAGATGGCAGAATCAGACCAAGCTGCAACAGCATTCATCACACCATACGGCCCATTCTGCTTCAACACAATGCCCTTCGGGCTAAAAAACGCCGACGCAACATATCAGCGCATGATCCAGACATGTCTGGCAAATCAGATCGGCAAAACAGTGGAGGCATACGTGGATGATGTGGTCATCAAATCAAGACATGTCGAATCTCTAGTAGGCGAATTGAGGCTCACATTCGATAACCTCCGAAAATACGACATCAAGCTCAACCCGGAAAAATGCGTCTTCGGCGTTCCAGCCGGAAAGCTCTTGGGCTTCATTGTATCCGGTAGAGGAATTGAAGCAAATCCAGCAAAGATCCGAGCTTTGTCACAATTGGATATCCCAAAGGACCTCAAACAAATACAAAAATTAACCGGATGCGTGGCAGCTCTAAGCCGCTTCATCTCCCGCTTGGGAGAAAAGGCACTGCCCCTTTATCGCATACTCCGGCGCACCGAACACTTCGAGTGGACGGATGCCGCCATGGCCGGACTCGATGAAATAAAATCCATATTGGCAACAAACCCAGTCCTGGCCGTGCCTAACACCGGCGAACCAATGCTATTGTACATTGCAGAAACACATCAAGTTGTCAGCGCAGTGCTCATTGTCGAGCGGGAAACGGACGGACACAAATTCCCCTTCAAAGGCCGGTCTACTACGTGTCCACTGTCCTCACTCCATGCAAATCACGGTACCCGCATTATCAAAAAATTGCATACACGGTATTCATGGCATCCCGAAAGCTACGACACTACTTTCAAGAGTGCTCCATAACAGTAGCCTCGGAAGTACCACTTAACGATATTATCAACAACCACGATGCAACGGGACGGATCGCAAAATGGGCCATCGAGCTCCTCCCGTTCGATATAACCTATAAGCCACGACGAGCTATCAAATCGCAAGTTTTGGCCGACTTCATCGCAGAATGGACGGAGGCTGAACTCCCTAAAGAGTACGGCACATACTCAAACTGGATCATTCATTTCGACGGCTCAAAAATGTTGGCCGGACTGGGGGCTGGCGTCGTTTTGACGTCCCCAACAGGAGACACAGTCCAGTATGTACTCCAAATTATGTACACGGACTCCAACAACGCAGCCGAATACGAGGCCCTTCTATACGGCACATACTCAAACTGGATCATGCATTTCAACGGCTCCAAAATGTTGGCCGGACTGGGGGCTGGCATCGTTTTGACGTCCCCGACAGGAGACACAGTCCAGTATGTACTCCAAATTATGTACACGGACTCCAACAACGCAGCCGAATACGAGGCCCTTCTACATGGCCTCCGGGTGGCAGTGTCCATGGGCATTCAACGCCTAGAGGTACGCGGGGATTCGAACCTTGCGATATCCCAAATAAATGGCGACTTCGACGCCAAGGACCCAAAAATGGCAGCTTACCGCAACGCCGTCCTAAAAATGTCAGCTCTGTTCGAAGGGCTGGAGTTTCACCATATAGCCCGAGAAAACAATCAAGCAGCGGACGTCCTGGCACGCATTGGAGCAAAACGCGATGCAGTCCCCCCAAACATCTTTTTAGAAAGATTGTTCAAGCCATCCGTAGCATGGGAGGGGGAATCCGCAAATAACAGCCCGGACCCAGCCGCACCACCTAATGCCGAACAATCTGACACAATTGGAGGTTCTGCCAATGAAATTACACCTTCAGCCCACGTAATAATGGCGATCATCGCCCCGTGGACAGAACCATTCCTAGCCTACCTTACTAGGCAGGAACTCCCGGAGGACCAAAACGAGGCCCGCTACATCGTGTGGCGATCTAGAGCCTACAGAGTCCATGAGGGAGAGCTTTATAAGAAAAGCACTACCGGAGTCCTTCAAAGGTGCATCTCCGAAGAGGAAGGGCGGAACCTTTTGGCTGAAATTCATGCCGGACTCGGTGGTCACCACACCGCTGCTCGGTCCCTTGTTAGCAAGGCTTTCCGTACAGGCTTTTATTGGTCGACGGCCCAGGCAGACGCTCAGGACTTAGTCCAACGATGCGCTGGTTGCCAACTTTTTGCCAACCAAAGCCATATGCCACCCACCGCACTCCAAACTATACCAATCACCTGGCCTTTCGCGGTCTGGGGGCTTGACATGGTCGGACCTCTTAAAGGCGGGACCGATAGAAAGAAATACTTACTGGTCATGGTGGATAAATTCACCAAATGGATAGAAGCCCAGCCTGTTAAAACGGCCGAATCCGGACCTGTGATAGACTTCATATCCGGGGTTGTACACCATTATGGCGTCCCCCACAGCATCATATCTGATAACGGCACGAACTTTACCGTAGACGAGGTAAAACTCTGGTGCAAAAACATGGGCATCAAGCTCGATTATGCTTCCGTCTATCACCCACAAACCAACGGCCAGGTCGAAACGTGCAAACGGTCTTATTATGAGCGATATCAAACCCAGATTAGTGCGGTCCCTTAAGGAATCTAATACGCACTGGGTAGAGGAGCTCGACTCCGTACTCTAGGGACTGCGGACCACGCCAAATCGCACCACCGGATACACACCATTTTTTATGGTGTACGGCGGAGAGGCAGTTCTGCCCTACGATATAATTCATGACTCACCTAGAGTGCGCATGTACGAAGAAAGAGAAGCCGAACTCGATCGGCAGGACAACTTGGACGCATTGGAGGAGGAGCGTGATGTGGCAAAAGCCCGTTCCGCATTTTATCAACAGCAGGCACGAACTTATCAAAGCAGAGAAGTATGGGCCAAAAACTACAATGTTGGCGAACTTGTTCTACGCCTGCCGGATAAGAAAAAGGACAAACTCAAGCCCAAGTGGGAAGGTCCATTTATAATCGACCAAGTCCTGACTGGTGGGGCGTACCGCCTGCGAGATGCGTCGGATAACCGACTCGAGCCGAACCCGTGGAACGCCACCCGTCTCCGAAGATTCTACGCCTAGCGCCGGACTCTGTGTTCGTCTCCTTCCTCTGTCCATTTTTTGTATTTTTCTTTCTTACATTTCTCTCTTTCCCCTATTTTCTTTTACAGCTCTTAAAGGCTTATCTAGTGCCGCGCCACTCGCGCTCATTAAACCTGGGGGCTTCTTTAACAGAAGCTTATTTATACGGGCTTCATGCCCAACGCATGCGTCAAACTTCCGCATGTACCTTTTTTTTCACCATTATATGCATCAATATGACTTAAGTTTTGGCCAAGATGGGTTGCCTGGCTCCTGTGCTTACCCCTAGGTTCCCGATTGTTCGGCTAGGAGGTAAAGGGAGCACCTCTGTGATTGTTACTGCCGGGTCTGCCAGATGTGTACCTTAGACTGGGTGAAGCCGAAAGCTAGCGTTCTTAAGGGAATATTCGGTCAGTGAGACAAAAGACGATCTTTTTACCCATTTTATGCGCCCCTAGATGCCTTTTTCTGCGTCTTTACGCAGTCTGGACATGCACTTTAGGGCATGCCTCCCAGCGAAAGGAACCCCTAACGAAACTATTCTCTCTTGAAGATGTTTCTTACTAACCATGTAATATAACATAACTAGTTGGGCACTTGTCTGGTAAAGCACTAATGATCCCTACGCCTGGTCTCCACGCATACCACGGTTCTTATATAACCGCTATGGTGTTCGGACACACTCCGGACCGTCAGGTCCCGAGGTTGAAGCGGAAAGGTCGGCAACGACAAACGATCTACAATCCGGCTAGAAGGCATTACACATGTCAGTTCAAAATTACATAGTCATTCTGACTGATTGTATTCCTCTTCTATACCATCTAACAGGCTGTCTAATTTACAGTCCCGCTAGGAATACTTTGCGGCCAACTCTACTTGCCGTATACTGAGCTCATAGGGATCTCCTTCCCATAAGGCCCCACTGGTCCGACCTCGGCCATGTGGTTTGGGTCAGACTTCGTAAAACGGGTCTTCACCATGGCCCAGGCTTCTCGAGCGCCTTGTCGGCAGGCCGATATCTTCCACAAATGGAAGCGCCGCCGAGCTCCCTTCAGCTTCTCCGCAAGCTCTCCAAGTCCCTCGGGCACGGAGTGGGCAGGCCATAAGGCTCGGGCAACGCCTTGCATCGCCTGCCGAACTCGCTCGTGCAGTTGGATGAGTTCGGGAAGAAGGTCACCCGTAGAACTGGGCATCTCCTCTGCAGGACGACCTGTGAGCATACCTACAGACATTACTCTGTTAGTCGACTTCCTCGCCGAACCTTTTTTTCTCAAAGTTCGTTCAAGCACTTACTAAAAATGCCGCGTCGAAGCCGCCGATTCTCCTTCGAGGAGTCCAAAAGCTGGCCACGAACATCTTTAAATTCAACATCCAGCTTGGTGTTGGCATCTTGAAGATCATTCCTCTCTCGCCTCACCCTCGTCAACATACTCTCACCGGCCTTTAGCTGGCGTAAGAGTTGTTTCTTGTACGGATCAAGTCCGGCGCCATCTGCAATCTGATCTGTCAGATTTGCACCCACACCGCACAATACTAATCTTTCGAAGTGTATTTTACCTGAGGGGGTCCATTTGGGTTCCCCTGCTGTGGCTAGTGCGGCCTCTAGTTGGGCCTTGCACTTTTCCAGCTCCTGGGACAGTACAGTATTCTTCTTTGTAAGAACCTGCATATTAAATGATCCTTAAATCAGTTTCTCTAACTGTTTCAAGTCTCGGGGGCTACTGGCATATATATATAATTAACCAAAATTTTCTTACCCGTATGTCTTTCACATACTACTCCGTGGCTCTGGCTAAACCATTTTGAGCGGCATGGAGGTCGCATCTCCTGAATTAAAGGCATCTAAAGCCTCTTGGGAGAAACAAGCGTCGCTTAGAATTGTCCGGCGATGCCTGTGGTTCATGGCACTCTCCACTTCTGAATTTGTGGCGGACAACCTGTCCGTATCCTCTGATAGAGGAACGTCCGGTGCGCGCCTTGTACTCGCCTCCACTTCCTGGCCAGACGTTGGAGCCTGACTGGTGGAGGCGCGATTGGCAACCTCTTCGGATGTAGTCCGGCGAGGTCTCTTTGTCCTGAAGATAGCACGGGCGTTAATATGCCCTGATAGAATAACTCCAAGGAAACAGAGGGTGCACTATACCTTTGCGCTAGCATTTCAGTCCGGACTTCATTCCTTTTTGCCCTGCGGGGCTCTGTGGCTGTAGGACCTTGAAGTAGATGTGTCTAGAGGGGGGTGATTAGACACTTCATGCCAAAGTTGCAATTTTTAAGCTTTTTCGGTTTGAGTGGAGTTTAAGCATAATTTCAACACTCACAGTACATATCAAGCAAGTATGCAAAGTGTATATAGGCAGCGGAAAATAAAGCATGCAACTTGCAAGAATGTAAAGGGAAGGGTTTGGAGAATTCAAATGCAATCGGAGACACGGATGTTTTTTCCCGTGGTTTGGATAGGTGGTGCTATCCTACATCCATGTTGATGGAGACTTCAACCCACGAAGGGTAACGGTTGCGTGACTCCACGGAGGGCTGCACCCACGAAGGGTCCATGAAGAAGCAACCTTATCTATCCCACCATGGCCATCGCCCACGAAGGACTTGCCTCACTAGCGATAGATCTTCACGAAGTAGGCGATCTCCTTGCCCTTACAAACTCCTTGGTTCAACTCCAAAATCTTGTCGGAGGCTCCCAAGTGACACCTAGCCAATCTAGGAGACACCACTCTCCAAGAAGTAACAAATGATGTGTTGATGATGAACTCCTTGCTCTTGTGCTTCAAATGATAGTCTCCCCAACACTCAACTCTCTCTCATAGGATTTCGATCTGGTGGAAAGAAGATTTGAGTGGAAAGCAACTTGGGGAAGGCTAGAGATCAAGATTCATATGATAGGAATGGAATATCTTGGCCTCAACACATGAGTAGGTAGTTCTCTCTCAGAAATAGGATGCTGGAAGTGTAGGCTTAGTCTGATAGCTCTCTCCACGAGTGAAGAGGAGGTGGAGGGGTATTTATAGCCTCCACGCAAAATCCAACCGTTACACACAATTTACCAATCTCGGTGGGACCGAATCAGAAAACTCGGTCGGACCGAAATAGTAAACCTAGTGACCGTTAGGAATTTCGGTGGGACTGACATGCAACTCGGTAGGACCGATTCGGTTAGGGTTTGGGCATAACGTAATCTCGGTGAGACCGATTGCACAAACTCGGTGAGACCGAGTTTGGCAATAAGCTAACCAGAGAGTTGGTCAGGCAAACTTGGTGGGACCGACTCGCTCTTTCGGTGAGACCGAAAAGTTACAAGAAGGAAACATAGAGTTTACATTGCAATCTCGGTGGGACCGATTCGCTCTTTCGGTGAGAACGAAAAGTTATGAAAGGGAGACAGAGAGTTTGCAATCCCATCTCGGTGAGACCGAGATCCTTATCGATCGGACCGAATTGCTAGGGTTTGGCAGTGGCAAATGACAAGTGAAACTCGGTGGCGCCGGATTGAAAGAATCGGTATGACCGAGTTTGGCTTAGGGTTTAGGTCATTTGTGGATATGGGAAAGTAGCTGAGGATTTTGGAGCATATCATTAAGCACTTGAGCAAGAGGCTCATTAAGCAACACCTCATCCCTCCTTGATAGTATTGGCTTTTCCTATGGACTCAATGTGATCTTGGATCGCTAAAATGTAAAATGAAGAGTCTTGAACTTCAAGCTTTAGCCAATCCTTTGTCCTTAGTATCTTGGAGACCTTCCCACACCCTTTAGTCCATGCCACTCCATTGTTGAACTTATCTGAAACATACTAGATGAAAACGTTAGTCCAACAAGAGATATGTTGTCATCAATTATCAAAACCACCTAGGGAGCACTTGTGCTTTCAATCTCCCCCTTTTTGGTAATTGATGGCAACATACATCAAATCTTTAGATAAAGATACAAAGAATAGTAAGTAAAGCTTTGGAAGGACATGTAACAAACATAGGCTCCCCCACATGTATGCAATCATGTGAATATAAAATATAGAAGCATGTGAGAGCATAATCATGACAGAGTAGGCAATGTGTTACATGTATCTTGGCCATATGCATCAGAGCGAAAGATTATTAAGGAAAATACCTTCATGCTCATGAGTCCTTCTTGCAAACAGTATGTACATAAGCAAGAATTCCTCTTACTCATGATTTTGATGCGTGCACTTACCTTGTAGTCTTTGGTTGGCTTAGGATGGAATGAACCTACACAAACAAGGTTAGATAACACAGGTACACCCACTAACCAGAGCAAACAAAAGAAACCACAAGAATACCAAGACTGGGATGACATGTAGAGAGTGAGTACTAGGTATTACATTGAATTCAACATGTCCCCAAGAGTAAAGATATGCAATGAATTTGACTGATTTTTTCCCATGGGTGTCTTGCTCCCCCTGAATCTTTCTTGGGATATTGGGAGAAGATAGGGAACAGAAAATCAAAGCTGAAAGATACAAATGAATATGTCTTTCCCCCTAAAAAGACATGTGACATCTCTCCTCTTGAACATCAAGCATCTGGGATCCTTGAGTATTGTCTCTCCCCCTAGATATCTCTTTCTCCCCCTTAATACATTATCTGGGACGTCTGGGATCCTTGAGACCTTCTCTCCCCCTTTAGTGCTTTGATGTGATGTCTCTCTCCCCGAAGATAGGCTTTGATGTGATCTCTCTCTCCCCCTTTGACATCAATTTCCAAGAAGGTTTTTCTGGAATCTGTCGAATAGGGTTGGTCCTTGAGACTCAGCATAAAGCAAAGAATAAAATTGAGACAAGATTCATTGAGTGAAGCTGGATCAGAAGAAATATAGATTATGTGACAAACTGTTTTTCCTGTTGCGAAATCGGTGGCACCGAGTGGTATGTTTCGGTGGTACCGAAGGGATTCGGTTGGACCGAAAATTACAAATCGGTGAAACCAAGTTCATGACAGAGAGAACACTTGTCAGCTCAGCTCACTAGTCAAAGAAGATCTCACAAAGATTTGCAATGAATTAAATGCAGAAAATGCAGAACAAAAACAAAAGGAAAAGAGAAGAGACTGAAAAATCTAGATGAAGTTTTTTTTTGAAAAAGAGAAGGGAACAAATAAACAAGCATGAGACAAATGCAATAACACAAAGAAAGAACACAAGATAACTTCACCTAGAGTTGGGCGGTGACATAGTCACCTATGTTAGAGTATATTGACTTGGGAGTCAAGTGAGAACACTTGATCATAGGTCATACTCATCGTTTAAGCTCAAAATGGGGTTACCATTTTTGTTTAAGCATCTTGATGTATTCACATCTTGTTGAGTTGCTTTGACTCATGTCTTGGAGTAAAGCTTCTCTAAGATGGAATAACATACCTTGGGTGGTGGTGTGGTTCTTTCTCATGTAGTTGAACTTGTGTGGGTGCTCATGGTTGATGTAGCCCATCAAGAGTTTGGAGCACCACTTGGAGTTTGAGTTCATCTACCTACATGGATTAGTTCTTGCAAGGAAAAGCACTTGTGTATCCAAAAATGACATTCATGAAGATCAACATAGGATTTGTCAAAGGATATGTTTGAATGATTTTGTGCGTTCTTGTCTTCAACCACCATCGTGTAAAGACTTGGTGATGTAGAGATTGCTCAAGATGTGAGTGAGTCGCAATCTCATGGAATTAGATTCAACCAAGCACCTACATGGGTTAGACAACATGCAAGGTACAAATATATCCAAGACATAAGATAGTCATCATAAGAGATATATCATGGATTAGTCATAAGCTCATGTCTTGCATGTATCCAATGGAGTTCCTACTCCAAGTTCGAAGCATCAATGATGTTCAATTCTCCTCTCAACCTGCAAAACACTTTCTCATCAAGTGGTTTAGTGAATATATCCGCTAATTGCTTATCAGTGCGAACATGCTTAAGATTTATGTCACCCTTAGCAACATGATCTCGAATGAAATGATGACGAACTTCAATATGCTTAGTTCGAGAATGTTGTACAGGATTATGACCAATTTTGATAGCACTTTCATTGTCACAAAGCAGTGGAACATGTTTCACATAGATCACATAATCTTTAAGAGTTTGGGTCATCCAAAGTAATTGAACACAACATGAACCAGCAGCAATGTATTCAGCTTCTGCGGTGGATAAGGATACCGAGTTTTGTTTCTTAGAGGACCAAGACACAAGAGATCTACCAAGAAATTGACAAGTACCCGAAGTGGACTTCCTATCAACCTTGTCTCCGGAATAATCCGAGTCGGAATAGCCAACAAGATCAAAAGAAGACCTTTTAGGATACCAAATGCCAAAGTTTGGTGTATGAATTAAGTATCTCACTATCCTTTTCACAGCCTTAAGATGACATTCCTTAGGAGCAGCTTGATATCGTGCACACATGCACACACTTAGCATAATATCGGGACGTGAAGCACATAGGTATAGCAATGAACCAATCATAGAGCGATAAACCTTTTGATCAACCGGTTCACCACCTTTGGTCAAATCATTATGTCCACTAGTGGGCATGGGGGTAGACATACCTTTGCACTCTTGCATATTGAACATCTTGAATAAGTCCTTGGTGTACTTCGTTTGAGAGACAAATGTACCTTCCTTAGTTTGCTTGATTTGCAAACCGAGAAAGAATTTGAGTTCACTCATCATAGACATCTCAAACTTCTCTGACATTAGCTTTCCAAACTTTTAACTAAAGAGAGGGTTAGTTGAACCAAATATGATATCATCAACATAAATTTGGCATACAAATAGTTCTCCATTAACCCTTTTAGTAAAAAGAGTAGAATCAATTTTACCAATTTCGAAACCACTTGCAATAAGGAACTTGGTCAAGCATTTATACCATGCTCTAGGAGCTTGTTTAAGACCATAAAGAGCTTTGTGAAGTTTGTAAACATGATTAGGTTTCTTAGGATTGACAAAGCCGGGAGGTTGTTTGACATAAACTTCCTCCTCTATTTCACCATTTAGAAAAGCACTTTTAATGTCCATTTGGTACAAGGTGATGTTATGGTGATTGGCATAGGCAAGTAAGATGCGAATGGACTCAAGTCTAGCAACGGGAGCATATGTCTCACCATAGTCCATACCTTCGACTTGTGTGTATCCTTGGGCGACGAGACGTGCTTTGTTGCGAACCACTTGTCCATCTTCATCCTGCTTGTTGCGAAACACCCATTTGGTACCAATGATGTTGTGGTTGTTGTCGGCCTTCTCAACCAATGTCCAAACTTGGTTTCTCTCAAAATTGTGTAGCTCTTCATGCATAGCGTTTATCCAATCCGGATCTTCCAATGCTTCTTCAACCTTCATAGGTTCAATGCTAGAGATGAATGAATAGTTTTCACAAAAGTTAGCTAAACGAGTTTTTGAGCGAGTGATTCTCCCGGTTTGTATATCATTGAAGATTTGCTCGACGGGAAGATCTTTGGCAATTCTTGCTCGAACTCGTGAGAACTTTTGCTTGGGTCTTCGTTGAACATTTTCTTCATCTTGGCCTTCTTCATTGGTGACGTTGTCATTCTCTTGTCGTGGTGGAGAAGGAGGTTGTTGATGTTCGTCTTGATGCATTTCCTTGTCTTCTTCATCTTGGTGTGTCCCACTTGTGGATGCTTCCGTATCAATTCTTGGTTCACCTTGTTGTGAAGTAGAAGCCTCCACTTGGACGGATGAAGTACTCTCCTTCACCTCCGTTGGACGAACTTTCCCTATGGACAAGTCTTGGATTGCTTCTGAAGGGTCTTTGTCTCCTACATCAATTGGCAATTGCTCTACTTGCGAGCCATTAGATTCATCAAACTTCACATCTACCGTCTCTTCAACCTTTCGGGTGAAATTGTTGTAGACACGGTAAGTGTGAGAGTTTGAGCCATAACCAAGTAGAAAACCTTCATGAGATTTAGGAGCAAACTTTGAACGACGATGCTTATCAAGAACGTAGCACTTTGAGCCGAATACTCGAAAGTATCCAACTTGGGGTTTGTTACCGGTGAGGAGCTCGTATGCTGTCTTGCCGAGTAGCTTGTGAAGATACAAGCGATTTGTTGCGTGACAAGCTGTCTCAACCGCTTCTGCCCAAAAGTGCTTCGGCGTCTTGTATTCATCAAGCATCGTTCTTGCCATTTCGATGAGCGTCCGGTTCTTCCTCTCAACAACTCCATTTTGTTGAGGTGTGTACGTAGCCGAGAACTCGTGTGAAATCCCTTCTTCGTCAAGAAAGGTGTCCACATTTGCATTCTTGAACTCCATTCCGTTGTCACTCCGAACCTTCTTGATCTTCACGTCAAACTGATTTTTGAAGATCTTCTGAACCTGCGACTTGTCATTAAGAAAGAACGCCCACGTAAATCTTGAAAAATCATCAACTATAACTGGACCAAAAGAATTTCCACCGAGACTCTTGTAGGCATTGGGACCAAAAAGATCCATATGAAGTAGCTCGAGCGGCCTCCTTGTGGTCACGATGTTCTTCACGGGATGTCTTCCTCCAACCTGTTTACCTGCTTGACAAGCACTGCAAAGTCTATCCTTATCAAATATGACATTGTTAACTCCAAGGATATGATTTCCTTCAATAAGCTTGTCAAGATTTCTCATGCCAACATGACCTAGTCGTCTATGCCACAACCAACCTTTTGAGGATTTAGCAATAAAGCAAGTTTTAGGTTGTGCCTTTTTAGAGAAGTCGACAATGTAAAGGTCACCTCTACGCATACCGGTAAAGACCATTTTATGATTGTCTCAACGAAACACTTGGCAATCTACCTCAGTAAATAGGACATTTAAACCGAAATCAATAAGTCTAGATACTGAAAGTAAGTTGTAGCCAAGAGATTCAACGAGCATGACATTTTGAATGGAACTATCATGTGAGATGGCCACCTTACCAAGGCCAACTACTTTACCCTTTGAATTATCAGCAAAGGTGACATATTTCCGAGGGCCATCGTTTTCAGCAAGCTCACGGAACATCTCTTCATCTCCAGTCATATGATCAGTACATCCACTATCAAGGATCCATTCCTTTCCTCCTGATGCATATCCCCGAAGATTTGCCGTAAGACCAAAATGTCTCATTACATCATCAAGATCGAAGTCACTATCATCATCATCATCATCATCATCATAGTATCCATGTTCACCATGATCTTGTGACTCATCATTTCCTAGAGAGGGTAATTCATTAGATAAATGATCATCAAAGTGGTCACTTTTATGAATTCTTATAGCTTCAAATATAATATCACTAATGATTCTAGCATCTCCTTTAGCATGCTTGAGATTGGTAAGCTCAAATAGACAATCACCAAAACTAGGATCACTAGAGTTCATTTTACTGAAGGCAATAGATTTATGGAGAATTTCATCCAAGTTTTTCAAGGAATGATTGGGAAATCGTTCCTCAAGAAATTTCCATATAGTATGGGCACAATTTAGAGTAAGCAAACTAGCAATCAAATTTTTGTGCAATCCTCTAATGATGTGCTCAATAGTTCTAAGATTGCGAATCATGTCAATATCTTCATCTAAGGTAGGATGCAAAGGATCAATGTGAGGTGCACAAGGGCTAGCAATATACTTGTTCAAATGATATTGGTTGAACATTACAAGCATCTCATTTTTCCACTCATGAAAATATTCTCCATCGAGAATAGGCACTCTATGTCTAAGACTCCCTAAAGTAGACACATCCATCTTCCTCCAATGGTGATTAAACCAAGGCAATGGAGACCAAAGCTCTGATACCACTTGTAGGACCTTGAAGTAGATGTGTCTAGAGGGGGGTGATTAGACACTTCATGCCAAAGTTGAAATTTTTAAGCTTTTTCGGTTTGAGTGGAGTTTAAGCATAATTTCAACACTCATAGTACATATCAAGCAAGTACGCAAAGTGTATATAGGCAGCGGAAAATAAAGCATGCAACTTGCAAGAATGTAAAGGGAAGGGTTTGGAGAATTCAAACGCAATCGGAGACACAGATGTTTTTTCCCGTGGTTTAGATAGGTGGTGCTATCCTACATCCACGTTGATGGAGACTTCAACCCACGAACGGTAACGGTTGCATGACTCCACGGAGGGCTCCACCCACGAAGGGTCCACTAAGAAGCAACCTTGTCTGTCCCACCATGGCCATCACCCACGAAGGACTTGCCTCACTAGCGGTAGATCTTCATGAAGTAGGCGATCTCCTTGCCCTTACAAACTCCTTGGTTCAACTCCACAATCTTGTTGGAGGCTCCCAAGTGAGACCTAGCCAATCTAGGAGACACCACTCTCCAAGAAGTAACAAATGGTGTGTTGATGATGAAATCCTTGCTCTTGTGCTTCAAATGATAGTCTCCCCAACACTCAACTCTCTCTCATAGGATTTGGATCTGGTGGAAAGAAGATTTGAGTGGAAAGCTACTTGGGGAAGGCTAGAGGTCAAGATTCATATGATAGGAATGGAATATCTTGGCCTCAACACATGAGTAGGTAGTTCTTTCTCAGAAATAGGATGCTGGAAGTGTAGGCTTAGTCTGATAGCTCTCTCCACGAGTGAAGAGGAGGTGGAGGGTATTTATAGCCTCCACACAAAATCCAACCGTTACACACAATTTACCAATCTCGGTGGGACCGAATCAGAAAACTCGGTCGGACTGAAATAGTAAACCTAGTGACCGTTAGGAATTTCGGTGGGACTGACATGCAACTCGGTAGGACCGATTCGGTTAGGGTTTGGGCATAACGTAATTTCGGTGAGACCGATTGCACAAAGTCGGTGAGACCGAGTTTGGCAATAAGCTAACCAGAGAGTTGGTCAGGCAAACTCGGTGGGACCGACTCGCTCTTTCGGTGAGACCGAAAAGTTACAAGAAGGAAACATAGAGTTTACATTGCAATCTCGGTGGGACCGATTCGCTCTTTCGGTGAGACCGAAAAGTTACGAAAGGGAGACAGAGAGTTTGCAATCCCATCTCGGTGAGACCGAGATCCTTATCGATAGGACCGAATTGCTAGGGTTTGGCAGTGGCAAATGACAAGTGAAACTCGGTGGCGCCGGATTGAAAGAATCGGTATGACCGAGTTTGGCTTAGGGTTTAGGTCATTTGTGGATATGGGAAAGTAGCTGAGGATTTTGGAGCATATCATTAAGCACTTGAGCAAGAGGCTCATTAAGCAACACCTCATCCCTCCTTGATAGTATTGGCTTTTCCTATGGACTCAATGTGATCTTGGATCACTAAAATGTAAAATGAAGAGTCTTGAACTTCAAGCTTTAGCCAATCCTTTGTCCTTAGTATCTTGGAGACCTTCCCACACCCTTTAGTCCATGCCACTCCATTGTTGAACTTATCTGAAACATACTAGATGAAAACGTTAGTCCAACAAGAGATATGTTGTCATCAATTATCAAAACCACCTAGGGAGCACTTGTGCTTTCAGCGGCCCCTCGTTGGTTGGTCGCTGTAGGTTCGGCCTCCTGCCTCGGAAATCTCCCCTGCAAAACATGGTTGACGTCAGAAACACCGAAATACACGAGAGTGGAATCCCTCTCAAGGGAATGAGACTCCGGTTTCCGTCACCTGGGAGGCTGGGATTAACCCTGGGTAATCAACCGTGATGGCTACCAAGGTATTGTCCTTGCTTAGCTGATAAAACACCCCTTCGATAAGCTCCACCGATATGTCCAGATCCTCTTCGATGTCCGGATCGAGGAACGGTTCTGGGTCCTCGGGCTGTGGAGGGCGGCTGCTTATATTCTTTACCTCCTGTCGCAGTTCCTGCAGTGAAGTCGTTAGACTACCTATCTAACCACGGGAGTATCAAACAAACGGGCAAGTGCAATTGTTCACTTACCCAACTTGGGATAGTACATACTAAATCCAGCCTGCGGGTTGACGCGGAGGAACTCCTCCTTTTCTCCCTTGTATAGAGAGGATAAGATCTTTTCTATAGGAGCCGCTGAGCCCGGCCCTTTACGACCGTAACGGGTGGCGTCATCCTCCCCGTTGAATTCCCACATTGGGTGGCCTCTATATTGAAGCGGCTGCACCCCCCGCATAATGCATGCGGCCATGACTCCAATCATGGTTAGTCCGGAATGAGCCAACAATCTTATCCGGCCCGTCAAGTAAAGGACGTCTTTGTCGCTTTCTCTCTGAGAGCTCCGCGCACGCCAGCTCAAGCGTTTCTTCAATGGAGCACTTTTGAACTCAGGGAGACCGACCCGGGTAGGGTCCGGTAGCGGGACATCATCTATATAAAACCATTCCAAGGTCCCGTCCTCGGATGCTTCCTTTGGGGTTCCGGATAGGTATCCGGTCCCAGCGATGCGCCATATTTTGGCTCCGCCCACTTGGTATATGGACCCCTTTTAAGAACGGGGCACCAGGCAGAATAACCTCTTCCACAACGCGAAATGAGCTTCAACGCCTAAAAATAGCTCGCAAAGGGCGACGAAACCCGCAATATGCAGTACGGAGGCGGGCGTGAGATTGTGCAGCTGGAGGCCGTAGAACTCCAGAAGCCTGCGGAGGAATGGATGAATTGGAAATCCCAGTCCCCTTATTAGATAGGGGACGAGGCACACCCGCTCTCCTTTAGAGGGATTGGGGGTGCTCTCTGCTTGCTCTCCACAATTATAGGTGGCGAGTCCGGCTCGGACCGGGGCCATATAGGCCTGAGGGAGAAATCCCTTGGCCTGAAGCGACACTAGCTCGCTGTGCGCGATGGAACACCTCTCCCAGTCTCCAGGTTTAGGGCTGGAAGGGCGAGAGGAGGAGCTGGGATGGCTGGCCATGTTGGAATGGACCTTTGCTGGAAGCGCTCTGATGATAACTCGCGGAAAGGAGAAGATGTGGTTTGGGCCTAAATCCCCATCCCGTTAAATAGGCGGCTCGTTTATACGGCTAGGGGTGTGGGTGTAAAAAATGCCCTGGCTTTTCGCATTCGTTTGACACGTGGAAGATGGCCATTATTGGGCGTGGAAGCCGAGGAGCACTACATTACAAAAATCAGACATTATCCCTACAGGTACACAAGATTTGGAGAAGAACCCACCTTGCAATGCCGAATAATCTGCACGCCGGACTCGTCATCATTGAAGCCTGGTTCGGGGGCTACTGAGGGAGTCCTTGATTAGGGGGTGTTCGGATAGCCGGACTATACCTTCAGCTGGACTCCTGGACTATGAAGATACAAGATTGAAGACTTCGTCCCGTGTCCGGATGGGACTTTCCTTGGCATGGAAGGAAAGCTTGGCGATGCAGATATTCAAGATCTCCTACCATTGTAACCGACTCTATGTAACCCTAACCCTACCCGGTGTCTATATAAATCGGAGGTTTTTAGTCCGTAGGACGACTTCATCAACTCCATAGACAACAATCATACCGTAGGCTAGCTTCTAGGGTTTAGCCTCCTTGATCTCGTGGTACATCCACTCTTGTACTACCCATATCATCAATATTAATCAAGCAGGACGTAGGGTTTTACCTCCATCAAGAGGGCCCGAACCTGGGTAAAACATCGTGTTCCTTGCCTCCTGTTACCGTCCGGCCTAGACACACAGTTCGGGACCCCCTACCCAAGATCCGCCGGTTTTGACACCGACAGGCGGCCTTCCTTTTCTTGTCTCCCCCGCCTGGAGGGGGAGCATCTTCTTCTTCCTCCTCGTCTTCGGGGGAGGAGTGTGCCGCAGAGTTATCGGACGATGAGTCTGATAACACCTGGCGCCGGGAAATCTTCCGGGTTCCCTTGGCCTTCTTGGTCTTCTCCGGCACCTTGTAAGGAGCCGAAGTCAGCATCTCCGTCAGGAGAGCACCCGCAGTGTCTTCGGGCAAAGGGGCCGAACAGTTAATCTGCCCCGACGTCTCCACCCAGTCCTGCCAAAGGCATGGAGATTAGACCCCGCACATAATTAAGCTAGGGAAAATAAATGTCCTACGGGACGTATTAAACTCAGTGAACGCGCTAGGCGATTTGCGCTTAGTCCGCGGTCCTCGGCGAAAGAAGGAGGGACCTCGGTGCCCTTGAACAACACCTTCCAGACGTCCTTGTGCGTCGCATCAAAGAGCTCACTCAGAGTCTGGTGTCGGGCCGGGTCGAACTCCCACAGATTAAAATCCCGTTGTTGACACGGGAGAATCCGGCGGATGAGCATAACCTGGACTATGTTGACAAGCTTGAGCTTCTTGCTCGCCATACTCCGGATACATTTCTGGAGTCCATCCAGCTCCGCCGATGAACCCCACAACAAGCCCTTCTCTTTCCAGGAAGTGAGCCATGTAGGGAATCCAGGTCGAAACTCGGGGGCTGCCGCCCATTTGGCATCGCGCGGCTCGGTGATGTAGAACCACGCCGATTGCCATCCCTTTATTGTGTCCACGAAGGAGCCTTCAAGCCATATAACGTTGGGCATCTTGCCCACCATGGCTCCACCACATTCTGCTTGTTGGCCTCATACCACCTTCGGCTTGATATTGAAGGTCTTTAACCACATGCCGAAGTGGGGCCGGATGCGGAGGAAAGCCTCACACACGACGATGAACGCCGAAATGTTGAGGACGAAGTTCGGGGCCAGATCATGAAAGTCTAGCCCGTAGTAGAACATAAGACCACAGACGAATGGATGGAGGGGAAAACCCAGTCCGCGGAGAAAGTGGTGGAGGAAAACTACCCTCTCGTGAGATTCTGGGGTAGGGACGATCTGCCCCGCAGCGGGCAGCCGATGCGCGATATTCGCGGCTAAGTATCCGGCTCCGCGCAGCTTCTTGATGTCTCCCTCCATGACGGAGGAGACCATCCACCTGCCTCCCGCTCCGGACATGGAGGGGGAAGGTTGAGGTGGGAAGTGAGTACTTGGGCGCTAGAGCTCGAGTGTGCGAAAACGGATGAGCAAAGGAGGAAGAAGGCGTGGATGAAAAGGTAAATCCTTATCCCTTTATATGGGCGGACGAAACTAAGCGTCCCCACTAGCCTGGTAAAACTCGCTTATTGCCCAAGCGCCGTAATCGATTGCACGGTTGGGTTACTCACGCCCGTATTGATGAGAATCCCATAATAGGGGGACACGATCTCTGCTTTGACAAGACGTGTCAAAAAACTGCCTCGTGTTATGTGCGGGGCTAGTTAAAGGAAACGGTTCGAATAATCACCGGGCCATGGCATAATGTCGTGTTGCTAAAACAAGTCAGCAAATTAGATTTGTGAAAATATTATTCTCTCTACGGTGGTATGTGGAACTTATTTTGCAGGGTCGGATAGTATCCATGTATTCAAATCCTTCTGTGATGTATTCGGAGAAGGAACCCGCCTTGCAATGCCGAAGACAATACTGCGCGCCGGACTCATCGTCATTGAAGCCTGGTTCAGGGGCTACTGAGGGAGTCCTGGATTAGGGGGTTCCGGACAGCCGGACTATATCCTTTGGCCGGACTGTTGGACTATGAAGATACAAGATTGAAGACTTCGTCCTGTGTCCGGATGGGACTCTACTTGGCGTGGAAGACAAGCTAGGCAATACGGATATGGATATCTCCTCCTTTGTAACCGACCTTGTGTAACCCTAACCCTCTCCGGTGTCTATATAAACCGGAGGGTTTTAGTCCGTAGGACAATAACAACTACAACATACAATCATACCATAGGGTATAGCCTCTCTAATCTCGTGGTAGATCTACTCTTGTACTACCCATATCTTCAATATTAATCAAGTAGGACGTAGGGTTTTACCTCCATCAAGAGGGCCTGATCCTGGGTAAAACATTGTGGCCCCTGCCTCCTATTACCATCCGGCCTAGACGCACAGCCCGGGACCCCCTACCCGAGATCCGCCGGTTTTGACACCGACAATGACGATGGCGACGGATTCCCCTCTCCGGAGCCCAGAACAGACTCCAGATCAGCCCTCCCGACAGGTTTTAGGGCTTGGCGGCGGCTCCGTATCGTAAAACTCGATGATTTCTTCTCTCTGGTTTTTTCTCATCGAAACTCAATATATGGAGGTGGAATTGGAGTCGGAGAGGCAACAGGGGGCCCACGAGGTAGGGGGCGCGCTCTAGGGGGCAGGCGCGCCTCCCACCCTCGTGGCAAGGTGGTGGGCCCCCTGGCCTTCATCTTTTGTAGGTATTTTTCTTAGTTTCTGAAAAGTGGCTCCGTGAAGTTTCATGTCATTCTGAGAACGTTTGCTCCTGCACATAAATAACACCATGGTAATTCTGTTGAAAACAGCGTCAGTCCGGGTTAGTTCCATTCAAATCATGCAAGTTAGAGTCCAAAACAAGGGCAAAAGTATTTGGAAAAGTAGATACATTGGAGACGTATCAACTCCCCCAAGCTTAAACCTTTGCTTGTCCTCAAGCAATTCAATTGACAAACTGAAAGTGATAAAGAAAAACATTTACAAACTCTGTTTGCTCTTGTTGTTGTTGTAGCGACCCGACCTGAATGGATCAAGTCTACTGTGCTCCGGTGTCATCCCTGGATCAGTAATGCTGACACCACATAGTACTTCGAAGGATTTATAGCAGAGTGGCAATCACACACTTATTACATCGGTGTCTCCGAAGAGAACTTATTACAATAAATATGGCTTAAGGCCATTTAATATCGATAACAGCGGAAGACTTGGAAGATAAATGGGTCCATCAACTCCAACAACATCACTGAGTATAGAACCACGACCTAAAAGCACCTTAATCGTCGTCTGAAAAGTCTGCAACATTAACGTTGCAGCCCGAAAACGGGTCAGCACATGGAATATGCTGGCAAGGTAACACATAGAGAATGATGGAATGAAACAGCTATACTATATGCATATTTGGCTGGTGGAAAGCTCTATGGTTACTGTTTTGCGTAAAGCCAATTTTTCCCTACTGCAAAGGAATAAATTTATTTAACTATCATGGTGGTTGTTAAACATTGAGAATGGTTGACAGCATTCTCAATCCTAATTAAAAGTAATCATTATTAACCCAACAGTATTAATTTAGAAGTAACATGATGAGATTCACATGATATTCAAGTACTAGATACTCAAGATGTCCATAACTGGGGACACGGCTAATCATGATTAGTTTGTTACACTCTGCAGAGGTTTGCGCACTTTTCCCCACAAGGCTCGATCGCCTCCGTTGGTTTTCTCGCACTACTGGTGTTTGAGAAACGGATGACCGAGACATAGTCTTTCAGAAGCGCTAGCACCTTACGATGGATAGACCGGTACACCTACTTTCCCCTACATCTGCTAGTCTACCCTGTAAGAGTTCTCACGACTTAGTCAACTATGCCAGAGCCCATAATGGCTTGTGTCTGCACACGTAAGTATTTAGCATGAAAGATCTTATGATCCCTTTGAGCCTGGGTGGCGGTCCAAAATAACACAGGCAAGTCCTGATAGACATCAGGTGCCTCAATCCACCCAGATGTGTGTTTAAGTTACCACCTTAGATAAACCATTAAAATTATCAATCTCACATCTGTCATGGATATCACTCACCCAATCCACGTCTACTAGCATAGCATGGCATCATAAGCAAACGTAGAAGTAACTCCCAAAGGTTTCATAACAAACAAGTAATAGGTACTACCTCATCTACTTCCCATCCCACAGTTTAGTTAGATCCTAATCATGCAATGTGTGAGGATGGATCTAATGCAATAAAACTGGGTTGTAGAAAAGGTATGATCAAAGTGTTACTTGCCTTGCTGATGATCCGCGAGTCCTAGAGATTCGAAGTAACAGGCGGCGCAATCCGGGTAATCTATCACAGACAAACAACAAGCATACAATAAGTACTCATCTAATGCACAGGTAAAACTCGAACAAGAGATCGAACCAGATAGTTCAACTTAAGAACTCCGGTTGCAAAGAGAGAAAGAACCAAACAAAGAAACCGAAAACAAAGGGCGGACGAAAAAAACTCGGTTCTAGCAAGTTGAAACTAGGTCAAATTTTACCATAGCAAAAACTGGTTTAAGTTGATTAGTCGGAACGACGGTTTCGAGACGAAACTCCAGGTGCTTGAATCACCTGATTCCGATAAACGGGCGGGGAGAAAAACTAAAACGAAGATCGGATCTGAGATCGCGGTCGCGGAATAAATCCGACGAAAAGAAAAAGAAGAACGGTTGAACGAACGGACGTTTGTTAACCTAGAAGAATCCGGTGATCACGTTCGTTAGGACGAACGGTCCGGCGAACGGTCTCGAGGCAACTAAACTGGAAAAAGAAAACGTATCCGATCTAGGGTTACGGAAAAGAGATCGAAACAAGAAACCGATCTAGAAAACGAATCAGAAGAGAAGAAAAGAATTGGAAAGATTTAGAAGAAAACCGATCCGAGGAAAAGAAGAGATGCGCGGGGCTACTGTCACACCCTAGCTAGATTATGCATTAGAGTGTGCATCATGTATACATTCATCAGAAATTGAAATGGGGAAAGCAGAACCCCCAGCACCCCCCCTGAAATCAACTAGGGTTTACTAAAAATAAATTCAATGAACCTGAAATGCCCTTCAAATATGTTCACCGTCTTTGCCTTGGGTTAGAACCCTTGGGAAAAATGGTGCATATAATTTTAGGTCAACAAAAGGGGCATTGACTTAATTCATAAATATTTGAATTTGGGCATTTAAATACTATTATATAATTCAAATGCTCAAATAATGTTGGAACTATTTTTGGGCCACTGAAATATTTCAGAAAGTGTCCATAAATATTTTCAGGATTTTATAAAATGATTTAGTATTTAAACTAAATCAAAACAGAATAACAAAAATAGAAAAACAGAATAAAATTAGAAAAGAGAGAGAGAGAGTAGGCCAGTGGGCCACTTACCTGGTCCTACCTGGCCCAGCCCACCAGGCCGTTGGCAGTCGTCCCCTAGCTCCTGCCAGGAGGACGAAGGGCGTGTGCCCGTGGTGCGCCAGCACGCGCACGGCCACCGACGGCCACCTCCTGCTTCGGCCGCCTCCCCGACGTCGCTTTGGACGCCACGCACCCCCCTGGCCCTCTCATTCCCCCTCCCCGTGCTCATCCCCTCCTCTGCTCTCTCTCCCGCGCAACCGCCATGAGCCCGAGAGCGCCGACGAGAACCACCACGGCCACCGCCTCCCCCCTCGCTTCCCTGACCAGCTTAGAGGCTCCGCCTCGACCCTGTCTTCCTCCTCACCGAACCACGCCCCGCCGGAAGCCCTGCATCATCGATTTCAAGCTCATCTTCAAGCTTCGGCACCAACGATCGCCGCCGTCGATTCGCTTGCTCCAGTGCCTCCCCGAGCTTGCCGAGGCCACCGCTGCACCCGCTGTGAGCTCCTGTGTCGTTTCCCCCTCTCCCCTGGCTCGTTTTCTTCCTCTAACACCGATGCCCGTCGGAACCGAGAGCTCTTCGCCGCCGGCCATGCCGCCACCGTGACCACAGCCGTGCAAGCTCACTCCCGAGCACGGCAACATGCTCCACACCTCACCAGGAGCACGTGGAACCCATCAGTTTCCCCTCCCGTGCACCACAACGCCGATCCGCTCAACTCCCGAACTCCGGCCGCCGCGCAAGTTGCCGCCGCCGTCGTTTTAGGCCACTAGGGCTGCTGCCGTGTGCACAGATGGATGCGGGCGAGTCCCAGCTCCACGTAGATGCCCTCCGCTAGCCATTTGGTCGCCGGAGGAGGATTTCCGAGCCCCTCCGCCGTCTCTGGCCTTGCCGGCGACGAGCCGGGGTCAACTCCGGCGTGTTTTGACCCCGGGTCGGCTAGGTTGACTCCCCCCTGACTCACTGACATGTGGGCCCAGGCGCCTGCCTAATTACTGTTAGTTAATTAGAGTTAATAAAATTAGCTAAATAGTGAGCCACTGACATGCGGGCCCGCCCGGCTAACTAAGTTAGTTAGGGTTAACTAACTTAGTTAGTTGATTG
Organism: Triticum monococcum; assembly: GCA_034509565.1. Lineage (NCBI taxonomy): Eukaryota > Viridiplantae > Streptophyta > Magnoliopsida > Poales > Poaceae > Triticum > Triticum monococcum. Next base: position 675,526,427 of record CM067842.1, on the reverse strand, counting down.
TGTCACTGACCAGTGGACCCCACTGGTCAGGTTTGACCTGGAGGCGCCCAGTTGACCTACTGACATCAGGGTGATGTCATGCTGACGCAATAACTCCTTTTCTGGATTTAATTTTATATAGAAAATTCCAGAAAATTGCCTAAACTTCAAAAATTCATAAAAATTCAACCATAACTCCAAATGAGACAAATTATATATGAAAAATTATCAGAAAAATTCAAGGAATCCATCTGTACCATTTTCATGCATGTTTGAACAATGCTTGTCCTCTGTTTTGGACAAAACAAATAAAGGGCATTTAAATAATCATATATGGGGTTGGAATTTGAATCTTGTACTCAAACCAACTTCATTTAAATCATAGCTAGTTGCATTAGCTCAAGACACATCCATATTGCCATGTCATAGCATGCATCATATTGTTGCATATCGTCATGTGTTGATTGTGCTCGGTCGTGTTTTCGTGGTAGGTTCTGCCTCCGAGGATATTCACGAGTATCCAACTGAAGGGCAGTATCCCTTTACCACTCCATCAGGCAAGCAACCATTGATCATTCCGATACAACCCATGTTCTCGCTCCTACTCTTGTTTACTGCATTAAGACAACACGATTCAAACTGCTGTGTGCTACGGTAGTTGAACCCTTATCCTCTGCATGACCTGTCATTGCCACAGTAACTAGATGAAACCCACTAGCATGTGTAGGAGTTGATTGAGCCATGTTTTGTGATTCCTACCTTGCTATGCCTGCTATGCTTAGAGTTGTGTCAGGTCTGGTTCATCTGGGTGATGGGCTAGAGTGAAATGCTTGTGTCAGTAATATGTGGGATGTGTTGAACATGTTTTGGTAAAGGTATCGATGAGAGGCCATGTAGGAGTACATGGTGGGTTGTTTCATTGAGGCCATCCATAAGAACTGAGATCTGTATGTGTGGTTTAAGATGCAGTTACTACCGTACATTGGGCCCGAAACAAATTGACCCTCTCAGCTTCTTAGCCACCCTAGTACTCTGTCCAGGAGTTGCAAATAGTTTCTGGTGTTTGTAGGATATGTGTTGGTGGCCGTGCGTAGCGCTGACCCTAGGGGTGGGCTATGTTGCGGTAGATACACCGTGGCACGGTGTACCGAGTCACCCGTTTGGTGTCTCGGGAACCCTGTTCACATCGTTCGGGGCCGTATGTGGAAACCTCGGCCGGACTCCCTGCGGATGGAACCTGGATAGGCGATAACCTGGACTAGGGGCTTAGGTGTTAGGTAGGCCGTGGCCGACACCCTCGCTGGGCTTCCGCTTGAAGGTTGCCGAGTACATGTCGTGTAGACGGTGGTAAGCGGTGAAAGCGTGTATGACGAAGTACACCCCTGCAGGGTATAAGACTATTCGAATAGCCGCGTCCGCGGTAAAGGACTACTTGGTTGCCTATACAGTTCATAGACAAGTTAATGGATACTACTAAAAGACTCAAGATAAGTGTGAGTACCGAGGATGGCCCCCTCGCAGGATACGAGGGAGGATCCACGGTGGAGTATTGTGATGGTGAGTAGTGGACTCGTGTGCGAAAACTATTTTGCTAAAAGATTCCGTAGGATAGCTTAGCCAAGAGTCAAAGCTGGCTTGCTGCATAAACCCCACCACCTTCTTGAGAATGAGCATGTACAGTAGGTTCTGATGTAAGACTTGCTGAGTACCTTTGTACTCATGTTTGCTTATTTATTGTTTTCAGACGACAACACTGCCCCCTCCGATGGGTTTTACGTAGACCTTGACGTCGACGAGTGACTAGCCACCCAGGTGGTGATCCAGGCCATGGAGGGCCCTATGTAGATAGACAGGCTTCGAGAAGCCTTCTTTCTTTCTAGAGTCTGTACTCAGACTAGTTGCTTCCGCATGTGCTTGTATGACTGTATGACTTGAGTGTCGGGTCATGTGACCCCTACCTGTATGGATATGTTACGTATGGCTCCCTGGAGCCCTTTAAATAAAGTACTTGAGTTGTAGAGTTTTTTTGTGATGCCATGTTGTATGTACTCATATCGAGCATATTGTATGTATGGTTGAAATGCTTGGTATGAGTGGGATCCGACAATCTAGTTGTTTGTCCTTCGCTGCCATTCTTATGGGGAAATGTAGTCTAGTGCTCCTTGAGCCATAGTAGTCCGCTACAGCCCGGTTCACCGGAGTCCTGCTAGCCCAGCACTACTGTTCAGGACACTTGACTGGCCGGCATGTGTTTCACTTCGTCCCTATGTCTGTCCCTTCGGGGAAATGTCACGCGGTGATCTCCGGAGTCCTGTCTAGCCTGCTACAGCCCGGGATCCCCCGGAGTCCTGTTAGCCCAGTGCTACAGCCCGGAATCACTCATTGATGACCGACATGTTCGATGTGATTCATGTATGCCTGTCTCCATAGGTCTGTGCTGCTTTGGGTTCACGACTAGCCATGTCGGCCCGGGTTCTCGGTCATATGGATGCTAGCGACATTGTCATATACGCGAGCCAAAAGGCGCAAACGGTCCCGGGCCATGGTAAGGCGACACCCGTGGGATACCGTGCGTGAGGCCGCAAAGTGATATGAGGTGTTACCGGCTAGTTCGATGTGGCTTAGAATCGGGGTCCTGACAGCTACCTCCGGCGAGGGGCTCCGGCGGCGGCGAGCAAGGGCGGCGGCGGCGCTAGGGCAAGGCGGCGGTGGCGGTGACGCAGGGCGGCGGCGGCGGCAAGGTGCGGCGGCGGCGCGGGCAAGGTGCGGCGGCGGCGCTTGGGGTTTGATTTGATGTTTAGAGGGGGGGTGGGGGTATATAAAGAGGGGAGAGGAGAGGAGACTTGGGGTAGGGGGCAAGAAAAAGAGGAGGAAAAAGAGAAGGAGAGGGAGATTGGAAAAAAAAGGCAAACGGAGTCCAACTAGGACTCCTAGGCGGCGGCGGCCTCCTGCGCCAGGCGCGCGGCGCGCGGCTTGGGCCTTGGCCCAGGCGCTACAAGATTTTTTTTAAATCGGTTTCGCGCGCAGAAAAACAAAAGAAAAAAAACTAAACAAACTCCAAAACTTCTAAAGTAAATTTTCCCCGACTCCTAAAAATGAGTCGAACTAAATGAACTTTTCTCCGGGCCTAAAATGCAAATTTTGAAAACGGGCATTTTTCCCTATCCAAATAAAAGGCAAATAAAACTCCGACAAATCCAATGATCCTCTTTTCGAAATTTGAGAAAACTCAAATATGAAAATGACGAAATCCCCAACTCTCTCCGTGGGTCCTTGAGTTGCGTGAAATTTCTAGGATTAGCAAAATGCAAGAAAATATGATATGCATGATGATCTAGTGTATAACATTCCAAATTGAAAATTTGGAATGTTACAAACCTACCCCCCTTAAGATGAATCTCGCCCTCGAGATTCGGGTTGGCTAGAAAATAGGTGAGGGTGGTCCTTGAGCAAATCTTCTTCTCTCTCCCAGGTGGCTTCATCCTCTGAGTGGTGGTTCCACTGAACCTTGCAAAACTTGATAACCTTGCTACGGGTAACTCTGCTGGCATACTCGAGAATCTTGACTGGTTTCTCTTCATACGTTAGGTCATCCTTCAACTGAATCGCTTCAAGTGGTACTGTATCTCTTAACGGTACCTCCGCCATCTCGGCGTGACATTTCTTCAGCTGAGAAACATGGAATACATCATGAACTCCTGACAGTCCCTCTGGTAATTCCAACTTATACGTGACTTCTCCCATACGTTGCAAGATCTTATATGGTCCAAGGAAACGCGTTGCTAATTTTCCCTTAACTCCAAAGCGCTTAACTCCTCGAAGTGGGGATACTCGGAGATACACTCTGTCCCCGGTTTCGTAAACTGTATCCTTACGTTTAGAATCTGCGTAGCTCTTCTGCCTGGACTGGGCTACCTTGAGCCTATCGCGAATCAACTTCACCTTCTGTTCAGACTCTTTAATCAAATCGGGTCCAAACAACTGACGATCTCCAACTTCATCCCATGACAACGGTGTCCTGCACCTCCTTCCGTACAAAGCTTCGAAAGGTGCCATCTTCAAACTGGTTTGGTAACTGTTGTTATAGGAAAACTCCGCATACGGCAAGTTATCGTCCCAGCTAGATCCATAATCTAGTGCACAAGCTCTCAGCATATCTTCCAAAATCTGATTGACTCTCTCGGTCTGTCCATCTGTCTGCGGATGAAAAGCGGTGCTGAATTCTAGCCTAGTTCCCAAAGTTTCATGCAACTGATTCCAAAACTTTGAGGTAAATTGGGTTGCTCTGTCTGATACAATACTCCTCGGAACTCCATGCAAACAAATGATCCTAGTCATGTATATCTTTGCCAACTTAGCACTGGTGTAAGTGGTCTTAACTGGAATGAAATGTGCTACCTTCATCAAACGATCAACTACTACCCATATCGAGTCATATCCTGCCTTCGTCCTGGGTAGTCCCATGATAAAATCCATGCCTATCTTATCCCACTTCCATTCAGGTATCGGCAATGGTTGCAACAATCTGGCTGGCTTCTGATGTTCTGCCTTCACTCTATGACATATGTCACAGACTGCTACATATGCTGCAATATGCTTCTTCATTCCGGTCCACCAGATTGTCTCCTTCAAATCCAAATACATCTTGGTATTTCCTCGGTGAATCGAATATGGTGAATCATGTGCCTCTTGTAGAATCAACTTCCCGATCTCCGGGTCATTTGGCACATAAACACGGTCCTCAAACCATAGGGTATCGTGCTCATCCTCACGAAATCCCTTTGCTTTTCCTTTGCTTAGTTTCTCCTTTATAGAAGCAATCTCCTTGTCAGATTTCTGAGCTTCTCTGATTTTATCCATCAATGTTGACTGAATCTCCAATGCTGCTACATAGCCTTTCGGAACTATCTCTAAACTTAGTTCATGAAGGTTTTCTGCTAACTCCTTGGGTATTTCCTCCGTCATCAACGTATTGACATGGCTCTTGCGGCTCAATGCGTCAGCTACTACATTAGCTTTACCGGGATGGTAATGCAATCTCATATCATAATCCTTGATGAGCTCCAACCATCTCCTTTGTCTGAGATTCAACTCCTTCTGCATGAAAATGTACTTCAAACTCTTGTGATCCGTGTACACCTCACAATGATTTCCAATGAGGAAATGTCTACATGTCTTCAATGCATGCACTATGGTTGCTAACTCCAAATCATGGGTGGCATAGTTCAACTCATGAGGCTTCAGTTGTCGTGAAGCATACGAAACAACTCTCCCTTCCTGCATAAGCACTGCTCCAAGTCCTCGTCGTGAAGTGTCGCAATACACCTCATAATCCTTGGTCTGGTCTGGCAAAATCAACACTGGTGAGGTAACCAAACATTTCTTCAACTCCTGGAAACTAGCCTCACACTCCTCAGTCCAATTGAACTTGGTATCCTTCTTCAACAACTCCTTCATAGGCTTCGCAATCTTTGAAAAATTCTCAATGAATCTCCGGTAGTATCCTATGAGTCCAAGAAAACTCCGGATCTCTCCAACTGTCGTTGGTGCTTCCCATTCGGTTACGGTCTCAACCTTCGCGGGGTCAACTGCTATCCCTTCTCCGGATATAACGTGTCCGAGGAATCCTACTTCTTTCAACCAAAACTCACATTTGCTAAATTTGGCATATAACTGATGTTCCCTTAGTTTCTCCAAAACCAAACGCAAATGTTCCTTATGCTCTTCTTCATTCTTTGAATAAACCAGGATATCGTCAATGAACACTACGACGAACTTATCCAAAAACTCCACAAACACTTTGTTCATCAGGTTCATAAAATAGGCAGGTGCGTTAGTCAATCCAAATGACATAACGGTACTCATACAGTCCATATCTTGTGGTGAATGCTGTCTTAGGTATGTCCTGCTCTCGAATCTTCAACTGGTGGTACCCTGATCGCAAATCGATCTTGGAAAACACTTTAGCTCCTTGCAAACGATCAAACAGATCATTAATCATTGGCAGTGGGTACTTGTTCTTGATGGTTACTTCATTCAATCCACGGTAATCAACAACCATCCTTAATGATCCATCCTTCTTCTCCACTAGAAGTACGGGTGATCCCCAAGGCGAAGAACTTGGGCGTATGTAACCTTTCTCCAATAACTCCTTAATTTGATTCTTAATTTCTACCAAATCCTTTGCTGGCATCCGGTATGGTCTCTTTGATATTGGTCCTGTACCTGGCAATAACTCAATCAAAAACTCAATGTCTCTATCCGGTGGCATGCCTGGCAACTCTTTAGGAAATACATCAGGAAAATCCTTTACCACTGGTACTTCCTCCTGCACTACTCCTGTTAGGAAATTTACTTGGGTCCTATTTGGCACATGCCGGGATACATTCTTGATCCTTCTTCCTTCTGGCGTTGTAAGCAAAATTGACTTACTAGCACAATCGATGTTTCCTCCATACATCGACAACCAATCCATACCGAGAATTACATCCAAACCTTGGGATTCCAGAATAATCAAATCTATTGGGAAAACATGCCTTCCTATGCTTAATGGCATTTGAAAGCATCCTTGATTGGCCATGTATTCTGCTCCTGGCGAACTTACTACCATAGGTGTTTTAAGAATCCTAGTGGGCAGGCTATATTTTTCCACAAATCCCCTTGATATGTATGAATGTAATGCACCAGTATCAAAAAGAACGAGTGCGGTAAATGACTTAACCAAAAACTTACCGATTACTGCATCAGGCTGATCTTCAACCTCCTCCATGCTAACGTGGTTCACCTGTCCCCTATTGAAAGGGTTCGGCTGCTTCCCTGAGCTTCCATTGCCATTTCCATTCTGGCCTTCAGGACATTCATTGGCATAATGTCCGGTCTTGGAACACTTGAAACAGGTGACTTGGCTCAGGTCTCTCTTGGATGGGGTTGATGGGGTGGTCCGGTTCTGGCCGTTGCTTCCTCCAGTCCCATTACCATTCCGGTGGCCATTGTGGTTGTGCGAACTACCTCCTCCATGGGTATGCTGAAACTGAAATCCCGATTTAGGGGTAAAACGGGGCTTCTGCTGAGCTCCAGAGTTATACTTCCCTTGTCCATACTTCCTCTTGCGGTTCTCAATCTGTTGTTGCTTCCCTTCAATCATGATGGCACGATCTACCAACTCCTGGTAGTTGTTGAAACTTCCTACCATCAACTGCATACTCAACTCATCATTCAGTCCTTCTAGAAACTTCTCCTACTTAGTTGCATCCGTAGCAACGTCATCTGGGGCATAACGTGCTAGCTTGCTGAAGTCGTCAACGTACTGGCCAACTGTCCTTCCTCCTTGGCGTAAGTGTCGAAACTCACGCTTCTTCATGGCCATAGCTCCTGCTGAAACATGTGCAGTGCGGAAAGCTTGCTGAAACTGATCCCATGTGACAGTGTCAACTGGGAAGGTGGCTGTGAAATTCTCCCACCATGCTGCTGCGGGTCCTTCTAACTGATGTGCGGCAAACTTCACTTTCTAACCATCCGTGCATCCTGCAGTGGTCAACTCCCTTCCTATCTTGCGGAGCCAATCGTCTGCTACTATCGGCTCGATGCTACTAGAAAACACCGGCGGGTTTAGCCTAAGGAAACGGGATAAGTGGTCAACATGGGGTGGTGGTGGTGGTGGTGGGTTGTTGTTGTTGTTCTGCTGGTTCTGAACTAACATCTGCATCAATTGATTCTGCTGTTGGATCAACTGAGTGAGTTCCGATGGAAATCCAGTGTCACGTCTCGGAGGCATATGAGGGTTTAGAAAAGAAGAGATATAAGAAGAGAATGAGGCCTAAAGAGAAAACACTACCCCAATGCACATGAGCAAATTCACACAAAATCACTTCATTCAATCAAACAAGGGCTTACAATCGATCTAGCTATCGCAAAAGTGCTCGAACTATAGTGTTTACATGGGGGGGGGGATACTACTAATATTTGGTGGTCATCTAGAAATTTGAACCGGTGGAAGACTCCATGATGTCCGCTCTAGCTTCGTCTTCAAAGTCGGGTTCACTTGGATCCGAATCGGTGTCGTCGATGATGATGTAATTGTCTGGACATGCGACGTACATGTCTTCCTTCCTGGATGCTAACTGCCTCTTGAGTTCTTCAATCTCTTGCTTAATATCGACGTTGTGTCTTGCTAGAGCTACGATCTCGTCCATGTAGTCCTTGCGTGTAGCCTTCAGTTCTCCTTCTAGCTCGATGATCCTTGTCTTTCGCGTTCTTCAATGCCATCATATCATTGCACATTTGGTTCTCGTGGCGTCGAATGTGCTGGTTTAACTCCGGGATGAATGCTGCAATGGATCTATCCTTCTTGGTGCTGACTAACTCCCATTGTTCATCTCGGCGTCCGCAAATCTGGTAGATAGTGTCCTTGAGGTCTTCTTGATAAACTTCTCCAATGCGTCCTATGGTGATATGGGCTGCCATGCTCCTTCCTAGACTCCAAGTTGGTGCAGTGAAAACACTATCTATGGGCTTCATGATTGGCGCGAATGTCCTTCCTGGAACGTGAGCTTGAATCTTCCAGCGCTCCTCTTCAGGCAATGTGGTGTTGAAAGTTCCCGTGAAGCTTGGTAATCCAATGTTTAGGTACTTGGTGACTTCCTTCAGGTGAAATCCAAAAGGTGTGCCTTCATCCAGTTGAGCGTACTTAATCTTCGCGTCCTTCATCCTAAAGAGTAGAAAAGATGAGGAGTTAGAAAATGGGAGAGAATAGTGATCTATGGCTTTAACTTAGTGGTCATGTCCTATAGTCAGCGTGTGCTCTGATACCATCTCTGTAGCGACCTGACCCGAATGGATCAAGTCTACTGTGCTCCGGTGTCATCCCTGGATCAGTAATGCTGACACCACACAGTACTTCGAAGGATTTATAGCAGAGTGGCAATCACACACTTATTACATCGGTGTCTCCGAAGAGAACTTATTACAATAAATATGGCTTGAGGCCATTTAATATCGATAACAGCGGAAGACTTGGAAGATAAATGGGTCCATCAACTCCAACGGCATCACTGAGTATAGAACCACGACCTAAAAGCACCTTGATCGTCGTCTGAAAAGTCTGCAACATTAACGTTGCAGCCTAAAAACGGGTCAGCACATGGAATATGCTGGCAAGGTAACACATAGAGAATGATGGAATGAAACAGCTATACTATATGAATATTTGGCTGGTGGAAAGCTCTATGGTTACTGTTTTGCGTAAAGCCAATTTTTCCCTACTGCAAAGGAATAAATTTATTTAACTATCGTGGTGGTTGTTAAACATTGAGAATGGTTGATAGCATTCTCAATCCCAATTAAAAGTAATCATTAATAACCCAACAATATTAATTTAGAAGTAACATGATGAGATTCACATGATATTCAAGTACTAGATACTCAAGATGTCCATAACCGGGGACACGGCTAATCATGATTAGTTTGTTACACTCTATAGAGGTTTGCGCACTTTTCCCCACAAAACTCGATCGCCTCCGTTGGTTTTCTCGCACTACTGGTGTTTGAGAAACGGATGACCGAGACACAGTCTTTCAGAAGCGCTAGCACCTTACGATGGATAGACCGGTACACCTACTTTCCCCTACATCTGCTAGTCTACCCTGTAAGAGTTCACACGACTTAGTCAACTATGCCAGAGCCCATAATGGCTTGTGGCTGCACACGTAAGTATTTAGCATGAAAGATCCTATGATCCCTTTGAGCCTGGGTGGCGGTCCAAAATAAAACAGGCAAGTCCTGATAGACATCAGGTGCCTCAATCCACCTAGATGTGTGTTTAAGTTGCCACCTTAGATAAACCATTAAAATTATCAATCTCACATCTGTCATGGATATCACTCACCCAATCCACGTCTACTAGCATAGCATGGCATCATAAGCAAACGTAGAAGTAAGTCCCAAAGGTTTCATAACAAACAGGTAATAGGTACTACCTCATCTACTTCCCATCCCACAATTTAATTAGATCCTAATCATGCAATGTGTGAGGATGGATCTAATGCAATAAAACTGGGTTGTAGAAAAGGTATGATCAAAGTGTTACTTGCCTTGCTGATGATCCGCGAGTCCTAGAGATTCGAAGTAACAGGCGGCGCAATCCGAGTAATCTATCGCACACAAACAACAAGCATACAATAAGTACTCATCTAATGCACAGGTAAAACTCGAACAAGAGATCGAACCAGATAGTTCAACTTAAGAACTCTGGTTGCAAAGAGAGAAAGAACCGAACAAAGAAATCGAAAACAAACGGTGGAAGAAAACAACTCGGTTCGAGCAAGTTGAAACTAGGTCAAATTTTACCATAGCAAAAACTGGTTTAAGTTGATTAGTCGGAACGGCGGTTTTGAGACGAAACTCCAGGCGCTTGAATCACCTGATTCCGATAAACGAGTGGGTAGAAAAACTAAAACGAAGATCGGATCTGAGATCGCGATTGCGGAATAAATCCGACGAAAAGAAAAAGAAGAACGGTTGAACGAACGGACGTTTGTTAACCTAGAAGAATCCGGTGATCACGTTCGTTAGGACGAACGGTCCGGCGAACGGTCTCGAGGCAACTAAACCGGAAAAAGAAAACGAATCCGATCTAGGGTTTCGGAAAAGAGATAGAAACAAGAAACCGATCTAGAAAACGAATCGGAAGAGAAGAAAAGAATCGGAAAGATTTAGAAGAAAACTGATCTAAGGAAAAGAAGAGATGCGGCGCGGGGCTACCTCCGGCGAGGTCTCCGGCGAGGGGCTCCGGCGGCGGCGAGCAAGGGCGGCGGTGGCACTAGGGCAAGGCGGAGACGGCGGTGACGCAGGGCGGCGGCGACGGCAAGGTGCGGCGGCGGCGCGGGCTAGGTGCGGCGGCGGCGCGGGGCAAGGTGCGGCTTGGGGCTTGGGGTTTGATTTGATGTTTAGAGGGGGGGGTGTGGGGGTATATAAAGAGGGGAGAGGAGAGGAGACTTGGGGTAGGGGGCAAGAAAAAGAGGAGGAAAAAGAGAAGGAGAGGGAGATTGGAAAAAAGGCAAACGGAGTCCAACTAGGACTCCTAGGTGGCGGCGGCCTCCTGCGCTAGGCGCGCGGCGCGCGGCTTGGGAGCCGGCCTGGCCGACGGCTTGGGCCTTGGCCCAGGAGCTGCAAGATTTTTTTTAAATTGGTTTCGTGCGCATAAAAACAAAAGAAAAAAAACTAAACGAACTCCAAAACTTCTAAAGTAAATTTTCCCCGACTCCTAAAAATGAGTCGAACAAAATGAACTTTTCTCCGGGCCTAAAATGCAAATTTTGAAAACGCGCATTTTTCCCTATCCAAATAAAAGGAAAATAAAACTCCGACAAATCCAATGATCCTCTTTTCGAAATTTGAGAAAACTCAAATATGAAAATGACGAAATCCCCAACTCTCTCCGTGGGTCCTTGAGTTGCATGAAATTTCTAGGATCGGCAAAATGCAAGAAAATATGATATGCATGATGATCTAGTGTATAACATTCCAAATTGAAAATTTGGGATGTTACAGTTGTAAATATGTAAAGCCAGCATTCATGTTTTCAGCAAAGATTATAACTAACCACATTCGCAATAACGCATAGGTCTCAAGTTTACTCATATCAATAGCATAATCAACTAGCGAGCCATAATAATAAATCTTAGATGACAACACTTTCTCAAAACAATCATAATATGATATAACAAGATGCTATCTCGCTAGCCCTTTCTGAGACCGCAAAACATAAATGCGGAGCACCTTTAAAGACCAAGGACTGACTAGACATTGTAATTCATGGTAAAAGAGATCCAGTCAAGTCATACTCAATGTAAACTAACAGTAATGAATGCAAATGACAGCGGTGCTCTCTAACTGGTGCTTTTTAATAAGAGGATGATGACTCAGCATAAAAGTAAATAGATAGGCCCTTCGCAGAGGGAAGCACAGATTTGTAGAGGTGCCAGAGCTCGGTTTTGAAATAGAGGTGAATAATATTTTGAGCGTATACTTTCATTGTCAACATAACAACCAAGATATGGCGATATCTTCCATGCTACACACATTATAGGCGGTTCCCAAACAAATGGTAAAGTTTATACTCCCCCTTCCACCAACAAGCATCAATCCATGGCTTGCTCGAAACAACGAGTGCCTCCAACTAACAAGAGTCCCAGGGGGAGTTTTGTTTGCAATTATTTTGATTTAGTTTGCTTAAAGCATGGGAATGGGCATCCCGGTGACCAGCCATTTATCTCATGAGTGAGGAGCGGAGTCCACTCCTCTTGAGAATAACCCGCCTAACATGGAATATACAGACAGCCCTAGTTGATACATGAGCTATTTGAGCATACAAAACAGGATATTTATTTGAAGGTTTAGAGTTTGGCACATACAAATTTACTTGGAATGGCAGGTAGATACCGTATATAGGTAGGTATAGTGGACTCATGTGGAATAACTTTGGGGTTTAAGAAATTTGGATGCACAAGTAGTATTCCCGCTTAGTACAGGTGAAGGCTAGCAAAAGACTGGGAAGCGACCAGCTAGAGAGCGACAATAGTCATGAACATGCATTAAAATTTATCAACACCGAATGCAAGCTTGAGTAGGATATAATCCCCCATGAACATAAATATCATGAAGGCTATGTTGATTTTGTTTCAACTACATGCGTGAACATGTGCCAAGTCGAGTCACTTAAATCATTCAGAGGAGGATACCACCCTATCATACCACATCATAACCATTTTAATAGCATGTTGGCAGGCAAGGTAAACCATTATAACTCATAGCTAATCAAGCATGGCATAAGAAACTATGATCTCTAGTTGTCATTGCAAACATGTTTATTCATAATAGGCTGAATTAGGAACGATGAACTAATCATATTTACAAAAACAAAAGAGTTCGTGTTCATACCAGCTTTTCTCATCTCAGTCAGTCCATCATATATCGTCATAATTGCCTTTCACTTGCACGACCGAATAGTGTGAATAATAATAACAGTGCACGTGCACTGGACAAAGTTGGAATCTGCAAGCATTCAATAAATAGGAGATGACAAGGCAATATGGGCTCTTTTGTTAGATAAACAATAATGCATATAAGAGCCACTTCAACAATTTAATTATGGTCTTCTCCTATCGACCCTCAAAGAAAAGAAAAGAAATAAAACTATTTACACGGGAAAGCTCCCAACAATGAAAAGAAGAACAATAAATCTTTTTGGGTTTTCTTTTTAATTACTACTACAAGCATGGAAAGTAAATTAATTAAAAGCTACAACTATTTTTTTTGTTTTTCTTAAGGTTTATTAAACACACAAGAAGAAAGCATAAAAGGGAAATAAACTAGCATGGATGATAAAATTAAAAAGTATGAGCACCGACATCTAGCAATGAGTGTGTGAGCATAAATGTAATGTCGGTGGGAAATACGTACTCCCCCAAGCTTAGTCTTTTGGCCTAAGTTGGTTTATGGCCATGACTGGCCTGGTGGATATCCATAATAATAGTTGGGGTCATACTGAGAAGATGAAGAGGAACACTCCGATTGCCACTGGCTGACAATCATCTCCGGATCCCACAGGTAATTAGACTATCGTGAAGGATCAACCTGTGGTTCCGGCTCTGGCTCCATAACTGGTGCAGGGTTCCGGTAGGCATGAATAGCCTTCAACGGTACAAGGTATTGCCTACAGATAAATCAAACAAAGAAGGAGCAGGCAGGGTAATAGTCTCAGGATGATGTTTATTAAATAACAATTGATATCTAAGATCTCCTTACCTATTCTTAAAAATAAAATCATGTGCCACCATACTTTTATAATCTAGGTAAACACGAGGCAGCACTTTTCTTCCTTCTCATAATGCCTAATAGGTATGTTAAAATGTGCAGCTAGGCATGAAGCATAGATGCCTCAAAAGATGGGGCCCTTTGTATGGTTCAGACTTAACCGTTTGGCAATAATGCCGCCCATACTAACAGAGTTATCACCATACAAACTATGGAGCAAAATAATAATATTAGGGATACTAAGGTTTCCACAGTTTCCGCGGCCAATTAAGCAACGACTAGCAAATAATGCAAAATAACGTAAAACAGGAAAATGTATGCTAGTGATTTGTGCATCGGAAACCTTCCTTGTTTCCCCTACAGTGATAGTATCAATAAACCCCTCCACATCATCGCGATGTGGTTCTTCTGTCTTGCCCTCAAAAGGGACTAAACAAACCCGACAAAAAATCATAAAGTGACATCTCCTTATGCTCATCATATAAATAAAACTCCACCGTAGGTGGTGAGCTCCTAGAATGGAAATGAAAGTTTTGCAGAAAGATATTTATGAGTAAGAGATACTGATCGCATTGGTCGTGGAGGAAAGCGGTAAGGCCTACATTCTTAGCCAATTCATGAAAATCTTCATAAATCTCGGCTGCTCTCAAGAAATCCTCGGAAGGCCATTCACACGCCCGAACCTCCGTGGTGCGCGGCAGATCATACTTAGCCTTCGATGCCTTTTCCTTCCAGCTTTGGCTCAATGAGCCCCTCAAAAGTCTCCTCATCATGTTCTGAAAAATTCTGAAATTTTTAGTAACTTCAAAATAAAAGTATCCAAACTCAATAATATTGATAACAACTACTCCTACAAGTGCCTAGGGCCTATATCATGCATTAAAACTACTTGGAACCATATAAATTTGACATGCAAGCTCAAGAATAGGGTCACCTAAGCAGCAAAAATTTGCAATGAATAAAGCACTAGAACAAAAACTAATTGGACCAATGGAGGAGTCACATACCAAGGAACAATCTCCCCAAATAGTTTTGTGAGAGGTGCTTTGAGCAAGGAGATCGAAAATGGCAGCAAAACGAGCTTGGACTCGGGTTTGAGCTGGATATTCGTGTTTGTGGGACGAAGATGAAGTGTGTGGGTGCAGGAATAAGTGGAGGAGGGCCACTATGGGCCCACGAGGCAGGGGGCGCGCTCTAGAGGGGCAGGTGGTTGACCCCCCTAGTGTGTTCTCAGTTCCATAAATCCTCAAATATTCTAGAAAAATCATATTTAAACTTCAGGGCATTTGGAGAACTTTTGTTTTCGAGGTATATTTATATTCCATGGATAATCAGATAACAGACAGAAAAATATTTATTATTATTTTATTTAATATAAATAACAGTAAAAGTGGGGTACAGAAGGTTGTGTCTTCTAGTTTCATCCATCTCATGATCATCAAAAGGAATCCTCTAACAAGGTTCATCAAGTCTGGTTAACGAACTCATTCCAAATAACATGGAACCGGAGAAATTTTGAATAACACTATGTTACCTCAACGGGGATATGCACGTCCCCAATAATAAGAATATCATATTTCTTCTTGATAGTAGGAAGAGGGAATTCAAAACCTCCAAATATAATCGATGGAATTTTTCCAATAGAGTTGATACTATGAACTTGAGGTTGTTTCCTCAGAAAGTGTACCGTATGCTCATTACCATTAACATGAAAAGTTACATTGCCTTTAGTGCAATCAATAACAGCCCCTGCAGTATTCAAAAAGGTTCTTCCAAGAATAATAGACATACTATCGTCCTCGGGAATATCAAGAATAACAAAGTCCGTTAAAATAGTAACGTCTCCAACTACAATAGGCACATCCTCACAAATACCGACAGGTATAGCAGTTGATTTATCAGCCATTTGCAAATATATTTCAGTAGGTGTCAACTTATTCAAATCAAGTCTATAATATAAAGAGAGAGGCATAACACTAACACCGACTCCAAGATCACATAAAGCAGTTTTAACATAGTTTCTTTTAATAGAGCATGGTATAGTGGGTACTCCCGGATCTCCAAGTTTCTTTGGTATTCCACCCTTAAAAGTATAATTAGCAAGCATGGTGGAAATTTTAGCTTCCGATATCTTTCTTTTATTTGTAATGATATCTTTCATGTACTTAGCATAAGGATTGGTTTTGAGCATATCAATTAATCGCATACGCAAAAAGATAGGTCTAATCATTTCAGCAAAGCGCTCAAAATCCTCATCATCCTTTTTCTTGGATGGTTTGGGAGGAAAAGGCATGGGCTTCTGAACCCATGGTTCTCTTTCTTTACCATGTTACCTAGCAACAAAGTCTTCTTTATCATAACGTTGATTTTTGATTATGGGTTATCAAGATCAACAGCAGGTTCAATTTCTATGTCATTATCATTACTAGGCTGAGCATCATCATGAACATTATCATTAGCATTACCACTAGTTTCAGGTTCATTACCAGATTGTGTTTCAGCATCAGAAATAGAAATATCATTTGGATTCTCAGGTGTTTCAACAATAGGATCACTAAAAGCATGCAAAGTCCTATCATTTTTCTTTTTCTTCTTTTTAGAAGAACTAGGTACATCTATATTATTTCTCTGAGAATCTTGCTCAATTCTCTTAGGATGGCCTTCAGGATACAAAGCTTCCTGAGTCATTCTACCAGTTCTAGTAGCCACTCTAACAACATTATCATTATCTTTACTATTCGATTCATTAAGAAAATCATTTTGAGCTTTAAGTACTTGTTCTACTTGAGTGGTAACCATAGAAGCATGTTTACTAATAAGTTTAAGTTCACCTTTGACATTAGCCATATAATCACCCAAGTGTTCAAGCATATTTGAATTGTATTTAAATTGTCTACCAAAATAAGCATTAAAATCTTTTTGCTTAGCCATAAATTTATCAAACTCGTCTAAGCATGGGCTAGCAAATTTAGTAAATGGGATTTCAGCTTTATCATATCTATAGAGAGAATTTACCTTTACTACCTGTGTCGGGTTATCAAGACCATGAGTTTCTTTAATAGGTAACGGATTAAGATTATATGTTTCGTCAACAGGCGGTAAATTAATACCGTGTATTTCTTTAATTGGAGGTAAATTCTTAACAACTTCAGCTTTAATACCCTTTTCTTTCATAGATTTCTTTGCCTCTTGCATATCTTCAGGACTGAAAAATAGAATACCCCTCTTCTTCGGAGTAGGTTTAGGAATAGGCTCAGGAATTGGCTCCGGAGGTGTCCAATTATTTTCATTTGTCAACATATTATTCAATAAAATTTCAGCTTCATCCGGTGTTCTTTCCTTGAAAACAGAACCAACACAACTATCCAGGTAATCTCTGGAAGCATCGGTTAGTCCATTATAAAAGATATCAAGTATTTCATTTATCTTAAGAGGATGATCAGGCAAAGCATTAAGTAATTGGAGAAGCCTCCCCAAGCTTGTGCGAGACTCTCTTCTTCAATTTGCACAAAATCATATATATCCCTTAAAGCTGCTTGTTACTTATGAGCAGGGAAATATTTAGCAGAGAAGTAATAAATCATATCCTGGGGACTACACACACAACCAGGATCAAGAGAACTAAACCATATCTTAGCATCACCCTCTAATGAGAACAGAAATATTTTAAGGATGTAAATTTAACAAGTTCTCTCATCTTTAGTGAACAGGGTGGCTATATCATTCAATTTAGTAAGATGTGCCACAACAGTTTCAGATTCATAACCATGAAAAGCATCAGATTCAACCAAAGTAATTATATCAGGATCAATAGAGAATTCATAATCCTTATCAGTAACAAAGATAGGTGAAGTAGCAAAAGCAGGGTCAGGTTTCATTCTAGTATTTAAAGATTGCTTACTCCATTTAGCTAATAATCTTTTGAGTTCAGTTCTATTTTGACACGCTAAAATAGCTAAGGGAGTCCTGGATTAGGGGGTCTCCGGACAGCCGGACTATATCCTTTGGCCGGAATGTTGGACTATGAAGATACAAGACTGAAGACTTCGTCTCGTGTCCGGATAGGACTCTACTTGGCGTGGAAGGCAAGCTAGGCAATACGGATATGTATATCTCTTCCTTTGTAACTGACCTTGTGTAACCCTAGCCCCTTCCGGTGTCTATATAAACCGGAGGGGTTTAGTCCGTAGGACAACATACAATCATACCATAGCCTAGCTTCTAGGGTTTAGCCTCTCCGATCTCGTGGTAGATCAACTCTTGTAATACTCATATCATCAAGAATAAAGCAGGACGTAGGGTTTTACCTCCATCAAGAGGGCCTGAACCTGGGTAAAACATCGTGTTCCCTACCTCCTGTTACCATCCGCCTTAGACGCACAGTTCGGGACCCCCTACCCGAGATCCACCGGTTTTGACACCGACATCGGTGCTTTCGTTGAGAGTTCCTCTATGTCATCGCCGTTAGGCTTGATGGCTCCTACTATCATCGATAGCGTTGCAGTCCAGGGTGAGACTTTTCTCCCCGGACAGATCTTCGTGTTCGGTGGCTTCGCACTGTGGGCCAACTCACTTGGCCATCTGGATCAGATCGAAAGTTGCGCCCCTGGCCACCAGGTCAGGTTTGGAAACTTAAATTACACGGCCGATATCCGCGGAGACTTGATCTTCGACGGATTCGAGCCCTTGCCATGTGCGCAACACAGTCACGATGAGTATGATCTAGCTCTACCATCAGATAGTGTTCAAGAAATCGCATCGGCAGCCGCTCCGACCCTCAATTCGGAGCCGGTTGCGCCATCCATGGATGGGTGGATAGACCCCATCGCGGAGGCCATATCCTTTGCATCGATCGAGCCGAATATCAACCTTACCCTTCACGAGAGCCGTGTTGCCAAACTGCCGGATCCTTCTCTGGCCACGGACTCCGAACCGCTTGCGCCCGTTCCTATTGAATCCGATTGGGCGCCGATCATGAAGTTTACCTCCGCGGATATTTTTCAGCACTCGCTCTTCGGCGACATACTGAACTCATTAAGGTCTCTCTTCTTGTCAGGAGGATCCTGGCTGAACCACGTCCGGCAGGATTGGGATGCGGATGACGAAGAAATTCGCCGCTCACCCACCACCCACTTAGTAGCCACTGTCGATGACTTAACCGACATGCTCGACTTCGACTCCGAAGATATCGACGGTATGGACAACGATGCGAGAGTCGAAGAGGAACCACTGCCCACAAGGCACTTGACAGCCACCTCATCATACGATATATACATGGTGGACACACCCAAAGAAGGCAATGGCGACGAGACAACGGAGGATGACCCCTCCAAGAAGCAACCCAAGCACCGGCGTCAGCGGCGCCGCTCTAAGTCCCGCCAAGGCAAAAGTGGTGATACCGGCACCAGAGATAATAGCACTCCGGATAGTGCCGAAGACAACAACAATCCCCTCCAGCAAGATTTAGAGTAGGAGGATGGAGGAGCCAGCCCTCCTGAGAGAGCGGCAGATGGAGAGGCGGAGGATAATAATTACATGCCTCCCTTCGAAGACGAGGCAAGCCTCGGCGATGACGAATTCGTCGTGCCAGAGGATCCTGTTGAACAAGAGCGCTTCAAGCGCCGGCTTATAGCCACGACAAATAGCCTTAAGAAAAAGCAGCAACAGCTTCAAGCTGATCAAGATTTGCTAGCTGACAGATGGACTAAAGTCCTGGCGGTCGAGGAATATAAACTCGAACGCCCCTCCAAGAGTTACCCAAAATGTAGGTTGCTACCCCGACTGGAGGAGGAAGCACCGAAACCTACATCCCCGGCGTATGATGCAGCCGATCGGCCACCTCGTGGCCGTGACAGAGAGACATTCCAGCCAAAAGCCCAGCCCGCACCCCGACGCCATTCAAATAAAAAGGCATGGGGAAATACGCCAGACCTGCGAGACGTATTGGAGGATTAAGCAAAACATGCAAGATCGATCTACGGATCACGAGGGCGCGCCACTATGCGAGACGATAATCGTCATGCCGGATAAAGTAAAAGTAAGTCTGGCCGGGCCGAACCCAGCGGGCAAGACTTATTCGAGCTGCGTCGTGATATAGCCCAGTACAGAGGCGCTGCACACCCCTTATGCTTCACAGACGAAGTAATGGATCATCAAATCCCAGAGGGTTTCAAACCTGTAAATATAGAATCATACGACGGCACAACAGATCCTGCGGTATGGATCGAGGATTTCCTCCTGCACATCCACATGGCCCGCGGTGATGACCTACACGCCATCAAATACCTCCCACTCAAACTCAAAGGACTAGGTCGACATTGGCTCAACAGCTTGCCAGCAGAGTCCATTGGCTGTTGGGAAGATCTGGAAGCCGCATTCCTCGACAACTTTCAGGGCACTTATGTGTGACCACCAGATACCGATGACTTGAGCCACATAATTCAACAGCCAGAGGAATTAGCCAGGCAATTCTGGACATGGTTCTGACAAAGAAAAATCAAATCGTCGATTGTCCGGATGCAGAGGCCCTAGCAAATTTCAAGCACAACATCCGCGACGAATGGCTCGCCCGGCACCTTGGCCAGGAAAAGCCGAAATCTATGGCAGCCCTCACGACACTCATGACCCACTTTTGTGCGGGAGAAGACAGCTGGCTGGCTCGCAGCAATAACATATCAAAGAACCATGGTACTTCGGATACCAAGGATGGCAACGGTAGATCACGTCGCAACAAACATAAGCACCGCATTAACAGCGACAATACCAAGGATACGGCAGTCAATGCCAGATTCAAAGGCTCTAAACCGGGTCAGCGGAAAAAGCCATTCAAAAGAAGCACTCCAGGCCCGTCCAGTTTGGACCGTATACTCGATCGCTCGTGCCAAATACATGGCACCCCCGACAAGCCAGCCAACCACACCAACAGGGATTGTTGGGTGTTCAAGCAGGCCGGCAAGATAAATGCCGAAAACAAAGATAAGGGGTCACATAGTGATGACGAGGAGGAGCCCCGGCAGCCGAACACCGGAGGACAAAACAGGTTCCCCCCACAAGTGCGGACAGTGAACATGATATACGCAACCCACATCCCCAAGAGGGAGCGAAGCGTGCGCTCAGGGATGTATATGCGTTAGAGCCAGTTGCCCCAAAGTTCAACCCATGGTCTTCCTGCCCGATCACCTTCGACCGCGGAGACCACCCCACTAGTATCCGTCATGGCGGATTTGCCACATTGGCCTTAGACCCAAACATTGAAAGATTTCACCTCACTCGAGTCCTAATGGATGGCGGCAGCAGCCTGAACCTGCTTTATCAGGACGAAGTGTGCAAAATGGGTATAGACCCCTCAAGGATCAAACCCACTAAAACGACCTTTAAAGGCGTCATACCAGGTGTAGAGGCCGATTGCACAGGCTCAGTAACACTGGAAGTGGTCTTTGGATCTCCGGATAACTTCCAAAGCGAAGAGTTAATCTTCGACATAGTCTTGTTCCGTAGTGGCTACCATGCACTGCTCGGGCGAACCACATTTGCGAGATTCAATGCGGTACCACATTATGCATATCTCAAGCTCAAGATGCCAGGACCTCGGGGGGTCATCACAGTCAATGGAAACACAAAGCGCTCTCTCCGCACGGAGGAGCACACTGCGGCCCTCGCAGCAGAAGCGCAAAGCAGCCTCTTCAGGCAATCCACTAGTTCGGCGATTAAGGACCTGGACCTTCAAGCACGCCCTGAGTAATCGACAACAGGACCGCCTGGCACGTTCCGAGCTTGCATAGAAATGCGGCCCCCACCCCGGTCCCAGCCAAACAGCGAAATCCGTGCCACGCGTATATAATTACGCATTAAAAATACCATGGGCACAGGCGGGGAGGGGGGACATGACTACGGCACGCTCCAAGTCGCGGCTTAAACCGCACTAGGGGCTCCATTTTTTTATTTCTCTCTTTCAGGACTTTGATCTCTGGAAACCCTGTGTGGTGGCACGATTGCCAAACACATGATGCAGCAACCAAGAAGGTAGAAAGCTACGTCACACCACGGAACTCCTAGGTGGATTACGATAACGAGTGAAATATTTTCTTTAATACTATTCCTTAGCTTGCCCTTGGAAGGGACATGTCAAACAGTCCTACTTTTTGCTTATTGCTCTACTTGTATAATTCTGCTTTAACGCACCCTTTTCAATAAAACAATGCATAGCATTAAGACTATTATTGCATTCTTCCTTTCTATACATATATGTTCATTCATGACATCTAGCACCCGTACACTCTCGTACGGCCAATACGCTAGGGGCTTAAGCATACCCCATAATACGGCGTGAGAAGTCCGAACACTTTCGACAGTGCGGCACCCGAACTTATAGCATTATATGCATCAGCTCCGAATCATGTCTTGGGTCAATAGTTGGGTTTGCCCGGCTCCCATGTTTTGGTACCTTACGTTCCGCTCTATCGGCTAAGGTAGCACTAGGAGAACTACTGCGATTGTGCCCCGGTTCTGCTGGGCTAAGCACCTCAGTAGAGAAAACTAAAACTGACTGTCATGATAAGGCGAGAGACTGGTCGCTGGTCGAGAGGTCTCAAGTCCCTAAAGACTTATGCCGCTTAGAGCGAGGAGTCGTCCCTGTCCGGCTTAAGGCGTGTATTGCGCCCCAAATTCGGCCTTCCGAATACTAGGGGCTTCGCCGAAATTTAAAATTATAGAATTATATGGCTAAGTGAGAGTGATAATGCATTATAGTCTGATTGCCTTGTTCGTTGTGCTGAGCACCTCCCTCGAGGGACCCAACAATGGGAACAAGAGTGCTCAGGTTTATCCCGAACACCCCAGCACTCATGGCGTGGGGGCAGAAGCCAACGACTAGCCATCTCTCAGATTTCATAAAGAGCCGAACAGACGGTAATATTTTAAATTCAGACAAGCGTTGCATAGCGCATATGAACAAGTTTTCATAATACAGGATTACACGAGCAATTTTATTCAAATATCACATCTTTCGCACACTCGTCCGCTACGAGACGGGCACCCTTCAGGACACCCTCATAGTACATCTCGGGGTGGCGATGCTCCTTGCCCGCAGGCGGCCCTTCCTTCACTAGCTTCACGATGTCCATCTTGGCCAATTGCACCTTGACACAGGCGAAAGCCCGGCGTGCGCCTTCGATGCAGACGGACCGCTTAATGACTTCCAGCCGTGGGCAGGCATCCACAAGCTGCCTCACCAGGCCGAAGTAGCTATTCGGAAGGGCTTCGCCAGGCCACATCCAGACTATAAAGCCCTTCATGGCCTGTTCGGCTGCCTTGTGTAGCTCAACCAGTTGCTTCAGCTGGTCGCTTAGAGGCATCGGGTGTTCGGTCCCAGTATAGTGAGACCAGAACAGCTTCTCCGTTGAGCTTCCCTCCTCGGCCTGGTAAAACTGTGCGGCATCCGACACGCTGCGGGGAAAATCTGCGAATGCTCCTGGAGAGCTCCAGATTCGGGTAAGTAACAAGTAATTTACTTTCACATGCTTGCTTTGCATATAGAATGCCTTACCCGCCGCTATCTTCTTCATCGCATCAATATCCTGGAGGGCCTTTTGGGCTTCGGCCTTGGCATTCTTTGCGCTCTCGACGGCCATGGCAAGCTCGGACTCTCGCGTCTTCAAGTCAAGCTCCAACGTCTCGTGCTTCGTCACGAGAGCGTGGAGCTCTTGCTGCACCTCGCCCACCCATGCCTCCTGCCTTTCCCGCTTGGTGCGCTCCTTGGCCGCTTTGTTTTTGGCCTCGGATATCGCTTGTTTCAGGGTCGCCACCTCGGTCGTGGTCCCTGGCAAATTTACGATGATCCTATCATTTCGCAATCGCATTCTTTTATATATATCCATAGACTAGGTATTACTTACCTTTGTTCTCCTTGAGCTGCCTCTTGGCAAGGCCAAGCTCTTCCTTGGACCCTTCGAGGTCCTACTTCAGTGCGGCGACCTCCGCAGTCAATGCGGCAAAGGCCAGCAGCGAAGCCTGCATATGCGGCAAAGGCCAGTCTTTGTGAACACCGAACAGAGCATCAGGGGCTACTGTCTATGCGGTAATATTTTTCCTATATTTCAAATACTTACCTCAAAGCCTGTTAGAAGGCTGGCACAGGCTTCAGTCAGTCCGCTCTTGGCGGACTGAACCTTCTGGATCACCGCACTCATAATAGTGCAGTGCTCTTCGTTGATGGAAGCGCTGCGAAGCGCTCCCAGCAGACTGTCTGGTGCTTCTGGATGGACAGAGGTCACCGGCACAGGCGTCTTGCCCCTTTTAGAAGGAGGCCGCCTGCCTGACTTTGGAACCACTGGAGTTTTCGACGCGGTGTTCAGCTGAGGGCCGACCTCGGAGCCCTCGGGAGCCTTGCTCCCTCTGCTCCCAGAATCCGGAAGGTCGCCTTGAGGCGCCTCCAGGACTGTCTCCCCTCGACCTGGTGCCTCTTGAAACAATACCTTGGCATTGTACGTAGGGCAAGGGGAGGTGGCGGTCAGAAGTGGATCGCTATCCATATCCGACGAGCCCAGTGAGCCGTCCGACGAAGATAGGTGTGCATAATCATAATTCGGCGTTAGGAGAAGCAGTGCGTCAAAGGTATGTTATGAGTTAGTCTGGCATCCGAATACTTACAACTTCGCCAGGGGCTTGGCCCTGAGCAGCCACTCGTCTCCGCCTTCGGCGGCGGTGGTGGAGTAGTCCGGAAGGAGAGTCCTTTCCTTCTTGGACCCTTCGCCCCCCCCCCCCCAGTTGGGGCGGCCTTCCTTTTCTTGTCTCCCCCGACTTGAGGGGGAGCATCTTCATCTTCCTCCTCGTCTTCGGGGGAGGAGTGCATCACGGAGTTATCGGATGATGAGTCCGATAACACCTGGCGTCGGGAACTCTTTCGGGTCCCCTTGGCATTCTTGGTCTTCTCCGGCACCTTGTAAGGAGCCGGAATCAGCATCTCTGTGAGGAGAGCGTCCGTAGTGTCTTCAGGCAGAGGGGCCGGATAGTTAATCTGCCCCGACGTCTCCACCCAGTCCTGTCAAAGGCATGGAGCTCAGACCCCGCACATGATTAAGCTAGGGGAAATAAAATATCCTACCGGATGTATAGAACTCACCGAATGCGCTGGGCGCTTCGCGCTTAGCCCACGGTCCTCGGTGAGAGAGGGAGGTACCTCGGCGCCCTTGAACAGCGCCCTCCAGACGTCCTTGTGCGTCGTGTCGAAGAGCTCGCTCAGAGTCTGGTCCTGGGCCGGGTCGAACTCCCACAAGTTGAAATCCCGTTGTTGACACGGGAGGATCCAGCGAATGAGCATGACCTGGACTGTGTTGACAAGCTTGAGCTTCTTGCTTGCCATATTCTGGATACATTTCTAGAGTCCGTCCAGCTCCACCAATGAACTCGAGGATAGGCCCTTCTCTTTCCAAGAGGCGAGCCGCGTGGGGATTCCGGATCGAAACTCGGGGGCCACCACCCAGTTGGTGTCGCGCGGCTCGGTGATGTAGAACCATGCCGATTGCCACCCCTTTATGGTCTCCACGAAGGAGCCTTCAAGCCATATAACGTTGGGCATCTTGCCCACCATGGCTCCGCCGCATTCCGCTAGTTGGCCTCCCACCACCTTCGGCTTGATATTGAAGGTCTTTAACCACATGCCGAAGTAGGGCTGGATGCGGAGGAAAGCCTCACACACGATGATGAACGCCGAAATGTTGAGGATGAAGTTCGGGGACAGATCATGGAAGTCCAGCCCGTAGTAGAACATAAGACCGCGGACGAATGGATGGAGGGGAAACCCAGTCCATGGAGGAAGTGGTGGAGGAAAACTACCCTCTCGTGAGGTTCAGGGGTAGGAACGATCTTCCCCGCAGTAGGCAGCCGATGCGCAATATTCGCGGCCAAGTATCCGGCCCCGTGCAGCTTCTTGATGTGTCCGTCCGTAACGGAGGAAGCCATCCATTTGCCTCCCGCTCCGGGCATGATTGGAGAAGGTTGAGGGGAAGGATGTGGAATTGGGTGTTGGAGCTCGAGTATGCATGAATGGATGAGCGAGGAGGAAGAAGGCGTGGGTAGAAAAAGGTTAAACCTTATCCCTTTATAAGAGCGGCCGAAACTATGCGCCCCCACTAGCCTGGTAAAACTCATGTATCCCCCAAGCGCCGTAATCGATGGCGCGGTTGGGTTACCCACGCCCGTATTGATGAGAATCCCGTAATAAGAGGGACACGATCTCTGCTTTGACAAGACGTGTCAAGAAACTACCTCGCGTTATGTGCGGGGCTAGTTATAGGAAACGGTTTGAATAATCACTGGGCCATGGCATAATGTTGTGTTGCCAAAATGTGTCAGCAGATTAGATTTGTGGAAATATTTTTCTCTCTACGGTGGTATGTGTAACTTATTTTGCAGGGTCAGACACTATCCTTGTAATCAAATTCTTCCGTGGTGTATTCGGAGGAGGAACCCGCCTTGCAATGCCGAAGATGACACTGCGCGCCGGACTCATCGTCATTGAAGCCTGGTTCAGGGGCTACTGAGGGAGTCCTGGATTAGGGGGTCTCTGGACAGCCGGACTATATCCTTTGGCTGGACTGTTGGACTATGAAGATACAAGATTGAAGACTTCGTCTCGTGTCCGGATAGGACTCTACTTGGCGTGGAAGGCAAGCTAGGCAATACGGATATGTATATCTCTTCCTTTGTAACCGACCTTGTGTAACCCTAGCCCCTTCCGGTGTCTATATAAACCGGAGGGGTTTAGTCCATAGGACAACATACAATCATACCATAGGCTAGCTTCTAGGGTCTAGCCTCTCCGATCTCGTGGTAGATCAACTCTTGTAATACTCATATCATCAAGAATAAATCAAGAAGGACGTAGGGTTTTACCTCCATCAAGAGGGCCCGAACCTGGGTAAAACATCATGTTCCCTGCCTCATGTTACCATCCGCCTTAGACGCACAGTTTGGGACCCCTACCCGAGATCCGCCGGTTTTGACACCGACAATAGCTAAAGAAGATTCTTGATCAAAAACATAACCCTTAGGAATAACAAGTGATTCTTCATCATCACTTTCATCAGTATCATCAAATTCAATATTTTCAATCTCTCTAGCCCTAGCAAGTTGTTCATCAAGAAAATCTAAGTGGCATAGTAGTATCAGGCATAGAGGTAGTTTCATCATAAGTATCATGCATAGCAGAAGTGGCATCATCAATAAGATGCGACATATCAGAACGAATAGCAGAAGCAGGTGTAGGTGTCGCAAAGTTACTTATAACAGAAGGTGAATCAAGTCCAGAGCTAGATGGCAGTTCCTTACCTCCCCTCGTAGTTGAGGGATAGATCTTGGTTTTTGGATCTCTTAGGTTCTTCATAATGATAAGCAGATATATATCCCAAGTGAATCATAGAATAGAGCTATGCTCCCCGTCAATGGTGCCAGAAAATAGTCTTGATAACCCACAAGTATAGGGGATCGCAACAATTTTCGAGGGTAGAGTATTCAACCCAAATTTATTGATTCGACACAAGGGGAGCCAAAGAATATTCTCAAGTATTAGCAGCTGAGTTGTCAATTCAACCACACCTAGAAACTTAATATCTGCAGCAAAGTATTTAGTAGCAAAGTAATATGATAGTAGTGGTAACGGTAGCAAAAGGTAATGATAGCAACAGTAATATTTTTGGTATTTTGTAGTGATAATAGCAATAGCAACGGAAAAGTAAATAAGCAAAGAACAATATATGGAAAGCTCATAGGCAATGAATCGGTGATGGAGAATTATGTCGGATGCGGTTCATCATGAAACAGTCATAACCTAGGGTGACACAGAACTAGCTCTAGTTCATCAATGTAATGTAGGCATGTATTCCGAATATAGTCATACGTGCTTATGGAAAAGAACTTGCATTACATCTTTTGTCCTACCCTCCCATGGCAGCGGGGTCCTTACGGAAACTAAGGGATATTAAGGTCTCCTTTTAATAGAGAACCGGGACAAAGCAGTAACACATAGTGAATACATGAACTCCTCAAACTACGATCATCACCGGTAAGTATCTCGATTATTGTCACTTTGGGGTTAACGGATCATAACACATAATAGGTGACTATAGACTTGCAAGATAGGATCAAGAACACTCATATATTGATGAAAACATAATAGGTTCAGATCTGAAATCATGGCACTCGGGCCCTAGTGACAAGCATTAAGCATAGCAAAGTCATAGCAACATCAATCTCAGAACATAGTGGACACTAGGGATCAAACCCTAACAAAACTAACTCGATTACATGATAGATTCCATCCAACCCATCACCGTCCAGCAAGCCTACGATGGAATTACTCACGCATGGCGGTGAGCATCATGAAATTGGTGATGGAGGATGGTTGATGATGACGATGGCGACAGATTCCCCTCTCCGGAGCCCCGAACGGACTCTAGATCAGCCCTCCCGAGAGGTTTTAGGGCTTGGCAGTGGCTCCGTATCGTAAAATGTGATGATTTCTTATCTCTGGTTTTTTCTCATCGAAACTCATTATATGGAGGTGGAGTTGGAGTCGGAGAGGCAACAACGGGCCCATGAGGTAGGGGGCGCGCCCCCCACCCTCGTGGCAATGTGGTGGGCCCCCCGGCCTTCATCTTTTGCAGGTATTATTCTTATTTTCTGAAAAGTTGCTCCGTGAAGTTTCAGGTCATTCCGAGAATGTTTGCTCCTGCACATAAATAACACCATGGTAATTCTGCTAAAAACAGCGCCAGTCCGGGTTAGTTCCATTCAAATCATGCTAGTTAGAGTCCAAAACAAGGTCAAAAGTGTTTGGAAAAGTAGATACATTGGAGACGTATCATTTTCTGGTTGTGGGCCAAATTCAGCCCATGGTTACAGTTGGCTCGTTTGTGGTCTGTTAATACGTTGGGCCGTTTTCATAGCGTCATCAAATACGGCCTATTAACGATGGCCCATTATGGTCGGCCCATGAACGGACGATTCCAACTCTAGCCCGTTTACGGCCATAATGCGGCCTATTATTGGCCCATGTTTGGCCAATCGATCATACGGCCCGTATAAGGCCCATTGATGATACGGCCCGTAGAAGGCCCATTGTTTCTACGGCCCATAGAAGGCCCATTGTTTCTATGGCCCGTAAAAGGCCTACTGTTTCTACGGCCCGTAGAAGGCCAACTGTTTCTATGGCCCGTAGGAGGCCCAGTGTCACTTCAGTAAATATTAGCCCATGGTTATTGTGGCCTAGTTTTAAAAATAGGTTATTGGAGCCACTAGCAAACCGCGGAAAAATAACTGCACTACAAGCAAACAAATAAACAAGACAACAAGGAAATAAATAAGCAAGCAATTATGCTAGGCGATCACGACTATTACATATATTACATCCACTGGGCATCAAAGTTTGCCACCAGTGCAAATATAGGGAACAAAGCAGCATATAAACGCCGCAGCAAAACAAATCCAGAACTGAAACCACTTCAGAAGAGTTCAAGAAACAATATCCTGGGTACCCATAATGCTGGCAAGATGCTTAGCAAGCTTATTAACTTTCTCTTGTTTGGCGCTTAAATCCTCCAGCGCTTGCTGTTGCACAAGAAAGTACGCATCTGAATTCTGCAGGGACTTCCTCAGTCCTTCGGCTTCTTGCTGCAGCACAGCTGACTGATGCCTTTCAGCTTATAGCTGAGACTGAAGAAGCCGAAGTGATTCAGGCAGCGAGTTCGAAGAACTTGTGCCGGCGGTACTGGCCAGTAACTCGAACACTGCATCAACACAGGACTGTGGGGTTTTCTCACTGTCTACAAGATCATTTTTACCACCTTTCTTCGAGACCAACAGGGTTGTCTCACTATCTTGAACCTTATCTGCATTACTTTCTCTACCATTGCATAGTGCGGTGCTCTTCTCCAATATTCT
Organism: Triticum monococcum; assembly: GCA_034509565.1. Classification (NCBI taxonomy): domain Eukaryota; kingdom Viridiplantae; phylum Streptophyta; class Magnoliopsida; order Poales; family Poaceae; genus Triticum; species Triticum monococcum. The sequence goes on along the minus strand of CM067842.1, from coordinate 675,496,700 downwards.
GTTTGCATACTACAAGAGAAACAAGCAGACACATCACATGCTTAGCTTGTAGTATACGAAACTCATTTTGGTAAACTGGTTCAGTAGTAACGTGGACATGATAACAGCATGAAACAAACATATATCTATGTACTATGGTCACTGTATTATCCATATCATTCTAGTTTATGTTCCCTAATCAAGATAGAGACACAGTTCAACTCATATATTTTTAAGACACAACAACATAGACAAAATATAAGTGTGAGAAACTACACAGCATTGGCAGCAATTGTAATGTGCATCACATGAGAACATAACTGTTTATACAACTTAAACTGAAATCAACATAGAGCAAGAAGTTAGAACATCAATCCAGTTAAAGAAATAGGTTTAAAACATACCTGTTGCGCCATTGGAGTTTCAATTGGATCCTTCAAATTCGAAAGTAGTTGGTATGAGTAAATACAGTGATGCAATAGCAAAGGAGTATGGACCATAGCTACGGAATCTGACCTGAGAACAGTTGCTCTTCTGCTTTAAAAGTGGATTTCGGGTTAGCGGTGGTGATCTTCGTGCTTTGGGCACTGCAGTAGCTTTACAAACTGCTCGTGTGGGGGTACTCTGTGGTGGACATCGTGCTCTGTCAACTATAAGTGGGTTACTATGCGCTGGGGTTGCAGTTAGATGGGTTGTAGCTGGTTCTCTGCCCAACGGTGTAAGTGTGCAATCTGGAAGAGTCTCGATTATGTGTGGTGGGGCTAGTTTGTGGGCCAGTACAACCATGGTTCTATCTGCATCGACGGGTAGCACTGTCTTTTGTGAAGAACGGGTTTTTGCTCCCTTAGATATTGCCATCACCCCCTCCAATTCAAATGGCTGATAAACAAGAAAACAAATTGAACGTACAGACATTGTATGATAGACAGATGTGGTAATTCATATATATGTTGTCCAACCAAACAGGATAGCATGACACAATTTCACATATATGATGCCTAACTAAACAGGATAGCATGACACAGTTTCAGATATATGATGGATAACTTAACATGATATAATGGCATAATTCAACATATGATGAGTACATAAACAGGATGACATGACAAAACTATATGATGTCTTTCTAAAATAGGTTGGGATGAAATAATTCACATACATGTTGTCTAAGTATACATGATGGCATGATATAATTGACATAATTGATTCATATACTAAGCAGCTGGCAATCGCATGTATGATCTCTAAACTAAGCAGATAGAATTCAATATTGTGCATATGATGTCTAAACTAAGCAATGCAAGACACCTTATGCATCATATGAGAAATATAAACATTGCAACTTAGAGCATGCACCTCAGGTGGGATATAGGACTGGTCATCTGTCTCTGAATCCTCCTCTGAGGAGCTCCCTGTAACCATCAAGATATATGCTTCAACAGGTACCATTGCCTGCTCTGAAGACCTTGTTTTCACTCCAAATTTTTCCATAGCCAGCTCAAATGGCTGATACAAATGAAGAGTAGTTCAATATACATAGATTGTCAACAAATGGAATACGTAATGAAAAAAAGATGGCATAAGATAATTCACATATATGATGCCTGGCTCCACGGCGATGCATAATTCACATATATGATAACTGGCTGAAAAACATGGCATTGCATAATTCACATATCTGATATAGAAAGCCAACAGGAGGAATTCACACAAAGCATGTCTAATCTAAGCAGATGGCATGGCAAAGCAAGACACCATATGCATGATATGAGCAATATAACCCTGCCAAGTTAGAGCATGCACCTCGAGGGGGGGGGGGGATACGACTGGTCATATCTCTCTGAATCCTCCTCTGAGGAGCTATCTGTAACCAGCAAGAAATCTCCATCGACAGGTAGCACTGACTGCTCAGAAGACCTTGTTTTCACTCCAGATTTTCCCATGACCGACTCAAATGGCTGATGCACAGGAAGAGTAGATGAATGTATAAACATTGTTGACAAATGGAATACATTATGGAAAAAATATGGCACGATACAATTCACATATACGATGACTGGCTAAACAGGATGGCATTGCATGATTCACGTATATGATGCCTGGCTAAAGAAGATGGCATTGCATAATTCCCATATACTCACTCCGTTCCAAAATATTTGTCTTTTTAGAGATTTCAAATGGACTACCACATACAGATGTATATAGACATATTTTAGAGTGTAAATTCACTCATTTTGTTTCGTATGTAGTCACTTGTTGAAATCTCTAAAAAAGACAAATATTTAGGAATGGTGGGTGTCAGCACCCCGATCCTAGGTCACACCGATCTAGCATGTAACACATCCTATCACCTTGTGGCCTCACGCACGATATTCCCACGGGTGCCACCTTACCTGGCCCGGGACCGTTTGCGCCTTTTGGCTCACGTATATGATAGTGTCGCTAGCATCCATATGACAAAGAACCTGGGCCGACATGGCTAGTCGTGAACCCAAAGCGGCACTAACCCATGGGGACAGGCATACATGAATCAACCTCGAGCATGTCGGTCAACAGCGTGTGAATCCGGGCTGTAGCACTGGGCTAACAGGACTCTGGTAACTCGGGCTGTAGCAGGCTAGGCAGGACTCCGGATGTCACCGCGTGACATTTCCCCGAAGGGACAGACACAGGAACGAAGTGAAACACATACCGGCCAGTCAAGTGTCCTGAGCAGTAGTGCTGGGCTAGCAGGACTCCGGTGAACCGGGCTATAGCGGACTACTATCGCTCAGAAAGCACAAGACTACATTTCCCCATATGATAGGCTGCCAAGGATAAACAACTAGATTGTCGGATCCCACTCCTACCAAGCATTTCAATCATACACAAAATATGCCCGATATGAGTACATACAACATGGCATCACAACAAGACTCTATGACTCAAGTATTTATTCATTAGGCTCCGAAGAGTGAGATATTACAAACATGGGTCTCATGACCCAACATACAGAGCATACAAGCAACAAGCACATGCGGAAGCTTAACTTGTCTGAGTACAGACAACTACAAATGAAGAAGGCTGAGAAGCCTGACTATCTACCAGATCCTGCCGAGGGCAAAAGATCGTAGCTGAGGTAACAAGCTAAACGTCGAAGTCCACGCGGAACTACTAGCGAGACTATCGTCTCTCTGCAAAAACATAAAATAGGCAAACGTGGGTACAAATGTACCCAGCAAGACTTACATCAGAACTATCTACATATGCATCGGTATCAACAAAGGGGGTGGTGGAGTTTAACTGCAGCAAGCCAGCTTTGACTCAGTGGCTAACCTGAACTACGACTGCAAGTAACTCTTTTGAGGTGGCGCACACGAGTCCACAAATTCACCATACCAATACAGCACTATGGATCCGCTCCTGCCTCCCTGCGAGAACGCCATCCATAGCACTCACGCTTATCTTGCGAGTTTTAAAGTATCCACTTTCGCTTGTCTATGAACTATGCAAGGGGTCCAAGTTTCCTTATACGAGGAATCCGGCTATTCGAATAGATAATGATAACCCTGCAGGGGTGTACTTCTTCACACACGCTCTCACCACTTATAGCCCTGTACACGTCATGTACCTCGGCAACCTTCAAGCGGAAGCCAGGCGAGGGAGTTGGCCATGACCTGACTAACCAACAAGTCTCTCGTCCAGGTTTATCACCTATTCGGGTTCCATCCGCAAGGAGATCCGGCCGGGGTGTCGCTCACGGCCCCAAACGATGTGTGTGCAGGGTTCCCAAGCCCACCATCTGGGTGCCACTTGGTTCACCGTGCCACGGTGCCTAGTCTGTCCGAAGCCCACCTGTACCGGGTGCCACTTGGTAGACTACTAACACTACCTACAAACACCAGAAACTAGTTGCAACTCCTGGACAGAGATCGAGTTGATTAATAAGCCGAGAGGGGCCGAGTTATCGGAACCCAATGTGTGGTAGTAACTGTTCATGGATCACAAACACAGAACTCAGTTCCTGAGGACGGCTGCAATGAGACAACCCACCATGTACTCCTACATGGCCTCTCACCGCTACCTTTACCAAATCGTGTTCACACACTTAGCTCTCAACGGTAGGACATGTTCACCATGTTCCAATTCATTCCCGATGAATCGGACCGGACTCAACTCTAAGCAGTAGCAGGCATGACAACAAGCACGAATGAGTAGGCGCATCAGGGCTCAAACAATTCCTACTCATGCTAGTGAGTTTCATCTATTTACTGTGGCAATGACAGGTCATGCAGAGGAAAGGGGTTCAACTACCGCAGCATGTAACAGTTGAATCGGTGTTGTCCTTAATGCAGTAAAAGAGAGCAGGAGCGAGAGAGTGGGCTTGTATCGGAATGAACAAGGAGGTTTTGCTTGCCTGGCACTTCTGAAGATAATATAGCTCTTCATCGGTGTCATCGATCACATTGTCGGAAACATCGTCGACTGAGAGGGGACGGTTACCAGCAAACAGAGAAGGACACAATCAATGCAATGCAACAATATGATGCATGATCATGACATGGCAATATGCTGTGATTTGAGCTAATGCATCTAGCTATGATTTAAATGAAGTTGGTTTGAGTACAAGATTCAAATTCCAACCCCATATATGATTAGTTAAATACCCTTTATTTGTTTTGTCCAAAACAGAGGACAAACATTGTTCAAACATGCATGAAAATGGTACAGATGGATTCCTTAAATTTTTCTGATAATTTTTCATATATAAATTGTTTAATTTGGAGTTACGGTTGAATTTCTATGATTTTTAGAAGTTTAGGACATTTTCTGGAAATAAATAAATCATTTAGATTTATTTAAAATATAGAAAAGCATTACTGCGTCAGCCTGACAACAGTATGACGTCAGCAGGTCAACGGGGCACGGTCCAGGTCAACATTGACCGGTGGGGTCCACTGGTCAGTGACCCAGTGTTGTTTAGTGACACTAACATGTGGGGTCGGGTCAACGGACACATCAGCACAGTCAACTCTGACTGGTGGGTCCCGCTTTATTAAACTGATCTAAACAGAAATAAAACCTAGATTAATTAGGACGTGGGGCCCTGGTGTTAGTGAGCTAGGGGGTTAGTTAGGCCATCATTAGCCACTAATGACCTTGCCACGTCAGACGCACCGGCGGTTAGCCGCCGGCGACCCAACGGAGCGGCGGAGGCGCTCGGGATTCGTCGTCCGGCGACCGTTTGGCTCGCAGTTTGGTCCTACGGGGAGCTGGAGAAGTGGCGCATCCACTGGTGCCAGCGACTGGAGCTGGGGTGGCCTGTAGCGGCAGCGGCGGCGAGTTGGGCGGCGGCCGGAGCTTGGTGGTTGCAGCTGGGAGGGATAGAGCTCGTGGGCGAGGGAGCTAAGCAGGGCAGCAACGAGGGGAGGCGCTCTGGAACATGCCTGTTGCACGGGGGCAACGAGCGGGGCACAGGGAAGGCGCGAGCTGCGGCCATGGCGGAGCAGAGCTTCGGCCAGAGGTGGAGCCGCGGCTAGGGAGCGTGGAGAGGCCGGGGAAGAGGGGTAGTCGATGGAGGAGCTCACAGTGGACACGCAGAGCAGATCGGCGGGCTCGGATAGGCGTCGGAGACGGCGAATCGACCGGCGAAGTCCGACGAGGAGACGGTGGTGACGAGCTCTAAGACAACGGCGTCGAGATCCTCGGCTTGCGTGGTTCGGCGAGGAGGAAGAGGAAGTCGCGGCCGTTCTTCTGGAAGTGTCGGCGAGGCAAGGGGTGCACAATGGCCGCGGTGGAGCTCGTCGGCGTTCTCGGGCTCTCGCGGATGGTCGCGGGAGAGAGGGACAGAGAGGGAAATCGCCATGGGAGAGAGAAGGAGGGGGCCAGGGGGTGCGTGGCGTCCAAAGAGACGTCGGGGAGGCGGCGGGAAGCAGGAGGTGGCCGGGGCGTGTGGCCGCGCACGCGGGGCACATGCCCGGCGTCCTTCTGTCCCAAGGAGGAGGACGATTGGCAGCTGGGCTGCACAGCACTGGGCCGTCCAGGAGCTGGGCCGGTTGGTGGCGCCAGGTAGGTAAGGGTCCAGGTGAGTCTCTGTTCTTTCTATTTTTTTGTTTCTGTTTTCTAATTTTGCAGTTTTGTTTTAATTTGGTTTCTTAACCAAATTATTTTTGCAGCTCTCTGGAAATTATTGTGGATGCAATAAGGTTTATCCTAGAGCTCCACAAAATATTCCAGGACCATTGGAGCAATAAAATATTTATAGAATTTATTTGCTCCAACTCAGATACAATATGAGTTAATTCAAAATCCATAAATGGCCAAGAAATATGCTCATGATTTTTGGTAGAGGTTTTCACCTTTATCAAAAATCATGAACATTTCCAAAGGCAATTTGGGTTCATTGAAGATTATTTTAGGTTGAACCTATTAGATTTGATCTGGTGCTAGGGTTTGAACAATCCCCATTTCAAGTTTAAAAGAAATTTAAACATGATGCAAGCAAGATGCAAACACACTAGTAGAAAAAGGGCCTTTAGTCCCGGTTCGTAAGGGCCTTTAGTCCCGGTTCTGGAACCGGGACTAAAGTGTCGGTACTAATGCCCTGACCCTTTAGTCCCGGTTCAATCCAGAACCGGGACTAAAGGCCCTCCACGTGGCCGGTCCACCTTTAGTCCCGGTTGGTAATACCAACCGGTACTAAAGGAAATTTCCTGTTTTTTTTTGAAATTTTTTTTGAATTTTTTTTGAATTTTTTTTATTTTCAAATTTCTGAATTATTTTAACCTCTAATCTCTAATCACCCCTCATCACTGCTCAATTTAATCTCTAATCACCCCTCATCATTCCAAATCATCTCACTTCCCGAACGGTCACCCATCCTCTTACTACTCCAGCCTGAGCACACTTAACTTCCGGGTTCTATTCTCCCTCGTTTCCAAGTCTGCACTTGTTGTTTTCCTGACAATAGTAAGATGTCAATCCTATTAACCCTCAGGAATTTAGCTTGAGCATGAAGTCACATATTTCACTGTTTGAGTTTAAAACTATTGTTCTAAAAAACAATAATTTTTTAGTAACACTAATATTTTTGAATAAGTAGTTTGACCATTGTTTGACCAAGTTTGACCATAGTTTGACCAGATTTGACCAAAATTCAAAAAAGGTGAAATAATTATTTAATAACACTAATATTCTTGAATAATTATTTAGTAACACTAATACTTCTTGAATAAGTATTTAAAAAACTGAAATTTAAAAAAACTAAAATTTGAGCATAACTTTTTTTCCTTTTGGAATTTGAGGATTCTAGAAATTTGCAAACAGGCCATAGGCCGTCTCCATCGGATGTAACTTTTCGAGTAGATGATTTTTCATATAAAAAACTTTTTCATCCGAGTTCGTATGCAAAAGTTATGCGCATTTTACAAATTCCAGAGAGATTTTGTAAATAAAGTCGAAATTCATATTTGTAAATTATCCCAACAACTAGACCACATATCACATGTGAAACTTATTTTCTTTTATTTTTTTGACATTTCCATCATTTTCTTTTATTTTTAAAAAAACTGAAAAGGCGATCCACGAGGGGGGGGGGTATAGTTTGAAAATGGAACCTTTAGTACCGGTTCGTGGCACGAACCGGGACTAAAGGTCTCATCCCCATTAGTCCCGGTTCGTGCCTCAAACCGGGACTAAAGGTCTAATCTTTAGTCCCGGTTCGTGGCATGAACCGGGACCAATAGTTGTGGGCCAGGAGCGAGGCCCATTGGTCCCGGTTCATCCCACCAACCGGGACCAAAACGTCTAGATGAACCGGGACTAATGCCTTAGCCGCACGAACCGGGACCACTGCTCACATTAGTCCCGGTTCTAGATTGAACCGGGACTAATGGGCTGAGGCGGCCTGGACCATAGCCCCTTTTTCTACTAGTGACACTAGGCAACACCAGAAGCTAGGGGTGTGACAGCTCACCCCTACTAAACAAGAATCTCGTCCCAAGATTCAAGTCGTGAGGTAAGAAGACAGAGGGAACACAAAGCTAACACTATCTCCTCGATCCAATTGGTCTTCTCGAAGATGTTGATTCATTGCTCCAATTGATCTTGACATCCTTGCTTTCGAGATCTTCATCCAACACGATGGCGACAGAAAGAAACTCTATAGGAAACGATCTCCTCGAAGATCGAGCACTCAAGATCAACTCATGGAATGAGATGTTGAAACAGCTCGAGTTGAGACACAAAACACATCGAGAGGGATGGAAGAACAACGACGGGGTTTGATTTGATGGGCAACAATTCCATGCTTAGAAAGATGGTGGATGGTGTCAAGGTGGCGATGAAATAATTGCCATGATTCCATAACGGGCCACCTTGGGGGAGGTGACTCGTAGAACTTTTCCCTTAAATGGCAAAAAGAATTACTTTTGATACGGAGATCATTGGAACTCTGCTTACCAGCCTAAGGCAATTTACAAACGATCATTTGATGGAGTTCGAAAGAGTGGCATACTCAACTAAAGTGGATGATGTGGACTACCTTGTTGAAGACAACGCAATGGATGACTTTTGCTTATCACCGGAAATGGACGGGACCCATGACAAGTCCACTTTTGAATATGATCCTGGACAACAACTATTGAGGTGCAAGGTGGGAACAAAATGCAAATGTTGGGAATGATTCTGGTAACTGGGGAAGAGCTCATCAGTCGAGAGTGAGCCCACTATTTGAAAAGGTTATGACATAACCGAGGAAGCTGGAAGCAAATCCCAGTTAACGCTAACGGTAAAACCTAGTGCTTGCGCGTGCTCTCAAGAACTTGAGCATTTCCATAATCATCAAGGTTCTACCAACATCCGTGGCAAGGATCCTGGCAACACGGCATACTACCATGATGACTAGTGATGGATGATGCGGATACAAAGGAAGATAACACCTTCTCAGATCTTCCCTTAGCGAGGCTAAGGAAACAGAATCTGGACGATCGACCGGGAGACATTTAGCACTCCACTTCTAATGTTCTCCTTGATGTGCTAGCGTAATCCAATCATAGATATGTTTGGATATCTAGAAATCAAGTAAAAGGTCGGACTTCGGAAGCTCAAGAATCCGTAAGGATTAACTAAAGAGGTAAATCCTACGAAATCCTCATGGGAAGGTGGCCAACTTTCTTCAATCGAGATACTACAATAATAGGTCTTCCGGCTGGATGTGTTGGCCATGACATCCACTTTACCAGTTATCGAGAGACCAATATTATAGTTCTTGGAAAATGCTCCAACCATCATATCTGCCTGAGATTCAGATCTGGTTGGTGTTAGGATATTCTAGACTCATCGAGTCTAGAAAGGAAAATGATGGTTTGCAACACAATTTGACGAGATGACGTTGCGACATTCTTGGGAAATGAACTACGATAGCAAGCTCCAAAACATGAGTTGGTTCTGCTACAAACCTATGAACACGCTGTCCAAGACAAGCATGATCACATAGTAGTCTTAAAATAAAACACTATCGAGTTCCGATTGGGAACCATCAACGAGGATATTGATGTCCTTGCATAAGGCATGCTCTTTAAGAAAGACCTTCTTCTCCTTGAACAAATCAATCAGTGGCTTCGTTTACTAGGAGATACATATGGAATGGAGGTAGCGAGCCTTTCAAACCATAGCATACTTTGCACATGCATGACTGACTTGGGATGGTAACAGAGGAAACAAAAACAATCTTTCTCGAACTCACGGTGGCAACTTGCACCAAATGCACGTGAATCAGAGAAAGTCACTTCTTTCATCCAACATATGCTTCATGAATGGGACATGAAGATAATGCTTATAAAAGTTTCCAACACTAGGTTGATGTTCAACATGAGTCATGGGGGAGACAAAATGCTGCTGATGGGCTCAACAATAACTCATCGGAATTTCCATATCACTGGACTTCCACCATCATGTGAACATGGTGATAGCATTGGTCAGACCAAAAGATGTAATGGTGTATGCTCGAGGGATCAACCATGGGTAAGACAACATTATGAACATTGTTGGTTCTGATTTGGCTTGACGATAACCCATACTCAAGTCAAAGTTTTGACAGGGAAATAGATCCAACAACTGATCACGAGGACCAGTCGATGAAGATATCATCTTTCTTCAACACACACACACACACACACAAGGATAACCCTTAGTCATGAACTAAGTCGGACAAGCTTTTATTTTCCAACTCTCCAAGTTGTCGTTTAGCTTAACCAACTAGCTCAGGGGTATCCAACACAGATTCTTGGAGAAGAAGTGGTTTACAGGAAACCAACTTGATCACGAACTCAACATAGCGGTCAGGGGACAGCCTGGTGATACTTCCGAGAAGATATCCAGAAAGTCACGAACCACCGATATGTTATTAAGCTCGAGAACAATCTTGGTCTTCAGGGCAAGACGATATGATCAAATAAGCAAGGGATTGAATAATCCAAACTCATTGATCGAAGAGTGCACTAGAAAAAATGGACTAGGTAACACGATCAATCTCCGGATGATGATGCAATAACCAGCACGCTAAGAATGAGATTATTGTCCATTAACTACCGAGCAACAGGGTTGCTAGGAGTATTGATTTCACACATCACGGTTCACATGTCGGTGTTCCGGTTACAATCACACGGGGACCGAGGAATGAATAATGATGGCGAGAAGTATCACTGTATCAAGAATCCATAAGACGATGTGAAATTCCCATGGCATACTTGACATAAAGATGGTAACACTCCAAGGTACAGCAGAGCAAAAGCTGGATTGGCAATTTGATCCGCGGAATAAAATTGCTTTGACCCAATCCTAGATATGGATGAGGTTCTGGAGTTTTCTTCTCCTAGTCATTCTGGAAAAGAATGGCTTGACGGACCACAAGAATAATAGGCATCGATAACATGGATGCATGATTCTCCTAACTATAAATTGATAGACGATGGTCGGAATACAAATGAAGAGGGACAACTCAAGTAACATATAACTTTCTGAGTTGTGGATGCATAGATTAGTATGTCGAACCAAGTTCAACAGGTTTCTTCTAGATAACCCATGCAGAAGAAGAAGGATTGGCAGATTCACAATTATGGATGGAGAACTCCTCAAGAGTACTCTGATTGTGAGCTTTTGGTTCAAAGAACATCTGCATTAATGGTTCATGGTATTTGGAAGAAGGAAATACCACGGACCTCGAGGTCTATCAGAAGGGTTACTAATATCTTAAAGGAACTAGAAACACTATCAACATGAGGTAAATAGGGTGAATCTCGGGTTCAAGAACCCAGGAGAAGAATACCTACTACTAAATGGCATCACGGGATGCTTTCGGGAATGGTGGCCAGAATCTTCACACCGGGAACACAAAGCATTGCTAGATTACTAGGTGACTCCCTAAAACACCTAGGGTCATAATAATAGCTCCAACATATATGCCGAGGCAACGGAGTACCTCACAGATCGAGTAGTGAATTTAATCTGGCCCAAAAGACATCGGAAATGGAAGGAAAGATTTTGCAAATGCATCAGACTATTAGAAACCTGGGATGACTCGGACAGCATAACAGCTGTAAATGCTCAGAAAAGGATTTGAGACATTCACAAAGATTTACATAGTCACTTAGCAACATCATGTCAAGGTTCTGGTTCAACTGATAACATACTAAAAGTAGTAGAAACTGAACAAGGCTTGAATCCAACAATCTTATAAGTCTATGGATTAGTAACACGTCATCCTGATGGATAGATGAGAAGGCCTAGTTCTTAATCCCCGTAGAAAAGAAGAGGACGACTCAGATCAAAGGGCATGAGGTATAAGGAGTAAAAAGAGCCTTACGTTCCCTTCCACAATCAATTCCCTTATATAACTAAAGCATTTCTAGACTCAACTTCGACCAGTTTGGCTTAGTAATCCTACAGGCAGTCAGGCTCTGATACCAAAGCTGTCAGGACCCCGATCCTACGTCACACCGATCTAGCATGTAACACATCATATCAGCTTGTGGCCTCACACACGGTATTCCCACGGGTGCCACCTTACCTGGCCTGGGACCGTTTGCGCCTTTTGGCTCACGTATATGATAGTGTCGCTAGCATCCATATGACAAAGAACCCGGGCCGACATGGCTAGTCATGAACCCAAAGCGGCACTAACCCATGGGGATCGGCATACATGAATCAACCTCGAGCATGTCGGTCAACAGCATGTGAATCCGGGCTGTAGCACTGGGCTAACAGGACTCCGGTAACCCGGGCTGTAGCAGGCTAGGCAGGACTCCGGATGTCACCGCGTGACATTTCCCCGAAGGGACAGACACAGGAACGAAGTGAAATACATGTCGGCCAGTCAAGTGTCCTGAGCAGTAGTGCTAGGCTAGCAGGACTCCAGTGAACCGGGCTGTAGCGGACTACTATCGCGCAGAAAGCACTAGACTACATTTCCCCATATGATAGGCTGCCAAGGTTAAACAACTAGATTGTCGGATACCACTCCTACCAAGCATTTCAATCATACACACAATATGCCCGATATGAGTACATACAACATCGCATCACAACAAGACTCTACGACTCAAGTATTTATTCATTAGGCTCCGAAGAGCGAGATATTACAAACATGGGTCTCATGACCCAACATATAGAGCGTACAAGCAACAAGCACATGCGGAAGCTTAACTTGTCTAAGTACAGACAACTACAAATGAAGAAGGCTGAGAAGCCTGACTATCTACCAGATCCTGCCGAGGGCACAAGATCGTAGCTGAGGTAACAAGCTGAACGTCGAAGTCCACACGGAACTACTAGCGAGACTGTCGTCTCTCTACAAAAACATAAAATAGGCAAACATGAGTACAAATGTACCCAGCAAGACTTACATCAGAACTATCTACATATGCATCGGTATCAACAAAGGGGGTGGTGGAGTTTAACTGCAGCAAGGCAGCTTTGACTCAGTGGCTAACCTGAACTACGACTACAAGTAACTCTTTTGAGGTGGCGCACACGAGTCCACAAATTCTCCATACCAATATAGCACTATGGATCCGCTCCCGCCTCCCTGCGAGAACGCCATCATAGGACTCACACTTATCTTGTGAGTTTTAAAGTATCCACTTTCGCTTGTCTATGAACTATGCAAGGGGTCCAAGTTTCCATATCCGAGGAATCCGGCTATTCGAATAGATAATGATAACCCTGCAGGGGTGTACTTCTTCACACACGCTCTCGCCACTTATAGCCCTGTACACGTCATGTACCTCGGCAACCTTCAAGCGGAAGCCGGGCGAGGGAGTTGGCCACGACCTGACTAACCAACAAGTCTCTCGTCCAGGTTTATCACCTATTCGGGTTCCATCCGCAAGGAGATCCGGCCGGGGTGTCGCTCACGGCCCCAAACGATGTGTGCAGGGTTCCCAAGCCCACCATCCGGGTGCCACTTGGTACACTGTGCCACGGTGCCTAGTCTATCCCAAGCCCACCTGTACCGGGTGCCACTTGGTAGACTACTAACACTACCTACAAACACCAGAAACTAGTTGCAACTCCTGGACAGAGATCGAGTTGATTAATAAGATGAGAGGGGCCGAGTTATCAGAACCCAATGTGTGGTAGTAACTGTTCATGGATCACAAACACAGAACTCAGTTCCTGAGGACGGCTGTAATGAGACAACCCACCATGTACTCCTACATGGCCTCTCACTGCTACCTTTACCAAATCGTGTTCACACACTTAGCTCTCAACGGTAGGACATGTTCACCACGTTCCAATTCATTCCCGATGAATCAGACCGGACTCAACTCTAAGCAGTAGCAGGCATGACAACAAGCACGAATGAGTAGGCACATCAGGGCTCAAACAATTCCTAATCGTGCTAGTGGGTTTCATCTATTTACTGTGGCAATGACAGGTCATGCAGAGGAAAGGGGTTCAACTACCGCAGCATGTAATAGTTGAATCGGTGTTGTCCTTAATGCAGTAATAGAGAGCAGGAGCGAGAGAGTGGGATTGTATCAGAATGAACAAGGGGGTTTTGCTTGCCTGGCACTTCTGAAGATAATATAGCTCTTCATCGGTGTCATCGATCACATTGTCGGAAACATCGTCGACTCAGAGGGGACGGTTACCGGCAAACAGAGAAGGACACAATCAATGCAATGCAACAATATGATGCATGATCATGACAGGGCAATATGCTGTGATTTGAGCTAATGCATCTAGCTATGATTTAAATCAAGTTGGTTTGAGTACAAGTTTCAAATTCCAACCCCATATATGATTAGTTAAATGCCCTTTATTTGTTTTGTCCAAAACAGAGGACAAACATTGTTCAAACATGCATGGAAATGGTACAGATGGATTCCTTGAATTTTTCTGATAATTTTTCATATATAAATTGTTTGATTTGGAGTTACAGTTGAATTTCTATGATTTTTAGAAGTTTAGGACATTTTCTGGAAATAAATAAATCATTTAGATTTATTTAAAATACAGAAAAGCATTACTACGTCAGCCTGACATCAGTATGACGTCAGCAGGTCAACGGGGCATGGTCCAGGTAAACGCTGACCGGTGGGGTCCACTGGTCAGTGAACCAGTGTTGTTTAGTGACACTGACATGTGGGGTCGGGTCAATGGACACGTCAGCACAGTCAACTCTGACTGGTGGGTCCCGCTTTATTAAGCTGATCTGAACAGAAATAAAACCTAGATTAATTAGGACGTGGGGCCCTGGTGTCAGTGAGCTACGGGGTTAGTTAGGCCGTCATTAGCCACTAATGACCTTGCCACGTCAGACACACCGGCGGTTAGCCGCCGGCAACCCAACGGAGTGGCGGAGGCGCTCGGGATTCGTCGTCCGGCGACCGTTTGGCTCGCGGTTTGGTCCTACGGGGAGCTGGAGAAGTGGCGCATCCACTGGTGACAGCGACTGGAGCTGGGGTGTCCTGTAGCGGCGGCGGTAGCGAGTTGGGCGGCGGCCGGAGCTCGGTGGTTGCGGCTGGGAGGGATAGAGCTCGCGGGCGAGAGAGCTGAGCAGGGCAGCAACGAGGGGAGGCGCTCTGGAACATGCCTGTTGCACGGGGGCAACGAGCGGGCATAGGGAAGGCGCGGGCTGCGGCCATGGTGGATCAGAGCTTCGGCCAGAGGTGGAGCCGCGGCTAGGGAGTGTGGAGAGGCCGAGGAAGAGGGGTAGTCGATGGAGGAGCTCACAGTGGACACGCAGAGCAGATCGGCGGGCTCGGAAAGGCGTCGGAGATGGCGAATCGACCGGCGAAGTCCGGCGAGGAGATGCGGTGGTGAAGAGCTCGAAGACAACGGCGTTGAGATCCTCGGCTTGCGTGGTTCGGCGAGGAGGAAGAGGAAGTCGCGGCCGTTCTTCTGGAAGCGTCGGCGAGGCAAGAGCTGCATGATGGCCGCGGTGGAGCTCGTCGGCGTTCTCGGGCTCTCGGGGACGATCGCGGGAGAGAGGGACAAAGAGGGAAATCGCCACGGGAGAGAGAAGGAGGGGTCCAGGGGGTGCGTGGCGTCCAAAGCAACGTCGGGGAGGCGGCGGGAAGCAGGAGGTGGCCGGGGCGCGTAGCCGCGCGCGTGGGGCACACGCCCGGCGTCCTTCTGTCCCAAGGAGGAGGACGATTGGCAGCTGGGCTGCACAGCACTGGGCCGTCTAGGAGCTGGGCCGGTTGGTGGCGCCAGGTAGGTAAGGGTCCAGGTGAGTCTCTGTTCTTTCTATTTTTTTGTTTCTATTTTCTAATTTTGCAGTTTTGTTTTAATTTGGTTTCTTAACCAAATTATTTTTGCAGCTCTCTGGAAATTATTGTGGATGCAATAAGGTTTATCCTATAGCTCCACAAAATATTCCAGGACCATTGGAGCAATAAAATATTTATAGAATTTATTTGCTCCAACTCAGATACAATATGAGTTAATTCAAAATCCATAAATGGCCAAGAAATATGCTCATGATTTTTGGCAGAGGTTTTCACCTTTATCAAAAATCATGAACATTTCCAAAGGCAATTTGGGTTCATTGAAGATTATTTTAGGTTGAACCTATTTGATTTGATCTGGTGCTAGGGTTTGAACAATCCCCATTTCAAGTTTAAAAGAAATTTAAACATGATGCAAGCAAGATGCAAACACTAGGGAGCACCAGAAGCTAGGGGTGTGACAGTGGGAGTATGATATAGAAACCAAACTGATGGCATTCACACAAAGCAAATCTAAACTAAGATTATGACATATAAGATGTATAATGTAAGCAATGCAAGACGCCATATGCATCATATGACCAACATCAGCATGCCAGGTTAGAGCAAACACCTCAGGTGGTAAACAGGCGTGGTCGGCTCCTTCTGAATCTCCATCTGAACAGTTATCTTCCTTCGGAATACAATCTGGAAATGCAGGAGGGGGGGGCCACTTCACCCACCATGGAGCAGCGTTTGCATGACATTATATTCGCACGCAACGGTCTTCTCTTTTTCTCTACATGTTCAGTATGATTATGTACAATATCTGACGTGCATAATAAAAAAAAGTTAGATTTTGTAAGGCCTAAGGGGTGCATGCAAAAATCAAGATTGATGGTAGCAAACGAGTGGATGGATCCAAAACTAATGATAGCAGGTAGATTATAGCTTCAGTTTTAAAACATAGACAATGGATCATCTATTGTTTGGTGCCCACCCAACATGAACCACATAGAAGACCCCAGATGAACCAGATAGTAGACAAATACTATTCATTGCTGGCTCGATATGAGACCATGGGCAATTCAAAACTCAATATTGAACGATAAAGTAGCAGGTAATAATAACCGATGTATAACGTAAGCAAACACGAAAGACTGTGACCTCTCTTCTGGAACCGTGTAGTCCTCAGGTTCATCTACTCATTCGATGATGGTACTGCAGTTGGCGTGGCTGCCGGCAACGGGGAAGATGATCTGAGGCGGCGAAAGGAAGTCTGCAGGGGGGATCTCTGCTGTAGTGAACGCTTCTGTCGATGATGCACCTCAGGTGGGGTGGATGACGGCACGGCAGGAGCAGGACATAACACACAGAGTTTTCTTTGACACCTATCTGAAAATGAAGTAAATCTGGAAGGGCTCTGAGGGAGTCCTGGATTAGGGGGTGTCTGGATAGCCATACTATACCTTCGGTCGGACTCCTGGACTATGAAGATACAAGATTGAAGAATTCGTCCCGTGTCCGGAAGGGACTTTCCTTGGCGTGGAGGGCAAGCTTGGCGATACGGATATGTAGATCTCCTACCATTGTAACCGACTTTGTGTATCCTAACCCTCTCCGGTGTCTATATAAACCGGAGGGTTTTAGTCCGTAGGACAACATACAGAACAACAATCATACCATAGGCTAGCTTCTAGGGTTTAGCCTCTCCGAGCTCGTGGTAGATCTACTCTTGTACTACCCATATCATCAATATTAATCAAGCAGGACGTAGGGTTTTACCACCATCAAGAGGGCCCGAACCTGTGTAAAACTTCGTGTCCCTTGCCTCCTGTTACCATCATGCCTAGACGCACAGTTCGGGACCCCCTACCCAAGATCCGCCGGTTTTGACACTGACATTGGTGCTTTCATTGAGAGTTCCTTTGTGTCGTCGCCGTTAGGCTTGATGGCTCCTACGATCATCAATAGTGATGCATTCCAGGGTGAGACCTTCCTCCCCGGACAGATCTTCGTCTTCGGCGGCTTCGCACTACGGGCCAATTCACTTGGCCATCTAGAGCAGATCGAAAGCTATGCCCCTGGCCATCAGGTCAGATTTGGAAGTTTAAACTACACGGCTGACATCCGCGGGGACTTGATCCTCGATGGATTTGAGTCGCTGCCGAGCGCGCCGCATTGTCACGACGAGCATGATCTAGCTCTGCCGCCGAATAGTGCCCTGGAGGCCGCACCCGCATCGGCTTCGACCCTTAATTCGGAGCCAACTTCGCCGATCGAGGATGGGTGGTTGGACGCCACCTCGGGGGCTGCGATCCCAACGGCAATCAAGCCGAACACCAGCCCCGCACTCCGCGAGACTCGTGACTCCAAGGAGCTGGACTCCTCTCCGGACTCCGAACCCTCCGTGCCCCTGTCGATCGAATCCGATTGGGCGCCGGTCATGGAGTTTACTGCCGTGGACATTTTCAGCACTCGCCTTTCGGCGATATCCTGAAGACACTAAAGTCTCTCTCTTTATCAGGAGAGCCCTGGCTGGACTACGGTTAGCAAGGTTGGGATACGGACGATAAAGAAATTCAAAGCCCACCCACCACCCACTTTGTTGCCACTTTCGATGATTTAACCGACATGCTCGACTTTGACTCCGAAGACATCAACGGTATGGACGCCGATGCAGGAGACGATGAAGAACCAGCGCCTATTGGGCCCTGGAAAGCCACCTCGTCATATGACATATACATGGTGGACACACCAAAAGAAGGAGATGGCGATGGAACAGCGGAGGATGACCCCTCCAAGAAACAGCCTAAGTGCCGGCGTTAGCGGCGCCGCTCAAAATCCTGCCAAAGCAAATACGGCGATTCCAGCACGGGAGATAATAATACTCCGGAGAGTGCCGAAGAATACCCCCTCCAGCAAGATTCAGCACAGGAGGATGGAGAAGCCAGCCCTCATGAGAGAGCGGCAGACAGACAGGTCGAGTACGATAATTGTATGCCTTCCTCCGAAGATGAGGCAAGCCTCGACGATGACGAATTCGTCGTGCCAGAGGATCCCATTCAAGAGCGTTTTCAACGCAGGCTTATGGCCACGGCAAGAAGCCTGAAGAAAAAACAGCAACAGCTTAGAGCTGATCAAGATTTGCTAGTCGACAGATGGACTGAAGTCCTTGCGGCCGAAGAGCATAAACTCGAACGCCCCTCCAAGAGCTACCCAAAGCGCTGGTTGCTACCCTGATTTGAGGAGGAAGCACTTAAACCTACATCACCAGCCCTTGATACGGCCGACCGGCCACCTCGTGGCCGCGACAGAGAGGCCTCTCGGCCCTCCACTCAAGCCGCACCCCGTACCAAGGCACGGGAAAATGCGCCAGACCTGGAGGACAAGGCAAGGCAAACAAGATCGATCTGCGGATCGTGTGGACGCCCCATGACTCGAGACGGTAACTGTCACGCCAGACACAAATCCGGTAGGGCCGAACACAGTAGACAAAGCTCATTGGAGCTACGTCGTAATATAGCCCAATACAGAGGCGTTGCACACCCACTATGCTTCACAGACGAAGTAATGGATCATCGAATCCCCGAGGGTTTCAAACCCGTAAACATCGAATCATATGATGGCACAATAGATCCTGCGGTATGGATCGAGGATTATCTCCTTCATATCCACATGGCCCGCGGCGATGATCTCCACGCCATCAAATACCTCCCACTCAAGCTTAAAGGACCAGCTCGGCATTGGCTTAACAGCTTGCCAGTAGGATCAATCGGTTGTTGGGAGGACCTGGAAGCCGCATTCCTCGACAATTTCCAGGGCACTTATGTGCGACCACTAGACGCCGATGACCTAAGCCACGTAATTCAGCAGCCAGAGGAATCGGCCAGGCAATTCTGGACACGGTTCCTAACAAAGAAAAATCAAATGGTCGACTGTCCGGACGCAGAGGCCCTAGCAGCCTTCAAGCACAATATCCGTGACGACTGGCTTGCCCGGCACCTTGGACAGGAAAAGCCGAAATTTATGGCAGCACTCACGACACTCATGACCCGCTTTTGCGCGGGAGAAGACAGCTGGCTTGCTCGTAGCAACAATATGACCAAGAAGCCTGGTAATTCGGATACCAGGGACAGTAGTGGCAGGTCGCGTCGCAATAAGCAGAAGCGCCACATTAACGGTGACAATGCTGAGGATACGGCAGTTAATGCCGGATTCGGAGGCTATAAATCCGGTCAGTGGAAAAAGCCATTCAAAAGAAATCCTAGGGGCCCGTCCAGTTTGGACCGAATACTCGACCGCTTGTGCCATATACATGGCACCCCCGAAAAGTCGGCCAATCACACCAACAGGGATTCTTGGGTGTTCAAGCAGGCAGGCAAGTTAAATGCCGAAAATAAAGACACGGGGCTGCATAGCGATGACGACGAAGAGCCCCGGCCGCCGAACAACAATGGACAGAAGGGTTTTCCCCCACAAGTGCGGACAGTGAACATGGTATATGCAACCCACATCCCCAAGAGGGAGTGGAATCGCGCGTTAAGGGACGTATACGCGGTAGAGCCAGTCGCCCCAAAGTTCAACCCATGGTCCTCCGCACTACGCATACCTTAAGCTCAAGATGCCAAGCCCTCGAGGAGTAATTACGGTCAATGGAAACACCAAACGCTCTCTTCGAACAGAGGAGCACACGGCGGCCCTTGCAGCAGAAGTACAAAGCAGCCTCTCCAGGCAGTTCTCTAGTCTGGCCATTAAACGTCCAGACACCGTCAAGCGCGCCCGGAGTAACCTACAACAAGACCGCCTGGCACGTTTCGAGCAGGCGTAGCAATGCGGCCCCAACCCCAGCCCTCGCAAAAATGTGACACCAGTACTTCGCGCACATAACTATGCTCTAGAAATACCATGGGTACAGGGGGAGGGGCACCATCACGGCACGCCCTAAACACGGCTTAAACCGCACCAGGGGCTACCGATTTTTTTAAACCTTCTCTTACTTTCAGGACTCCACTCTTCGGAAGGCCTGTTCAGCAGTTCAATTGCCGCACAAAGAATGCAAGAACCAAGGAAGCGGACAAGCCATGCCACATTACGGAACTCCCAGGTGGTCTCTATCACGAGCAGTATACCTGTTTCGCATACCATTCCGCAGCCTGCCCCTGGAACGGACATGTTAAATAGTCCAACCTTTTGCTTATCGCATTATTTGTATCGTTCTGCTTTGATCGCAGCCCTTTTAATAAACAATGCATAGCTTTTGTCTCTCTTTGCATTACTCTTTTTTTTACAAATATATGTTCCTTAACGACATGTTGCACCCGTACACTTTGGTACGGCCAAAATACATCAGGGGCTTTAGTACCCCTCAATATGGTGTGAGAAGTCCGAACACTTTAACAAGTGTGGCACCCCGAACTTATAGCATTATATGCATCAACTCCGAATCATGTCTTGGGTCAATAGTTGGGTTTGCCCGGCTCCTATGTTTTGGTGCCTTACGTTCCGCTGTGTCGGCTAAGGTAGCACTAGGAGAACTACTGCGATTGTGCCACAGTTGAGCTGGGTCGAGCACCTCAGTAGAGAAAGCTAAAACTGACTGTCATGATGAAGCGAGAGCTGGTCGCTGTTCGAGAGGTTTTTAGAGTCCCTAAAGACTTATGCCGCTTAGAGCGAGCGGTCGGCTTTGTCCGGCCAAGGCATGGATAGCGCCCCAAACTCGGTCTTCCGAATACCAGGGGCTTCACCAAAATTTAAAATTACAGAATTCTATGGCTAAGTGAGAGTGTTCATGCATTATAGTCCATTGCCTTGTTCGCTGTGCTGAGCGCCTCCCTCGAAGGACCCAAACATGGGAAAAAGAGCGCTCAGGTTTATCCCCGAACACCCCAGCACTAGCGGCATGGGGGCAGAAGCCGACGACTGGCCATCTCTTAGAATTGATAAACAGCCGCACAGAAGGTAATATTTTAAATTCCAACAGCATTGCTTAGCGCATATGAACAAGTTTTCAGCGCACAGGACAAAACAAGCGAGTTTTACTCAAAAATTACATCCCTGGAACATTCATCCACCACAAGCTGGGCACCATTCAGAACATCCGTATAATAATTCTCGGGCTTGCGATGCTCTTTCCCCGGCGGTGGCCCGTCCTTCACAAGCTTCTCAGCATCCAGCTTGCCCCAGTGCACCTTAGCACGGGCAAGGGCCCTACAGGCACCTTCAATGCAGACGGAGCGCTTGATGACTTCAAGCCTTGGACAGGCCCCCACCAGCCGCCGCACCAGCCCGAAATAGCTCCCAGGCAGAGCCTCTCCAGGCCACCTTCGAACTATGAGGCCCTTCATGGCCTGTTCCGCCGCCTTGTGGAGCTCGACCAGTTGCTTCAGCTGGTCGCTCGGGAGAACGGGGTGTCCGGCCTCAGCATACTGAGACCAGAACACCTTCTCTGTCGAGCTGCCCTCCTCGGCTCGATAGAAAGCGGCGGCATCGGACACGCTACGGTGAAGATCTGCGAACGCTCCTGGAGAGCTTCGGATTCGTGTAAGTAACAAGTAACTCACGTTTGCGTGTTTGCTTTGCATAAAGAATGCCTAACCCGCCACTATCTTTTTCACCGCATACAAATCCTGGAGGGTCTTCTGGGATTCGGCCTTGGCAGACTTGGCATTTTCAATAGCCATGGCGAGCTCGGACGCTCGCGTCTTTGAGTCAAGCTCCAAAGTCTCATGTTTTTTCATGAGAGCCTGGAGCTCTTGCCGCACCTTGCCAACCTGGGCCTCATACTTCTCCCGCTCGGTGCGCTCCGTGGCCGCCCTCGTCTCGGCCTCGACCAGCGCTTGCTTAAGGGTCGCCACCTCAGACGTGGCCCCTACAATAGCCACGATAATCCTGTCATTTTTTGCAATTGCACCTTATATATATATATATATATATATATTTAAACAAGGTATTTCTTACCTTCCTTGTCCTCAAGCTACTTCTTGGCACGCCCGAGCTCTTGCTCGGACTGCTCGAGGTTTTGCTTTAGCGTGTCCACTTCCGCAGTCAGTACGGTGGACGCCAGCAGAGAAGCCTGCATACGCATATTGACTCCTTTTTGTTAGACTCCTGTGAATTTCATTTTGATCCTCTATTCGGCTTTTCTTCCTGAACGCCAAACAGAGCATCAGGGGCTAATGTCTATGCGGTAATATAATTTACACATTTTTTTACTTACCTCAAAACGTGTTAAAAGGCTAGCACAACCTTCAGTCAGTCCGCTCTTGGCGGACTGAACCTTCTGGACCACCGCACTCATAATGGTGCGGTGCTCCTCGTCGATGGAGGCGCCTTTGAGCACCTCCAACAGATTGTTCGGTGCCTCCGGTTGGATGGGGGTCACCGGCACGGTGGGCTTGCTCCTTGTGGAAGGAGGTCGCCCCCCGGACTCTGGAACGCTGTCCGGCCTAGGGCCGGACTTGGAGCCCTGGGGGTTTTATCCCCTTTACTCCTGGAGTCCGGGAGGTTGCCTTGCGGCGCCTCCAGGACCACCTCCTCCTGTCTTGGAACCTGTTGGGACAACACTTCGGCGTCATCCGTAGGGCGGGGGGAGGTAGCCGTCGGAAGCGAATTCACATCCGACGAGTCCAGTGAATCGCTCGACGATGCGTCGAGCCGGTCTTTGGGTGGGCTGCATAATCATATTCGACATAAGGGAAAGTTGTGCAATAAAGAAATACTATGGATTACTCTGGTATCCGGATACTTACGATTTCACTAGGGGCTTGGCCCTAAGCGGCCACTCCTCTCCGCTGTCGTCGGCGTCGGTGGAGTAGTCCGGAGGAAGGGTTTTCCCCTTCTTGGACCCTCCGGCCTCCTCAGTGGGGCGGCCTTCCTTTTCTTCTCTCCCCCCGCTGGAGGGGGAGAGGTCTCTTCTTCCTCCTCCTCGTCTTCACGGGAGGAATGCGCCTTGGAGCCGTCGGATGATGAACCCGACACCTCCTGGCGCCGGGCACTTTTTCGAGTCCCCGTGGCCTTCTTCGTGGCCTTCTTCTCCGGCACCACATAGGGTGCCGAAACCAGTAGCTTCGCCAAGCGGGCATCGGCTGGGTCTTCGGGCAAAGGAGCCGGACAGTCGATCTGTTCGGACTTCGCCTGCCAAACCTGTCAAAGGTAAGGGAGCTTAGATCCTGCATAGAGTTAAACTATGAAAAACTAATACCCTGTAAAAGGTACAAACAACTTACCGCGCTAGCATGACGCTGCGCGCTGAATCCGCGATCCTCGATAGCGGATGCGGGAGCCTCGGTGCCCTTGAAAAGCACCTTCCAGGAATCTTCGTACATCGTGTCGAAGAGCCTGCTCAGAGTTCGGTGCTAAGCCAGGTTGAACTCCCACAAATTGAAGGCCCGTTGTTGACACGGGAGGATCCGGCGGATGAGCATGCCCTGGACTACGTTGACAAGCTTGAGCTGCATGTCCACCAGGGTTTGGATGCATGTTTGCAGTCCAGTCACCACTCCTTTGCTGCCCCACGACAGGACCGTCTCTTTCCAGGACGTGAGCCGCGTTGGGGGTCCGGACCAGAACTCGGGGGCTGCGACCCACTCAGGGTCGCGCGGCTCGGTGATGTAAAACCACCCCGATTGCCACCCCTTCAGGGTCTCCACAAAGGAGCCCTCGAGCCATAAGACATTCGGCATCTTGCCCACCATGGCGCCTCTGCACTCCGCCTAGTTGCTGCGCACCACCTTTAGCTTGACATTGAAAGTCTTGACCCATAGGCCGAAATGGGGGCAGGTGCAGAGGAAAGCCTCGCACACGACGATAAACGCCGAGATGTTGAGGATGAAGTTCGGGGCTAGATCGTGGAAATCCAGGCCGTAGTAGAACATGAGTCCCCAGACGAATGGGTGGATAGGAAAGCCCAGTCCGCAGAGGAAGTGGGGAAGGAACACTACCCTCTCATGGGGCCTTGGGGTGGGGAGGAGCTGCCCCTCTTCGGGAAGCCGGTACGCGATGTCGTTAGACAAGTATCCGGCCTTCCTCAATTTTTTGATGTGTCCCTCCATGACGGAGGAGACCATCCACTTGCCTCCCGCTCCGGACATGGCTGGAGAAGGTTGAGGTGGGGAGTGCGGACTTGGGTGCTGGAGCTCGAGTGCGCAAGAATGGATAGGAAAAGGAGGAAGAATGCGTAGGTGAAAAGGTGGATCCTTATCCCCTTATATGGGTGGACGCAACTACGTGTCCCCACCAGCCTGGTGAAACTCGCTTATCCCCAAGCGTCGTAATCAATGGCGCGGTTGGGTTACCCACGCCCGTATTGATGAGAATCCCAGAATAAGGGGACACGATCTCTGCTTCGACGAGACGTGCCAAGGAAACCGCCTCGCATGACACGCTAAGGTGGGATAATAAAACGATTCGAATAAAGGCTTGGCTGTGGTGCGTCACACTACAGAATACGTCAGCAGATTAGATTTGTGTAAATATTATTCTCTCTATGGCAATATGTGGAAACTTATTTTGCAGAGCCGGACACTATCTTTGTGTTCAAAATCTTCTATGAAGTACTTGGAGGAGGAACCCGCCTTGCAATGCCGAAGACAATCTGTGCGCTGGAATCATCGTCATTGAAGCATGGTTCAGGGGCTACTGAGGGAGTCCTGGATTAGGGGGTGTCTGGATAGCCGGACTATACCCCCGGCCGGACTCCTGGACTATGAAGATACAAGATTGAAGACTTTGTCCCATGTCCGAAAGGGACTTTCCTTGGCGTGGAAGGCAAGCTTGGTGATACGGATATGTAGATCTCCTACCATTGTAAACGACTTTGTGTAACCCTAACCCTCTCCGGTGTCTATATAAACCGGAGGGTTTTAGTCCGTAGGACAACATACAGAACAACAATCATACCATAGGCTAGCTTCTAGGGTTTAGCCTCTCCGATCTCGTGGTAGATCTACTCTTGTACTACCCATCTCATCAATATTAATCAAGCAGGACGTAGGGTTTTACCTCCATTAAGAGGGCCCGAACCTGGGTAAAACATCGTGTCCTTTGCCTCCTGTTACCATCCGGCCTAGACGCACAGTTCGGGACCCCCTACCCGAGATCCGCCGGTTTTGACACCGACAGGCTCCTTAGAATTGGAGGATTCTATAAACGCAGGGACAGAAAAACACAGGAATAGGATAGGAATGCACGTGCAAAACCGAGCATTTGGAAACGTAGGATTTCAGTCTACCTGGGTGTTTGGCTCACATGAATTGGAAGAACAGAGGAATGGCGAAACAAAGTGATGCGATGAGTGTACAACCTCTTTGGCATAGCCTTGTGGACCTCAGCATCACTGGGTTGGACGTGGAGGATGGTGATGATGCCGGTGGGACTGTCGGAGGTGGGGAAGAAGATCCAAGGCCTCTGGAAACGGCACCGAGGGTATTGCTCCGCTAAGGTCTACGGTGATGAGGCTGAAGCATGACAAGACACACAATGTTAACCTGAAGTGGGACCCTAATATCATCTGCAATAGATGATGTAAAATACATCACCAAAAAGTTCTAGATGTAAAACACATCAGCCGTGCCACGGCCGCTCCGACAGATGCTGTAAGTACTGTTCACTCTGAACTTAACTAAAGAAAATGAATTTCGCAGTCGAAACTGAATTTTACTGTCGAAGCTGATTGAACTAGTAACAGAGCATTGCAATATATGTTTAGGGTGTCCCAGCACTACTAGCAGAGAAGCAGTGATCTAAATCAGCAGACGCTTGAGCAGGGAACACACTAGAAGAGAGCAAGTCGTGCAGTAGCACCACGAGAGAGTGCTAAGGCAGCAACTCCTGTAGCTGCCAGAGGTCGTGCAGCAGCAGCAGCGCAAGCGAGAGCAAGAGCAGAGCAGCAGCACGAACGGAAGCAGGAGCAGTGCAGCAACGCGACCGACAGCAAGAACAAAGCCGCAGCGCGAGCGAGAGCTGGAGCAGCTGCAGCTAGTGTCGTTGTGGAAGTCGCCGCCGAGGAAGCAACGACATGGGGGAGAGACGCCGTGGATGATGTGGCCGACGACGGCGCTGTCGATGGAGACACGCCATGTCTACTCGGTATCGAGCACCAGCAGCCTCATGAGATCGAATAAAAGATAACATGCGGCGATGAGTGCAGAACCTCCTTGGTGGCTCCGAGTTGGCCTCGGCTTCATCAGAGGAACTGGTGAGGGTGTTGCGGTTCCGGTGGGGGCAGGTCAAGACGGCGCTGTGGGGATTGAGGTGGCACGATAGACGAGGCGAACGTCGGGGCAGCTCCTTGGAGGTGGAGGACGGGGCGGCTCATCCGGCGGTACGACGAGGTCAACAACGGATCCTCATCCGGTGCAGTGGATGAGGGACGTTGAGCTGTTGCGGTGGACGACGTAGTCGGGGAAGAGTCTCCGGCTGGGCGGCGATCGGGAGGCCGACGGAGGAGCGTGGGGTCTCGCGGGTTTTGGTGGCCTCAATGTACGAATGGGGGGCGAAGGGGGAGAGGGAGCCAAGCTTAGGGACACGCTTGTCTGAAATGTAGGGTAAGTTACCAGCGTACCCCCAACGGTTTTGACACCACGATGTGGAGCTTCATTTCCAGCTTAGGGGTAGAAGGGGGATTTCGCATGTCTGGGCTGCGGGAGCGATTTCGGATGAGGAGGGAGTTCTCGCACGCGTCCAAATTTCGGGATAACAAGGCGCGGCGCGGGTTGAAGAAGCGGGAGTTTCAAAGCAGGTGAGACAAAAGATACTCGAGCTTGAAAATTTTGGGATAACAAGGTGCAGATTCCTTGTTCGGCAGAACAAACTTAACGTGTAAAAAACAATTCATACAAGACACAAGAGAGTCATGTCCCCTTTTACTATATTGCTATAGATGCCATTGAAAAAACTACAAGAAAAATGTAAAAATATTGGGAGAACAAGATTACCCTGCACAGTACCAAATCGATTCGCACTTCCCTCAACAACAACAAAAAACAAATCAATTCCCACCAAAGAAAGAGTAATGTCCCTTTTTATATGATTACAGATGCCATGATCTCGAATTTCAATTTTTGAATCCATGTTATGTTGAATTCGAATATATCGTTAGGTGACCTTGCGGTTTATAATTGATGTAGTCGTACATTTTGATCTTCCATCATATATGAACATTTTACTCCACCATGTGAACATATATATTGTCTTCTACCATATGGACTAAATTTGAATCAGTTTTCCTTATTTGAATATGATTGTTGTCAAGTTATACAACAATTTAAATATTATCTTGATAACAAAAAACATACATATAGCAGTAATCAAATTTCACTATGAACTACATGTACCATACGCTCTCCAATTCAAATATGTGTATCCATTTTATGTTGAATTCAAATCATAGTACATTATAGGTCTAGGCAGCGAGATATTTGGGATAATCTAAACCCTGTTTTCATACGTATAATTTTTGGCTGAATTGGGACAAGTTTTGGCATAAGCCTCTTGCAAAACCGGAGATTCTCTCAACAAGCCTCGTGGTTCCGAGAGGGAATGTGCCACCTTTGTGTGCGAAACGATATACGCTGCCTCCCCCTGATTTTATTTACAGAGGCAACATAGAACTGTATGAGTGCCCTGTTAAATTTTGGAATTATTTCGGGTTCATTTGGCCTTTTTATACATTAATTGAGTTTCTGGACTTTTAATGTGCATAATCTAATTATGAATTGCATGCACATGCTCCGGTGCACCAAAGTGTGTTGAAAAATCACATGTGTGTCCTTGGTTGAATTTCTAGGTCCCATGGAAGAAATGAGAATGAAATTCAAACATCTGGGCGTCATGACTCGGCCGAGAACATCGAGAAACTTTGGTTTTAAATTCATGTAAATCCAAAACTCGCCTGGAAATCATGAAACTTGGCATGGTGTCATGTCATGGCACTAACATGTTGTGGTAAAAAATTGGGCCGATTTGGAAGCTCGTGATTCTAAGAGGGAACGTGCCACCTTTGAGTGTGAAACGATATATGCTGCCCCCCTTGTGTTTCTTAACAAAGGCAACATAGAACTACATTAGTGCCCTATTAAATTTTGGAATTATTCCGGGTTCGTTTGTCGTTTTTATACATTAATTGAGTTCCTGGTCATTTAATGTGCATAAGTCAAATTTGGACTACAAGCACATGCTCTCGTGCACCAAAGTTGGTTGAAAATCACATTTGTGCCCTCGAGTGAATTTCTAGGTCCCATGCAAGAAATGAGAATAAAATTAAAATATCTGGGCATCGTGGCTCGGCCGAGAACACTGAGAAACTTGGTTTTAAAATTCTTGTAAATCCAAAACACGTCTGAAAATCATGAAACTTGGCATGGATGTCATGTCATGGTACTACCATGTTGTGGTAAAAAAAATTGGCCGAATAGGAACAGATTTTGCTATAAGCTTTTCCAAACCGAAGCTTCTCTCAAGAAGGCTCGTGGTTCTGAGAGGAAACGTGCCACCTTTGAGTGCGAAATGATATATGGTGTCCCCCTTGAGTTTATTTACAAAGGCAACATAGAACTAAATGAGTGCCCTGTTAAATTTTGGAATTATTTCGGCTTCGTTTGGCCTTATTTACACAGTAATTCATTTTTTGGTCATTTAATGTGCATAATTCAAATTTGAACTACAAGCACATGCTCCTGTGCACCAAAGTTGGTTGAAAAATCACATTTGTGTCCTCGGGTGAATTTCTACTCCCTCCTTCCATCTATATAGGTCCTAATGCGTTTTTCAACGCTAACTTTGACCAAACGTTAGAGCAATAATATATGACATGCAAGTTACACAAAGCATACCTTCAATTTTGTATGTCAAAGGAGCTTCCAATAATATAATTTTCATTGTATACATCTCATGTGCTATTAATATTGTCAATAGTCAAAGGCTGTCTTGAAAAACACATTAGGCCCTATATAGATGGAAGGAGGGAGTAGGTCCCATGCAAAAAATGAGAATAAAATTCAAACAACTGGGCATCGTGGCTCGGTCGAGAACATTGAGAAACTTGGTTTTAAAATCATGAAATTTGGCATGGTGTCATGTCATGGTAGTATCATGCTGTGCTAAAAAATTGGCCGAATAAGAACAAATTTTGGTATAAGCTTCTTGCAAATCGGAGCTTCTCTCAAGAAGGCTCATGGTTCTGGGAGGGAACATGTCACCTTTGTGTGCATAATTCAAATTTGAAATATACAAGCACATGTTCCAGTGCACCAAAGTTGGTTGAAAAATCACATGTGTGTCCTCGGGTAAATTTCTAGGTTCCATGCAACAAATGGGAATGAAATTCAAAATTCTGGGTGTCGTGGCTGGGTTGGAAACATCGAGAAACTTAGGTTTTTTAATTCCTGTAAATCCAAAACACGCATGAAAATAATGAAACTTGGCTTGGTGCCATGACATGGCACCGACATGCTGTGGTAAATTTGCAGTCCGATTTGCGAAGGCGCACACATTAACAATCAACAAAGTCATTTTGGAACAAGTGTTGTCACGTTACAATCGGAAACACAAGTATTATTGAAACCGTGGGCATTCTACTTACTAGTACCATTTATGTGCCGCCACGCGTCCCCATTTTTTATTAGCTAGGAGGCGCCGTGCAGGGTAGCTATTTGAGTACGAGAGGCGTGCGATCAGACCCCTGCGTGTGCTTATCGGGAGGAGAGCCCTTTGACCTCCATCTGCCGTCCACCTCTCTCCCAAGGTCTCCATTAATGGCACCCGAGCCTCTATTTAATGGCGTGGCTATGTCTCACTCGACTGAGATTTAAGAGAGAAAAAAGAAAATCTGAAAGCACGGATCTTGATGTATGATCCGACGGACCTATATAGCATCTACTGTGACTTATAGCAAGACTGATGAATATATAAGGACGATTAAATTTTTTTGATCAAAGAAGGGCCTGCCCCTTCTGATTTTCATTACTGAAAACAACCACAATTCACAAGATGTTCAGCACAACTCCAGCCTAACATGAAGGACTAAAAGCTACCAGATTGAAATCGCAACATCCCAAGAGGCCAACAAAGGTCAAACATCCACACTAGAACCCAACATTTCACAACCGACGACACAATCCACATCCTAAACCGATTATTACATCAAAAGAAACCAGGAAACTAGTCTCCGCGGCGAGCGGCGATGAGCTTTTCGTGTCCTCAAGACGCTGCTTGAGAACATCCACGGATTCCTCCACCAGCCTTTGGCGCTCGTTGCAGAGCATGTCATTCTCGTCCATAAATTTCTTGACGATGACGCCGGTCCTCCTCAACAAGGCACTGGTCTCCTCCTGCTGGTCTGAACTTCGGACGATCTTCTCCCTCAGCAGGTCGCGCTCGGCCCGGAGCCTCTCATTGCCCTCCCTTAGTTGTCGGATGACGCTGGTAGCCTGTTCAAACGAGGCTTTCATGTCGTCCTGCAACCTCGCCCAGCCGGAGATATGATCCATCTAGCTATGGACGATCGCATGCATGTGCCTGTAATAGTCGTCACCTGCCCGTGAGAAATTTTCCCAGGCCACCACGGCGCGGTGGGACATCTCTGCTGCATTCGTGGCACGACAGGACATCTCTGCTGCTTCCGCGGCGCGGCCGGACCAGTCTGCTGCATCGACGGCGCGGCGGGACCTCCGTGCTGCTTCAGTGGCACGGCCTGACCTGTGTGCTGCTACTTCCGCATGGCGGGAGATGTCGGCTGCTCTCGCAGCGAGGCGGGGCATCTCTCGTGTTTCCGCTTCCATTCTCGCCTCTCCCTGGTGGCAATCTCTCGACCCGGAACTCACGCCGGCCATGGCGGACGCAAGGGAAGGATGTTGAATGACTTATTTGTTTTTGTGGATGAGGAGTTGAGGAGGAATGTGCAGTCATCTTGGCATACTAGTATTTATAACCGAGTACTAATACGCTCCTATGTGGGAAACCGTTTAGGTTGTGATCGGTGTGAACCGGTTTGCAATTCAATATAGCGTGGAGTAATTTGGAACGTGACGAGACGCAAGCTCAAAATTTATTGATGGTTCTAGTTTCGAAGTGCGGCACTATTCCCGGATGGGGTACTTCTTTTTCTACTCCCTCCTTTCCGGTTTTATAGGGCTTATCTCAAAATTTTAGTTTTTCCATTTTATAAGGCTCAATTTGGTTGTTCCCCAACACATGTTCAGATTCCAAGGTGCATTAAATTAGTGCATGCAAGTATTAAGAGAAAATTGACCAATGCATGTACTTTATGCATGCATGCATTGCAATTAATGCATTGAAAAACATAATTTTTTGAGAAAAACAAGAGCATTAATTAGGTGCTTTTGCAAACTACAAAAAATATTCCACCACTCACCATCTTGGTTGGTGAGATTTTTGAATTAAGCCCTATAAACCGGAAAGGAGGGAGTACTGTTGTGTACGTGCAATAACTGGCACCGTCGTATACATATCTTACGGTTAATCGGGCGTTCGACAAGAATAGCCGCATGGCGAGCTCTAGGCTAGTCTTTTTTTCAGATGCATTAAATCTATCTCTCGGGACTTCTCGCACGCACCATCATGCCACCCACAAAAACTTGTACTCTGAGTTTAGTAGTACGTTATACAGGAAGAGAAGAGGTGCATGCACACACTCGTCCTCTCACACACGCGTCTATTTTTTCTCGAAAAGGAGGACGATGACCCCCGTCCTTTGCATCTGGGAGTCACAGACGCAAATTATTGAAATATATCGAGCGCAGTGCTTTGATGTGTCGCGTCAACTCGTACATCAATGAGAAGTTTGATTATCCTCTCCCTCGCGGACTTAACTGCACCTGCCTTTGGCTGTATGACAGGTTGGCCACACACCTGTAGGGCCCACCTATCATACACACAAAGGCAGGAGCGTCCTTCCCTCGCCCATGAATGTTGTGGCTGGCAAGACTAGGAGAAGCTTTCGATACACGCTCTCCCTCCCGCACGCGGTGGACATGCAGCAGTTCAATCGGTGTCAGATGGCCAGAAGAGTACTGTAGTACTCCTCCAGTGCAGTAGTATTCCATCATTGTTCGACTTCCCGAAGAGATGAAGAGCCAAGCGTAGCCCGGATGCTCGTGTGGCAGTTTCATGTGTAGAGTATTCTAGGATAGCGTGTACTGTGCCTGTAAGCTTAAAATTGTTGGGGTCGGCTCCATGCTATGTGGCCGTCTCAAAGTTTTTTAAAAAAAATTAAAATAGTCTTCTGGCCCTACCCGAAAACTGCCGTGCATACTGCCCGGGAAAAGCCCCCCCTCAACTTTTAACTACGCGAAAATAGTTCGATCTTGTTCGTTCTATATAAATACAGTACTTACTGTACGTTTATTCACCCGTGGGGTTGTTCAATGAATGGAGGGGCGGGGAGCACAAGTGAACAATACTATAGTACTACTAGTAGTAAGTAGGAGTCGTACAGTAGTCTCCTTAAATAGAGAGTTTCTTTTCTTTAATGCCACGTACACAAATTGAAACGCTTGTTGTGGAGAGAAAAAGATAATCACTCCACTATATATGGACGCAGGGGCCTGAGCGCTTGCTTTACTAGGGTTTCTCTCTTCATTCTCTCATCCTCTCCAGATGTAAACAAGACAGCAGTAGCGACATTTTCTCTCTGCTCACCGCTGGTCACAGATCCGGCCGGATCCCTTCGACCGGTGTGTGTAGAGGACTAAAAGGTGCATCGTTCACGCGGTCATCGCCGCCGAGGGAGGAAACCCACAGCTGCCGAAGGGGCCCGATCCTCTGCCTGTGCCGTTCTCTCCGACACATGGCCGGCTCGGGAGGTCCTCTGACCCTTCTTCCTCCCAGACGTATTGTCCGCAGATCCGACCTACCGCCACCGACATCCCAGCGACCCTCAGGTATAAGTTCTTCAAAAGCGGCCTTGCTCTACTGCTCCAGCTCCCCACGTGTCTGCATGTGCATCTTTTTCTACTCCCATCAGCTCTTCCAAAGCCACCTAAATTTTTAGTATTATTAGAGGTAAAGCTACTTCATGCATTCGAATCTAGGGCTTTGTTCAAACAATGAAGAAAGGGGGGAAAGTTGTAGCATGAATCTGGGACTTGATTCAAAGAGGAAATAATATGGTGAAAGTAGTAGAGACCGGATACCCAACCGGTCTCTTGGTTGAAAAGGGAAATAATGGGAAAACGCAGTACAAACTGGATAAGGAACAGATCTATTATTGGTTGAAAAAAGGATAGAAAGTGGCGGCTGGTGGACAAGTCAATAGAGTATGTCCAGGATTAGATTTGCTGCCATCACATAGTAAAAGGTCTCCAGGATTACATTTCCTGCCCTCACATAGTAAAAGGTCTCAGGATTAGATTTGCTGCCCTCACAGAGTAAAAGGTCTCCAGGATTAGATTTGCTGCCCTCACATAGTAAAAGGTCTCCGGGATTAGATTTGCTGCCCTCACATAGTACAAGGTCTCCAGGATTAGATTTGCTGCCCTCACATAGTACAATGGCACTCCTACTGTTTTCCCTAGTATGATAAGTAAGTTGCTCCTTTACGCTGCTGAGTGTCCTGGTGTCCCCACGGTCCCATGCCCTTAAACCATCTCTTTAGCTGTTGTTGATTTACTGTGTCTGGTAAACAAGCAATGCCACCATTAAATTAATCCCATATTTGAGGAATCTCATTGTTGATCATAATGCTTCTCGTAACATGAAGCATTGCTGATGTTTTAAAATTTCTACTGTCCTTGCGTGATTGCCATGAACATAATTAAGATGCTTCTTTTCATTTTGTATATGTTTCGTATATTCTTATTGACCAGCAACTGTTTACTTTCTACCTTTTGTGCAGATAGGGATATCCATTTCACCTTGTTGCTATTGTGACCTTTTGGTGAACTGCACAAAACAGTTTTTTTTGGAATGAGTGTCTTGTGCAGTTCAACTAAAATGTCACGTGGGCAACATCTCTCAATTTTGGTGGAACTGCACAAAATGGTGATTGGAGTTTCCAAAATCTCCGTCAAGTTCTACTGGTAATCTCGTGTAACATTTTATTAGCCTTTGCAAGATGGAGCCGTCACTGTCACCACAATGGCACTTTATTTTAGTGGAACTGCACAAAAAGATAAGAAAATTATAGTTGCACCTTACATGAGCTGGATAGCCAACCTTAATGTTCCTCAATTTTAGTGCAACTACTAAAGAAGAACCTGCCAGCTCACAAGAGCAAGTACTTCTTGCTAGCTGAATGATGCAATCCTTGCTTCATTTCAGGTGAACGGCAGAAAAAGGCGCATGAATTGAATCATGGAACTCCAGGCAGACCTCATCCAAGTAGAGCTGGAGGTTGAGTTCAAGGAGGCCGCTATTAAAGCGAAATCATGCTCTCTTGTCTCCTTGTTTGTGATGTGCAAACATGCTCTGCAAACAGGAATACTCACTACAGATGTTGTGACAGTCAAGAGCATTCGCCATGTTCTTTGACTGTATGACATGGCTAGCCAAGATGGATTTAATCCCGATATTCTCATTATCAAAAGGCTCTAATGGGTTGGTTCTGAATCTTGGAAGCTGGGAATCAGTGAGATGTGTGGGCATCTTTGTTGTACTTATTATTTGAATCTTATTTGTTGGTTCTGAATCTTGCAAGCTGGGAATCAATGAGATGTGTAGGCATGTTTGTTGTACTTATTATTTGGATCTTATTTGTTGGTTCTGAATCTTGCAAGCTGGGAAACACGGCATGATGATGCAGAGGACAACAACCATAACAAATAGTTCAAACTTGGTAGTATTATCTTTGTGAAAGTGCGACAAATGAGCTGATCGTGTGCGTCCTGAGAATAATAATTCTAATTGTTGTGCATGTTGATCCTGTGGCACTGATAGAACGAGTGAATGGTTGCTTGTTTTAAGTATAAATTTCTATTAAAGCTAATTAAATTTAAGTAAAGTGACCACTAACTCCTGTTATTACAGTACCAATACAGACCGCTCGTGAACCGACGTGTGGCCGAGGGTGCATCTTCTGCCGGCGTGCAGCGGACGAGGGAGGGGTAGTAACTATTGTCTCCTGTACACACTCAGCATACTATTGAATCCAGTTCCCCAACAACTGAAAAACGAACTACTATCGCCGCCTACACACTCGTTCACTCAAAGAGACTCCAATGGCGATCCGAGGGGTGAGCCTGCTGGATATGGACTTCAGCAAGGAGTTCCCCTTTGAGTTCGCCGTTCAGTCCTATGGCTGCACCAAGTTGAATGTGATGTACACCAACGATACGGACTCGGTGAAGCTCTGCCTTGCCTCAGTCCTATGGCTGCACCAGGTTTTGGAGCATTTGCCCGTTTCATCGCCATCACCGACTGCACCTTCGCTACGGTGGAGAGAAAGAAGAACGTGACGATTCGGCCATCTGGTGCAACAAGCTTGTCAACATCCAGAAGCAATACAGGATCATCAGCAACGGGCAGGAGAAGGACTCCGTGGTTGACCTCGCTGAGACCATCATCGACCCCTGATACGTGATGTCTACTACACAACCTTCTTCTTGTAGACGTTGTTGGGCCTCCAAGTGCAGAGGTTTGTAGGACAGTAGCAAATTTCCCTCAAGTGGATAACCAAAGGTTTATCAATCCGTAGGAGGTGTAGGATGAAGATGGTCTCTCTCAAGCAACCCTGCAACCAAATAACAGAGAGTCTCTTGTGTCCCCAACACACCCAATACAATGGTAAATTGTATAGGTGCACTAGTTCGGCGAAGAGATGGTGATACAAGTGCAATATGGATAGTAGATAATAGTTTTTGTAATCTGAAAATGTAAAAACAGCAAGGTAACGAATGGTAAAAGTGAGCACAAACGGTATTGCAATGCTAGGAAACAAGGCCTAGGGTTCATACTTTCACTAGCGCAAGTCCTCTCAACAATAATAGCATAATTGGATCACATAACTATCCCTCAACATGCAACAAAGAGTCACTCCAAAGTCACTAATAGTAGAGAACAAACAAAGAGATTATGGTAGGGTATGAAACCACCTCAAAGTTATACTTTCCAATCAATCCGTTGGGCTATTCCTATAAGTGTCACAAACAGCCCTAGAGTTCGTACTAGAATAACACCTTAAGACACAAATCAACCAAAACCCTAATGTCACCTAGATACTCCAATGTCACCTCAAGTATCCGTGGGTATGATTATACGATATGCGTCACACAATCTCAGATTCATGTATTCAACCAACACATAGAACCTCAAAGAGAGCCCCAAAGTTCTACCGGAGAATCACGACGAAAACGTGTGCCAACCCCTATGCATAGGTTCATGGGCGGAACCTGCAAGTTGATCACCAAAACATATATCACGTGATATCTGTCGGCGTTCTGGGAATGGGGGTCCCCAGACTTGCCTGCCTGCGGCCTGCGGCGTGGCTCAAAGGAGGCCCAGCATAGCCCATCTTCATCAGCACAAGACTCAAGACCCTCGCGAGGGGCCAAGCCTCGCGAGGCAGACGACACGGAGCTTCCTCAGGCACGGCCTCGTCAGGCTGGCTCGCGAGGAGGCAGAGAGATCAAGGCAGGGTACCTCGCGAGGTGCCCGTGACGCAAGCCATGACGACTCAGGGCGCCATGCGGGTGCCAGCGCGCGCAGCGTCCTTCCTTCCTCTTTGGTGCAAAGGGGGCAAGCGCAGCCGCGGAGTACCGAGGCATCAGGCAAAGGTTGCCGTTTCGGTGCAACGAGACCAAGACCAGGAGGACTACGAGACGGTGGTCACTGTGGAGCCCAAGACGGCGTCATCACCAGAGCTTTGCGCAGGCGAAGACTGCTTTTGTCAGGGTAGCTGATACTTGCTATCCCCCTTCAAATTAGCCCGCCATTTTTGGCTCCCTTCCCGCTCAATATTTGGGAAGAGGACCAGGGCCTCTATAAATAGGGCTAGCCGCCCACGTAGCAAGGGGTTCGAGCCTTTCGTTCGGTTGGCTAATAAGAGTAAGAGAGAGAGAAAGAGAAGGGTGGCTGAACTCCTCCTAGCAGTTCATCACCCTAGCCAAGAACAGACCCTCGCGAGGCTGTTCTTCCTTGTATTACCCATCATTATCAGCTCCAAGAGACAATCCACCAACCGCACACAAGAGTAGGGTATTACACCACAACGGTGGCCCGAACCAGTATAAATCTTGTGTCTCTTGTGTAGTTCTTTTAGTGGTTTCAGATCTTTGCGAGGCGGGGAGGTAGAAGGCGTAATCTCCGCGCGCACCCTAGTGTTCGAACCTTAAGGGCCCGCCGGAACCCGAAATCCGACATTTGGCGTGCCAGGTAGGGGTGCGCCGGAATTCGTCGTCCACCACTCCGTTCTCCTCCGACCGTCGCATCCATATCTGACGCTCGTTGGGCCCGCGCCGAGCGCCGGGCCGCCATCGCTTCTCACGTCGCCCCGACGGCGCCCGTCGGTGGACCTCCTCGTCGTTCGCCATCGCCCGCCGTCAATGCCGCCACCGGCCCGGTGGGGGGCGAGCAGCAAGCATCGTCTCAGCACCCATCCATGCGGCGAGACGGCCGCACCGCTATCTCCATCGCTTGCACCGGTTGGTTCTTCGTCCCGCACGCTCCACGCACCCTTGGAGGCTCGAGCTGCGCTCCTCGCAGCCAACGAGCTCCTGTGCTACCACCCCGCTGACGACGTCTACGAAGAGTGGCTCGACCACGTCGCCGAGATCGTCCGCGCCGCAGGGGGCTCTCCTGCGCCGTCCCATCTCGCTACACCAACACCCCCGGTCGTCGCGGCCCTCCTGGGCGGCTCGCAGGCGCCGCCCACAAGTCATCACGTCAAGCCGTTCATCCGCCGAGTCAGCGCCGCTTCCACGCGGCAGGGGGCTCCCCCGGATCGAACAGCGCCCGAGACCGGCCGGACCTTCAGTTTGGAGGACCACCCCTCCAACTCGGCCAGCTCGGGCGTGCTCCCCATGTTGTGCACCCGCACCATCTGCCAGGTGGCCGTCACTAGGACCCTCATTGATGGCGGCGCGGGCCTCAGCGTGCTCTCGGTCGAGGCCTTCAACCTCCTCCGCATACCTCTGGAATGGCTGCAACCCAGCCGGCCCTTCTCAGGCATCGGGGGCAAGTCGTCCAGTTCCTTGGGACAGATCTGCTCCCAGTGACCTTCGGCACCTACGACAACTTCCGCACGGAGCTGGTCGACTTCGACATCGCTTCCATCGGCCTCCCCTACAACGCCATCCTCGGCTACCCAGCGCTGGCCCAATTTATGGCCGCGACGCACCCAGCGTACAACCTCATGAAGATGCTCGGGAGCAACGGTGTCCTCACTGTGCACGGGGACACCGGGGACGCGCTACGGGCGCTCAAGCTCGCCCTCAAGACGGCGGCATCGGCACAGCACGCCGACTTGGAGACCCCCGAGGCCAAGGGGGCTGCGCCCGCCAAGAAGAAGCAGTTGTTCACCCAAGACAAGGCGGAAACCAAGCAGATACCCGTCGATGAGGACGGGTCCACCAACGCCACTTTCACCATAGGCGCCCACCTCAAACCCGAGCAGGAGGAGGCCTTGGTCAGGTTCCTGCGCGCAAACAAGAAGGTGTTCGCTTGGGAGCCGGATCAGTTGGTGGGGATCCCCAGGAGTGTAATCGAGCACCACCTCAACCTGTGCCCCAACGTGCGCCCTGTGAAGCAGAAGGCCAGGTGGCAGTCCACAGAAAAGCAGGCCTTCATCGTCCAGGAGACCCGCAAATTAGAGGCCGCTGGGGTCATCCACGAGGTCCGATACCCAGATTGGTTGGCCAACCCTGTCGTTGTGCCAAAGAAGGGAGGGAAGGAGCGTATGTGTGTCGACTTCACCAACCTCAACAAAGCATGCCCGCAAGATCTATTCCTGCTCCCCCGCATCGACCAAATCGTCGATTCCACTGCGGAATGCGACCTGTTATGCTTCCTGGACGCCTTCTCTGGGTGTCACCAGATCAAGATGGCGGTAGAAGACGTCGAGAAGACGGCCTTCCTAACCCCGTGTGGGGTATACTACTACACGTGCATGCCATTCGGGCTGCGTAACGCAGGGGCGACCTTCCAGCGGCTGATACACATCACCTTGGGCCCGCAGCTCGGGAAGAATGTTGAAGCTTACGTCGATGACATCGTGGTAAAGTCTCGGGACCTTGATTCAGGATCTGGAGGAAACCTTTGCGAGCCTCAACGCAGTGAACCTACGGCTCAACCCAGAGAAGTGTGTGTTCGGAGTCCCCTCGGGCAAGCTCTTGGGTTTCCTCATGTCCCACCAGGGCATCGAGGCTAACCCAGAGAAGATCAAGGCGGTGGAAGACATGAGCCCACCAAGGACCCTCAGAGAAATGCAAAAGCTCACGGGGGGCGTGACTGCGCTAGGGCGCTTCATCTCTAGGTTAGGAGAACGAGCCTTGCCCTTCTTCCAGCTAATGAAGAAAAAGGGGCCCTTCGAGTGGACTGCAGAGGCCGATAGGGCGTTCCAGGATCTCAAGAGATACCTGACCAGCCCATCGGTCATGGTGGCACCGCGCCCTCAGGAGCCCCTGGTGCTTTACCTCGCCGCCACGCCTTACTCTGCCAGCGCAGCCTTGGTGGTAGTCAGAGAGGAGCGCCGAGTCGAAACCACGGTAGCAGCCCAGGACAAGGCAGAACAGGGACAAGGAAGGCCTACAGAAACCACCACCGCAGCTGAGGAGGATCAGCCACCGCGGAGGGACGCACCAGAGGCTGAAGAGGCCCCTCTTCCAGATGGCCAGTCTCAGGAGGCCTCATTGCCTCAAGAGGCGCCACGGTCTCCGGAAGGAGCCACTAGCACTGACGCACTCCGCCTCGTCGAGCACCCAGTGTACTTCGTCAGCACAGTGCTGCGGGGTGCTAGAGCATGGTACCCTATGCCTCAGAAGCTCCTCCTCGCGCTACTGGTGGCTTCGCGCAAGCTGCGGCATTATTTTCAGGGTCACCCCATCAAGGTCGTCTCGTCGTACCCCTTGGAGAGAGTGCTCAGGAGCCCTAATTCAGCTGGAAGGGTCGCTAAGTGGAACATAGAACTGC
This sequence comes from Triticum monococcum, assembly GCA_034509565.1. NCBI lineage: Eukaryota > Viridiplantae > Streptophyta > Magnoliopsida > Poales > Poaceae > Triticum > Triticum monococcum. The sequence goes on along the minus strand of CM067842.1, from coordinate 675,455,949 downwards.
AAGCGTTTTAGCTCGAATTCAGCTCGACCAGGGTCATCAAGGGAGCAGCGTTGGCATATTTTGTGGCAGAGTGGACGGAGGCGCCAGGACTCAAGGCCGATGAGGATCGGTCCCTATCCCCGGGAAGCGAGGCGCCAGAAGGCTGGGTCATGTACTTCGATGGGGCGTTCTCCAGAGATGGCGCTGGAGCTGGGGCGGTGCTTATATCACCCACACAGGACAAGCTCTACTACGCCATGCAACTCTGTTTCCAGCAAGGCGAGAATGTCTCCAACAACATAGCGCAGTATGAAGGTTTAATAGCAGGCTTGAAGGCCGCAGCCGCCCTGGGAGTGAAACGCCTCACCATCAAGGGCGATTCGCAGCTCCTTGTCAACTTCTCCAACAAGGTGTACGAGCCGAAGGATGAGCACATGGAAGCCTACCTTGCGGAAGTCCGCAGGATGGAGAAGCAATTCTGGGGGTTGGAATTGGAGCATGTGCCCCGTGGCACCAATCAGGAGGCAGACGATATCGCCAAACGTGCGTCTAGATGGTTACCCCAGGAGCCTGGCGTTTTCGAGGAGTGGCTCTTCAAGCCCTCATCTCTGCCGTCATTGACAAACACGGCTCAGCCCTTGGAGGAGCTCCCCCAGCCACCTGCCTCAGGAGCTCCGACCTATGGCCCGGCCTCAGGAGTGCGCTTGCTCCTGATGATGAAACCTCAGGAGGGATGTTGGATCACGGAGCTCCGGAGCTACTTGACGCATGGGACCTTGCTGGAGAAGGAGGAGGAGGCGGAGCGAGTGGCACGCCAGGCCACGGCATACTGCATCAGAGACGGAGAGCCCTACTGGAAGCGACCAAACAATGTATCCCTGCGCTGCATCTCCAGGGAGCAAGGGAAGGAGCTACTGGAAGATATACACGGCGGAGACTGCGGACATCATTCGACATCGCGGACCCTCGTCGGCAAGGCGTTCCGCAGTGGGTTTTATTGGCCCACCACGCTCAGTGACGCCATGGAACTAGTGAAAGCCTGTGAAGCCTGCCAGTTCCACGCCAAGCAGATCCATCAGCCAGCAGGAGGCTTGCATACTATTCCCCTTTCGTGGATATTCGCAGTCTGGGGGCTGGACATCTTGGGCCCGTTTCCTCGGGCAGCAGGGGGCTATTGCTACCTCTACGTTGCCGTGGACAAATTCACCAAGTGGGCTGAAGTGGAAGCTGTCCGCACCATCCCTTCGGGCTCCGCGGTCAAGTTCATCAAGGGCATCGTAAGCCGGTTCGGGGTGCCGAATCGCATCATCACAGACAATGGTTCGCAGTTCACCAGTAACCTCTTCAAAACATACTGTGCTAACCTTGGAACACAGATATGCTACGCCTCAGTGGCGCACCCCCGAAGCAACGGCCAGGCCGAGCGAGCCAACGCGGAGGTCCTGAGGGGCCCCAAGACTAGGACGTTCAAGAAGAAGCTGGAGGCCTATGGCAGAGGTTGGTACGACGAGCTTCAGTCTGTGTTGTGGTCCATCCGCACCACCGTGACCAAACCGACTGGAGAGACCCCATTCTTCCTGGTCTACGGAGCGGAAGCGGTCCTCCCTCACGAGGTCAGACGTCGCTCCGCGCGGGTCCTAGCGTTCGATGAGGCGCAGCAGGATGCCATGCGGGGGATGGACCTCGTGTTGGGGGGGGGGGAACGCCGCCGGGAGGCCGCGCTGCGAGCGGCGAGGTATCAGCAAGCGTTGCGGTGATATCACTGTCGCAACATCCGCCCCAGGACTCTTGAGGTAGGAGACCTCGTGCTCAGGCGGGTCCTCTCTAGGGAGGGACTGCACAAGCTCTCTCCCATGTGGGAGGGCCCGTTCAAGGTTGTTCATGTTTCCAGGCCCGGCTCCGCGTGCTTGGAGACTCAGGAGGGAGTGCCGGTCCAGAATGCATGGAACATCCAGCACCTCCGGAGGTTCTACCCCTGAAAAGGCCCAGAGCCTGTGAAGCAAGGCGAGTGCCTGTGAAGCTATCGCGTTTTGGAAAGGCCCAGAGCCTGTGAAGCAAGGCGAGTGCCTGTGAAGCTATCGCGTTATGGAAAGGCCCGGAGACTGTGAAGCAAGGCGAGTGCCTGTGAAGCCATCGTATTCTGGAAAGGCCCGGAGCGTGTGAAGCAAGGCGAGTGCCTGTGAAGCTATCGCATTTTGGAAAGGCCTAGAGCCTGTGAAGCAAGGCGAGTGCCTGTGAAGCTATTGCGTTCTGGAAAGGCCTTGAGCCTGTGAAGCAAGGCGAGTGCCTGTGAAGCTGTCGCGTTTTGGAAAAGGCCCGGAGCCTGTGAAGAAGGCCAATGCCTATGAAGCTCGCCACCGGTGACACTCTCATGTAATAATGAGTTGGGCTTGTACACGCCCCGGAGTCTCAGGAGCGCCGGCCTCAGGCCCTGGGGCTCCCTCCCACGCCTAGTGGCAGCACTTAGCTCCGTGCTAGTGAGAAGACGTCGAAGACTAGATTAGGTGTCGGACGCGGCTTTTCATTTGCTTTCCGCAAATGGCTTGTTCCTTCTCATTTGAAGTTTTATTGAAGTTGTTGCCGTTTTTGGCTTGCGGTTCTTTGGATTTTCTCTCTCCTGCCCCGATTTCTCTTGCGCAAGGCCTCGCAAGGGGGGCAGCTGAGCGCCCTCGCGAGCGTTCCTAACCTAGTCGTTCAAAGAGTTTGCGACCTGGGCCCCTTACAGGAGCACCCCTCAGGTCCGTGCCCCACGGACATCGGGACACAAACAAAGGGCCGGGGTCGGTCGTCCCCCCCCCCCCACGGCCAGGGTCGGGAACTATCCACACTCAGGCACATAGCCGAAAGGAACGGTAACGAAAGCAACACGATCATTAATAGCAGTAACCCAAACACGCCCCCGCGGGGCTCCGCACTATTGTCTTTGTTACACAGGAAAAAGGGAAAAGGAAGAACAAATCCGGCGCAGCTCGCCTCACACCGGCCCGCGAGGAAGGCACGAGCTGCCTCCAGAGCTCAGGCGGACTCCCTCTCCCGCCTCACCAGGGCGCGGCGGCGTGGGAGCTGATCGCGGCCGCCGCTGGAGGAGTCACTGTCTGAAGAAGAACCAGAAAAGCTTGAGGAACTCCGAGCGCCGCCAGCCGCGCGAGCACTGCTCCCTCCATCATCACCGGAGCTAGGTTCCCAGCCGCGGTCGCCACCCTCGGGGCAGCACCCCGCGCGGCGACCATATTCCCCAAACACCCTCACGTAGAGGGTGGCGTCACCGTCGAACTTGAAGTGTAGGGTGCGCCGGCGGCCCAGGCCACGCGCACGGGCAAACGTCTGCCAACCACAGGCCAGGCACAGGCTCCCGGCCGCGGAGACCTCCAGGGAGACCCATGAGGCCCAGCTGCAGCAGCCGTCGGCCTAGAGCCAGAGGTTGCCCGGGGCGCCGGCCGGGAGCTCGCCTAGGAGGAAGCAAGGAAGCGGGAGCCGGGTGCTGGCCGGCTCCGCCGACCACACGACGAACTCAGGCAGCACTTCAACAGCACGAACGCGCGGCCCGGGGGGACGCGCAGCCCGAGCGCACCCCCCGGCTGCAGCAACCCGCCTGTCGCCGTGCTGAAGATCACCACCACGGCCATGGGGAGCCACCGCGGTGGCCACAGGGTGCTTGCGAGGGCGCCCTCTGCCGCGCTTGGGTGGGGGGGAGGTGGGCTCAACCCCATAAGCCTTTCCCTTCTCAACGGCCGAGAATCTCTTCGACGGGGCCATGAAGAAAAAGGAGAAGCAAGGAGGAATGGACTGGAAGGGCACGCGCAGCCCCGTACTTATAGCCGGCGAAGGCCAACCGCCGGCCTCCACGATCACAGGTAATCATGACACGATCTGCATGCAGGGACTTGTCCAACTCGCGCGATCACCGAGGCATCATGGGGAAGTGAAGACGCCCACGTCCCATCAACCGCCATGTGGCATCCAAGGCCGCAGGCTGTTAGGGCCCGCGGCGCTTCGCCCTTGCCCTTTCGCCTCTCGGCACGGCCAAGTCCGGGCGTGCCTTGGGCCCGGGGGCTACTGTCGATGTTCTGGGAACGGGGGTCCCCAGACTTGCCTGCCTGCGGCCTGTGGCGTGGCTCAAAGGAGGCCCAGCATGGCCCATCTTCATCAGCACAAGCCTCAAGACCCTCCCGAGGGTCCAGGCCTCATGAGGCGGACGACATGGAGCTTCCTCAGGCACGGCCTCGTCAGGCTGGCTCGCGAGGAGGCGGAGAGATCAAGGCAGGGTACCTCGTGAGGTGCCCGTGACGCAAGCCATGACGACTCAGGGTGCCAGGTGGGTGCCAGCGCGCGCAGCGTCCTTCCTTCCTCTTTGGTGCAAAGGGGGCAAGCGCAGCCGCAGAGTACCGAGGCATCAAGCAAAGGTTGCCGTTTCGGTGCAACGAGACCAAGACCTGGAGGACTACGAGACGGAGGTCACTATGGAGCCCAAGACGGCGTCATCACCAGAGCTCTGCGCAGGCGAAGACTGCTTTTGTCAGGGTAGTTGATACTTGCTGTCCCCCTTCAAATTAGCCCGCCATTGTTGGCTCCCTTCCTGCTCAATATTTGGGAAGAGGACCAGGGCCTCTATAAATAGGGCCAGCCGCCCACGTAGCAAGGGGTTCGAGCTTTTGGTTCGGTTGGCTAGTAAGAGTAAGAGAGAGAGAGAGAAAGAGAAGGGTGGCTGAACTCCTCCTAGCAGTTCATCACCCCAGCCAAGAACAGACCCTCGCGAGGCTGTTCTTCCTTGTATTACCCATCATCATCAGCCCCAAGAGACAATCCACCAACCGCACACTGGAGTAGGGTATTACACCACAACGGTGGCCCCAACCAGTATAAATCCTGTGTCTCTTGTGTAGTTCTTTTAGTAGTTTCAGATCTTTGCGAGGCGGGGAGGTAGAAGGCGTAATCTCCGCGTGCACCCCAGTGTTCGAACCTTAAGGGTCTGCCGGAACCCGAAATCCGACAATATCCCATTGTCACCACAGATATCCACGGCAAGACATACATCAAGTGTTCTCAAATCTTTAAAGACTCAATCCGATAAGATTATTTCAAAGGGGAAACTCAATTTATTAAACGAGAGTAGAGGGGGGAAGAAACATCGTAGGATCCAAATATAATAGCAAAGCTTGCGATACATCAAGATCGTATCGCCTCAAGAACACGAGAGAGAGAGAGAGAGATCAAACACATAGCTACTGGTACATACCCTTAGCCCTGAGGGAGAACTACTCCCTCCTCGTCATGGAGAGCACCGGGATGATGAAGATGGCCACCGAAGAGGGATTGCCCCCTCCGGCAGGGTGCCAGAACGGGTCTAGATTGGCTTTCGCTGGCTACGGAGGCTTCTGGCGGCGGAACTCCCGATCTATTGTGTGTTCTGGAAGTTTTAGGATACGTAGGTATATATGGGTGCAGGATGTACGTCGGTGGAGCTTCGGGGGCCCCACGAGGCAGGGGGCGTGCCCTAGGGGGGCGCGCCCCCACCCTCGTGAGCACCTCCCTTGGCTCCTGACGTGGGGTCCAAGTCCATCCGGTAGCTTTCCTCCCAAAAATAACTTCTCCAGTTGATTTCGTTCCGTTTTGACTCCGTTTGATATTCCTTTTCTTCGAAAGACTGAAATAGGCAAAAACAGCAATTCTGGGATGGGCCTCCGGTTAATAGGTTAGTCCCAAAAATAATATAAAAGTGGATAATAAAACCCAATATTTCCCAAAACAGTAGATGACATAGCATGGAGCAATCAAAAATTATAGATATGTTGGAGACGTATCAAGCATCCCCAAGCTTAATTCCTGCTCGTCCTCGAGTAGGTTAATGATAAAAACAGAATTTTTGATGCGGAGTGCTACTTGGGATAATTTCAATGTGATTCTTCTTAATTGTGGTATGAATATTCAGATCCATAAGATTCAAGACAAGAGTTCATATTGACATAGAAATAATAATACTTCAAGCATACTAACTAAGCAATTATGTCTTCTCAAAATAACATGGCCAAAGAAAGTTCATCCCTACAAAAATCATATAGTTTAGTCATGCTCCATTTTCGTCACACAAGAATGCTCTCATCATGCACAACCCCGATGACAAGCCAAGCAATTGTTTCATACTTTAGTAATCTCAAACCTATAAACTTTTACGCAATACATGAGCGCGAGCCATGGATATAGCACTATGGGTGGAATAGAATATAATGAGGGGGTTATGTGGAGAAGACAAAAAAAGGAGAAAGTCTCACATCAACGATGCTAATCAATGAGCTATGGAGATCCCCATCGATTGATGTCAATGCAAGGAGTAGGGATTGCCATGCAACGGATGCACTAGAGCTATAAATGTATGAAAGCTCAACAAAAGAAACTAAGTGGGTGTGCATGCAACTTGCTTGCTCACGAAGACCTAGGGCACTTGAGGAGGCCCATTGTTGGAATATACAAGCCAAGTTCTATAATGAAAAATTCCCACTAGTATATGAAAGTGACAAAGCAAGAGACTCTCTACTATGAAGATCATGGTGCTACTTTGAAGCACAAGTGTGGTAAAAGGATAGTAACATTGTCCCTTCTGTCTTTTCTCTCATTTTTGGTCCTTTTTTGTGGCCTTTCTCTTTTTTGGGGGGCCTTCTCTTTTTATGGCCTTTCTCTTTATTTATTTATTTATTCCTCACTTGGGACAATGCTCTAATAATGATGATCATCACACTTCTATTTATTTAAAACTCAATGATTACAACTCAATACTAGAACAAAGATGACTCTATATGAATGCCTCCGGCGGTGTACCGGGATATGCAATGAACCAAGAGTGACATGTATGAAAGAATTATGAATGGTGGCTTTGCCACAAAAACTATGTCAACTACATGATCATGCTAAGCAATATGACAATGATGAATGTGTCATGATGAACGGAATGATGGAAAGTTGCATGGCAATATATCTCGGAATGGCTATGGAAATGCCATAATAGGTAGGTATGGTGGCTGTTTTGAGGAACATATAAGGAGGTTTATGTGTGAAAGAGCATATCATATCACGGGGTTTGGATGTACCGGCGAAGTTTGCGCTAACTCTCAATGTGAGAAAGGGCAATGCACGGTACCGAAGAGGCTAGCAAGGATGGAAGGGTGAGAGTGCGTATAATCCATGGACTCAACATTAGTCATAAAGAACTCACGTACTTATTGCAAAAATCTACAAGTCATAAAAAACCTCGGTACTACGCGCATGCTCCTAGGGGGATAGATTGGTAGGAAAAGACCATCGCTCGTCCCCGACCGCCACTCATAAGGAGGACAATCAAATGACACCTCATGTTTCAAATTTGTTACATAACGTTTACCATATGTGCGTGCTATGTGACTTGCAAACTTCAACACAAGCATTTCTCAATTTCACAACTACTCAACTAGCACGACTTTGATATTATTACCTCCATATCTCAAAACAACCATCAAGCATCAAACTTCTCTTAGTATTCAACACACTCATAAGAAAGATTTTACTAATCTTGTATACCTAGCATATTAGGATTTTAAGCAAATTACCATGCTATTTAAGACTTGCAAAATAATCTAAGTGAAGCATGAGAGTTCATCTATTTCTTCAAAATAAAACTACCACCATGCTCTAAAACATATAAGTGAAGCACTAGAGCATCGACAAACTACTCCGAAAGATATAAGTGAAGATCAATGAGTAGTTGAATAATTATGCAACTATGTGAAGACTCTCTAACATTTAATAATATCAGATCTTGGTATTTTATTCAAACAGCAAGAAAAGCAAAATAAAATGGCATCTAAGAATAGAAAACATCATGTGAAGAAGCAAAAACTTAGGATCAACCGATACTAACCGATAGTTGTTGAAGAATAAAGGTGGGATGCCAACCGGGGCATCCCCAAGCTTAGACGCTTGAGACTTCTTGAGATATTATCTTGGGGTGACTTTGGCATCCCCAAGCTTGAGATTTTGTGTCTCCTTAATTCCTCTCATATCACGGTCTCCCTAAATCTCAAAAGCTTCATCCACACAAAACTCAACAAGGACTCGTGAGATAAGTTAGTATAAACCATTGCCATAACCTTATCATACTCTACTGTAGCAAATCACTAAAATTATTATTCAACATTGCATACTAAATGCCTTTGTATATTTAATAGTCCTATCCTCAAATAGAATCATTAAAGAAGCAAACATATGCAAACATAACAGCAATCTGCCTACATAGGATAGTCTATAAAGAATGTAGCAACATCCATACTTCCCTAGCTCCAAAAATTATGAAATAAAATTCCCACTTTAGTAAATTTATCAGAGCTTAATATGAAAAAGGTTTCAACATTTTATCATATTCTTAATATTCTAGGGAATTATTGCAACAGCGGTAAACTTTCTGTTTTCAACAGCAACATGTGGACTTCTAAAATAGGCATAGTAAAGGCTATCAATGCCACTTTTATTGAAATAAAAGATGCAAAACATTGTTCTAAATAACATCAAGCAAATCCTAAAAAAATAAATTGACGCTCCAAGCAAAACACATATCATGTGGCAAATAAAAATATAGCTCCAAGTAAAGTTACCGATGAACGATGAAGAAAGAGGGGATGCCTTCCGGGGCAACCCCAAGCTTAGGCTCTTGGCTATCCTTGAATATTACCTTGGGGTGACTTGTTCATCCCCAAGCTTAGGCTCTTGCCACTCCTTATTCCATAGTCCATCGAATCCTTACCCAAAACTTGAAAACTTCACAACACAAAACTTAACAGAAAACTCGTAAGCTCCGTTAGTGTAAGAAAATAAATCACCACTTCAAGGTACTGTAATGAACTCATTATTTATTTATATTGGTGTTAAACCTACTGTATTACAACTTCTATATGGTTTTTAAACTATTTTACTAGCCATAAACTCATTAAAATAAGCAAACAACACATGAAAAACAGAATCTGTCAAAAACAGAACAGTCTGTAGTAATCTGGATCACACGTATACTTCTGGAACTCATAAAATTCTCAAATAAATTTCTGGACGTGAGGAATTTATCTATTAATCATCTTCAAAAATAATTAACTAAATATCACACTCCAATTAAAAACGGCAGCAGTTCTTGTGAGCGCTAAAGTTTCTGTTTTTTACAGCATGATCAACAAGACTTTCCCCAAATCTTCCCAAAGGTTCTACTTGGCACAAACACTAATTAAAAGCATAAAACCACATCTAAACAGAGGTTAGATGAATTATTTATTACTAAACATGAACAAAATGCAAGGAACAAAAACAAAGTTGGGTTGCCTCCCAACAAGCGTTATCGTTTAATGCCCCTAGCTAGGCATGATGATCTCAATGATGCTCACATAAAGGATAAGAATTGAAACATAAAGAGAGCATCATGAAGAATATGACTAGCACATTTAAGTCTAACCCACTTCCTATGCATAGGGATTTTGTGAGCAAACAACTTGTGGGAACAAGAATCAACTTGCATAGGAAGGTAAAACAAGCATAACTTCAAAACATTAAGCACATAGAGAGGAAACTTGATATTATTGCAATTCCTACAAGCATATATTCCTCCCTCATAATAATTTTCAGTAGCATCATGAATGAATTCAACAATATAACCAGCACCTAAAGCATTCTTTTCATGATCTACAAGCATAGAAAATTTACTACTCTCCACATAGGCAAATTTCTTCTCATGAATAATAATGGGAGCAAACTCAACAAAATAACTATCATGTGATTGAACATTAAGATCAAGATGACAAGTTTCATGGTTATCATTATTATTTAAAGCATACATGTCATCACAATAATCATCATAGATAGGAGGCATGCTTTCATCATAATAAATTTTCTCATCAAAACTTGGGGGACAAAAAATATCATCTTCATCAAACATAGCTTCCCCAAGCTTGTGGCTTTGCATATCATTAGCATCATAGATATTCAATGAATTCATACTAACAACATTGCAATCATGCTCATCATTCAAATATTTAGTGCCAAACATTCTAATGCATTCTTCTTCTAGCACTTGAGCACAATTATCCTTTCCATCATACTCATGAAAGATATTAAAAAGGTGAAGCGTATGAGGCAAACTCAATTCCATATTTTTTTGTAGTTTTCTTTTATAAACTAAACTAGTGATAAAACAAGAAACTAAAAGACTCGATTGCAAGATCTAAATATATACCTTCAAGTGCTAACCTCCCCGGCAACGGCACCAGAAAAGAGCTTGATGTCTACTACACAACCATCTTCTTGTAGACGTTGTTGGGCCTCCAAGTGCAGAGGTTTGTAGGACAGTAGCGAATTTCCCTCAAGTGGATGACCTAAGGTTTATCAATCCGTAGGAGGCGTAGGATGAAGATGGTCTCTCTCAAGCAACCCTGCAACCAAATAACAGAGAGTCTCTTGTGTCCCCAACACACCCTATACAATGGTAAATTGTATAGGTGCACTAGTTCGGCGAAGAGATGGTGATACGAGTGCAATACGGATAGTAGATAATAGTTTTTGTAATCTGAAAAATATAAAAACAGCAAGGTAACGAATGGTAAAAGTGAGCACAAACGGTATTGCAATGCTAGGAAACAAGGCCTAGGGTTCATACTTTCACTAGTGCAAGTCCTCTCAACAATAATAGCATGATTGGATCACATAACTATCCCTCAACATGCAACAAAGAGTCACTCCAAAGTCACTAATAGCGGAGAACAAACGAAGAGATTATGGTAGGGTACGAAACCACCTCAAAGTTATTCTTTCCAATCAATCCATTGGGCTATTCCTATAAGTGTCACAAACAGCCCTAGAGTTCGTACTAGAATAACACCTTAAGACACAAATAAACCAAAACCCTAATGTCACCTAGATACTCCAATGTCACCTCAAGCATTCATGGGTATGATTATACGATATGTGTCACACAATCTCAGATTCATCTATTCAACCAACACATAGAACCTCAAAGAGTGCCCCAAAGTACTACCGGAGAATCACGATGAAAACGTGTGCCAACCCCTATGCATAGGTTCATGGGCAGAACCCGCAAGTTGATCAACAAAACATACATCAAGTGAATCACGTGATATCCCATTGTCACCACAGATATCCACGGCAAGACATACATCAAGTGTTCTCAAATCTTTAAAGACTCAATCCGATAAGATTACTTCAAAGGGGAAACTCAGTTCATTACAAGAGAGTAGAGGGGGGAAGAAACATCATAGGATCCAAATATAATAGAAGTGGCTCCCCATCCGGGCGAGGATGGTGGGCTGCGCGTCTGCATTGACATACCAGGGCTCAACCGAGTCGCCTCTTTGGAGCGCCTCTGGCCCTCGCGAGTGGGGCGCTGCGGAGGTCCACCCCACAGCTACGTTCGCATGCCTTACGGCTTGCCGAACGCGGCTGCCACGTACCAGCGCCTCATGAGGGGCATCACGGAGGCACAAGAGGCCAGGCGTTCCGCAGCCCTGGCGGAGATGGAGATGGTCCGCGAGGAGCCGCCAGCGCCTCCGGAGCCTCCCGAGGCCCCTGGGCCTGGGGGCTCGTGAGGATCGGCCTCCGCAGCCCACCGAGTCTGCTACACCAACACCCCTTCATCCTCAACGTCATCAGGTGACATCTTTCAAGTTTCACTTCCAGCTGGGAGCGCACCCCCAGGGCTGCATTATTCCCAGGCCGCGTGGGTCCGTCCCTGCAGCATGTATCCCTTTTATTGCATGTTGTTAGCTTACCTTGTTGGGGGCGCCCCCTCGGGCTGCATGATCCCCTAGTCGCTCGGGCCTGACCCAGTGATGTCCGCCTTCCCAGCATCTATTTGAATGAATCCACTCCTTCACGGCTAATGTGCTCGACCTAGTTGCCCGCTCAACTGACGGAACTGCTCCCAAACGGCACGACGCTTGCGCATGGGTCCGTCCCTGCAACGCCGACAAACCTGAATGGCTGAGCTCTGGCCACGGCAGCCCCGCATGGCGCCACCTCGTCAAGCCTTCAGTGCCTCATTACAACTCGGAAGCAACCAACGGCTGACTGTCAATTGTCATGGCAACCCCCTCGTTTTTTCTATGATGGATCTACAGGATCTCCTGAAGGAGCTGCGTCAGGCGAGGCCCTTGCGGTGTCTCCTTCACTCTCGTCCGCGCGAACCGCTTGCACGTTAAAGGGGGGGTGCTTGAGCATCGCGACTCAGGGCTCCTACTGGCTCTCTAGCCCTCACCCTCTGGCCTTATCCACGGCATCACGACCTGGCATACCAGCGACGGCTGAGACTCGCTCGAGGGCCGGGACCCGAAGACGTAGAGCAGAAAGGGGAGCAAAGGCGAGAGGGGAGGGACACGCGAGGACCTCGCCGAGCAACCTCACGCCTGCCGATGCACTGACTCGGCGACGCACCAGACAGCGACCCCTGATTCTCGAGATAAGTCACCACCTGGAAGCGCCAGCTACCGTGGCACCATCCCCGCACCTAATGCAATCCCATGTTAGCGACGCCACTCTCCTTTCTTACCGAACGACGGCTGCTTGAGCGCCAAAGGGGACCTCCTGAGCATCGCGACTCAGGGGCTCGTACCAGACCCCGGGTCGCTCACCTCCTAGCCTTGACCACGACATCGTGACCTGGCATACCAGCGATGGCTGAAGCCGCCTTGGGACTGGGACTTGTCACCGCAGAGCACCAAGCCCTCGTGAGGTTCGAAAGGGAGGACTGAGCTAAGACGGAATGAGCAACTCGTACGATTCTACGACAAGGGTTATATTAACAAAACAGGATCACAGGCACCTTACAAGCCCCCACGGGACGCATCTTTGATTTCTCACAGGGAACAGATCCTAAAGGGACACTGACTACGCGCGCCCCTACAAAATACGCCATGATCAACAGTGGGCCGTCAAGCACCGGCGCCAACCCCATCCAGATCAGAGTTGGCGGCGGCCTGACGAGCCCGCCCTGCTCCAGGAGCAGCGCCAGCTCGGGGGCTCGTAGCTGTCGTCGCTCGTCTCCGGAGTTGCGAAGAGCTCGCCGGAGTCACTGGAACCTCCGACGCCTCCACCGCCTGAGGAGCCGCCAAGGGAGCGGTTGGCGGGCCCAGTCCTCGCCGCAGTAGGGTCCTGGCCACCTTTCCCGGGGCAGCACTCCAGCCGGCGCCCGCTCGCATCGAAGACCTTGAAGAACATCACCGAAGCACCATCATACTCCAAGTGGATCGCGAGGGCGCCTCTTGTCCTGCAAACCCGGGCGATTTCGCTCTAGACCCGAGTCATGAAGACCTCGCCCGGGGCAACGACCGCGACCTCTGCCTCGGTCGCGAGGGTGCAGCAGCCGGCATGCTGCAGCCAAAGCTCCAGGAGTTCTCCCTGCGGGATGATGGAGGTGAAGAAGGGAGGAAGGCGAATCCAAGACTGAGGAGGCATGGCGACGTGGAGCACGAACTCTTGGGAGGAGCCTTCGGCGTGGACCCTAGGGGGGACGACCCACAGCTTCGTGACTCATCAGCGCCGACGGCGGCGCCGCCCGTGGCGATCAGCATCAGCTCCTTCAGGGCCCTCGATGTGGGCGTACAAGGGAAGCGAGAACCCCGACGGTGCCCACTCGCACCAAGGCCTCGGCACCACCTGATGGGCCCCCTCGTCCGGGCCACAGAGGACGAGACATTTCTTCGGCGGGAGCGGGTCTGGTTCCTCTCGGGGAGCCTTTCCCTTCTCTGCCGTCGAGAACCGGCGGATCGGAGCCATCGCAGCAAGACGGAGCAAGGAGCGAGAAGAAGGAGATGCAAGGAGGGATGGACTGGAAGGGCGTGCAACGTTCCGTACTTATGGCCGGCGAAGGCCAACCGCCGACCTCCATGATCGCAGGTAATCATGACCCACTTTGCATGCAGGGACTTGTCCAATCCGTGCAGTTGCCGAGGCGCCATGGGGAAGTGGAGGCGCCCAAATCCAATCAACCGCCACGCGGCGCCCAAGGACACATGCTGTTAGGGCCCGCGGTGCTTCGCTCTTGCCCTTCCGCCCCCTGCATGGCCAAGTCCGGGCGCGCCTTGGGCCCGGGGGCTACTGTCGGCGTTCTGGGAATGGGGGTCCTCAGACTTGCCTGCCTGCGGCCTACGGTGTGGCACAAAGGGGGGCCCAGCACGGCCCATCTTCACCAACACAGACCCAAGACCCTCGCGAGGGGCCAAGCCTCGCGAGGCGGACGACGCGGAGCTTCCTCAGGCACGGCCTCATCAGGCTGGCTCGCGAGGAGGCGGAGAGATCAAGGCGGGGTACCTCATGAGGTGCCCATGACGCAAGCCATGACAACCAAAGGCGCCAGGCGGGTGCCAGCCCGCACAGTGTCCTCCTTTCCTCTTTGGTGCAAGGGCGGCAAGCGCAGCCGTGGAGTACCGAGGCATCAGGCAAAGGTTGCCATTTCGGTGCAACAAGACCAAGACAAGGAGGACTGCAAGATGGAGGTCATTGTGGAGCCCAAGACGGCGTCACCACCAGAGCTTTGTATAGGCGAAGACTACTTTTGTCAGGATAGCTGGTACTAGCTGTCCCCTTTCAAATTAGCCCGCCATTGTTGGCTCCTTTCCTGCTCGATATTTGGGAAGAGGACCAGGGCCTCTATAAATAAGACCAGCCACCCACGGGAGGTAGGAGATAAACAATCGAGAAGAGAGAGAGAGAAGGGTGACTGAACTCCTCGCAGCAGTTCATCCCCCCAGCCAAGAATAGACCCTCGCGAGGCTGTTCTTCCTTGTATTCTTCATCATCATCAGCCCAAGAGGCAATCCACCATGCCACACACTGGAGTAGGGTATTACACCACAACGGTGGCCCGAACCAGTATAAACCCTGAGTCTCTTGTGTTGTTCTTTCCATAGTTTAGATCTTAGCAAGGCGGAGGGGTGCAGGTAGGTAGGAGGCGAAATCTCCGCGCGCACCCCAGTGTTCGCACCTCAAGGGTCTGCCGGAACCCGAAATCCGACAGTCGAGCTTTGTAGACAGTAACATTACTGTTAGCGTCTGTCTTCTTCTTGAAGATCCATTTGTTCCCATCTCAGACTTCGTGGCGTCAGGCTATTTTGCGGAATCTGGGCTCATCATCACTTCTTCATAGTTTGTAGGTTCGTCATGGTCAAGTAACATGACTTCTAGAACTGGATTACCGTACCACTCTAGCGCGGAATCTTGCACTGTTTGACCTACGAGGTTCGGTAGTAACTTGATCTGAAGTTTCATGATCATCATCATTAGCTTCCTCACTAATTGGTGTAGATGTCACAGGAACCGGTTTATGTGATGAACTACTTTCCAATAAGGGAGCAGGTACAGTTACCTCATCAAGTTCTACTTTCCTCCCACTCACTTCTTTCGAGAGAAACTCCTTCTCTAGAAAGGATCCATTTTTAGCAACGAATATCTTGCCTTCAGATCTGTGATAGAAGGTGTAACCAATAGTTTCCTTTGAATATCCTATGAAGACACATTTCTCCGATTTGGGTTCGAGCTTATCAGGTTGAAGCTTTTTCACATAAGCATCGCAGCCCCAAACTTTAAGAAACGACAACTTTGGTTTCTTGCCAAACCATAGTTCATAAGGTGTCGTCTCAATAGATTTTGATGGTGCACTATTTAACATGAATGCAGCCGTCTCTAAAGCATAACCCCAAAATGATAGCGATAAATCAGTAAGAGACATCATAGATCGCACCATATCTAGTAAAGTATGATTATGACTTTCAGACACACCATTACGCTATGGTGTTCCACGTGGCGTGAGTTGCGAAAGTATTCCGCACTGTTTCAATTGTAGGCCAAACTCGTAACTCAAATATTCTCCTCCACGATCAGATCGCAGAAACTTTATTTTCTTGTTACGATGATTTTCCACTTCACTCTAAAATTCTTTGAACTTTTCAAATGTTTCAGACTTATGTTTCATTAAGTAGATATACCCATATCTGCTCAAATCATCTGTGAAGGTGAGAAAATAACGATACCCGCCGCGAGCCTCAATATTCATCGGACCACATACATCAATATGTATGATTTCCAACAAATCTGTTGCTCGCTCCATAGTTCCGGAGAACGGCGTTTTAGTCATCTTGCCCATACACTACTGGAATCAGCTACTTTGCGATCTGCCAGCTCTTTGCCATCAGCTACCAAAAAGCAGACGGCAACGAACTGGCTGATGGCAAAGACCTTCTCTTCCATCAGCCAGTTCTTTGCCGTCTGCTAGCGGACGGCAAAGATTCTTTGCCGTCGGCTAGCAGACGGCAAAGAGGGAGGGGGGACCCACTGATGAGCTGGTTAAAAAAAACTTAACGCCCCCCTCTTTGCCATCTGCTAGCAGACGGCAAAGAGTAAGTAAGCGGACGGCAAAGGGGGGCAGACGGCAACCGTTTAGGTTACTAACGGCGCCCCACCCCGCCCGGCCCATCTCTCTCTGTTCCCTCTCCTCCCCGACGACCACCGCCACCCGCCGCCTCCCCCGCCACCCACCGCTGCCCCCTTGCCCCGCTGCCCCCGCCACCCACCGCCGCCCCCTTGCCCACCTCCCCTCGCCCCGCCGCCCCCTTGCCCCACCTCCCCTCGCCCCGCCACCCCCTTGCCCCACCTCCCCTCGCCCCATCGCCCCCATCACCGCCACCGCCCCGGCGTCCCGTCGCCCGCGCCGGAGCCAGGCTCGCGCCCCGGAGCTCGCCGCCCCTGCGCCTCGGAGCTCGCCGTCCCTGCGCCCCGGAGCTCGCCGCCCCTGCGCCCCGCCGCCCCCGCCCCCGCCGCCCGGCCATCCCACTGCCCTGGAGCCCCGCCGCCCCCCCCCCCACCCACCCACCACCCCGGCGCCAGCGTCGCCCCTGCTCTGGTGAGTTTTTATTTCTGTTTTTCTTTTTTTTTGCTGTTTAATTCTTGTTTCATTGTTAGTGTTAGTGTTAGTGTTAGATTTAGTGTTAGAAAAGAAGAAAATTTAGTGTTAGTGTTAGAAAAAAGAATATGTAGAAGAAAAGAAGAAGAAGTGGAAAAAAGATGAAAAAGAAGAAAAGAAAAGAAGTAGAAAAAAGATGAAAAAGAAGAAGAAGAAGAAGAAAAGAAGTAGAAGAAGTAGAAGAAGAAGAATAGAAGAAAAGAAAAGAAGTAAAAGAAGTAGAAAAAAGATGAAAAAAGAAGAAGAAGAAGAAGAAGAAGAAGAAGAAGAAGAAGAAGAAGAAGAAGAAGAAGAAGAAGAAGAAGAAGAAGAAGAAGAAGAAGAAGAAGAAGAAGAAGAAGAAGAAGAAGAAGAGGAAAGAAGAAGAAATGAAAGAAGAAGAAGAAGAAAGAAAGAAGAAGAAGGATAGAAGAAGAAGAAGAAGAAGAAAGGAAAGAAGAAGAAGGAGAAGAAGAAGAAGAAGAAGAAAGGAAAGAAGAAGAAGAAAAAAGAAGAAGAAGAGAAGGAAAGAAGAAGAGAAGGAAAGAAGAAGAAGAGGGGTAGAAGGAAACACCCCGACCCCCGACACCCCGACCCCGACCCCCGACACCCCGACACCCCGGCCCGACAACCCGACCCCGACCCCGACCCCCGACACCCCGACCCCGATCCCGACACGCCACCCCGACACCCCGGCCCGACACCCCGACCCCCGATGCACAACACCCCGACCCCGACTTCCGACACCCCGACCCCGACACGCCACCCCGACACCCCGGCCCGACACCCCGTCCCCGACCCCCGACCCCCGACACCCTGACACCACACCCCGACCCCGACACGACACCCTGATACCCCGACACCCGACCCCCCGACACCCGACCCCTAGACCCCCCAACCCCGACACCACACCCCGACCCCGACACCACACCCCGACAACCGACCCCCTGACCCCCTGACCCCGACACCACACCCCGACCCCAAAACAGCACCCCGACCCCGACACGGCACCCCGACACCGACAGGACACCCCGACCCCCGACACCTCCCGAAAAGGTGTTCTTTGGCCTTCCAGAGGCCGACGGGGTCATATATTTGTGAATTATTAGTTAGGTCATATATTTTTCAATTTCGTTATGAAAAACATCATACATAATTGTATTGATCGTGTAGTTTTACATGTGCAGTTGTTTCATCGCTGCGAGGTTTGGTGTTTGACGTCCTCGTCATGCGTTTGATGAGCTCTGCCCCTTCGTTCGTGGGTGAGCACAAATGACAAGTCCTCCTCCCCCATTAATTATTTGATCTATTCCGATGAAACTTGATAGCTAGCTATATATGTGTCTTGAATCGTCAGTATGCGTAACCAATATGTGTCTCCCGTTCAAAAGCGTCATAGTTATAAATATGCATGCATTTGCATATTTATAACCTTGATTCTTTCGAATTGTCCAACGCTATCCATGGACAGCCCGAGTATGTGTAGATTGGGTTCGTTTTCCCATACGCTTTGCTCCGGATCCGACGCATATATTTCGTCAGTGCCTCCCCTGTTGTTCTCCGGGTACACATCCTCTCTGTTTATTGCAGAGACGTGTATCAGGAGAACAGCGGGGAGGTGCTGCCAAAATTTTGCGTCGGATCCGGAGCATAGCATGGGAAAATGAACCCAATCTACACATACACGGGTGGGATTAGGACCTATCATTACCTATTAGAGTGTAGGTTGCATGGACGTAATAAAATTGACAAAGTAGATCAACTGATGAATATATACATGGTGAATTACATATATAATTGTTGTGTCTCCAGTAGCTCTGAAAGTCAAGATGAGTGACAGTGCTTGGATGTATATCGGTCACACTGGTCAGAACAAATGGAGCGCTGAATGGTTCACAAAAACTAAGGGGTTTGTGCAAGCCGCATTTGCAAATGGCCAAAAGAAAACCTGGTGCCCCTGTTTCCGGTGCGGCAATTGGGAAAAGAAGACAGAGGCTGAAATGGGCAAACACCTGCAGAAGAGTGGTTTTACGCCCGATTATACGGTGTGGGCATTTCATGGTGAGTCTGCCCAACGTGACCGAGCTGAGGTGGATCGTCGTTGCACCGACGAGCATGGTACCGGGATGGAAAACATGGTGCAAGGCTATGATGATGCTCGGGATTCGAACGAGGAGATGGAGGAATCTGCAAAGGCCTTCAATGAAATGTTGGAGTCTTCGAAACGTCCGCTCCACGAGCACACTGAGCTTTGTCAGTTGGATGCCATCTCACAAGTAATGGCTCTGAAGGCTCAGTTCAACTTGGGCAGAGAATGCTATGACGTAATTATGACAGTATTTGGACGCTTTCTACCCAAAGGCCATGTAATGCCTGCAAACCTGTACCAGTCGGACAAAATCCTCCGTGCACTGAAGATGCCCTATGAGAAGATACATGCCTGTGAGAAAGGATGTGCCTTATTTAGGCTTGACTATGCGGACTTGAACTATTGTCCCATTTGCAAGTCTTCCAGGTATATTGTGGTAGACAACGGTATGGGTGAGAAGACACAGACCAAAATCCCCGTTAGTGTTCTTCGGTATCTGCCAATCGTACCAAGACTTCAACGTCTTTTCATGGTCGAAGAGACGGCCAGACAGATGACATGGCACAAAACAGGCAAAAGAACCGAACTAGATGCAGATGGGAATCTGATGATGGTACACACATCGGATGGTGTTGCGTGGAAAAAGTTTGATGAATTACATGCTAACAAAGCGGCAGATCCGAGGCATCCTCGAGTCGGCATCAGCACGGATGGGTTCACTGTGTTTGGTATGACGGCAGCCCAATACAGTTGTTGGCCCGTATTTGTCTTTCCACTCAATCTCCCCCCCGGACAGATTATGCAAAGAAAGAACATTTTCCTGACGTTGATAATTCCAGGACCCAACTATCCGGGCAAAAATATGAATGTGTACATGCAGCCGCTTAAGGACGAATTGCAAGAAGCCTGGGATAATGGGTTCAGGACATACGACGCCTTTAGCAAACGGAACTTCATAATGCGTGTCTGGTACATGTACTCGACGCATGACTTGCCGGCGTATGCGCTATTCGTTGGCTGGTGTGTGCATGGAAGGTTCCCGTGCCCCACATGCAAGGGAGCTCTTGAGTTTCGTTGGCTTCAGGCCGGTCGCGAGTTTTCTTGCTTCGACATGCATAGACAGTTCCTGGATCCTCGCCATAAGTTCAGGAAAGACAAGAAGAACTTCATCAAGGGTAGAGTTGTCAAAAACTCTGCACCACCTGCATTGACAGGCCAATAGACCCTGGATCAGTTAAACGCTCTCGAGCCAGATCCACAACGTCCAGGGTACTTCAAGGGGTATAATACTAAGCACGCGTGGACTCACAAAACATGCTTATGGGATCTGCCTTACTTCAAAGACCTCCTTTGCCCACACAACATCGACGTGATGCACACTGAGAAGAATATCGTCGAGGCACTTTTTGGTACATTGTTCGGCATAGATGGGAAGTCAAAGGATAATACTAAGGCTAGAGTCGATCTAGAGGCGCTATGTGATAGGCCGTTACAAAACATGAAAGAACCGAAAGGAAAGCAGAACTGGACGAAGCCAAAGGCATGGTTCAATCTTGGAAGGCCAGCTATGAGGGAAATTCTCTTGTGGGTGCAACATCAGTTGATGTTCCCCGATGGGTATGCAGCGAATCTAAAGAGGGGAGCAAGTCTTGATAAACTGAAGATATTTGGTCTCAAGAGTCATGATTGGCACATATGGATTGAGCGGGTAATGCCGGTGATGTTGCGTGGCTTCATCCCTGAGGATGAATGGCTAGTATTGGCAGAACTCAGCTATTTCTTCCGTGTTCTTTGTGCGAAAGAACTATCGCCTGGCGTGCTAGAAGAAATGGAAGAGTTGGCGCCGGAGTTGATCTGCAAGTTAGAGAAGATCTTTCCACCGGGCTTCTTTAATCCAATGCAGCATTTGATTTTGCATCTCCCGACCGAGGCAAGATTGGGGGGGCCCGTGCAAAATCGTTGGTGCTACCCAACTGAGAGGATGCAGAAGACGCTTCGAGAAAAATGTAAAAATAAACATAGAATTGAAGCATCGATGGCTGAGGCATTCATTACAGAGGAGGCAGCAAACTTCGTAATAGCGCACTACGAAGCCAAAAATCGTCATTTGCATAATCCGAAGCCTCGGTACAATGTTGACGAGCCTAAAAAGGGTGGATCCAACCTCAGCCTATTCAAAGGGAATCTCGCACCAGCTAGTGTTTCACATCCAGTATCTTTGGATAACGAAGAATGGCGGACCATTTCGTTGTATATCTTCAACAACCTGATAGAAGTGCGGCCGTACATGGAGTAAGTTCTCGGTACATTGTTTCGCAACTTCTATTTCCTTTGAACTACTCTTATTCCTGGATACAATCGATACGTCACCATATTCTCGTATGGAGCTGAGATCCAAAAGGATTCCGACGAAGAGTATGAGCTTCTCGCAAAGCAAGGAGGTGGCTATCCCGGTTTCATATCTTGGTTCAAACAAACGGTAATTTCTATTAGACAATTTCATTTCATTCGCTAATTTGTGCATAATGCAACAATCCTTTCATATTAAACCTGTAGGCTAATTCAGAGTCTATGGACGCCGAATTGAGACAAGTCGCTAATGGTTTTCACTATAAGGTCCGTTCATTTGACAAGTACGACATCAACGGGTATCGCATTCGTACCTATGGCAAAGAGCTATCTATGGTGGACCGAAAGTCAACAAATTGTTGTGTATCTACTATCGGCGAAGGAGGTACCGAGTATTATGGGAGAGTTGAAGCAATTTATGAACTTCTGTTCTATGGTGAAAACCCACCGAATGTCGTAGTCTTCAAATGTTATTGGTTTCAGCCGAAGGAGACTGGAAGGACTCATGAACATGTAGGGCTAGTTGAAATCAACCAAAGCACTCATTTAGATGTTCCTGATGTCTATATTATGGCTCAACAGGCGACCCAAGTATTCTATCTACTGTGGGCCTGCCAAACTAATCCAAATCTGAATGGTTGGGATGTCGTTTATGAAGTGCCGCCACGTGCTAGACTTTCTCCCCCAAAGGAAGAGGATTATGAACCTCACATTAACCCAGACACATATGAAGGAGAATTCTTCCAAGAGACACGTCTTTCTAAAAAGCGTTTCAAGAACCGCTATACTTCACCCCAAAACATTGAAGTAGACAGCGACAATGAATCTGACATCACCCCAGAGGAGGAACAAGAAGAGCCGGAACAAGAAGAGGTTACTGTTGCGGATGACCTGTCAATGCTTGACCGATTATGTCAAGGTGGCCTTGCACATGTTGATGCCAATGAACCCTATGAGCCCGTCATTGATTATAGTGATGATGATGATTATGCATTTATTGATGATACTGATCGAGATTATTAGTAGTGTCAGGTATTACATTTTTTTATGTTGTACTTGATGATGATACACTTAAGTGATACACATATTATTATTCATGTCGGTCTTTTTTTATGTTGTACTAATTTCGTTTACTGTTTGTCATGGCAGGTGTTGAAAGATGGTGGGCGCTGGTCGGGAGCGTGGTCTGAGGTCTTCCATTCCAGACGCACCTCTCCGCCGAGCGTTGCTGGACAGTATGGCCACACCGCCGGGCCCTTCTTTGTCGACCGCGGTGCCCAGCAGGGGACGAGGTAGGAAGAGAGGAGGTGGGGCACGTGGTCGTGGGAGAGGAGGTAGGGTGACTGCTACGGTGCCTTCCTCGCCGCCACCCCCAGCCGTTTCACCCGAGCACGTGACTGCTAGGGTGGACTCGTCCAAGGAGGACGCTACACGGACTCCGGTCCACGAGCCTCCGGTCCACGGGTCTTCGGCCCACGAGAGTTCGGCCCACGTGACCCCGGAGGAGCACACGTACGGATGGGGTACCGGGCCGGATCGGCCCGAGGAGCCGAGTGGCCATGCTGATGATGGCGGGGAGCCGACTGATCTTGAGGAGGAGGGGGGCACCATCTACCAGCGTGGTGCTACACGGCTCCCGTCCGTGCTGGTGACCCGCGAGCAGAGGTGGTTGATTTTCCCTGATGGGGAGAGGTACGTAAGTGCATTTAATATTTTTGTACCTTGTGCATTCACGTTTTTTCAAATAACTAATGCGTTGGCCTTGTCATGCTGCAGGGGTTGGGACCACCATCATAGTGTCCGCCGGCCCAACTCCGTCCTTGGAGTTCTTTGCCGGCAAAACTTCCCGGGGTTTGTCACGTTGCCTGGTAAGGGTCGGCTTCCAGAGCTTGCATTGAGCTGGGAGCACTACGTGGCTGCCCCGGCCGCGCCAAATGAGATTATCGACGGTGTCGTGTGCGACACGAGGGCAGACATGGTGATCAGAAAGTTCTGGGTAATTTCTCCTTTACACATTTAAAAATCTTCAACTAGCTAGTTATTAATTGTACTAATCAACATTGTCTCATTTGATTGCAGACATTCTACAGGTGTGAGGAGGGATACGAGGAGGATGCGGCACATGTTATCGAGAACGTCTGCAAGCGCCTACTCCAGAACTTACGGCACGAGGCTCGGGTGTAGGCTGTTCGAGACTACTATGCCTTGCGTGGTATCAAGAAGACCAAGCCGGCGTGCCACGATAAGTTCCTGAGTAAGGAGCAGTACATGAAGGTAATTCTTAAGGCCTTCTCTACTTAAGTTCCTTCATTTCATAATTCTTAGCCGTAGTGCTCAAGTTTCTATTTGCTAACTTAGGCGCCTCCGAGATGGTGTGCGGATCGGATGGATTGTTGGGAGGTGTTGGTCGATGAGTGGTGCTCACAACGATGGCTAGCCCTCCACAAGGAGGCCAAGGACAAACGTGCCCAAATGGAAGGTGTGCCACACCATCAAGGCAGCTCCAACTTATATCAGTTCGGGCGCAACTGGGTATGTGGTTTGCTTCATGATTCATGCAATTCATTCATCATGCTAGCTTGAGCCCTTTAATTACTAATTTTCATTGTTTCTCTCTTTCAGGCATGCTACAATAAGGCGGATAAGGTGCCAGAGGTGTACGACCTGTATGCCATGGCCCACACTGCCTCTTTCAAGAAAGTCAAGGCTTTCTCTCAGTCTGACCTCGATGATGCAAACAACTTCACCAACATCTCCTCCCACAACAAGCTCGTGAGATATAGAGATGAGGGGAAGGCGAGGAAAGGGGAGGACTTTAACCCGAGCCAGGGCCCCATTGATCCAGAGCTGTTGATGATATCTGGTGGCGGGAGGTCCCATGGCTCCATAGCCATTGGAGATGGACTTATCCGTTGTCCTAGCACTCTCCCGGAGATCAAGGCGCGCTAGTCGAGCTCCGCTCCTGAGATAAGGCCTCGTGAACGGCCAGTGCAACTCGCCATCAAGGTTAGTGATATGTACTCAGTTATCTTTCTCCATTACATTGTGTGCGCTTCCATCAATGATTACAAATGGTCATGTGAGTGGTGTTGCAGGCTGCTATACAGAGTGAGAGAGATAGAACGGAGAAACTTCTAGCGGAGGCGGCGGAGAGGCAGCGGGAGTTGGAGGAGAGGACGACAAAGATGATGGAGGAGGAGAGGGCACGGAATGACATGCAGGCAAGGGCCATGTACGAGCTCCTTGTGGTAAGTTTCTTCTGCAGATTAGCCAAAACATTCATGTAGTGTTTGTCTCATTACTAACTAGTATGACTGAGTCGTCAAAACCAAATGTGCAGTCTGTGTGTGAGAAGACAGGTCAGACCGCTCCGCCGATGCCAGTGATTGCCCCTAGGACCACGGTGAGTTTTATTTGAATGGACATTACTTGCTAGTCTTAACATTTGAGTGTCATCATGCTAACAAGACATTGGAAATGATCTTTGGTGCAGCGTAACTCCAGACAAGCATCGCACGATCCTTCTCCAGCTACCGACACGAGCCACCCCGCTCCTACACCTCCTGGATCTCGGTAAGTTTATCTAGTGTTTTGCTTAACACATGCATAAAGACCTAGACTTAGCTTTATTTCCTCCAATGCTTACCATAATGACCTAGACTTAGCTTCTTCTCCTCCAAAATGACTTAATAAGCTTATTGACCTCCAAAACCATCCATTTTACCTAAGTTAGCTCAAAAACGATCCATTTCACCTTAGTTAGCTCAAAAACGATCCATTTCACCTAAATTAGCTCTTAAATGATCCATTTCACCTAAGTTTGCTCAAAAACGATCCATTTCACCTTAGTTAGCTCAAAAACGATCCATTTCACCTTAGTTAGTTCAAAAACGTGGCATTTTCACCTTAGTTAGCTCATAAATGACCCATTTCAACTAAGTTAGCTCAAAAACGATCCATTTTACCTTAGTTAGCTCAAAAACGATTCATTTCACCTTAGTTAGCTCAAAAACGATCCATTTCACCTTAGTTAGCTCAAAAATGATGCCCTTCACCTTAGTTAGCTCATAAACAACCCATTTCAACTATGTTAGCCCATAAATGATACATTCCAACTAAGTTAGCTCATAAACAACCCATTTCAACTTAGTTAGCTCATAAATGATCCATTCCACCTAAGTTAGCTCATAAATGATCCATTCCACCTAAGTTAGGTCATAAATGACATATACTTCTTGTTATAGTCTTCTTCTTGTTCTATTCACCAATTTCTAACTTCATATTTACCATTTTGCAGATTTCACTCACTTCATGGAAGCTAGCTTGCTAGGATGGAGTGCTTGCTTTTTCTTTGTTAAAACTTTGCATTGTATTTAGCTTGCTATGATAGAACTTGCTATGTTGATGAAACTTTGCTATGTAATATGTATATGGAACAATGTGTATGGATGGAACTTGCTATATATGTTGATGAAACTTTGCTATGTTATATATATGTATATGGAATTATGTGCTGGATATGTGATATGTGTGCTGGATATGTTTGTTGTTAAATATGTGATATATTTGCTGTGAAAATAGTTTGATTAAGAAAAAACAGAAAAAAAAAAGAGACAACATACAGGCTCTCTGCCTTCAGCCACCGACGGCAAAGGGCTCTTTGCCATCACTAGCGGACGGCAAAGAGGCCACGTGGCAGGCAGCTGTGCTTCCTGGGAGGCTGACCAATTTGGTCAGTTTGCCTACAGTGGCAGACGACAAAGGCCTTCCAAAGTTTGCCGTCAGAGGCGGACGGCAAAGGCCTGCCGTGTAGTGATGTCAGTTGACATCACACGGCGGACGGCAAAGGCCTGCCGTTAGCCACTTAACGGACTGACAGCGCACTTATTGTCGTCCGCTCTCTTTGCCGTCTGCCGCGCTTTCTTTGCCGTCCGCCGCAGACGGCAAAGACTTTGCCGTCAGTAGCAGACGGCAAAGAAACTGTTTACCGGAGCCTATGTTGCCGGGGCCTTTTGCCGTCCGCGGCTGACGGCAAAGGCCTTTGCCGTCCGCCGTTCAGGCCTTTGCCGTCCGTCGTGGCAGACGGCAAAGTAGCTGATTCCTGTAGTGATAAGGCATGGTTCGCAAGTACCAAGTGCTTCATAATCAAGTGATTCCAAAAGTCCATCAGTATGGAGTTTCTTCATGCGCTTTATACTAATATGACCCAAACGGCAGTGCCACAAATAAGTTGCACTATCATTATCAACTCTGCATCTTTTGGCTTCAACATTATGAATATGTGTATCACTACTATCGAGATTCAACAAGAATAGACCACTCTTTAAGGGTGCATGACCATAAAAGATATTACTCATATAAATAGAACAACTATTATTCTCAGATTTAAATGAATAACCGTCTCGCATCAAACAAGATCTAGATATAATGTTCATAATTAACGCTGGCACCAAATAACAATTATTTAGGTCTAAAACTAATCCCGAATGTAGATGTAGAGGTAGCGTGCCGACGGCGATCACATCGACTTTGGAACCATTTCCCACGCGCGTCGTCACCTCGTCCTTATCCAGTCTTCGCTTAATCCATAGTCCCTGTTTCGAGTTGCAAATATTAGCAACAGAACCAGTATCAAATATACATGTGCTACTGCCAGCTCTAGTAAGGTACACATCAATAACATGTATGTCACATATACCTTTGTTTACTTTTCCATCCTTCTTATCTGCCAAATACTTGGGGCAGTTCCACTTCCAGTGACCAGTCTATTCGCAGTAGTAGCACTCAGTCTCAGGCTTAGGTCCAAACTTGGGTTTCTTCTCCTGAGCAGCAACTTGTTTGCCATTCTTCTTGAAGTTCCCCTTCATCTTCCCTTTGCCCTTTTTCTTGAAACTGGTGGTCTTATTGACCATCAACACTTGATGCTCCTTCTTGATTTTACCTCCACAGCCTTTAGCATCGCGAAGAGCTCGGGAATAGTCTTATTCATCCCTTGCATATTATAGTTCAACACAAAGCTTTTGTAGCTTGGTGGCAGTGATTGAAGAACTCTGTCAATGACACTATCAACAGGAAGATTAACTCCCAGTTGAGTCAAGTGATTATGATACCCAGACATTTTGAGTATATGTTCACTGACAAAACTATTCTCCTCCATCTTGCAGCTATAGAACTTATTGGAGACTTCATATCTCTCAATCCGGGCATTTGCTTGAAATATTAACTTCAACTCCTGGAACATCTCATATGCTCCATGACGTTCAAAACGTCGTTGACGTCCCGGTTCTAAGCCGTAAAGCATGGCACACTGAACTATCGAGTAGTCATCAGCTTTACTCTACCAAACGTTCTTAACGTTGTCAGCGGCATCTGCAGCAGGCTTGGCACCCAGCAGTGCTTCCAGGACGTAATTCTTTTGTGTAGCAATGAGGATAATCCTCAAGTTACAGACCCAGTCCATGTAATTGCTACCATCATCTTTCAACTTTGCTTTCTCAAGGAACGCATTAAAAATTCAACGGAACAACAGCACTCTCGGATTTCGGGTTCCGGCAGACCCTTAAGGTTCGAACACTGTGAGCGTGCGGAAATCACGCCTTCTACACCCCCCGTCTCACAAAGGTCTAAACTACTAAAAGAACTGCATGAGAGACACAAGATTTATACTGGTTCGGGCCACCATTGTGGTGTAATACCCTACTCCAGTGTGTGGTGGATGGATTGCCTCTTAGGGCTGATGATGATGAATAATACAAGGAAGAACAGCCTCGCGAGGGTCTGTTCTTGGCTGGGGCGAAGAACTACTGGGAGGAGTTCATTCGCCCTCTCTCTCTCTCTCTCTCTTACTCTCTCTGCTTGCTAGTCGGATCCATACACCGAGCCGAACCCCTTTCTACGTGGGTGGCCGGTCCTATTTATAGGCGAAGGCCCTGGGCCTCTCCCCAAATATTGAGCGGGAAGGGTGCCAACAATTGGCCAATTCGAATGGGAACATCTAGTATGCTTATCCTGACTAAAGTTGGTCTTCGCCTGCGAAAGACCCTGCGGTGACGCCGTGCTGGGCTCCATGGTGACCTCCCTCTCATAGTCCGCTTGGTCCTGGTCTCGTTGCACCGAAATGGCAACCTTTGCCTGATGCCTCGGTACTCCGCGGCTGCGCTTGCCCCCTTTGCACCAAAGAGGAAAGAAGGACGCTGCGCGCGTTGGCACCCGCCTGGCACCCTCAATCGTCATGGCTTGCGTCACGGGCATCTCACGAGGTACCCCGCCTTGATATCTCCGTCTCCTCACAAGCTAGCCTGAGGAGGCTGCGCCTGAGGATGCGCCGTGTCATCCGCCTCGCGAGGCTTGGCCCCTCGCGAGGGTCTTGAGTCTTGTGCTGATGAAGATGGGCCATGTTGGACCCCCATTTGAGCCACGCCGTAGGCCGCAGGTAGGCAAGTCTGGGGACCCCTGTTCCCAGAACACCGACAGTAGCCCCCGGGCCCGAGGCGCGCATGGGCTTGGCCGTGCCGAGAGGCGAAAGGGCAAGGGCGAAGCACCGTGGGCCCTAACAGCCTGCGGCCTTGGGCGCCGCGTGGCAGTTGACGGGACTTGGGCGACTCCACTTCCCCACGACGCCTCGGTGATCGCGACAGCTGGACAAGTCCCTGCATGCAAATCGTGTCATGATTACCTGTGATCGTGGAGGCCGGCGGTTGGCCTTCGCTGGCTATAAGTACGAAGCTGTGCGTGCCCTTCTAGTCCATCTCTCTTTGCTTTCTCCTCTGCCCCCAGTTCTTGCTTCGTCTTGGTGTGATGGCTCCATCGAGGAGGTACTCGGCTGCAGAGAAGGGGAAGGCCCTTCAGGGCGGTCCTGCCTCTCCCCCGCCCAAGCGCGGTCGTGGGTGCCCTCGAAAGCACCCGGTGCCCGCCCCGGTAGCGTTTGGCGGTCATGGGGACGGCTCCCAGCGCGGCGGTGGGCGAGCCACCGTGGCCGAGGGACGTGCCTGGGTTGCGCGCTCCCCCAGGCCACGCTTTCGCGTTGTGCAGGCGCTGCTGGAGTTCGTCATCTGGTCGGCGGAGCCGACCAGCGCCCGGCTCCCACTCCCTCGCTTCCTCCTTGGTGAACTCCCGGCTGGCGCTCCTGGCGGCCTCTGGCTCCAGGCGAAGGGCTGCTGCAGCAGGTCCTCATGGGTCGCGCTAGAGGTCTCCGCCAGCAGGGGCTTGGCCTTAACTCATGGCTGGCGGGCGTTCTCCCGCGCTTGCGGCCTGGAGCGCCGGTGTACTCTGCACTTCAGGTTCGATGGTGACGCCACCCTCTATGTGAGGGTGTTTGGGGAAGATGGTCGCCACGCGGGGTGTTGCCCTGAGGATGACGACCGCGTCTGGGGGGCCCGTTCTGATGGCGATGGAGGAGATAGCGCCCGCACGGATGGCGGCGTCCGCGACTCCCCAAGCTTCGTCAACTCTTCCTCAAGCGACTCCTCCAGCGGTGGCAGCAGCCCACCCCCGCGCCGTCGAGCTTGCTTGGGAGGTGGTGGCTCGTCCGCCCGCCGCCGTGCCCTGGTGAAGCGTGAGAGGGAGTCTACCTGAGGCCCGGAGGCAGCCCGTGTCGCCTCCGCGGGCCGATGTAAGGAGGGCCGCGCCGGGCTCGTCCTTTCCTTTTCCTTTTATTTCCTGTGTAAGACAAAACAGCTGCATGGAGCCCCGCTGGGGCGTGTTGGGAATTATCGCCGTTTTAGCCATTACCTTGATCTTATTTTTGTGCCTCTTAACCACACGCCTGTGCGTAGATAGTTTTTGGCCCCTGCCGGGGGGGCGACCGACCCAGGCCCTGTGTGCGCGTCGCGGTGCCCGAGGGGCACGGACTAGAGGGGTGCTCCTGTAACGTGCCCGGGTCATGAAACCTTCCAGCGGCTAGAGCAGAAACGCTCGCGAGGGCATTTGACTACCACCCCTCGCGAGGTCGTTTGCGAGAGAAACCAAAGCAAGGAGTGAAAATCGACGAACCACAAATCAGCAACAGCGATAACTTCCATAAGACTTCAATGCAAGTAAACATGTCAACTGCGGAAAGCAAATGAAAAAGCCACGTCCGGCACCTAATCTAGTCTTCGACGTCTTCTCACCAGCGCGGAGCTAAGTGCTGCCACTGGGCGTGGGAGGGAGCCCCAGGGCCTGAGGCTGGCGCTCCTGAGACTCCGGGGCGTGTATAGCCCCACTCATTATTACGTGAGAGTGTCACGGGGCGGCGAGCTTCACAGGCATTGGCCTTGCTTCACAGGCTCCGGGCCTTTCCAAAACACGATAGCTTCACAGGCACTCGCCTTGCTTCACGGGCTTTGGGCCTTTCCAAAACGTGATAGCTTCACACGCACTCGCCTTGCTTCACAGGTTCTGGGCCTTTCCAAAACGCGATAGCTTCACAGGCACTCGCCTTGCTTCACAGGCTCTGGGCCTTTCCAAAACGCGATAGCTTCACAGGCACTCACCTTGTTTCACAGGCTCTGGGCCTTTTCAGTGGTAGAACCTCCGGAGGTGCTGGATGTTCCATGCATTCTGGACAGGCACTCCCTCCTAAGTCTCCAAGCACGCGGAGCCGGGCCTGGAAACATGAACACCCTTGAACGAGCCCTCCCACATGGGAGAGAGCTTGTGCAACCCCTCCCTGGAGAGAACCCGCCTGAGCATGAGGTCTCCTACCTCGAGAGTCCTGGGGCGGATGTTGCGGCAGTGATATCGCCGCAGCGCCTGCTGATACCTCGCCGCTCGCAGCGCGGCCTCCTGGCGACGTTCCTCCCCCAGCATGAGGTCCATCCCCCGCATGGCGTCCTGCTGTGCCTCTTCGAACGCCAGGACCCGCGCGGAGCGACGTCTGACAACGTGAGGGATGACTGCTTCCACTCCGTAGACCAGGAAGAATGGGGTCTCCCCAGTTGGTTTGGTCGCGGTGGTGCAGATGGACCACAGCACGGACTGCAGCTCATCGTACCATCCTGTGCCATAGGCCTCCAGCTTCTTCTTGAACGTCCTGGTCTTGAGGCCCCTCAGGACCTCCGCGTTGGCTCGCTCAGCCTAGCCGTTGCTTCGGGGGTGCACATTTGGGCACACGTTGAGGTGATGCTCGACGACACTCCTGGGGATCCCCGCCAGCTGGTCGGGCTCCCAAGCAAATACCTTCTTATTTGCGCGCAAGAACTTGACCAAGGCCCCCTCCTGCTCAGGCTCAAGGTTGACGCCTATGGTGAAAGTGGTACTGGAGGACCCTTCCTCGTCGACGGGTATCTGCTTCGTCTCTGCCTTGTCCTGGGTGAACAACTGCTTCTTCTTGGCGGGCGCAGCCCCCTTGGGCTCAGGGGTCTCCGCGTTGACAGGCCGTGCCGATGCCGCTGTCTTGAAGGCAAGCTCGAGTACTCGCAGGGCGTCCCCGGTGTCCGCGCGCACGGTGAGGGTACCGTTGCTCCCGGGCATCTTCATGAGGTTGTACGCCGGGTGCGTGGCGGCCATGAACTGGGCTAGTGCCGGGTAGCCGAGGATGGCGTTGTAAGGGAGGCCGATGGGGGCGATGTCAAAGTCGACCGTCTCGGTGCGGAAGTTGCTGCGAGCCCCGAAGGTGACAGGGAGGCGGACCTGCCCGATCGGGACCGTGGAACCGTCGGTGATCCCGGAGAAAGGCTTGGTCGGCTGAAGCTGGTCATAGGGTACATGGAGATTGTTGAATGTTTCCATGGACAGGACGTTGAGCCCCGCCCCACCATCGATGAGGGTCTTGGTGACCAGCACATTGCTGATGACTGGGGAGCAGAGCATCGGGAGGACTCCGACCGTGGCTGCGCACTTGAGCTGGTCTGCCGAGCTGAACGTGATGGCGCACGCCGACCACCTGAGGGGGCGCGTTGCTTCGGGCTTGGGGAGAACTGCATTCACTTCGCGGGCAAACTGCTTGAAGATACGTTGAGAGGCTGGGGCTTGAGCTCCGCCTAGGATGCAGGCGATTGCGCGCGGCTCTTGGAAGCCCCCAACCCCCTCGTCTTGATGGCGGTCTTCGTTCCTCCTTGGCTGAGGCGGCAGCAGAGGTAGGCCTGCATTGCCATGAGGGCGATCCTCACGAGGCTGATCCCTCCAGTCTCCCTCGCGAGGCTGGTCGCGCCACCCCGGGCGCGGGCCGCGATCTTCCCAGCATCCTGGGTTTCTTCCTCCTCCTCGGCCGTAGCCCCGGTCAACATGGTCAGGGCGATGGCCGATCCTTCCTTCTCGCACGGCGCGGAGTTCTTGACATTCGTTGGTGTTGTGGGTGTGGAGGTCATGGTACACACAGTACCGGCTGCCTCTGGAGGGTTTGGGCAGATCCTTGCCCCGCTTGGTGTCTGGTTCTGCCACGAGTACGGCAGCCCCCTTGCGCTTCACGTCCTTGGCCTTGGGCTTCTTCTCTTCTGGGTCCGCGGCAGGCAGCTCGAGGAGGGAGAGACGTCCCTCCTCAGCCCTGGCGCACTTGTTCGCCAAGTTGAACAGCTCCAGGGAGGTGCAGAGGTCTTCATGCATCGCCAGCTCCTCCTTCATCTTAACGTCGCGCACGCCATCGGAGAAGGCCGAGATGATTCCCTCCTCAGACACCTTGGGGATCTTGAGGCGCGCGTTGTTGAAGCGCTGGATGTATTTTTGCAGGGTCTCTCCGGGTTGTTGCTTGATGCGGCGCATGTCGCTCACGGCGGGCGGCCGGTCGCGAGTACCTTGGAAGTTGGCGATGAAGCGGGTGCGCATCTGGTCCCAGGAGGAGATCGTGCCTGGAGCCAGATTCAGGAGCCAGGTTCGAGCTCCTTCCTTGAGCACCATGGGGAACCAATTCTCCATGACCTTTTCATCCCCGCTGGCAGCCTCGATGCCCAGCTCATAGAGCTGGAGGAACTCTGCGGGATCGGTTGTGCCATCGTAGCGGGGAGGCAGGTCAAGCTTGAACTTGCCGGGCCACGCGACGCTGCGCAGCTCAGTGGTGTAGGCACAGCAGCCTGCGGTGGCCACGAAAGGCTTCGGTTGGTGGAGAGCTTGGTCTTGAGGGTCCCCACGCGCTGCAGCTAGGAGCAGGGCAGGGTCTTGGCGCGCCGGAGCTGGAGCAGGGTCGCGGCGTGCCGGAGCAGGGAGCGCACTGGCAGCCCCTTGCGGGCAAGGGACTTCTTGGCAGCTCTGTTCTTGCTGCGCTGGCGCTTGACAGAGCGGGTTCCGCCCAGGGGCCAAGCGCCTTGGAGCCATGGCATCTTCTTGGAGGGGAGGTGGCTGGTGCGCCTCTGGAGCTTCGTTGCCCGCGCGGGGCGGAGTGTGGCGCAGAGGAACGGACGGCGCGGAAGAGCCCCATGCGGCGCGGACAAGCTCGGCGATGCGGTCGAGCCACTCTTCATAGACGTCGTCGTGGGGCGGTAGCGCAGGAGCTCGTTTGCCGCGAGGAGCACAGCTCGAGCCTCCAAGGGTGTGCGGAGCGCGCGGGACAAAGAACCGGCTGGTGCGAGTGATGGAGTAGCGGTGCGGCCGTCTTGCCGCACGGACGGGTGCTGAGACGATGCCTGCTGCTCGCCCCCCGCCGGACCGGTGGGAGCGTTGATAGCGGGCGACGGGGAACGACGAGGACGCCCACCGACGGGGGCCGTCTGGGCGACGCGAGAAGCGATGGCTGCCCGGCGCTCGGCGCGGGCCCGACGAGCGTCGGACATGGATGCGACGGTCGGAGGAGGGCGGAGCGGTGGAAGACGGATTCTGGCGCACCCCTACCTGGCGCGCCAATGTCGAATTTCGGGTTTCGGCAGACCCTTAAGGTTCGAACACTGGGGTGCGCGCGGAAATCACGCCTTCTACCCCCCCCCCCCCCCGTCTCACAAAGGTCTAAACTACTAAAAGAACTGCATGAGAGACACAAGATTTATACTGGTTCGGGCCACCATTGTGGTGTAATACCCTACTCTAGTGTGTGGTGGATGGATTGTCTCTTGGGGCTGATGATGATGAATAATACAAGGAAGAACAGCCTCGCGAGGGTCTGTTCTTGGCTGGGGCGAAGAACTACTGGGAGGAGTTCAGTCGCCCTCTCTCTCTCTCTCTTACTCTCTCTGCTTGCTAGTCGGATCCACACGCCGAGCCGAACCCCTTGCTACGTGGGTGGCCGGTCCTATTTATAGGCGAAGGCCCTAGGCCTCTCCCCAAATATTGAGCAGGAAGGGCGCCAACAATTGGCCAATTCGAAGGGGAACATCTAGTACGCTTATCCTGACTAAATTTGGTCTTCGCCTGCGAAAGACCCTGCGGTGACGCCGTGCTGGGCTCCATGGTGACCTCCGTCTCGTAGTCCGCTTGGTCCTGGTCTCGTTGCACCGAAATGGCAACCTTTTCCTGATGCCTCGGTACTCAACGGCTGCGCTTGCCCCCTTTGCACCAAAGAGGAAAGAAGGACGCTGCGCGCGCTGGCGCCCGCCTGGCACCCTTGATCATCATGGCTTGCGTCACGGGCACCTCGCGAGGTACCCCGCCTTGATATCTCCGTCTCCTCGCGAGCCAGCCTGAGGAGGCTGCGCCTGAGGATGCGCCATGTTGACTGCCTCGCGAGGCTTGGCACCTCGCGAGGGACTTGAGTCTTCTGCTGATGAAGATGGGCCATGTTGGGCCCCCATTTGAGCCACGCCGCAGGCCGCAGGCAGGCAAGTCTGGGGACCCCCGTTCCCAGAACGCCGACAAGCATGGGCCATCTATCTACAACAACATAGATAAGCAAAATACTATCAGGTACTAAGTTCATGATAAATTTAACTTCAATTAATAATATTACTTAAGAACTCCCACTTAGATAGGCATCCCTCTAATCATCTAAGTGATCACATGATCCATATCAACTAAACCATAACCGATCATCACGTGAAATGGAGTAGTTTTCAATGGTGAACATCACTATGTTGACCATATCTACTATGTGATTCACGCTCGACCTTTCGGTCTCAGTGTTCCGAGGCCATATCTGCATATGCTAGGCTCGTCAAGTTTAACCCGAGTATTTTGCGTGTGCAAAACTGGCTTGCACCCGTTGTAGATGTAGAGCTTACCACACCCGATCATCATGTGGTGTCTCGGCACGACGAACTTTGGCAATGGTGCATACTCAGGGAGAACACTTTTATCTTGAAATTTAGTGAGAGATCATCTTATAATGCTACCGTCAAACAAAGGATAAACATCACATGCAATCAATATAAGTGATATGATATGGCCATCATCATCTTGTGCTTGTGATCTCCATCTCTGAAGCATCGTCATGATCACCATCGTCACTTGTGCGACACCTTGATCTCCATCGAAGCATCATTGTCGTCTCGCCAACTATTGCTTCTACGACTATCGCTACCGCTTAGTGATAGAGTAAAGCAATTACAGGGCGATTGCATTGCATACAATAAAGCGACAACCATATGGCTCCTGCCAGTTGCCGATAACTCCGTTACAGAACATGATCATCTCATACAATAAATAGAGCATCATGTCTTGATCCTATCACATCATAACATGCCCTGCAAAAACAAGTTAGACGTCCTCTACTTTGTTGTTGCAAGTTTTACGTGGCTTCTACGGGCTGAGCAAGAACCGTTCTTACCTACGCATCAAAACCACAACGATAGTTTGTCAAGTTCGTGCTGTTTTAACCTTCTCAAGGACTGGGCGTAGCCACACTCGGTTCAACTAAAGCTGAACAAACTTACACCCGCTAGCCACCTATGTGCAAAGCACGTCGGTAGAACCAGTCTCGCGTAAGCGTGCGCGTAATGTCGGTCCGGGCCGCTTCATGCAACAATACCGCCGAACCAAAGTATGACATGCTAGTAAGTAGTATGACTTGTATCGCCCACAAACTCACTTGTGTTCTACTCATGCAAATAACCTCAACGCATAAAACCAGGCTCGGATGCCACTGTTGGGGAACGTATTAATTTCAAAAAAAATCCTACGCACACGCAGGATCATGGTGATGCATAGCAACGAGAGGGGAGAGTGTCGTCCACGTACCCTCGTAGACCATTAAGCGGAAATGTTATGACAACGCGGTTGATGTCGTCGTACGTCTTCACGATCGACCGATCCTCAGTACCGAATGTACGGCACCTCCGCGTTCAGCACACGTTCAGCTCAGTGACGTCCCACCAACTCACGATCCAGTAGAGCTCGGGGAAGATTTTCGTCAGCACGACGGTGTGGTGACGATGTTGATGAAGCTACCGCAACAGGGCTTCGCCTAAACTCCGCTACAGTATGACCGAGGTGGATTATGGTGGAGGGTGGCACCACATACGGCTGGGAGAGATCTTTGTGATCAAGTTGTGTGTCTAGGGGTGCCCCCTGCCCCCGTATATAAAGGAGCAAGGGAGGAGAGGCGGCCGGCCAGGAGGAGGCGCGCCAGGGAGGAGTCCTACACCCATCGGGAGTAGGACTCCCTCCTTTCCTAGTTGGAGTAGGAGAAGGGGGAAGGAGGAGGGAGAGAGGAAGGAAAGGGGGGCGCCACCCCCCTCCTTGTCCAATTCGGACAAGAGGGAGAGGGGGCGCGGCCTGCCCTGGCCGCCCCTCCTCTTCTCCACTAAGGCCCATCTTGGCCCATTAAACCCTTGGGGGGTTCCGGTACCCCCGGTACTCCGGTAAAATCCTGATTTCATCTGAAACACTTCCTGATATCCAAATATAGGCTTCCAATATATCAATCTTTATGTCTCGACCATTTCGAGACTCCTCATCATGTCCGTGATCACATTCGGGACTCCGAACTTCCATCGGTTTATGAAAACACATAAACTCATAATATAACTGTCATCGAACTTTAAGCGTGCGGACCCTACGGGTTCAAGAACTATGTAGACATGGCTGAGACATGTCTCTAGTCAATAACCAATAGCGGAACCTGGATGCTCATATTGGTTCCTAGATATTCTACGAAGATCTTTATCGATCAAACCGCACAACACTATACGTTGTTCTCTTTGTCATCGGTATGTTACTTGCCCAAGATTCGATCGTTGGTATCCAATACCTAGTTCAATCTCATTACCGGCAAGTCTCTTTACTCATTCCATAATACATCACTTGGTAACTAACTCATTAGTTATCATGCTTGCAAGGCTTATAGTGATGTGTATTATCGAGAGGGCCCAGAGATACCTCTCCGACAATCAGAGTGACAAATCCTAATCTTGATCTATGCCAACTAAACAACTACCATCGGAGACAGCTGTAGAGCACCTTTATAATCACCCAGTTATGTTGTGACGTTTGGTAGCACACAAAGTGTTCCTCCGGTATTTGGGATTTGCATAGTCTCATAGTCATAAGAACATGTATAAGTCATGAAGAAAGCAATAGCAGTAAACAAACGATCAAGTGCTAAGCTAACAGAATGGGTCAAGTCAATCACATCATTCTCCTAATGATGTGATCCCATTGATCAAATAGCAACTCATGTCTACGGTTAGGAAACTTAACCATCTTTGATCAATGAGCTAGTCAAGTAGAGGCATACTAGTGACACTATGTTTGTCTATGTATTCTCACATGTATTATGTTTCTGGTGAATACAATTCTAGCATGAATAATAAACATTTATCATGAAATAAGGAAATAAATAATAACGTTATTATTGCCTCTAGGGCATATTTCCTTCAATGACACCTTGATCTCCATCGAAGCATCGTTGTCGTCTCGCCAACTATTGCTTCTACGACTATCGCTATCGCTTAGTGATAAAGTAAAGCAATTACATGGCGATTGCATTTCATACAATAAAGTGGCAACCATATGGATCCTGCCAGTTGCCAATAACTGTGTTACAAAACATGATCATCTCATACAATAAAATTTAGTATCATGTCTTGTATATCATATCACAACATGCCCTGCAAAAACAAGTTAGGCGTCCCCTACTTCGTTGTTGCAAGTTTTACGTGGCTACTACGGGCTGAGCAAGAACCGTTCTTACCTATGCATCAAAAACCACAACATGGTATAGTCATTGCTTTTTGATCTTCGAAAAGAACCCTATTCATTGAATCCAATTCAACTAAAGTTGGAGAAACTGAGACCCACCAGCCACCTGTGTGTGAATCACGTCGGTAGAACCAGTCTCACGTAAGCGTACCTGTAATGTCGGTCTGGGCTGCTTCATCCAACAATACCGCCGAATCAAGAAACAACTAGTGGAGGCAAGCAATATGTACATACCCACGCCCACAACTCCTTTGTGTTCTACTCGTGCATATAACATCTACGCATAGACCTGGCTCAGATACCATGGTTGGGGAACGTAGTAATTTCAAAAAAAATCTTGCACACACACAAGATCATGGTGATGCATAGCAACGAGAGAGGAAGAGTGTTGTCCACGTACCCTCGTAGACCGTAAGCGGAAGCGTTATGGCAACGCGGTTCATGTAGTCGCACGTCTTCACGATCGACCGGTCTTAGTACCGAAAGTATAGCACCTCCGCGATCTGCACACGTTCGGCTCGGCGACGTCCCACGAACTCACGATCCAGCAGAGTGTCGAGGGAGAGCTTCGTCATCACGACGGCGTGATGGCGGTGATGATGATGCTACCGGAACATGGCTTCGCCTAAGCACCGCTATGATATGACCAAGGTGGATTATGGTGGAGGGGGGCACCGCACACGGCTAAGAGATCAATGATCAACTTGTGTATCTATAGGGTGCCCCCTCCCTCGTATATAAAGGAGTGGAGGAGGGGAGGGCCGGCCATCTCTATGGCGCGCCCTAGGGGGAGTCCTACTCCCACTGGGAGTAGGATTCCCCCCTTTCCCTAGTAGGAGTAGGAGAGAAGGAAGGAAGGAAGGAAGGGGGGCCGCCCCCCACCCAATTTAGATTGGGCTAGGGAGCGCCCTCCACCTTTCCCTTCCTCTCCTCTTTTCCACTAAGGCCCAATAAGTCCCATATACTCCTCAGGGGGTTCCGGTAACCCCCCTAGTACTCCGATAAATGCCCAAACTCACCCGGAACCATTCCGATGCCCAAACATAGGCTTCCAATATATCGATCTTTACGTCTCGACCATTTCGAGACTCCTCGTCATGTACTTGATCAAATCCGGGACTCTGAACTACCTTCAGTACATCAAAACATATAAACTCATAATACCGATCGTCACCGAACGTTAAGCGTGTGGAACCTACGGGTTCGAGAACTATGTAGACATGACCGAGACATGTCTCTGGTCAATAACCAATAGCAGAACCTGTATGTTCATATTGGCTCCCACATATTCTACGAAGATCTTTATCGGTCAAACCGCATAACGATATACGTTGTTCCCTTTGTCATCGGTATGTTACTTGCCCGAGATTCGATCATCGGTATCTCAACACTTAGTTCAATCTCGTTACCAGCAAGTCTCTTTACTCGTTGCGTAATGCATCATCCCACAACTAACTCATTAGTCACATTGCTTGCAAGGCTTATATTGATGTGCATTACCAAGAGGGCCGAGAGATACCTCTCTGACAATCGGAGTGACAAATCCTAATCTCAATCTATGCCAACTCAACAAACACCATCGGAGACACCTGTAGAGCACCTTTATAATCACCCAGTTACGTTGTGACGTTTGGTAGCACACAAAGTGTTCCCCTAGTTTTCGGGAGTTGCATGATCTCATAGTCATAGGAACATGTATAAGTTATGGAGAAAGCAATAGCAACAAACTAAACGGTCATCGTGCTAAGCTAATGGCTGGGTCAAGTCAATCACATCATTCTCTAATGATGTGATCCCGTTAATCAAATGACAACTCATGTCTGTGGTTAGGAAACATAACCATCATTGATTCAATGAGCTAGTCAAGTGGAGGCATACTAGTGACATTCTATTTGTCTATGTATTCACACATGTACTAAGTTTCTAGTTAATACAATTCTAGCATGAATAATAAACATTTATCATGATATAAGGAAATATAAATAACAACTTTATTATTGCCTCTAGGGCATATTTCCTTCAGTATCGTGCTAGTAATATAAAATATGATAGCTTACTACTGTAGAAGCCGAATATCCTTGTTTTTTCATGGAATTGGTATTTCTCTCTCAAACTTTTGTTTGGAACATTTTGCTGAACTAAATTCAATTAAATCTAAGCAAGTTAAAATGATGGCACAATCACATCCACATAGGGAATGCATTGTATATGTGTTTGTACCTACTTTAGTATCTACTGATTTACTAATAAAGGGCTACGATTACACAAGTCTAACAAATATCTTAGAGAGATAATATAAGTAGAATACGATTTTCTAGATTAGCTTTGACTAGTACGAATGTAGAGTGCATGAGGTGTCGACAAGTGGGTTGTTCTTGAATCCCCTCCCCTCGCCATCTCCGGTTATCATTGCTCCCATTCATGTTCTTTGTCAATTTGGTATTTTCTTTTCCTTTACTTGCTTCAGTTTAGACACTACTAGTGTACGTTGCGCAACCGAACTTGAAAAATTGATGAATAGTCTAGCACATCAGAATTCATGCATTTAAACTGATGTGAAAACTAACTAGCATACAGTCATTTGCTGTCGTCCAACATCCTGAAAGATAACTAGCTTGCCATCGGCAACACCTCACCAGCATGACACTGGGTAAGGCATTGTCTACCCCATGTGTGCGTCGTGGTGTGGGGCGCTCAACCGCGAGACAGGGTCCAAGCTCCTGCCTCCAAGGCTATCATCTGGTAGGTCACACCCCCTGCTTTCTGGTGGCGAGGAGAACCTGTTGGATTGATGACGATTTTCATTGTTATGTCGGCTTTGTGGACGTCGGCATATTGACTCTTTGTTGGTTTTAACTGTTGTGTCATCTTATTTTATCATTTTTTGCTTACAGGGGCATCAAACAAATTTATGTTTCATTTCAAATAATGTGTTTCATGTGTAAGCACTAAAAAAATACTTAATTTTCTAAACATAATGCCATTAACACTAAAATCCTCCTTAGGGGCAAGATTTCCTTTCAGTATGTTAACGACGTGATTTTGGAGAGAATCTTGCATTACTAGATGGCTAATTTGTTAAATATTGTATCAAAAATGACTATACACATGCTCGGTGCTCTATTGGTACTTATTTGCTATTATTTGTCAGAACAATATTTGCTATGAAATTTGATAAATATAATGAGTAATTGATGAAAGTGAACACTAGAAAATTAGATGGTGTACACTTGTTTATCCTTGTATGTGTACATACATGCCCATCCACCATCGTCAATTCAGCATGCCATATAACAAAAGGGTCACAAAGGGATAGTACTCGGGCGACACCATGGCCCTCTCTGGTCTTAGTTTGTGTCACTGATTGAATGGATCATTGTGTGAAAAGGCAAAGCACATCCACAATCTGACAAACCCCTCTTTCGCTAAGAACATACTTGAAGAACCAACGACAACAATGACAAAGTAAGGACAAAGATCAAATTGTTTACACCTAGAACTTTGTCACCCCTCATTGCCAACAAAAGAAAAGAGATCAAAATAATGGTTAATAAGACTCCAGAATAATCCTTGCTCAGGACAACTCAAATCAATTTTAAAAATCACGACTTTAAAAAAGACTATCGTTATTGGAAATTAACGCACTTTAATCCTTGAAACGCCTTTAAGTCCCCAAAAATATTGGGAGAACCCAAAGCAACATACCCCCTCCCAAAATATTGTGCGAAAAACATGAGCATCAATAACCATCCCAATCCTATCAAAATGGGCACACAGGAAATTTTAGGGAAAATTAATCGCTTCCAACCCTCCGTCCATTTTTAGGGAATGGAGTATGTAGCCTCCCCATGACCTCAACACCGTTTCCCCTGCTTACCTAACCCTGACAACCCTGGAAAAGGATGTGCCCGTTGAGGTGGCCATGGTCAAGAGACACCATCTAGGCATCATGCGCATGTCCATCGCTCCCACCAGAGATGTGCCCACCAAGGGTCAACATGATATTCAACCGGTCCCTGGGGCAAACAAGAGGAGGAACAACACAATCATGCTAAAAAATGGGACGACGAGACGACCGTTGAAGAGGAAGAAACATAGAGGAAAAGGAAAGCACATGTCACGCTTAATGATGCCCTTGCTTGCGTTGACCCGTACACATTAACCGACCCCCTATGAGCAGGGCTTTGCACATATTGTGCTAATTGATATGTTCGGGTAAAATTTCAGTGAGTCGGCGCTAGTGAATTGTAGCGCCCAAGATGCGATTATATCCCAATCACGTGATGAACTCATGATTGGGGCACAAGCGCATTTCGAGTGCATAGCAAGGTGGATATCATTACAACATACCATGTACTGAATAGATGAGAATACAAGATAAAGGCTTACACTATAACATCCCAAAATTCTAAATTTTGGAATGTTATAATAAATAGAAAGATTTGATTGATTGTGTGAAATTGAGTGAAATTCGAAACCTTTTTGAAAGTTAAATGAGAGGGAATAAAAGGACTTTCCCAAACTTTCATTTTTGCATTTATGCTCTCCGTGAATTCAAATACTTTTTCATCACGAAACCCTGGAGAGAAGATGAGATGACTTCTTCCATTATTTAAATGACGAGGGGTGTTGAAAATATTTGAATTTCATTTGGAAAATATTTCCAATTCTGAAACTTTATGAAACTCAATGATTTTCACGAGAGGAGATAAAATGACTTCTTCAAATTATATGAAATATGAGTTGGGAGTTTCAAAGATTAAATTCAAAGTCCTTTTGAAATTATTTTTCAATTTGGAATTGTTTGAGTTTTATTCAAATAAATTTTCTCCCAAAAATAAAATATATGAAAAATAGGGTAACATGATTCCCTACATTAGAAAATTGGAGAAAAATTAATTTGAAATCATTTTGGTATTTTTTTAAATGATTTTTTGTTGGATTTAATAGACCAGTAGCACTCTTTGTTTTATTTGAATTTGTGTGGATTTTATTTGGCATATTAAAAATGTCCATGTTGTAGAAAAACTTTTTTTGAAAATTTTGATATATTATATGCCTATAGTTTCTTTTATTTTATTTAGTTTATATTATTTTCTTTGTCTGTAAAAAAAATCTTCCCTCTACCGACTGGGCCGGCCCGGCTCCTGCCAGGCCAAGGCCCAGCGCGCCGCCTCGCTCCCGTCCCCGAGCTCGGGACGAACTCCCGCAGCCGCACGCCATCGTCGGCACCGTACGCCGCCAGGACTCCGCCGCCGCCTCGCTCTGCCCCTTTCCCACGCCACCATCGCCTCCTCCCTCCTATAAAGTCGCGCCCGCCGCAGACTCTCTCTTGCGTCGCGCCGCTGCCCTCCCGCATCTGCCCCGCCGCCGCTGCTGCAGATAGCCGCCGCCGCCGCCCTTAGCCGCACCGCTGCCTGCTCGCCTCACCGCTGCCCCGCATCGCCGGATCTGCGCCACCGCGCCCTCCGCCGGAGCTCCGCCGCCGTCCTCCGTCTGCCCCGCCGCCCGAGGCCGAAGCCGCCGTTCGCCTTGATGTCGGAGTCGCTGCTGCCATCCGCCGCCGTTGACCCGAACCGGTATAAACTGCCCGGTCCAGTTTTTTAGGGTTTAGGTTTACTTCGGTTTTCTAAAAAAAGGGTTTATTTTTAGTTTAGTTTATTTTGCGAGCGTTCACCAGTTAGGCCTCTTTAGCGAACGGTTTTCTTCGAATATGCCTCTGTAGAGAATGTTCATTAGATAGGTTTTTCCTTTTTGTTTAATTTCGGCCAAGGACCCGTATGTAATTAGTTTCTTCACAGTTTAGTCCCTAATCTTGAATCTATCACAACTTTTTACTCGTTAGTCCAAATCCAACGAAACCAATGCTCACATCTTCGTTATGACCCCCTCTATCCAGTAAAACAACTCAAACATGTTTTTGAAAAGTTTAAAATTTGAATTAGATCAGATTTGAATTCAAACTTCGTTTGATCGTAACTTGAGTTTCGTAACTCCGATTTAGTTGATTCTTTTTGCATATCAAAGCTCTTGACCTAAACATTCTGATAAGGCCAAATTCATATAATTTTATTACTGTTAGAAAAAAATTTATGTTTCAAGAGCTATTTGCTTGGTTTTGATGTTTTCCGAATCGTCCTCTTCGTTCTTTCTGATCTTTTGAGTGATTGCTTATGTGTGGTTACTATTGCTTGCTTATGATAGATTGACCGGAGTGTGACGAGTAGAACTATCAAGAGTTTTGAGTGCGAATCATCTTCATGAACATTGCAGGCAAGTTCACACTTTGATCATATCCCCTTTCATACCCAGTTTTATTGCATTAGATCAATCCTCAAACATTGCATGATTAGCATCTAATTAAATTGTGGGATGGGAAGTAGTTGAGGTAGTACCTATTACCTGTTT
This sequence comes from Triticum monococcum, assembly GCA_034509565.1. Classification (NCBI taxonomy): domain Eukaryota; kingdom Viridiplantae; phylum Streptophyta; class Magnoliopsida; order Poales; family Poaceae; genus Triticum; species Triticum monococcum. Next base: position 675,411,199 of record CM067842.1, on the reverse strand, counting down.
ATTATCAAACCCTTGGGAGTTACTATTACATTATGCTTACATTGCCATGCTATGCTCGTAGACGTGGATTAGGTTTTGAGAGTATTCATGATAGATGTGAGATTATTAATTAATGGTTTACTTAAGGTGGCAACTTAAACACACATCTGGGTGGATTGAGGCACCTGGGTATTCCAGGATTGCCTGTCTAGGCACCTGGGTAGACCAGGATTGCCTGTTTTTTTTGGACCGCCACCCAGGCTCAAAGGGATCATGAGATTATTCATACTAGAAACTTCCGTGTGCAGCCACAAGCTATTATGGGCTCTAGCATAGTTGATTAAGTCGTGCGAACTCTTACAGGATAGACTAGCAGATGTAGGGGAAAGTAGGTGTAACGGCCTATCCATCGTAAGGTACTAGCGCTTCTGAAAGACTGTGTCTCGGTCATCCGTCTTCTCAAACACCATGTAGTGTGAGAAACCAAACGGAGGCGATCGAGTCTTGTGGGGAAAAGTGCGCAAATCTCTGCGGAGTGTATAAACTAATCATGATTAGCCGTGTCCCTGGTTATGGACATCTTGAGTATCTAGTACCTGGATTATCATGTGAATCTCATCATGTTAGTTTAAATTAAGTTTGTTGGGTTTAATGATGTTATTTAATTGGGATTGAGAATGCTGTCAACCATTCTCAATGTTCAACAACCACCATGATAGTTAAATAAAAATTATTCCTTTGTAGTAGGGAAAAATTGGCTTTACGCAAAACTATAACCATAGAGCTTTTCCACCAGCCAAATATGCATGTAGTGATAGCCTTTATTCATCATTCTCTATGGTGTGAATTTGCCAGTACATTCAATGTACTGACCCTTTGTGGCTGCAACGTCTCATGTTGCAGGATTATCTTACGACGAGTAAGTGGTACGTTAGGGTTATGATTCCTACACTCAACTTTGCCGTTGGTGTTGATGGGAATCCACAACCTTGTTACTTCCGCTATTTTGGATTGAGGTGATAGTATTTTTCGTTACTTATACATGTGATTTACGTCTGTTATAAATCCTCGACTACTGTGTGTGTCAGCATACCGATCCAGGGATGACACTTAAGCATAGAGACTTGATCCATTCGGGTCGGGTCGCTACAAGATGGTATCAGAGCACATGTTGACTGTAGGACGTGACCCTAGAAACTGGCAAGCCCATAGGAAAGATTTTTCTCTAAAAACTTTACTTTTCAAAAAGATCTTTTACCTCTCTTCTCTTCTGAGCTTATTCAAAAATTCCCTTTAGTGAGACCATACCCCTTTCCCCTTTTGACCACTCGAAGATTCGACTAATGAGACGACTACAAGAAGTACAAGATATTGGACAACTAAGACCGCTTCGGAATGAAGAGGATTTTTACTGTGCATCTGAATAATGCAAACTACAACGGTTGAAGACCGAAGACAAGTAGAATTTGAAGGCTCTGAAGAATTCCCAGATTTGTATGACCTAGGAAGGCTACCCTTATGGAACTTAGCAGACTATGGAAGTTGTCAATACCCGAGATCAAGGTGTATCGGAGAAAGACCAGAGCATGTAGAGTTAAGAACTCAAGGATTTGTCAAGAAAACCCTAAGGCATGAGATATCAACTATGGAATGATAGCTCATGGAAATGACGAGAGCAGAAACACAACTATCCATGAAGTTATCTTCCGCTTATGCTTTCGTCACCGTGTTGAGTTAAGCAAGTATATGCATGGAAGGATTGGATGGTAGATGGAGCACCCATCATCAATATGAAGTTTTAACCTTAGCCGGTATATCACCAGGATCTGGAGTAGTACATCAATTTTTTTTTAAGGTGGAGCTCCATGAAGCCGTATTTTGACAAGGAGCATTTCATGAAGAACTCAGGAACCAAAAGCTGAAAGTAGCCAAGCTGGAGGAGCTACAACCTCAAGAATACCGGAGATTTGTCAGGAACTGAAGGACAGTATGACCATGGTTCATGTGAAGGATGATGAAACCTAAAAGTTTGGGACGCAACTCCAGAATAATAAAGGACGTCACGAGAGACTTCGCGCCAACATAGTTGATCTGGCAAAAGGACTTGAGAAAGACAAGTATGACCGGAAGAAGCCATTGGAGGCACGAACAAGACTTGAAGAGTTATACGACCTTGAAGATTTATTAACCTTTAGAAGACCAAACCCCTTTCATATGCCTATGTTAGATGCGATGATTGTGAGCTGTCATTTGTTTGAAGTTTTCTGACAGCCACAATAAAATCTGTCTTTTCAAAAACTTTTGTTTGTATTGTGTGTATCCCTCTCTATCTCTCTTATCTCACCCCAAAACCCATGGACCCAATAGAGGATGAATGAAGATGAGCTTGTATTTTCTGGACCGATGAGTCTGTTGGAGACGGACCGATGGATTCAGAACATGGATGATCATATGGAGAACAACCCTATAGTCGTAAAGGATATGGCCCAGCCTGCTCTTCAGTGCTTTGAAAGAGGTGCTGCTACTTGGTGGAGGATGTACCAAACCATCAATGGATGGCAAAGAGTAACCACTTGGGAAGAATTTAAGTTGACTTTGCCAAAATCTCAGTTTGTGTCCCAGAAGTTGAAGCCTTATGGAAAGGATATGAGGAAACCTTGTGCATGCAAAATTTGTGGAGAAATAGGACACACCCATAAAGAACACAAGGATGAATGCCCTAATTGTGAAGGAAGTCACCCAGTTGAAGAATGCCCAATTAGGCAGATTACTTGTTTCTTGTGTGAAGGGACTATCCACTATCCTGCTTAGTGTCACATTTACCCCATGGTACAACGAACCATCCAGGAGGAGAAAGAAGTAATGAAAGGAGCCCTCATGGAAATTTTAGAAGAAGCTGGTATGAAGGAAGATGTGGAGGACACACCTAAAGAGGACCCGAGTAAACCCTGCACTAAGTCTTGCTATTCATGTGGGGAAGAAGGACACATCTCCCAGAATTGTATGAATGAGGATCTAGTAGAATTCCCGACAGAGGAAGTAGAGTATGACCCATGAGAAATAGAATCCATGATTGGAATCGAAAAGTCCAGGAAGAGAAGTAGATTGGATTCCAGGAAGGACCTGAGTCATATCACCTGTTACAGGTGCAAGGAGTCAGGGCACTACCTCAACAATTGCCCAAAAAGGAAACCTCGAGACTTGTCAGAAGTAATATGTTTTCATTGTAATAGAGCAGGGCACTTTGCCATAGGATGCCCCAAGGAGAAGGAGACTTTTGCTAGATAGTTGAGTTTGCAACAAAAGAAATGGAGTAGTAGAAGTGAGAACATTTTCTTTTATATTGAGGTGTTGAGTTGAGACATGAAATGGAAAAGCGAGAGATTTTAATCAATTGAGAGTGAATAAAGTTAGCATAGTTGGTACTGATATGGATTTTATGAGTTGGTACTCTATGAAGAAGGATTTTGACCATTTTTGAGGATATGAGAAATATGTTCTATGGAAGATTTGTGCATTTTAAGGGTGGTAGTACCCTGTAAGAACCCTTGACCCCTAGAAAAGATAAGGATACTCCACTAAGTGGATTTCAGACAAAATGAATACGAGTTTTGTCTCGATATGTGTGAAACCCCAAGACTATGTGGGGTGAAGTTGGAGACCGTCAGCTGTTTGGACCAAATGTGATCAAGGAGTCAGAAGAGAATGTTAAGTTGATTTGAGATAGACCGAAGGTAGCTCAGTACCGACAGAAGAGTTATGCAGACTCAAAAACGCAAGGAGGTAGTCTATGAAATTGGAGATAGAGCATGTCTTCGTGTGTCCCCTTTGCGAGGAGTTAAACGATTTGGAGTTAAGGAAAGTTAGCCCCGAGATTTGTAGGACCATACCGAGTTTTGGAGCGTATGGGAGAAGTGGCCAACAAGTTGGAGTCACCCAAAGGACTGTCAGGAGTTCATGGTATCTTTTACGTTTCAGTTGAAGAAGTACGATGCAAAGATGGCCAATATTCCCCTGTAAAGACGCTTGACCCTGGAAATGATAAAGATGTTCCACGAAGTGGAATATGGACTTCATAGGTGTAAGTTTTTATCTCGGTATGTGGGATATCCCACGGGGATGAAGAGATAAATTACTATTGGATATAAAGGAGGTATGATGTTGGAAATATGGATCAATGGAAATTCCATGATGAGTCTGAGTAATCACGTCTTAGTTTGGTACAAATAGAAGGAAGGAAGACAGTACAATTGGATGGATTTAAGAATGCTAGGAAGCTGGATGTGGGCATAATGATCAGTTGCCCGATGATAAGTTCAAGGACTACAAGTGATGAGATGGGCCATAACCCACAGGCCCCAGGACATGCCAAGAAGCAAGAACATTCTTGCTGAAGGAAAAACCCTGGAGGAAGATACGACGTTTATCGACAGACGATTTTATAGGAGTAACGCAAAACCTGAGAGATTGTGAAGGAACTATAGGTGTTTGTTTGGTTTGCAGAATCAATGGATTTATCCAAACCTTGGTTCGTCGACAAGAGAAATTCTGCAATGCTTGTGAGGATGACCAAGTGTTAGAATGCGAGATTCGCTAAACTGTATACATGGTAATGATTTGGGTGCGGGATGGATTGATCACCATACCGACTTACTCTTATTATTCGCCTTGCTATATGGGATGGTAAATCTGAGTGACTTACCTATAGTAGAGAGACGATGATATTAAACCTTGTTTAAACCTTAGAATGGTATAGGTATTTTTTTCCTTGTACAAGGCAGCTTTGCCAACCGTAGGTTATACGGTGAGGATCAACCCAGACCCATTTCCTGTAGGAGAAACCATAAATGGCTCCATGAGATATCGATAGTTAGTTAGTACTGGCGCCAGACCCATCAGCTAAGAAGACCCAATCTCGGAATAACCTTACCAAAAGGAAAGGACAGAAGAATTAAGGAAAAGGTTATGCCACTACCGGAAGAGCTCAGAGAAGGAATTTTTCTCGAGGATCTGAGAAGACCGACACTGTCAAGAATAAGGGTGGAGTATATGAGTTTTGATGGAACCGTAACCATGCTTCTAAGGGTGGTAGCACCGCAGACCCCGTGTAATGATCGATGGATTTTGAGAAGACCCCCAAACCCTAACCTTTTCTTTCTAGCCTCTCCGAATCTCGAGGACGAGATTCATTTTAAGGGTGGTAGGTTTGTAACATCCAAAATTCTAAATTTTGGAATGTTATAATAAATAGATAGATTTGATTGATTGTGTGAAATTGAGTGAAATTCAAAACCTTTTTGAAAGTTAAATGAGAGGAAATAAAAGGACTTTCCCAAACTTTCATTTTTGCATTTATGCTCTCCGTGAATTCAAATACTTTTTAATCACGAAACCCTAGAGAGAAGATGACATGACTTCTTCCATTATTTAAATGACGAGGGGTGTTGAAAATATTTGAATTTCACTTGGAAAATATTTCCAATTCTGAAACTTTATGCAACTCAATGATTTTCACGAGAGGAGATAAAATTACTTCTTCAAATTAAATGAAATATGAGTTGGGAGTTTCAAGGATTAAATCCAAAGTCCTTTTGAAATTATTTTTCAATTTGGAATTGTTTGAGTTTTATTCAAATAATTTTTCTCCCAAAAATAAAATATATGGAAAATAGGGTAACATGATTCCCTACATTAGAAAATTGGAGAAAAATTAATTTGAAATCATTTTGGTATTTTTTAAAATGATTTTTTGTTGGATTTAATAGACCAGTAGCACTCTTTGTTTTATCTGAATTTGTGTGGATTTTATTTGGCATATTTAAAATGTCCATGTTGTAGAAAATATTTTTTTGAAAATTTTGATATATTATATGCCTATAGTTTCTTTTATTTTTTTAGTTTATATTATTTTCTTTGTCTGTCAAAAAAAAACACTTCCCTCTACCGACTGGGCCGGCCCAGCTCCTACCAGGCCAAGGCCTAGCGCGCCGCCTCGCTCCCGTCCCCGAGCTTGGGACGAAGTCCCGTAGCCGCACACCATCGCCGGCGCCGTACGCCGCCAGGACTCCGCCGCCGCTTCGCTTTGCCCCTTTCCCACGCCACCACCGCCTCCTCCCTCCTATAAAGCCGCGCCCGCCGCCGCCTCTCTCTCGCGTTGCGCCGCCGCCCTCCCGCATCTGCCCCACGCCGCTGCTGCAGATAGCCGCCGCCCTTAGCCGCACCGCCGCCTGCTCGCCTCGCCGCTGCCCCGCATCGCCCGATCCGCGCCACCGCGCCCTCCGCCGGAGCTCCGCCGCCGTCCGCCGTCTGCCCCGCCGCCCGAGGCCGAAGCCGCCGCCGCCGTCGTTCGCCTCGGCGTCGGAGTCGCTGCCGCCATCCGCCGCCGTCGACCCGAACCGGTATAAACCGCCCGGTCCGGGTTTTTTAGGGTTTAGGTTTACTTCGGTTTTCTGAAAAAAAAACGGTTTATTTTTTAGTTTAGTTTATTTTGCGAGCATTCACCAGTTAGGCCTCTTTAGTGAACGGTTTTCTTCGAATATGCCCCTGTAGCGAACGTTCATTAGATAGGTTTTTCCTTTTCTGTTTAATTTCGGCCAGGGACTCGTATGTAATTAGTTTCTTCACAATTTAGTCCCTAATCTTGAATCTATCACAACTTTTTACTCGTAAGTCCAAATCCAATGAAACCAACGCTCACGTCTTCGTTATGATCCCCTCTATCCAGTAAAACAACTCAAACATGTTTTTGAAAAGTTTAAAATTTGAATTAGATCAGATTTGAATTCAAACTTCGTTTGATCGTAACTTGAGTTTCGTAACTCCGATTTAGTTGATTCTTTTTGCATATCGAAGCTCTTGACCTAAACATTGTGGTAAGGCCAAATTCACATAATTTCGGTACTGCTAGAAACTGTTTTATGTTGCAAGAGCTATTTTCTTGGTTTTGATGTTTTCCGAATCGTCCTCCTCGTTCTTTCTGATCTTTTGAGTGATTGCTTATGTGTGGTTACTATTGCTTGCTTACGATAGATTGACCGGAGTGTGACGAGTAGAACTATCAAGAGTTTTGAGTGCGAATCATCTTCATCAACATTGCAGGCAAGTTCACACTTTGATCATATCCCCTTTCATACCCAGTTTTATTGCATTAGATCAATCCTCAAACATTGCATGATTAGCATCTAATTAAATTGTGGGATGGGAAGTAGTTGAGGTAGTACCTATTACCTGTTTATTATCAAACCCTTGGGAGTTACTATTACGTTATGCTTACATTGCCATGCTATGCTCGTAGACGTGGATTGGGTTTAGAGAGTATTCATGACAGATGTGAGATTGTTAATTAATGGTTTACTTAAGGTGGCAACTTAAACACACATCTGGGTGGATTGAGGCACTTGGGTATTCCAGGATTGCCTGTCTAGGCACCTGGGTAGACCAGGATTGCCTGTTTTTTTGGACCGCCATCCAGGCTCAAAGGGATCATGAGATTATTCATACTAGAAACTTACGTGTGCAGCCACAAGCTATTATGGGCTCTAGCATAGTTGATTAAGTCATGTGAACTCTTACAGGATAGACTAGAAGATGTAGGGGAAAGTAGGTGTAATGGTCTATCCATCGTAAGGTGCTAGCGCTTCTGAAAGACTGTGTCTCGGTCATCCGTCTTCTCAAACACCATGTAGTGCGAGAAACCTAACGGAGGCGATCGAGTCTTGTGGGGAAAAGTGTGCAAACCTCTACAGAGTGTATAAACTAATCATGATTAGCCGTGTCCCCGGTTATGGACATCTTGAGTATCTAGTACCTGGATTATCATGTGAATCTCATCATGTTACTTTAAATTAAGTTTGTTGGGTTTAATGATGTTATTTAATTGGGATTGAGAATGCTGTCAACCATTCTCAATGTTCAACAACCACCATGATAGTTAAATAAAAATTATTCCTTTGTAGTAGGGAAAAATTGGCTTTACGCAAAACTATAACCATAGAGCTTTTCCACCAGCCAAATATGCATGTAGTGATAGCCTTTATTCATCATCCTCTATGGTGTGAATTTGCCAGTACATTCACTGTACTGGCCCTTTGTGGCTGCAACGTCTCATGTTGCAGGATTATCTTACGACGAGTAAGTGATACATTAGGGTTATGATTTCTAAACTCAACTTTGTCGTTGGTGTTGATGGGAATCCACAACCTTGTTACTTCCGCTATTTTGGATTGAGGTAATAGTATTTTACGTTACTTATACATGTGATTTACCTTTGTTATAAATCCTCAAGTACTGTGTGTGTCAGCATAACGATCCAGGGATGACACTTAAGCGCAGAGACTTGGTCCATTCGGGTCGGGTCGCTACATACACTCGCCACAAGGTACAACATCAATACAATAGTTCATCAATACATAACAATAATCATACAGAAGAGCAGGATCCGACTAGGGATGAAAACAAACGAAAAAGAAGAACGACATCCACCCTGCTAATCCCAGGTTCACCGACCCAGAACCTATCCCTCGATCGAAGAAGAAGAAGCAGAAGAACTCTGAACAAGCAAGCATCGCACTCGCGTCAGATCATCGCATTACCTGTACCTGCAACTGTTGTTGTAATAATCTGTGAGCCATGACGACTCAGAAATCCCATTACCATGGGTATCAAGACTGGCAAAGCTTAAAGGGTATGGAAAGGATAAGTGGTGAGGTTGCAGCAAGCGACTAAGCATTGTATGGTGACTAATTTATGAGTACAAGAATCAGATGAGAAACTACGCAAATGGTCGCAAACTAGTAATGAACAAGAAGTGATCCTGAACTACTTACGTTCAAACATAACCCAACCGTGTTCTCTTCTCGAACGCACCCGAAAAGAGACAGTCACGGTTACGCACGCGGTTGGTGTATTTTAAACGAGTTTAGTTCAAGTCCACTACAACCGGATATTAACAAATTCCCATCTGCCACATAACCACAAGCACGACTCTCGAAAGTTCAAACCCCGCAGGGGTGTCCCAACTTAGCCCATGACAAGCTCATGACCTGCGGAGACAATCCTCCATCGCGGGACATCCGATCAGACTCGAGATCCCGGTGCATGATACTTCCATTTTGCATCATGCTTTTATATCGATATTTATTGCATTATGGGTTGTTATAACATATTATGTCACAATACTTATGCCTTTTCTCTCTTACTTTACAAGGTTTACATGAAGAGGGGGAATGCCGGCAGTTGGAATTCTGGGCTGGAAAAGGAGAAAATATTAGAGACCTATTCTGCACATCTCCAAAAGTCCTGAAACTCCACGGGAATTATTTTCAGAATATATAAAAAATATTGGGCGAAAGAAGTACCAAAGGGGGCCACCAACTGTCCACGAGGGTGGGGGCGCACCCTACCCCCTGGGCGCGCCCCCTGCCTCATGGGCCCCCTCGTGGCCCTCTGATGCCCATCTTTGGCTATATGGAGTCTTTCGTCGAGCAAAAAATCATAAGCAAGCTCATGAGATGAAACTCCGCCGCCACGAGGCGGAACCAATCTAGGGCTCCGGCGGAGCTGTTCTGCCGGGGAAACTTCCCTCCGGGAGGGGGAAATCATCACCATCGTCATCACCAACGATCCTCTCATTGGGAGGGGGTCAATCTCCATCAACATCTTCACCAGCACCATCACATCTCAAACCCTAGTTCATCTCTTGTATCCAATATTTGTATCCAAACCTCAGATTGGTACCTGTGGGTTGCTAGTAGTGTTGATTACTCCTTGTAGTTGATGCTAGTTGGTTTACTTGGTGGAAGATCATATGTGCAGATCCATTATGCATATTAATACCCCTCTGATTATGAACATGAATATGATTTGTGAGTAGTTACATTTGTTCCGGAGGACATGGGAGAAGTCTTGCTATAAGTAGTCATCTGAATTTGGTATTCGTTCGATATTTTGATGAGATGTATGTTGTCTCTCCTCCAATGGTGTCATGTGAACGTCGACTACATAACACTTCACCATTGTTTGGGCCTAGAGGAAGGAATTAGGAAGTAATAAGTAGATGATGGGTTGCTAGAGTGACGAAGCTTAAACCCTAGTTTATGAGTTGCCTCGAAGGGGCTGATTTGGATCCATATGTTTCGTGCTATGGTTAGGTTTACCTTAATACTTATGTTGTAGTTGCGGATGCTTGCAATAGGGGTTAATCATAAGTGGTATGCTTGTCCAAGTAAGGGCAGTACCCAAGCACCGGTCCACCCACGTATCAAATTATCAAAGTACCGAACGCGAATCATAGGAACGTGCTGAAAACTAGCTTGACGATAATTCCCATGTGTCCACGGCAGAGCTTTCCTTTATATAAGAGTTTGTCCAGGCTTGCCCTTTGCTACAAAAAGGATAGTGCCATATTGCTGCACCTTATTTACTTTTATTACTTGTTACCCGTTAAAAATTACCTTATCACAAAACAATCTGTTACCGATAATTTCAGTGCTTGTAGAGAATACCTTGCTGAAAACTGCTTATTATTTCCTTCTGCTCCTCGTTGGGTTCGACACTCTTACTTATCGAAAAGGCTATGATAGATCCCCTACACTTGTGGGTCATCAAGACTCTTTTCTGGCACCATTGCCGGGGAGTGAAGCACCTTTGGTAGGTGGAATTTGGTAAGGAAAAATTTATATAGTGTGCTGAAATTTATTGTCACTTATTACTATGGAACATAATCCTTTGAGGGGCTTGTTCGGCGTATCTTCACCCCGACCAGTAGAGCAAAGAGTTTCTCCTCAACCTACTGAACCTATTGAAAATGTTTACTTTGAAATTCCTTCGGGTATGATAGATAAACTGCTAGCTAATCCTTTCACAGGTGATGGAACATTACATCCCGATTTGCACCTAATCTATGTGGATGAAGTTTGTGGATTATTTAAGCTTGCAGGTATGCCCGAGGATGTTATCAAGAAGAAAGTATTCCCTTTATCTTTGAAGGGAGAGGTATTGACATGGTTTGGGCTATGTGATGATATGGGATCATGGAACTACCAATGATTGTAATTGGAATTTCATCAGAAGTTTTATCCTATGCATCTGGTTCATCGTGATCGTAATTATACATATAATTTTTGCCTCGCGAAGGAGAAAGCATCGCTCAAGCTTGGGGGAGGCTTAATTCAATGTTATATTCATGCCCCAATCATGAGCTCTCAAAAGAAATGATTATTCAAAAAATTTATGCTCGGCTTTCTCTCAGTAATCGCTCCATGCTCGATACTTCTTGTACTGGATATTTTATGATGAAGTCTATTGATTTCAAATGGGATTTATTGGAAATAATTAAATGCAACTCTCAAGATTGGGACCTCGAAAGGTAAGGAGTCAGGTATAACACCTAAGTTTGATATTGTTAAATCTTTTATGGATACCGGTGCTTTCCGTGAATTTAGCACTAAATATGGACTTGACTCTGAGATAGTAGCTTCTTTCGGTGAATGCTTTGCTACTCATGTTGATCTCCCTAAGGAGAAGTGGTTTAAATATAATCCTCCCATTGAAGTAAAAGTAGTTGCACCTATTAAAGTTGAAGAAACGACTATCACTTATAATGATCATGTTGTTCCTACTGCTTATATTGAGAAACCACCTTTCCCTATTAGAATAAAAGATCAGGCTAAAGCTTCAACTATGCTTCGTAAGAGTAATACTAGATCACCTACTCCCTCTGAGAAAATTAAAGTTGAACCTAGTGTTGCTATGGTTAAAGAACTCTTGGCTGATAATATTGATGGGCATGTTATTTACTTCTGCAATGAATCTGCTAGAATTGCTAGACCTGATACTAAAAATAAACATAGAACTGTTGTAGGAATGCCCATTATTTCTGTTAAAATAGGAGATCATTGCTATCATGGCTTATGTGATATGGCTGCTAGTGCAAGTGCAAGTGCAATACCTCATTCCTTATACAAAGAAATTATGCATTGCACCTGCTGAGATAGAGGAAATTGATGTTACAATTAAGCTTGCCAGTAGAGATACTATTTCACCTGTTGGGATTGTTAGAGATGTTGAAGTCTTGTGTGGGAAAGTTAAATATCCTGCTAATTTTCTTGTTCTTGGTTCCCCACAAGATGACTTTTATCCCATTATATTTGGTACACCCTTCTTGAATACTGTTAATGCTAAGATAGACTGCAATAAGGATATTGCTTCTGTTGGTTTAGGGGATATGTCTCATGAGTTTAATTTTGCTAAATTTTGTAGACAACCCCATGATAAAGAATTGCCTAGTAAAGATGAAATTATTGGTCTTGCTTCTATTGTTGTGCCTCCTAGTGATCCTTTAGAACAATATTTGCTACACCATGAAAATGATATGTTTATGAATGAAAGAAGGGAAATAGATGAAGTATTCTTTAAATAGGGTCCTATTTTGAAACCCAACTTGCCTGTTGAAATCCTAGGGGATCCACCTCCACCCAAGGGTGATCCCGTGTTTGAGCTTAAACCTTTACCTGATACTCATAAATATGCTTATCTTGATGAGAAAGAGATATATCCTGTTATTATTAGTGCTAACCTTTCAGAGCATGAAGAAAAGAAATTATTGAAAACTCTGAAGAAGCACCGTGCTGCTATTGGATATACTCTTGATGATCTTAAGGGAATTAATCCCACACTTTGCCAGCACAAAATAAAACTGGAGAAAGACGCAAAACCGGTTGTTTATCACCAACGAAGGTTAATCCTAAGATGAAAGAAGTGGTAAGAAAAGAAATACTAAAGCTTCTGGAGGCAGGTATAATTTATCCCGTTGCTGATAGTCAGTGGGTAAGTCATGTCCATTGTGTCCCTAAGAAGGGAGGTATTACTGTTGTTCTAATGATAAAGATGAATTTATCCCACAAAGAATTGTTACAGGTTATAGAATGGTAATTTATTTCCAAAAATTAAATAAATCTACTAAAAAGGATCATTATCCATTACCTTTTATTGATCAAATGCTAGAAAGATTATCCAAACATACTCATATTTTCTTTCTAGATGGTTATTCTAGTTTCTCTCAAATACCTCCGTCAAAAGAGGATCAAGAAAAGACAACTTTTACTTGCCCTTTCGGTACCTTTGCTTATAGACATATGCTTTTTGGTTTATGCAATGGACCTGCTACTTTTCAAAGATGTATGACTGCTATATCCTCTGACTTTTGCGAAAAGATTGTTGAGGTTTTGATGGATGATTTCCCCGTTTACGGAACTTCCTTTAATGATTGCTTAAGCAACCTTGATTGAGTTTTGCAGAGATGTGAAGAAACTAATCTTGCCTTGAATTGGGAGAAGTGCCACTTTATGGTTAATGAAGGTATTGTCTTGGGTCATAAAATTTATGAAAGAGGTATTGAAGTTGATAAAGCTAAAGTTGATGCTATTGAAAAGATGTCATGTACTAAGGACATCAAAGGTATAAGAAGTTTCCTTGGTCATGCCGATTTTTATAGGAGGTTCATTAAGGACTTTTCTAAAATTTCTCGGTCTCTGACTAATCTTTTACAAAAAGATGTTCCTTTTGTCTTCGATGATGATTGTGTAGAAGCATTTGAAATACTTAAGAAAGCTTTGATTTCTGCACCTATTGTTAAGCCTCCTGATTGGAATTTACCATTTGAAATTATGTGTGATGCTAGTGATTATGCTTTAGGAGTTGTACTAGGACAAAGAGTTGACAAGAAATTAAATGTTATTCAATATGCTAGTAAAACTCTAGACAACGCTCAAAGAAATTATGCTACAACTGAAAAGGAATTTTTAGCAGTTGTGTTTTCTTGTGATAAGTTCAGACCTACATTGTTGATTCTAAAGTAACTGTTCACACTGATCATGCTGCTATTAAATATCTTATGGAAAAGAAAGATACTAAGCCTAGACTTATTAGATGGGTTCTCTTGCTACAAGAATTTGATTTGCATATTATTGATAGATAGGGAGCTAAGAACCCCGTTGTAGACAACTTTTCTAGGTTAGAGAATGTTCTTGATGACCCACTATCTATTGATGATAGCTTTCTTGATGAACAATTAGTTGTGATAAATGCTTCTCGTACTGCTCCATGGTATGCTGATTATGCTAATTATATTGTTGCTTAGTTTATACCACCTAGTTTCACATACCAGCAAAAGAAAAAGTTCTTCTATGATTTAAGACATTACTTTTGGGATGACCCACACCTCTATAAAGAAGGAGTAGACTGTGTTAATAGACGTTGTGTACCTGAGCATTAACAGGAACAGAGCCTACGCATGTGTCACTCCGAGGCTTATGGAGGAAACCATGCTGGAGATAGGACTGCACATAAGGTGTTGCAATCCGGTTTCTATTGGCCTACTCTCTTCAAGGATGCCCGTAAGTTTGTCTTGTCTTGTGATGAATGTCAAAGAATTGGTAATATTAGTAGATGTCAAGAAATGCCTATGAATTATTCACTTGTTATTGAACCATTTTGTCGGCGTTCTGGGAACGGGGGTCCCCAGACTTGCCTGCATGCAGCCTACGGCATGGCTCAAAGGGGGCCCAGCACGGCCCATCTTCATCATCACAAGACTCAAGACCCTCGCGAGGGGCCAAGCCTCGTGGAGAGGACGACACGGAGCTTCCCCAGGCACGGCCTCGTCAGGCTGGCTCGCGAGGAGGAGGAGAGATCAAGGCGGGGTACCTCATGAGGTGCCCGTGATGCAAGCCATGACGACTCAGGGCACCAGGCGGGCGCCAGCCCGCGCAGCGTCCTCCTTTCCTCTTTGGTGCAAAGGGGGCAAGCGCAGCTGCGGAGTACCGAGGCATCAGGCAAAGGTTGCCGTTTCGGTGCAACAAGACCAAGACCAGGAGGATGTCACAGCCCTAGAATTTGATTGCAATTAGTATCATAAGCATCCATGCATCATGTCTATATTTGTTTGAAATTTGAAATGGGGATGACAAGCCCTAGCACTAAATGAAATGCAATTAGGATCAAAATAAAATTATTTTCAATGAACCCAGAATGCCCTTTAGAAAAGTTCATTATTTTTTATAAAGGTGACAACCTCTGCCAAAAATGATGCACATATTTTTAGGCCATTCAGGATTTTTGAATAACCCATATTGTATTTGAATTGGGGCATTTAAATAGTATTAATATTTTTAAATGCTCCAATAATTCTGAAAATAGTTAAGGGCCTCTGTAATAATTCATTTAATGCCCACAATTATTTTCAGGATTTATTAAAATGATTTGGGTTATAAACTAAATCAAAACAACATAACATAAATAGAAAACAGAAACTAAATAAAAGAGAGAGAGAAGGACTAACCTGGCACTTACCTCGGCCCACCTACCTGTTGCCGGCCCAGCTGCACCGGCCAGCCCACCTGGTGGCCCAGCCCACCAGGGGTAGAGCCGTCTTCAACCTCTGCCTACTGGCAGAGGCATGGCGACGCGCCCGTGCCCGAGCCTCCACCTCCTGGTTGCCTGCTTGCCCCTCCCCGACGCGTCTGGACGAGCGCCACGCGACCCTCCCCGGCTCTCTCTCACTCTCTCTCGTCCCCATCCCTTCCCCTGGATTTCCCTCTCTCTCTCTCACGGCCGAGCACGCCGTCGCCGCCGTCAACAGCCACCGCGGCCACAGCCTCCCTATCGCCTCTTCGACGTATCCAAGAGCTCTGCCATCTCGTTTACGTCCTCCTCACCGATCCACACGACCGGAAGGGCACCGAAGCGCCGTCCATGACCTTTCTTCCCCGTCCACGGCCGTCGGATGCCGAGGTCCAATTCGTCGTCTCCGTCTCCTCCCCAGGCCCACTGAGCTTCTCTACGACCTCGCTGTGAGCCTCTGCACCGAACCCCTCTCTCCCAGCGCTCTTTTGCTCTCTCTAGATCATGGTTCCACCGGAGCCGAGAGCCGGCCGCCGCCGTAGCCAGAGCTAGCAAAGCTCGTGCCCGAGCACGACTACGTGCTCAGCAGTTCTGCAGCAAGCTAACTCCGCCACCAGCTCGTCCTCCCGTGCACCATAGCGATGCGCCGCTCGAACCCGAGCTCCGGTAGCCGCCGCGGGCTCCACTCCGGCGAGCTCCGGCCTCCCCGCCACCCAGCACATGCACCGTTCGACGCGCGGGAGCAAGGGCTTTCCAACGCACCCAGGCACGCTTCGAATGAGGCCCTGTAGCGTTTTCCCGAGCCGCGCCGCCGTATCGACCCTCGCCGGCGGCAAACGCCGGTGGGTTGACCTTTTTGACAGGGGGTTTGACCACCTCCGGTCACTGACGTGTGGGCCCAAGCCTCTAACTAAATCAGGTTTAGTGTTAACCCAGTGCTAATTAACCCTGTTAATTAGACTAGACACTGACACGCGGGTCCCACCGGTCAATTTGACCTAGGCCACCCCTGTTGACTGACGTCACACCGATGTCATGCTGACGCAGTTAATAATTTTCTGGATTTAAAATAATTCAGAAAATTCCAGAAATTAGTAAAAACTTCTAAAATTCATAGAAATTCAACCGTAACTCCAAATGAAATAAATTATATATGAAAAATTATCAGAAAAATTCAAGGAATCCATCTGTACCATTTTCATGCATGTTAGAACAACTTAAGGCCACTATTTAGGACAAATCAAATGAATGGTATTTAAATAACCACGTGTGGAGTTTGAATTTGAACTTTGGGTTCAAACCAACTTCATTTAATTGTGTTGCTAGTTGCATTAGCTCAATCAACAACATATTGCCATGTCATTATCATGCATCATGTTGTGCATTGCATTGATTGTGTTCCTTCTCTGTTGCCGGTGGTTGTCCCCTCTAGGTAGACGCTGCTCCGACGTTGTGATCATTGACACTGATAAGACTCAATGTTATATTTAGAAGTGCCAGGCAAGCACAACCCCCTTGTTCATTCCGATACAAGCCCACTCTCTTGCTCCTGCTCTCTTTTACTGCATTAGGACAACAACGATTCATCTGTTACTTGTTGCGGTAGTTGAACCCCTTATCCTCTGCATGACCTGTCATTGCCACAGTAAATAGATGAAACCCACTAGCATGAGTAGGAGTTGTTTGAGCCCTGATGTGCCTACTCATTCATGCTTGTTTGTCATGCCTGCTATTGCATAGAGTTGTGTTAGGTCTGATTCATCGGGAATGAATCGGAGGTGTGTGAACATGCCCTACTGTGTGTGAGCTAAGTGTGTGAACACATTTTGATAAAGGTAGCGGTGAGAGGCCATGTAGGAGTACATGGTGGGTTGTCTCATTGAAACCGTCCTGAGGAACTGAGTTCTATGTCTGTGATCCATGAACAGCTACTACCACTCATTGGGATCCTTAATTGACCCTCTCGGCTTCTTAATCACCCTAGTACTCTGTCCAGGAGTTGCAACTAGTTTCTGGTGTTTGTAGGTTATGTGTTGGCGGCCGTGTGTAGCGCTGACCCTAGGGTGGGCTATGTTGCGGTAGATACACCGTGGCACGGTGTACCGGGCGCCCGTTTGGTGTCTCGGGAACCCGGTTCACATCGTTCGGGGCCGTATGTGGAAACCTCGGCCGGACTCCCTGGGGATGGAACCTGGATAGGCAATAAACCTGGACTACAGACTTGAGTGTTTAGGTAGGCCGTGGCCGACACCCTCGTTGGGCTTCCGCTTGAAGCTTGCCGAGTACATGTCATGTAAACGGCGGTAAGTGGTGAGAGCGTGTGTGAAAAAGTACACCCCTGCAGGGTTAACATCATCTATTCGAATAGCCATGTCCGCGGTAATGGACTTCTGGGTTGCCTATAACAGTTCATAGACAAGTGAAAGTGGATACTTTAAAACACGCAAGATAAGTGTGACTGCTATGGATGGCCTTCTCGTAGGGAGACGGGAGTGGATCCATAGTGGTGTATTGAATGGTGAATATGTGGACTCGTGTGCGCCACCTCAAAAGAGTTACTTGCAGTCGTAGTTTAATATAGCCACCGAGTCAAAGCTGGCTTGCTGCAGTTAAACTCCACCACCCCCCTTTGTTGATACCGATGCATATGTAGATAGTTCTGACGTAAGTCTTGCTGGGTACATTTGTACTCACGTTTGCTTATTTTATGTTTTGTAGAGAGATTTCAGTCTCGCTAGTAGTTTTGCGTGGACTTCGACGTTTAGCTTGATACCTCAGCTACGATCTTGTGCCCTCGGCAGGATCTGGTAGATAGTCAGGCTTCTTAGCCTTTTTCATTTGTAGATGTCTGTTCTCAGACATGTTAAGCTTCCGCATGTGCTTTGACTTGTATGCTATGATTGTTGGGTCATGAGACCCATGTTTGTAATATCTCGCTCCTCGGAGCCTAATGAATAAATACTTGAGTTGTAGAGTTATGTTGTGATGCCATGTTGTATTTACACATATCGAGCATATTGTGTGTATGATTGAAATGCTTGGTATGTGTGGGATCCAACAATCTAGTTGTTTATCCTTGACAGTCTCTCTTATGGAGAAATGTAGTCTAGTGCTTCCATGAGCCATAGTAGTCTGCTACAGCCCGGTTCACCGGAGTCCTGTTAGCCCAGCACTACTGCTCAGGACACTTGACTGGCCGGCATGTGTTTCACTTCGTTCCTGTGTCTGTCCCTTCGGGGAAATGTCACGCGGTGACATCTGGAGTCCTGCCTAGCCTGCTACAGCCCGGGTTCCCGGAGTCCTGTTAGCCCAGTGCTACAGCCCGGATTCACACGCTGCTGACCGACACGCTCGATGTGAATCATGTATGCCTGTCCCCATAGGTTAGTGCCGCTTTGGGTTCACGACTAGCCATGTCGGCCCGGATTCTCTGTCATATGGATGCTGGCGACACTATCATATACGTGAGCCAAAAGGCGCAAACGGTCACCGGCCATGGTAAGGCGACACCCGTGGGATACTGTGCGTGAGGCCGCAAAGTGATATGAGGTGTTACCGGCTAGATCGATGTGACTTGGAATCGGGGTCCTGACAGCTGACTACGAGACGGAGGTCACCGTGGAGCCCAAGACGGCTTCATCACCAGAGCTTTGCGCAGGCGAAGACTGCTTTTGTCAGGATAGTTGATACTTGCAGTCCCCCTTCAAATTAGCCCGCCATTGTTGGCTCCCTTCCCGCTCGATATTTGGGAAGAGGACCAGGGCCTCTATAAATAGGACCAGCCACCCACATAGCAAGGGGCGGCGAGTAAGAGTAAGGTAGTGAGTTAGAGAGAGAGAGAGGGAGAGAGAGAAAGGTGGCTGAACTCTGCCCAACAGTTCATCACCCCAGCCAAGAACAGACCCTCGCGAGGCTGTTCTTCCTTGTATCGTTCATCATCATCAGCCCCAAGAGGCAATCCACCCACCACACACTGGAGTAGGGTATTACACCACAACGGTGGCCCGAACCAGTATAAACCTTGTGTCTCTTGTGCAGTTCTTTCAGTAGTATAGATCTTTGCGAGATGGAGAGGTAGAAGACGTAATCTCCGCGTGCACCCCAGTGTTCAAACCTTAAGGGTCTGCCGGAAACCAAAATCCGACATTTGGTGCGCCAGGTAGGGGTGCGCTGGAATTCGTCTTCCACCGCCCCGTTCTCCTCCGACCGTTGCATCCATGTGTGACGCTCGTCGGGCCCACGCCGAGCGCCGGGCTGCCATCGCTTCCCGCATCGTCCAGACGGCGCCCGTCGGTGGATGTCCTCGTCGTTCCCCGTCACCCACCATCAACACCGCCACCAGCCCGGCGGGGGGCGAGCAGCAAGCGTCGTCTCAGCATCCATCCGTGCGGCAAGAGGGCCGCACCGCTACTCCATCACTCACACCAGCTGGTTCTTCGTCCCGCGCGCTGCGCGCCCTTGGAGGCTCGAGCTGCGCTCATCGCGGCAAACGAGCTCCTACGCTACCGTCCTGTCGATGACGTCTATGAAGAGTGGCTCGACTGCGTCGCCGAGCTTGTCTGCGCCGCAGGGGGCTCTCCCGTGCCGTCTGTTCCGGTGCGCCACACCCCGCCCCGTGCGGGCAACGAAGCTCCGGGGGCGTACCAGCAGCCTCCTCTCCAAGAAGACGCCATGGCTCCAAGGCGCATGGCCCCTGGGCGGAACCCGCTCCGTCAGGTGCCAGCGCAGCAAGAACGGAGCTGCCAAGAAGTCCCTCGCCCGCAAGGAGCTGCCCGGGCGCTCCCTGCTCCGGCACGCCGCGACCCTGCTCCAGCCCCGGCACGCCAAGACCCCGCACTGCTCGTAGCTGCAGCGCGTGGGGAGCCTCAAGACCGAGCTCTCCACCAGCCGAAGCCTTTCGTGGCCACTGCAGGCTGCCGTGCCTACACCACCGAGCTGCGTAGCATCGCGTGGCCCGGCAAGTTCAAGCCAGACCTGCCGCCTTGTTACGATGGCACGACTGACCCTGCAGAGTTCCTCCAGCTCTATGAGCTGGGCATCGAAGCTGCCAGCGGGGACGAGAAGGTCATGGCGAACTGGTTCCCCATGGTGCTCAAGGAAGGAGCTCGCACCTGGCTCCTGAATCTGGCTCCAGGCATGATCTCTTCCTGGGACCAGCTGCGCACCCGCTTCATCACCAACTTCCAAGGTACTCGCGATCGGCCACCCGCCGTGAGCGACATGCGCTGCATCAAGCAACAACCTAGAGAGACCCTGCAAAAGTACATCCAGCGCTTCAACAGCGCGCGCCTCAAGATCCCCAAGGTGTCCGAGGAGGCCATCATCTCGACCTTCTCCGATGGTGTGTGCGACGTCAAGATGAAGGAGGAGCTGGCGATGCATGAAGACCTGTGCACCTCCCTGGAACTATTCAACTTGGCGACCAAGTGCGCCAGGGCTGAGGAGGGACGCCTCTCCCTCCTCGAGCTGCCTGCCGCAGACCCAGAGGAGAAGAAGCCCAAGGCCAAGGACGTGAAGCGCAAGGGGGCTGCCGTGCTCGCAGCAGAACCAGACACCAAGCGGGGCAAAGATCTGCCTGAGTCCTCCAGGGGCAGCCGGTACTGTGTGTACCACGACCTCCACACCCACAACACCAACGAATGCCAAGAACTCCATGCCGTGCGAGAAGGAAGGATTGGCCGTCGTCCTGACCGCGCCGATCGGG
Source organism: Triticum monococcum (assembly GCA_034509565.1). Taxonomy (NCBI): domain Eukaryota; kingdom Viridiplantae; phylum Streptophyta; class Magnoliopsida; order Poales; family Poaceae; genus Triticum; species Triticum monococcum. Next base: position 675,390,117 of record CM067842.1, on the reverse strand, counting down.
GCTACGACCGAGGAGGAGGAAGAAACGCAGGACGCTGGGAAGACCGCGGCCCACGCCAAGGGTGGCGTGATCAACCTCGCGAGGATCGCTGCCGAGACCTGCCTCGCGAGGGGGACTGCAGGGATCAGCCTCGGGAGGATCGCCCACAGGGCAACGCAGGCCTCCCTCCACTACCGCCTTAGCCAAGGAGGAACGAGGACCGCTATCAAGACGAAGGGGCTGGGGGCTTCTAGGAGCCGCGCGCAATCGCCTTCATCCTGGGCGGAGCTCAAGCCCCAGCCTCCCAACGCATCTTCAAGCAGTTTGCCCGCGAAATGAACGCAGTCCTCCCCAGGCTTGAAGCAACGCGCCCTCTCAGGTGGTCGGCATGCGCCATCACATTCAGCTCAGCGGATCAACTCAAGTGTGCGGCCACAGCCGGAGTCCTCCCGATGCTTTGCTCCCCAGTCATCAGCAATGTACTGGTCACCAGGACCCTCATCGATGGTGGGGCAGGGCTCAACGTCCTGTCCATGGAAACGTTCGACAATCTCCAAGTGCCCTACAACCAGCTTCAGCCAACCAAGCCCTTCTCCGGAGTCACCGACGGCTCCACGGTCCCGATTGGGCAGGTCCGCCTCCCTGTCACCTTCGGGGCATGCGACAACTACCACACCGAGCTCGTCGACTTCGACGCCGCCCACATCCGCCTGCCGTACAACGCCATCCTCGGGTACCCAGCACTGGCCAAGTTCATGGCCGTGACTCACCATGGCTACAACGTCCTCAAGATGCCAGGAAGTGGCGGAGTCATCACGGTGCCCTGTGAAGAGAAGGATGCAGTGTGTTCCCTGGAGCGAGCCCTTCAGGCCGCGTCACTGGAAGACCCGGATCGCGGAAGCAGGAGGCTTCCTGAGACCACCCCCAAGAAGAAGAAGACATCGTCCGGACCGGCCCATTGGGAGGCAGGCCCCTCAGGGCCCGCATCTGCCTAGGGGGAACCTCCTTCCATCGCATAGGAAAGCGCGCCCGGCGCCCTCCTCAGGAAGGGCTCGGGGGCTTTCCCCTGGAGGGCCACCGACCTGGCCAGGGTCACGAGGGAGGCGCTTGGGCACCACATGGAGGCGTGTTTCGAAGCACGTATCCCTCAAGAAGGAGCAAGGCAAGGAAGGACAGACCCGCAGGAGTTCGTCGACAAGGCCATTCAAGAACTACAGGAATCAAGAATCATGAGGGGTTGCCGCCGTCTACCGGCTGTGGCTCCCCATCCAGGCGAGGATGGTGGGCTGCGCGTCTGCATCGACATACCAGGGCTCAACCAAGTCGCTACGATGGAGCGCCTCTGGCCCTCGCGAGTGGGGCGCTGCGGGGGTCCGCCCCACAGCTACGTTCGCATGCCTTACAGCTTGCCGAGCACGGTTGCTACGTGCCAGCGCCTCATGAGGGGCATCATGGAGGCTCAAGAAGATAGGCGTTCCGCAGCCTTGGCAGAGATGGAGATGGTTCGCAAAGAGCTACCAGTGCCTCCGGAGCCTCCCGAGACCCCTGGGCCTGGGGTCTCGTGAGGATCGGCTTCCGCAGCCTACCGAGTCTGCTGCACCAACACCCCTTCGCCCTCGACACCCTCAGGTGACATCTTACAAGTTTCATTTCCAGCTAGGAGCGCCCTACCAGGGCTGCATCGTTCCCAGGCCGCATGGGTCCGTCCCTGCGGTATGTATCCCTTTTATTTCATGTCGTTAGCTTGCTTTGATGGGGGCGCCCCTCGGGCTGCATCATCCCCAAGTCGCTCGGGCCCGACCCAGCGATGTCTACCTTCCCAGCATCTGTTTGAATGAATCCCCTCCTTCACGGCTAACGTGTTTGATCTAGTTGCCTGCTCAACTGACGCCAACTAACGGAATTGCTCCCACAACGGCACGACGCTTGCGCATGGGTCCGTCCCTGCAACACCGACAAACCTGAATGGCTGAGCTCTGGCCGCGGCAGCCCCGCATGGCGCCACCTCGTCAAGCCTCCAGTGCCTCACCACCCCTCGGAAGCAACTAACGGCAGACTGATAGTTGTCATGGCAACCTTTTCTTCCTTCTATGATGAGTTTACAGGATCCCCTAAGGGAGTTGCACCAGGCAAGGCCCTCACGGCGTTCCTTTCACTCTCATCCGCGCGAACCGCTTGCACGTTAAAGGGGGGTGCCTGAGCATCGAGACTCAGGGCTCCTACTGGCTCTCCAGCCCTCACCCTCTGGGCTTGACCACAACATCGCGACCTGGCATACCAGCGACGGCTGAGACTAGCTCGAGGGCCGGGACCCAAGGATGTAGAGTAGAAAGGGGAGCAAAGGCGGGGGAGAAGGGGCACGCGAGGACCTCGCCGAGTGATTCCGCTCCTGCCGACACGTAGACCCGACGACACACCAGGAATAATCCCCGACTCTCGAGATAAGTCACCGCCCGAAAGCACCGGCTATCGTAGCACTACCCCCGCACCTAATGCAATTCTGTGTCAGTGACGCTGCTCTCCTTTCTCGCCGAGCGACGGCTGCTTGGGCGCCAAAGGGGACCTCCTGAGCATCGCGACTCAGGGGCTCTTACCGGACCCCGGGTCACTCACCTCCTGGCCTTGACCATGGCATCGCAACCTGGCATACCAGCGACGGCTGACGCCGCCTTGGGACTGGGACCTGTCGGCGCAGAGCACCAAGCCCTCGCGAGGTTCGAAAGGGAGAACTGAGCTAAGACGGAATCAACAACTCGCACAGCTCTACAGCAAGGGTTATGTATTAACAAACGGGACTACAGGCACCTTACAAGCCCCATGGGGCGCATTTTGATTCCTCGCAGGGAACGGACCCTAAGGGATGCTAACTACACGCGCTGCCATCATCAACAGTGGGCCGTCAAGCGCCGGCGCCAACCCCATCCATATCGGAGTCGGCGACGGCCAGACGAGCCCGCCCTGCTCCAGGAGCGGGGCCGGCTCGGGGGCTCGTAGCTGTCGTCAGTCGTCTCCGGAGTCGCAAAGATCTCGCCAGAGTCGCTGGATCCTCCGACGCCTCCGTCGCCTGCAGAGCCGCCAGGGGAGCGGTCAACGGGCCTAGCCCTCACCATGGCGAGGTCCTGGCCACCTCTCCCGGGGCAACACTCCAGCCGGCGCCCGTTCACGTCGAAGACCTTGAAGAACATCACCGAAGCGCCATCATACTCCAAGTGGACCGCGAAGACGCCCCTTACCCTACAAACCCGGGCGATCTCTCTCCAGCCATGAGTCATGTAGACCTCGCCTGAGGCAACGACCGCGACCTCTGCCTCGGTCGCGAGGGTGCTGCAGCCGGCATGCTGCATCCAGAGCTCCAGGGGCTCCCCCGGCAAGATGATGGAGGAAAAGAAGGGAGGCAGGCGGATCCGAGACTGAAGAGGAATGGCAACATGGAGCACGAACTCTTGGGAGGAGCCCTCGGCGTGGACCATAGGAGGAACAACCAACACCTTCATGACCCGTCGGCACCGACGACGGTGCTGACCGCGGGGATTGGCGTCGACCCCTCCGAGGCCCTCGACGTGGGTATACAAGGGAAGCGGGAACCCCGGCGGAGCCCGCTCGCACCAAGGCCTCGACACCACCTGACGGTCCTCCTCGTCCCGGCCGCAAAGGGCGAGCCGTTTCTTTAGCGGGAGTGGGTCTGGTCCCTCTCGAGGGGCCTTTCCCTTCTCCACTGCAGAGAACTGGCGGATCGGAGCCATCGCGGCAAGACGGAGCAAGGATCGGGAAGAAGGAGAAGCAAGGAGGGATGGACTGGAAGGGCACGTGCAGTTCCGTACTTATAGCCGGCGAAGGCCAACCGCCGGCCTCCACGATCACACGTAATCATGACACGATTTGCATGCAGGGACTTGTCCAACTCGCGCGATCACCGACGCGTCGTGGAGGCTCAAGAAGACAGGTGTTCCGCAGCCTTGGCGGAGATGGAGATGGTTCGTGAAGAGCTACCAGTGCCTCCTGAGCCTCCCGAGACCCCTGGGCCTGGGGGCTCGTGAGGATCGGCTTCCGCAGCCTACTGAGTCTGCTGCACCACCACCCCTTCACCCTGGACACCCTCAGGTGACATCTTACAAGTTTCATTTCCAGCTGGGAGCACCCTCCCAGGGCTGCATCATTCCCAGGCCGCGTGGGTCCGTCCCTGCGCTATGTATCCCTTTTATTTCATGTCGTTAGCTTGCTTTGATGGGGGCGCCCCTGGGGCTGCATCATCCCCAAGTCGCTCGGGCCCGACCCAGCGATGTCTACCTTCCCAGCATCTGTTTGAATGAATCCCCTCCTTCGCGGCTAACGTGTTTGATCTAGTTGCCTGCTCAACTGACGCCAACTGACGGAATTGCTCCCACAACGACACGACGCTTGCGCATGGGTCCGTCCCTGCAACGCCGACAAACCTAAATGGCTGAGCTCTAGCCGCGGTAGCCCCGCATTGCGCCACCTTGTCAAGCCTCCAGTGCCTTACCTCCCCTCGGAAGCAACTAATGGCAGACTGATAGTTGTCATGGCAACCTTTTCTTCCTTCTATGATGAGTTTACAGGATCCCCTAAGGGAGTTGCACCAGGCAAGGCCCTCATGGCGTTCCTTTCACTCTCGTCTGCGCGAACTGCTTGCACGTTAAAGGGGGGGTGCCTGAGCATCACGACTCAGGGCTCCTACTAGCTCTCCAGCCCTCATCCTCTGGCCTTGAACACGACATCGCGACCTGGCATACCAGCGACGGCTGAGACTAGCTCGAGGGCCGGGACCCGAGGACGTAGAGCAGAAAGGGGAGCAAAGGCGGGGGAGAAGGGGCACGCGAGGACCTCGCCGAGTGATTCTGCTCCTGCCGACGCGCGGACCCGACGACACACCAGGAATAATCCCCGACTCTCGAGATAAGTCATCGCCCGAAAGCACCAGCTATCGTAGCACTACCCCCGCACCTAATGCAATTCCGTGTCAGCGACGCCGCTCTCCTTTCTCGCTGAGTGACGGCTGCTTGGGAGCCAAAGGGGACCTCGTGAGCATCGCGGCTCAGGGGCTCTTACCGGACCCCGGGTCGCTCACCTCCTGGCCTTGACCACGGCATCGCGACCTGGCATACCAGCGACGGCTAACGCCGCCTTGGGACTGGGACCTGTCGGCGCAGAGCACCAAGCCCTCGCGAGGTTCGAAAGGGAGAACTAAGGTAAGACGGAATCAGCAACTCGCACAGCTCTACAGCAAGGGTTATGTATTAACAAACAGGACTACAGGCACCTTACAAGCCCCCATGGGGCGCATTTTGATTCCTCGCAGGGAACGGACCCTAAGGGATGCTAACTACAGGCGCTCCTGCAAGAGATGCCATCATCAACAGTGGGCCGTCAAGCGCCGGCGCCAACCCCATCCAGATCAGAGTCGGTGACGGCTAGACGAGCCCGCCCTGCTCCAGGAGCGGTGCCGGCTCAGGGGCTCATAGCTATCGTCACTCATCTCCGGAGTCGCGAAGATCTCGCCAGAGTCGCTGGATCCTCCGGCGCCTCCGTCGCCTGCAGAGCCGCCAGGGGAGCGGTCGACGGGCCTAGCCCTCACCACGGCGAGGTCCTGGCCACCTCTTCCAGGGCAACACTCTAGCCGGCGCCCGTTCGCGTCGAAGACCTTGAAGAACATCACCGAAGCGCCATCATACTCCAAGTGGACCGCGAAGACGCCCCTTACCCTGCAAACCCGGGCGATCTCTCTCCAGCCACGAGTCATGTAGACCTCGCCCGGGGCAACGACCATGACCTCTGCCTCGGTCGCGAGGGTGCTGCAGCCGGCGTGCTGCAGCCAGAGCTCCAGGGGCTCCCCCGGCGGGATGATGGAGGCGAAGAAGGGAGGCAGGCGGATCCAAGACTGGAGAGGAATGGCGACGTGGAGCACGAACTCTTGGGAGGAGCCCTCGGCGTGGACCCCAGGAGGAACAACCCACACCTTCCTGACCCGTCGGTACTGACGACGGAGCTGACCGCGGGGATCGGCATCGACCCCTCCGAGGCCCTCGATGTGGGCATACAAGGGAAGCGGGAACCCCGGCGGAGCCCGCTCGCACCAAGGCCTCGACACCACCTGACGGTCCTCCTCGTCCCGGCTGCAAAGGGTGAGCTGTTTCTTCGGCGGGAGCGGGTCTGGTCCCTCTCGAGGGGCCTTTCCCTTCTCCGCTGCAGAGAACCGGCGGATCGGAGCCATCGTGGCAAGACGGAGGAAGGATCGGGAAGAAGGAGAAGCAAGGAGGTATGGACTGGAAGGACACGCGCAGTTCCGTACTTATAGCCAGTGAAGGCCAACCGCCGGCCTCCACGATCACAGGTAATCATGACACGATTTGCATGCAGGGACTTGTCCAACTCGTGCGATCACCGAGGCATCATGGGGAAGCGGAGACGCCCATGTCCCATCAACCGCCACGCGGCGCCCAAGGCCGCAGGCTGTTAGGGCCCACGGTGCTTCGCCCTTTCCCTTTCGCCTCTCTGCACAGCCAAGTCCGGGTGCGCCTTGGGCCCGGGGGCTACTGTCGGCGTTCTGGGAACGGGGGTCCCCGGACTTGCCTGCCTGCGACCTGCGGCGTGGCTCAAAGGGGGCCCAGCACGGCCCATCTTCATCAACACAAGACTCAAGACCCTCGCGAGGGGCCAAGCCTCGCGGGGCGGACGACATGGAGCTTCCTCAGGCACGGCCTCGTCAGGCTAGCTCGCGAGGAGATGGGGAGATCAAGGCAGGGTACCTCGCGAGGTTCCCGTGACGCAAGCCATGACGACTCAGGGCGCCAGGCAGGCGCCAGCCCACGCAGCGTCCTCCTTTCCTCTTTGGTGCAAAGGGGGCAAGCGCAGCCATGGAGTACCAAGGCATAAGGCAAAGGTTGCCGTTTCGGTGCAACGAGACCAAGACCAGGAGGACTACGAGACGGAGGTCGCCGTGGACCCCAAGACGACGTCATCACCAGAGCTTTGTGCAGGCGAAGACTGCTTTTGTCAGGATAGTTGATACTTGTTGTCCCCCTTCAAATTAGCCCGCCATTGTTGGCTCCCTTCCCGCTCGATATTTGGGAAGAGGACCAGGGCCTCTATAAATAGGACCAGCCACCCACATAGCAAGGGGCGGCGAGTAAGAGTAAGGCAGTGAGTGAGTGAGAGAGAGAGGGAGAGAGAGAAAGGTGGCTGAACTCCGCCCAGCAGTTCATCATCCCAGCCAAGAACAGACCCTCGCGAGGCTGTTCTTCCTTGTATTGTTCATCATCATCAGCCCCAAGAGGCAATCCACCCACCACACACTGGAGTAGGGTATTACACCACAACGGTGGCCCGAACCAGTATAAACCTTGTGTCTCTTGTGCAGTTCTTTCAGTAGTATAAATCTTTGCGAGACGAAGAGGTAGAAGACGTAATCTCCGCGCGCACCCCAGTGTTCGAACCTTAAGGGTCTGCCGGAACCCGAAATCCGACACATTTGATGTTTGGGGTTTTGATTATATGGGATTGTTTCCTTCCTCTAATGGGTATACACATATTTTAGTTGCTTTTGATTACGTTACTAAGTGGGTAGAAGCTATTCCAACTAGTAGTGCTGATCATAACACCTCTATTAAGATGCTTAAAGAAGTTATTTTTCCAAGGTTTGGAGTCCCTAGATATCTAATGACTCATGGTGGTTCACATTTTATTCATGGTGCTTTTCATAAAATGCTTGCTAAGTATGATGTTAATCATAGAATTGCATCTCCATATCATCCACAGTCTAGTGGTCATGTAGAATTAAGCAATATAGAACTTAAATTAATTTTGCAAAAGACCGTTAATAGATCTAGAAAGAATTGGTCCGAGAAACTTGATGATGCATTATGGGATTATAGAACTACATACAAAAATCCTATGGGTATGTATCCGTATAAAATGGTTTATGGAAATCATGTCACTTACCTCTTGAACGAGAACATAAGGCATATTGGGCCATTAAAGAGCTCAATTATGACTTCAAACTTGCCGGTGAGAGGAGGCTTTTTGACATTAGCTCACTTGATGAATGGGGAACCCAGGCTTATGAGAATGCCAAACTGTTTAAAGAAAAAGTTAAAAGATGGCATGATTAAAGGATACCAAAACGTGAGTTTAATGTAGGTGATTATGTATTGCTATACAACTCTTGTTTAAGATTTTTTTGCAGGCAAACTCCTCTCTAAATGGGAAGGTCCTTACGTCATCGAGGAGGTCTTTCATTCCGGTGCCATAAAAATCAACAACTTCGAAGGCACAAATCCAAGGGTGGTGAACGGTCAAAGAATCAAACATTATATCTCAAGTAATCCCATAAATGTTGAAACTAATGTTATTGAAACCGTAACCCCGGTGGAATACATAAGGGACACTTTCCAGAACGTTTCAGACTTCGAAAATGAATAGGTACGTGGTACGGTAAGTAAACCGACTCCAAAACAGTTCTAATGGCAATGTTTCTCCGTTTTAGAATATTTAAGAAAATAGGAAAATAAAAAGCAGTCCGGGAAGACACGGGGCTTCCACGAGGGTGGAGGGTGCGCCCTACCCCCCTGGGCGCGCGCCCCTACCTCGTGGGCACCTTGTGTGCTCTCCGGACTCCGTTTGCTTGCACGATACTTCTTTTGGTCGGTAAAAATTCATTATATAATCTCCCAAAGGTTTTGACCACCGTACCACTCAAACATCCACTGTTTTTGTTTCGAGCTATTTCTGCTGCAGATTTAGAGCAAGATGTCTTCTCAAGAGTCAGTCGGAGAGAGTCGGGTGTCTCATCCAACACCGGGGCCACGAGCAAGCAGCAATGCTGACCACTTTGGGCCATCAACTGAGGAAGAGATGGAGGCTGACTTGAAAAGGATAGATGCCATGGAGGAGGATGAAGAAGTTACTTCTCGTTTCTGAGCTGGATTCACGATGGGGCAACTACAGAGCTCAGCTATTCCAAACTCGGTCATCCATTCCAATGTTAGATTTCTTTCTTATGAACATATGAAAAAGAGTGTTACTTGTTCTCCCGTAACTATGCAACATCCCTGGGTGAAAGGAGCTTTAGCCGTCATGGGCAAACTCCATAAAGAAATAATGGACCTCAAGCAGCAAGTCAATAAGCTCGAGGAAGAAAATCGTATCCTGAGGGGCATCATCGCCAAGAATATCACATCACGACCCCCGAAGAAGGAGACATAAACACATGGGAATCTTTTATGATTGTGAGCACTCATTAAAATATGACATGCTAAAGAGTTGACGTTGTACAAGGAAGACAACATAATGGGTTATGTTTTCTTGCATCTGAGATAAATTATATTGTCATGGATCATACAACATGTTGAGATTGCCTTTCCCTCTCTTGCTAGCCAATTTCTTTGCACCAAGTAGAGATACTACTTGTGCTTCCAAATATCCTTAAACCCAATTTTGCCATGAGAGTCCACCATATCTACCTATGGATTGAGTAAGATCCTTCAAGTAAGTTGTCATTGTTGCAAGCAATAAAAATTGCTCTCTAAATATGTATGATTTATTAGTGCGGAGAAAATAAGCTTTATACGATCTTGTGATGTGGAAGAAATAAAAGCGACGGACTGCATAATAAAGGTCCATATCACAAGTGGCAATATAAAGTGACGTTCTTTTGCATTAAGGTTTTGTGCATCCAACCATAAAAGCACATGACAACCTCCGCTTCCCTCTGCGAAGGGTCTATCTTTTATTCTTGTCTTATACTTCATGCAAGAGTCATGGTGACATTCACCTTTCTTTTTTACATTTTATCCTTTGGCGAGCACAATTTTTTGGAAAGATCCAAGTATATATAGCTAATTGTATGTGAGTTTTCATGAACTATTATTGTTGACATTACCCTTGAGGTAAAAAGTTGGGAGGCAAAAACTATAAGCCCCTATCTTTCTCTGTGTCCGATTAAAACTTCATAACCATAAATATCGCGTGAGTGTTAGCAATTGTGAAAGACTAAATGATGGTTGAGTATGTGGACTTGCTGAGAAGCTCTTATGTTGACTCTTTCCTGTTATGATAAACTGCAATTGCTTCAATGGCTGAGATTATGGTTTGTTAGTTTTCAATGAAGTTTCTGATTCATACTTGAGTATGTGAGTGAATTGTTACTTTCGCATAAGAGATCATATGACAATATATATATATATGTGTGTGTGTGTGTGTGTGTGTGTGTGTGTGTGTGTGTGTGTGTGTGTTGCTGTTCTAAGAATGATCATGATGCCCTCATGTCCGTATTTTATTTTATCGACACCTCTACCTCTAAACATATGGACATATTTTTCGATTTCGGCTTTCACTTGAGGACAAGCGAGGTCTAAGATTGGGGGAGTTGATACGTCCATTTTGCACCATGCTTTTATATCGATATTTATTGCATTATGGGCTGTTATTACACATTATGTCACAATACTTATGCCTTTTCTCTCTTATTTTACAAGGTTTACATGAAGAGCGGGAATGCCGACAGCTAGAATTCTGGGCTGGAAAATGAGCAAATATTAGAGACCTATTTTGCACATCTCCAAAAGTCCTGAAACTCGACGGGGATTATTTTCAGAATATATAAAAAATATTGGGTGAAAGAAGTACCAGAGGGGGGCCACCCACCGTCCACGAGGGTGGGGGCGTGCCCTACCCCCCTGGGCGCGCCCCCTGCCTCGTGGGCCCCCTAGTGGCCCTCTAATGCCCATCTTTGGCTATATGGAGTATTTCGTCAAGGAAAAAATCAGAAGCAAGCTCACGGGATGAAACTCCGCCGCCACGAGGTGGAACCTTGGCGGAACCAATCTAGGGCTCCGGCAGAGCTGTTCTGCCGGGGAAACTTCCCTCCGGGAGGGGGAAATCATCACCATCGTCATCACCAACGATCCTCTCATTGGGATGGGGTCAATCTCCATCAACATCTTCACCAGCAATATCTCATCTCAAACCCTAGTTCATCTCTTGTATCCAGTCTTTGTCCCAAAGTCTCAGATTGATACCTGTGGGTTGCTAGTAGTGTTGATTACTCCTTGTAGTTGATGCTAGTTGGTTTACTTGGTGGAAGATCATATGTTCAGATCCATTATGCATATTAATACCCCTCTGATTATGAACATGAATATGATTTGTGAGTAGTTGTGTTTGTTCCTAAGGACATGGGAGAAGTCTTGCTATAAGTAGTCATGTGAATTTGGTATTCGTTTGATATTTTGATGAGATGTATGTTGTCTTTCTTCTAGTGGTGGTATGTGAACGTCGACTACATGACACTTCACCAGTCTCTGGGCCTAGAGGAAGGCATTGGGAAGTAATAAGTAGATGATGGGTTGCTAGAGTGATAGAAGCTTAAACCCTAGTTTATGAGTTGCTTCGTAAGGGGCTGATTTGGATCCATATGTTTCATGCTATGGTTAGGTTTACCTTAATACTCCTGTTGTAGTTGCGAATGCTTGCAATAGGGGTTAATCATAAGTGGTATGCTTGTCCAAGTAATGGCAGTACCCAAGCACCGGTCCATCCACATATCAAATTATCAAAGTACCGAACGCGGATCATAGGAACGTGATGAAAACTAGCTTGACGATAATTCCCATGTGTCCTCGGGAGCACTTTCCTTTATATAAGAGTTTGTCCAGGCTTGTCGTCGGTGTCAAAACCGGCGGATCTCGGGTAGGGGGTCCCGAACTGTGCGTCTAGGCGGATGGTAACAGGAGATGGGGGACACGATGTTTTTACCCAGGTTCGGGCCCTCTCGATGGAGGTAAAACCCTACTCCTGTTTGATTGATCTTGATGATATAAGTATTACAAGAGTTGATCTACCACGAGATCGAAGAGGCTAAACCCTAGAAGGTAGCCTATGGTATGATTGTTGTTGTTGGTCCTACGGACTAAACCCTCCGGTTTATATAGACACCGGAGGGGGCTAGGGTTACACAGAGTCGGTTACAAGGAAGGAGATCTACATATCTGTATTGCCAAGCTTGCCTTCCACGCCAAGGAGAGTCCCATCCGGACACGGGACGAAGTCCTCAATCTTGTATCTTCATAGTCCAACAGTCCAGACAAAGGATATAGTCCGGTTGTCCGGCTACCCCCTAATCCAAGACTCCCTCACTTGTCCTTTGCTACAAAAAGAATTGGGCCATATTACTGCACCTTATTTACTTTTATTACTTGTTACCCGTTACAAATTACCTTATCACAAAACTATCTGTTACTGATAATTTCAGTGCTTGCAGAGAATACCTTACTGAAAACCGCTTGTCATTTCCTTCTGCTCCTCGTTGGGTTCAACACACTTACTTATCAAAAAGGCTACGATAGATCCCCTACACTTGCGGGTCATCAGTGCACAAGACATTTCGACAATGGTAAAACTAATCCAGCAAAACCTCCCAATGTGCCGACAAATCCCGATAGGAGCCGCACGTATCTCGTTCTCAGGGCACATCGGATGGGCAAGACATTAGGTTGGCTGAGGCCCTGGTTGCCCAGGGGGTGCCGGACGTCGCCCGGTTTGGACCAACACTCGGAGGAGCACTGGCTCGGGAGGGTTGATTAAAAATCCTCGGGGTTCAGAAAGTCCCTAGGCAAAATTTAGTTCTTATTAGGCAAATGGTAAAACCAATGTTGGGCCTTGTTGCAAGTGTTTTATTCAAAGAGAACTATCAAGAGGGCCCCATACCCCTCACCGTGTTAGGGTCGCAAAAATCAAGGAAGATAACACCAGTATGACGGAAACTAGGGTGGCAAGAGTGGAATAAAACACCAGGCATAGGATCGAACCTTCCACCCTTTACCAAGTATATAGATGCATTAACTAAATAAGAGATATTGTGATATCCCATGATATCCATGTCCCAACATGGAACAACCTACAACTGCACCTGCAACTAGCAACGCTATAAGAGGGGTTGGGCAAAGCGGTAACATAGCCAAACAAATGGTTTGCTAGGAAGGGTGAAAAGGTTAGAGGCTATTGTAACGCCCTCGATGCGGCTATATCTCCTACGTGTCGAAGCACGACTTAGAGGCATAACCGCATTGAAAGCAATGTCGTAAGTAAGGTAATCTTCAAAACATCCCATGTAATACATAATAAGGGGAAAGGTACATAGTTGGCTTACACTCGCCACGTCACACAAAGTACATAAATAGCATTACACCAACCAGTACAATCATGGTCCGACTACGGTATCAAAATAAAAGATCAACCCCAACATGCAACATGGTCCCGATCGCCCCAACTGGGCACCACTACTGGTCATCAGGGAAAGACACATAGTAACGGCATGAGTCTTCGTCGAACTCCCACTTGAGCTCAAGCGCATCATCTGGAACGGAGTCATCGGGCCCTACATCTGGTTTGGAAGTAATCTGTGAGCCACGGGGACTCAGCAATCTCGCACCCTCGCGATCAAGACTATTTAAGCTTATAGGAAAGGCAAGGTAATATGTGGAGCTGCAGCAAGCGACTAGCATATATGGTGGCTAACCTGTTCGCAAAAGAGAGCGAGAAGATAAGGCAAATCACGAACGAATAACTATAGAACATCCTGCGGCAAACATTACTCCAACACCGTGTTCACTTCCCAGACTCCATCGAGAAGAGACCATCACGGTAACACACATAGTTGATTCATTTTAATTAAGTTAAGGTTCAAGTTATCTACAACCGAACATTAACAAATTCCCATCTGCCCATAACCGCGGGCACGGCTTTCGAAAGTTCAAATCCCTGGAGGGGAGTCCCAACTTAGCCCATGACAAGCTCTCACGGTCAACGAAGGATATACCTTCTACCGAGACATTCCGATCAGACTCGGTATCCCGGTTCTACAAGACAATTTTGACAAGTTAAAACAAATCCAGCAACACCGCCCGAATGTGCTGACAAATCCCGATAGGAGCTGCACATATCTCGTTCTTAGGGCACACTCAGATGAGCTCTCCATACAACTAAAACCAAACCTCGAGTTTCCCCGAGGGGGCGCTGCACAGGACTCTAGTTTGGACCAACACTCAGAGGAGCACTGGCCCGGGGGGGTTAAATAAAGATGACCCTCGGGCTCTGGAAACCTGAGGGAAAAAGAGGCTAGGTGGCAAATGGTAAAACCAAGGTTGGGCATTACTAGAAGAGTTTTATTCAAGGCGATTTGTCAAGGGGTTCCCATTATTACCCAACCACGTAAGGAACGCAAAATCCGGGAACATAACACCGATATGACGGAAACTAGGGTGGCAAGAGTGGAACAAAACACTAGGCAAAAGGCTGAGCCTTCCACCCTTTACCAAGTATATAGATGCATTAAGATAACAAGATAATATAATGATATCCCACCAAATAAACAATGTTCCAACAAGGAACGATCTCCAATCTTCACCTGCAACTAGCAACGCTATAAGAGGGGCTGAGCAAAATGGTAACATAGCCAAACAACGTTTTGCTAGGACATGGTGGGTTAGAGGTTTGACATGGCAATTTTTGAGGCATGATAAGCAAGTGGTAGGCATCGTAGCATAGGCATAGCAAAAGAGCGAGCATCTAGCAAAGCAAAGATAGAAGTGATTTTGAGGGTATGATCATCTTGCCTGTAAAGTTGTCAGAGTTGACTAGATCCTCGAAAGCAAACTCAACGGGCCCCTCATTAGTGAACTCGTCTCCCGGCTCTACCCAAACAAGACAAACAAGCAAAAGGAACACAATCAACCACGTGCAAAGCTCAAACAACAGGATGCAAAACATGGTATGCTATGCGGGATGCGATATGTGATGCATATGCAAGATTTGACAAGGAATGATTGAACCTAGCCTCAACTTGGAAATCCAAGTGTTCCACTGGAAAGGTGAGGTGATTTCGGTTGAAATCGATATAAAGATCACTGGAATCGGATGCACGGTTTGGAAATGGCAAGCAAAACAAATATGGCACCGGTCTGAGATAAACAGCAAGCAGCCATCTAAATGCATCGAGATAATTATGCTACAGCACTCAAACATGGCAAAAAATACATGGCAGGGATCCACTCATGATGCTTGACAAAAGATGAACACTGATCTACGGCCAATTCATCCATTAACAGGTTCAAACAAGCATGGCAAAAGTGCAATTGGTAAACAGGTTTCAGACTTAGTGAAATTAACACAAGTCTGGAATTTCATATCAGGTAGCACACTTTGGAGCACGAAAACTACATGCTACAGGAACTGAACATGACAAAGTAAAGCATGGCATGAAGCTACTCAAAGAGCTTAACAAAAGTCCCTTAGTGACCTTGAGCTAAAAGGGATCAGAAAATACAATTGCAAGCATGTGAATATGGCAAAAACATAATCAGATCTCAGACTTAGAGAAAAACTGGAACATGCAAATATGTTAACGAGTAGGCATGTTCACGAGCTCGATGCACTCACTACGGAGCAAGGCATGACAAACTAAGCATACACCCATCAAGAATACATATTATATAAGCCAGAAATGGCAAGTACAACAACATAGCATGCACGGATCAACAACAACATCCTCAGCAAAATCGCTAACAAGTAGACAATCTGCCAGGATTCATGAAATAGCAAAAGTAGAGCTCGATTGACTAAAGCTAGGGGCTCCATAAATGCAAACAAAGATATGGATGGATAGAGCACCACAAGATTAACAAATCCTCCTTACTGATCATCCTCAAAAGAGGCACGGATCACTAGGAAACGACATGAACATATGGCATATTGATAAAAACAGATCAAGGACTTAGTGAAATTCTAAGTCCCTGAAATCAGCATTAACGAATGCACTACTTGGCAAGCTTGTGCTAGTCACCACACATATCACAAAAATACATGGATAGCACCTATGTAAAGATGGAAAAGCATATAACAAAACACATGTAGAGCTCAGGGACATATCATGCACACATTAAACATGGAAAAAATGACAAATAGCTATTTGGTGCAGCAGATCTAACAGTTTACTCAAATAGCTCTCTTCCAACAGCATTTCGGGCATCAAGATGAACTCAAATGAAAATGATGCGATGATATGAAATGATGTGCTCTTTGAGACGAACATTTTGATATGCTACACGCCCAAAACGGAGCTACGGATGCGGAGATATAGCATGATGAAAAATGCAAACTATCTAGGGTTTCGGGAGAAAGTCAACCGAGTTTTGGATCTGGATCTGGACCCGGTTACTGTAGCAGTGCATGGGAAACGAGGTTCGCTCGCCGGAGCTTCGAGGTCGCCAGAGTGGTGGCCGGACTTGCCTCTATGAGGAGGAGGAGAGGCCGGAGATGGTGGCTGCGGGCGTCGGCGAGGAGGGAGTCAGCGGCTCGGGGCGGCTCTGCCGGCGTGGTGCTCGGCTCCTGCTGACGAGGGACGAGGCGGCCGCCGACGAGCATGCGCTGCGGCGCGGCGGCTCGGGCCACCGGAGCTGGAGGCGAGGAGGCGCTGGGCGGCTGGGTCAACGCGCGGGGAAGCCGGGCCGGGAGGGCCCCGCCTGGGCCTGGCGGGCCAGCGAAGTGGGTGTGGGGCGCTGGTGACTCACGGGGCGACACATGGTGGCGGCGCGGAGAATTTGGACATGTCCGGCCCGGTGGACGTTGTCCGGCGCGCGGAGGAAGACGGAAGCTAGGGTTTCGGGGGGAGAGATCCGAAATTTCGGGAAGAGACCTATATATAGGTATAGGAGGAGCTAGGAGAGTCCAAATGAGGTGCGGTTTTCGGCCACGCGATTGTGATCGAACGCTCTAGATGATGGAGAGGGTTTAGGTTGGTTTGGGGCCAAATTTGAGGGGTGTTGGGCTGCAACACACACGAGGCCTTCTCGGTCCCTCGGTTAACCGTTGGAGTATCGAACGAAGTCCAAATGGTACGAAACTTGACAGGCGGTCTACCGGTAGTAAAGCAAGGCCGCTTGGCAAGTCTCGGTCCAATCTGGAAATGTTTAATCCCCACACACGAAAAGAAGGTAGAAATAACCACCGGAGGAGATAGGAACGCCGGAATGCAAAACGGATAACGGGGAAAATGCTCGGATGCATGAGACGAACACGTATGCAAATGCAATGCACATGATGACATGATGTGAGATGCATGATAACGACAACAACACACGGAGACTAAAACCCGAACACGAGGAAATAAAATAACTTAGCGCCGGAAACGGCAAGAGTTGGAGTACATATAAGGTAAATTACATCGAGGGCGTTACAGCTATCATGGCAATTTGGGAGCCTTGATAAACAAGTGGTTGGTAGCGCGACATAGAGATAGCATCCAAGGTGACGGTCATCTTGCCTGAAATCCCGCTAGGAAGAAGAATGAGTCCATTGAGTAGACGAACCAACGTAGTCGAACGAATTCTCACAATCGCAACGTAACCGGAACTATGAAGGAGAAGCGCAACCGGAAAGAAGCAAACAATATGGTAAACAAGCAAGCATAATCATGGCATGATGCACAAGCAAATATGATGCATGCCCATTTTAAAGAGGCATGGCATGGCAAAGTGCAACAAACAATACTAAAAATTAAGTGGACCTCAATATGCAACGAGTTGCGTATTGACGAAACACCACATTCATTTATTTAGTTCTCTCCTGTTTATGTACCCCAACAATATTAACTGTTGTTAAACATGGCAAGAGGTGAAGCATAAATTACACTAACTATTTAGGCAAGTTTAAATGAGGCCGGAATCATCAAACAACAATTCCGGTAAATCCCCATGTCATTTAGCAATTGTTAAAGCAAACAACAATTTTAAACATTTTAAATGGTGTTATCATGATGCGGATGACATATACAAGTTTTTGCAATTTTATTGAAAAGTTGGTATAATATGATACGAGGCATTTGTCGCCATGGCGGAAGGAAAAGGGTGCCACAGCGGCAAAACGGAAATGGTGCCATGGCAGTGAATATGGAAATGGTGCCACAACAACATTCCAATGATCCGGCAACTCGATTGAGATGTCGGTGGCAAAAGAAAGGGCGCGGGCGAGTTGAGCAAGATTGTCGGGGGGATGAACCCCAGGCAGGCAACGGAACCCGGATCCTTTTCAAAAACAACAAGGCCAGCAACGCCCCTCGAGCTGGCTCACGCTTGGCTGGGTCGCTCGAGCTGGCTCACGCTTGGCTGGGTCGCTCGACCCGGCCAAGCCCCTCGACCCGGCCGAACTCCGCAACCCGGTCGGACTCCACGACTCGGCCCCAACTACCAACTCAAGACAGCCGAACCCGGCACGTCAAGACTTCGCCAACAAGCCAGATTCACCCTTGGCGCGTTCCTCAACCCGGCCACGGGTCAGCTCCCGTCCCATCCCAGCCGTATGATGGGATTAGTCTCCACCTACCGATGACCGAGGAAACAGTGCCCCGCCCATGCCTTTGGTCAGCCGGGTTGTGGCAACAGTGCCCCACCTAACCCCTGACCAGGGCGGGCGTGGCAACAGTGCAACCACCATCACCAATGACGCCAGCAAGCGGCGACCTGACGGAGCGCCACTGTAGCCGACCCAACCCGACCACTCCCTAACGATCGACAAGACGACCAACAATGCCCCCATACCCGGCAGGCCCCGCACCCGGAGAACCCGGCGAGTCCGGACCCCCGGCAGGTCCCACTGCCGGCTTCCCGGACAATGACAACTCGGCCCCACGGCCTTATAACATTACTATTATATCCCTGGGGGTTGACCTATAAAACCCCCTAGGAGGCCTCCATGCACGGGGTGAAGAAACTGATCAGTAGAACACACACACACACACGGAGAGAGAGCAGCCTAAGCCTTGGCCAGCCTTCCTTCTTCCCTGACACAGCTCAAGGAGCAACTCTGTACTGATACACATCAACCACACTCGGTAGGACTAGGGGTATTATCTCTCCGGATAGCCCCGAACCTGGGTATGTCTTGCGTCCCGCACTCGCTCATGCCAACCTCCCCGCGAGCCTCCTCCTATCTTTAGCCATCCCTTACATCTGCCGTGCGCCCACCACGACAAGGATGGTGGGGTGCTCCCGACTACCGGGTTCCCATGGGTTAGTGGCATGGAAACGAGTGACAATTCGGACAAGGTGCAAACATACGGTTCATCTCATACAACATGCATTCGTCCACGAGTCATCGTCTTGGCGGTTATACCTTCGAAGCGTGCATTTTCGGAGCGCATGGATTCGATGCGGTGTAGACGGAAGTAGTGGTTCATGATCGGGAAGTAGTTTACGACGGCAATAGTTGAACTTGCTGATCCGAGGGGGTATTTCGCAGTCTTGTTCTTGTGACGGTAATCGTTCACGTTCGTTCGGAGAGGTACTTGATGACTCTAAGCCTTTTGCAGTCGACAGTAGTCGTACACGAGTCTTCAGTGATGGTAGGTGTACACACGTTGTAGTCGAACTTGACGCTTGTGTTACACGTCTCTTCGTCGACAGTAGTGGTACACTAGTCGGAGAGGGACTTGGCGTTTCGGCATGTAGTCGTTCGGGCGTCATGGAGGAACTTGACGCTCATGGGGGGGGCGGTCTTGGCCATGGTATAGGGCCTCCAGCAGGGGTGGCGTTGTGCAGAGGAGAGGTGACCCATGACAAGGAAGATACGCAGCAACTCAAGAAAGCAGAGGTGGCAGACAATGCTCGTAGGAGGGAGGACGCAGGCGAGGAGTGGTCACGCGATGCGGGACGAGCGCGTGCGTGATGTAGAGGACGAAGGTGTACTTGACGGCAGCAGGGGCTCAAATGAAGTCGACGCGTCCCAGATCGACGCGGGGAAGCAGAGGGCGCGGCCAACATCGTCTCCTTGATTCATACGAGGTGGTGGCAGCGTCAGGCACTGCAGCGGACGGCGATGGGCCTTGGAGGAGGGGTTCCGCGCGAGAACGACAGGGATGGGCGCGGGAGGACGGATCCGTCCGTCTCCCGGCTGGGCCTGGTACAGACGGCGGTGAGGGAGCTGCTGGAGCTCGCCGGAGTAGCTGCAGGGGAGGCATGGCGGCGCTCGGTGGCCATGGGACGCAGGAGCCGAGGTCGAAGGCGAGGCGTGGGGGAGGTCCGGTTGCGGCAGCAGCGAGAGGGTGCAGCAGCTGCTGCTGCTGTCGGGGGCGAGGTCGAGGCGGGTTGAGGGCGACGAGGAGAAGCAGGAGGAGAGGCTCTCGCTCCTCCGTGTGAGCATGAGAGGAGGCAGAGGGCGATGAGCGCAGGACCAGGGGATCGGGCAGGGGGCTCTGGCGGCGCGAGGGGAGAAGATCGAGAGGAAGAGATCGATGGAGAGGGTCAGGGCCTAGGATTAGAACCGGGCGCTACTGGGCCTTAGGCGCAGATGGCCTAGGTGGGCCGGCGCGGGAGGTTGGGAGGCCCAGCTGGGCTGGCTTTCTCTCTCTTCTATTCCCTTCTCTTTTATTCTTTAGCAGAGAAGAAATAGAGAGAAGAAAAGAGAGAGAGGGTTAGGAAAGAACTTGGGCATGGAGATTATTTTTCCAGGGAGTCCTGAACCTGGGTATGTCTTGCGGTCCGCGCTCGTTCATGCCGACCTTGCCTCTGGAGCCGACCGGTGCCCTCGAGCCTCCTCCTATCTTTAGCCATCCCTTGGCATCTGCCGTGCGCCCACCACGACAGTTGACGCCCACCGTGGGGCAGCTTGAGGTCCTGGCCGGGAGCATGCTTTAGACGGGGCCCCTCTCCGACTCCGACGAGCCTGTCACGCTGGCGGACGACATCATCGACGCACCCACCGCCTCCTTCCCCGCGCTACGCGTCTCCAACGCTCCTGCAGCCGACGAGTACCCCAGCGAGGTACTTGACTTTTCCGGCTCCCCCCTTTCCCTCGACGGCAACGCTCCCGCCGGAGCAATGGACCTCTGCGTGGAGGTCTTCGTCACCGACACCGGCGCCTATTCCTCGGCCAACGCGGCAAGGAAGGCAGCCGTAGCGGAACGGGCCGACTCGCCCAACCCGCTGCGGGCCACGATGCAGAGCCTTAGCGTCCCCATCGGCACCGACATCGACGCCTCCAACGTTGCCGAGGCCCGGACTCGGCTCGAGGAGGACCGCCAGCGCCAGCTGGACCTCACCGAGATACTCGCCGCTATGCAGCATTGCCTGGACTCCGCTCAGCTAGAGTGCAACACCGCCTACGGCTTTACGCCCGTCGCCGATCTGCGGGCCCGGGCGGTGCGATCGGGCGCGCCTTCGGCGCCCTCCCACCCGTTTTACGATACTCCCGTGAAGAACATGCGCGCCGCTCAGGCGGTGGTAGTCGGCCTGGATAAGCTCGCGGGGGAAGAGCTGCAGGACCGCCTCCAGAGGGTGAACGACCTCCTCGCTGCGGCCAACGCACAGCAGGACCGTCTTGTTGGGGAACGTAGTAATTTCAAAAAATTTCCTACGCACACGCAAGATCATGGTGATGCACAGCAACGAGAGGGGAGAGTGTTGTCTACGTACCAACGCAGACCGACTGCGGAAGCGATCACACAACGTAGAGGAAGTAGTCGTACGTCTTCTTCCCGATCCGACCGATCCAAGCACCGTTACTCCGACACCTCCGAGTTCTTAGCACACGTTCAGCTCGATGACGATCCTCGGGCTCCGATCCAGCAAAGCGTCGAGGAAGAGTTCCGTCAGCACGACGGCGTGATGACGATCTTGACGTACTACCGACGTAGGGCTTCGCCTAAGCACTACAACGGTATGATCGAGGTGGAATATGGTGGCAGGGGGCACCGCACACGGCTAAGGAACGATCTCAAGGATCAACTTGTGTGTCTTGGGGTGTCCCCTGCCCCCGTATATAAAGGTTGGAGGGAGGGGGGCTGGCCGGCCAAAGAGAGGGAGGCGCAGGAGGAGTCCTACTCCTACCGGGAGTAGGACTCCCCCCTCCAATCCTAGTCCAACTAGGAATCCTTCAAAGGGGAGAGAGAGAGAGAGGTGGCCGGCCCCTCTCCTAGTCCTAATAGGAATAGGGAGAGGGGGGAGGCGCAGCCCTATGTGGGCTGTCCTCTCACCTTTTCACTAAGGCCCATGTTGGCCCATTTGGCTCCCGGTGGGTTCCGGTAACCCTCCCGGTAATCCGGTAAAATCCCGATTTCACCCGGAACACTTCCGATGTCCAAACATAGGCTTCCAATATATCAATCTTTACGTCTCGACCATTTTGAGACTCCTCGTCATGTCCGTGATCTCATCCGGGACTCCGAACAACCTTCGGTACATCAAAATGCATAAACTCATAATAACTGTCATCGTAACGTTAAGCGTGCGGACCCTACGGTTCGAGAACAATGTAGACATGACCGAGACACGTCTCCGGTCAATAACCAATAGCGGGACCTGGATGCCCATATTGGCTCCTACATATTCTACGAAGATCTTTATCGGTCAGACCGCATAACAACATACGTTGTTCCCTTTGTCATCGGTATGTTACTTGCCCGAGATTCGATCGTCGGTATCCAATACCTAGTTCAATCTCGTTACCGGCAAGTCTCTTTACTCGTTCCGTAATACATCATCTCACAACTAACATATTAGTTGCAGTGCTTGCAAGGCTTATGTGATGTGTATTACCGAGAGGGCCCAGAGATGCCTCTCCGACACTCGGAGTGACAAACCCTAATCTCGAAATACGCCAACCCAACATCTACCATTGGAGACACCTGTAGTACTCCTTTATAATCACCCAGTTACGTTGTGACGTTTGGTAGTACCCAAAGTGTTCCTCCGGTAAACGGGAGTTGCATAATCTCATAGTTATAGGAACATGTATAAGTCATGAAGAAAGCAATAGCAACATACTAAACGATCGGGTGCTAAGCTAATGGAATGGGTCATGTCAATCAGATCATTCAACTAATGATGTGACCTCGTTAATCAAATAACAACTCTTTGTTCATGGTTAGGAAACATAACCATCTTTGATTAACGAGCTAGTCAAGTAGAGGCATACTAGTGACACTCTATTTGTCTATGTATTCACACATGTATTATGTTTCCGGTTAATACAATTCTAGCATGAATAATAAACATTTATCATGATATAAGGAAATAAATAATAACTTTATTATTGCCTCTAGGGCATATTTCCTTCAGTCTCCCACTTGCACTAGAGTCAATAATCTAGTTTCAC